>CM028670.1:40204911-41554078 GCA_016760335.1 Gastrodia elata
AAATCCAACAAAATAATTGAGGATGCGGTAAATACAAATGCAGAATCTTTTAGTTATTTTACTTTATTTCTGTGGGAACGTCCAGAAACAGTTGTGGAGTCAAGCACGTCTGCAAGACTATATGGGTTCCAAGCTTAACACACACTCTTCAATGAGTAATATTAAGCATCCTTCTTACTCCTTACCCCTGTCCATTAGGGTAAATGTGCACCTGAATCTACTAAATATATTGAACCCAAAGGCAACTGTTATCATAATTATTCTAATTTTTATTTTATGCACAAAGTTCTCTTATATGATATGAATAAGGAATTTAAGTACAAAATATAATGAATGCGTAGTAATAAAAATTAATCAGATAAGCAAATGACTCTTCTATATATGGTGATACTATTGTTATCTAATTTAATCATTCTAATTATTCTAAGTTACACAAGTTCAGGATCTTCAATTCCTACTATCGAGTATAACTTAGAAGCACAGACTTATATATTTAAAGGATTATAACTGAACAGGTTCTAATCTAATTCAATCAAGTATGGCTATAAGTTTAATTAATAAATCATAATATCCTAATTTGATGAATTCAGACATTCTATATAAGATCTTATCAAGATCTACTAAACTATAGATTATGGATTAAACACCATGAGATTGGGCTTAATCACATAATCCAAAAAGGTTAAGACATAAGATCTAGGTTTCAGTCTAAAAGTGATATATTGATTAAGGTAGATCCTATTAAGCAAATCAAACCTAATAAGATGAATCTCCTTATCCTAAATCTAGGGCTAAAAGACAAAATAATCAAAATAAGTTATTAAATTTCTATAAACTAATAAAACTAAAGATTCATTCATTGAATAACCCATTTATCTAATGAATGAAATCTAATATATGAGCTAGTCCTAGTCTTAGGAGTAGTCCTAAGGTGAGATGAAAGATCCTAAGGAAAAAACTTAGAAAATTTTGAGGAATTTTACTAAGTTGACCTAATGGCTAATTTTTTTTTTCTTACTTAAATGATTCTAATATAGTTCTAATATTGGTTTGAGTGATTTAAAACACAGATTAGAGGTTAAGGGCACTTAACTTAAATTTTGGGCAAAATGACCATTTTACCCCTACTTAAGGGTCCAAAAAATCAACTTTTGATTAAAGGGTCCAAATTGAATTTTCTTGGTACTAAATGATTCCTTACTATCTAACTTGAAGATAGACAATAAGTTTGCTTAATTTAGATAAGAAATGGGTCCTATATGTTCAAACTAAGGTTTTTGACCTAAGGGGAATTTTAGTAAATTGCACTTAATAAAATTTAAATTTTTGTGCAGTTCACTGTTGGTTGTTGTTCAAGGATTTCATAGAGTTCAAGAACACTAAATTCTGAGGTCTAATGAGTTAGTTATAGTCATTTGAATTTCTAAGGGTAAATAAGTAATTTTTCCTAAGTTAAGAGTGGTCAAAAAGCTAACTCTTCCATTTGGTATCTAAATTTCATAAACTCAGAGGCTATAGCTTTCCTATAGTACACTAAGTACTTTATCTGAGAGTAAACTCAAATTGGACTTCAAATGGTCAAGTTATGACCTAACTAAAGTTAGGGGTATTTTAGTCATTTCTTCTAATTTCTAGGGTTCAAAACCTAAATATTATTTTGGGTTATTGCTGGCACTGAAATTTTAAGTTATCTAACAATTTGCACAATACATTTAAGGCACAAAGTAAGTTTTGAGCACTTATTAAAAATGACAATATTTTCAAGCTTAATTTTCATATAGAAATTTATGTAATATTCAATCTAATTTAGTCCCACTAGGGTCCTAAGGACCTTAAAATACAAAAATAGTGAAGTTTTGGCAATTTCAGCCAAAACTGGGCAATTTTTCAGGAAATTATGGGAATTTTGCAAGTTCAGACGCTGCAGCGCGCTGTGGCGAGTTGTAGCGCGGCAGCGCGCTGTGGCGAGTTGTAGCGCGGCAGCGCGCTGTAGAGCTTTTCGCGCTGCGCGCGCCGTAGCGTTTTTCGCGCGGCAGCGCGTCGTAGCGTTTTTCGCACGGCAGCGCGCCGTAGCGTTTTCACGCTGGGGTGCTCTGCGACCCGCTGCGGTGCGCTATGGCGCGCTACGACGATTCAATTTGCAAAATTACTGTTCAATTAATTTATTTTTTTCACATTTCCTAAAGTTTTCCAAAAAAATATTTTCGCTGCAGCCCACTACAGCGCGCTGCAGCGGTCCAACTTACGATTTTTATTGTTCAATTAATTTAATCACTGATTTATATATGATTTTTTCCAAAAATACTGCTGCAGCGGCCCAATTTGCAAGCTTGGGCGCTGCCGCACGCTGCAGCGCCAGACGACATTTTTTGCCTGGACGAAACCTATGAGTCCTATTTTCGAGCTCAAATACTCTCAATCCAGAGCATTCCATGAGAGGTGTCATATATCGATGGATAGGTCTTTCCGATACCTTTCCATCAACTCCAAAATTGGCACAAACGGAGCATCCTAGCTATAAGAAAAATATGGATAAATAATAGGATATATAAAATGGATGAAAACAAAGCATGCATTTTTCGAATAAACGAGCTACTTCAATGAGCCTTAATGGCTTTCATACATGTTTATAGACTTCTAGAGATATATTCAAGCATTGTAGCTATATGATGAAGACAAAAAAGAGGGGTAAAAGGGGTACCTTAGCCTTTAGGAGAGGAAGAAGAGGGAACATTTACTTTCTTAAAGGACTTTAGAGGAAGAGAGCTTCTTCTTCAGCACAAGTGATCAAAGGGAGGAGAAAGATGAGAAATTTTCAGCAAGAAGAGAAGGAGAGCTGAGCTTCTCTTTAAAGAGGAGAATAAATGATGAGCCTAGGGGATATGCCATCATGAGGCCTAAGGAAGAGCCATCATGAAGAAGCCTAAGGTGACATGGGGGAATGGGGGAGCCAGCTATGGAAGGGAGGCTGACAGGAAGCAAATAGATATTAGGGAAAATTGCAATTTATGGATCGAATAATTGCTTATTTATTTCCCTTAATTATTTAAAATTCAAATTTTTGAAATGCGCTCCGAAAAATCCCAAAAATTCACCCCTAGCTAATTTGAGGGTGAGGAATCCAACGGCGAAGTCGGAATTCAATTCCGGCGACTATTTAATTATTCTATTTTTCAGTGCATTTAATTATATTAAAATATTCGTGAAAATCCGACGACTTCCAAACATACCCAAACATCACCGCTGGCTAATTTGGGGGTGACGATCGCAACGGCGAAGTCGGATTTTGAATCCAAGGTCAAATTAAATACCTCAAATTTCTACTTATTCAAATATTAAAATATTTCAAAATAATTGATTGAGCTCCGAATTGCTCCAAACCTTCAGGGTTTGGTTCTAATGACTATATGAACTTAGTGGAATAATAATTAAGATATGATTAGGCTTAAATTAAGTTGGGTAACAACCTTGGGTTGTTACACTGTAAATTTTAGGATTTAGATTCGAGAAAGACGCTTGGCAATGCTGAGGAATGCTCTGAACTCTACATCCTTAAGGAGCACCACGATCCACAAGAGCAATCTAAAATGGAAATTGGTAATAATTCTTTTTCGGTTTCATATCAAAATAATGATAGTGCAATTATGTTGTGGCATTATCGCTTAGGTCATCCCAATATTATGTATCTCAAGCATTTATTTCCTTCATTATTTAATAAAAATCCAAAATCCTTTGAGTGTGAAATTTGTCAATTATCAAAATAAGTCCAACCTTATTTTCCCATCCAACCCTATAAAGAGAGTATAGTCCATTTTCAAGAATAAAAAATGTAACTGGTGCTAGGTGGTTTGTCTCATTCATTGATGATCACACTAGATTGACTTGGATATTCCTTATGAAAGAAAATTTTGAAACGAGTCAAATTTTCAAAAATTTTAGAAATATGATTCATACCCAATTCCAGTCAAAAATACAAATTCTAAAGTCTGATAATGTTAGGGATTATTTCAACTCCATTCTAAGAGAATTTCTAACACAATAAGGGATAGTTCACTTAAGTTCATGTGTTGATACCCCACAGCAAAATAGAATCGCTGAAAGGAAAAATAGGCATTTGTTAAAGGTGACTAGATCGCTAATGTTCTCCACGAATGTTCCAAAATTATTTTGGGGGGAAGCTGTCCATACGGCAGCCTATCTCATCAATAGGATGTCGTCTATGGTACTAAAATTCCAAACACCTTGTCAAACACTCCTAAAATCCTTTTTGACTACTCGTCTCATCTCCACCATCCCACCCAAAATTTTTGGGTGCTCTGTCTTTGTTCATATCAATCAACAACATAGAAGTAAACTTGATCATAGGTCACTCAAATGCAACTTTCTTGGGTATTCTTCAAATCAAAAAGGGTATAAGTGTTACTCTCTGGTTATAAAAAAATTATACAATTTAATGGATATCACCTTTTTTGAAACCCAGCCTTACTATCCCAAAAATAATATTCAGGGGGAGAATTCAACTCAGGAATATCATTTTTGAAATCTTAAGTCATTTAGTGAGTCATCCATCATCACTGAAAATCACATTCCTCCAGAATCATTTAATCAACCTGAACCCATACCCATCACCACTGAAAATCACATTCCTCCATATTCATTTAATCAGCTTGAACCCATTGTTGACTTGTGGGATAGGGAGCACATCCAAGAGGAAATGGAGGAATGAGCACTTTCTCAACAAACCCATGAGGCTGAACAAGGTCCTCATCCAAGCAAACTTTTAGGTAACAACACTCCTAATGGTACTATTTATTCCGAGTTAGAAAATGATATTCTTCATATGCCCATAGCTTGGAGTAAAGGAGTTAGATCGTGCACTCAGCATCCCATTGGAAATTTTAATTCTTATGAAAAACTATCACCTATGTTTTGTGCATTCACTTCTAGCATCACAAGAATACAAGTTCCTCGAAATATTCAGGAATCTTTAAAGCATCCTAAGTGGAAGGCGGCAGTCGATGAGGAAATTCCAGCGCTGGAAAAGAATGGTACTTGGGAAATTACTGACCTCCCAAGAGGTAAGAAACCAGTTGGGTGTGTAAAGTATAAGACAGAAGGTAATGTGGACAGGTATAAGGCTCGGTTGGTTGCCAAAGGATTCACCCAATCCTATGGAATTGACTATCAAGAAACATTTGCTCCAATTGCCAAGCTCAATATTGTTCATGTACTTTTATCCCTGGTAGCTAATCTCGATTGGTCGCTTCACCAACTTGATGTGAAAAATACATTCCTCAATGGTGACTTAGTGGAAGAAGTTTACATGGACATTTTTGCTGGACTTGAGTCAACATCAAATTTCAACAAGGTTTGCAGGCTCCAAAAATCCTTGTATGGTCTCAAACAATCTCCCAAGGCCTGGTTTGAATGGTTCACTAAAACAGTGAAAGGGTACGAATTCGTTCAATGTCAAACCGATCACACATTATTTGTGAAACACTTCCCAGAAGGGAAGCTGGCAATTATCATTGTATATATTGATGACATAATTTTGATAGGTGATCATGAAGAAAAAATTGACTTACTTAAAAAATTATTGACAAAAGAATTTGAGATCAATGATCTTGGAAACCTCAAGTATTTTCATGGAATGGAGATTGCTAGGTCAAAAAAGGGTATAACAGTCTCACAATGCAAATACGTTATGGACTTATTAAATAAAACATGAATGCTAGGATGCAAGCCGGCAGAAACACCTATGGATACAAGTGATAGAAGTGCACCAGTTGATAAAGGAAGATATCAACATTTTGTGGGGAAACTCATCTATCTTTCTCATACAAGGCCAGACATTGGCTTATCCGTTAGTGTGGTAAGTCAATTCATGAATAATCCAACAGAAAAATATATGACCGCTGTGACCAGAATATTGAGGTACTTCAAGATGATATCGGGAAAGGGTCTCTTCTTTCAAAGAATAACAAAGAAAGATATTGAGATTTTTTCAGATGCAGATTTGGCAAGTTCAGTGACTAATCGAAGATCAACTTCAAGCTATTGTTCATTTGTCTGGGGGAACTTGGTTACATGGCGAAGCAAGAAACAGTCTGTGGTAGCCCATAGCAATGCTAAGGTAGAATTATGTACTATGGCACAAGGTATCTGCGAAGGAATCTAGTTAAACATGCTGTTAGAAGAAGTACGGTTACCATTGAAGCATCCCATGATGTTATACTGCGACAATCAAGTTGCCATCAATATCGCTAAGAATCCAATTCATCATGATTGAAATAAGCACGTGGAGATAGATGGACACTTTATCAAGGAAAAAATTGAAGGAGTTTTCAAAGTCAGCTACACTCATACAAACTGCCAAAAGGCTGTCATTCTCACAAAAGCTCTTGCTCGAGTTAATTTCGAAGATTTGACAGAAAAATTTGGAATGATCAGCATCTACAATGCAGCTTGAGGGGGAGTGTTGGAAATCAAGCCCATGTCGCCCTTCCTCTCCATATTTAGCATCCTCTTTTTTACTTCCCTAAATTAGTACAACCTTTATTATAGTTGATTTAGGAGTAATTTTAGCAAGGTAGTATATTCGCTTTTCATATAAGAGAAATTCCATTTGAGGATAGTGCACCATTCTGAAATTGTCTCATAACTGTAGGTTATTTATTTATGTTTTCTTTCATTGTAAAGGTAGAATAATAGAATGAATTGAGTATGTATTTCTTGGTATTTTAGTCTTCAAATTTATTCAATAATGCTATTAATTTTAATTGTGATTCATTTGTAAATAAAATTCATTAAAAGTGTTTATAAAATTTAATAAATTAAATTTTTTATGAAATTTATTGTTTCGGATATTAATGAGTATTATGTTGATGATGTGGAACACATGGGAGTTTGGGCCAGCCTTCTTTTTAAACTTTGTTTGATTTGAGTATTATTTTGATGCAGCGCCAACTTATAAGTCAGGAGCAGATAGATACTAACTTTTAATTTTTGTCTTTTTTATAAATCACACATTTTTTAATTATTTATTAAAACAAATTTTATTGAAGCAATCAAGAATATTTTACTATCTATAATCTATAATTTAGTATTTATTTAGTTGCCAAAAAATATTTGTTTCTTTTTACATATTTCACCTATTTTATAATATTTTTGTTTCTCTTAAATATTATAAAATGAAAATGATATACATCTCTCATTTATCTCTAAAATAATCTTGATGGCTAAGATGCTGATGTGGCATCCTAGTCCACATCAGCTAGCCGCATCATTTAGTATATTGATGATTTAATTTAGTGTTTGCAGTTACGCTCGCTACTACTGTAGCAGCAGGGTTTTTGCTCGCTCGTTCTTACCGACTATCGAACGACTCCTCCGTCCCGGAGACATCAAACGAAGTGCCCGTTCCAACCGAAGGCAACAACGAACAAAGTCAAAGGCGACAGCGAACGAAGCCGAAGGCGACAGCAAACGAAGCCGAAGGCGACAACGAACGAAGCCGAAGGAGACAACGAACGAAGTCGAGGGCGTCAGCGATCCTCTTGCACATTCTGACCGAAGGCGATAGCAAATGAAGTCGAAGGCGTCAGCGAATGACTCATCCGTCCAATAGCAAACAAAGCCTTCCGATCCAGGTTTGAACTTCTCTTATGCTGAAATCAGCGGATTTATTATTAGTTGTTTGATTTCGTTGGATATTGCTTGATTTTCTGTTCATTGGTTTTGTTATTTCGATTCGGCGTGGTTTTTGTTCCCGGGTAAAATCTACTCATGTTCTGAATGTTGATAGTAAATTTCTACCCTTTTTTCAGCTGTGAGCTGAGGGTAACAATTGTGAGCGTCGGAGATTCGCTCTTCTTTTGCTAACTAGGCTTGTGCTCCTTTTGTTTGAGAACTTTGCGTTATTGAGAGCTTAAGTGAATAATTGTTTACTTTCGGTTTTTTGAACAGTTTATTTAGTAGCTTTTCTCAGTTAAATATGCAATACATCTCTGTTTCATGACTCCTCCTTTAAGACGATTAACTGGTTTTAAGAAATCTAACTTTTTTGTTTTGGGACACGCTTTGGTTCATATTTATACTAATAAAAGCTTTTTGGAGGGTTTGAACCTAAGAAACCTTGAACTGGTAGTGGCATATTTGCAAAAGAATGGTTATTAACAATTTAATCCTTTTACTTTCATGCTTTTTTCATACTATAACATTAGAAATATTATTTGTTGCGTTTTTATGTGTTGAAGAGTTAACATTTGCGGCATAGAAAAATTGAATGTCTCAGCAAATCAGCATTATTATATTGTTGTTTTATTCTGCTTAAGCATGCGTATTTTATCATATTTTTTCAACGCACATGTTACTCATGAATTTGTTTAAGCAGTATTTTATCATGTAATTTCACGCAAGTGCATATGATGCCAACTTTTTGTTTTTTTTCCATATTGACATGCTCCATCAGAATAATAAGTACAGCATCACTAATATCTAAACATTTTATTTAGATAAATCAGTCAGCTATTAGATAGACAAAGAAAATAAAATTTCAAAGGCCATTTTTTGTGCCTTTCCTAATCCAAATGCCGGTGCATTGGGATGCATATACAGGTTGCGGTGGGAGAAAAGCTTGAATCATCATTACCATGTTTTCAGGATTCTAATACCTATTAGCAAAGAATGTAACTCATTTCAGTGCATATCTTTTTGTCTAAATGTTAAACGACTTTCTAATCCTCCTGTTGCAACGTTAGTTTTACTTTGGCCATTTTTCAATGCTTTTTAGATGAGAAGTTTTTAAACTTATTAGGTTGCATTAATCTGTAGAATTTATATTTTGTAGTGCTAGTAAATAGCAGCAAAATTTAAGTTTGTATAAGCGGTTACAAACTAAACAGGCTCTAGCATATTGAATTAAATCAGCCTTAAGGCTAAGTTAGGAATCAAGGTTTTCTTGCCTTGTTTATAAGTACTAACCAAATGAACTAAGTTTAAATTTTGATTGTCATGGGAAATTAAATGAAAAAAACTTTTTGTGATTGTATTACTATTTGATGATTGACTTGATTTGCATATCCTAGCTTCAATTTAGGTATGATTTATTTCATTATTGACTCGAAGTAAAAGCTTCATATTCCCGTAATAGGCTTTAATTTTATTTGTTTTCAATTTTTCTATATTTGTATATTAGCTGATATTGTATTCTTTAGCTAGAACTTGGTACATATGATGATAAATTAGTAGCCAATGTTTAGCTTTACTATTACACATTATTGAGGCCTTAATTTGTTGATTATTTTTATTGCATCTGTATATTGTAATATATTGCATGTGTTTAGTGTAGTATTTTCAAGGCACATAATCCAGAATACTAATGTGTTTTGTTATTATTACTGATCAAACAAATTTAAATGCAGAACTTACCTCTATAAGTGCATGCTAAAAATTTTGCCATTATGGCCATGCATTTCATGCTTCAGCTTGGATATCTTTTTTATCAGCATGCTGCTGTTTATATTGTATGCGGTTATTTACCGAGTCTCTGCACTTTACCTCCAAGTATGACCCTCCATTTGATTATTTTGAGGCTCAGGACTGCCTCATCTCATGCAATACTGACTGCCTTTATAGTAAGTTTGATTCAAATTTCCTTGTATTTGTTCTCACTTAAAATTAGATCCTTGCTGTCACCGTCCAATTCAACACTACCCAACAAAATTCTCGCTACAGCCATCATTGCCAACCAACTCACGAGTCTCTAGTAGAGGAAGACCACAAGATCAACATGAAAATATATGGAATCATGCTTCAAAATTGTTTATGTGATGGAAATTACTCTGATTAGAAATATTAATTCCCTCAGGAAAGAAGGTTATGAAAATCGTTTGTTTCTGGTCATCTTTTTGTTAGTGCATTTTTTGTAATCCTATGCATATTCTGCATTGTAGACTTGCTGCTGTTGATTTTGATCATTATTGCAGCTGTCATGCTTTTTTTTGGCATGAGATGATGTTGCATCAACATTTATTATGGCCAGTGTATTTCTTCTTCTGCACAAGTGAGTTCCCATTCACTCATGAAACAACCCCTTGCAACTTTACAAGGTATTCTTTTGATCGCCGTTTACTTTTTTTTGTGCGCAGATTTTATATTCCTTGTGGGGCAACGAAAAGAAAATGAAAGCACCAATAGCTTTAGTAGGAAAACTAGGAAAGTTGCATAGCTAAAAGAGAAACTATTGATCAGTATTGTAGAGTAATGGAAGAGATGTAGCTACTGAATCAAAACAAAGGGAATTATTGGATTGATTTGCCTATTTAATGAATGTTGTAATGTAGATTGAATAAAAGATATTATTTTTGTGTTTTCATTGAATTTATGTGAACAACTATTTTTGTGTTTATTGAATAAACAAGATGTTTCGTATGTTTCAGAAGTATTGTTAGTTTCTTCCAATACACAATCCAAACTTCTGTTTTTACTGAAAAAGTTAATTTGTAATTGTTGTTCTTCTTGTGTTGCCAAACACTACAGCTGACGTCCCCATCAGCATAAGAAAGATTAAATCAAAACATATTATAAGTGGCTCAACTGTATACAAAGATGTGGGGAGTTGAACCCTAATTTTCTCGCTTGTATAAGCTACATCCCGCATAATCTTATTAAGCATACAACAAAGATTCTTTCAAATACAAACTTATTAACAAAATAATACAAATAAGTAAATATAGTAACAGTAGGTTGAACAAAAATAGAGCATGTTTCAAAATAGTTATACAAAAGTGTAAATCTAGAGATCAATCTTTCTGGAAGCAAGCTTTTTAATTCCAACAATAGATGTTTTGCAATAGTTGCTGCGCCAAAAATATCAAAAATTAACTATAGTATTAAAAGAATGCAATACAACTAACTTTTGCAGCATTTTGTTTACCAAAATAATCTCTCATCTTTACCGCAAAGGAACTTCTCTATCCTCTAGTCAAATAACTGAAGACCTGTCAAGAGCAAGAAATAGTTAATAAGATAAAATTTAGTTATTTGAAAATCTAAAATCTGTGATAGCTTGAATTCTTGACTCTATTTTCTTTTCAAAAACTTGGTCCTGAATCAATTGCTTCAATGAATGAAGCAGAAACAAAAGCAATCGGAAGTTGTATTCAGAAGTTTATCTAAATCTCTGCTATGAGCCTGAAAATCACCCAGAAATAAGACGTGTCAAGCAGTGAATCTTGTCGAAGAACATGACTTAATTGAATCTTATATATGCCCTTGAACATCTTATTAATGGATGACAATGATACAATTTTAGTCTTACATAAAGAAAATGTGCACAATGTTTTGTATACCAATTATATCTGATGAGCAAATCCAAGCCCGCAGTTTTTATGTATGCATTCTAGCCTTTGAGAGACAGGTGATGAAACCAAATGAAAAATCAAAAATCAAGTTAAAAATTTTATATCTAAAGTTTAGAAATCATTAAGTATGAATAAATGTCAGCAACTCGTGCCTAAGAGATATACAACAATCTTTAATTTTAATGTCCACAATTCGTGATTTTTTTTCTCAATTTCAATTATGTATACACTACAAGTTAAGTGGTGTTGGTTTCAAAGCTAACTTGGGTTATTCATGTACACTTTTGTAAATTTTATTGCAAACCATATTGAAGGGTCATATGCACGGAACTTAGTATGATCGTATATATTTTTCCACAGTATTATGTATATAAAAGTGTTGAGCCATAAATTTTTACATGAATTGTCAAGAATATACTTGGGGAACTAAACTTGTATTCAGTTGATAGTTGGACTTCCATACTATGATTACGATCTTTGCATAAAGGAAAATTTGAATAGTAAGAGTGCAGATATTGGGAACAAGTTAAGTAATACCTTGGATGCCTTATGTAAGTCCTTGCAATCCTCGCTTATACAGGTTTTTCGGCATGATGCCAAACTCTTCAAGCTCATCTCATCTGAAATCTTAGAGTGCCTAGAATAACAACGAAAAACGTTTACCTCCGAATGCAAAATCATGAAAACCAAAAAATAGGAACTGCAAATATGTTACCTCCGAATGCTTCTCAGACATTTCAAATTCTTGAGGCAGCACGAGAAATCAGAAATCAAATCCTCCTTCCCAAAATTCGTTCTCTGATTGCGTAACGTCTTTTCAGAATTCTTACAAAAGAGAGCAAACAATGATCAATAAATTGACAATAGAAAGATCCGGGCAGAATGTACATTGTTGCGATTGTAGAGATCTCCCACAAAGTAAAACCTAGCCCTAGGCTCAACAAAAACTGATAAAAAAAGAAAATATAAAAAACCTTGTTGCGATTGTAGAGATCTCCCACGGAAGAAGTAGAAGAATATGTCAAGCAGGGAGACTCCACATTGCCATCAGTATGGACTTGAGGGGATAAAGAAGGGAGAGCTAAAACAGCCAATGCCTTCGTCTTCCTCCCCCTTTTCGCCTTCTTCTCCGTCTCTCAGAGAGGAATCGCCTCCATCATATTCCACCTCGTCCTCGAGCCTTTTCTTTCTCTTCACAGCACTCCGTGGCTCTTCGTTGGAAATCCAATCGCTGTCCAGTTCTTCATCCTCGAAGGACAGATATTCGCCCTCATAGGAGTCCGGCGAATCAAGAAAGTAATGGAACATTGAATCGATGTTTGGTTTTTAGAATGAATATATAAGATTATGATAGGCAAGAAAGCAGTTTCTAAATTATTATTTGATTTTAAGAATATACCTTTAAATATCATTATTTTTATTTCTAAAAATTTATTGATAATTTATTATCATGCTCATTAGATGAGATTAAGAGTAGCAAAACAGTAATTTAACAAATTATTATTTGATTTTTAGATTTATTTAATATGATATTGTAAGTGATGAATGTATATCATTTTAGTGATGAACTATTATTTGTTGGCCAATAATATTCTTTTTTCTATAAATTGTTTTTATTATTTTACTGCTTAAGTGTTCGAAGAAGCGAATCAGGAAAATATAGCGCAGGGATTCAACCTATTGGTTATATAAAAATTAGATGTAATCAATATCATATTAAACTGTATGTTCTCTTATAAGTAATTTTGTGATTAATATTAAATTAGAAGTTTGATTCTATTTATTTATTTAATTAATTGTATGTGATTTTTTTATTCAAATTGTATTAGGAAGTTAAAATTTAGAAAATTAAAATTTATAAGAAATGATAATATATATATTTTTGCAATATTAATGTGTTCTTATGTAAAAAATAATTAACACTCAATTTTATAATTTTTTCTTTTTTTCTTGTATATTATATTATATATATTCAATTTTTTTTTTAAATGACTCATTTATATATATATATATATATATATATATATATATATATATATATATATATATATATATATATTAAGTATTAAAATACTATTTATTACGTAATTACAAACCTCTGGTCTAATTGTTAATTTCTTAACTAAAGCGAAAAAGTTAATAATTATAAAGCTCAAATTTTATTACAATATTTTAAAGGTTATGAGAGTATTTAATTAAGAAAAAGGGGCATAACAATTAAATTTGAGAATTTTTAGATGTTGTAGCATATCTTTAATTGTAGTTAGGGCTCGTAATTTGATCGGATGCTCGAAATTCGAATTCGAGATATTTTGACTCGACTCGAAATTTTTCGAGCCGTAATCGATTTATACATCTTGACTCAAACTATATTTAAAATGAGTCCAAATGACTTGAACTCGACTATAACTCGAAATCGAACATATTTGAGTAGAGTTCGAGTATGAGCCGACTTGACTCTAATTCGACTCGAAGCCGGCTCTAATTGTAGTACTATTTAGGGTGTGGTCTTCGTACTTGAGTTAGTTTTGCTAGAAAAAAACTATGATATTTGGCAAATATTATTATAATTTAGAAGTTGGGATCAAATTTCTTATAAAAAATTTTATATTTAAATTTTAGCAATGACATTATATTGAATGAAATTTACCTAATTTCATAAAAAATGACTTTTGCCTTTAAATCACATTTTTTGAATTATTTTTGGGAAAGAAAATATTTATTTTGAATATTTTGCAAATTGATGAAAGGAAGCTGCTACAATATCTCTAACATATCCCTTTTAATGTACCACAGTCATTAATGTACTTAAAATTAATGATTAACTCATAATAAATGAGATTTAATAGCTAAAATTATGATTAAAAATTTATTAAAAACTAGTAATAATCTAAAAAAAAATACTGAAATATTTATTAGAGTATTGAAGTGTTAAGTATATACTATTACTCTTGAGAGAATAAAATATTTGTTTCTCTATTGTTTTTATCTACAAGAAAATTTCAAATGAAAGACAAAGACATCTTTTACTAAGCATAAATCCAAAAATTCTAATTAGTGCACAATTTGATATTTTTATTCATTAAAAAAGAAAATATGTGTATAATAAACTTTATAACATCCTAAATATAAAGAGTTAGATATTAAATATATCATATTTCACTATTTCTTCACTCAAATCAGCCTTACCTTAATTTTAGAGTACATCTTAGAGGCTCGTTAAAAAGTAAAATTTTAATATATATTTAAACTTTAATAAAAGAAAAATATTTATGAGTAAGCTGCCCTAATATAATTAATTAGTGGATCTAAGCCTCGTGTTAAATGAATATTAATTGAGATTCAATAGTTAAAATATGATTATAAATCTATTAAAGTAATTTAACCGAGTTCCGAAGTATTTTATTTTTTTTTAATATGACCTTCATGAACATTTCTTCCTTTGTCATCAAGATATGATCATCATTAGAGATTAATATTATATTTTTAGAGCCTAGAATGCATAAAGAGGGCGCTCCAAACTTATGAACAATTCTTATACATCTCACTTTCATTGAAAGTGACATCTATAATTCTGATAATCTTCTTGTTCTTATTGTCCCAAAACCTATAGTCGAACTCGCTCGTGCCATATCCAACAAATATACACTTGATGGCATTTGCATCAAGCTTACTCTTGGATCCTGCATCAATATGCACATATGATGAACAACTTAATACCTTGAAGTGGTTCAGTTTCACCTCTTTTCCATTCCAAGCCTCATCGAGAATCCTTTCATTTAGGGGTACACAGGGTCCCCATATGATCAAATATATTATTGTGTTAACAGACTCGGCCCAAAATTGCTCTGAAAGACCTGCATGCAATCTCATGCTCCTAGCTCATTATATGATCATCCTATTCACTCGTTCTGCAACACCATTTTGTTGAAGCGTTCTTGGAACTGTAAATTATCTTTTGATTCAATTCAAGGCACATAACTTATTGAACTCCTTGTCACAGTACTCCTTCATTATCAGATCTCAAGCATTTAAGCTTCAGGCCTATCTTATTCTCAACCAAAGCAAGATATTTCCTAAGCACATCAAATACGTCAAATTTGTGCTTTAAGAAATATACACATACCTTCTTTGTATGATCATCGATGAATGTAACAAAGTAAGTGGCTCCACCTATGGAAGAAATAGGAGCTTGCCCCCATACATCTGTATGCACCAACTCAAGCTTCTAACATTTCTTCTCTCTTCCACCTTTAGATAATGTATCATTTTTCTACTTGCCCAGTACACAGCCCTCACAGAAATTTAAGTCCACTAACTTCAGTCCTGGAAGCCTTCCCCTTGACTGTAAGGATTTCAAACCCCTCTCACTCATATGGCCAAGCCTTCGGTACTATAGATCTACATCTATCAGTTATGCAGTTGCAATGGAATCAGATACATTAGTAATGAAGTAAAGTGTATCTTCCATATTGCCTCGTGCAATGAGTGCACCTTTGGTGACCTTCCATGAGTCCCCTGCAAAACTTGCACTATAGCCCTCACTGGCTAGCTGGCTAACTAAAATAAAGTTTCTCCTTAGACACAACACATGTCTGCACCACTAGGTACCTGGATGTCCACACCACATTTACCTATAATATTGCATGACTTATCATCTACTAGATACCCCTTCCCAAAATTAAATTTGGTGTAATTCTTGAAATCACCTCTCGTATTAGCAACATGAAAGAATGCGCCCAAGTTCACCACCCAGGATACTCAAATTGGTCTCCACACACTAACACCTCTCGTCTTCTAATTTGGCTTCTAAGTTTTGTAGTTGTATTTGATTGGTTGGCATACGTACTCCACCCTTAATTCTATTGTCATACTAAGGTTTCCAACAATTAAATCTTTGATTCATTCAGCATATTCAATGGGCGGCTGTTAGTGCAATGGTTTCATTCAGATGTTTTCCAGCAATTAACTTTGAAAATAACTCAAGCGAAAATCCGTAATTTCTTCAAAAAAAAATAAAAAAAGCAGAACCACGCTAATGCACAGCGAACTTAGCTACTCTGATTTGCACAGCATCCAATGGGAGGAGGCCAAAGGCACCAAGAAGACAGCAGAGTGGAAAGCAGCATGCTTATCCACATACACATGAATATATATATATCCACATATAAATATGTATGAGAGAACAATAAATCGAAAATATGTTTCTACCTTCTATATGCAAATCTAATCAAATCATTAATGAGGTAAGATTAGTTCAAACACCTAAAATAAATGTTTAAATTACTGATGAATAATGATGATGGAATAAAAATCTAAGTGCTCAAGCACATAAATATTAAACATGACATATTCTACAGATGCATCTAATTTCTAAAATTTTGGCTATGCTTTTTGAGCCTATTGTGATGATATACATTTTCTAAGCACTGCTACAATTTTACTTAGCAACTGTAAGAATATCACAATCTTGAGATTTACATGCACTAAGTACTGAAACAAAGCATATTCTTCTTGTCTTTACATGCATTAAGTACTGAAACAAAGCATATTCTTCTTGTCTTTACATGCATATGTTTAGGGAGGAGACAAGAAAGCTATACTTCAGCGTGCGATGAGAAATGTATAGGAAAAATGATATTTATGTTGAACTAGAAAATCTAATAATCAAGCATGCATGCTTTAATTTTGTAAAATGCTAATTGATTATCTATTTTGCCAAAATAAAACAAGCAATAAATATATTCATAAAAGAAAATCATCTTAAATAATTTAAACAAGAAAAATATTATTTTTTGACAATCAAATATCTCCTAAAAAATATAGATCACTAGAATTTAAAATTTAATATATGTATTTTTATAAATCCTACAAATAAAAATAAATTTAATAATAATTTTTATTACACTCGACTCTCTAAATCCTAATTATCCATACTTTTTAGGAGATATATGAAAACTATATAACAAAACTCTTAAAATAATTTGATCATCTTAAATGGGTGGGACTCAAAGGCAATAAAAATTCAAGAACATTAACTAATGAACTACAAAACCATTCACAATAAATAAAATTTTAAAGTCATGACAAATTTAGGATTTAAATCCCAATGTCTCCTTTTTTTTTTACCCACAAACCCAAATTGAAACCTAAGGAAATCCCCAAGCTCAAAACAAATCATTAAACTGAACTAAGCAACTGTACAAAAGATGGTAACATGTATGACAAATATATATATATATATATATATATATATATATATATATATAATCAAAATTCTTCTATATACAAAAATAATTAAAGCATTTCAGCTAAACGGGAGAGTAAAAAGATAAAATTAGTAGAAAGAAAGAATAAAAAAAGATACAATTGAAGAATTCTACACGGAGGCTAGTGAGGCATGCTGTTAGATTTTTCTCAAGGTGATGAGCTGAGGCCTGCTGTTAGATTTTTCTCAAGATGATGAGCCGGGGTTCGAATTGTACGCCCAACCGTGCTTCATGAAATAAGCCCGAACCGCTCCCATTATGGCTCGGTTCGGTATCAATTGGTCCTTATCTAGAGGCTCCCTCGTCAGAGGATCAAACTTTCCCACCTGCGTCCACATATTTTTTAACTGTTTTAACAAATATATAATATTATAAAGTATTGCTGCTTAAATGGTATTAGGGAACGAAACCTTGTCAAGATGTTCAAGAAGTACAGCCTTTTCATATGTAACACCACTCGGAGTGATAACAGGATCTTGGAGGATATCGAGTGTGATCTTGCAGCATAGATAATCAGGTACCTAATGATGATTATAACAACAATAATAGTAGTAATAAAAGAGTAGTTATTATAGAACGAGAGAAATAAACAGTTTTGGTTTTAAAACAATAATAACAGCAAGATTAATGCTCACTTCAGTAGGAGTATCATCCTCCAAAGCTTTGCTGAACACTTGATGCAGAAGGTCAAGCTGATCGGTGCTGCTGTCATCTGAAGATGGGCGGGAGTCATCTTCAGGCTGCTTATCTTGAAGAAACTGCTGGAGCATGAGGGCTCTCTCGCAATCATCCCTAAAGAGTAGGGAGAGTTAACAAACGAGAAGGGCATGCAAAGAAGTTTGCAGGAGGGCACGGCTGCAGTTTACTTGAGCTTCTGCAGCTTCCATGCCCGCTTGGTGGATGAAAGTTCCCACTCCAAGTATTTCGCCTTGGCGAGTGCCTGCCATATATCCTCAACCATATCCCCGCTAGGGTTTGCACTCCTCTCGAGATCAAAGGCCTGAATCAGATAACTAATACAAGTTTAATTCTTTTGTTAAGGTGGTTTAGCTCAAGCTTCAAGATAACAGATGATAGCAATCAGGGAATTCATTAAGTCAAGTTCTAGCATGTAAGCTCTATTCGAGCCGCAGTTTTCAGTTTCAAGCTGAATTGTGTGAAGTCTAAATCACCAGAATTGTGTGGGTAGTGAACTATCAGAAGAATTTCAATATTTGAGTGATATCACGGCAAATTGATGCAGCAAGACGGCATGGTTCTTAAAAAAACGGAATTTGATGCTACACACATTGTCCCAGCATAATGCTAGTGTGAAACAACGTTGATATCCTGAGAATGAACTTTTGTTCAAAAAGTTTAATTGACAACTTCATCAGGATACTTTAAGAAATTCACCGGATAAGATTCAATGCAAGGGTTGATGGTTACCTATAGAAAATAGGATGTGCGTTTGATCCTAAGGCTTTAACTTCCTGATAAAATTTTTAGATTCTTAAGCCTGAAATAAGAACAACAGTGCTATTTGGGAACACTTAGTTTAAGCTGACTTAAACTTGACTCGTTACTAAACTTGCAAGTCGATCTTATCAAGCCACGAGCTCATCAGGCTCAAGCTCATAATCGAGCTTGATCCTGGCTCAGTTCAGCTCATAGACTCAACCAGCCACTCAATAAATTAGGCACTTGAATCCATTGGAAATTATGTCTACCAAAAAAACCAATCAGCTAAATAATGGGGGAATCTTGTACGCTAAATAAAACAATCGCAGTGAAGCTTGAACTTTCTACACCCAGAGCTGCAAAGATTGGATGGCCATGCCATGAGACCTAGAGATAATCATGGTGACCGGAAAGCATCTATGAGAATGGGATCTCTTCTCTCTCAATCTCATATATATAATTTTTCCTCTTAATATTCTTCAACAAATGCTGCTACCCCAACGTAATTAGTCTCAAAAGTAGATTATAGATGATGCCACAAAACCACTTATAATTTAGGAATTAGAACCATGCACTTTTGATTGTAAATCCTATTAAATCTTTCTCCAAAATTTCTTCTTTCCTTTTAAAAAAATGAGGCAAGATTGTCTCAACTACTCGTTACCGAGTCCAAGTTCTTGAAGATAGAATTGCGTTAGGTGCTCGACAAGCGCCAACGTAAACCATTGTCGAATACTATTATGACATGAATTATTTAAATAATCATGCTAGAGTTAGGGAGTCCCAAGGAAACGACACTGAATTGCCTGAATATAGTGAAAAGTGTGCAAATGTCACTACATCGTTGCCCAGGTGTAGTTTCAAATAAGCAAGGGTTCTGCATTATTGACGAACGCGGAAAAAAAAGCTAGTCTGTGTTTACATTAAGATGAGAAAGTTTGAATATTGACACTCTCACTGCAAGGTTTTTAAGTTAGTTGATATTATGATAAATATGATAATTAAATATTATATCTTCAATAAATTAAGTGAGTGGGAGAAAAAGCTAAAAAATTTGATAGCTTACTTTCAACTGTAGTGCTTGGGCAAGAATCACCAACAAAATAATGTAGGAATCATTCTATATAAGAATTTAAATGATAATGTAATGGACGTTAAGAGATTGGGAGATAGAATTATATTTTTAAAATTTACAATTAATGGAATAACTTTAATAATGCAAGTGTTTATACTCCTCAAATATAATTGAATGTATAAAAGAAGACTTTGGCATATGATTTGAATGAGTTGATTCTAGGAATACCTCAAAGAATATGCTATTTATAGAAAAGATTTAAATAGACACATTAAAAAGGTAACTAAGGAATTCAATAGTATTCATAGTATTTTTAATTTTAAATAGATTAATGAAAAAAGTGAAATGAATTTGAAGTTTTTTTTAGCTTATTATTATCTTAGGATTACTAATATTTTAAGAAAAATGATGAACATGTTATACTTATAAAAAAGGAACTTTTAAAACTCAAATTGATTATTTTCTTTTAAGGAAAAATGATTATTCATATTATAAGGATTATAAGCTTATTTGAAGTGATCATTTGACAACCCAATATCGTTTAATGGTTTTAAATTTAAAAGTAATATTAAGTCAAAAAGATATTAAGAAATTAAAATGTAAGATCTTATAAAAGGGGGTAATATGTATATTTTTATAAGTAAAATTTTAAAATTTGAACAGTAGGACTTTGAGGATGAAGCCAACTTTATGTGGAATTCAATTGTTAGTTGTATTCGCAATATAGTAAAAAGTATATGATAAATCAAAAGGAAGAGTACAAAAAAATAAAGATACATGATGGTGAAAATAAGATGTTCAAACTAAGATTAAAGATAAAAATGTATTGTAAAGAATAATTTATATATAACTAGGGATAATTGGAAAAATTATAAACTAGCATGTCTGAAATCCAAAATAGCTATTTGTGATGCTAAGAGTGCACTTTTCGAAAATTTATATAATAATTTAGAAATTGCTAAGGGAAAGAGGCGTACTTACAAGCTAATCAAATTAAGAGAAAAAAAATTTAAATTAACATATGAAAAGTATATCAAAGTTGATAATAATAAAAAATTTAAAAGATGAAGACATTCAAAATAGATAGATGAATACTTTACTAAATTTTGTAATGAAAATTGTACCAATACAAGAATCTAATGATTAAAAAAATAGAATCAGTTATACTTTCCTTTAATGCATTAGTAAAGCTAAGGTTTATAACACTTTAAGGAAAAAGCAAAAAATTGATATGATCGAATGACATCTATATCCATGTATGAAATATTTTGGTGAGGATTTGGCTTGCCAAATTATTTGATATTATTTATAAGAGAGTAGATAGCAGATGAGAGGTGAAAGAGTACAAATATATCTATTTACATGAATAAAAAAAATGTTCAAGGCTGCAAATTATAGAGAAATCAAATTAACGTATCATATGTTGAAATTTGGGAGAGAGTAATTAAATACAAATTATGATGAGATATTGGTAATTCTCAAAATCAATTTGATTTTATGCTAGATAGATCTACCATGAAAGCCATACATATATTAAGAGGTTTGATAGAGAAATTTAGAGAAAAAACCATCTTTATTTAATTTTTCTTGATCTTGAAAAGACTTGTGATAGAGTACCAAGAGAATAACTTCAAAGAGCTTTGGAGAAAAAGGGATTTGTGTAACATAGATGTTATTAGAGATATGTATAATGAAGTTGTAACATATATCTAATTGCAAGGTGGCTTGTCTAATGAATTTTGTCACTATTAATTGTTTTTATTGAGCACATTCAAGAGGAGTATCCTTTGTGCATATCATTTGTAGGTGATATTCAACTAAATGATAAGACTAGGAATGGGGTTAAAATAATACTTGAGTTGTAGAGAACTATTTCGGAATCTAAAATTTTTCATCTTGGTACATCTAAAACAAAATATATGAGTACAAATTTAACTATATTAGAAGCCTAAATCTTGAGGACAAAACATTAACCATTTGATCAAAAAGAGAGTGATGTTCAAATACCTTGGTTCAACTATCCAAAATAATAGTGAAATAGAAAGTGATGTGATTAATAGAATCCAAACTGGTTGGATGAGATAAAGGTGAGCTTCTGGAGTGTTGTGCGATCGAAAAATTTTACTCCAAATAAACTTTTTTTTTTAATAGAACTGCTATACAACCAACTATGATAAATAGGGTTGAATGCTGGCCAACAAAGAAAAAATTTGCTGAAAAAATGTGTTGTAGAGATGAAGATGCTTATTTGGATGGAAGGGTATATTCATAAGGGTATAATGAGAAATAAATTTATCGACAACAAGTTTGGAGTGGCTCCAATAGTGAATAAGATTAGAAAATGTCGGCTTAGATAGTTTGGGCATATAAGGATAGATCGTTTAATGCTCCTCATAAAAATTTGAGTTTAAGAATTTTGCTCATATTAAAAGAAATGGGAAGAAACCACTAGAAAGAATCTTTTATATTTGAAACTTAGGGAGGGATTTCTATTTGATCGTGCACAATAGAAAAAAAAGATTTACGACCACACCTAGTAGAATTAAGTCTTGGTGTTGTTGTTGTTGTATCTAAGATTGTATCATTATTATGCACAATCATTCTATATGTATATACACAGGCCTTTTAATTCAAGACACATTAGGTATCTTAAATCTAAGTTCAAGAAATATTTTGCAATTTTTTTTTTCATTCTGTAATGTATGTTGCAATCATAATTTATTGGGATGAGTCATAAGGCATAATCAAGGTGAATCATGAGCAACCATTTTTTTGCAGTTTGATAATTGAAAAAAAAGCAAAACATGAGAAACCAGTAACTTTTCAGCAACTGAAGAGTTACTGTTAATTATTTTTATTCAGGTGATTATTTTTCTATTAGTGCAATCATCTAAAAATGCCTATGAAGTGTTGATGTCGATGAATTATTGCTAACGTAGACAACTATCTAACAAATAAATTTGAGACTGTAATATGTTTTTGAAGTTTTTAATTCTTGTGCTTCGTTCAGTTGTAATAGAACTTACGAATTTTCTATAGATTTCTATCATTTGGCTATTTGCTGTTTGGGGTTTGGGTTGTTGTTGGCAAAAATTGCTATACTTCTTCATAAGTCGTATGGTACTAGGAATATTGGAAGCTCCCAAATTTCTGGAACCCTAAACCCTAAATCAGGTGTTACTAATTATATATGCCTTGAGTTCAGTAAGGAAAAGCCCAATAAGTGAACTCAGCAGGCAAACCCACAAGGCAAAGGCTTGATAGGAAAGCTGAATAAATGAGCTTGGTAAGGAAGAGTTCTACGAGTGAACGTGGCACACAAGTTTGTCAAGATGGTTTGACACTTTATCTTCAAAGAAGATTCAAACGACTACTAGAAATGATCTCACATAGGCTATATTTGAGAAAGCATAATGAAGATAACAAATTCAAAATGTGAACCCCACTTAATAGAATTAATGTTTAGATTGTTGTTGTAGTTTTTAATATCCTTGTTAAACTTATAATTGTACTTGAGATCAAAATAAGTTTTATTTTAATGTTTAGAGTGGCAAAAATAAATGCTGGGAATTTTTTTAAAATACAAAAAACCTCAATAATTTAATTTTTGTCAATTAAAGAAATAACAAAATTTATTTGTAAAAATAAAAAATAAGCAAATGTGTTTTATTTTATAATCTATTGTTTTTAACAACAGCAACAAAAAGCCTTCATTATGCACAATCAAATAATAACCTCCCTAAGCTTTAACTAAATGAAATCTTTTTTAATAGTTCCTTGCCAATATTTTGGTTTTTCACTTCCATTTTTAACGTGAGAAAATTCCCTAAACTCAAGTTTCGTAATCATGGTATCACACAACCAACATTTAGTATTTCTAAATGTTCTACGAAAGCAAAAAACTTTATCCTAATCACATAACAACTTTCCCAACCAAACCATCTATGAAACAAATTTATTTTAAAATAATAATTATGAGAATAAATAAAATAAAACTACTTAAAACATCTTTAAGAATATAAAACATATTAAATATATATATATATGTATGCATATGTATATATATATATATGTATGTGGATATGTAAATGAGTGAGCATCAAAATTTTATGCATAATGTGTTTTCAGAACATATATGCATTCCTTAACAATTGTAAACAAGTGCATATGCCAAATCGAGCTGATTTCAAGTAGAATCAAACTTATTTCAAGCAAGCTATCATCAAGTCAAAACAGTTCAATCCCTATGCATGTTGAGTAGATTATAAGCCAAACATTTATCAAGCGAATTTCAAGCATATTTACTCGTCCAAGTCTTTTGGGTTAAAGAATGTGATTTCTCTTTTCAATAATGAAATCTCTAAATTAAATTTATTAGATCTATCAAGATATGCCAAACACATGCAAGAACTAGAATTGCCAAAATTTTAATAGATCAGTAAACATTGAAGTTTTTTGCTGGTTCCTAGTGTTGTTGGCTTGTGGTAAGCCATGTGCAATTTTCCTGCATTAACTATCTTTTATTAATTATAGTTCTGTTGATGTCCCGTGCCCCATTGCAATTTTATGAATAATGACTTATGAAGACTGTTCCAAGCCCTTAAGATGTTTCTTCCTCATGGCTTCTGTTTGGCCTTTAGTCCTGTTTAGGGCAACTGTCTATGCATTTATTTTAAAAAGTTGCAACATGACACGGACTGTCTGGAAAAAAGTTTTAAGTGATTAGAATGTGCCCCAAAACTTTGTTGTTCAAACTCAATTGCCACAAGGGTATTCCATGATGGCCTTTATTCCTACTAGTCATAAATAGCTCCAATGCAAGACATAGATTACTAATTTTCAGTGAAATTAGCTATAAAGTGAAAAAAATTAAATATATATATATATATATATAAACAATATGCTTTCCCACTAGGAAAAAAATAATTACTATCTAATGGCCATAACGTTAAATCCATAAATAATTAGACAATCAGAATCACTCTTTCATGCAGTTTAATTATGTAAAAATATTCAGATATCATCGCTCAGAAATTAAAGGCCAATGTACGGTACAAAAAATTAACAGATCGCCAAATTTTAAGGGCTGTTTGGTTCCCAGGCATTTATGCTAAACTATCCTCCCATAAAAATGGCATAGAAAATGTTTAGCTCTCTGTTATGTTATTTTAAGTTTTAAAAGCTACCTAAATGTCTCGACTATCAATCACCACGCTTTTGTTGCTTGAGTTATTTTTTTGGGAGATAAGAAATTGGGAGCCTTGTGGAAGGGCGTTGTCGGTGAGTATCCAGACTGTTAGCATCCAATGATGCAGTCAGTACACAATGTCTCCCTCCCCGCTTGTAAGTTCAAAATCTATTTTTCCGCATTGCATGAAAGGTACTAAAAAAACATAATTATCTCTATAAATAATATTGAACCAAACAAACACTAATATTCTGATAATTAACATGACATCTTAATAACATTACCATCTTTAAAAAGTAATTTAAAGCATACATCTTGGTTTTAGCAATAAATATAACATTAAACGCTATAAAAAAGTGGAATTCTCTCTCCCTCCCTCTCCTACTACAAACACAACAGTAAAATATTCAACTAGTATCTTTTGTAGGTAAATTGTGACTGGATTTTGTGGGTGAACCAGTGCATATCTAAGCATACAAAAGATAGACTGGTACTTTGGACAAGAACAGATATCTTCAATCAATCGTTTAGATTGTAAAAATTTAAGAAAAATATTAACATCATTGATCTTAATATGGAACTTTGGGAGTAAATTTAGTTCCCAATTCATAGAATTTACTATGTATTTACTTTGACAAAGACATTGAGAAAATAAAGCAACGGAAAAGTAACGGTCATTAGTGCACAAGCATATGTAAAATAAACTGTTGAGAAAAATCACACTTTCACAAGTCTTGCTTATACATGCCATGTCATTGGATGCACTAATTAAGAAAATAAATTCTGCTTTCAGGCCAAATTGTTCATTAAGCAATGTACAACAGGACATTGGATTCAAACCAAAGCAATATTTTTGCATTAAAAGGCAAAAGAATAGATCATTTCCAAACCTTCTCTAATTCCTTGATACCTCCAGTAAAATCTTTCCCTTCTAACAATGCAAGTCCCAACATATAGTGAGCCTGTCATTCAAATATAGCTGTGAAACTCTTCTCAAACATTTGTAATATGAGGTTATATCAGCTACAACAAATAATTGCTCAGAGATGATCAATTAGGTGCAGTTTAAAATAAACTTAACCATGCCTAATATCTACAATAAATAGAAAATGGCACCTCACAAGCTAGCTAGTAAGCCAACGCGATATTTATATTACTTCATCCTATGAATATCAGCAAAAATAGAGAAAAAACTCAGTAACAAAATAGTACTCTGTAATATCTAATAAAAGAGTAATACAATGCTGATAAAAGGATCAATTTAAGAGAAATACAATAAATAACGGTTAATTTTAATTAAATTTATGAGTTAATAAAATTTTCAATCTTTGCCTAATTATTTAATAAAATAAAAAAATAAAAATAAAGAGATCAAGGTGATTCAATATAAAATTTGAAGTCTTTGCATATATATATATATATATATATATATATATAACCATAATCTATGTTATCTTTGAAGTGCTCTTTCATATCTTGGTCCTCTTTGACAAAGTTGACTCTTTGTAATCAAGTTCAACTTTTAGACAATTTATAATTTGCATGTAAACTATTGTGCAATCATTTATTTTCCTCAAATCCCAAGATGTTATCTTTGTTGATAGTATTCAAGGCATCGACATTAGCCATTTTCTCTGCAGTCAAGTCCTTAAATTGATCTACCTCAGCTCTAAACTTTGCATTGCGACATCTACTGTAAGAATCCATTCGGTCTCTAATTTTTTTCTTTAACTACTTGGTAAGTGGGACACTCAGCAACATATTCTATGCCACAACTATTTAATTCAAGCAACCAAATGTTTTTCAAATCCTAATATGCCTTATTCTTTCCTAAATAAATGGTGCAACCAGAATGATGTGCTTTGTATAGCACAACCTTCCTCAAATCATCAATATATTGAAAATATATCCGACCTCCGAAATGAAGCAACTCCTTCACATTAAATTTAATCTTCAGTATAGCATGTTCTACCATCAATAAATCTTTAAAATTCAAGATTCTTAAATATAGCTTCACAAATTGTGTCCATCAAATGAGATTTTATTATTATTAAAGTTAGCATAAATAGCTTTTCAACATTAAGTTTGGCAATAGTTAATTCCAATATGCCCATGACTTTAATTAATTTTGCTCGATGAGTGATTCTAGCTTGCACTGCTGGAGGCTCTTCAGCCACAATATTTAATTTAGTGGATAACACAAAATATCAAGATTTAGTGATCTATAAAATCTCACATTGAATCCCATATAATAGTGGTGTCAGATCTTGTAAGAAAAATTTAACAAAGCTAACTCTAAATCATGAATAAAAAAAAAGTTATTCCAATGTTTTATAGATACATAAGCAATAACTCTAATATGCTACACCAATATACATCCAAACTAATCAGTGAAACATCACTCTAATAGAAGCACTCATAATAATAAGCACAATATCAATAAATTAATAAACATAATAAAATTTTAGATATATTGATGCAAATATAGGGCATATGATACCACCTATTAAATTACTGCATGCTCACTTAGAATCACACTTCTTGCACATTTTAGCTTTTGCCTTTATTTCTAGATATGGTTAGGTCTTATGAGGTAAATTTTGTAGTATACATATATTGAAGTCCCATAATTTGTCATAATTCTTTGTATTTACATTTAAAATTCATCTTGAATTTAATTATATTGTTGATGAAGCACAAATAAAAAATAATCAAGTATTCCTCTTTAAATAAATACACTTGTTTCGTGTCAAAGGGTTTAACAATGATCACACTATAACACTTAAAGTTTAAGAATTTGAGGTCCATTTGACCATCATTAAGCGTGTAATTATATGTATCACACGCAAGTATCAGAAATGAAGCTAAATATGACTTCCATTTGATTATGGCGCATAACAAATTGCTTTAATTAGATGTCAACTAAGTTTTGGAGCCGGTTAACTTTTGTTAGAGAAAAATATAATCTAGAACAATAAATCAAGTATACATGTACGTAAGAGCTTGCATATTGTTAACGAAACGCTGATGTTCAATCCTATTTTTAGCTGAAAGCACGTTGCAAGATGTGGAGAAAAATTTTTTCTCTCAGGGTCAAGTATAGTGCCCACATTCACACCAAAATTCAACACATTTGTTTATCAGTTTTTTGGTAACCAACAATTATATGCATGTCAGTGGCATAGTAATTTAGTACCCTGTAAAATATCCCATGCTTCCTTTTTCTCCTGGTTTAAGAAGTTCACTTTGTGAAAAATGAAAATGACACGAGGCATAAATCAAAAACTTGAGAGCTGCTTTATCTCAAAAAAAAGTTTTCTGTTAGATTTACATTTCATGTAACCTAGTTATGTAAAAAATCTACATATAAATTAGCATGACACATAAACTTTGGATATTTCCATATCTAACACCTAAAACTTCATATTTACAAAATTAACAACTTATCAAATTCCAATAAAGGAGCCTCATCAGCTTCCAGAAGAAAAAAAGATTATATTAGACATGTTAAAATAAAGTTAAGCAAGTTTAACATTCAACCGTTCACATCCCTATAAACCTCAATATCCCCACATCAAGCCTAAGCCTAACAAGAAATTCCAGTATTATTTCTCACGATGTGATTGACAAAAAGGCTAAGCGTCAATGCGTTGCATGTTATGTATAATATTATTTAGATAAGATGCCATCTAAATAGCATGTTATTTGAATAACAAACTATTTTAGATAACAGTCTTTGATTGGTTCTTTGATGTGTGTATTTTGTACAATTCATTATGATAATATTACCTTCCTAAGAAAACTAATTTTTTAGAACCCAAAAATCTTTATAATTTACCTATAAAACTTCTATTTGTTAAATATTACCCACATACCACTAATCGTTTAAAAAATCAAATATACCACCTAATAATTGCATTAAAAGTCTTAACGTTCAAATACCCATGTACTATAAATTTTCGGCGTTTTAAATTGCATTCGAAGGCGACGAAGGTGAAGGCAACATCCTTCGTCTACAATGAAGGCGACAAAGGACAAAATTCGAATCAACGCAACCTATAAATTGATGCGATCAGACATCAGAAATCCATGCTGCACAATTCGCTTATTTCAACAATGTACATATTTGGAGTAGACCAAGCATTGCTAGTAGAGGGAGATTCAAGATGCAACTCGAGAAATAAGGAAAAACAGGATAAAAGCTATTTCAAACCTTCTGACCAACAACGATAGGTGATCCAGCCTGTCTTCCTTATCTTGCTAACAGAACCTTCTTTTTCTGCTTCTTCTCTACTCCATCACTGTGATTTGATTCAGATCAGAGGTCAATAGCCTTGATTGGAAGGATTTCGACCCTTTTCTTTTTTTGCATTCTATTCCCTCTTCTAATGCAGCATTCCAACCTTTTGATCGGAAGTTCATTGAACGGGGGGGTTGAATGTTGTTATTTGGGGTGGCATACATGATTAATTTAAAGATTTGAGTGTTATGTGTATAATATTTAAAAATCAGATGTTTTAGGAATATATATTAGAGATTTATGTGCTATAGGATAAAAATCCCTTTTTTTTTACTTATCAATATACGGGTATACCAATGAAATAAGGATGAAGGGAATACGAAGAAGCGAAGACGGAGGTGAAAACCCAAGGAAACGAAGAGAAGGAAATTAATCGCGCAAAAATCGCCAGCTAGTGAGTACATGAGGAAAGGGGAGAAATATCCGTTTCTGTGGAATATCATAGCAGGCAACCAAACATCTGCTATATGGGTGTTCTAATTGATGAATATTATAACATAACACCCAAGTAACAAGCAACTAAACAGCCCTGTTCTATCATAATAATAATGATGATAATAATATAAATTTTTTATTTTCTGCAGACATACGATCAAATAAAATTGATAAGCTTACCTTCACAGAAGAATTATCCAGTTTTATGACCGTTCGACAGTCATTTTCAACTCTTTCCCATTCTCTGACATAGAATCAAAGGAGCACCCATAATAAAAATAGTGAAACAAAACAATCAAAAACCAACTCTCGTGAGAAATAAAGAAGGAGATTGAGAGTAATCACTTTCTCTTGAAATAGCAGAGAGCCCGATTGGACCAATAAACAGCAACATCAGGGCAAAGTGTAATAGCCTGAGAGTTCCCAGTTCAAAAAAGATGATAATAAATATTAAAAAAAAAATGCATTGTAAGCTGATTGAAAAGGCGCAGTGGAAGGTAAACCTCGGTGTACGCATCGATTGCGGCTCCAAGGCGTTCTTTTTTGAAGGCAAAGTTGCCATTGCGGCGCAAAATCTCCGCTTGCTTGGCGACGCTCGTAGAAACTGCAGCCATCCGCCCCTGGATCTTCCCTAATTTTTCTGCGAAGAAACCGCAGATGTTTTCTTTGATCAGAACTCTCAACAGAAGTCCCAAGTAAACAAGTTCCCGGCAGTCTTTTATCGAATTCTTCTACACAACCATTTCATTGGACGATGCAACAAATATCGCCCACATACCTAATTTTTCAGAAGAAAAGTTCAATAATTCAAATATATAAATAAATAAACGTTTGTGTATAGTTGTGCTATAAGTAGGGGGCTTATTTAAATTTGAAGTAGGAAAGATATTCAAAAGTTAAACTTTGAAGGTTATGATAATCTAATGTTGTAACTAATAATTTGAGCTCTCGTACTTGATATTAGAGTATTATCATATTTATATATATTAGTATACATCAAAATATATAAATATATATCTATCTAATGTATAAATAAATTATTGATTGAATATATTTTTTTGTGAATTTTATATACAAAATTTAAATAAGAAAAAAATACTTTTTGATATATTTTTTTATGTAAGCATAATATTTTTCTTATTGTTAATGTAAATTCAAATATTTTTATTTATAAAAAAAAAAAAAGAGTAATGACAACCCTTATAATATGCACAATGCTACGTTGTAGGTGTTTTAATTTTTTTTTTGCTATATATATATATATATATATATATATATATATATATGTATGCATGACATCATCATAGGTTGATTTGATCGCGTTTTCTTGTCATTCGAGCTAAATAACTCTAGCATCGTTCAACGAAGTGTTCCTTACTGACGATGTGCTCCACGGATGAGCTTCTGTGTATCTTCCAAGTTGCATCTTTTCATTTAAGTCAAATGCTTGTCCAAATGATGAGAATTTTTTTTTAAGTAAAGCTTTGTTGCCCGTTCGGGCCCGGACCGATTTGTTGATTTGGAGGAATTTAGGAGCTGAGGCATACGCTCTTGCACGCCCCAGCGCCTGAAAATTCAAGAGGCAGGCGCCCAGGTAGGCGCGCCTCAATGCTCGGACATCTGCGAGGCAAGCGCTCAGGCGCGTGTTAGCTAGGGTTTTGTAGTTGGCATTTTTCTGATCCCTCATCTCAGATCTGAAATAAAAAAAATTAATTAATTTTATAAAAAATATATTTTGCATAATTTTTTTTTGGTTTTAAATCTAAAAACTACAAAAATTTCATAGATTACATATTTTTGATGTAATGAATTCAATAGAACTAATATTTTGAATTTATATAATTATTTTATTTTATCTTATTTTATTTTTAAAAACTCTAAACTTCAAAATTTTATGATGAAAAATTCAAAAAACTTAAATTTAGTTAATGTAACCATAAAATATATGCTTAATCTACTTGCATACTCAAATTAATTTTATTTTTAACAATTTGAGAAAATTTTCAAAAATCTACCAACTCTTAATTTTAGCTAATTTACACTCAATTAAGATCGACCACCAAACGAATTTGGGTTGTTGCAAATGAATGGCAGTGATATATGGTGGCCTAAAGGTAGAGCACCAACAACAACAGTGTATGATAGCTTGAAGGTGGAGAACACTAACAATGGTACTTGGCAGCTCAAAGATGGAGCACCAATAGTGATACAAGATGGGGTGGAGCACAAACAGTAGTGCATAGTACATGAAGGTGGAGCATTGACAGTAGTACAGGGCATCTTGGAGATGGAGCCCCCAATTGTGTATTGAGAGTAGCTTGAAGGTGAGGCTTTAGGATTTAACTAAGAGGCCATTGAGAGTAATGCTCTTGTATTCTAAGTGGTGTGAGTCTAAGATATTTGTATACATGCAACTATTGTGAATGTCCCTCTTTTTTCTTTAAACATATAGATCATTTGAGTATCTGATAGCTCATAGTAAAATCATTTGTGTCATTTTGAAGCTTCATTTGATTTTTGATGTTCAGACTAATTAATTTCATTTAATCAGTAAGGTTTTATTATTAATTAATCAATAATTTATTAATTCAATCACCAATCATATTAATATAATTAATTAATATGCATGAAATTTTAGTAGCATGAGAAATTGCAATGCTTCAAAATGTTAAAATTCAGGAGTTTTTCTTGGGGTTGAAGAATATAAAATAGCCCGGCTACAAGGAACAGTCTTCAAAAAGGAGCATCCATATGCAGGAAATTCGAAATCTTCCTTGGCCTACAAGGAGCATCAGTAGGGCAAAGTCTTCTCCTGCACTTGTTTTTTATTAACCTATCGTTCACGTGAGTGGCAGTTTTCGAATAATTACATAGGCTGTCTGAAGCGGTTGCGAAGTATAACCACTAGTACAAGTGAGGTCACGAAGGCCGATTTCTACAGTGCGCATGCAGTGATCTTTTGTGCCGCTGATTAGAAGCTCCTATTGAGGTCTGTCGTGACTTATCACACTAACAGGCATCTAGCATTTCTTCTCCTCTCCATCACAAATAGGTTTGATCGCACATGATACAAGGATCCCAACGTTACCTAATGTGTCGATTACCTGACTCATCAACGACAAAGGAGAGGCTTCTTCATGCACTGCGAGTGGCTGAGACGGATCTCGAGAAGGTGAGACGAGCTGCGACCGTCGCTCGCGAGGTGGGGCGTTGACGACTGCATGTAAGGATGTCTCGTCTACCTTTGGCAGCTTACCTTTATTTTTTATCTTTATCATTTTCTTCCTATCTCTCATGAATATGTCATAGTAATCAATGTCTGACAGGCTAGAATATTTTAGTTAATTGAGAATACTCGACACTCAAGTAGTTGGGTTGATAGTCCTTATTATGGAATCAAAATTCTCAGCAGGCCTCTTTGTGCTTGCCAATATATATATATATTGAACTTTTGCAATTGAGGGCCGTCTAACTCTTACTTACTTTGATGGACCATCTTGAGCAGCTTATAAGTTCTCAAAGTGAGCTCTGACGGCCATATAGCAATCCCAAAGTGCTCTTTTCATTACCAGATACATCCATCTCTCTAAAAGTGGATATAGCATATAAGGATGATGATGCTGGTAGAGACTTGAAATGGCAACTCACTAACGAATTCTGCTATAGTAGAATATAATACATGAATGCCTATGATTCAAATTAAGAAAAAAATGTTCAAGTCTTTATTTTAACTGAGATTTAGGGGCTGTTTGGTTTGCTGACATTAAGTGTTATGTGATGTTATTTAAAACTGTAGATAAGAAAGTAGGTGTTTGGTTTGATGTCATTTGAGTAATGACATCTCAAAAATTACAAAAATGACATTGTATAATGTTATCTGAATGTCGGTCGAAAATCGACCGACATTCAGATAATATTACGTCAATCTATCGAGGGAGAGATTGGAGAGGTAGGGTACTTCGCGCTCGACTCGGAGATTCGACGTCGAGCCTTGCCTGCCGTCGACGCCGAGTCTTGCCTGCCGTCGCCATCGTCGCTACCAGAAGCACGGAACGTCGCAGTCGCCTCTCGCCGCTCGCTGAGATCGCTACCTTCGCCGCTCGCCGAGCCTTCGTTGCCTTCGCCGCTCGTGGAGCCTTCGTTGCCTTCGCCGCTCGTCGAGCCTTCATTGCCTTCGCCGCTCATGGAGCCTTCGTTGCCTTCGCCGATCCTTCATTGCCTTCACTAAGCCTTCATTGCCTTCGCCAAGCCTTCATTGCCTTCGCCAAGCCTTCATTGCCTTCGCCAAGCCTTCATTGCCAGACGGGCGGAAGATTCTTCATTGCCTTTTCTTTATATGCGACTCCCTCTAATAAGTTTCCCTTGTTATTTATAGAAGATAGATTGCATATATCTTTAACACTGTTTTGGGTATTTTCCTCACAGCCTGCTGATATTTCCTCCCAACTATAGCACTTGTGCATTTACAAATATACGACATTGAGAATGCACCGTCTATTTGCCCTTTGCCCATAGGAGAGTAGCAATATCTTCATGATTTTTATTTTTCAGAAGTTTAAAGAAAAAAAAAAACTCATAAATTCGAAGAGTTAGATATTTATCCTTCCATATATGCACTCAAAATTTTCTTTTGACTACACATAGTTCAATGTAAAAACTCCCATGAGTTTGGAAGGGAAATCAATTAGTTTTATGCTTTTGGTTGTAAATCGTATTTTGTATGAAATGAAAGAATTTTATTTGGGGGTATTCTTACCTCATGTGTAATATAACATGAATAACATTGAACCAAACAGCATATATCTGAATAACACTGACATCTGTTATTTAAATAACACTGAACCAAACAGTCACTGTTATCTGAATAACACTGTTATCTGAATAACATGTTATCTGAATAATATGCTATCTTAATAACTTTTCAAATAATACTGAACCAAACAGCCCCTTAGAGTTTTGGGCATCCCAAAAACTTCTTAGTCTATTTCTCTCCTCTTAGTTCAACACTCTCTTATTTACCGCCCTGGTAATATGATAATTTATATTAACTTTTAAACATCCCCAAAACCTTTTCAAAAAGAAATTTACAGTCACACAATTATACATAAATAACACGATAATCTTATATATAAGAAGGGTTGGTGCAATGTAGTTTTGCTTATACTCTTCAAAAAAAGGGAAATTCTCTAATTTATAAAAGTCAAAGTTGAACCAAGTACCGTTGAAAGCACAGAAACTTGGGAATCAAAAGGCAGACCACATTAGAAAATTTAATTTATTACTGAAAAAAGACAGACTCCAGCCACTTGCCTTTCTATGCCCAATAGGAATGTGGACTATTGCAATGGGGCGTCAGGTTGGTTCACTGGAAGAGCTGCTTGGAAAGCCGGATGCTCATTGTAAGCTTTATTGAGCCTGGCGAGTGTAGGGTAGCGGCTCTGACAAAACAAAAGCATTAATTCTTCAATACATTATCTTGCACTTTTAAAGTACACTTAACAAATATATATATGTTAAATTGATGGAAGCTTGAGCAAAGGAGGCAACCATGTCAATCTCGAATCTTGATGTTCCTGTTAAAATCTGAGGAGCTAGAAATGTATCAGCCTGCATATGCCAATGTTTGATTCTGGTTAGTTTGTTTAAAAAAGCATCCTTCTTTATCATATATAAAACCCTCGCCAATCATGATCAAATGAAAATATGCCATTTTCATATGCTTAACAAGAGAAGCAAAATCATCATTTTTTGCTAGTAAATGTTTAATAATAATAAAACAATCCAATTGCTTGACAAGTTAATTTAAATAATGAAATTATAATAAAAATTTGAACTTGGATATAGCTAAAACAATGAAAAAGGATGGATGTTTGAACTAAATCATTAGCCAAGGAATAGAACCTTAATCTTTACAGATTATTTACCCAATCAAATTTAAAATCTATCAAACATTAACCAGAATATTTTAAAAGCCTGAATCATTAGCCAACAAATAGAACCGTTAACCAATAAATAAAATTATTTGTACGATCAAATTTAAAATCTATCAAACATTAAGTAAAATATTTTAAAAGTAATATACATTCTTTGCAAATTTTACTGACATCTAAATATTCATCAAAATAATGTTTGGATAAAATCAACCGGTAGAGAGATCAGTTTCAAGAAATCTCTTCCAGCTTCTATATTTATATTGATCAAATCTTTCAACTTTCAAAGTAATTTTGGTTGTTAGGATTGTAAGAAAAGGCTCAATAAAAAACTCACATGCTCATCATAAGTTTTCATCTCATTTTCTTAACAAATTAAATACATACATCCGTTCAACCCTTTTTGGCTCATAAAAAACAAATAAATTCTTTTACTATTTAAATTTATATGCGTTCCTTATAAGCTTTTTATTTTACTTTATTTACATATCCATCACAAAATATTATAAAGATACCATCTACTCTTTAATTTTAAAAGACTCTTTTCGCTCTCAACTCAAGGTTGGGATGAGACCCAAAATTGTAATAATATAATCAATATGTAACATCATAAGTTTCAATTAATCAACTTAAAAATAAGAAGCCTAATCCCCAACAAAACCTAGGCATGCCCTACCCCTCTGATGCACTTAAGATTAAAAGCTAATAAACAATGAGCATTGAGGATTTGATTAAAACAAGATTTTAGATTATTTGATTCTTGATGTGGGTAATATACAATTTTACTTTAGAGTGACTTATTGAAAGCAACAACAACAAACACAAAAGCTTAGTCCCACTAGGTAGATCAGCTACATATGTTGTTCCCATTATGCATGATCAAATAGAAGCCTCTCCTTAACTTTCAAATAGAGAATATCATTTTTCATAACTTCTTCCCAATTCTTTTTTAGTATTCCTCTTTTAACATAGGCAAAATTTATGTACTCAATTTTTTTGGCAAGGGAATCCAATGGCTTACACTTAAAATGTATGAACTATCAATGACAACATTTGCTAATCTTATCCACTATTGGAGCCACTCTAACCTTGCTACAAATGAATTGATTTCTCATTCTATCATTTTGAGTATACTCATCCATCCACCTTAGCATCCTCATCTATATAACACTTAATTTGTTCAGTAGGTTTCTTCTTTGTTAGCCAACATTCAACCCATATAACATAGTTGATTGTATAACAACTCTATTAATTTTATATAACTGTGACTAGAAATTTCCAATTGCACAACATAAGCGAAGAGCTCCTCCTTTACATCCAACCAGGTTGGATCGTGTAAATCTTAATCACATTCTCTCAATTTCACCATTATTTTAAGTAATTAAACCAAAGTAATTGAACCTCTAGCTCTTATAGATCACATGGTCTTCGATAGTTATTGTAACAATACAAACTTTTAAGCATTGATGTATTATCCTTTTTGGCCTTAATAATTTCACAATTTTTCCATTACAAGGTAATTTCCTAAGAGGTCACCTATCTTGAGAGTGCTCTTACTCAAGCACACTTAATTTTAGAGTTTTTATAAAAAATCTCATCATTATCTCAAAAAATATTTAAGAGTTCTACGTAACTATACTTAAGGGAGTTTCACAATCTCCCCAACTTAAGTAACTGACGTCCTCGTCAGTATCCAGACATAAATCCAAGAATCATCCATCTAGTAAATAAAACTGGAGTTGACCCCTATAGACTCAAGAGGTGCTTCCAACTATGTAGAACTTTATCCTATCTGGAATTCAAAAGATGACTCCCATAGCACATCACTTTGTCTTGCATGATACTTAGCTCTCTTTTAACACCTAATGTCATGCTCTGATACCTTTTGTAACAGCTCAAACTTTTAAACATTAAGATATTATCCATATTGATCTTAATAATCTCACAATTTTTTCCTTAGAAAATAACTTTCAATGAGGGAAATTATTCTTAGAGTGCTCCAACCCAAACACCCCACCCTTAACTTTGAAATTCTTATCAGAACCCCACCATTATCTTAAAAAGTATCTTAATGCTTAAGAGTTCTACTTATTACAAGGGGTTCAAAGTTTTGACCTCAAGACTGGCATTTATTATGATTAAGCTTACGCTCCTTATATTCTATTTTTGAATCTACTATGGCGAAATCCTTTATATTCCAAAATAATCCTCCACAATTGGGTTTTGCTCAAGTCTAGTCAATAAAGAGAATGTTATATACAAATAATTTAATTAATTAATCAATTAATTTATAAGAATCATTAATATGAAATTTTGACAACATAACGACATGACCTGAGTTTGGTCGTTTGGTCAATATTTTTGACAATTTTGACAACATGGCGCATCAAGGCTGTAAAAAAAACTCCCTAGATCCAGACATAAGATCAATGGAAAGAATTTTAAAATTTACAGCCAGCTCTAAAAGAACAGAATACGGGCCTTTAAAATTTTAGGCCCGACCAACTCTACGAGTTAGTGGAATGCAGATCTTTTACTGTATTTTTTACCTTTAAATTTTAGCCTAATTTAAATTGTTGCCTTTCTTCTCTTCTTTCACCAACTCTATGCTCCTTATATTCTATTTTTGAATCTACTATGATGAAATCCTTTAGATTCCAAAATAATCCTCTACAATTGGGTTATGCTCAAGTCTAGTCAATAAAGAGAATGTTATATACAAATAATTTAATTAATTAATCAATTATGAAAATTTGACAACATAACGACATGACCTGGGTTTGGTCGTTTGGTAAATATTTTGACAATTTTGACAGCATGGCACATCAAAACTGTAAAAAGAAAACTTTCTAGATTCAGATCAATAGAAGGAATTTTTAAATTTTTGGCCAACTCTTAAAGAGCAGAATGCACGCCTTTAAAATTTTAAGTTTGATCAACTCTAAGAGATAATGGAATGCAGATATTCTTCTGTAAGCCTAACTTAAATTGTTGCTTTTCTTCTTTTCTTTCACTTTTTTCTTTTTTTTTTACATTTTTTCTTTACTTATTCTCAGACTCTGGGTTGCTCCGCATTTGTCTCTCATGCTCATTTGCAGCCTGTTGTTGCGTGCATGTCTGTCGAAGGTGGAGGGCTTCTTATAGATGCTGTTGCCAAGCAATTGTAGAGGTTGCTTCGTATTACTAGGACGGTCTCGAGCGTTTGCAAGCAACAGCTTCAAGAATTGCTGGAAATCATGGGCATCCAGCAGTTGCAGGAATTGCTAGAGTGGTCGAACGAGCATGTTTCTTGGCGTCATCCACAGCTTGTTGCCTCACATAGTCAATGACAACAATGAATCTAGTGGCGTAACTGCCTGCAGTGGGAGTTAGTGATACATAGGTAACATTTGGCTAAGGCTTCCAAAGGTGAGAGGTGGTTTCCCTATGCACCAAAACAGAAGAAAACACTAAGCATCCAAATGCACATAGATTTACGTGAGAAACCTCAAGAACAAGGAAAAACTATTGGAGCCATACTGCAAAGTTTTACAATGATCAAGAAAAAGATTTCACTTCATGAATTCACTGCTTTCCCAACCTTCCTCGTAGCTCTCCTTCCCACAACTCTGCCACCAAACTCCAATGTAAACACAACACTCACACAACTTGTCATACCAAAAACCCTAAGAATTTAAATATTTATAGCCATCCAAACAGCCTCCAAACCCTCAATATGGTTCAAATGGTCATTGGAAGATTACCACATATCAAGCATGCCTTTTTTGGACATGACACGTGTCCAATTTCTCCTAATTTCACGCCAAACCGGTTTAAGGATTCTTCATTCTCTGCCTAGCGCGCCTAGACGATGGGCTCTCTATTACTTTCGAAGGAAACACAGGGCACTAGGGTGCACCTAAGCACCCATGCCTCTTGTATTCAGCTTGCTGACACTTGAGTGTGCCTAAGCGCACATGTTCTTGGCTCTAGCTCGGCTGTCAGAAGAAATGCCAACTCCTGAGCGCCCAATGTTTGGCACATTGAATACGTCCAGTGCCTTCAACGCTTGGGCGTACCTAAGCGCCCAAGCCTTCAGTGATTTAGCGCCCGAGCTTTCGAGTTCTGCTGACTCTAAGAACATCCACAAGTGCTTGGGTGCGCCTAAGCGCCCGAACTTCTGTTGCAGAAATTGTCCCGACGCTTGAGGCACCCCCAAGCATCGGCTCCACTGTACGATCTAGTTCCTTCAACACCCTTCAGGCTCACATAATCTGAGTCACATCCAGCTTGCACTTTGTTGATCCGTGGCTAACCCAAAATCACTACAAGCTCTGCAATTGACCCATGATTCACCTCAAGACCATTCTGTTGCACATGAGAGATTTCATCACTCTAGTTCTCGCTAACATGACGCCCTTCAAGATGTACCCAGGTGCACCTAGCCTGGTCGCACCACTTCGGGCTGCACTCGAATCTAACCTCCCATTTGAAGATTAAGTGCAAGTCACCATCTTCTTCACTTTGGAAGCAACTTTATAATCCTTCAGGCATGATGTCGCTCAACACCACCCCTAGTCACATCTCGAGCCCCGTCACCGAATCAAGCAGATCCGAGAAATCAATTCCAAGCTTGACATCACCAAAAAAAAAGCAATGACCAAAAACACTTCAACAAAAGTTAAGGGACAAAAAAAAAATATAACAAGAGTTCAGAACTATTTGAACATTTTGCAAAAGTCAATGGACCATTTTGATAATTTTCTCAAAAGAAATTAGAGCATTACGATTATATCGATACATAAATACATGTGTCACTTCTAGTGGAAACATAAATGAGAAAAAAAAACCCTGAAACAAATCTATGAAATTTTGACAAGGGGTGGGTCTGGGCTGACATACCAGTTGGATATCATCACCAGTGGCATACTTTCCAGCAACATCTTTTAGCAAAAGCTCAAGGGCTGGATTATTAAGAAAGAAAAAAAGAAAACGCAAGTGTTAGAAAAAGGTTATGAAAAACATAAATGAAATAAAGGCTTATTTTTCAAAGAACGGGATGTCAGGATTTTTTTAAAACCAACACAAAATGCACTCAGTAATTACTAGGCATTCAAAATAAAAGGAATTGTAAAAATTCCTCCTCAAAATTACTGACCAAGAACTTCTGACGATCTTTAGCCCAGTCCCACTTGACCGTGAAAGAAGAAAAAACGTTTGAGAGTTTTTATGATCTTATTTTTTTCCTTGTTACTGTTTCTAGTGAAAGTGGAATGGCTAAACATTCCTCCTATAAACTGGCAAATAACATTTGAGAGTCAAGCCTCCCTGACATTGAATGAACTTAAGGTGTTGGATCTCTCAAGTTATTGCTTTGTTTGAACTATATATATATATATATATATATATATATATATATATATATATTTTTTTTTTTTTTTTTTTTTTTATTTTGAATTTTGTTTTACTAATCTGCAATTATGAATTTTAAAACAAATACTAGAGAAATCACTGCAAACAATTACTTGGAACATTTCGGGTTATCAAAGTGGCGTCACCACATTCTTACTTAAAACGTGCTTAAATCTGACCAAACTTGAAATAGATGAGAAATTTAATTCAATATGCATTTCATACGCTTGGTTTTTATCTTGACTTGCTCAAATACAAGTTACTTAAAATTGAATTAATTTAAGTTGAGGTGGATTAAGTAAAAAAAATGTGTTAACATAAGAGGGAAACAATAATATTCTTTTAAAAAAGAATCACTTGCATATTGGTACGCATTCATCAAAAGAATTTACTGAACCATATATTAAAAAGTTTAAAGACAATGTAGCATCATTTTGTTGATATTAAAATCTATGACATTATTCAAAAGGGGATGAATTGATTTTGATTATTGAAAAATGAAAAGCATGAACTATATTTAAACGGTTATAGAATTTTGCAAAATAAAACACATGAATAACAAAGAAAATTGCAACACACAAACACACAAAAATAGAAAACACAAATGAATACTGAAAAATTTAGTAAGTTGGAGCCTCCAATTTCTATGTCCACAATTCCACTCTTTAGAAACGTCTCTCGGGAAATTCACAAGTCTTTACCAGACGGAGATGCCTACAAGATGTTTAACATAATAAGGAGAAAACAAAAATGCATTCCCTCCATTGCAAAACTTGTCCGTGGAACAGCACGACAAACTCTTATTCACAAGCCTTTATGGAGATGCCTATGAGACAAGTTCTCTATCATAATCCCAGCTACAATTAAATCTAAAAAATAATTGAAATACGAAAAAAAACAAACTTATAATAGATTTCTGAAAGCCATTCCCAGAGAGCTTCCTATTTTTTAAGATTTAAGAGCAAGAGAACATTTAAGGAGTCATTAATTTTTTAAACTACTCCTTAAATACCTCTTTAAAGATCTAAGAAAATTTTTTAATGTTTGAGTGTTTTGGAGCATGGCCAGAGGATCCCCTATTTATAGAGCAAAATTAATATCCAAAATATGGGAACAATTATATTTTGAAAAATTAAGATGCACCTGGGCGCGTATCATACTCGTCTGAGCACATAGTTGCAATCTGTGGCCCGTTATTTTCCTTTTGAATCGTGCTCAGGTCGACAACAGATCCCCTGAAGTAATGCATCTAGGCACATATTTTGTGAATCGGCGTGCAAACTGTGTTTGGACGTGTGGCTAGATAAATTTTATTTTAAGACTCTTATTTGTTCTTTTAAATATAACCTCAAAGTAGCAATTTAACATATTTTATGATCCTATTTCTAAGTTACAAAAAATAAAATAATAAAAAAACAAAAAAATAGAAAATCTTCTTTAAGAAGTTGCAAGGAGCTAAATTATACTAATACATTCTCTAATTTGCAGTGTCTCATTTTAAGCAATCTTATAAACTTGAACTTTACTGAAAACACTATCTCAACAAAATCTTATTAGTAATCAAAGGTTATTTCTCAATGTTTTGTTATCATTAAAAAAAACATCAATTTAGTTAGATGTAATAGACATCTAGAGTCAATGATCTCTCTTTTATTGATGATGATAAAATACTCTAATAACTTTAGTAGAAAGATAATAATGTACAATAACAATAAGATCCTAAGCAATTGCAGACAAATATAAATAATATAAGAGAAACAAGAAATCTCCCCTAAATATGATAACATTTAAAATTCTGCTCTATTGATTAAAAAAAATTGAGAAATTTTTCCCTTTTTGTCATAGTAAAAAAGAGACTCCATGATAGCTAAGACAGATCAATTGATCCCAGTTGCATCTTAGCTGATGAAATCACTCAAGAGGTAATGGCTTTGTGAAGATATCTACTAGTTGATGCTCAGTGCTAACGAATTCTATCACTACATCGCTTCTAGCTATGTGATCTCTAATGAAATGATCTAATATCAACAACTTTTGTGCATGAATAATAAGAGATTCTTAGTGGACTAATGGCACTTGTGGTATCGCACTTGACATGAATTTTTTGTAGTTTGATTCCAAATTCTAGTAGTTATTGCTTAAACCATAAGATTTGAGCAACACAGCTTCCGGCTGCTGCGTATTCTACCTTGGCAGTAGATAAAGCAACTGAATCACGAAATCAGTATATTAAAAAACTAACATGTCAGATGTGTTCTTCCTATCGATTCTTGATCCAACAAAGTCTGAATCAAAGAAGCCTATAAGATTAAATAACATCCTATTGTGAGGCTACCAAAGTTCTAAGGTGGAGGTGCCATTAAGATATCTAAAGATACGCTTAATAGTAACCAAACAGATTTTCCTAGGATCATCTTAGAACCTAGCACATAAGCAAATATTGAACATAAGATTAGGTCAACTTGTTGTCATATAACGTAGTAGTCCTATCATACTACAGTAAAGGTTTTATTTATAGGTTATAGGTTTACTACTAGATGAGGAGCCTAAGCCTATCGTTGAACTTGTAGGTGTATTAATGGGTCTATTACCATCAAATTAAAAATGTTCAAGTAACTCTAATATATTTGTTTGTGATATGAAAACTTCACATGGATCTTGCTTGATTTGCAATCCAAGAGAAAAAATTTAATTTGCTCATTAAACTTATTTCGAATACCTTGCTCACGAATTCCTTCCTCACATAGGATGTTACTACGAAACTAAATAATATATTATCTATGTAAATCTAAACTACAAAAAGATCTATTAAGGTTTTCCTAAACAAAAGGTAGTGCCAACAAATCCTCTAATGAATCAATTATGTTCGATAAATGGTCTATCCTATCACGCCCTAAGCGCCTGCTTCAAATAATAGACTGCCTTTTTCAATTTGTACACATAATAAGGATGACCCACATTTTCAAACTTAGAGGGTTGATTAACATAAACATCTTCATTAATGTATCCATTGAGAAATGCACTTTTAATATCCACTTAATATAGTTTGAATTTGCAATGGAATGCATATGCAAGTAACAAGTTAATGACTTCCACCTATGAGAACCCGGTGCCGGGTCAGCGGGAGCAGATCCAGCACCGGTTGTGGGGATGTAAAACAGCAAGTTCTCTAGCCGCAGGATCATATTGAATGATTTAAAAGACAAATATATTTATATCAAACATAACTCATTTATTCATTAATTCACAATCTTAGATACAAAGATTAAAATTGTATCTTAATGTATTATTCTTACTACTAATGATGTAAGAGAAATAAAATGATGTTTATGTGTCTTGTGAATATTACAATAAGGGTTCCGAAACGGAGCATGAATAAGTTAGGGACGGGGCTAGTCCTCGAGAGCTATAAGGGTGTCATCTGGAGCCTTTGAGGGGGCCCGGGTGAAGGTTATGCTTAAATGCATGTTTATTACCATCTAGAGCCTTTAAGGGAGCCTAGGTGAAGGTTTATGCTTAAATGCATATGAACACAACCTCATGGTTCTGGCTTTGCCTATCAGAACTGCTATCATTACTTTATAATATCATAGACATAAACATGAATATGAACTTTTATGCGATTATTGTTTTTCCATTTGAAAATTTAGCATGTGATAAGAGAATATTTATTTTGCAGGAGTTATGATTATTTTTTTGCTATAAACTATATTTTTTTGAAATTAATATCATTTTTGCCTTCCGCTTTTGCTTAAAATATATTTTTAATATCCTTTGTATTTAGAATATGCACTAAGGCATTATTTTTATAATGTCAGATCAGATACAGCTGAAAGAAGCTGATATAGTTTAAAGACATGGCACGGCAAATTAACGGATTCTAACTGCCCCTTCATGGGATAATTATTTTTGTATAATGAAAGTCATGTAATAAATTATGAATATTGTTTTACTTTAAATTGAATAAATGTTATTTCTTACACTTGAATGGCTTTGGATGTGTTTAACTGCTATTTTACTTAACTGTCAATATGATCCTACGGAAAGATGCATCAGATGTTAGATTGGTTGTTACCAACCTAACTTGGGTCATCATAAAAATAAAATAAAAGTTACAAACTTTTTAAAAGTATCAAAAAGAAAGCGGAAAATCAGCAAAAAATAGTATCAACACTGCTTGGTTCTAAGTACATTTCCTCTAGAACGAACTCCTGATCCGAGCACATTTCAAAATTGTGGGCATTCAAATACTAGTTAGTTGTGAAACTAAGTACTAATATATGTCATATTTATAAATGTTAAATAATAAGCAAAATAATTAATCATTTGACAGGAAACAAAAGCTGTACGAACTTATCCCTGCAAACCTATTTCAATTGCACTTGAAACTTAGCATAAAAATATTTGCAGTCACAAAAACAAATACAGAATTTTAGCGTTTGATATCTGAGGCAAAATATAATTTTGTTGGGCAAGTACAAAATTGAGAAAAATGGGAGGGTTCATTTTTGTGTTACATATCCCAACTTTACTCTATATCTTCCCCCTCAAAGGCTTATCAGTATAGGCTCCGTATGACTCCCGATGTCGGACAGCCCCATCCTAGCAGTTGTCTGATCAGACAAAAAGTAAAAATCAACATGGAACCCTTGCTTCTCACCTATCCAAACTTGTTCATATATCATTTTATGTGACTTTAAAAAGAAGCATTTTTATCAAATTTATGCGATGTTGAGCAAAAAGAATATTTAAACAAGAGTAATAAAATACATCTGGTACCTTGTTCTATAAGTTCAACAGTTCGAATGAGTGACAGTTCGCTCAATCTGCATTTAAGTTTTTGATATTTTAAATTAAAATGAAAGTGATACGATATATTTTTCTTTATGAATTTTTTTTGTTTCTTCTTTTCTTTTCTGTCTTTCTTTCATTCTTTTACTTGATAGAAGATATTATTTCAAGTCTCTGAGGATAGTAATTATATTTAATATAATGCTATTATGATCATTATGTAATAATAATGATAATAATGTATGAAAGAAAGGACAAATAATAAAAATAATTGTAAAAATCTGCATAAAGTAATAATAATAAGGGAATGAAAATGACAATAAAAAAATGCTTGAATTGAAATAATAATCAATTTATAACATTTGTTTAGTTTTCATTATTAATTAATGAGAACCATATTAATGTGAATGACGTAATTTTATCATTATTATTTTTCATAATAATTATTAAGTATATATAAAAGAACAAGAAATAGCAAAAACTCTTTATCATTCCCCTCATCTTTTCCTTCTCCTCTTACTTTGTTGCCACATGCCTAAGTTGGCGTTGTCGGAAAACGGAGGGAGATCGAACTGGAGCCTGCAGGAGGTTGTTGGGGCAACGTGGGCTGGCTGGCCGGAGGAGGGAGGCGGCTGGCCAGGCTATTGGGTGAGGGGGGGCAATAGAGAAAAGACAATTTTTTAAAGGAAAAATTATATAATTACTTAAACATAAATTATTCGCATTTTTCCGCCGTTCGGCGTCCAAAAATAATGAAACTTGACAACGAGGTGTGTTATGACATAGCGAACACCCTCGCATGCCAAAAAATTTTGATTTGGACAAATAATTTATTTTATACTAATTTTTGAAGTTTAAAATTTCAAAAATTAACCACAATCAAACTGGGCTCATAATTTGATGAAACTTTTCGAGCAACCTTTAAATAATATACTTAACAAAACGACACTAAAATCGATGAATTCTAACACGTATTTCAATATCTTGATTTATTGGATTTAATTAATTCAAAAAAAACTAATGCGGAAGTATAGCAGTAATAGAAAAATATCTTGAAACCGTTCTGGCATCGGGTGCCTACTTACCATAGAATCATATCGAGCAATTTGAGTGAAAAAAAATACGCATATAAAAGTAAAAGATATTTTTCATTTATCAAAATTCATATTACAAGATCCTTCATTGTACAAAACACAAAAAGAAACAAAAACAAAACAGCGCCGTCGTCAATCCATTGAAAATTAGGGTTATTGTTTAACCTCTTCCAGGAGCACCTGACCTGGTATTGTACAGAAAATAATATCGAGATTAGAATTTCTAGTAATTAGAGAATACTCTAAGTACAACAGTATACAATAACAAATTACATTCTTAAAGATGCGATTAGCAGAGGTAAGATGGAAATAAAATGCATGATAGGTAAGGTAATCGTGCAAAATAAGCAAGTAATTTCCTGCAATAAGTATTTATCACAAAATAAAAGTTACTGATGTCATTTTCTAGTAACTAACCCCGAATGTTATTGATGTCATATTTCCAGTAACAACTCCGAATGATACCGATGTCATTTTCCGATAACAACCCCGAATGATATTACGTTGTTTCCGAACAACCAACCAAGCTTCAAATGAATTTGGCTCAAAGCAAATACGCGAAGTATAACAGTAATAGAAAAATTGCAAGATGTAACGCAAGTCATATACTGGCTACCTTTAGTATTTAAGTTCAGGAGTTCAAAAGTTCGGATGAGTGACAGTTCGCTCAATCTGCATTTAAGTCTCCGATATTTTTTAAATTAGTCTCTTTTAAAAGTGATGCGATATTTCGTGATTTTTATATTTATTTTTTATTTTGACATTTTCCTTTATAATAATTTAAGCCCGTATTTCATAATAATGTTACTGTATTAAAAGAGTAATGATAGAAAAGAATACTTAAAATAGAAAGAATAGTCATTTATAGCATTTTGAATTGTTCCCATTATTAATTAATGAGAATGATTAAAATGTGTGACTAATAACCACGCATATAAGGTTAGTAAGAAAGCATCCTTTCCAATTTCTTTCATTTCCAACTTTTCATACCTTAGTTTTTTTTTTTTTTAGGATTGCCGGAAACAAGGGAAGATTGGAACGGGGTAGCCGTATGGCTGGCCGAGGTGGCAACGGCAAGAGGCTGGCTAGCAACGGCTACTGAGTGGTTTGGAGGCTTGATAGCTGGCTGTCGGAGGCTGCTATAAGGAGGGAGGCTGGCTGGAGGGGACTGTCGGGGGCTACCGGGCTGCCGGAAGCTGCTGGAAGCTGCCGGAGAGGGAGCTGGCTGAGAAAAGGCTGGCTGGCTGAGAAAAGGCTGGCTGGCTGAGGAGGAGCTGGCCGGCGGCTGGAAGGAGGGCAAGTTGCTGGCTGGTGCTGGGTGTGAGGAGGAGAGGAGGGGAGGGCCTCTATTTATAGAGGAGAGGGGCTGGGGGAGGTCGGTTGAGAGGGCCAACCAAGCCCTGCGCCAAGAACGGCGCAGGCGGGCCCTCTCCTGGCAGGCGGAAGTTCCGCCTGCAGGCTCTGTCGCAAGACAGAGCCTGCGATTCGCAGGTGGGTCGGGGGAGTCGGTGTGTAGAAGCTTCTTCCGCCTTTTAGCTGAAGAAAAATCGCAGGATGCGATTTTTTTAAGGGGGGCATAGGATTACAGGGGATTCTTAAGGGAGAAAAAACTTAAACTTTAAATTAATAGCATTTTTTCCTTGCACCATTCTTAAGTCTCTTACTTCCTCACAACTCTAGCTCTCTCTAGCTCTCATCTAATATCTCATCATGTCTTCTGGGAAGAAAGCAATTCCAAGAAAGGAGGTCGAAGCCTCTTCTTCCGGGGGAATCTTTAATAAAAAAATGTTCTCTTCCGCTGAAGCCGAGCAATGATTTTATTCAATATCTTCTCAGTGGAAATTAATTCTGGAGAGGAGTTTCAGCAGCGCCTTGCCTGTTCCGGTATAGCAAATTGACCCTCAATGATAGAGGGAGATGGTGACTAAGAGATCTCCTACGTACCCTGGTATTGTTCAAGAGATATATGCAAATGCCATCGATGAGGCCGGACAGCGGGTCTATTGCCGAGGTAGGGGTGTCACCCTTGGGATTGCTCATTGGTTAGTCTTCATTTCTAGCTTTGTCATGCCTACGAGTCACTTGACTAAAGTGACCCGTGCCAAAGCACTCCTCTTGTGCTCATTGGTTAGGCTGGGCGAGATCCGCATCTCGAGTATTATTTTTGAGCAGCTTTGGAAAGCTCTCAAGGGTCCCTGCGCTGCATTGGCCTTCGGGTCTTTGATATCAGGGCTTTGCGAGACCCAAGGGGTCAAAATCCTCTCCTCTGGCACCATCGTTCCCCCCGGTTGCGCCTTTAATCCCTTAAATCTGAATGCCCGGGCAAGTGAACAGAAGCAGCCCAAGAAAAGAAGGGGCGTGCAAGGGGAAACGTCAGCTCCGTTCGGCCAAAACCTCACCAACAAGCTGCTGCTGTGTCTCCACAACCAGCAGGCCGAGCTTAGCAAGGCCTTGGCCACCGACATGCGGTTCTTTAAACAAGAACTCGTTCAGCAGCGCTAATTTCAGTCCGAGTTTCATGAGGCCCTCGGGCTGATGTTCGAGGATTGGAGCTTGCAAGGTGGTCCAGACCCTTCCATGTTGCCAAGACCACCCGTTGGTGCCCCCATTCCGGACTCGCGCTACCCTTGCGAAACCGCGTACGTGGAGGAAGTGGAGGAAGAGGAGGAAACTGAAAATTAAATAGGTTGTATTTTTCTTTTTATTTTTTTTTGTATTAGTTATTTTTTTTGTATTTTTTATTTTGTGTGTTTTATTTTTGAGATATTAATTTATGAATTCTCATCTTCCTTAATTTTTCTAGTATCCAAAAAAAAATGATAATTTTTCTGAGTTTTTAACGAAATAAAAATCACAAAATTTCAATAAAGATAAGGATATGAAGTAAAATGGTGCTTAACAAAAAAGTGATCAAATGCATTGATAGCATTAAAACCTTTTAACCAAGGAATGAATTAAGGTTAATCTAATCTCCAAAAATTTAAAACATGCTTTGAACTAAGTGTGGGGGAAAGTTTGGACTATGACTAGAGATTTTGGTGAATACTCTAAAAAAGTGTGCTAGGCTCCTGTAGGACTTCATGATCGCAAAGAGGTGAATTGGGGATAAAGAAAAGTATTTCTCACTAAAATTGAAAAAATAAAAAATAAATAAATAATAAATAAATAATGGGATGATGAAAAATATCTCTCCCAATTTAATGAAATGAAAAAGGATGATGAAAAATATCTCTCTAATCTATTTATCTTTGTTATTCATAAGAAGGGGCACATATGGCATAATACTCTCGAGTATTTCACTACCTCTCTAATCTAGGTTTTCCATGGAATCTTCCTCATTACCTAGTATCAAGCATGAAAATCAAATACTTGGAGATTAATTGATTAACCTTACTTCATATCCAAGGTTAGAATATCTAAATGCCAAATGACTTGAATCACTTTAGTTAAGCACATGTCTTGACTTACATATCAAAAATCTAAATTGATATTTTTTGTTGACTATCATAACTATAAAAATAGAAAAATAATATTTTAAGCTTACTCAAAGACGAACAAGAATTTAAGTGTGGGGTGTGATGAATCTATAAATTATATCTAAAATAAAGGAAAAGTTCATTCATCTCTGACCTTAAAACTACTCATTTAATCAAATTGTATTTATCTTTTTAGGAAAAAGGCCTATCCAGGGAATTCTGGTCATCTGTGAATTTTCCAAATTTTTCCAAAGGGAACCACTGTCGCGCGCTGCAGCGAGTCATGTTGCAAAATACGGGCGCTGTCACGCGCTGCAGCGGGTCATGTTGTGAAATACGGGCGCTGACGCGCGCTGCAGCGGGTCAACCTGCGAACCACAGGCGCTGTCGCGGGCTGTAGCAGAGCATTTTGCGAAATGTTGGCGCTACAGCGAGCTGCAGCGGGTCATTTTGCAAAATCAGGCACTGACGCGCGCTGCAGCGGGTCTATTTGCGATCACGGACGCGATTGCGCGCTGCAGCGGGTCTATTTGCGATCACGGACGCGATTGCGCACTGCAGCGGGTCTGTTTGCGATCATGAACGCGATCGCACGCTGCAGCGGTTCAAATTGCAAAACCGCGGGTGCGATCACGCGCTGCAGCAGTTCAATTTGCGAACCGCGGGCACGATCGCGCGCTGCAATGGAGCTTTTTGCGAAATGCTCCCGTTACAGCGCGCTGCAGCGCCCCCAATTTGCAAATTCTAGCGCTACCGCACGCTGCAGCGATGCAATTTGCAAAAGGCTAGCGCCACAGCGCGCTGCAGCGGGTCACTTTGGGAAAAATGGACGCGGTAGCGAGTGGCAGCGGAACACTTAACGGAATTTGCTTGCGCCATTGCACGCCGCAGCTTGTCGTAGCACGCTGCAGCGGCCCGCCGCAATTTTCTCTGGCAGGAGCATTTAATGCGGCTGGGACAAGACCCCCAACCTGCATCTTGTCCACAGCCATCATTCCCTCTGCAGCTGCTACATTTTTAAATGAAAAGGAGGCTTATGAGGTGATGTATTGGCTAAAGAAATGAAGATATTGGTCATCTCACCATCAATTGGGATTTTTGCCATCATTGCTCAGAATTTTCAATAGGAATTGCTGATTTGGATCTTAAGTGTGATGAATGCAGCCCCTCTCCTATAAATATCAATCATCTTGACTAGAGGAGGGTTCCAATTTTTGCTCAAATCACTTAAGTAAGGAGAAGGGTTGCATAGTGAAAGAGAGGAACTCCCCAAAAGTGGAAGAGTCAATTTATCAAGGAGAAGAAGAAGGAAAGCAGCACTAGCGACCTAAAAGAGGAACTTCAAAAAGAAGAAAAAGGATCCGGAGAACTTTTAAGGAACGTTCCTAATATCTTCTAAACTCTTCTTTTGTAATTTCTTTTCTTAGTTGATCATGAAAGGGTCTTTATCCATGTATGTATTCTTTTTCATCTCTTTTGTAATAGATAGCTAAATCTCCCTTGGGGAGGGTTAGGGTAATCCCATGTGTTTGATAGTTACATTTTAATTGTATGAAATTTTTCTCAAATATTAATAAAATGTATGAACTCAATGCCTTGCTCAAGAAATGCTTAGTATTACTATAGTCTTGATTGTTAATTAAAAGAAAATGAACTTATGAACTCAAGAACTAAAGTATCTTGTGCTCCATAGCTCACCTTTGGTTAGATGCTAGATCTATGAGTGCATAAGAGCTTAGAACTATGTGAGAAAAATTCTTGAGCTTAGTGCACTAAGTAATATAAGCTCAACTAAAGTGTTGATGCATGTGATGCTAAGACCCACTAAGTGAGCTTCTTAGCTCAACATAATTGAGGGAGGAAAAAAATAGTTGTGTGCTCATGAACAAGGTGACATAGTCATTGAGCCCGACATATTATTCCCTCATTTCAACTATGTGCGATGCGAGTGACGCTCTTAGTGGAATCAATGCTTATAAGATCTTAAAAATATAATAATCCTCATCTCCTTGATCAAGATGAAAATTAGAAACCTAAAATCTTATAAGAATCTTTGTGCTGAAATATAACCAACTATGTGTTCATTTCGTGCATGAGATTTGAACTTGTGAATCCTTGAGATAAAACTCAAGGAATAATAATGTGCACTTGATTTAAATCTGAGTAAATGAAAGATAAATGCTTGAGGAATCATCATGCATAAGTAACCTATCATGACATGTGGGATGAACCCAACACTCCTCTTTCAGTCACACAACTAACATCACGAAATGTTTCCCCACACTCATCAAATCCACCTAAATAAGACCCAAATGCAGACCATCATCTCATCACATGCTTATTTGTTCCAAATCAGGTCACCTAAAACAAAAAAAATCTTTGATCTTGTCATCACTATACCCACCACTTACAAAACAACTACCAAACATTCTCATTAGAGAGCAGTCATGACCAAAGAATTCAATGCCCTTCAATTTCAAAACATGTGGGAACTCATTTTTCACCAAAAGAACACAACATTCTCAAATGCAAGTGAATCTACAAAACAAAACCCAACGAAGACCGTATTGCCACTTACTATAAGGCACCGTTTGTTGCTCAAGACTTTAAACAACAATACAACATTGATTACACAGACCTTCAATCCAATGGCCAAAATACCAACAACTAGATCCCTTGCCGTTTTTCACAAGTGGCCAATCATTCAACTTGATGTTTCCAATGTGCTTATTCATGGTTCACTTCAAAATATATTGTTCATATAAAAACTATAAGGATTCGTAAACTCTATTCACACATGCTAAATCTACAAACTCAGAAAGAAAATTCATGGTCTAAAGCAAACACCACGACAATAGTTCTCATCACTAACCACCTTCACTTCACCATTAGTACATCAAATCCATCTTTTCTATACATGTGGAATAAAGTCACTACCTATACCCTCATCTACATGGATGAAATTTTGGTATCCAACAACAATAAACTTCATATTAATCTTTTGATCAAATCATTATCACAACAGTTTACTATGAAGAATTTGGGTCACCCTAAATTATTTCTCGGAATACAACTCAGTAACACCACTTATGGCCTTTTCTTTACAAACCCAATATGCTGCACAACTACTTAATAAGGTTGGATTAACAAACTTCAAACCAGTTCCCATACCAACAATCATACAAGAGAAAAATAAATCGGTCTCGAACACCTTCTCCAATCCCTCCCACTTTCGTCACCTCTTAAGCTCTCTTCAATACCTCACAATAATTAGACCATATATCACACTCGTTGTTAAAAGTCTGGCAACACATGCATAATCCACTCGACACAATTCATCTTCCTCAATAATATTCTCTGATACATCAAGGGTACACCAAATATGGGACTTCCAACTGACCCAGGCAGACTCACGCTTCATGCATACTCTGGCGTAAAGTGGGTAGGTGATGTCACTAACAGAAAGCCCACAATTGTATATTGCATCTATCTTAGAAACACCCTTATATCCATCCTGGAGTGCCAAGAAACAATCAATAATCGTCAGGTCTTTTATAGAAGCCAAATACAAAGCTCTCACTACAACAACTACCGAAATCATTTAGCTTCATCATCTCCTTAAACAATTTGGCGTCAACATCACCTAACATGCACCAATACACTGCGACAATGTGTCAACCATAGCGCTGGCCAACAATCCGATCTTCCACACATGCACAAAGCACTTTGAAGTAGATGATTGTCACTATACTAAAGTTGCCTTGTAAATGGATAGATTACCCTTATCCACATTCCATCACTACAATGTTTTTGAACTTACAATATAAGCTAACTCTCCAATCAACAAGTCAGCTTAGGAGGAGGTGATAGAAAATTAACTCATAACTATCCTATATACTTTGCAACTACCCTAACCGCCTTGCAACTACCCTAACCACTCTACCAAAGGGCTATAAATACCAGATGTGATGTACTTCCGTTAGCAATAAATCACAATCATTTTCTCCTCATTCTTCTCTCCCATTTCCTCTCTCCTTTAATTATGATATTTTCTCACTAGTCACCAAACTTAATGCTACCAGTATTTTGCAAATGGATGTTAACATCTTCCACACTTCCTGATGTCTCTCTAACAAATGTCCCACTGCTAATATTTTAAGGAATTTCTTAGAAAATCTTGGCCATTTGGCAATTACATAATTTAGTTTCCAGCATACAATAATTCATGTTGTTAACATCAAGATTATGCTAGAATTTCCTCAAACAGATTATCATCAAGATGCTCAAATGGTCACCCTTCACAAAACCCAACGAAGACCGCACTAATACTTGCAAATAATTCATCTTAAGAGCTATCTCATTTCATTTTGGAATTTTATTTCAAGTATGTCTTCAATTCTTTAAACTCAAAGCTCTATTTATCACGGCCCCACTTTTTGGATCTCTTTCTTATTGACCTTAGAATCACTACCACTACCCAGCTAGTTTTCTTCATGATGTTTCCTCTGTCGCATGATATTAATTTTTCCTTTATTAATGTGAACCTTTCTTATTTCTTGTTTGTAACCCAGCTTTCAGCCATTTATCCAGCTGTCAGTCAACAATAGATAGTTAGAATTGTTAGCAGGTTAGTACCTTGATACATGCTTAGCATAAAACCTGATGCATGTTAGCATAACTAATGAGAATTCTAATTTCATTCTCTCATTTTCTCTGCTGTACGATTTTGTTTTTCTCAGATGTTCATACTTACTCCCCTGTATCGATAACTTTATATTTCATAGTTTTTGCAAGATTCTGATGGAGGCAGATAGTCTCCAATCCCTGGATGGAATTTGACTTTGAGCCTAAAATAAAATCTTCCAGAATGTGCATTTAAATTCTCAAGTCCTCTTCCTCAAGGTTTTGCTAATCCTTAGGCCCTTGAAACTATCCATATGATCACCATTGTCATCTAATGTGGTTATTGATCCCCTTTCTTAATCCTCCCTCCCAGTAGCTGATTCCACTGTTAAGTTTTCTCTCTCTATTGAGTGGGTCCTTTGATTTATTGTTTTGGTCTCTACGCACCAACTCTAGTGGACACCTTTAAATGCCAAGCTCAAAAGTTCCCCTATCTTCTTGTCATCAAGCTTGTCACATTCTCCGGTATTATTTCTGGTTTTTTGTAAGGCCTTCTGATCCTCATGCTATTTTTGTCCCTGCGACTTGGCCTTCAGACCAAGAGGACTTGTCTGTTGTAGAGCAATGATTTTTGTTGCTATTATGGAGTCAATATGACAGAGGCCCCCTTCTAAGTATATCATAGGTAGATCACCTATCTGATGCTCCATTGCATGCTTGGAATGATTTCTTGCAGTTCCATTATTGTTGATGATGTTGATGAAGATGAGTATGTGACCCATTATGAGCTGAGATGGCCTCCCAGACGCTGTTTCACCAAATAAAAGACTTTCTCATTGTGTATTATGGTGGGACGTATGATAGAAGTAGCACTAATCTATATATATTACTAATCTTTGCTGTGTACGGTACATAATAATTTAAATTGGCGTGAGCTTCCATTTATAAATTCTGAGCTTTTATGAGGATAGAGAAACGGAGAAAGAGAGAGAGAGAGAAAAGTAGTTTTTTTATTTCTCATATTTCTACTTCCACACTTCAACAAATAATTTTTTTTTTTAAAAGACAAATTTAAAAACCATCTAACATCTAATAAAGCCCGCTACAGTACCCAAAACTCTTGACAAAAAAAGAATGAACTTCGAAGCGAGACATACGAACAAGTGTGAGGTTCACACACAAGTGCACTAAATCAAAAATTGGAAATTGAGGCTTTCACAGTTATTTTCCTATTATATCAAAAACATATAAATAAAGGAAACTACGTACGGATGTGTTTGGCAGCTCAAAAAAGCGTATAAGGTTCTTTCATATTTATTATTTAAAAAAAAGGATCACTTTTATTTATTAAAAATAATCTTTAAGAAAAATCGGCTCTTCATCTTCCGCACCAGCACGATATAAATCATTTTTTTTATGTTTTTATCATTTTATTACATTTCATTTTTTTCTAATAAGGTTTCCGAAGGTTAAATTTTGGATAAATTGAATTTGAGAGTTTTTCTAATATGCAGAGGGAAAAGCATGACCGGTGGACAGGTGAGAACGTAGTGCGGGTGCCCCACCGAAACACGCAGGGCCTGCGCGCAGAAGGGGGACTGTTGCATGACTTTGGAGCAGTGTGCATGATGCATGCTTAAGTGGTGTTTTCACACATTGTGTGGATTTCCCTCATTACTCATTAAAGAAGACTTGGCATATTATTGGTAGCATCCCTACTTTGCATCATAGATTAGATAAATTTGGCATTCTTGTACTTTCATTTTTGTTTTGCTTCACCATTATTATCTAGTATCATCTTATTTGCATAGCTAATCTATTGTTACAAATAGAGTTAATGATCAAATAGTTTCTTAACTCTCAGAATTTATTTATTTTAATCTTGGACTTATTTTCTTTTTTTAATTCCAACTTTTATTTAATTTCTTTGTCATAGTTTTACAAAAACATCAAGGTTTCCTTCAAATTCTATCGAATGTCAAGATAAGTAGAGAATTTTGAAGAACTAGGGTTTTAAAAAAACAGAACCATAAGCCGATGCATTATTTTTTTTCTCCACTGCCGTTGTACTGCTGTTTTGCTCCGTTGCGTGATTTCCCTTTCTCCCCATTGTGCGATAATTCATTTCTCGCTCCCCCAATGTGGACAATCCTTCTTAACACGATGAACCCCTTGCGAATGCCCGGATAACTGATGAAAATTTAATGTCCTAGTTCTTGATTTCACATCTTATTCTACAATCATTGTAACAGCTAATAACTAAGTAGCACAAATTGCAATGTTCAAGTTGAGAATTTATTTAAGAAAGTTTAGCCATGCAAGCTACCTGTTTAGTTTTCTTTAATTGTATTAACTATCAGCGTGAACTTAATATTATTAGTCTTCCAACAACATCCATTTATACTGTTCATTTATTGCAAAAATGCTATCCTTTTTGAAGTAATTATAAGCATCATATCTTAAGAAAATATTTAAGTTGGAATTTCTTCTATAAACCTCTTTGAATGTTATAATCCGTTATAACTATTGATGTTCATCTATTGCTTGCAATCATTTGTGCCTCTTATTGTGTGTTTACTTAATTGTACAAGTTATTATTAGTGTTACTTGTTATTATAAAGTTGTGAAAGCACTTCTATTACTATATTAGAAAATGAAGTTGTATTTCATATGTGCTTTTCAGAGTTCAAAATAATGAGTTGATGAATCAATCCAAAGAGATTGGAAGTGGCAGTAGCAGGATTTATGATATTTTTCACTGCTTGATGATTCAAATTTTTCAATTGTGCTATGATATAAGTATAGTGGTGAATGAGATTATAAAGAAAATCAAAATAGTGAGAATTTTGTAGTGGCAATGATGATAATAATCATAAACCTAACAGTTCAAATAGATGTGAAGACGTATTTGAAGTTGACTTTCCTATGGGAGAAGATGATACAATATTTGAAGGAAGCGTTGATCCATTAACTGATAAGAATTCTTTTGAGTTTGGAAAGGTTCAAATGAAGAATATTAATAAAAAATGTAAAGTGAAGCAGACATTTAGCAACAAACAAAAGTTGATAGAGGAGCTTAAAAATAAGTTAATTGTAAGGGGAAGTCGATCAAATTTGTTAAAAATGATAAAAAAAAAGGTGTAAAAACATTTGCCAATTGCTAAATTGTTTTTACATTTTAGAACACAAAGGAGTTTATTTATGGCACAATTAAGATCATTGCAATATCATACTTGCTCTTAGAAGTATCATAATAAAATAATAACTTCTTCAGCAAATGCAAAGGTAAGAAAAATGAGACAATCTTAGGGTATTGATGAAGGTGTATAGGAAAGAAGTCATAAAGGGTATGAGGAGCCATGCCACAAGCTCGCATGCAACGATGGCATTAAAAAGGCTTTAAGAATGGTGCACTATAACAATTTGATAAAATTTAGAGATATTGCTATTGCAAGAATTAATCCTGGCTTAACAATTTATATTCAAACTACAAGTGATCATGATCTAGATAGCAAACGATAATTTTGAAACTTTTTGTGCTTCTCAGCATGCATAAATGGTTTCAAGTCAGGTTGTTGACCTATAATTGAAGTTGACATGTGTTTTTTTAAAGAAAATAAGGTGAGCAATTATTTACTATTATTTATATGGATGCTAATGTGAACATTTTATCCTGTAGCCTGGGATGTTGCAGAATTTGAATCAAAGCATAGTTGAGAATAATTCATGAAGATGCTTGCAAAAAATTATATAGTTAATGAACATTCCTATTTCACATTTGTTTTTAACAAACAAAAAGAGTTAATATTTGCATTTTTGTGTGTTCTCTAGTGCTACAAATTGATTGTGTTAAATATCTACACTAAAATATTAAGATGATGGAATTCAAGGAAAATTCACTAAAAATGCTTTATGGCAAGCGACCTGAGCAACTACTAAGAATCGGTTTAATGCCAACTATGAAAGAGATAAAAGTACTTGGATGAGAAGATTTTTTATGGCTAAGTGATAATGGTCTAAAAACTTTGTCAATGTCATTTTGCAGCCGCACATAGTATGATACTTTACTTAGCAATATGTGTAAATATTTTAATGCATTTATCTTGGATGAAAGAGTTCATTTGAAATCTTGTTATATCAAGAATGTATGAATACGGGAAGAAGGTAAGGAAATGGGCAACATTATTTTGTCCTCAGATATCTGAAAATTTGGGTAACCACATTTACAAGGCTGCAGCATGCATTGGTGTAAAGGCAAGCAGCAATAACTTTTGAGTAACCACAATGCATGAGGCACAATTTATCATTAATTTGGAAGCACAATCATGCACTTGCAGGTAGTGGGAGCTAAGTGAGGTTCCTTGTTACATGCATGTATGACTATCAATATATACAGATGGAAGAACCACAAAAATAAATTCATGCTTGTTATTTGGCTAAAACATTTCTAAGAACTTACAGTTATAATATCATGCTAATTAATGGGCTAGAAGAATGTCCATAAAGCAATAAAGAGCCGCTTCTACCTCCATTATATAAGGAGCTATGCGAGAAAGACCACTAAATTGAGGAAAAAATTAATGGGAGAGAAGTATGATCAATGCCATAGTAAAGGATTGAGCAAAAAAAAATATTATTCTCGATTAACAAAATTGCAAACAATTTGGTCACAAAATCCTATAAATCCTATAATGTGGGAAGCAAAACAAACAAATGGCTCAATAAAAAAACATGCAAACATTGAACATTGACACGTTTAACGTTGTAAAACACAAAATATGCATATTTTAAATATACAAGTTTTTTATTTCAATAATGCTTCTTGCATTTTTTTTATTATTTTGTTGCATTAATATTTTGTTTGGTTTGTAGATCAACATGTATGATGATAACTTGAAAAACAATAAATTTCAAGGGAATGCATCTACTTTGAGGGCACAGACAATGTATATAATCAATGTAAAATATTGTGAGTTTTTTAATGTTATGATAAACTTCCTTCTTTGAATAATATGTATTCACTGTTTTATGCAGGTCTATAGGCGAAAAAATGAAGGATCATTGAATTATCTCGAATAACAATTAATTGATAATATCATGTAGGTGGGTACTTAATAGTTTTAAGTCTTATTTCTGTGTTTGTAATATATGTTATAATATTGATGTGGATCTTAGTTTGCAGCATTTATGTGAAACACTTTAGATTGATGAGTGATTAATTTATTTTGTGAGTGCTTTGGTTATTTACATTTTGTGTAAATGGTATTGAAATTATTTTTTTTTTGCATGATTCATTTTTTTGTATAATTATGATGGAATGTCTTTTGAATTTGATATTATAAAAACTTTTGTTAGATTAACAAGTTTTAGAAAAGCTACCAAGTATATTCAATGATCAAATATTTTTTTTCTTTGTTATTGAATTAATGAAAAACCTTTAGAGAATAGTTTTGTATATTTTATATCAAAATCTATTAATGAGTTTTTTTAAATCCATACTATATAAAATATAAATTTATCAACAAGTTTTTTAGAATCAATAATATTCCAATCTAATCATTCTATGCACATAAATTTGTGATTAATTATATCTAAATTATTTTGTGAGTTTTATTAAAATAAAAGAATAGGAATTTATTCATTTGTTTTCTTAACAAATTTATTATATTAAAAATAATTTTATTTATGTATGAATTATTTTAGTTGATAAATTTATTAATGCAGTATATGAAAGCAACAGTATTTTAATATGTCTATTTTTTATATATTATTCAAATTAAAATAAAAAAGCAAATAATCCAAATTCAAAATCTTCAAAAAATCATCAATGAAAATATTTTTGCATCATCTTATTTCCACTCGATCTGTTAGCAGTGGTCGCGAGCAGGTATTTTTTCATGCAAATTAACAAATGATAGAAGAATAAGATAACTACTAATATTATCCCTTGTCATATCATGCAAATTTACAATCATTTTTTTAAAATATAACTTAGATTTTAAAGGATAAAATTAGCCTTTATATTAAATCAATTTAATCTAAATTAATTGCCTATACAAAAAATTACAAAAATAAATGTTAATGGACCAAAAAAGATATTCAATAGTCAAAAACTAAAATAAACAAATTAAAATAATCAATGAACTATTTTGACAATTTTCTCTTTATATATATATATATTACACATGCATATACATACATATATATATATATAAGAATCAATGCACTACGAGCCAGTATTTCCTAGCCTCAATGTAAATATAAGATAATGTTCACCAAATAAGAAAATTCATGTTATGCATTCAAGAAATATATAATTGCTTATGACGATTTACCTTCAAAGCCATAATTGATGTGATGTTGACCCCAAGCAACTTTCTCAGTAGAATTAAGCTTCCCTTCAAGACAATTCTGCATTCCAATGTCACAGCAGACACTAAGAACACAAAAAATGCAACAATTAATCAAAAAGTTCAAAAAATTACCCCAAAAATGAGCTTACCAAAACAACCAGATTTTGGAACGGCTGAATGTTGGACCCCACAATACTTGCAACCTAAGAAAGAAAATGATGGTCAGATTGTTGAAAATTGTTTGGCTATTGTTGTTAAAACACACGTGTGACAAACAGCACAAGAAAAGCTTGGCCCCGTGAGTTCTACCCTCCTAACACAATAGCTAATTAATATTATTAAACTGGTGAGTCTTACATAGGCACTCCACAATTAAGTGAGCTTTTGATGTTATGCCACTAGACGATGATAAATAAATAAAACTACTATTTGAGGACATAAAAAAATGTAGAGAAAATACTCACATATATCCGAAGAGAACAAGTTCATTTCCATTATTACTAATAGTAAGCCTTACTCATTAACTTAATGAGGGAAGAAAAATCTGCACTCGTGATAAGCATTGATATTAATTTTGTAAATCTCTAACTAAGAGATAAACAATGTATTTTCAACATTTTCCTTTCTATGTTAAATTTTTTCTTTAGGTTAAATGGTTGTTAGTTTTGTAATTTCAAATAACTAAATATTTTATGATGTCCACTAAAGTATTGATCACTAAGAAAAGTGCACAAGCCTCTACCATTAAAGCTAAATTTTAGGAGCAGATTCTTTGCTGAGATCAATTTGGATGTGTTAACCAAGCATTCCACTGATAAATGGATCATAAATAACTTAGATCTAACATCTACGATTTCCTATGGATGTAAGTCTCTATAGTTAATTGCCCCTCCTATCTATAAAAGGACTCTCGATTAAGATGTGTGATTGCATAAGAGTTAAGCATATATGATACGAAATACGATTAGAAGATGAAAGTAAACCCGATCAAAATTCCATTATCCCAGGTCAATTCGTGATCCAATTTACCAATATGGACAGAGATTATCAACAACGTCGAAAGATTTCAATCAACAATCATAGGTTATCTCATCTTAAATATCCCAAGGATAGTGTAAAATATATTATAAGCTTTAATATTTGGGTTTCCTTAATTAATAAACAAGTAAATGGCTAATTGTATCAATTTGACTATATGTTAAAACATCATAAAGCATGACCACTTCGGTTGTAATATAACAATATCCTAATTTAAATTTAAAATAATACAAATTTGGAGAATTAAGATTTTGAATTACTTTTAAACTACTTGATGCTTTATAATATTATATGCCAATACATAGAGCATAATTTAAAAGATTTTTCATAAAATTTAGATTAATTTTTGAAAAATATTTTATTTATTATAAATAATTAAAGTATAGATCTTTGAAAAATACATAAATAAAATATTTACCCAAAATTAAGAAAATTGCATTCCACGTATTTTTCTTTATTTTTTTATAACATTTAACATTAATTAGAGTTTATTTCGTTAAGAAATGCATTTTTGAATTTATAAATATTAATAATTCTTTACTTAAATATATTTCAAGTTTTCCTATAATCTAAATCTGCAACCACTCATGTCTCAACACAGTAATGCAGGAATCGAATTTGATTTCCCGCTCGACCGAACTTGTTAAGCAAGTAGAGTCGTCGTCTTCCTTACTTTCGTGTCAAGTCTCCCTAAATCCTACCAGACATAAACCTTCTCCAAACAGCCTCAAATTAATCTAAATTGTTTCTTGAACCCCAAACCCCCAACTAGTTGTAATTAGTCATAAATTTGGCTTGATGAGGATTAATTCAACCAAAAACAAAATGAAAGATACATATACATGTGACTAACATAGGAGAACATAATATATGTCTCACACAATTCATAATGAAAACTAGATCATTGACCTGCATTTGATGTTAACTTTCAATTGAGCCAATAGCAATGTAAACCTACTGAATGCAAAAGTTTAGGCAATCCGACCATTGGCTATCAAGGCTTGGTTGTGTGTAATCTCCGTCACATTGTTCTTTCAGTGAATTTGGTTGTGCAGCACTGTCTACATCAAACTATATTACAGCAGGTCATAAATTTGAATCCTCAACAATGCAATTAAGCATCCATGATGATCAAATGATGAAGCAATAGAAAAGGAATGCACAATGTTGGCATGTCTATTGCATCTATTCACAAAGATGACAGCCAAAAACTTGAATTCAGTTACAATTGATAATTAAGTCACTAGCAATGTATATTTATTGTTCCAATGGATTTATGGGTAGCTTGAATTTTGGTTCCAAATCATTTGTGCACATTTTCTATCATTTTGGTCAACTGCAATAAAAATTTCACTTCAAAAAATGTTTCAAGTTAAGAGATTCAATGTGTGACCTATACAAGTTGCTTCACCCAGAAGTGCACATAGATAATGAGAAATAAAAGTGAACTACACACATCAGTACACTTTTTTCTTAATCACATGGAGAGGTGTTCACTACATTTAATAGAGGCTTGAATTATGTCTAGATAATCGATTTGATATGTTATTCAAGCCCATTATTGGCAATAATGAGATTTCTATAGCAAATGGATCAAAGGTATGCAGGAAGGTGGAGTGTGCACTGGATTTGTGTCTATGCATAGTTATGAATTTGTTTTCAATATGTATTTGATAAGATAAATATATTGAAAATCGCACACAAGTTACTATAAACTTAGCAGAGAATATATAGAGATATAAATGCTATGACTCAGGATATAGTGGCAAAGCAAAGTCATGAAAGATGAGAAATCGGATGAAACACTATATTTTAAGAGTGTATATGTTAAATCAATATAGTGTCAATAAAATTGATAATAGACTTTCACTTCTTGCATGTTTTCCACTAGGGTAGAAATCATGAGAGTGATGCTTCTTCTAGCAAGATACTTCTTTCTTTTGCCATCAAGCTCGTTCATGGGCTTAGGCATCATAGTGTCTCCCCAAGGAACTCATGGCAGGAACACTAGCATTTTGTTTTGTGAGGAGAAAGTGAATGGTGTTAAAGTCAATATCTTTCAAAAAACTGATCGACATTAGACTGTTTCCAACATGTAAGAAATATTCAAATGCAAAGTTGTTATATGTAACTCTTGCCACTCTAAGCAGTTTCTTTTCGAATTATCAAATATTGGACAGTGTAAACAAATGGAAGCTACCTATTTTAGGCCAGAAATTGTTCACATTACCTGAAAATTGAGAGCTTTTTTCTTCAAATCCTTGGGCAGGAGAGGGTACTCGGGATATTTCTCTTCCAAATACTACCCAAATTACGGAAAGCCATAAGCCCCAGTAGCCACCATAGTGTCAAAAACATATCTCGAAATCCAGATTCAATGTTTATTTTTTACAAGAAAACTGACCGCGATAATGAGAATAGCTCACCAAAAAAATGGCAAAAGAGTCAGCAATCACAGCATCCCCATCTACAAGCACTGGGACGTATTTAAGTGGATTCAACTTCACAAACTCTGAAATTCAAACGCGGATTTTAATGTAAACTACAAGTAATAATAATAATAAGAATAATAAGAATAACAACAAAAACAAATTATAGATGAGTGAAATCGAGTACGTCGAGCAAACATATAACAAAAGATAAGCCACAAGATTCGAACCAGGACTCGACTGTTCGTCGTTCAAAAGGTTAACTCTCTTGTACTCATACTCCAGCCCTATCGAAGTAGAGAATAAGCAATTAATCGGTAATTGAAAAACAAAACGCCCAACAATTTTATTAAGCTAATCAGGATTTTAGCAAGTTTACCACCTTTGAGATTCAGAGCTATGCGGACACGATGGGAGCATGAGCTCCGCCAGAACGAGTAGAGCTGAAGTTTCGCCGAATTCATCTTTTGCAAGACCTGTAGCGGAGTATTGCAGCAGATCTATAAAGCCGAAATGCACACTACGAGTTTCAGCTCGGTGACCTTTAATACACACATGAAATTCATTTTGATTTTACTGTTTTGGTAAGATATTAATTTTTATTGCTCAATTTTTATTTTTTATTTAAAACTCATTTTCATTAAAAAAAATTAACTTATTTGATATAATATACATTGCATGTACTTATTATGTATATGCACAATTTATATGGCACGTCTCTTAAAAGATTTTTTTATCTACCAATATTGCTTGCTTATCTTCTTGTTCCAACTGTCAAGTTGTTGCTTATCTTCCTTCATGTCTCGTCTCTAAACTAGGGCAACAATCCATCGAATTTAGTTTGAAAGTTTAGGATTTCGTTCAGCATGTATGGCTGCCGTCGATCAGTGTTAGTGTTTCGTTCAAGGGCCATCGCTGTCGTCAATCGGTGTCGTTTAGCGTTTCGCTGCGATGACGCCGTTAGAGCAATCCTTTCCTTCGTTGTATAAAACATTTGATCACTATCAAAATTAATTTTTGAACTACTGAGGTACCGAATATCTTTATTTTCTATTGTTTTATATGCTTTTAAGCTAAACTTCACATAATTTTGTTAAAGGTGTTTTAATGTCACATAAATTGATATATGTTAAAATTGGGATAAACACGTTGCATGAGTCACAGTTGATTAAACCTGCTCTGACGACCAAGAAATCAAATTTGAGAATTCCTAAATAATAAATTCATCATTTGAAATATAGATAATAAAATAATAAAATTATAAGTTATTTATTCATCACAAAGTCAATTTTATAAAATTATATAAATTTAATTATTATTACAATATATAAAAATATAAAATATATTCCCCTCATTCATTTATATAAATACAATAAAATGAATTAAATAAAGTAAGATTTAAATCAAAATATTCAAATTTACTCAAAATAGGTGGATAATTTAGTTTAAGAGATGATATTAGTCTTTATTTGAAATAAAATTCTCTCCAAATATGATAAGAATATTTTTAAAGGGTATATTTGCAAAGACAAATTTTAAGAAAAGATAAAAATTATAAATTAACTCAATTTAAATAAATAAATGAAAATTTAAATTTTTACAAATTCAAAAAATCAAAATTTAACGAAAATTAAATTTTAAGGTATCAAATGAAAGGTCTTGTCGATACGATTCCAATGATACAAAAAACGTCAAATTTGGACGAACGGTTAAGCGACAATTAGCCCCAAAAATTTAAAAATATTCTTTTTTTTTACTATTTTTCAAAATAGTTTCAAATTTATGAAATTTTTCATTTTAGCTTATATCGACGTCCTGAATCCAAAAATGTCAAAAATTTTCAATTTTGACCTAAATATTTTTAAATAATTATTTAAATTTAAATTTTTATTAAAATAACCATGAAAAATATTGACGTAAAATAATTTTCATAATTCATCAAATATTCTCGAAATTCATTTGTAATATTATTTTAATCATAATATAAAATAATAATAGGTAGATAAATCAAATTATATTTAATAATTAAATTTAAATAATTATTTTTAAAATAAATGTATATTACAGTTGTACTAATAGCCTTTGAGGGAGCTAGGGGGAATATTAAATTATTATATAACACTCAAATATTAACCTCTCATTTTTCTCAAATTTTGTATTTGCTCAAAAAATTACAAGAATGTACCTTATATTATAGATGAAGATCATATATTCATTTTTTTGACAATAAATATTTTTATGCTAAAATTTTATTGCACCTAAAATAGGCTTATGCATGAATAAATTGTAAACCTTTATATTTTTCTCACTCTTGCTTTTATTTTTTTTCTTACAATTGCAAATATTAATATTATATGGTGCTTAGTCTCATGACTAATCTCTCTCTAATTGAATGCTAGTATTTTTTAAATGTGCCTAGGTGAGACTTTAGAAAAAGGTTGCAAAGTCAATAAGTTATGCTACTACTTCTGCTGCTACTACTATTTGCTGCTTTTATTTACTTTTGTTTTTTTTTATATTTAAGTTTGTAATATTAAATCAAGATATTGTTTTGATGCATTATATTTCATAAATGAATTAAGTTTAATGAATATATGTTTATCTTTTAAATCACTAAATATGATTCAAAGATAAATGGATAACTTCCGATGCTGGATGAGTTTCTGATTACACGTTAAATGGATTACTTCTGATGATCCTCCTCAAATATTTGGTCCTCAGACGGCTCCTGATATGTCATATATATGTGTATATATATATAATACGATGAACAAAAATCAAAAAATAAAAAAAAATTAATAGAGAGCTCAAGTAAATTTGTTGAGATATCACCATTTACAAAAAAAATTATGTAATATGTAATGATAAGAATACAAAAAAATTATATAAATGATATTAACAAATAAAATATTATGTAATATTTAAATAAAAAATATTACTGTACAACTAATGCAAATATATATGAATTTGTTATAAAGTGTGCTAAACCTAAAATAAATTTTCAATAAATGTAATATTTATTTTGTTGGAAAAAATTACAGAACAAATGATGAGTTAACTACACATTCCTTCTAAAAATTATGTACATTATTCTTATTATTCTAGATATCACATGCCTTATCCTAACTTGTTATATGCATATATATGATGATTTACTTATATAAAGTACTCGTACTGATTTATGTTTATTTTATTTTAAAATTTGAGCACAAAATCTCATATGTTATCATAATTGATTAAATACTTAATTGCAAAGCAGAAAAATGACGAACAAAGCAATTATATACAAAAAGTGAATCATTCATTTTAGAGTATTGCTACACTTACACACTAGTATACACCAAAATATATAGATGATGTGTAAATCCAATGTGTAAGTAGATTATTGGTTGAATGCACTTTTTGATAAGATCTATATACAAAAATTACAAAAAAAGAAAAATTCTAATTGATCCTATATACTTTTTGGTGTATATTCTTATGTAACCATAGTATTTACTTTCATTTTATTTTATTATAATAATAAGATAATATAATAATAATATAATAATAATAACAATATGTGACTTAATAATGATAATATTATTAAATAAAAATTGGCATAATAATTAAAATAACAATAATAGTAATAAGAATAAATAAAAAATAAAAATTGACATAATATTAATAATAATAATTGATATAAATGAAAATGATTTTTTAATAATAATAATAAATAAAATGACATAACAAATGAAATAATTATAATAATAATAACTTTAATAAATATAATAATATTAATAATAATCATATTAATAACATTATTATTATTATTAAAAAATTTCTAATTAAAATTAAGTTAAGAAATAGAATTAAAAAAAAATATTTTTCCTTATCTATTTTACCCTCTCGCTCTCTCTCTCCCTTTCTCGCAAGCAGTAAGGGGTTTTGATTCGCCGATCATGGGTCGAGTCGACGAGTTGGGGGGAAAGGTCTTCGGATGGGGAGGAGGAAGAGGGGATGGGTGAGGAAAATGAAGAGGGGTATGGAGGGGTTTATAGGAAGAGGAGGGGACATTCCTGGCTAGCTCGCCAGCCATGGGGACGGCTGTGGCGGCCGCCCCTTCTAATCAAAAGGCTTAAGGAGTGGTCATCACTAAGCACATCTCATACTTAACATTAGGTTAGAATTTAAGACTCCAATCCAATCTTAAGAAAAAGATGTGCTTTTCTAAATAAGGTAAAGATTAGCAATCACTTAATGAGTATCAGAGTGCGGAAGAAAAGTAACAACTGAAGTAAACATCCATACTATAAAATAAAGACATCCAGCTCAGAATATATACAATGCAGGAAAGTAAAATACAAATAATTCTATAATATTACAAACATTTAAAGTTAAGAACTGAAATGAGAAGAGTCGCTCATCCTCACAATATAAAAGTAAAGTAAAGCAATTTAATAAGTAAATTAAGGTCCCTCAGTAGTCTGGACCTCCTCCTGGATCTGCTCCTCAGTAGGCTTCTATCTCCTCAAAAAGCTCAGAATCTACCATTATCGGTTTTATAATGGTAGGGCCCCAGCCAATAAAAGAAAAATCTTATTAGACAAAATGTCTAAGTACATTTTAAGGTAATGAATTTTAATGTATTTTAATGACATCACAACTGGAATTAAGCATAATATAGCGGTAAAGCACAAAGAAAGGAAGAGCAAGTATTGAGATAGAAACATACCTCAACTCAGGTTGCAAAATAATATAAGTAAAGTACAAGGGCAATTATACTAAGTACAAAAAAAAGTCCTAAGTAATATGATCAAACTAACATGTCAGTTATAGAATAAGTAAAAGTACTGTACTGAAATATAAATACTAGCATCCTAACATGCTCTCAAGTAAGTAAAACGACTGACATACAAAAAGTTTTGAAATGTAAAGGAATTGCAGAAAATGAAAAAAAAATATAAAAGAAAGAAAAGTGTACTAAAATGGTAAAGTAAAGTAAGTCTGAAGTGTAACGAAAGTATGTAAAGTAACTGTAAAAGGTCTGAAATGTAAATATAAGTAATGTAGATTAAAGTACTGTATGTGTGAGATACTCTTACTTAATCTGCCAAAAAGTAAAGTCCATCTGATAATATAGGAGAAACATCCCAGATTAAAGTAAAGTTCATCAAAAAGAGGCATCTAGGAGAAACATCCCAGATCCTAAAGTAAATCCACAAAGTATCTAAAGGACATATAGGAGAAACATCCCAATGCCAAAGTAAGGTACCATAGGGGAAATTCCCTAGGCAAAAATAGTCCTAAAGTAAAGTCATACTAAGTGGCAGGCTAAGTAAAACATAAATCACAAGTATTATGTTGTTTATTAATGTTTCTCTTAAAATTATGCATATGATATGTGAATGAAACTCAAAGTATGTTATAAAATATGTATCAAATATTCAAGTATGTCCAAAGGTGTAAAAAGGCTCAAATGATAAGAAAAGCATGGCAAATTTCAAATCAAAGAAATAATTTAGCACTACACAAATTTTGTGATATCACCTGTTTTCTAATTTAACCGTTCTAACTACTCTAAGTTACATAAGATTCAGAATCATAAATTCTTACACTGTCTGTAACTTAGAATCACGAACATACATGTTGAATCATAATTAGGATTAGCTACGTCCTAATTATAAGTGAATCAATTGTCTCCTATAAAGTTAAATAAGCAAATCAATCATCCTAACTTGTTATTTTATATAAACCCATTCAAATCTTGATTAGCCAAATCAATATCTAAAGGATTAAGAATTAAATTCCAAAGAATGAAGTTTAATTCTTAATCACAGAGTTATTCTAAGGACTAAGGTTTAATCCCATCTCACAGATTAAATGTTAAGGCAAATCCTATTGAATTAAGTTAAGTTCAATATGATAGATTTCTAATCCTAATTCTAATGTTAAAAGATCAAATAATCAAATAATAAACTATAAAGATCTAATAAACTAGTAAGATCAAGCTTTCACCTTAATGAGTAACTCACTTTACCCATTAAATGAATTCTAACCTAAGATCTAATCATAATCTTAGGAATTCAAGCTCTTAGATACTAAGAGTATCACTCAGACACACATCCTAATTAAAGTTATAAGACCTAAAAGATGATCTAAGAAGTTCAAAGGAATTGAAAATTTTCTCATAATTTACTTAAGTTTTAAATAAAACTTAACTTAGGGTTTTCTTCAATTTTTCTAATTTAAGACTTAGAATTATCTAAATCAAAGTATAAACCACTTTAATTCCTATTTGTTATGATTTAGAGATAAAATTAAGACTTAGAAACATTAAACCCTAAATTTAGGCAAAATGACCATTTTGCCCCTACTTAAGGGTCTAAAGTTTACCTTTGTGAATTAGGGCTATATTCTGGATTTTAATAATATGGAATGATTACTTATTGTCTAATATGAGTTTAGACAGTAATTTTATTAATTTTTGTTAAGTATTAAGCCTTATAAGGTCAATTTAAGGAATTTGACCTATAAGGGTATTTTGGTAATTTTACCCTAATGATATATAATTTTTCTGTCAATTTATTAAAGGTTATGTTCTAAGGTTTCTACAGAATCAGAATCATCAAATTCTGATGTGTATTGGCTAAGTTATAGCCAATATAAATTCTAGGATTTAAAGGGTAATTAAGGATTCTTAATTAAGGGTCAAAATCCTAACTTTATTAATTATAATTCAAATTGAGCAAAATCAGTGGCTATGGTTTACAATTGGTCCACTGATCACAATGACATGTGATAGGCTCAATTTGGACCTAAATTGGCTAAGTTATGACCTAATTAGGGTTTAAGGTGATTAGTGAGTGATTAGTGAAACTAATCACCCAATCACTAATCCAACTCTACAGTTAGGTTATAATAGGTTCTAAGAGTTCTCTGAAACTTAAATTGTCCAATTTGGATTATTAGATTTACTAATATTCACTAATCAAATTTTAAGGTAATTAGGGGTGATTAGCAAATTTAACCATTATATCCTTAATATTTTTATAGATCCCTGTATATTAGGTTTTGCTGACCTAGATTGGTATTTGGATCACCTAATTTGGAGCTAAGATGGCCAACTTATGATCATTTGAAGTTCTAGGTCAAATTAGGTTAATTAGGGTTAGGTCCTAAATGTCATTAGTCAAATGCTAATCCAAACAGGAAAGTTAATATTTTCAGATTAATCCTTAAGATTTTGTGAGTATTTTGAGACCCATATTGGGTATGTTTGGATTATTGGTTACAAAGTTATGGTTAAATGAAGATTTATAACATATTTTGATTTAATTAATACCCCTAAATTTCACTATATTAAATTTTTATCCAAAATAAAATTTGATAATTTCATAATACTCTTTATAATTTTCTGAATCCAATGGTATATTCATTTGCTATGTTTGGACTTATATTTTGCAATTTATGGGTGTTTAAATTTGGATATAATTAAATTTAATTAAACCGTTTTAATTTATCAGTTATATTTTAACTTATTTATTACGTTTATATATAATTTATTTCTAATATTTCTGCAGTGGCGGGCCCGGGCGTTCGATCAGCGACAGCAGAAGGCCACGTGTCGCGCTGTGATACGTCGTTGGAACGAAGGCGGGGCCCACCTGCTTCCGCTGCGCAGGCGAAACGATGCGAGTGGGTCCCATGGAGGACTCGGTCGAGAGACTGGGTCACGGGTCGGGCCCGGGTCGACCCGGCCCGACCCTTCGCCTTCCTTCCTTTGCGAAGGCAGGGAAATTAGGGCACGCTGCTACGAGCCTCTCCGTTGGTGGTTGATGCTCACCCATATGGCGATGGAAAGAGGGTTCTAAGACCTTCCTAACGACGGGTGTATCGAGGCCTAAGACGGCCTGGATCGACGACAGGATCCAGCCCTAGATCCATACAAGCGGCGAGATAAACACTGTGTACCACTGTGGATGATCGTCGAAATTGGTTCGATTGGGTTCAATCAAGTACAATCGAATTCGATCAAGATTAAATCAATCGTATGAAATAACAATTCGAATCATAAAATCAAACGATAGATGAATGATTAAAGGAGATCAGAGTACGTACAATTAACGGCTGAAATTCTTAGGGTTTGATCCGTGGCTCGAAATGCAGCTCCTCGACACGATCGATCAAAGTGTTCGTTTGATAGGGTCAAGCGAAGTAATATGGAAGGGTTTAAGCGGTGGATAAGGTGACCTGCTCTGCGTTGGGAGGAAGTTAGGGCGCAATGCGTCAATCCCTTCGCCACGCAGAGCTCTTCGAGGACGAAGATGCAACGACTGCCCGATCGCAAGATCTGACGGATCGATTGATCTGTCCGTTTAAACAGCGCAGAAAGAAATCGAAGTGACGACGTTAATCCACAGTTGACGGCGCCGTTAATATAAAATTAAATAATAATATTATTAATTAATTTAAATTGGTTTTATTAATTAATTTTAATCACATAATTGCATTTCAAAAATTTCCAATAAATCACTTCTAGCTAATTGAGGGGTGAGGAACGCAACGGCGCACTCAAATTTTTGTTTTGACGAGTATTTATTTATTTGAATTTTTCAGGATATTTAAATAATATTAAATATTTGACAAAAATTTAATGACTTCCAAATGCATCCAAAACTTCACCCATAGCTAATTTGGGGGTGGTGAACGTAATGGCGAAGTCAGATTTTTAATCTAAGGTCTAGATAAAAAGTCAATTTCTAGGGTTTGAGATTTTTCCAGAATTTTTGATTTTTGATCTAATTGATTCCTAGCTTGACCTAGGTTTTAGAGATGAGTTCTAAATTACTTAATTAATGAATTAGAACCTTAATTAAGACTAAGATTTATCCTAATTAATCTGAGTAACAACCTGGGTTGTTACAACGGCGCATCGATGGGGATGGGGATGGGGCAGGCGTGATGATGGGACAGACGATGCCACGAGCCGTTCGGACCCCCACATGTTTATCAAGTATGAGAGGGGAGGTTGCATGCGTGAGGGAGGGATTAGGGTTTAGGATACTATCTTAGTAACCCTATGAATAATTTAGTTTGACCTTACACTTGGACCAACCCAAAGCAAGTTCAAAGTAAGAGATCAAAGTAATTATGACCCTTTAAAATATTAAATTTTTATTTCTCCTAATTTAGTTTTAGCAAATGACAAAGCAAATGAAAAAAAAAAAATATGATTGTAAAGAATAGTCTTAGATAAATTTTTCAAATTTTTGGGAGGTTTTTGGAAACCAAAGTTTTCCGAGTATTTTAAGAACAATTTAAATTAAAATAATTATATAAAAATATTCAGATATCAGAATTAAAAAATTGTAATAATTTTGGAGTTACGAAGTCCAAATTAGTTAGGGAAAAAATTTCATAATTTTTAGAGCTAATTTAAAAAAAAATTTAAATTTGAAAATATATATAGCAATATGATTAATTTATTTAATATTTTTATTTGACCATTTTACATTGTTCTCTTAAGGATTTTATCTTTGGGTTTTATCATTTTTTGTTCTCCTAAGACTTTTTTGTTTTGCGTGTTTTTTATTCTAACTAGTAAAAACTTTTTGTAATTATGTTTATCTCTTTGTAATATTTGCTAGTAATTTTTCAAAAAATAAATACTAACAGAATTCTAGTTATCTACTAAATTGATAAATCATTGAAGGGACTTAAATTCACTTGTATGGATAGAACTTTTTTTTTAATTTTTGTATTAATTTTTACAAAAAAATATGTGTATCATTAATACTCAAAGTTTATTTGATTATTTTTTCAGTGCAAATGGATTTTTTTTACAAATAAAATAATAAATTATATATTCTACGTACATTCATGTTTTTGAATATGGTATTCAAGTACTAAAATTTTGAGTGAAAGGATCTCAACATTATGCGGGAATTTTCATTTTTCTCTTCGCGTGTTAGTGGGTGACCGAGAGTGGAGTTGTCAATCGAAACCCTAGAATTTTGGAAGGGAACTCCTTTATTGGTATAATTGAGATCCAAAAACATCCTCACAGAGTCAGTAAGTCGTACTAATCTCGAAAACAGCTTCCGACACTGCTGAAACTTCCTGCTCACTCTTTTTTTGGCTTCCTTAGCAGTGCCCGAGATGAGTGCGAAAGGTCTGCCTCTCGTTACATTCGCCGTTCATTTATTAGTTATTTATTGCAAATGTGACTTATTTATGGATATTCGTTGTTTCGTTGGCATAAATGGCCCATATATGTCTTTCCGAAATTATCGCCGAGCTAATCAGCAATGGGAGTTGTTTTTGCCTTATTAGCGAATGTTTTTGAATTTCAGCTGCTGATACTTATGCAATGTTTAGGAACTGTTTGGTTTGTTGAAATTGAGTGTTATGTGATTTTATTTAAAACTGTAAATAAAATAATAGCTATTCAGTTTGATGCAATTTGAGTAATGAAATAAAAAAAATTACAAAAATACCATTGTCAGCCAATCTATTACCGGAGAGACGGGAGAGGTAGGGTACGTCGCGCTCGACTTGGAGATTCGACGCCGAGCCTTGCCTGCCGTCGACCTTGCCTGCCGTCGACGCCGAGCCTTGCCTGCCATCGCCGCCGTCGCTTCCGTCGCTGCCGTCGCTACCCGACGCACGGAAGGTCGCAGTCGCCTCTCGCCGCTCGCTGAGATCGCTGCCTTCTTCGTTGCCTTCGCCGCTTGCCGAGCCTTCGCTGCCACGCGATTAAGAACAACCTTATCATATTTTCTTATTTGATTTTCGTGTACCTAACCGAACGAAAAGAATCTTCTTCGTGCCACGCGAAGAAAAAAGAAAAATAGGGGAATAAATCAGCCAGAAAACGTTTGGAATCACATTCTAAATTGTTACTTTTCTTAGCGTTATTCGGTCGGTAAACCATTGAGTTTATTTCCTCTGCTTGCAGAAAGCCTTATGTTATCTTTTTTATATGTTTATATATATGCTTATTTATAAACCCACCCAACTTTATTTTCCTTTTTTATTGGTTGAGCAAAAAAGCATTTCTCAGAACTAATAAATGTTGGAAGCATTTGAAAATTCAGTAAAGGCTGTGCTTATCTTTTGTATAGATTTGAAGCTCTTGCGATGCATTCCTGAACGAAAGCGCTTATCTTCATGTGTTAATGAAGTTCGGGTGTTTTTTTTTTCAATATAAAGCAATGCCGGCTGTTGCAATATTTTTGAAGAATAAAAAATATGAAGAATTTTTCTTATGTTAAGCCTGAGGTGGTCAGCTTGATGGGTTATGGGTTTACTTTAAATTTACTCTTCATTGGTTTTTATATCAAGAAAGAGCCTTATTTGAGGGTATTCTAATCTCATGTGTAATATAAAATGAATGACATTGAACCAAACAGCATATATCTGGATAATACTGACATCTGTTATTTAAATAACACTGAACCAAACAGTCACTGTTATCTGAATAACATGTCTTAATAACTCTTCAAAGAACACTGAACCAAACAGCCCCTTAAATTAAAAATGGAAACTTCTCTCCAAAGCTTTCATTGATAGGCATTTTTTGTTTTTCATGTTTGATTAATAGAAACACAATTCTTGTTGATATTATTTACTACTGTTTTGTGTGGCATTTTTGTTTTGTTTTATTTTTTACTTGTACTGAAAGGAACTCTCTCATACATTAATTTCTTATTGAGTAAGCTACCCAGCCTCCTTTAACTTCCAAAAATTATTGATTTGTAGGTACATAAGGCGAAATATGTTGCTTATAATAAATAACCACTTAGATCTTTTAATTCCCTTTTACTTGGCTCCTGTAAAGATTCTCTAAAAGCAAGTCTCTATATGCTGACAATTTGCTCAGAACCATGTACTTGATTCCCTTCTAATTTTTGTATATATACTTTCACTTTTTTGAGGATTTTGGGGACAGCGTAACATTTTTTTTTTCCCTCTCCCCTTTCTATGCCTATTTGTATATATCGACACTTCAAAACTTTTTGTCTGGCGGTGATAAACATAAATTTTCTTTTTTACTTTTTTGTAATGTATGTATCTTAGCAGCTAACATATTTTTGAGGCCATTTTGCTACCCATAATTTGCGTTCCGCATTTTCATGTTTTGCTTCAACATTTGCATCACAGGTTTATAATGCATGGCTATGTACTTGAGTGATCTCGAGACTTTTTCGAATCTTTTATTTTGTAAAGCAGTGATTCCATCCTGCCAGTTCCAAGACTTTTTTTGATGAATTATATTTGATATTTTTTAAACATAGGTTGTTCTTTCAATTCAGTATATGTAATTTATTGCGTTGTTTTATTTCCTCCTTTTCTTTTACTTAGACATTCCTGTTCATCATTGGGCAACTTATTTTTTGCCTCTTTTACATACCAGTTGTGGTCTGTATCTGTACAATTTGAGCACGAACAATACTAATTGATGCAACTTATTTTATATCTGAACTCACAACAGTTTATAACTTGGATATTCTAGGATTAATATCATAATTTCATTCAAGCCATGTACTTAAAGCTCAAATAGTTTGTTAATTTTTATTTCTTAATGATGGATAAGGTTTCTCAAGGTGATTTAATTTAAAATGAATCACATCTTTTTGCTCTTCGGAATATTGTTATAATTTCTATTTAAATGTAAACATGTGTCTAAAAAAGGTGATTCACTTCATTGCGTATTTATATATTTGCACTTAAATTCACTTGTATGGATAGATAAACAAAAGTTTGAAAATGCAGGCCTTCAAACGCTGTTCCCCTAAATGCATCTTTTTTTCCCATCTCAGTGCATTGTTATGTTATCCATATCTTCATCCATACTTCTCACATTGTAACTAGCAGTCCAGCATTTGCATTATCTTTCAATCTAATTTGACTTTTTGTCCTCTTGGCTTCTACTTTTTCTTTTGAAATTGTTATCCTTTGCTAGGATCAACATCCTCATTCCATTCTTCTTTTTTCTAACCTTTATTTGTTTCCTCTTCTCCTTCTTGATCAATTATTTTATACCTTTATTGTCACTATCCTTTGTAACAGTCTATAAGGCTAAAAACTATGTTCTTATGTTACTATGGCTATTTCTTGTATGATAACATATCAACAGCTCCTTTTTTCTCTCTTTTTTTGAACGCGTGAACAAAAGTTAATCAATGATGAAGATGATCTAATCCTTCTACTTGAATTGCAACAAACTTTCTATTCATCATTTTACTTTGAAATCCATATGACCAAACTGATCAAGAGATTAGTTCTAGAGCTCTGGTTGATTGATCTCCAACTGAACTAAACTGCTGCTGAGCCTCATCCATCACAGTCGAGCATCCAAATTGAGCACACTCAAGTCAATATTATTCAAGAAAGTAATGCTAGGAATTATCATGTTATTAATAACTCTGGGATACTATTCAACACTTAGCCATATCATCAGTAGCCGAATGCAAAAACTGGTGGAGCTATGTATTCTTGAACCGAGCTCTGTTTTAACACGAGAAACATATAATTTTTCACTGCCATGTGGGGATTAGTCTATGGAGTAGCTGCATCAAGTTGTTGGTAATCATAAATGAATGTACGAGCAGTTTGTTGTGTGGTGATTAAGCCGATTAATTATTTTTTATTCTTGTTTTATCATGTTGGATGACTTATCATTGATATAACCTTATTGTAAGGCTATAAACAGCTCATTTATGGTAAAAGGATGCTAATGAATTGACTTGAATTTTTTTTGTTTATGCTTTCTTAGATCCTACTACAATGCACATTATTTCTTCTTTCTTAAGAAACAAAATTTCCTATTGTAATTATCAAGTGGTTAAGTCAGAGATTGACTAGGCGGATGATTATAGATCAATTTTTTGGTACCAAATGTTTGCGATGGTTTAACAAGGTGAAAACTATTACGCTAAGTGGGGAGGAGAGTAATGATTATGTTTATGGTAATTAGTAACAAATTTAAGGATAAGAGTTTGCTGTCCTTGACCAACTGAGAAGAACACATAAGAAGAGACTGCTGGAATCTAACACCATAAGATCATTGAGTAAACACTATAGGTAAACAATATTTTTTATGACACAACATTTAGTTATATTAAATAAATTTTTGTGCCAACCTCAGTAAAAGGATCCACAAAAGTAAAAATCCCAAAGGAAATAATGAGTTGTAGTAGATGGGTAACTGGAATCAATTATTGAGATGAGCTGGACTCTGAAGTAGTGCCCAAGATGAAAAAGAGTTATGCTAAGGCTGCCCCAAAGATTGATTTGCCAACTTATGATGGTGCTCCTAATATTGAGAAATTAGATGACATAATTAACCAATTGGAGATTTATTTTGATCTCCATGAAAATGGCTATCAAAGGAAGACTAATTTTCCTTATGTTTAACTTTTTGGATGTTGATTCTAGAATTTTGGAGGAGATATTTACTTTTTGGATGCTAGTTTAAGCATGAAGTCATTATTTTTATATTTAATTTTGTTAGTTAGAAAAAATATTGTATTTAAGTTTGTTGAAGAAGTTTGGCCTTGAGACGACTCAAATCCACACCACATCTCTTGGGTTGTATTTAGAGAGATGCTAAATCAACCATCAACCATTAATGCTGAGTAAACTTTGCAATTACTTAAAATTCAATGCTATCTTTAATCGAAGACAACAGCCATATGATATTATTAGCTATGAGAAGAAGTTTAATTTGCATCGAAACGAGTTTGAAATGTTTATTATACATGTGACCAAAGGTAAGATCAAGAGGACAACCATGCTTTTTAGAAATACCTGTTGCTGTTTATTCAAGAATTTGAGCTAGGACACAAACTCAGCTGACTCACGAATAGTCGGCCAAACACAGAACTTGTTACTCACACATGATGATTGGTAGACACAGCGTTTAGCTTAGGTATACAAAGACTTGTTTGAAGTGCTGCATGGAGTATCTCAAAGAAGAGATGTGGAATATTAGATACAACTATACTCTGATTTAACTCTATTGAACCTTAGAATTCATAGGAGTTCTAGACAGAGAATGATGAGATTCATAAGCAAGTTGCACAGTTATTGACCAAAGAATTATCAACCCAAGCCGCTCTTTTTGTCGCTTGTCATTTGGTATGGTGTCGTAGTAAGATGGTGGTTGGCGGATGTGTATTGACTGCTGAGCATTGAATATGTTTATTATGATGAAAAGATATCCTTTATTAAGAATAAATGACTTGTTGGACTAGATGAACTAGGCCAATGTTCTAAACTTAATTTGAAGTTGAGTTACTATGGTAATATTTAAAACTGATCAATAATTTTATGCATGGTTAACAATGCCATTTGTCTTGTGCGGCACCACAACAACTGTTTTGATATTGATGAATGATATCCTTTTATTTTTTACTTGGAAGCGTTTGTTTTGGAATGATATCCTTTTTGATTGTCATGTTGATTTATAACTTCGATGAGAAGGCACACTTTGAGCATCTTGAAAAGGTATTTAACTGTTTCGGCAGCACAAGCTATTACTCAATCCAAAGAATTGCAAATTTTAAAAGAAGTCACTTATATGTTTTGAGTTTGAGGAATGAGTAGGGAGGTGAAAAAAGATTGCCAAAATCAAAATAATATAGGTTTGGCCTAACCCTAGCAATGCAACTAACGTGAGATGTTTTGTAGTAGCTTGTTAGCACGTGAGATAGTTCACCATTAATTTTATGATGATTGATGGACTGCTCTATTAACTAAAAAAATAGGTTTAGAATTTCAATAGGATGATGAATTAGTTGACATTCTAAAAATTGAAGAAAAGGTCAATCAAAAGCAACTTCTTGAACTCGCCAACTTACAGAAAAGCCATTCAAGGCTATTGCTATGCTTTTGGATATGTCGTTGGAGTAGCTATAATGCTTGTCAATTTATTATTTTAATTTCACTTGTATGTGATTTGGTTTTTGGTAAACTTGGTGCAATCTTGCGTCATAAGGTGTATTTTTGTAATGTCATTGCTTTGGTGTCATAAACATATTTTTTAATTTTTTTTTTGTCTGATTAAATTTAATGAATTTGACATTAGTTTAATTTTGGATTTTATTTCAATTTTGTGCAAATTTTTTTAAGAAATTCTTAAATATTCATTTTTTGAATAGTCCATCTCCCTCAGCTCAATCATCCAATTGACTCTCTCCTATTTCTTGCCTAAAAATCATGCATGAAGTGCCCCAAGTAGCAAAGAATTGCTTGGCCCTCCATCTCACGTGTGTTCACATCTCTCTAACATCTCTCAAGGTCATGGGATGGCCTCTTCTAGCTATTCCTTTTCTTTTCTCCAAGCCAAGGGATGGCCTCTTCTTGTAACAACCCAAGGTCGTTATTTTGCAAATTATGTCAAAATACCGACTCGAAAATTAGGATCCTGAGAAATTTCAAATTAGGGCAAACAAAAATACTTTTAGAGGAAAATAAATTTTAGATCAAAGCGCCATGTTTGAGAGAAATCCTGATAAATAAAACTCCCGCTTTAATTTTTGAATTTTCTTAAATTTAATAAATCATGAACATCATGATATGTGTCTGAATTCATCGATTTTCATGTCACTATGTTAAATTCATTATATAAAAGCTGCTCATGAAGCTTCATCAATTTTGGATCGTCGGTTCGACCTAAATTAATTATTGAAGTTTAAAACTTTAGAAATTAATAAAAAATAAAATATTTGTCCGAATCGAAAATTCGATGTAAGGGTGTTCATTGCATCGTAACATAACTCGCTGTCAAGTTTCATTATTTTTGGACGCTAAACTTCGAAAAAATGCGAAAAGTTTCAGTAAATTTTCAAATTTTCCATAAGGATTCCACTCCCCTCCCCCGATATTTCCCTGACTCCCAGGCGCTACTTCCGCCTGTTTAGCGCCTGGAGGGCCACACCCCACCTGCCACTTCCGCCCCCCTCTTTGTTCTCTATTTAAACCCCTCCCCTCCTCCTTTCCCCTCACAAAACCCCTCACCCCTTTTAGCCCCCTCCCAACAGCAGCAGCCCCCTCCAAACTAGCTAGCCCCCTCTCCGGCCGCCCCACTTCGACAGCCCCTCCGGCTTCCTTCAGCCGTCTGGCATCCCTCAAGCTTTCCGACGATCCTATCCTAGGTAAGAGGAGAGGGAAATGAGGTAGAAATGAGGAGGTTTTGCTAATACTATTATATACTTAATATATCATTATTATGAACATCTCACCCCTCTTAGCCCCCTCCAAACCAGCCAGTCCCCTCTCCGGCCTCCCCACTTCGGTAGCCCCTCTGGCTTCCTTCAGCCCTCCGGCCTCCCTCAAGCTTTTCGGCGATCCTATCCTAGGTAAGAGGAGAGGGAAATGAGGTAGAAATGAGGAGATTTTGCTAATACTTAATATATCATTATTATGAAAATAAATAAAATTATGTCATTACATTAACATTGTTGTCATTAATTAATAATGATAAATAGTGCTTATATTATAAGATGACTATTATTTTCATTTCGACACTTTTCATTCTAACGTTTTAGTATTATTATGACTTTCTGCAATTTAATTTATATCATTTTCATTATGTCTTTTACTTTCATATATTATTATTATTATCAATAATAATGCCAACCTAATGTAAAAGTGAAAGAAAAACAGAATGTAAAAGAAGATAGTAATTACTCCTAAGAATATTGGCTAAAAGCTAATTTAAAAATATCCAAATCTAAATGCATATCCAAAAGTTGAATTGCCAAACTTTGAATCTTAAAGAACAAAGATACATAGTACATGACATATATTACTTTTTATATTTTACTGTTGCTTAGCTTCGCTTTTTCGCTTTGAGCTAAAATTTATATTGAAGCTTGGTTGATTGTTTGGAACAATCGTAACATTCGTGGGTTACTTGAAAATGACATCAATAACATTAATGCTTGGTTGGTTATTAGAAACCAACATTATTTTCATTCATGGGTTTTGAAAAAATGATATCAGAAACATTCGTGGGTTTCTGAAAAATGACATTAGTAACATTAATGTTTGGTTGGTTATTAGAAACGAACATCATTTTTGTTCGTGGGTTGCCGGAAAAATGATATCAACAACATTCGTGGGTCACTGGAAAATGATATCAGTGATATTTGTGGTGAGTTACTGAAAAAATGATATCAATAACATATATTTTGTAATAACACTTGTTGCAGGAAATTTTTACTTCTTTTACGTTATTTTTTTAATCTTCCTGCATTTTATTACATCCTTATATCTGCTAATCGCATTTCTGCTTTTATGTAAACATAATATATTTTATTTGTTGTGGTACTTAGAGTATTTTCTAATTATTGAGAATTCTAATCTCGGTATTATTTTCTGTACAATACCAGATCAGGTACCTCTGGGGGTGCTTGAAGAAGAACTTTAAAATTTAAATTATCAAATTGCCGAATGGATCTACGACACTATCCTACTTTTTCTTTTATTTTTATTTTTATTTTTTCTTTTGTTTCAGTTCCTCTTAGATAAAATTTGTAAAGAGGAACGTTGGAAATTTTTTTGTAATCTGAAGTATTAAATGAATGAAAAATATATTTGGCTTTTGTATGTGTATGCTCTTTTCTCTCAAATTGCTCAATATGATTCCGTGGTATGTAAACACCCGAATGTTGGGCTATCATACTTCTAGCTATTCCTTTTCTTCTCTCCACCGCCCCATCTTCTTTTTCTCCACCTCCTTAAAATTTAACTCTTCCTATCTTTCTCTTTCTCGACTTATTCTTTTTCTTTCTCGACTTATTCTTCTTCGTTTCTTCTTTCTCATTCTTCCAAATCTTTTTTTGTATAAAATAGAAATTTCAAATTTTTTATTTTTGTGCCTCGGTAGGGAAGTTAACCCTTTCGGTTTGATGCTTAGGCAAGGTTCGGGATACCTTCTCCAAACCTATTAGACTCATCTATGTGGATGTAGATATTTGGATGGTTATTTTGATCTGAGTGATATCTAGATGGTTATTTTGATATGACTCAAATCACCATCATTAATGATGAAGTTTGTTTCTAATTTTAGGTTACCTAGGTCAGTAATCTTCAATCCAAATGCTAGAATTTTGAATCAATTCTGAAAGTCATTGAGCATTCCATTTAAGATTGTAGAGAAACGATGCATTCCATATACAAATCGATGGTGTGATCGAAGTAGTCATTGGGAAAGTAGTACATTTCTTATGAGAATTTCATTAGTAGATCCCGGAAACTAGTGAATAGTTTTATATAAAAATTTTTATAACCTAGTTATTCATGGTTTCACTTCAATGACTTGGGCTAAGGCATATTTTGGATGAGTTTTGAAGAATTTATTTGAATCAATGGTTGGCAAAATTCTTGCATAGGATTGACAAGCAAAAAATGGGTGCTTATCTCTACAATTTTGGATAACATTAAGAAGATACACTTTCAAGTTGAGTATCTGAATCTCTCTCAACAAAACAATGAAACAAGATATGCTTGCCATTAGATAGAAAGAATTTGAAGTTGACGACTTACTCTGGCTTCTCTGTCCAAGGAGATACTGATGAGTATTGAAGGAAATAAGCTTAAATTGATTAGATGCCTCAAGTTTTTCAAATCTTACATGTTCAATGATGACGTGGAAGAGTTTCTTTAACTCAGAGGAGTTTTTTCTAGGTTAGGAAGAAGAATTATCTCAAGACACCTTGCTTGTGTTATGATGGACTATTACTTGGCATGGAACAAATGTACATAATCGACTAATAAAGATAGCCGCATTGATAGAGCAAGGTGGTACACAACAAAGAAGACAGGCGTAGTTTCTAGGATTGAAGTTGACTTACAAAAGTGAGCCTCAACTGTTGGCCGAGGGGGCCATAATCAGGAGATTCTTAATGGAGCTTCAGTTGATCAACTTCTAGCCAAACCAGATCATTATCAAGCCTATCCCAACATTGAGTGACATTTACTTGGCCGATTTAAGCTGGATATACTTGAGTTAACCCTACTTAGGAAAGGCATTTCAGGAACCACTGAGTTTTTTGCTCTTCGGGATAATATTTGGCACATAATCAAACTACCAATAGTTGAATGAAATAATTGGCGGAGCAATTTAGGCTTGATTTGAGCTCTATTTTAACTTAGGGGACATGTAATCAATCATTTGTGGGCACATAGTGATTATTTTATGGAGTAATTACATTAGAAATCAATCGTTTGTGAGCACATAATGATTACTTTATAGAGTAATTACATGAGAAATCACAGGCGATAGTGCAGGACACAAGTTGCAAGGTGAATAGACTAATTAATTTTTTGTTATTTTTTATTGTTGGATGTCTAATTACTCATATAACATAATGTAAGGTTTTAAGCTGTCCCTTTTTAGTTAGTGTAACAATTTGGTGATGATTTGACTAGAATATTATTTTATTGTGTTTTCAACTTCCATTGCGGGATTCCTTTTGCCTTCTAGCTTTCTTAGGTAGAAAGCTTGTCATTTGTAGTTATGTGCCGGGTAAGTTTATCGCATGCTAATTATTAAGATAAATTATATTATTCTTCATGCAAGATTACACCTTTTTTTTATCCTTTCATCCATGCCGTGATTTTTTCACCACACTGTTGAGTTCACCTCGATAAGCACATACAAGGATGTCACAGAAGCACCGAATGATCCTCCGGTTTCGTTACCGTAGGAAGAAAAATGCAAGACAAACATCAAGAAAATAGAAGAAAAATACAACATCCAGAAGTACGCTTAGATTTTTACGTGTAAACTCTAAGAACAAGGAATATTCATAGAGCCGCACCACGAAGATATATAATATGATTCAACAAGAAGATATAAGAGAGATCTCACTCTTTTCAAGAGCTTTTAACCTTTACAATTCACTCTCTTTTTCTTCTTAACAACACTCAGCTCAACATCTCTAGCTTTTAGCCACCAAACACAACCCAACATCACACTTAAACCTTAAGCATCTTAGGTATTTATAGCCTTCCAAACAGCCCCTATACCCTCCATTTGGTCTTAGGAGTCCTTGGATCTTTTTCACGTGCCAGGTATTCCCCTTCTGGACAAACCACATGACCAATTTTTACTTCCAGGGCGTCAAATTGGTTCCAAGAATCTACATTCGCGGCCTGGCTCTTCGGTGCACCCAAGTGCTCGGGTCCCAGATTCCTTTAGCTGACTGGAAACACACTGCTTTGATGCCCAGCTTTTTGTTTGGTTTTCTTCTTATCTTGGCTGTTGACGTTTGGGTGCGCCCAATTGCCCACATTTCTAGTGTTAGTTCTGCTGTTGAAGAAGTGCCAACGCTTGGGCCCACTCAAGAGCCCAAGTCTCGGGTAATGCTGATTCTAGGAACATTATTGAGCACTTCGGCGCATCCAAGCACCCATGCCTTGGCCGATGAACAATGTTCCGACGCATGGATGCACCCAAACGAGGGCTCTTCTGCTTAGTTCAGTTCCTTTAGTAGTTTTCAGGCTCACTTGACCGATCCATGTTTATTTTGTACCCAATTGATTCATGGTTGATCCAAAGTCATTCCAAGCTTCGCAACTGTGAGGACCCGGTGCCGGGTCAGCGTGAGCAGATCCAGCACCGATTTCATGTGGGATGAGATAAAACAACAGCAAGTCCTCTAGCCGCAGGATCATATTGAGTGATTTAAGAGACAAATATATAGATATCAAACATAACTCATTTATTCATTAATTCATAAGTCTTGGATACAAATACTAAAATAAAAGAAAAATCACAAACACTTAAAAATAGATAGTGTCAAAAAGAAAGTGGTGGATCAGTAGGTAGCAGTATTAGCACTGCTCAGTTCTTAGCACCTTTCCTCGATAATGAATTCTTGATCTGGGCACGTTTCAAAAGTGTGGGCATTCGAATATCCGTTAGTTGTGAAATTAAGTACTGATAGATTTCATCTGTATAAATGTTAAATAATAAGCAAAATAATCAATATTTGACAGGAAATAAAAGTTGTACAAATTTATTCCTGTAAACCTGTTTCAATTGCACTTGAAACTTAGCATAAAAATAATTGCAGTCACAAAAATAAATACATAATTTTAGTGCTTGATATCTGAGGTAAAATATGATTTTGTTGGGCAAGTATAAAATTGAGGAAAATAGGGTTCATTTTTGTGTTACATATCTCAACTTCCCTCTATATCTGCTCCTCAAAGATTTATCAGTATAGGCTCCTTATGACTTCTAATGTCGGACAGCCCCGTCCTAGCGGTTGCCTGATCAGACAAAAAGTATAAATCAACATGGAACCCTTGCTTCTCACTTATCCAAACTTGTTCTTATATCATTTTATGTGATTTTAAAAAGCACTTTTATTAAATTTATGCGATACTGAGCAAAAAACATATTTAAACAAGAGTAATAAAAAGATATCTCGTACCTTGTTCTATAAGTTCTACAGTTCGGGTGAGTGACAGTTCGCTCAATCTGCAAATAGTTTTTTGATATTTTAAATTAGCCTTTTTAGCTAATATTATTATTTTCATTTCTATTTTATTTCTCTTTCATTTTTTCAATTTGATAGAAGTTCGTATTTTTAAGTTGCTGATGTGGCAATAATATTTATAATAACATTATTATTATCATTTTAATAATAATAATGTACGAAAGAAAAGACAATAGAAACGACAATAGAAACGATTGTATAAATTGCAGAATGTAATAATAATAATAATAAAAAGGAAAATGACAGAATAAAATGCTTGAATTGAAATAATAGTCATTTTATAATATATGTATAGTTTTCATTATTAATTAATGAGAACCATATTAATGTGAATGACGATATTTTATCATTATTATTTTCATAATAATGATTATTAAGTATGTATAAAATAAAAGAACGAAGAAATAACAAAATAATTTCTTCTCTTTTATTCTCCCTTTTTCTTTCTCTTATATTTCTCTTCTTACCTTAGGGTTAGAATTGTCGGAAAGCGGAGGGAGATTGGAGTGGGGTTGCTGGCCGGGCTGCTGGCTGAAATGGGGTGGTCGGACGGCTGCTCGTTGGCTGTTGGCCGGCTGAGGGAGGGCTGCGGCAGGAGGGAGCTGGCTGCTAGGTGGCCGGTGCCGCTGCAGGAGGCTGGCAGGGAGGGGAGGACTGCTGGCTGCTAGTAGGGGAATGGAGGGCTGCTGGGTTGGTTGGCTAGGGTTTGAAGAAGGAAAGGGGCTATGGGGGAATAAGGGAGGGAGGGGTTAGGGTTTAAGTAGAGGGTTTATTTTTAATTAATTTCTAAAGTTTAAAACTTCAAAAGTTAACCACGATTAAATCGACGTTCAGAATTTGATGAAACTTTTCGACCAGCATTTAAGTAATATACTTAACACAATGACACTGCAATTTATGAATTCTGACATGTATTTCAATGTTCTTGATTTATTTGATTTAATTAATTCAGAAAAATAAAGCGAGAGTTTCTGTTATCCGAATTCTCCCAAACTAGGGCATTTTGATCTAAAAAATTTCTATCTAATGCAAATTTTATTTGCCATAATTTGAAATTCCGCGCGTCCTGATGTCTGAATCAAATTTTGACCTAATTTGAAAACTAACGACATTGGATCGTTACAGCAACTAACCCATGGTCCACTCCAAGGTCATTCCATTGCACTTGAGACTCCACCACTCCGGTTCTAGCTTGCATTGACGCACTTCAAGCTTTAGTCGGGTGCACAAAGGTATATTTCTTCTGTTTGGGTTGCACTTGAATCTCCACCAACATAATAATCCATCCACCTATCCATCTAACACAATTTAAGGAAATATTAATAAAAGATCTAATAATAAAGAAATGAGAGCCTTTATGGTTTGTGCCTAAGTTTTTTAGTTTCATTGATTACCAGTACTTTATTTTAGTACTATTTATGTGCTGGTTTTTGAAACCTAGAGCTCGTGCAGGGCTGGTGGGATTGCTGTGCTAAGTTATTGGTTTGGTCTTAATTATGTTCTAAATAAAACAACTCTTTTCAGTAATGCCAAGTACTTGTCCGACTGCTACCTAGACCATTGCTGATATTGCATAATTCTGCTTGCGTCTTCAGGTGCTACTTTTACTATAATATCAGCTATCAAGAAAAGAAGGAAACTTTTACACCGAATATACTTAATTGATTTTGAGCTCTCCTTCTGTCAATATACTGCATTCACTCAAGCTTATACGGTTCTGAAAGGAAATGGTAGAAACATGTGTTGCTCCGAGTAAATTGCACTTGAAGAAAGAACTTAGTGCTCTTCAAAAGGCACGATGTTTACGAGATCCTGAAACATGCTCATCATGGAGATCTCCTCTTAGTTCTAAAACACTCGCTTCTTATAATTTATGCTATAAAAATGATATAAGTGGTGCCTTGACCAGAGAAAATATATCCAGTGAATTGCTTGAAATACCTCCTACAAGTGAGAAACCAGTAAAAAAGGTGTATCTTTACAATTGGAAAAATCATTATGGTATTTGTAATGAAAGTGGAATAATGTTGAGCCAGGAAAGAAATCATCCATCAATTGGTAGTAGTCTTGAAGATAGTGTAAGTAGTTCTCACAGGGAAGAGATTGCTAGTGGTAGGAACCTGTTGCCTACTGCAAATAATTGTAATATCAGAGATGCAGGTATAGGGAGTCCATCCAGGAAATACGGTAGAAGGCTGAAAAAGACAGCTATTTCCAAAAAAAGAGGTGCAAAGCATTTAGCATACTCAAAGCCCTTGGGAGCTATTAGCTCTGTTGAACTATCGGATAGTGCAGAAAATTACAACATCGAAGATGCTCCACTTTCTGGGCTTGATCTACTTTGCAAATCTGAACACTATTCTCCCTCTACATCATCACTGTTTTCTGGATCTGGCTGTGCAAACTGGCCCCGCCCTTCTAAAATATTCAGAAGCACAAGAAGAGATGAGTCTACTCATTCCTGTACTCCTGCTTCTACTAGCTCTTACTATAGGCGTGTTGGTCGGAAACCCAGTACTACGGGTTCATTGGGTGGAACTACTGCTTCTTATGAAGGGGATGAATTTGATCACTTGGACATCCCTGTGCGTCAAGGATGCGGGCTTCCTTGTTATTGGTCTAAAAGAGCTAAATGTAGGGGTTGCCGGCTTTGCTATTCCCCATCATTATGTAATACTAAAGGGAAAATGGGAGGTAGCATTTTCTGTGGGAGTCAGAAAATGAGTAATGCCAAACTATCATATGGCATTGGAAAACCTAAGCACCTTTACAAATCCTTACAGGGAATGCCTTTAGTAACTAACGGCTGCAACTATACGTCAAGTGATGAGCTTTCAACAAATTTCGGGGAGCTTGACTTGGAAGCTTTAAGCCGGTTGGATGGTAGGAGATGGTCAAGCTCTAAGAGCCAAGACGCATTTGAAGCAACAGAAACAGGAGTGATCGCCCTGGACAATGATGATAACAAATGCTTGAGTGTCAAGTATAAGCCAAGGACCTTTGATGAAATAATTGGCCAGAATATTGTTGTGCAATCTCTTATAAATGCTGTTCTCAAGGGTAAAATAGCACCTGCCTATCTGTTCCATGGACCTCATGGAACTGGCAAAACTTCTGTGGCAAGGATATTTTCAGCAGCTCTAAACTGTCTTGCTGAAAGAAATAAACCTTGCTGCTTGTGTAAGGCTTGTACTGCTTCTTATTGTGAAAATGAGTTCTTTGTACGAGAGATAAGTGCCACAAATAAGTCCGGTATTGATGAGGTCAGGTATCTTTTAAAAAATGTATCAATGACTTCAAGATTGTTGCATTACAGAATCTTTATAATTGATGAGTGTCACTTGTTGACCTGTAAAATGTGGTCAAGATTTTTGAGGATTCTTGAAGAGCCAATTGTTTTTGTTGTGTTCATTTTCATAACAACTGATCTTGAAAACATACCTCCAGCCATTTTATCTCATTGCCAAAAATATCAGTTCTCCAAGATCAAAGATACTGACGTCGTTCGGCGGCTAAGGAAACTTTCTGCTGCAGAAAATCTTGAGGTAGGAATGGATACTTTAAATCTGATTGCTGTGAATTCTGATGGCTCTCTTCAAGATGCCGAAACAATGCTATATCAAGCAAGTTTATTTGGGAAAAAGATTACTATCTCTCTTGTCAGCGATCTGGTAAATTGCTGTCACAGGATTATATCTCTTTATCTTAGTTCTTTGTATTTGCATGCCAATGAATTCTTTCCCTTTTTGTTTTTAAAGATACATTCAAAAGTCCAAGCTTTCTGCATTTAAATCTGTAGCCAAATATGGAAGGCTATTTTGTTGAGCTGTAATGGCTGTTTCAATTTCGTAACATGGTACAATTTTAGCTTGAAACTTTTAAATTTACATTTTTTCTTTTCATATTATCTTTTATTTAATTATGGGTTATAAGATTTTAAAACATTGACTGAATAAGACTGATTTTCTGGATCTTAGCTATGAGTGGACTTGATGCATGCTTTGTAGCTGATTTAACTTTTTTTTTCTGCATCTAACATATTGCTGCTATATTTATTTGAATCGTTAATTTCTTTAGCGTGTCTCATTTTTCTTTTCAGCAACTTGTATGGTAATTGGCACTTCTATACAATTCTAGTCAAAAGGAAGCATTTCTAATATCTTTTAACTTTTCAGGCGGGGTATGTTTCAGATGAGAAGTTGCTTGATCTAATAGAGTGTGCTTTGTCATCAAATGTTGAAGAAACAGTGCAAATGTCTAGAGAACTGATAGATTCTGGAGTTGATCCAATTGTGCTGGTTTCTCAATTAGCTGGACTTATGATGGATATTATTGCTGGCACCAATCAGTTGGATCATTCACAGTGCGATAATGTTATTCTTGGAGAGAGAATTTGTAAGTACATTTACAGTTTTATTTTTCTTGTTTTTAACCAATTGAATCCATTTCATAGGACTGCTATGTAAATTTGCTGATTCCATATGCAATTTTGGAGCATTGTTGTTTAAGTTCTTTCTTTTACAGCAATCATTGAATTGTTCAATAGTCACAACTGGACTTGATCAGCTCGGAACTATTGGAGAAAGATACTTCTGAAGTAAGGACAAAAGCCTCATGACAGGAAATTTATATTTCTCATACAATTAAAAGAGCCAAATACGCACCTCATCCAGTAAAATCAAGAAAGATCCATTAATAATCAATCCCAATTATTAAGGTAATAAAGAGTCTTACAATCATAAAATCAACTCAAATTAAAGATACAATGTGATACCATGAAAGAAATATGATTTGACTAGTATAACATCTAAAGAAAAAAATACAACGAATGTATCGTTCAAGGGCTACATATTGATGCATATAGGTTAAGTTTGTTATTTCATTAGTCGTATTAGCTCAAGAAATATATGATCAAAATTTGTAATAGAGAAGAATAGTAAATTGATGGTGGGTAGTCGGCAGTGAAGTGTGACCAACTATAAAGGGTGGCGTTGCTTAGCAGATCCCAGCACACTTTTGGAGGAGTGGGAGGAGAGAGAGAATGTGAGGTAGTGAGCATAGAGTTAGACTTAAATAAATACAATTTGAAATAATTACTGCTAAGTATAAATCTAATTCGGTACTGATTTAAATTTAATTTTCAAATTTGAAGCAAAATTTTGTCCTAAATATTCTATAAATTTTATAAGAAATCAGAGAATTTTTATATGAAATAGCACATGTTTATTCTTGTAATTTATTTAATAAATAGTTTTATTTTCATGTTTAAGTAATATTAATTTTCAAAATTTACAAATCATCCAAAAAATCTAGAAAATATTTAGCTACCACATCGTTGCAATAATATAAAAAATTTGGCTTGCATATATGTATTTTCAAATAACAAATATATCGAAGTTTCAAAGAATATAAAAATAACAGATAATTTTGCAAAAAATTTAAAGAATTTATGTTCGAATATCATGCACTGTTCAACTCAAAGATGTCGATGCCATTGGACAATTTGACAATTTGGCAATAGAATTTTAACAAAAAATGAAAGCTTGTAAAATGCAACATAACGAAGTACCCATGTGGTAGTTTGATATTGAGTAAACTAACAGAATCTGTCAACAAAACTTTATGAACTACTAGAGCTATAGAGCAAAGTGTACAAGCATAAAGAGGGCAGGGCATAACTCTCACAAAAAATGAAAGCTTGTAAAATCCAACATAACAAAGTACACATGCGGTAGTTTGATATTGAGTAAACTAACAGAATCTGTAAACAAAACTTTATGAACTACTAGAGCTATAGAGCAAAGTGTACAAGCATAAAGATGGCAGGTCAGGGAATAACTCTCACAATTGATTTTGTGAGAAATAAATTGGAAATATTCTCAATAGAATCAGTGTGATGAATCATAAAAAACGAGTAGATTTAATCATAAACATTCAAAGAATTTATAACTTTTTTTAAAAACATATATGTATGCTAATTATATAAGTTTGTAGCTTGGTAATTACAGTAACATGCTTGAATTTCATTAATCAATTGCACAAGTATGTAGGCAATTACATCTGATTGATTGATCCATACAAATTATTTGAACAAGTCTTATAGGTGACAATTGTAATTTAATTAATCATTCAAAGTATTATATGCACATGTTTTTCCAAACTATCATAATTAGCCAATCGAATGAATACATTTGATATTTACATCTAAGTTTATGTTTAGTGTTAGATATCTCAATATAGTTTGAGTTTTCAAAACTCAATTAAATAAAATTTTCTAACAATCAAATTTTGGATAAATTTGATTTGCTATTCAAGAATATTCTATGCAACAATTGCAATGGTTCATTAAAGCATATTTAGTTAATTGTACAAGTCCATTTGAACAATTACACTTGTTTAGTTGGCTAAATTAGATGAATCATTTAAATAAATTATCATATTTGGCCAAATATTTGTAATTAGTAAATTAATCAAGTAAATTATTTGAACAAGTCTAGAATTTCCTTTATTTTCCTATTTGAACAAGTCTAGTAAAGTTGTTTATCAAAACTCAACAAATAATATATATATATATATATGTATGTATGTTTATATATATATATATATGTATATGCATATATATATATGCATATATATGTATATATATGTATATATATATGTATATATATATGTATGTATATATATATATATGTATTTATGTATGTATGTATATTTATACATATATATATATATACATACATATATACATATTTATATACATACATATATATATATATACATACATACTTATATATACATATATGTATACATACATATATATATATACATATATATTTACATATATATATATATATACATATATATATATATTATTTGTTGAGTTTTGATAAACAACTTTACTAGACTTGTTCAAATAGGAAAATAAAGGAAATTCTAGACTTGTTCAAATAATTTACTTGACGCCCAGCACGAAAGCCAATGCAAGCCATCTCCGACACTCAGCGGTCACAACATCAAGGGATCGCATTCGAAGAGTCACTAGGGTTTCCACTACATTCTGCAGTACCATATGTATATATATGTATATATATATATATAAATGTATATATATATATGTATGTTTATATATATATATATGTATATGCATATATATATATGCATATATATGTATATATATGTATATATATGTATATATATATATATATGTATGTATGTATATATATATATATGTATTTATGTATGTATGTTTATTTATACATATATATATATACATACATATATACATATTTATATACATACATATATATATATATACATACATACTTATATATACATATATGTATATATACATATATATATATATATATACATATACATATATATTTACATATATATATATACATATATATATACATATATATATATATATACATTTATATATATATATATACATATATATATACATATGGTACTGCGGAATGTAGTGGAAACCCTAGTGACTCTTCGAATGCGATCCCTTGATGTTGTGACCGCTGAGTGTCGGAGATGGCTTGCATTGGCTTTCGTGCTGGGCGTCCCTGACCTTGCCGGAGCTACTGCGAGTGGAGTGATGGGATCCAGTGGCTCTTCGAAACCTTCACGTCAAATATTATTCTTCTTCCTCTCTTAAGTATTTCATTGAAGCACTGACATAAAATTCAAATCCCGCTGGTCTTGGTATCAAACCTATTTTGATGCTAAGAGGTAAACCTGCACTTATCCTACCGGAGGAAGAGGTGGGAATTCTTGCAAAGTTGTTTGAGTTTTCGTTGGTTGGAAAATTTTCTAATGGGAAGCCTTCTTTGCTCTTCATCTGTAAATTCTTCAGTGACTTATGATTGTTAGCTTCCTATAACATTGGATTGATTGATTCTCGACATATCCTCATTAAACTCACTAATGAAGAGTACAATACAAGGCTTTTATCGAGAGGCTTCTATTTTATTTTGGATTTTCCCATGAAAATCCTCAAATGGACACCTTCATTTGATCCCATGAGTGAACCTCCTATTGCTCTGGTCTAGGTCTTCCCATTACTCAAGGATCATTTGATCAACCATGCCATTCTTTTCTGTCTGGGTTTGCACTTTGGGAAATCTCACAAAATAGATTTTGCAACTGCAAATCTACTTAAATTGTTCATTGCCCAGGTCCTTGTAGTAATCAACTTAATTGAGCATTTAAAAAATGAAATTTGGATTGGTGGAGAAAATAATGGTTATGTTTAAGAAGTAAGCTTCAAGAACTTCTCTTATTTTTGCTTGCATTTCTATACCTTTGGGCATAATGCCTCAAGTTGTTATATGCTCCACCCCCATCTTAAAACTAGCAACAAATCAAATTTTGATGTCCCTATGTCCAAAGGTTCCTTAAGGAAACGAATAGTTTTTGTTCCAAAGCAGACACCGTTGGTTTTGACAGGCGATCTGGTTGCCTTGATAGGGGATCCTCAGCCGATTAATCATATGTCGAAGAACATTTGGAAGTATAATGTTTTTATTACTGAGGAGAGATAATAATAATATGATTATTATTATTATTATTATTGTGATGCTCAGATGCCGGTTTAGCGAGAACTGCCCCGACATTCAGGTACTCACATACCGCAGAATTATATTGAACAATTTGAAAGAAATTGAATACACATATAAAAGACAAAAGATAATTCTCATTCATTTAAAATTCTTGAACCAGGTCCTTTCCCATTACTCAAGGATCATTTGATCAACCATGCCATTTTTTTCTCTCTAGGTTTATACTTTAGGAAATCTCTCAAAATAGATTTTGCAACTGCAAATCTACTTAGGTCGTTCGTTGCTCAGGTCCTTGAGTAATCAACTTAATTGAGCATTTAAAAAATGAAATTTGAATTGGTGGAGAAAATAATGGTTATGTTTAAGAAGTAAGCTTCAAGAATTTCCCTTATTTTTGCTTGCATTTTAGTACCATTAGGCATGATGCATCAAGTTGTTATATGCTTCACCCCCATCTTAAAATTAGCAACATATCAAATTTTGATGTCCCTATGTCCCTATGTCCAAAGGTTCCTTAAGGAAACGAATAATTTTTGTTCCAAAGCAGCGAGAACTGTTCCGACATACCGCATGATTATATTGAGGAATTTAAAAGAAAATAAATACATATAAAATATAAAAGATAATTCTCATTCATTTAAAATTCATGAATTACAAAAATCTCCAACGTTCCTCTAACAAAGTTCATCAAAGATGAACTGAAATAAAAAGAAAATAAAAATAAAAGTAAAATTAAAATAGCGCCGTAGATTCATTAGTAAGTTTGAAAATGTAAGAGTTATGGTTCTTGTTTGAATTCTATTAGAAGCACTTGACCTGGTATTATAAAGAAAACAATATCAGGATTAGAATTCCCCGTAATTATAAAATAGTCTAAGTACCACAGTAAATAATAAAATATTACACTTTTATAAAGGCAGAGATGCGATTAGCAGAAATTAAGGTGAAATAAATATGTAGGAAAAATAAGGCAATAGTGCAAAAATGAATAATTAATTTTCTATAAAAAGTATTGTCACAAAATATAGATTACTGATGTTATTTTTCCAATAATTCACCATGAATATTACTGATGTCATCTTTTCAGTAACCCACAAATATTGCTGATATCATTTTTCCATCAACCTATAAATATTACTGATGTTATTTTCCAGTAACCCACAAAGATTGCTGATGTCATTTTTCCAGTAACAACCACGTTATAAAAGGGGTGTTAGTTTCGAACAACTAATCAAGCTTCAATATGAATTTGGTTCAAAGCGAAGCTAAACAGCAATAAAGTGCAAAAAGTAATATATGTCATGTACCGGGTACCTTTTTCTTTAAGTTCAAATATGCGACAGTTCGATTGAATCTGAATTTAGATTTTGATATTTTAAATTAGCCTTTTAAAAATATGATATATTTTTAGGGATTTTTATTTTACTTAGTTTTTTTCTATTGTCTTTTGTTCATTCTATTTCTTGATAGAAGACAACATATTTAAGTCAATGATGGTAGCAATTATATTTGATATAATATTATTATTATCATTATTTCAATGATAATAATAATATATGAATGAAAGAAAAATAAAATGGAAATGACTATAAAAATAAAAATGCCTGAATTGAATTTAACAGAATGTAAATAATAATCATTTAATAACATTTGTATTGTTTTTTATTAATTAATGAGAATAATAATAATGTGAATGACTAATTTATTAATTTCATAATAATGATTTATTAAGTATATGAAAATGAAATAAAAAGAATGAAGAAATAAAGAAAACAAGCGAACTTTTCTCTCATTTTCTTCTACCTTTTCCCTCTCCTCTCATCATTGGGATTAGGATCGCTGGAAAACGGAGGGAGGTCGGAGTGGGGTGTCCGGACGCTGGCTGGCAGCGGCAGGAGGGTTGCCGGCAGCTGCAGGTGGGTTGTCTGGCAGGAGGTTGGAGCTGCTGGCAGGAGGCAGGGAGGCTCGGATGGCAGGGGAAGTTGCTGTTGGCTGTTGCTATGGCTATTGTGGGAGGCTGGAAGGCTGAGAGAAAGTGGGGAAGATAGAAGGGAGGGGAGGGGCTTAAGTAGAGAGGGAAGGAGGAGGGCTAGGGGGTCCGGCAGGTTTGGCCAACTAACCTGCGCCATTCGGCAGGTTTGGCCGACCAACCTGCGCTAAAAACGGCGCAGGCGGAAGCTTCCGCCTGCAGCCTCTGTCTTGTGACAGAGGCTGCGAGCCTCTGTCTTGCGACAGAGGCTGCGATCGCAGGATCGCAGGATGCGATTAGATTCGTGGGGTGAGAAGGAATTTCTCAAGGAAAATAAAAAAATTACTTAAAGTTAAAATTTTTGCATTTTTTCGTTGTTTGTCATCCAAAAATAACAAAACTTGATACTGAAGTGTGTTACAATGTAACGAACACCTTTGTGCCGATTTTTTTTTGATTTGGAGCAATATTTTATTTTAATTAATTTTTGAAGTTTTAAACTTTGAAAATTAATTGAGATTGAATCGGTACTCTGAAATTTGTGAAACTTCTCGAGTAGCCTTTAAATAACATACTTAACACAATGACATGTAAAATAATAAATTCGGACACGTATTTAATGTTTTCAATTTGTTGAATTTAAGAAAATTTAGAAATTAAAATGGGAGTTTTTTCGTTATCCGGATTTCTCCCAAACTAGAACATTTGATCTAAAAATTATTCTTGTCTAAAGGTATTATTATTCGCCCTAATTCAAAATTTCCCGGGGTCTTGATTTCTGAGGCGGGATTTGACCTAATTTAGTGAAGTAACAATAATGGGTCGTTACAATTGTTATTATTATCATGAAGATAATAATAATATAAGGAAATATTATTATTTTGATTATTTTTATTAAGAGATGAAGAAAAGAAGATGATAATCATAGTAATATGATAATAATAATGAGGATATGATTATTATTTTATTATCATTATTATTATTATGAGTATTGTAATAAAAATGATGATGTATATAATAATAGTGATAGATAATAATAATTATGATAATATTGATAATGATAAATGATAATAATAATGGTGGAGCTAATAATAATAACATTAATAGTGATATAATAATAATAGTAATACTATTATTATTTTATTATTATTATATAATATGATATTGGGATAAAGATATTATTATTATTTAAAGTATTATTATTCTTGAGAGATAATATTATTATGATAATAATAAGAAATAAATATTTTTATCATTATTAATGATAATGATATTTATATATATTATTATTATTATTATTATTAGAGAGAGATTATTGTGATAATAATAAGGATAATTATTATTATGTTGATAATAATATTTGATTCATAATAATATTAGTATTATTATAATTATTTTGCATTTAATGATCATATTATAATAATAATAATAGTGATATTATTATTATAATGCTAATAATAAGTATGATAATATTACGTACTTATTTTTATTATTATCATCATTAATGATAATGATGATAATAAAATTATTATTATTATTATTATTATTATTATCATTATCATTATCATTGATAATAATAATGATAATGTCAAATAATTATTATTATTATCAATAATAATAAAAATAATGAAAAAAATAGAAATAATGATAATGATAATAATAACAAATTAATAATAATAATATTATTACTATAGTAATCATAGCATTGCATTATTATGGTATAATAATTATAGCTTAGTAATTATAGTATAATAATCATTTCATAACAATTATAGCATAATAAAATTGAAAAGAGTAGCATAAAAATTAGAAGAGCAGCACAAAAATGAAAAGAGCAGTTCTATAAAAAAGGCTTAATAAAAAATATGTCAGTAATAAATAGTCAACAGTTAGTAATGTTATGAGTTAGAAATTAGGGATTATTTATTTTTATTTTGTTGTTGTTATTATTATTATTATTTTTCTTTAAAAAAATTCTTCACCCTCTTTTTTGTTCTTCCTCGTTCGAAGGGGTTCATCGTGCGGCGACAGCGACTTGCCGAGGAGGGGAGGACTGAAGATCGAGGTGGTTAGCTAGGTGCTGGCGAGGTGGGGAGGAGGGAGAGGCGGCGGTTGGCCGAAGGAAGAGGAGAAGAGGAGAAGGGGAGGGAGGTTAGGGCTTCTTCTATAGGAGAGGGAGGGGGAGGTTGGCAGTCGCGAACAAGGTGGGAGGAGGGAGAGGAGTGAATGTGAGGGAAGAAGGGTAAAGAGGCCCCTATTTATAGGGAGGGGAGGTGCTCGGCCTGTTGCCCGCCAACCGACGTGATGGCAGGGTAGGGGGCGCACGTTGCCCCTTAAGGAGACCGGCCCCCTTGTTGCGTGCCCTAACGGGCAAAGGAGCGTGATGGGAAAAGTGGGGGAGGATAGAGAAGGAATAAAGGAAATTTAAAAATTTTCTTTATTTAAAAATTTAAAAATTAATTTAGGAGTATTAGTTATCCAACGTATTTTTAATCATGGGCATTACGATCACAAAAATATATTCTTTCCAACGCTATATTAGTTTGACTTAATTTTGAACTAGCTCGGGATTCTGGTTTTGGCTTAATTGAGTAAGGTTCTGGTCTTAATTGTCTTGATAGAAGTTCATATTTTAAGTTACTAATGTGGCAATAATATTTATAATAATATTATTATTATTTTAATAATGATAATAATAGTGTACGAAAAAGGAAAATTTAATAAAAGTACTTAAAGTTAAATTTTTCACATTTTTCCATCGTTTGGCATCCAAAAATAACGAAACTTGACACCGAGATGTGTTATGATATAACGAATACCCTCACGTCAAAAATTTTTCGATTCGGGCAAATATTTTATTTTAAATTAGTTTCTGAAGTTTAAAACTTCAAAAGTTAACTATGATCAAACCGGCACTCAGAATATGATGAAACATTTCGAGCAGCCTTTAAATAATATATTTAACACAATGACACTGAAATTGATGAATTCTGACACATATTTCAATGTTCTTGATTTTTTAGAAATTAAATAATTCAGAAAATAAAGTGGGAGTTTCCGTTATTCGGATTTCTCCCAAACTAAGGCACTTTGATCTTAAAATTATTTCTATCTAATGGAAATTTTGTTTGCCCTAATTTGAAATTCCCCGGGGTCCTGATGTCTGAAGCGGGCTCTGACCTAATTTGAAAAATAACGATATTGGGTCGTTACAGACACGACGAGGAGGAGAAACCAACAATAGACCCAACGACGAGTTAAGCCTCATGCTAGCTACGATGAGCCGTGGCCCGAGTGACTCCAATGTCATCTAGAACCCGTCGACGCAGCGCTAGCGGTGTTGAAAAGGCTGCCCACACAAGAATCCTTAATTGCCAATTACAGAACCATGTGAGAACCCGAAATCATATATAATCTTTCTCTATATTTCTCTCTTCGGTCCTTTCTCTTCTCATTGTCTAGAGCCTGCCAACAACTTTAAGTTATGGGCCTACCCATATATAATTTTCTACTTTTCCTTCTTTCTATTAATAATTCTCTTTAAATTTTTTATCTCTTCCTCTCTCTACATCTCTTTCTCTCTCTATTTCTACATCTTTAACCCCCATCCTCTTCTTTTCTCTCACTTTTCTCTATGAACAATTATATGTATATTTAAGAATACATATGAATTTACTATGTATATGCATAAGTGTTTATACAAATATAAATATAATAGTACACGCACATTCCCGCCACACACACTCAAATACCCACACACTCACGCACACATGCACCCATGCACCCACACAAATATGCACTCGCCTGCCCTCCTCCCTCTTTTTTTCACATTTTTTCTCTATGGACAATTGTATGTATATTTAAGAATACATATTAATTTAGAATGTATATGCATAAGTGTTTATATAAATATAAGTATAATCCACCACACACGTACACACACACACCCACACACCCACGCATTCACCCACCCACGCATGCTTGCCTGCCAGCCCGCCCGCACGCACGCACACATGCATGTGGTCACTCTAGTTTCTGGGTTAGTTGTTGATTCGAAGCTAGTTGGGTCGGAGTCGGCCGATGGTCGATGGCTTTGTTGACTCGTTTTGTTCCCTGGGAGGAAGAAACGAAAGAGGTAAAGAATAGTTCGGGCCTGAATACGTTTGCCGATGAATTCACTCCTTCAAAGGGAGGGACAATTGGATTGAGGTTTCTGATCCCGATGCTAAGGCGAACTCTTCATTGTCAGAAAAATAATATGCTGATATTGATGACATCTTTGAGAAACAAAAAGGTACGAAAAAAAAGAAGAAAAGTGGATCCAAATCCCGCTATAAATTCAAATTTTGATGGAGAAGCGACCACTAATCTCATATAAGGATCAAAAACTTGAATGGAAATGTAGTTATCACTATTTATTAGCTTTATTTCTTGTATTTGAATCGCCATATGAGATTCTTTTTGGAGTTGGGGACCATTTTATTTTATTCCATTTTATGTTATTTCTTTTATTTATCTTTTGATTTCGGTTCTAGGTTCCCAACCGCATTTGTTGTATTATTTTCGTTCATATATATAATGCCAACAAATGTTATTAATATATATATATATATGCCTATATTATTTGTTATTAAATATATACTTTATAAATAAATGCGGTTGTTGATTCTTGGTTCGTTTTTGGATTAGTTGTTGATTCGAAGCTGGTTGGGTCGGAGTCGGCCGATGATCGATGCCTCTGTTGACCCGTTTTGTTCTCTGGGAGGAAGAAATGAAAGAGGTAAAGAATACTTCGGGCCTGAATCCGTTTGCTGATGAATTCACTCCTTCAAAGGGAGGGACAATTGGAGTTGAGGTTTCCGATCCTGATGCTGAGGCGAACTCTTCATTGTCAGAAAAAGAATATGTTGATATTGAAGACATCTTTGAGAAACAAAAATGCACTAAAAAGAAGAAAAGTGGATCCAAATTCTGCTATAAATTCAAATTTTGAAGGAGAAGTGACCACTAATCTCATATAAGGATCAAAAACTTAGATGGAAATGTAGTTATCGCTATTTATCAACTTTATTTCTTATATTGGAATCACCATGTGAGATTCGTTTTGGAGTTGGGGACCATTTTATTTTATTCCATTTTATGTTATATCTTTTATTTATCTTTGTTTTCAGTTTGAGGTTCCCAATCGCATTTGTTGTATTATTTTCGTTCATGTATATAATGCCAACAAATGTTTATAATATATATATATATATATGTCTATATTATATTTGTTATTAAATATATACTTTATAAATAAATGCATAATTATACATGTTATTTATAAATATGTATATATAGACTATCATAAAAAAAATAATATATATATATTAGTCTAAATATTAGCTACTGTTGAGATAGTCTCAGTATCCAAAGCTTCAATAATTTCATTTTTTAAGTCAACAGGAGGCAAAATTTGACGGCTTTGAGCTTTAACCATTTCGCCATTATGATTAGAAAAATTCTTTATAACTTGACAACTGCATTTGCTGCACCATTGTTGCAGCGAGAAACTCGGACCAAGGTTACCATTGGAAGTAATTCCTATTGATTTTCCCCCCTGATTTGCTACATAATTATCTAATGTCAAACGATTCGTGCAAAGAAGGCCTGAACCATCCTTAATAAAACAACAGATTACACTGTAGGATAGTAAATTTGTTGAATCAATGATCGACTCTATCAAATAACTGAGATTAAAAAAACAATTCGTCGGAATAAGCTTAACAAATCAATCTCAAAAGATTGTGATACAAATTTAATAGACTTAATAATATACAGAGTTTAACAGGTTAATATTATTGTTAACCATGTTAGTTAATCAATCTTGATTTATTAATGAACCAAACTATCCAATCAACTCAAGCTAACAAACTAATTATACTACAAATCAAGGTAACGCCAAACTTAATTAGCTTTGAATTTAATTGATGTTTCTCAAAATTAAGGTTGTTTTTAAGTAAACCTTGGCACTTGCTATCTGTAGTAATGTATTGATGCACCGAAGGGGATATGTTTCCTTATGACCACCTTATTGAATTTTTTGTAATCAATGCATAGGCATGCATTTTCAGCCTTCTTCTTTACCAACAAAACAGGAGCTCCTTGTATAGAGGAGCTGGGACAGATGAATTAATGGTCTAGAAGTTCTTTAAATTGATAGTTCAGCTGTTGGAGTTTTTTTGAGGTGTTATTATGTACGATGATTTGGATGCTGGCACAAATTTATGCATTGGCTTGATTTCAAACTAAAAGTAAATCAGTAGATTCCTCCGGAAATACATCTTGCGATCTGTGGCTGTTGAACTTGCTTTCCAAAACATTGGTTTCAGCATGGTCTCCAAGTGATGCAAATGCCAGAAATATTTGACTCATTCCCTTTGAGCTTATTTTCTTGATGAATATAGATCAGAGAGGATAAAGCTCCAAGGCTTCTCACAAGTTGAATGCGTTCACCTCTTTGGAAAATTAATTAGAACTCTAAATTAACTCATCTAGACTAATGCCCAAAATTAGCTCAAAAACATGATTACAAATTTATCAAGAAAATGCCTACCATCAAATTCTAAAATACATTTACTGAACTGACAAGTTGATAAACTAACACAAAAAGGTAAGGTTATTAAAACTCCAAAATGAAAATCACGCTGATATAACTCATGACAAGCAACAAACGATGTAGAACAAAAGGAATGACCATTCTTAGAATTAAAAGTAACAACAATGGATAACAAAAGTCAGTTTCTCCTGAACTATAAAAGTTCCACACATACCTAAATATCCAGCATAATTGCTTTGTTCATGTACATCTAGTTCCTCAACTTTTGCTCTAATATCCATGCTAAGGTCTTTTTGTTTTTTAGCCTTACATGTCTTATATAAGGACTGACCTGATGACTCTCTATTCTCAGATGGTAACTTCATGTATGGTCAAGTGTCAAAAGAGTGCTTCACAGCTAGTGTACTTAACATTGGTGTTTTTATTATAAACTCCATATTTGTCTCAAAAGAAACTACCATTTTTTCTAGAAGGCTTCTTGTTTGAGCAGCACATTGTCCGAACGTTCATGCCCATGCATTTATTTTAATGTTCACTCCTCTTCATCTTTGGATTCAAATCATCACAAGGAGCATGATACCAATCCCATAATCTTTCTGTTGTAGATAATATGACAATGCTATTTTTTTTTTAAGCACTCAAGGTAGTCCCTAGGCACACTTTAATTGGAAATGAGTTCATGCTTTTTTTATAGCAGTTGATAATGGAAATGCCAATTATTTTTAAGCTAGCAAAGGGATTTAAGGAAACTTTTATATTATTTAATATGATTCATAAGATATCTAAACTGTATAAATATTGCATCTTAGTTTACTCCCACAACTTGCGGCTCGATTGTTTTTCACTAGTGTCCATTATCACACTAGTTTATTTTTGTTTATTTCAAGGGGGATGAAAAGGAGAAGTTATAAGATTTAAGAACTAACAAACAAAGCTCTCTCAATCATTCTAGACCAACGTTTATAATCCCATTACTAAATATGGAGACTAGGCGTCATCCCAAATTTTATAATTGCACACCTAAATCTTCCCATAAAATTTCCAAATAAGTTTAAACAAAATCAACAAGAAATATGTGAAATTCTGCTCACAGTATGCTAAATATTTATGAAATTTTGCTTGAAAATAGTAAAAAAATTTGTGAATTTTGCTCCACAATTTGCGAGACTTGTTAACTTAACAACTCGCTAATTTAAGGATCTCCAGAAGCTCAGTTTTAGTAACTTTGTCCGGTGATAAGAACTATAGCTGCAACGCGTTAATTTTGCAGTAGCTCGAATACCTTTTTGGCATAACAACCAGAGCTAGTTCTGCAAGCTCAAACTAGTTTCCAAACCCCCAACACCGAACAATTGTTTCAATTTTATTTCATTTTGCACATGTCACTTTCTTAGTTTCTGTTATGCAATAAACTTTTAATCATTTAAATTTTTGACAACTGGAAATTGAATGGATACATTATGGGGCTATTTGGTTTTTTGCAATTTGGGTGTAAAGTAATTTCATACAAGTGAAAAAGAGTGTTTATTGATGCAATGTGAGATAGATTAATTATATGTGAATTTGTTTTACTTTAAAATGCCAAATTTGTGTTTAAAACACTTATGCTCGATTTGATAAAATTTAGAATTTATAGATCACATAAATTTTTTTTGTTTCAGTCTCATTGACAACTTGTCTATTCTCACAGCTCCTTACAGGACCTTGCCATCCCTAGCTTAGTCACCGCCGGTCTTTTCAACTGCTTGCTGAATCTTCATGTGCTGTTGAACACAAACGATTGCTAACCAAACCCTTGTTGGTCGCTATCATATTTTGCCATGGATCTCGATGACCATCGCTGCTGCTTTCTTGCCATAGCTGGTCCAGTTTTCTTATTCTTGTGATTGCACGGCCCAAGTTAGAGCCTTCACATGGTCCTTGACTGACTTTCTGCTCTTGTTGCTCCTCGTTGGCTCTCGTCACCACTTGCTGGTCCAAACCATGACTATTTATATTTTTTATTTTTGTTGTTTTTGAATTACTTCGGTTCATTATATATACCAAACAAATAAAAAAAGTAATCACATTGTAAATTCCCCAAACACTTTAGAAGTTGTTACACTATTTATTTTACATGAAATTAATTTAAATTTTAACTATTTTACTTTAGCTTTTTTTGCATCTCAAACCAACCAACCTCTATATGTAAAAGTCTTGCGCTCATTTAATGAAGGCTAGAGTTTTTTTTTTTTTCTAAATTTTTTGAAAAAATTTGTAGGTCTGATTTCAAGTTGTTAGGCAAGGTCGACTTGGTTACATGATCGGTTGTTTCTGTTGCCAAGGAAAACTGTCCTCCCACAGGAAAGAGTACTGATACAACAAAGCATCCATTTTTAAATGAACTTGTGCTTGAAGCTTTGTTTCTATAGCTCACAGAAATGATATTTTGCAAACGTTTTTTGCATCTTTTCGAATGTGCCTTGATTTAATGTATTTTTTTCCTTGAATATATCGTTCAGTGACCAAAGAAGAGTTGAAGAGGTTGCAGCAGGCCTTGAAAATTCTTTCTGAAGCTGAAAAGCAGCTAAAACAATCGAGTGACCACTCCTCTATATTCACAGCTGCGATACTGCAGCTTGCTTCGAACCAGAATATGGGATCTACCCAACTTAGCACTATTGGTAAACTCTCTAATAATAAACTAAAGGACAGTTTGGAAATAAGTTCCTCTGGGTGCAATAGGTCGCACAGTTTGCTTTTAACTCGAGAGCCAAGCTCTGCCATGGTTTTGAGGAAAATGAGCAAAAAGTCAATCCCTAAAGATTGCCAGCAATCTTTTATAATACCAAAAAGTGGCAATCCAATCTCTAACGACTTGCCCGCTAAAATTCAATCAACCCAGATAAGCCCATCAAATAAAGCAAGCTTAGATTCCAGTGCTAACGGAAACACTTATTGTTTATCTGAGGTTTGGAGAAGTTGTATTGGAAGATGTTATTCGAAGACGTTGAGGCAACTGCTATCATCTCATGGAAAGCTTATCTCAGTAACTGAAAATGAAGGTGTGCTACAAGTTTATTTTGTATTGATTGACATCTTACAAGTAATTAATTTTTAATTTACTGATTTAATCTTTTGTTTCTTTGATCATCTTTTATTACATTTCAGAACAACTTTTTTACAGCTTGATCCTGTTACTAAATCTACTTATTTTTGTTATTTTATGCTGTGCTTTAAGGAATATCTGTGACACATTGACAGGCAAATACTTTCTGATCAACATATGATTCCATGTGTTATGCAGTTCTTTTTTATCTTATAAAACTTAAAGAATATGCTGTTTTCACTCAACTAATTTGAAACTTTTGTTCTGCTGCACATATTTAATAACAATAAATTTAACTTGTATCAGCAAAAAATAAACAATCAGCACATATAAATTTGTATAAACCAGGGCCTTGCATTATAGCAGGTATATGAGCGCTGAAGTTTTTTTTTAAAGATGGGTTTCAATAGATTTTATGCTAGAGAGTGTTAACATTAAGTAACTATATTAAGCGAACACACCAATACCCAAAAGCTTTAACGTACATGTGAAGGTCTACCGCTTGATATTTCTACAACAACATTGATTACATCATATTTTATTTTCTATTCATCAGCTATTATTTTTTTATTAATGTCTGTTTGCGTTTGTATATATTTGTGCTTATGTATATGTGTTTTATGGAATGCGTTAAATTAATATTTCTCTTAATTTTTTTTATCTCTCTTCCATTTTTCATTTAAAAGAGGGATCCCTTGCACTATAGCAGGTATATGAGCGCTTCAGTTTTTTTTTAAAGATGGGTTTCAATAGATTATATGTTAGGGAGTGTTAACAGTAAGTAACTTTATTGAGCGAACACACCAATATTCAAAAGCTTTAACGTACGTGTGAAGGTCTACCGCTTGATATTTCTGCACCAACATTGTCACATAATATTTTATTTTCTATTTATTAGCTTTTATTTTCTTTATTGATGTTTGTTTGCGTTTGTATGTATTTGTGCTTATGTATATTTGTTTTATGGCATGCGTTAAATTAATATTTCTCTTATTTTATCTCTCTTCCATTTTTCATTTGAAGGAGGGATAATAAGAGTGTTAGTGATATGTTTTTTAAAATTGCTCAGCGTGAAGCAAAAATCTGAGCATCTCTTCTACTTTGTGAGAACGATTAGTGCTGGCTATCTTTCACAAAAGGTTGATTCATTGGTGGCCATCTAATCTTTTCTCATGTGATCTTTATCTTTAACATCACCATCACTCTCTTGTCATTACCCTGTTAGTTGGCAAATGATTTAAATCAAATAGCACCAAACACTGAAGATGATTAATATACCATTGAGCAAATGTGTATTATCAAATGATACTGAACACAATTAATAAGGTATTAGGAGGGTTGAGGCACTAATACTATTGCACATATGTGATTTCAATGTAATAGTAAAGACAACCTAATTAGTGTTCCAAGTTCATCTACTAAACATATCTACAAAATAAATAAAACTGAAGATCTTAACTATGTTTTCAATACTTTCCAAAATAGGATATTAACCAAACTTGCAAACATAGATAAATAATAAACCTGTTATAGGTTTAGTGCCTCAATTCTAAACCCTAAATAAGGGATTTTACTTATAATTAGAAGATTTTTAAGATTTGGGTGCTATGTAAGCCTCATAAAAATACAAACCCCAAGAAGTCACATTGCCTCTAAGAGTGCTTTGTGATACTGAGATTGGAGATCTAAGAGTGCTTTGTGTCCAGGGCTCTACGTCATCGAGGGTTTTGCGTCGTTAAGATAGGCAATGGTTTTGCGTTTAAGATAGACGATGGTTTTGCGTTGTTAAGATAGGCGAGACCTTTGCATCGTTAAGGTTTTAATAACAACATATACATATATATATATATATACACACACACACACTTAATATTTGGTCTATTATGACCCTACACATTACTAGACATAATGCTATATATAGATGTAATCCGCAATCACGTATGTATGCTTGATAGAATAAACTATTGAACTGCAGGTTCTCATTCTCTTCATCTCTTTTCTTCTTGATAGCCACTTCTCTCAATTTCTTTACATAGTATCAGAGCAAGATCTCTGCTCCACCCCCTTCTAACCCCAACATCGATCAAGAACATACAAGAATCACCTCTTAGCTCAAGAACCGTACAGCCTGCTTTCTAGGCCTCTGATCTCTCTGTCTACAGCCTTTAGTCTATCCTCAGCACAAGAATCATAGCCAGCGAGTCAGACGTCCCTCTCCTCTAGCCATAACCCCTCCAGTGAAGACTAACATGTGAGGGCCCCGACGCCGGTTCAACGGAAACCGTTCCGACATCGGGTGACTTCTCACCGCAGGATCATATTGAGTAACTTGAGAGGAAAAGAGCATACACATACAAAAGCCAAAGGATTTTATTCATTTATTTCAATGTTCACATTACAAGGTCTTTTCAGCGTTCCTCGTACAAAAGTAAAAATAAAGAAAAGATAAAAGATAAATAAGCAAAAACAGCGCCGTCGCAGATCCATTTGCAGATTGAAAATTTTAAGCATTAGGATTCTTGCTTAAGCTCTTCCAGAAGTACCTGACCTGGTATTGTACAACAAACAATACCGGGATTGGAATTCCCAGTAATTAGAGAATACTTTAAGTACAGCAGTACATAATAACATTTACATTTTTAAATGATGCGATTAGCGGAAGTAAGACGGAAATAAAATGCATGAGAAAATAAGGTAATAGCTCAAAATAAACAATTCGTGCAACAAATATTATTTATCAAATAAAGATTACTGATGTCATTTTCCAGTAATCTACCCCGAATGTTACCGATGTCATTTTCCAGTAACAACCCCGAATGTTGCTGATGTCATTTTTCCAGCAACAACCCCGAATGAAAAGAACTGTTGGTTTCTAACAACCAACCAAGCATTAATGTTACTGATGTCATTTTCCAGTAACCCCCGAATGAAAAAGGATGTTGGTTTCTAACAACCAACCAAGCTTCAAATGAATCTGGCTCAAAGCAAAATACGCGAAGCTAAGCAGCAGTAAAAGTGCAAAATGTAATACATGTCATGTACTGGGTACCTTTGTTCTTAAGTTCAGAAGTTCAACGGCTCGAATGAGTGACAGTTCGTTCAATCTGCATTTAAGTCCCCGATATTTTATTAAATTAGTCTCTTTTACGAGTGATGTGATAGTTCATGATTTTTATTCTTTATTTTGTCATTTTTCTTTATAATGATTTAAAATCCGTATTTCATAATAATGTTACTGTATTGCAAGAGTAACTATAAGAATGGAAATAGTAGTCATTTTATAGCATTATGAATTGTCTCCATTATTAATTAATGAGAATGATCAAAATGCGAATGACTAAATATAAAATTATATCAATGATTTAATAAGATTAGCAAGAAGTGTTTTCTTCAATATTCTCCAATTTCCAACCTCTCATACCTTAGCTTTTAGGATTGCCGAAAAACAAGGGAGGGTTGGAACGGGGTAGCCGGATGGCTGGCCGAGGTGGCAACGGCAAGAGGCTGGCTGGCAGCGCTACTGAGTGTCTTGGCGGCTCGATAGCTGGTCGTCGGAGGCTGCTGGAGGCTGCCGGAGAGGGAGCTGGCTGGCTGAAGGGGACTGCCGGGGGCTGCCGGGCTACCGGAAGCGGCTGGAAGGGACTGCCGGGGGCTGCCGGAAGCTGCTGGAAGGGGGCTGCCGAGCTGCCGGAGGGGCTGGAAGGGGGCTGCCGGAGGCTGCTGGAAGGGGGCTGCCGGAAGGGCCGAGGAGGAGGGCTGGAAGCTGCTGTGTAGAGGAGGGAGAGGGGGAGAGGAAGGGCTCTGTGAGGGAGGGGAAGATGGGCTATGGGAGGGCTTTATAGGCGTGAGGGAGGAGGGAAGGGGTTGGCCCACTTGGCCGACACTCTGTGCGGGACCTCCACTGCAAGCTCTGTCTTGCGACAGAGCCTGCGATCGCATTCTGCGATCGGTCGGGCGAGCAGGGAGGCGAACAGGGGGCGAACGTAAGGGGAGAGGAAATGGAAAATTGAAAATTCAAATAATATTTAAAGTTAAATTACTCGCATTTTTCCGCCGTTCGTCATCCAAATACAACGAAACTTGGCACCGAGGTGTGTTACGACATGACGAACACCCTCGCGTTGAAAATTTTTGATTCGGACAAATATTTTATTTTTAATTAATTTCTGAAATTTAAAAACTTCAGAAATTAGCCACGATAAATCCGGCACTCAGAATTTGATGAAACTTCTCGAGCAGCCTTTAAATAATATACTTAACATGTCGACACTGAAAATGATGAATTCAGACACGTATTTCAATGTTTTTGATTTTCAGAATTTAGAAATTTCGAAGATAGAACTGGAGCTTCCGTTTTTCGGATTTTTTTCTGAATTAGGGCTCTTTGATCTTTGAATTATTTCTATCTATTGGTAGTTTTGTTTGCCCTAAATTGAAATTCCCCGGGATCCTGATTCCTAAGGCAGGATTCTGACCTAATTTGTAAAATAACGACTTTAGGTCATTACAAACATCTCCAGCGATAAGCCCTATGTTCCCAAGGATTCATCCCAGCCTCGGTCTCTCTTATTCATCAGCCACAATTCTGCATTCAGCTATTCTCAAGAACTGCAAGAACACCAACGCGCATTCCCAATCAGGAACAACAAGCCCAATCAAGAATCACCCCTTTGCCTCCCAACCAAGAATCCAAATAGCATCCCTTGATCAAACTGAGCAACCATTCCAGTAACCACACCAGCAACCTCACCTTCCAAGATGAAATTAAGAACATCAAATTCTTGATGTCTAACATCAAGAACTTTATCAACAACCCTCTAATCTCTAAAAACTACCATATATGGAGAGCACAAGTAACCCAACTATTAAAGACAATAACCTATATATCTTGACGACACCAACCATATCTACCACAATGACAATGACAAGTATCAACTATGAATCTTAATTGATCAACACATTATTGCTGCCCTCTACTCTATAATATCCCCCATCAATCCTCCCATACATCTTGAATGCTGAAACATGCTTTGAAGCATGACACATCCTAGAAAAATGCCTCCACCCAACAAATCAATCCAAAGTCATTCAGCTCAAGAACGAACTGGACAACGTATTTCTCAAGTATCGGTCAATGAGCGAATATCTAATGGAAATTAAATCCCTTATAGAAAAGATTGGTGCAGTCGACTCAAAAATTGACAATGAAGTTGTCATTCTTCACACATTGAATGAACTTCATCCACATATAATGCCTTCAAAACTGCTATCCGAACCAAACACACCAATCAGCCTCGATGGTCTCTACTCCATCTTTTGTAGCGAAGAAATCAATGTGCAACAAGATCTCTATAACGAAATTCAACTCTCCAACTATTCTTCTACCAACAACAGTTCTCCCCTTACCCTGTTCTACGGCAAATTCCGTGGCAGGGGAAATTCCAACAGGGGACGTGGACACATATACCAAACCAAAGAAAAATACCGTACCGAGAAGCCTCACCCATACAAAGATCAGCCAGAACTCTATCTAGTTCTGAATTTGTGACAAAACAGGTCACTTAGCCAAAAACTGTTGGCACCTGATGAATGCCCACTTAAGGAATCTGCAACAACCCTACACCGCCGCTCTGCGCACCGATCTAGTTGTCGATCCCCAGTTGGTACTTGGATACGGGAGCCTAACAATGTAACAAATGGTCTTAACAGCTTATCTAATGCTGAAAACTATCAAGGAAATGACAGAGTAACAATCGGCAACGGCTAATCCCTTCAAATCTCCAACATTGGCATCGGTATACTCCCAACACCCAACCATAAGTTTCACCTCAACAACTTTCTTCATGTGCCACAATGCCAATATAATCTTCTATCTATTCACAAACTAACATTCGATAACTTTTGCTCCATCTTATTTGATCCATATAGTTTTACAATAAAGAATCTCCAAACGAGTACTCCTTTAATTAAAGACAGCTGCGTCAATGGACTCTATACCATCACTCCAGCTCCTACATTCTTTGCATCCAAGCAAATTTTGCGGTCAACCTCAACTCCTATTGTTTCTTGGCACCAGCAACTAGGACATCCAAGCCATGAAGTTCATCAGCTTCTCCTCAAGTATATTCCCAGTCTCAAAAACAGCAATCCGCCGTCACCATGCATCCCTTGTATAACAACAAAATATCATAAAATGCCGTTTCCCAAATTTACAAATAGAAACTATGATATTTTTGAATTTTTACATTTGATGTATGGGGCCTAGCCCCCACCATATCCAATGAAGACTTCAAATTCTATGTGATTTTTGCTGATGATTGCTCCTCCATCGAAGCTAAATACCATGCGCTAGCCACAACCGCCACATACATCATCTGGGCAAGACGCCTTCTGCAGTAATTCAACATTCCACAGTACGGTCCAACTCAAGTATTCTGTGATAATATATCCGCGATAGCGCTCACAAAAAATCCCATCTTCCACCCTAGAATAAAGCACGTCAAAGTCAATTGTCACTTTCATTCATGACAACATACAGAACAAAGAAATTGAGCTACTGCACATCGCCACAGAGGATCAAATAGCCTACCTCTTCATCAAACTGCTCTCTACAACACGCTTCAACTACCACCGATCTAAACTCACCATCCCAGCTTTGAATGCCTCGTTTGTGGGGGGCTAATAACAACACATATATATATATATATATATATATATACTTAATATTATGACCCTACACATTACTAGCCATAATGCTAATAATGATATATATAGATGTAATCTGCAATCATGTATGCATGCTTGATCAAATAAACAATTGAAATGCAGATTCTCATTCTCCCCATCTCACTTCTTCTTGATATCCATTCCTCTTAGTTTCTCTATAGGCTTGGCAGTTTTCAGAACAAGGATTTATGTGGCCATCGAGCTGTACCGTTTGCGGTGTGAGATCGGAGCATTGTGGAACTTTGCATCATCTTTGAGCTCTGCTTTTGTCAAATGTCTTTTTTGAGGCATGAAGGAGATGAGGGTAGGAAAAAGGGTTGTTTTCACACCGTGAAACATCGCACAGCTGATTCTAAGCTGCTTGTGGCAACTAACTGCATCACACATTTTAAGCTGCAGCTGACTCAAGAAGCATCACAAAAGCTGTGCCTCCAAACGATCGTTTCATTGTTTACTAGTCAGTTCCACATTTTTTAAGCTGTGCCAAAAACACCATCATCTTTGCTATTTGAAAAGCGTAGAAGTTGGATTCATAACGTTTAAATGTAGATAGAGATCCATGCATTTGTAATGGAAAATTGGTGTGCATGCACATGACAACTGACATGGATGGTATTCAAGAGAGCGTCCATAAATAAGCCACCAAGTTTGCAACAATCATGACAACAGTACAAACCAAGCATATGTGAATAATATGTTGGAAAATATTTGATGGATGATTTGATGTAGCATTATTAAAATAGTAATACAAATATAATCCAAAGGCACCTTTCTAAGAGTCAGCAAGGTTTACCTATGAACTCAACCGACATACCTCTTAAATGCTTAAGCTCACATCTTTACATGGTTCACAATTTCACTAATCTCTCATACATCAATACCTCTATTTATAAGCAAAACCAAAGAAAACTATCTAAGTATTTCGGCTGCTAAATGTTTTCTAAGTACCTTCTAAATTTGTGAAGACAACTCAGACTGAGTAAGAATCAATTTGGATCATTTATGCATTGCTTGCTTGTTCATTTTATGTAGGACAATTGATTCTTTTACGAGTGTAATCCCATTCAAAATCTTGTTATATTTGTGTCAATCAACTATAGGATGATCCTATGAAATTGTGGCTTCATTCAAATACATATTTTTTTTTTTCAATACATACGTACATATATATATATATATATATATCAATTAAACTTGCTCTATTTATAAATGCAAAAATAAAGGCTTGCAACAGATAAAGGGTTGGTGACCTCCAACATGACATGAAAAAAGAAAATAAAAACAAAAAAAGAAAACAAAAAAAAGGAAAACAAAAAATACGAAAGGGTCACCAAGCTCCAAAAAAAGGATCCCCAAAAGAAAACCACGGCTAGCGCTGATCGTCATCACTGAAGATAAGGAGGCTCCCGCAAAGCAAACTCATCTCTCATACCTTGAATGCTTGTTAGATCCGGAACCTTTACATTTTTTCTCCTTCTTACTTGTCCTCTTATTTTGAGCAATGAAATCAATCAATCTTTCAGAGTTCGAAAGATTATAATTTGATTCTCCCAAAGAATCCACCTTACCAATTTTATTAGACTCGCTATCGTAGACCAGCATCGAGTAAATCTGAAGCCCTTTCTTTACAACTGAGTGGTACTCCTTTGCATGAGGGGTAAGGTTCAAAAGTGAATATTATGTCATCCCGATTGCCTCAAGTTCTTCATTCAAGATTACATCAAGTGCATCATTCACCACGGTCATCTCCATCAAATATATGGCTATTGGGGTCTCAAAAACATCTAGGCCTCACATCCTAAGAGTTGCCCTGCTAACATTCAGTTTACAAAGAACACTCCAACCGAGTTGTTATCATTCCACACTGAGCAATCATCAGCCTCCAAATGGATAAAGAATTGCCAACTGCATATCACTTCCAATCAAAGAAACACCCCAACCCCGAAACCGGGCCGAAATCATCCGAGCTGGTAGCATTCGGGCCCAACGTGGATAACCCATAGCCTGAATCTTCCACCAAGCCATGAGGGGAGGTCCCTGCCTCATTCCCAATGGGTCCAAATCTTATAAGATTATTCGAGAAAACATTAATTGCAAACAATCCATCACCACAACATCATATACTGCTGCATTCAGGATGGGAATAAACTCCCTGGTTGAACCTGAAAGGGCTCCATTCGGTTGTGGTGCGGGAGGATCCATTACCTGATCGATAACATGAGGAGCTGAAGCTCTGGATGAACTTTGAAATATGTATCAATATTGTTAGAAAATGCATTTCTAGCAATAATATCGTGGAGCCCTTACAGGTGCCTTAGAAGTGTCCACTGTGTTCAAAAGATTAGGATAAACTTTTGAAATATGTATCAATATTGTGACCCAAGACAACAATGCTAGTAAAATTTGGGTAAGTTCTCAAAAAATACCTCTTGAAAATAATCATCATCCTTCTCGCCAATCCAAATCTCATGATTAAAGGTTTTAGTTAAGTCAATTTCCACCAATACTCTTTCCACATAGGGTAGCAGTAGGTTGACTGTGGCATTATCGACTTTTAAAGGCTTCCCAAAATAATGAAAAGAATATTGAGTGGGTGATAAAGTTGGCATTCAATAATGTCTAATCCACACAGGGATAATAGGGGGTTCAGATTTGGGATCAAATCTTGTCGTCCACTTCAAGAATTTCAAATGAAATTCATCAACAAAGTAAGAACCATAAGAGAATATATGAGTATAATCCTTCTCCACAATGAGCTTAACAAGTATATGGCGGTGGTCAATTAAGCCAATGGAAAAAGCTTCTGAGAGACCCAAGTCATTGAAATTTTTTTGAACTGATTACATTAGGATCCATTGACAATTTAGCAGCCAAGGCATACTAAAATGAATTAGCCAGGATATGAATTTCATCTTTGGATTATATTAAAGCCAGTTTGCCCCTAGATGTAGTGATAGGCTTGATTCCCACAAGACAATCCGAAGATGGGTTATGAGTAAGAGCATCAAGAAAAGATTTGGGGGCTTGGGTGGGACGAGGGGCGAAATAGAGGTTGGAGAGTGAATTAACTCCACTTTCCATTTAGCAAGAAATTAACCATAAATTGATCGCTGACCACCTGATAAATTAAAAGATAGAACAGGGCAATCCTTACGTAGATCACAGGTCGCTTACAATCGACTGAGATTATCGTTGTACAAACGCAAGCTCGTGATGAAGATCAACTGTCGAGAACAACCGTGAAAAAGTGGTGGAGTTCTAACATAGATAAATCGCCAAGAAAAGCCGTGACAACCACGACACAGCTTCACAGTAGATGCCTGATAAGCCGGTTGATGGAAGTGAGGCTGCTAACATTTTGAGGATTTAATTGAATAATCAGATGATATTATCTTAGTTTTTGAGAGATTGATTGATTTCCATGCAAGGAAAAATGGGAAGAAAAAGAAGAAAAAAAGGTAAATGTTACATATCTAATAAAAATTCCAGTTTGAATATGAGGAAGAGGCGGAATCACTGACTGAAAGCTTTGCTTTCTCTATCATGAAAATAGTCAACGTCAATGAATTTCTTTTTTTTTTTAGAGATCTCTTTGGAGAACATTCCTAGCAAGGTTGGAGTCACTTTAAGTGAGGACAAGCTCAAAGAAAGTTGTTGTAAATGTTTATGGATTATTAGATGCCTTGTGAGAAAATCTGAGTCAAAAACTGTCATATTATTAGAGGAAGATGGAGACAAAAGATTCATGCAGTCGATTGCTAGGGGATTAAGGCTTAGGCTGTTTTTGTTGTTATTGGGTTGATTGATCCTTGTTGATAGGAAACAAATGATGATAGTGAGTTTCTCTTGTTTTTACACCACCAAAGTACATTTGACATAATTGTCTTTCTGCTTTGTTCTTGCTAATCAATTGAGTTGGGCCTGACTATCATAGGAAGGCCACAAGTTGAAGATAAAATTCAAAAAGCAATTCTTTGAAATGGAATTTGCAACTGCACTTAAAAAGACTGGATTAGGCCTGAGTTTGATGTTATGTGTATTTGAGGCACATTGAAATGATATCTCAGTTGAAAATCAGATCAATTGTAGATTAATATGATTCTGCTTGTGTTCTCGGTTTATATACCTGAACGACAAGGTTGGCATTGTGTATTTGCATGATCATTTAGGTCAGCTATGGGTCTATGGGGACCCTCGGCATAGGTTTGTGATTCTTCTAATTTCAGATTGCATTAGCATGTTTTTTTATGCATCTACATGTTTACCAGTGCAAACAAATATAGGTGCTGTTGAGTCATTTGCCTCTTCTATAGTATTTTTTTGTTATTTAAACACTTAATGGGATGGGTATGACACATGCACATGTTTCTGATTTATTAGCATGTTCTTCTGTGTGCAAGCATGAATGCTAATGAGCTGTGACAGATATCAGTGTTTTGATACATAATATGGTGACTTTGAGTCATGTTTTGGCATACAAGATAGATCAATGAATCTGCTCGTAAATCTTGTTCAAGTATTAGGACAATTCTTGTACTTTTCTGGGTGATCAACAGCCTATTAAAAAATGCTGAAAATTGTTTAATATTGAACTCATGATTCATTCGTGTAATATTTATATAATAATTTATGCCTATATAATGTAGGTTAACATATCTAAATATAATTATGAAGAAAATTTTTAGTCCGTGGTCCTTTTGTTTTAAATTGGGCAGTGCTATGGTTTCTGCTAATAGATCTTTTACATGTTAAAGTATAAATCATAGATAAATGGTAATTTTAAGACTTGACCTTAAGCAAACAAAAAGTTGTTAACCCTCTCTTTTCACTTTAGCTAACACTCATAGCAAAAAAACACTTGCATACATATCTGTGAAAATTGCATCTGGAAATTCTTGATGTGTAGACTTTATAGTGTAACACTAATAAACACATGTTACCAAGTACTACATCAACATTAATTCTCACCAAGTACTACATCAACATAAATTCTCAAGTCCTGCAGATGACTTCAAGGGAGATAATACCTATTGTTAATGACAAAAACAAGTCACTTGCTGTGTCAAAATAGTATCTCTTGTAAATTTAGTATCTTTGTTAAGTATATATTATATTGTTGTCACCAAAGAATTTTTTTTAATCAAAACAGACATTAAATAAAAGATGCCTTGCCTAGTTACCTATATGTTTTCTCCCCCGAATCTTGGAGTAATACTTCCCTTTCTATTGTTCTTCTTGCTTGTTCAAATTTTTAATTAGCTGAGCTGAAAGCTATATTTGAAGTATTTTATTGTCTTTGGTATATAATGACTGCATATTATAAGAACTTTCCAATCTCCGCACACAATTCTAAAACATACGCTCATCCACCAAGCCATGCTAAATTTGTTTTGTGAATTGTTTTGAAGTTTTGCATGCCCATTTTGCAGGCTCATTGATTGCTTTCATAGCATTTACTGATAGTAGTATAAAAGCGAGAGCTGAAAGGTACATGAGCAGCATTACAAATTCATTGGAGCTAGTCCTGAAACATAATGTAGAGGTCACAATGGTTCTTCTTCCTGACAATTGGAAGAGTCTACAAACACCACTTGACTCACTGATCATACAGCATTTGGATAAATTTGGTTTCTTGGATAATCAGAGAAAGATAGTGCCTGATGGATTTAAGGGTTTGCATGATAAACATGGCAAAAATTCTGACCTTCCAAAGAAAGATGCTTTTGTAGGTGCTCGTCACAATAATAGCGAGAAAAATTGCAGCCTATTGCCTCAAGATGATGGCCTCTCACACAAAAGTTGTCTGGTTTCTGTTGAAGAAATTAATCGATCGTTCGTCACAAAAGGAGGAACAGGGATTCCCATTCTCAAAACTCATTCGCAGATTTCCAGTGAACAAAAGTTAGAGAATGCGTGGCTTCAGTCTGCTGAAAAGGCTGCATCTGGATTGCCTCAAATGTCAAACACTGAAACGAATCCAGCTGTTCTTCAAAATAACCGGAGTAGTCAGCTATATTGTGAGCCAAATGATTGGCCATCTCATAACTTAGAATATAAACCAGATCTTGAAACAAAAGCTCCAAAAACAAATGATACTCCATGCATACACAATGTGGAATGCACTGAAGATAAGGATCGCTGTACTGTTTCACCAAGCATTCTCCATAGTAACAGCTTTGGAACCAACTTCGACAAAAACAGACAAAACTCGTAAGCTATGATTTCCTTTATATTATTTCATTCATACATTGGTTTGGCTGATTATATATATGGTTTTTCTATGCTCTTCTCCCTGGAATTTAATTGATTTCTCTAGCTTCAAGCAAAAAATGTCATGGCTATTTTATTTTTCTACACTTATGAGTAACAAAAAATATATTCCCCTAAATCATAAGTTTAAAGTGATGATACATTGGAACTTATGATATTTAATCATGCACTTGAAATTTGTTGGTTGTTTCCGTTTGCACCTTCCTTTCTTGAATATATTCAGAGCTTATCATATGCTTTACTTTACAGGTTGCTAATATTGACTAAAAATATTATAACATTTTTGAATTCAAATGATGAAGAATGAATCATCTATGGAAACTTGCAGTTCTGCTTCTCCATTTCCAGTTCTATATTCTTGCTTTTATTCTCATATTCATAAATTAATTAATTTTTTTTCAGTATTTCAAGTGTACACTGTAAAGATGTAATGGGTTAGTTACAAGGATTTGACTTGTTTATACATACAAAGCAGGTATATAACCTTAGATATATTGGGAATAGGTCACATGAATATTTGTTTTTAAGCATTTATTAATTTTTTTTTTGGGGTGTTGCTCTTTACGGATTTTATGGCTTGCTCTTGCAATAGTTCAAATGGAGTATGCTTCAGTCTCGTTTAAAGTGGCCTTAAACGTTACTTTCTACAGTGAATATGAGTCGAGGTTTGGCTGCAATGGGCTTCTGTGTTGGAAATACAACAGGCTACACAGACGACATGTACGGGTTCTATGTCATCTCCGCTAATGAGTTATTATAAAGGGATTTGTTCATACTTGAAAACCTTTTTGTTTGAATCTAGGTGAAGGAAAGAATCCATATCAGCTCTCACAAGGCCAGGCACATGTTTGGGAAGTTGGTTAAGTCAAAAACAGGTGGAAGCAAATCAAGGCAATAAGCAAAGCTCATGAAAGCAAAAATCTTTGGCCATATTCTGTGAATTATTCTTCTAATACTGAGTCTTTCCTGAGCTTTTTTTTCTATTAAGGTAAAAGCGCAGATCTTAGTTTACTCTATGATTTTTTATGCTGATCAATTTTCATAAATTTAGAAATAAATAATCAAGGTCCAGAATGGCACCCTTTAATGTTTTTCAAGGATTTCATGCAATAGCAACCAAATTCTCTGTAGCATCCAAGGTTTATAAATGATTTATTTGTTGAGTTATTATTGGATTAGGTAAAGGTTGCAACACTTCGATTTTACTTATTTAATTAATCTACACGGATTTTTTTTACATTACTTTCTTTAGTATTATAGAGCAGATAATTTTACAAGAAAATTTAAAAAAAATTTATGAGGTTCTTATGATACAAATTCTTTGCTGAAGAGAAGAGAGGCCTCAAGCTTTCTGCTTTCATGGCTGTTTAGGGGTTATAAGAATGAGTTCTTGAGCAAGTTCAAATTACTACAACTTAAAATTCTGCATACATAATGAACTGCTCAAATTCGATTCAAATTTGAACATGAATGGAAGTGTAGTTAGAGTTTATAGTTGATTTGAAATCCATTCAATTTGAGTTCAATTTAAATTATTTTGATTCCCAATCAGATATCTTCCTAATTCCACTCTTTTTGGATTAACCTTTGTCGAACTATTCCTATTATTTTATAAATGAGAATTGCTCCACGCCTCTGCCTCCTCAGTCATCCTGCGGCCTTGTCCTTCAGTTAAAATTTTCATTTTTACAAAAATATAATCATTTAAATACTGGCAAACGTACCTTTCCCAACCAGTAAAATATAAAGGTGTGAGAGCTGCGAGCATGCATAACGGTTATCTTTATAAGTAATGAAAGAGATGTGAACCAGCCTTTTCAAACGAGATCATAATTCCAACTGCATGCCAACAAGCCAAATTATTTTATACTACCAGGTGATAATCCTTTGCTATATTTCTACAAATTTAAATTACTTGGAAATTATTTCAAACATGCATACCCTACGTTGAATACAAATATGAAAATACATTGAGCTGTTATGATGAGTCAAAACTGAACTGACACTGATTCAAACCAGTTTTGATTAATTATGAGATTGATTTAGCTTTGAGGCATTGTAAGCAACCATGATCCATTTTATAGGCTGTTTGTCAATGAATAAAAATAAAATTTTTGCTCTATTCTAGCAAACAAGTTGCAGAGTAATTACCGAAGGGATTTCCAAACGAATAAGCTGAAATTTATTACTATGGAAGTCTATCACTTTCTTACATTTGAATTAACACACTTAATGCCTTCTCTTGATGATTTTTTTTTATTTCATCTTTTAAATACTTTATCTCGAAAAAACTGCTAACTTCTAGAATTCTATATATTATTATTTGCTACTTTTTTACTTTAAGCATAAAATAAAAAAAAGTTTCTATTAAAAATATTTTAGCAAATGATTGCAGCACATGCTAATGGATATAGACAGCTTTTCTTGAGCTTATTTATGCTTAAGTTTTGAGCCTGTTCATTCACGCTCATCGAGACTTAGCTCAGCTTCCTATGAACAACTTAGCAACGTAACTTATCTTATTCAGCTTATCTAACGTTAGAAAAAATACTAAATAATTTTAACTATTTTAAAATTGGTTATGGCTGCTATCTTTATTTGTCTGGCAAAAGCAATTTTTATGGCACAAAAGAAAAATAAAAACTACTCTGATTGGAACAATAAAAACTACTTCTAGAATTCCTAATTTCACTCCAACTACTCTGCTTTCTAGTTTAGGTTATTCTACTAGGAGGAAGTTAGAAAATCCAATTAAGTTTTAGAACCAAAATATATTTGTAATCCGCAACTTTTGAATTAGGGATTGGGCATTAAACTAGGAAATATCCAATATTTAACTGATTACAAGTGTAGTTGTAAATAATCAGTGCCAAAATTTTCTTGTTGGGTGAACTAGTTTGTATTTTAGAGAGAACGACATGTCTGAATTTGTCTTGCATGCTCCAAGATCTTGATTAATGGCTTGCTTCCGCACCTTTTTCCCTCGTCAAGGGGAGTGTTTCCCCACCTGCAAGAAAAAAGGCAGATTTGAGTAAATAGGCAGAGAAAGTCATTCTTATTTCACTCTACCACTATATTTAATTTAATATAGTGAGTAATATCTGAAAGAAATAAATGCTGCTTTCAGGACTTGGGCACGCAACTGCACCCCTAAATTTTTAAAAAGTGTATAACATTGATTAATTATATTTTAAATCTATTTTAGATGTATTTCATGTCAGTTAATATGCCTTACTTGCACCCCTTGTATTCCTTGCGCAAAGGTCTTAACTTTGCCATCAAAATATATTTGCATCACATAACCCTTGTGGTTCTCCTTTTCACGATGAAAAAAAACTTACTAACCAATAAGGGGGAATTGATATAAGCAATTATCCTGCAAAATCATTCACGTTTAAGTAATCACAAATAGGGAAATCTTTGGTTAATGCCCTGCAACAATTAACATTTGAACTAAGAAAAAAAAGTGCTTGCTCTTAGCTTGAAATAAGTAATCATCAATACTCTTCCCAAAATGTAGCACTTTACACACATCACACACTTACATATGTGCACACATGCAAATATATATATATATATTTAAAGAGTATATTACACATGCATAACTCTTCTCCTGCGATCATGATGGTGATTAGGGTTCCAGGTGGGCGGTGTTGTCGCCTTTCTCTCCGCTCACTCGGCGTCGTCCTGGTGTGGTGTCAAACTGGTGGGCATTCTCTTGGTGCTGTGGATCTTGGGCGGTGAGCCTGCCTTAGAGCTTTGCCGTCGCAGGTCGCAGGTGGACTCGGCCATGATTGGTGGTCATCACCGACCCTGCTGATGTTCGACTATCGAGGTTCCTTCCATTCCTGTTGAAGGCCATGGCTGTTCGACTATGGCTGTCTCCACTATTGATGGCTAGGTCGGTGATCATAGCAGCTTGCCTTGACTAACCTACACACTAAGAAGAACAATGTCTGGTTTGCTCCATAATCCTTTCTTGAGGCCCTCACAAATGCTCACTCAGCAGGAGGTTTGGTTGGTATCAAACCCATTGCATCTCTTAGAAGTAAACTGACTCTTCTTCTTTTTGAAGATGAAATTAAAAGGTTGGCTAAACCTTTCAAGTTCTCACATGTTGGGAAGTTTTCTAATGGCAAGCCTCCCATGATTGCCATTCGAAAATTTCTCAGTAATTTGGGGTTATCACTCAGTTATGTGCTGGATTAATTGATGCTCGTCATATACTAATTAAGCTCTCCAATGAGCTAGATTGTACAAGGTTATTTGCTAGAGGCTCCTACTACGTTGAAAACCTTCATATGAAATTATAGAAATGGGCCACATCTTTTGATCCAAAACATGAATCTCCTATAATTCTTGTTTGGACAAATCTCTCACTACTTAAGGTTAATTTGATCACCCATTCTATTCTTTTTTCATTGGGGTTTTATTATGGAAAACCCTTAAGGTAAACTATGTGGCAGCTAATCTCTTTTGACTGTCTGTAGCTTGAGTTTTGATTGAAATTGATCTAACAGAAACTTTTGAATCATTCATTTAGATTGGGAGTGCAAATGAAGGATGCTTCCAGGAAGTTCTCTTTGAGAATTTACCCATTTATTGCACTAATTGCAAAACAGTTGGTCATGCAATCTCTTTGTGTTTCAAATTGCACCCTTGAAAGATCAGAGTGTTTCAAGGGAATGTACTATGCAAAACCAACTTGAGCAAACAAATCCATGTCCTCAAAAGTCAAAGGTCAGGTCAGACAAAAGCCTTTAAGAAATTAATGAATCGGTTGTGATGGGATTAAATGCCAATGTAGAAAGTTGCAATAATTTTGACCTTGGTAATATTGAGGAAAGGGATGTTGGTGTTGCCTTAGCAACGGGCAGCATTGTCTAGCAAAATTCAGATGCAACCGCTGTTGTTGATAAGGAGGTTGTCATAAACGGAAGCAACGTTGAACATATTAAATTTTTTTTACCTGTTATTGATACCCTTACATGGTCAGATGGAGTTAAATGACACATCAACCTATAATTTGATTTAGAATTTCAATAAAATTTTAGATAAAAGCAGGGATTTCCCTAAAATCAGCGTAATTAGATAGCTTCTTATGGAGAAAGTTCCTCCAAGGCCTTTTGGGGAGATTCAGGTTTCTATGTGGGAAGTTGTCGAGACAGTCGAGGTGGTGGCTGATTTCCAAACTATTGCCAATGAATGCCATACAAGTGGATTTTGCGCGAACATACGAACGGAATTTAGCCATCCACTCCTACAATGTTTGATAATGATTAAGATGAGGAGCCGCTATATGAAGAAAATGAGTTTGAAAAATTTGGAGGAAGCTTGTTTGAATAGACTTCAGACAAAGAAGAGCTCTAACTTTTCAAAAAATATTTTTGGTATTATCAAAAAATAAAATGAGTTGGCCAGAAGAATGAGTTGAGGGTCATGATTGCTCTTCCATTTGTGTTTCTTTTCTTTATTGATTCTTCTTTTGTGAGAATTTTTGGGAGGTTAGATAACCATTTTTCTTATTTTTTGTTTTTTATTTAATTTTTTTTACTTGTTTCTTTTATGATTACAATCTAATAATTTTTTGTACTTATCTATTTTAATAAAATTCCAACAGATTCCCCTTTAAATGTATGTATATATATATATATATATATAAAGAGATTAACTTATATATCATTGAAATCTCTATTGTTTATATATACATAGGGCTGATAATTTGACCAGAAACTCGAAATTCGAACTCGACTCGAACTCGAGACATTTTAACTCGATTCGAACTTGACTCGAAAAATTTCGAGTTAAGTTCGAGCATGTCTTGACTCAAACCCTATTTAAATTGACTTGAAATGACGCGAAATGACTTGAACTTGACACAAACTCGACTCGAACTTGACTTGAACTCAAATTTGAACAATTTCGATTCGAGTTCGAGTATGAGCTAACTCGACTCGAAGCAAACTCTACATATACAGCATCTTAATCATTTATATCTCCCCCCTTGCAATGAATGAACTCAAGTGGGGTGATATTTTGGATCCAATTATAAGATTGTGTTCTGTATGCAAAGCAAAGGCAAATAAAAAAGATTTTAGTGCTATGCAAGAAATTAACATTTTCACAAGTTTTATCAATTCAACCCTTAAATTAGTACTTAAATCTTTCATCTCATCTTCTTTTTTCTCATCATAATGTTATGTTCTTATGGGGTTTGTCTTCGTTGCACGTACAATATTCTTATCATAATTAGGTTGAAAGGCCTGCTATATATGCATTAATGAATAAAAATTTGGAGATTTGTACAAAGAATGATTGCAATACCTATCTTGGGAGAAAACGTCTGCTCCAAATTTAAGCAACACAGTTGCCAAAAGATGCAGTCCTTCTGCAGCTGCAACATGTAGCGGTGTTCTGTGATCAAAATTCTTGCAGTTTGGATCAATTCCATATTCCAGCAAACGGCACAATATGTCAATTTTGCTATCCGCTACTATTTTACATAGATATGTGCCTGCATCTTCTATGTTCAGGATTGCACCATTCTCTACAAGAAGCTTTGAAACTCTATCATGCCCTGCCTTCACAGATTCCGCTAATGGCGAATTTCCAAATTTATCTGCTTTTATTGCATATTACAAAAATATTATGCTGAGAATTTTTTTAAGGGCAATTTTATTCTAAATCAATTTCTGATGCTCACCTGTGCAATTTATATCTGCTCTGCATTGAATAAGAAATCTCACAATATTTTCATATCCATGGGAAGCTGCCAATTGCTAAGGGAAAAAATGTCAGTATCAAAGTGAAAATGCATGCGAGTTCAAATTTAGCTGCTGGTAGTTTATATAGTGAACATTTCTCCTGCTGAAAAATTAATGTTCTATACTGATTAAGATCACCTAACGAGTCCTACTCCTTTTTTTTTTATTGGTTGTTATACGAGATGCTTAATTTTTCTTAAACAAATATTTATTGCATATTTTTTGTTTTGCTATTTTACATTTACCCTCTTTACCCTTTGTCTACATGTCTCAGTGATGCAACTTTTAAATATGACTATATCACTCAAATTTTCTTAATTATATTTGCCTTAAATTAGTACTATTTGCTACACTTCCTAGATACACTATGTATACCTAATAATAGAAAAAAATGCAATAAAGAAAAACAATTCTAGAAAATACTGAAAAGATGAAATGCTCCTAATAACGGAAGTCAAGTTTAAAGAGAACAGGAACCAGATATGTACAAGTGCTGTCCTTCCGTCATAGTCTGTTTTGTTTGGATCTGCTCCTGCATTAATTAAACCTTTAAGATGATGCAAGTCCCCATGATAAGCTGCGCTATTCACACGCAGAGCTAACTCTGCTTCTTGCTTTGTGATTAGATAATTTATATCTGACTCCAATTGTTTTTTTCTTAGGCCAATCTCCTTTCCCTACAAGTCACAAGTTTTGAGAGAATTGACCTTAGTGTTTTATACCTGAAATTTTTTGGAAAAAAGTTGTTTATTTAAATGAACACACACGAATGCCTAAACAAACATATTAGAGTCTATTGATTGTTAGGTGGATGACACATAGAAATGGCTACCTATGTGTCATCAATCCAACGGACCTAGATACTTTTTGTCAGATTTTTCTCTTTTTCAGTATCATACCTTGAGTAGATTACTGAGTATTTGTTGGCTATCTTTAAAGTAAACCTGTAAAATTCCTGTGAAGGACTGCTTTTCCATTCGCAATAATCTGCATAATTCACAAACATTGACAGTGTATGGCTGTGGAATATTGCATAGCACCGCAACATCGCCAAAAATATCGTAAGGTACTAATTCTGATATTGTTTCTTCGGATCCATTTTCTCTAGTAACAACCTCCTCCTGTTTGGGTGAGATTAATAAGATTTACTGTGAGCAAATTCCAAAAGTGTGTAGTTAAGACTTTACTTTTCTGGGCTGTTCGATAGGACTTAACTAACTGATTTTATTTTTAAACGCTAGCATTTGGGGCATAATCGAGCTGAGTTGAGATTGAGGGACACCGAACATTGACAGTGTGTTTTATTTTATTGTACTACGAGCATATTGAGAAGCCAAAAAGTGAGTTTTAAGTGTGATGATTTATATGTTAAGTATTATTAATTTAAGAATACAATTTAGTTAATTATTCTTATTTAAGTAATTTTTTAATTACAATATTTCATATCAATGACCCAGCTTAATAAGTAAATGAGTCAAGGTAGCCTGAGCTCGAGCTCGACTTGTGGTCAGAGCTTGGCTTGTGAGCTTGATAAGCTCGGCCGACAAGCTGAGCTCGAGTTGGATTAGCTCATTTAAACCCTTGGCTAGCATCAAAACCTTTTTTGTAATCTCTTATAAGGATGATATAAATATTTTTTCTGGAAAAAGGAATGATCATACCAGAGTGCCATGGCAGACGACGTAGATTTGATCTACAGCGCTCCCCTGTTCAAGAATCACTTCTCCTGGAAGGAAGAATTCCTCATTCAACTTTATTACCTGCTTTATTTAATCATCCAGAAGAAATTTCATTAAGGCAAGTGTAATTTTTATAAGACATACTGCGACAAAGCTATGTAGCTGTTGATATTTTGGTAACAGACCATCTGATTTAGAAATTCATCTGAACATCCTTTGAAAAGTGGTACTTTCTGAACCATCTCAAGATACAAAGACTGCGATATCTGCAAAATAATATATATTGTTTCTGAGATAATTGAATAATATCATCTATTATTTCATTCTCTTAATATTGGTTTTATAATGTTCATTTTCTATCTAAAAGCAGTGGTATCTTAAGCAGCGGCCTTAGTTACCTTTGCTTTTACTGCTACTGGAATGTCTTCAAGAACGCTAGCTCTGGTATAACTGCTCTCATATTGTAGCCTGAAATGGTTCTTGATTTGATTTCTGATATCTTTGTTAAGTTTATTTCTGTTCATGTATTTGATTAAATCTGTCATCTTATCCCTGAACCTCTCTGTCTTTGAACCCTTAACAATCAAAGCTGTCATATTGCCAATCAAATAGGCTCCTAAAATCATATCAAACGAAACATAAATCATGATAAAAATCATTTCTCTCGTATTCACTGCATGTATTTCACCATAACCTACAAAAGAGGGAGTTTAAATCACAATCAAGCCTAATTACTTATTTAAGCGATATGAATTAAAAAAAAAGCATGCCCATGCCAACCCAAACCTCCAAACCAGCGCTCAGCCCAATTTAGACTGAATACTTGATCAAGCCCCTATTGACATAGCGCTCAAACACAACCTTGCCAATCATGCATCCTTAAACTACCAACACAGCACTCAGTAATCAACGGGTTTTAATTACTATGGAGTTGATCGTTGCATAATCAGTAAGGTCTTGATCAAATATTGTGTTCTGAAATGGGATTAGCACGGGTTTGGAGGATTGGATTGATACGGGCATACTTTTTCCTGAGTGTTTGGCATCTCCTAAAATGAATTGTAAATTTATGAACCTTTATCCAAAATTGTTAATCATATCCCTCAGTTTGACTTACTAATGATGAATTTTAATTATAATAATTTAAATAATTTAATTATAAATTACATAATCCGATTTTCAAATATAGAGAATCGAACTTTTCATCATAGAATAATAGCGAATGAGCTGTAATTCTCACCCACAGTTGCCATTGTCACAATTGCAAAGTAGAGAGAGGTAATGTATCTTCTCCATAAGTCTATCTCCCTGAAGTTGATGTACTTGTAGTCACCCAGTGTCAGACTTCCAATCCATGTATAACCTTCTTCACATGGCGGAATTGTTGTTGCAAGGTAGTAAAAGATGCATGCAGCAGTATGGGTGCAGTAGAGCTCCACGGTGATGAGCTTCACGATTCTAGTGAACATGTAATTAATGCGGATGTCTTTCTCCATCTTCTTAAAGAATCTCGTGATCTTTTTTACTCGATATAATCGTGTCCAGACAAGGTATCGAATTAATTCTCTTCTTCCTGCACCCTAACACATAAAGCAAATCATAACTTGATAATATATATATAATTTTTCCTCTTAAATAACACTTGTTATCTATTTTTTTATCTTTATTGAGTTTTTTACCTTGTATATGGCATCCCAAGGGAAGCAGCCAAGTAGATCCAGAAAAAAGTCTCCTTTTAAATAGCTGCATAAATCACAGTACAACCATAACTAATGCTGCGCCTTGCTGAAACACTATGATCAATCTTTATCACTATTATCACTTATATCTAAAAAAGTAAAGGCTGTCTTTAGAGTAATCATGTTACAAGCTAAATCATAATAGCTTATCATCCAATATCTATGCAGAATAAAGATAATCTTCCCAAATTTTTACATTTGAATATGTGACGAAAGGACATGGCCTGAATTTAACTAGAATATATAGTAGCAGGTTAATTACAGATAAATTTTTTATATTAAATGCATATTTTCCTAAAATCTATGATAAGCCCCCTCTCTACTCATCCCTCCTAGCTCTTGCCTTTGCATCCAAATAAAAAAAAATAACATGCTTATAATTAGAGAACCTCACCGGAGGGCAATGCTCTTTCGGTCATACACCATCTTATAAGTGTGAGCATCTCTATATGCGACGAAGAATTTCAATATGATATCGATGATGAAGACGATCTGTATGCTGTCTAGTACTGCCAGACGTCTGGGCATTCCTCGGAAGAACCCGAATTCAAAGGGGGTAAGGAATGCCGAATAAATAGACCACAAGAAAATGATGTTGAGCCAGTACCTGTACAAACTGTAGGGCATATAAGAGTGAAATTAGCACAGGAGGTCAGCATATGAAATGCTAAGTTCTATTTTATTGTAATTGATAATTCAGGTGCTTGTCTTTCTGCACAGACTGATACTTGCAGCAGGATTACTTAATGATGACGTTATGGAATTGGAACAAAATTTACAACGTAAACTGGAAAGCTCATATTAACAGTGTTTTTAGATAAAATGTATAATAATTAAGGCAAAATTATAATTTAAGCATCCAAGTATTTTTTACACAAATTTAATGATTTTCTTCTAAACTGTATCTAAATATGAAACTTATTCACTTGCCATGGCTTGAAGGACATAACTTCATTTGCTGCATTGCTATAATGATTTGAATTTGTGTATTTTGTAGTGTTTAATGAAGCTTGTTATCGTGGTATAAGCACGGAAGAATTGAGTGGTGTTCATCAACTTCATAATATAAGATATTTTGATCTTGTTCCGCCCATATTCTAGATTTGACTGATTAGGATGCAGTAGAGAGGGTAAGGGAGAAATAAATAGGGAGGTGAACGGTGCTGCAGCATAATGGATGATGCTCAGAATTTATTAGCTCTTATTATAAATCTAATTTTTTCTGCACCTATATTTGCTTTATAATTTTTAAATTAAAAAAAAAAAAAAGAGGGAGAGAGAGAACCTTCCATTGGATTGGATAACAAAAGAACCATAGCAATACTTTGGAAGTCTGAGAGCACCAGTGTTTGTTAGTCCACATTCCTTTGAAAACAAAGCCAGCCTACTATTTACTGAACAATGAAGGCCATCTTTCACCTCGAATTCCTCAATCGCTGCCCTCATCTCTCTACCTCTTTCTGTATCACTCGATCTCTAGCTCTTTCTTCTTCTTCTTCTTCTTCTTCTTATTCTCAATCAGGTGATAGGATGCTAATCGTATTGTAATTTACAAAATTACTATTTGCATGAAAAGGAAGAGAAGGGGCGGAACAGCAGGCTGTTAATGGTGGTTCCGCCTTGGCAATTAAAACCTGGACAAGAGAGTATTACCCCGGATAGCGAATGAATCACATACAATATAGGGCGATGTTCGTTTAGGAAAAAAAATAATTGCATTAAAGGAAACAATTTTGAATCTGTGCCGAGATTGCTTATTTATTAAAGATTTTATTAATTTTGAATACGGGGAATCTTCCCGTAGCCGGAATCGATTATATTTGGAAGTAATTTTTGGCTTCGTGTGCTTTCTATCATTGAAAGATTGCAGGGTTTAAAATTCTTGTGCCGCTCCTTAATCAGTAGCAGTGCCATGTAAGAAAATGCCTCTTCTTTTAGGCCTTTTCTATGGTTATCAGAACCACCTAACAACTGAATTTGATCCTTCTGCTGAAAGTAGATAAATTTTACTACCTGTTACTAGCCTATGCTATATATATATGTGTGTGTGTAAATCAAATTATATGACATTATAAATTATAGAATCAGCACAGTATCTGTGAGAGAGAGAGAGAGAGAGAGAGAGTTATACATACATTGCATTGGGATATATAGAAAAGAAGAGCAGGAATCCTTGAGAAGTCTGAGAGCACCCATTATTGAGGCCGCATTCCTTTGTAAACAAAGCCGGCCTGCTGCCCACTGAACCATGAAATGGCTCTTCTACCTCAATTCGATCGAACAGCTCCTTTATCTCTCCTCCCATCTATGTCTCTCTCTCTCTCTCTCTCTCTGTTTTTCTCTTATCTTTTTAGCTTATTGCCGGGTTGTCTTACTGGCAAGATCTATGACAGACTTAATTTTTTCTTAAGAGAATAGAAATCTTTAATAAATTTATAATTATAATTTTTGATTAGAAAATATTAATTAAATATTTAATATTACTGAGTGGCCTAAAAATACATCAACTATTTATTTTATTATGATTTAAAAAGAATAATGACTATCACGTGACGTACGCTTGGCCATGTCACTGATATAACTGATCTCTTATCATGTCGGTCTTCAAAATGATGAAAAAATTTAAGTGCTAATCATATTATATCTGAATTAATGCAATTTTTTTATTTTTTTATTTCCTCGTAAAGTTTTTATAAGCTTGCTTAAGAAAAAAAAAAAAAAATCCTGAACTTAAAAATTTTGCTACAACAATCAAATTTTTCTAAAAAAATTGTAAAGTAAAATTTTAGATAGTGGTGTTGAATTTAGTGATTTTCAGTCTCAGAAATTTTTATTTTATATTAATTCATACTAATTATATGTTCGCTTTAATCTAAAGTTTCAATTTGTTTCAAAAGGTTAGTCATTTGTAATATAAGAGCTGATTTTACATATATTTTGTTTATATGAACATTAACATTATAAATATTTGAGGAATAGTATTTTTTAGTCCATATATTTTCATTAAGCTTTCCAATAATATTTTTTATTCAATATACATAAATTTTTGTAAGTAACACATTCCTCCTTATCAAATAAGTTCATATGGAGGGTAATGACCACGTTGAGCTGTAGGGCGTAGGGAGGGGTCTGCGGAGGCGAGGAAGGGAAGGAGGGGACGGTGCCAGCCTTGGCGGTGAAGGCCCTGTTCTTGGATTGCTTTTTCGCCAGTTGCATGAGCTCGTTACGATCGATTGGAGACCCCGTCGGAGGGGGATGAGGAATGCTGTAATCATGCAGACAGCCTCCAGAGCGGCTTTGCTCTCATAGTTGACGGGGGCGACAGGTTCAATGTTGGCTCCATAGAGGGCGAAAGACGATGTTCTGATTGCGATAGCAGCGGGAGATTTAGAGGATGTGATTAGGAATCAGGTTTGTGTGCATGAGGGTTTGGCCTGTGCTGGGACACGTTGTGGCCCGACCAGATCCAATGAGTGGGGAGTCACTATCGAATGTTTGCCCACTTTTTTTTTTATTGTCTGTCCACTTGCCACAACGCTAGATCTCGCATCGCGACGAGGGAGATAAGCATCAGAAATCAGGAGGGATGTCGCTGGAATCAAAATAGGAATGGGATCGGATCTCGGGGTGGAGGCCCCATGAAGAACGCACTTGGCGTAGCGCTCAAATCCCACGAGGGAGATCATCATGGCCGTCCATATCTAGGAGGATGATTCCACCATGATTTCCTGCTCCAGGCGCTGTATCTCGAGTTGGCACTGTGGCTTTCATGGAGGCCGATGCGGTGGCAATCGGGGACGATCTCACGCTCGATGTTGGCAATAATGATGGGGAACTTCAATGAGCATTTTGCCGGATCTCCCACCTAATAGGAAGAGCAAACAAGATCGCAGCCGTCGTCAGAAAGACTCAGATAGGGACGGGGATTGAGGAGGGTGGAGAGGTCAAGGACAAGTTCGTTGTCTAAAGCATGATATTAGAGAATAAGGCTCGTCTACGAGAGGAGCATTATTTGAGCAGTGCTTTGAATTGTTTAGGACGACGAGGATCTATCGGAAACAGAGGGAAGCTGAGCGTGGGAGAGGCTCGTCGAAGAAGACTAAGAGGGGGTTGGACTTGTGGGTGATGGAGGAGAAGTGCAGGCGAAGGATGGGGCAGGCTGCGCCGTGGAAGATTGATACTTGGCCGGAGATGATCGAAAGAGATTAAAGGATATCCATGCCGGATGGACTCTCAGATTGGTGCGGGATGGTGATCAAAAGATGAATAAGACGAGATCAAGATTTTTATGTACTATTTGGCTTTAAATTAAAATTATAAAAACTAAAATATAATTTTTTATTAATTAAATGAAAATTATTTGATAAGAAGAAATATCATTTAATTTAAGTATCATTAAGCCAATTGAAGAGTGAGAAAGAGCTAAGGATTGATTATTCACCGTAACCGCATGCTTGGCAAAAACATCAGGATTTATAGTATTCATAAGCACTAACTCACTATTAGAGATTGCAAATGTTGTAATTAGCCGTGTAAAATCCCCTTAATTAGCTAATTAAGCAATTATATAAAGAATGGAGAAGAAGGCAATGTGTTCTTGGGGAAGCTAAGAAGTGGGTAGCTGCTCAGCTCTAGACTAGTATAGGCCATCCTCTAAGCACAGCAGGTGCCTTAGCATTACAAAATAGGAAGCACTGCAAATAACAAAGCATAGTAAGAGTGCTTTGTTCAACGTAGCATGCTTTGAAAGGAGTGCCACCTACCAATCTAAATACCCATAAGGCAACACCTTTAGAAAGAGGCATCTCTAAAACAGATTCGTAGAGAAAGAATTGACATTTCAAGCATAAGTGATTCCCAACGCAAACCCTGGCTAAAGCTACCACCTCTTAAATTTTTTCTTCCTGCTCTGTAAGTCATATATATATACATATGGCACTTGTGTTGTAGGCTAGCTTATACTTGTGCTCATACTAAGAAATTGGCTCTCTTTTTAATGATGCTCAGATCAAAGGAAATGGCTTTTTTCTTATTAAAGTGCTACTATACTGCCGCACATAACTTTTAATAAGCTTCTAAGGTCTATAAATTTTTGTATGTAAATCTCATTAATTTGAAAGCTTTTATGGTATTTTTTTTTAATATGAATTTTAATTTTGAATAGGGCATAATTACTCTAATGGAGTTCGAATCATTAGAGTAATTAAATAAAGTATTTAATACATAATAATTAAGATTCACTAAATAAAATCATTATTACAAATTTATTAAAATCAATAAACTACATAGACAAAATATCTAAAAGATCCGTTGGGTACTTAAGAATTTTCTAATCTTTAAATAAAAATAAAGTATATAATCATGAAAATTAAAAACATAATATAGAGAAGAAAGAGAAGCAGTAGATTTCTTGGAGTTTACACCAATGGCGTGGAAAAAGTGTAATAATGCGGTCGTTGAAATCGCATGTACTGTCGGTGTGGAATTCTGAACAGTTATTTTACGTCACTTCTCTTCTGTGCCTTACGAAGGCAAAACCGCAGAAGAGCCTGCTCACGCGAACTAAGAGCTGTTAGTACTCCCATTTTTCTTCCGTCACTTCTTATCGAATTATTTGGGAGCTGGCCTTTTCTTTTATGGATCTCGATGGCTATCATTGTTAAGAATTTGCTTGGAGTTTATGCTTCATTGCAGTATAGGCTGGAGCTTTTGCATGATAAGGAAGGCTGTATCTTTCTCTGGCTTGGTTTCAATCCTCAGTTTTTTTTCTTCACTGCAAGATTGTATGCCAACGGTTCTGATATTGTCTTATAACACTGTTCTATTCAAACGCAATGCTTGTCGGCCTTTTCTTTCATAGCCGGGACTGCTGCTATTGCTTATTTGTTGGGCATTGGATGATGGAATGCTGTGTTTAACGGTCCAATATTCAAATTTAGCTTTTCAGGTTCGGAGGTCCTCTGCGGACTTACTCTTCTTCCGGCTTCTTCTGCGGTTATGAGATGCGTTCTTATATTCTCTTGCATGAGATGATGCTGTAGTGCTCTTGATTCTTCAGGATTCTAATTTTAGTGCTCGACCTATAATAGCTGCTTTTTTTAATTTGCTGTTGCTGTTTCTTTCTACTTTTATTGTTGTTCTCATTTGGAACCTGTTTAAACTTTCGTATTCTTGTATATTACGTTGAAATGAAAATTGGAAATAAAACATTTACAAAACTACATTCAAATAGAAATGGAAAAATATTTAATGCCGTGAAGAATTGAGAAACCGCTGAATCTGGAACTAGAATGTGTTTTGACATTGACTTTACAAGAACTCTTGAAATAGGGAGAGTCTAACATTAAATAGAAGCAATTGATCACATCCAAACATCAAGAATGTGATTAACGGAAGAAGTTAATCTCATGCGGGTTTAGTCATCTTATTACACCCCAGCAAGTGATACATGGCGGACGGAACAATGAGCTTGGAGATGTACTTCTGAAAGTTCTTAGGAGACAACGATTGTAGTTAGGAATGGGATATGCCGCACTTGGACTTCTTTCTTGACAACTAGCTCACGAATAAAATGAATATCAAGAGCCACATGTTTCATGTGAGTGTGCGTGCAGCACAAGATTTGCAGCTGGGTATTGACGCATGAGAAAAACTAATTTCTTGTAGAAGATGAACTACCCAAAGAACTTCATTGGCTGTATTGGTTGTAGCTTTATATTTTGCTAGCGAGCAATATTGGATTGCTTTTTGGAAGACCACGATGTTGGTATTAGAACTTTCACCGAGAACACAGCAGCGGAAGCGGCTTAGTGCGCACTCGATCGAGAACTGAGGTTGCGCTGATGGTTACCCAGCAAAAATAATATCACAAAAAACAACAAGAAAGGGAATCACAATACATGCATGCAACACAACCATAAGCACATCCAAACAATCTCAGATTTTACGTGAAAAACCAAAGAATAGGTAAAATTCAGGAGCCTCTCCACACAGAAATTTTCACTATGTAAAATGAAGAGTACAGAGTTACGAAGAGCTTAACCTCATCAAAGAATACTAGCTTTTATTCTAGGATGAAGGGGAGAATTAGCAGCCACCACCTGAAGTGTCTTCTCCAACATGAAAGAGTTCTCCTACACAGTAGCTCTCCCTTAGGGTTCCTCCTTATAATCTCCTCCCACAACGGCCAAAGTCCTCTCAAACTGAAACGTTAACAATTGAATAATCTAAAACATATTTCTTTAAGTAGACAGCTCTATTTTAGACCCAAGAGTCTAAAATACCATCCAAATAGCTTAGGCCAAAACCTGAATTGGAACTGAAATCCTTCAAGCGCTACCTGGGCTTCGGGTAGCCATGTAATGACCTAAGTCGTTACCATTGCAAATTAGGACTAAACCCGACTTAAAATTAAGATCCCGGGTGACTTCAAAATTAGGGCAAAACAAAAATACTATTGGATAGAGTACATTTTTATGATCATAATGCCTAAGTTTGGGAAACAATCTGGATAACAGATACTTCTGAATTATTTAAATTCAAAAATTTGAGAAAATTAAATACTAGTCTAAATTCAGTTATTTTGGTGTCGTTAGTTTAAAAATATTAAAAAAAGGTTACACAAAAAGTTTCGTCAAATTTGGAGCTATGGATTGACCATAATTAATTTTTGAAATTTTTATCTTTAAAAATTAATAAAAAATAAAATATTGCTTCAAATCGAAGAATTTTGGTGCGAGTGTGTTCGTCTCATCAAAATATACATCCGTATTAAATTTCATTATTTTTATATAAAATAATATAGGAGAGAGAAAGAAGAGAGAGAAATAGGAGAGATAAAGATGAGAGTAGAACAAAAAGATAATTTTTTCACATGTCAAAAAAAAAAAGTGAGGAGAAAGAGAAGGAAGAGAAAACCAAATTGTACACTATCAAATAATGGATGCGAGAAAACAAAAACATAGTTTATAAATACCCCGCTTCCCCCTCTCTTCCTCCGTTTCTCCCCTCCTCTTTCCCCACCTCCACTCTCCCTCTCTCTTTCTCGGCCACCACCAATTTCCCCCATCAACTTCCAATAAAGCTCATAAATAGTAAGATAGAGTAAGATAATTAGAAAGAGATAAAATTTTTTTTATTCTTTTCATTTTTTTTTTCTTTCTTCTTCTTCTATTATTAACAATGATGTTATTATTATATTATTAATATTATTATTATTACTATTATTATTTTTAATTTTCACAACTTTAATTCATATCATTTTTTTTCTATATATATATATAATAATAATAACAAAAGCCATCTCAGCACATATTTTATTTCATAAAAAGAGGACTTACAAGATCAGGACTGAGAGGGTACATAATCTTAAAAAAGCTAAAAACCTGAAGCCAGCCTAAAAAATAAAAGACACTAAAAGATAAACTTAAAAGATAATCCTAAAAGGTCTCTCAACACTAAAAGAAAAGAAAAAAAGAGATAAAGATAAACTTTAAAAAAAGGAAAGAAAACACTGCATGATGCAAGGCAAAGCAGTAGAAAATGGAACATAAAACCAAACTGCAATCAAATCAGCCCAAACCTGCACCAACACTTCACAAAACCTGCACATCGACACAGCACTGCAAACCTGAGAAATTCTGCACCAATAATCAGCCCCAATGGACTCAAACATGCAGTCAATTTCAGCCAAAACCTGCACCACCCAACACAAATCCTGCACATAGTCTCAAAAAAGTTCAAACTAGCAGCCCCAAAAGGAACAATGACAACCACAAGAGTGCAAGCAGGAGAAACAGGAGCAACAACACTCCCACCAATCTCAGTAATCAAATACATAGTATCAGACAAAGATAAAGAAGTGGCATAATAATCATAGGGAATGATGCTAAAAAGGAGAATATTGCCAGCAACGTTTTTTCTAAAATTATAAAGCAGCTATCATTGCAATAAATATGATTTGAGCAAATCTGATTTTAAGAAATGCAATGACAACAAATAAAAGTAGATAAACCGATCATTAGGAACCAAAATCAGGGTATTACCAAAATAGTCCAAACTGCCCCTAAAATTGCAAAGGATACAACCCAAACAATAGCAAAGACACCACAATAGCCACCAATATTACAAAGGATATAACCCAAACAGCAGCAGTGAAACCAATACAGCCACTAGTAATGCAAAGGAAATCGCCCAAACAACATAGGGAATCGAAACAACAGCAGGTCAACCACTAGAACAACATTATTAAGGAAACAACCAATAAGGGTATTACCAATATAGACATGATTATTAAATATACAACCAATATAGACAATAGAGCATAAAGCCATCAGCCAGAAAAGCCAAACTAGCAGAGACGCAAGTAATCCCAGCCAATACAGTAATAACCCTAGAGCCAGGAATAGCCAGTACATCAATAACCCCAGGACTAACAATAATACAAGGACCAGCCCATTTAGCCAATACAACACCAGGACCAGGATCAACCCATTTAGCTAATACAACAAAAACCTCAGGACCAGCCTTAGCCAAATCAGCAATAAACCCAGGCTCGACATTAACACCATTAACCCAGGAATAGCCAACACAACATAGTTGAGTAATAAATAGAGCCAAAATCAATCTCAAAGAGTTTGAGACAACATTAGCATTATTTAAGATATTCAGCAGCATGAGGTTGAGTCTAACTTTGACATTATAATTAACATTAGCAAACTCTAAATAATTCAGCAAAACAGCACGAATGAGATCAGCTAAAATAACATATATGTGAATCAACAGAAAGCCAAAATACCAACTATAAGAGAATAGCTGATACAACATGTTTGAGCAATAACAAGGGCTAAAATTAATTTCAATGAGATTGAGATTAACCACAATAATATAATAATCAATGGCATTATCAAATCAATTGAAAGAAGTGTCAATTAAGTATATGTTTGGCATAATCAATTTTCAAGTTTTTTCAGCTAAAATTTGTTTCTTTGTAAGTATTGATAATTTTAGTAACATCACTTTTAATCTCATTGACAATTTAACCAGTACTAAATGGAGACAAGTAATACTTAGCATTATTCCTAACTATTCAAATATGCCAAAGAGCATAGCTATCAATCAATTGATCAATATGAACATTTTTCTTATGAGTAGGCTAACGAGTGTAAATATCTTTAATATCAGCAGGGCTGTAAGAATCATTGGGAATAATGTTTAAGGAAGACCAAATGGATTTACTAGAATTATTATTTAGAAAAATTTGGTTGATAGTTTCAATATTTGCCGAGCAGGAATGACATTTAGAAGCTAAATTATAACCTTTGGATTGCATGACATCATCCACGCTGGTAAAATTATTATAAATCCTCAATAGAAAAAGGCCGATCAAGTTAGGAATGCAAGTGTTCCAAATCTAATTAGAGAAATCAAGCTGATTGTGAGATCTACAAATGTGGTGCCCCGCTCCATAACCCACAATCATTAGACTAAGGGGTGGAGTGTCACTTTGGAAAATCCCTTACTTAAGATTGGATTAGGTATTGACCCTAATCCACTAGTAAGGAAGAGATAACCCACTGTATATATGCCTTAAACTCAGTCACTAAGTGAATACAGATCAAAGTGTGGAAGCAAAGTAAAATAAGTATATATCCAGATCATCACAATAAATAAGAAAAGGATAGCACACAGCTCAGAGTATAAAGTATAGTAAGGAAAAATACAGTCAAGGTACTTGTATTATTATAGCAGTAAATAAATAGTTTAAAAGAACTAAAATAAAATTTCTCATCCTCACAAAAAGTTGAAAAAGAACTAAACAACGTCTGGCTCTCCTGGCTGATACTCCTCTTCAATAAATAGCTCATCCTCTTCAGCAACTAGCTCCTCAATCTTATCTAAATCTGACATTATCAATTTCACAATGCTAAGGCCCCAGCCAATAAAAAAAAATCTTATTAGATAATTATCCAAGTATATTTTAGGCTAAATATTTTAAATGAATTATTAATGTCACCATTTACACATACAAATAAACATAACTATATAGCATAAGAGCAGTAAGCATACAAAGAATATGATAAGTTATAAATACAACATTTATAATTAAGCAAGAATTGAGATAAAAAGGCACATCTCAAGCAAACTAAATAAGGAATAGACATACATATATAATACAGTAAGTAAAAGTACTGAAAGAAAAGTCTAATCCTAAATATGCTGATGATCACATGACATATATTGATTAAAAATAGTAAGTCTGAAAGTGGTACATATAGTAAGCAGTTAAATATAGTGTCTTATAATTATATACAAGTGAGCAGGTAAGCAAAATACAGCTGACTGAAATAACATGCATCAATAATATAGTAAACAATAAACTAAAATTAAAATAGGTATGTAAAATTACCATATCAAAAAATTGGCCAATTGGGCCCAGACAAAAATTCCTAAAGCCTTTCTGGGCTAGGGTAGACAAAATAGAACAACAGAACTGAGGAGATAATAAATACAAATGTAAAATCTTTTAGTTATTTTACTTTTGCTTCTATAGACACATCCAGAAATAGTTGAGGAGTCAAGCACGTCTGCAAGACTATAGGGTTCCAAGCTTAACATACACTCCTCAATGAGTAATGTTAAGCATCCTTATTTCTCCTTACCCATGTCTACTAGGGTAAATATGCACCATAACCTACCAGAATATACTGGACATAAGGTAATTGTTATCCTAATTATTTTTTGTTTTCATTTCATGCACAAAGTTTTCTTACATGACATGTCCAAGGAATTAAGCACAAAATATAAAAAATGTATAGCACAAATAAATCAAGTAAGCAAGGGACTCTTTTATACATGGTGACACTATTGTTGTCTGATTAAGCCATTTTATCTATTCTAAGTTACACAAGTTCAGGATCTTCAATTCCTACTAGCGAGTGTAACTTAGAATTATGGCCTTATAAATTACAAAATATTAGGACTAGTTAGGTCATAATAGGATTAATTTAATGTTAATTATGTAGGTTAAATAATAAATAAGTATGACTTAATTAATATATTTAGTCATTCTAAACTAAAAGATGACCAAAATTTATTAAGCTAGCAATTATAGATTAAATGTCATGAGCTTGGGCTTAATCACATAGTCCCAAAGATAAAGTCTAAGGATATAAGGTTTTAGTTCTAAGTGAACTAATGAGTGAGGTAAATTCTATTAAGCAAAATCAAAGTTAATAGGATAATTCTCCCATCTTGAATATAAGGTTGAAAGATAAAATAATCAAAATTAAGTTGTAAAATCTAAAAACTAATAAAAATAAGGATTCATTCATTGAATAACCCTGTTATTCAATAAATGAAATCTATCTTATAATCTAGTCCTAGTCTTAGGAGTAGTCCTAATATGATGTGAAAGATCCTAAGGAAAGACTTAGAGAAATTTGTTTAGGAATTTAACTAATTTGATTTAATAACTAAGTTTATTCACTTAAATGATTGTATTATAATTTTAATATTAATTTTATTGATTTAAAGGATAAATTAGGGGTTAAGAATGCTTAACCTAAAAAATCTAGGCAAAATGACCATTTTGCCCTTACTTAAGGGTTTGAAAAACTACTTTTTAATTTAGGGTTCTAAATTAAAATTTCTTACCAAATAATTTTTTACTATCTAACATGAAGATAGACAGTAAGTATGCTCAATTTGGATATGAAACGGGTCCTATAGGTCTAAATTAAGAATTTTGACATAAGGGGCAATTTAGTAATTTACACTCAATGGAATCTAAATTTTTATATAGTTTACTGTTGGTTGCTATTCAAGGACTCCATAGAGCCTAAGAATACTAAATTATGAGATCTAATGAATTAGTTATAACCATTTCAATTTCCAAGGGCAATTTGGTAATTTTCTAAGTTAAAGGGGTCAAAAACTTAACTTTTCTATTTGGTGTCCAAAATCAGCAAATTCAATGTCTATAGCTTTCCTATAACATACTAAGTTCTTTAATAAGGAGTAGACCCAAATTGGACCTCAATTGGTCAAATTATAACCTAACTAGGGTTAGATATATTTTGGTCATTTCTGATTTTCTAGGGTTTAATAATGAAAATATATTCAGCAAAAGTAATGCTAATTAACAGCAAAAATTAAAGGCAGTGCAGAGAAATATATAAGTAACATATATGAAAATATATACTTCATAAACTGTAAGTAAAGATGTAAAGTAAGCTGTTGTAGTAAAGTAAGTAAGGTAAATTCAGTCTCATGAACTGAATAATTTGAAAAGTATAGTCATAAGACTATAGTAAATATTCTCAATCAATAAGATTATGAGAAATATAAATTTATGTTATTTTATCTTATTTAAATATATATTTTATTATATGAGCACTATACAGAACAAGTGAGGAGTTAGGCATGCCTGCTCAACAATAATGTAAGTGGGGTCTTCTATAAAGACACACATTCCTCCTTATAGGACATGTGCGGTCCTGGTCACTCCATAGTTTGCCCTGGATTAAGAACAGCTATACATCATAATCTACCATATGAAACTCCTTAGAAAAATGTTAAATGTTTAATATTTATGCACAATCTCTTAAAGAATGTTTTCAATGATTTATTATCAATAAGTTGTAGCATTTAAGGATTTTAAATTATTGTAAATTATGTGATATCCATTTATTTCTACCTTAATTATCTATCTGAAAGATTGGGGCTAATCAAACCCTCAATTAACTTTGATATTATAAATCTCTAAGTTAATTGAAATACAATTACACATATAATAATGAGGTTTTGGAAAATAGTAATTTATTTAAGTGTTAATTAAATGATAAAATAGTATTTTAATTTATAAGATTATATACTAAATGTGATTCAAAAATCTATTTTATTTGTAGTACTTACAATTGACAAAGTTATTTATTAATAGTTCCTCTCTAATAAATCAACCAAAGTTACACATTATAGGTTCATTATTGCATATCCTAAGTTGTAGCATTTCTATTATTTATATCACTACAACCCTGGCTCAAAAGGTTCTTTATTCATCCAACTTAATGCTTACCATCCTAATTTCCATTTAATAAGTTTATGTCCTATAAGCAAGCTCTCCAATTAATATCTTAGATTAACTTAAGGATTTACTGAGCTTCAAGCTTACTAGAGTGTCTAAGGGCTTAGACATTTCTAACTCCTTAGTTACACTAATTTATTAACTACTCACTGCAACTTACAATAAAGATTTTTAAAGTAAAGGTTTTCTCTAATAATAGTTTATAAGTTCTAATCTTATTGATTTGGGAATTTTAAGACTAACAATATGCTTTAGACTCTAGTAATATTTAATAATTGCTAAATAAAATGTTAAATAATAATATAATGATTTGGATCACTCCTACATCTAAGGAAGAGAAATGATGTATTAAGCTCAATCTATACTCTCAAGTTTTCTATAATTGAGTATAATGAACTTTATTCATAGGATGTATGATATTTAATTTCTACCTAATAGGCTAGATTAATTTACAATGATCAATTACTAAATCCAAATCTTATAATTCTCATTTGTATCTCTAAGGTTGGAGCTTATTTCTATTTTTAATTAGATTAGTATTAAGGCAAATGTCTCTCTACTATAAGCATACCCAAGGGTTCAATCAAGTCATAACCTAAGTTAAAGCTTGCTATCATAGGGTTTAGGAAGCTAGCAATTACAATATCTCCGACATATGATTTTAATATTAATTAAATGAGGTTCCAAAAATGTAAAATCTCCAAATAATATCCAAATGATATAAAATCAGTGGTTATAACTTCCATATACCATAAGGAGTATAATGACAGTAAGCAAGCTCAATTTGGATAAAAAATAGCTTAATTAGGGTTTAATCATTCTAAATGACAATTAAAAGGTAATTAATGAAATTAACTATCAAATTAGAAATTTGACTTCATATTAATATTCTTCATATTTTTTTGATCATTTTGATATATAATTTCACTATATTTAGATTTATAATTAATGAGATATTAAGTATTAAATAAATTGAATTAAATTAACTAATTCAATTTAATTCCGAATTAATTGTACACACACGGGCCTAATTGCGCGGCCGCAGACCCTTCGCACGAATGCAAGCCAAATCGCGCATGCGGGGCTCAGGGACAATGCTACGTAGGTTGGGGTCGACCTGCCCGACATAGTTTCTCTTCCCTTTCGAGAGCAGTAGGTAGGAACCTCGGTTTAGAAAATTCTCAGTGCAAAGTTCAATTCAATAGTCGATACACATGTCAAAGCATCAGCATCAACGAGACCTTTCAAACAAACCCAAAAGCCCCCTGTGAGGCTGACCCTAACTCGAGATGTTTTCTCGAGAGGGTTGGCCTCCTATGGTTTAATGTGGAAAGAAAATTCTCCCTCCATAATGGCCCTTAGGTTGAGAACAAGTGCTTGTTGTGTTCATTGGGTCAAGGCTGGCCCAAGGAACACCTCCCCGATGGTGGGGATAGCCCGGGTTGTCGAGTTCAAAGTAAGGGGCTCGGGCTACTATGCAGAACTATAGCAGCTCTAGTCCCCCAATCAAATGGACTTGATCGAGCCAAATTGGCTCAATCTTACAATAACTATCATCCTAAAATTGATAAACAAAACTAGAATCAAATGGAATTGGCTAGATGTGAGGGTTAGAACGGTGTACCTAGAGTTCATAACCTATGATTCATAGTTTTATGAGCTCGGGAGGGTGCAGCTATGATTCTAAGTTCTAAACAAAGGTCTCAAGAGATCGAGTAGAGGCTAAGGATTTAAATGGATGCTTTAATTGGAGCTAAGGGGATCTAGAGCGGCAAAGTGGCAGCTGCTGCGACCTGTATGGGCCGCGTGTGTAGGCAGCTACCACACGCAGCACTCTCCTGCTCGCACGGGACAAAGGCCACCAGTCGTTTGATCTAGATGGTTTGATCAAATGACGGAGATTATGCGTCGTTCGAACAAATGATTGAATCCCGTTAAGTATAGCGGGCAATTAATTAATTTAATTAATAATTAATTACTTTTTATCTAACTTAAATTAATCTATCAAATGAGCTCTGAAAAATTTAAGTAATTCACTAATAACTAATTTGGGGGCGAGAAACTCAAAAATGATGTCAAATTTTTAATCAGAGGTTAAATTAATAATACTTATTTTTTTGATTAATAATTTTATTAAAATAATCAAGAGAGTCAAATGAGCTCCAAATTGAACTAAATTATAGAGGTTGGTTCCTAATGATGTTTGGAGACTAATGGTAAGGTTTTTAGATTGATTAGATTAGAAAATGACAATTAATAACCTAAGATTATTACATGGCTCCTTAAAGAAATCTGAACCCGACATGTCGGTTTCACATGCCAGGGCCCCAACAAAAAATACGAGAGATCTTACATTAGATAATTGCTAAGTACATTTAGGCTTTTAAATTACACTACAATTTAAAGATATTAATATTGCTAAAATAGAAATCAAAACTATACAAAATATTATAAAAAATTGTAAGGCTGAAAATTGTGCAGAAGTGAAAGTAAAATTGTAATATTAAATAAAAAATACTGAATATAAGATTATAACTGAAAAAAATTGCTAAAAAGTAATGTAATACTGATATGTACTAAAACATAATAATGATATAACATGTCATATTGAAATGTATTGAAATTCAAATGTCATATATACATATCCTATGTGCCTGAATTGCACCGTTACAGATTCTAGAGTGTAAACTAGATTGCACTGCTAATGTTGATGTTATGCTATGCAGACATGTTATAATAGAAACAATGTGATAATAAATAATAAAAATAATAATAGAATGCCATCCACTTATTTTTATCAAATTTTGGGCCTTCTTAAAAGAAGATATCTGCAATAGTGTTAAGGATTTTTTTGCAATGTTCCCTTTCTTAAATTCTTTAGCCATTTTGCCATTACCCTCATTCTTAAAGATAAAACTTGCAATTGGTGGACACAATTTAGGCCAATTACTCTAAGCTCTTTTATAAACAATATTACCTCAAAAATCATTACTACTAGACTTTAGTTGTTGCTTCCTCGTATCATAGAACCCAATCAATCTAGCTTTTTCCTGGGAGGCACATTCAAGACAATATTATTGCGGCCCAAGAAATGTTTCATAGTCTGAATAGAAAAAGGGGGGTCACAATCTTATTCTTAAATTGAATTTGAAAAAAGGTTTTGACAAAGTTGATTGGGGCTTTCTCTTCTTGGTTCTAAAAGCTTATGGTTTTAATGATTGGTTTATTAGCAAAATTAAATACTCTATTGCAAACATCTGGTATTCCGTAATGATTAATGGGGTGGATTTTTTAATTTCTCTAGAGGCCTAAGACAAGGGGATCTAATTTCTCCCAATTTAATTAACCTTTCCATGAATTATTGGTCCTTTAATCTCAATATGGCTTTCTCTAATGATAAAAGTTTTCACTATAATTTAGAGGTAACTTTTCAGTTTTTCATCTTGCTTATGCTGATGATATAAATATTTTCTCAAATGCAAAAAAACAGAACATTAATACGTTGAATCATGTTCTTAGATCCCTTGAAAAAGATTTGGGCCTCAAGATTAATTGTAATAAATCAAATGTTCTTTATAAACAACAAAGTATCTTTGAACTTGAAAGATTTATCATCTCTAAAATGGGATTTAAAGTGGGAAAATTACCTTATAATATATTGGTGTTCCTATATTTAAAGGTCCCAATAAAAATTTGATTTAAAATGACTTGATTGATTAAAATTTTAATCGGATTAGGGATTGGGAACACAAAATTCTCTCATAAGGTGGTAGACTCATTCTTATAAAATACATTCTTAATACGATCCCTCTTTATTGACTTGAGGGTTGCTCTCATACACAGGACACATTGGATAAAGTTAAAATAATCTTTACTAAATTCTTATGATCTCATCAAAATGATTCTAAAATGATTTGATCTAATTAGGACAACATCACTTTTCAGGTTAATGAAGGAGGTCTTGATTTGAGAAGTCTTGATGCCCTTCACAATACTTTCTCTCTTAAATTTTGGTAGAGGTTTAGAACCACGAATACCATTTGGGTGTCTATTTTAAAGGCTAAATATTGTGCATCTACCTATTCTAACCTAGTGAATAATAAAATTGTTGACTCCTCAATTTGGAAGAGGATACTTGAGATAAGAGAGCTTATAGAAAAATCAATCTGTTGGGATGAAATTGGCAATACATTTGATTTATGATGTAATTCTTGGAGTAACCTTGGTCCTCATCATGATTGCTGCTTTCCCATTCTTCCTAAACCGACTTTGGGGGAATGTCTTATGGATGGTAAATCCTGGAATTTTAACTTAAATTAGTTACACAAGTCCTTTAAATATTTGGCTAAGGGTAGTGAAGATTTCCTTTCAGCTTTATCGTAATGGTGTATATAAGCGGCAGCAGTGGCCGATCATTAAGAGGTTTCATACTGAGTATTTGCTGCTGTAATTCGTGCCTGTTTCGCGTCAAAATAATGCTAATAGGGTGCTGGGATGATCCGAAGTTGCTGTGGGCTGCGTGGGAATATTTGCTCTTAAACGTAATTTTAATGGCGGTGGGTGAGCGCTGTGAATTTTGATTTAATGATGAACTATATTGATTACCTTTTGCTTGCTTTTCAGCCTCTTTGTGTTGTCGGTGCTGATGGGAGAATGTTGTGACGGGTCAATTTTGTTAATAGTCCATCTTATTTGCTTTTGCTGCTTTTGATTTGTTGGCTGTGATTTGATGTTTTGCACGCCTTGAAGAGGCATTCAGTGGTGCAACAGTAGGACAATTTCTCCATAAAAAAGCAATTCTGGGACAAATCATGCATGAAGCTACCTACCCCTCTCTCTCAATCTAGCTCTCTCATTTGTCCAGTGATCCATGAGAAACAGCGATAGAAAGCAAGAAACAAAACTGAGCACATGCGTGTGCTTGGGTACATCATGGTGATATAAAGAAGCAATGGAACTTGCAGCTCTTTTCATCATCCAGCTCTGGCCTTCCTTTCTCACGCAAGGCTTTCTCCTTTCTTTCTGATGATTTACACCCCTTGTTGATGAATATTTTCATATTTTCACCGCAAGGAATAAAAAATGGTTCGTTCCTTTCACTTTAAATTCTCTCATACATGCATGCATTATGCTAAGAGTTGCGGTCTTGCGTGCAAGCACGGCCATGCATTGTCATTTTGAAGCAATATGTCATTTGTCAACACTGTTCATGCTAAAGCATGCATGCATGCTGAGCGGCTTTCTGTAAGCCAAATTTGCCTTTGACGAGTTTGGTAATAACCTTTCTCTGGAAATCATGCTTTGGCATTGAAATGACTGAAGGTGAAAGTTCTTCCTTCGTTTTCTAAATAAGCCACTAAATTTCTTGGTTAGTTGGAATAATGCAAACCTTTTGAAGAAAGATTCTTCATTTGATTTAAATTAGCTGTTGATTAAATTAAGAAATAAATGCTAAAACTATTTAGAATCAACATAATTATTTATTACAAAAAATATGTTCCATTAATTATGTAATTACACATAAAATTTGTATATTTTCTTGACCATTTTTTTGATAATATAGTAGTACTCATTTTTATTAGTATTTTTGAAAATAGTTGTATTCTGATAAATTATTATCATTATTATTTTGTTTTCCCCCGTATTTCTGTTATAATCATAATAATATTCTCGAAAAACAATAAACCTCAAAATAGATCATTAAAAAAAAACATAAGAAACATATGAATTTATGTGGTTCCATAAAAATCATCTACGGTTTATGAAGAGGAGAGAATGAAATTCACTTTATATATCCTATGCAATTTTCTAAGTTTAATATTTTCAGAAACTTTATAGGGTTTTATTTAAAATTCTTAACTTTTCTATATTTATAATTTATAATAAATAAATTAAAACTAAAATTGAAAATATTGGCAATATCTAGTTTATCTTTTTTTATTGTTTAAATTTTCTTAAGGAAAAATATTATTTGACTTTTAAATATCACAAAAACAAAAAAAAAAAAATATTGATGATTAAAATTTATAATTTAAAATATATATTTTTTGAAAAATATTAATTAATTTTTAAATATTTCTCAAAAAAGTATAGATGATTAGGATTTAAAGTTTAAAAAATATATTTTAATGGCCCCACAAGCAAAAATGAATTTAATAAATTTTTTTTATTTTATTTAACTTCTTAAATCCATATCATCAATACATTTTTGAAGATATTTGAGAGCCATATAATAATACTCATATTTTTATAAGCATCCCAAACAAATATAAATTTAATAATAATTTATTATTATATTTAATTCTAAATCCTAATCATTCATAATTTTTACTAAATATATAAGAACTTTTAAATAATAATATAATGCGCGTGTGGCAGTTGACAGCCAAAGGTTCTATCTTGTGAGACTACTCTCTCTCATTCCAGAGATTTTCTCTGTTTTTTCATTTAATTAAAAGAAAATGCTTCCTTTCCTCTCACCCTTCTCCCTCACATCCGGCCGACGCCTCCTGCCGGCAATCACCACCGCTGATCGACCTCTGATTCAGGTGAACCGCTTCTCCTCTCAGCTTCCCATTCTTCCTCTTAATCATATCATTCATCTCCTTTTTCAATCTTCTTCTTCTTTTCCTCCACTTTTTCTTCTTCATCTTTCTTTTTACTTTTGTTCTTCGACTTTTTAATTCTTTATTTTTCCTTAAAATATATCATTTATCTAAATATATTATTATTATTACAATATATCATTATTAAGGATGATCATGCTGTCCGGAGAAGGGTTACTCGTCCGCTAGTTGTTTGTATTTACTTTTGTTGTAAGCACAATAAGATTATTATTGCCTCCAATATGAACGAAAGTCTAACTTAGTTGGAGAATAACTAGGCTCTTAATTAGACTTTTGATTTACATTAATGGACATTTGAGCATAATTAGGCTTGATCATTCATCATTAAACTTGATCATAATTAGGCTTGATCATTCATCATTAGACTCTAAACATAATTAAGTTAAGTATCCCCTTCATTTCTCTCGATCTCAGTTATTATCCCCATTCTATAACAATTCAAAGTTGTTACCATGTTTAATCTGGACTAAACTAAGTTTTAAATCTTGTTCCATTAGACTAAAATAGTTATTAGAACCTAACCCTAAAAGCTTGAGATCTATCGGACCTTGATTGGATCAATTGGTTATTTTGCCATTTTTTTTTAACATAGAAAATTACTCAATGTGCTTAGATTAATCAATTAAAGTCCAAATTTATCATACTTGCTGTCATTGTACTCAATGTGCTACAGTAAAACTATAGCCAATGTGTTTGTTTGATTTGAACATGTGTTTGTTTGATTTGAACATCAATAGGTGAAAATGAGTTTTTGACATCTTAATTAAATTGTCATTTTAGGGTCTTTCTTATTTCGCTCATAATTAATTCAATTCACCTCTGATTTTAATAAACTTAGTATCTATGAACTCCCTAGGCTGAATAGAATAAGTATATCATAAAATTATTATTTTCATAATTAATTTTGCTAGTCACCCCTTAATAAACATAAACCTTAATTAGAGCTCATTAGCTCTAAATTTTAATCAAATTAGGTGTTCTTAGTGTCAATACTTATCTTAAAATTAATAAATATTTTTTCTTTGATAGAAATCAATTTGGAACCTTAGGACTCAATCCCATTTTTGACCCTCAAGGAGGGGTATTTTAGTTATTTTGACCAAGTGTGGTTTTAAATGCCCTTAAGACTTAAAATTTGAATATTTTTCTAAAAATCAGTAAATTGAATGATTAGAATCAATTTAAGATCATTTAGACTTGTGAAATTAGATGAAAAAGCTAAACCTTAAATTTTTCTTAAGTTAAATTAAGTGAAAGGCAAGATTCCTATTGTGGACTTAAAATCCTCATTATAACCTATCTTAGTGTTATTCAATGCCTAATAATTTAGATATAATCAACTTAGACTTTGTTAAATTTTTTTTTTCTAATATTACTCCTAAGTAAATCCTTAAGCAAATTCCTAAGTAAATTTCATATCAAATTTTTCAAGTGCCTCAATGTAACAACTCAAGATTGTTACTCAATTTAATTTTAGCTTAATCATATCATAATTAAGTTCATCTAGCTATTAGAACCAAACCCTAAAGATTTGGAGCAATTCAGAGCTCAATCAAATATTTTGGATTATTTTATTAATTAATTAATTAGAAAATTGAGGTTTTTTAATTTGACCTCGAAATCAAAATCCAACTTCGCTATTGCGATCATCACCCCCAAATTAGCTAGAGGTGATATTTTGGACGCGTTTGGAAGTCGTCGGTTTTTTGCGAATATTTTAATATAATTAAATACCCCAAAAATTAGCATAATTAAATAATCGTAGGAATCAAAATTCAACTTTGCCATTGAATTCCTCACCCTCAAATTAGCTAGGGGTGAATTTTTGAGATTTTTTGGAGCACATTTATTAAATCTGAATTTTTAGCAAATTAAAAATTAGAAAATAAATAATGATTAATTACTTAAGAAAAATCCCTTTTTTTTTCTTACCTGGCTTTCCCCTTACCTTCATTCGGCGCCCCATAATCCTTCCCTTATGCAAGCAGCTAGAGGCCATCTCCTTCCCCTCTTGGCTGAGGTGAAAGCTCATGATGGCCTCCCCCATTCCTCACCTTTAAGAAGGAACTCAGCCCCCTCCTTCTTCTCCTTACTGTCAAGCTGAAGCTTCTCCTCTTCCCCTATTATTGAACTTTGTGCTGAAGAAGGAGCTCCCCTTCCTCTAAGATTTTGAAGAAAAGCAGAGCAGTTAGTGGAGCCAGATCAGGTGGATGCTTAGGAGATCCAGGAGGAGTTCATGGAGCACTAGTGGACTCTTCCCCAGCTTTACTATTTTGCCTAGTCTATTTCAGTTCAATACTTAGATTTTATGTCTGTATTCAGTAAATCGTTTGTAATAATTTTGGATATGTTTTTCATTTCTTTTCTGAGATGAATGTTTTATTCAGCTTCTATGATGAATGTATCTGGATGTTTGCTTTAGCTTCCGTACTTTGTTTATATACTACTTATACTTAGTATTGTGATGTTATCAGTATACTAGAAATATTAATATTTTATTCATATACTGGATTCTTCATATTGTATTCTAAATATAATGTATGTATTTGTCTAATACTTAGGATAAGGATACTACTCTTATCTTAAGTATTAGCTCTCAACCCTCATTTGGGGTTGAGTCAGCAGCCCTTCAAATGGGTTTTGTTTGAGCTATTCGGGGAGATGGAATATTCCTTCCCGAGTGGCGCACCGCTCCGCCACCGAACTTGATTATGACAATCTATTTTGCGGGCGGCGACAAGGCGGGGCGCTACACTCAAATCTTAGATTTTCTCTCTTAGTTTTTAGTTAATTAAATTCTATTGAGTAATAAGATTACTGAATAGATTCAATCTTGTTTGAGGTTAACTTTCTATTTGGAGACTATAAGTTTGATTATTTTATCTTTTAACTTTAGTTCCTTTAGCCTATCCTTAAGGTTAGTGATCCTTTCATCTTAATAAATTAAATATCATACCTTAAGATTCCTTAATTCTTTCAATTAAGATTTATGAGAAATCCTATATCCAAATATATTGGCACCTTGGATTTAGAACTTGAACCTCATATTTGGAGTTTGACTCTATTTTCATAAATCTTGATTATCTTAATCAATATTAGTTTCACGGATAATAATTATATTAATTAGGATGATTAATTATTAATTATTGACTTTAATCTTTGTATACGATATCCTTGATTTTTAATTAGAATTTATTAAGTAATAATGTTTAATTTTATAAAGCTGTAAATTTGGGACGAGTAATAGGATATTGGAGATCTTGAGCTTGCATTCTCTTAGAGTAGTTAGAACAGAGAAATTCTATAACAATATATATCATATGTGTTTTAGTAGAATCTTGCTTACTATTAAACTTTTTTGCCTTGTATTCCTTATCTTTGATCCTTTTTTTTTGAACATATCATATAAGGTAAATTTGATGCATAAAAGTGAAAACATAGAAAATTAGAATAACATTTGCATCGAGTTCATATCAGGACAAGTGATTGTGTATACACATTACTGCCACTAGACTGGCAGTAAGGAGAAATAAGGATACTTGACACGTACTCATTAAAGAGAGTTGTGTATATTTTAAAAACTCGCTTTACTCTTGCAAACGTGCTTGGCTCACCAGCTATTTCTGGACATGTCCATAGAAGTAAATTAAAATAACTAAAATTAACTGCATATATATTTCTGCTTCTTCATTTCAGTTTCAGTTTCTGCTTTAACTTTGAGAAGCTAAAATAACTTGCATGATATAATTACTGTTTAGTACATTTACACTTGCTTTATTTGCCAACCTTATGATATGGATGTTTTATGTGTCTACTTTTTATTTTCCGCACACTTTACTTCAGTTCTAGCTTTTATATAGTATTTTCTTATACTTATATACATGGTAGGGTGCCAGTCTTGATTGAATATTTGACTTGGTCTATTTATATGTATCATAGTTCAATTTTACTTTCTATTTGATTAGCATACTCTTAGATGATCATGAGCATGTTAGGATGTATTTCTTTCGGTAGTTGTAGTTACTTTAAAGTATTATATACATATATATATATATATATATATATATATATTGCCTAACCTTGTTATAGCTTTTAGATTGAGGGATGTTTCTTATATACTCCTCTTTGATAAGTGATAAATGTATTATTTATAACTTTTTGACTTTCCTTTGTAGCTTGATGCACCTTATACTTGTTATTGATGTCAAGTTAAATGTGATATCTTAAAAATAAAGAATTCACCACTTTATCCTATACTTTGAAAATTGCCTAACATAAGATTTTTCTATTCCTGGCTAGGGTCCTCGCTTGTAAAAACTAACATGTCAGATTCAGAGCTTTTTGAGTTGGTTGCACCAGGTGAGGAGCTTGGCCAGGAAAAGACCTTCCCTTTGCTATTGATATTTATATAGCCTTTCACTTTTGTTTGTGAGAATGAGAGTTTTTAATTTTAAACGTTATTTCAAATGTTGTAATAATACAAGATCTTGATGTATTTTCTTTGTTGAATTTTTATTCTGAGTTGGAATATTTTTCTTTCTGTATTATGATTAATGGATGTTGGTTTTACTTACTTCTGCACTCTAAATTTCTTGTATATACATTTAGTGAAACTCTAGTTTAGATATGTATCATATCCTTTAGTTACTGATAGATTAAGGTAATAACCTAATCTAATTATAAATGGGGGACCTATCACGATGACCACTCTGCCATAATTATGTTAATATACATGTTAAAATGATGATGATTTAGATGGGGATCACACAGATAGGCAGTAAAGAGAAATAAGGATACTTGACACATACTATACACATTAGTGCCACATGATAGGCAGCAAAAAGAAATATGGATACTATACACATTATTGCCATTGTACAATCGGTAAGGAGAAATAAAGATACTTGACATGTATTCACTTGGGAGAGTTGTGTCTAATTTGGAAACCTGCTTTAGTCTTGTAGACGTCCTTGAATCATCAACTACTTCTAGATGTGTCCACAGAAGAAAGTAAAATAACTAAAATTAATTACATATGTATTTCTGTCTCTTCAACTCAGTTTTAATTTTTTCTTTAGCTTTGAGAAGCTAAAGTGACTTGCATGATACAATTACAGCTCAGTACATTTACAGTGCCTTTATTAGCCAACCTTCTGATATGGTAGTTTTACGTGTTTACTTTCTAATTTTTGGGCACTTTACTTCAGTTTTAGCTTTTTTACAGTCTTTTCTTATACTTATATATATGTTAGGGTTCTAGTCTTGATTGAATATTTGACTTGGTCTATTTATATGTATCACAGTTCAAATTTACTTTTATTTAATTAGCATACTCTTAGATAATCATGAGCATATTATTATGTATTTCTTTTGATAGTTATAGTTACTTTACAGTATTATATATATATATATTGCCTAACCTTATTATTGCCTAACCTTGTTGTAGCCTTTGGATTTTGGTATGTTTCTTACATGCTCCTCTTTGATAAGCTATAAATATATTGTTTATAACTTTTCAAGTTTCCTTTGTGGCTTAATGTACCTTATGCTTGTTGTTGATGCCAAGTTAAATGTGATACATTAAAAATAAAGAATTCACTACTTCAGCCTAAAATGTACTTATGTAATTGTCTAACACAAGATTTGTTTTTCTTTTATGGGGTCCTGGCTTATAGAAACCAACATATCAGATTCAGAGCTTCTTAAGGTGGTTGCACCAGGTGAGGACCTTGGCCAGGAAAAGGGCCTTCTCGTCGCTATTAATATTTAAATAGCCTTTCACTTTTGTTTGTGAGAATGAGAGTTTTCTATTTTAAACTTTATTTCAAATATTGTAATAATACAAGATCTTGATGTATTTTATTTATTGCATTTTTATTCTGAGTTGGAATATTTTTCTTTTTGTATTTTGGTTAATGGATGTTAGTTTTACTTGCTTCTGCACTCTGAATTTATTGTATATACATTTAGTGAAACTCTAGTTTAGATATGTGGTATATCCTTTAGTTATTCGTAGATTAGGGTAAAAACCTAATCTAACTATAAATGGTAAAACCTAATAGCTGCACTTTTACTTTCTTCTTTTTCCTATAATATTTTTAAATAAAAAAGAAAGTTTACTCTTAAAATTTCTGCTATATCGAAATAAATAAGTTATTTTCTTATTTTCAAATTAATTGAGCAATTATTCATTATACTTATGTTATTATTCTAAATCTTGATTACAATCCCCGGTATGTCCATTGACGCCACCCCAATCCTCGCACCCATGCTGGGAGCTAGGATTGGGGGACATCACAACAGTAAACCCTAGCTTCCTTCTAGAAATGAGTAGGGATAAAATGATCATAGTAGAGTTAGGTAGTATTCTTAGGGGCATTTGGAAGAGCTTGTAAAGTGCTTCATTACGGTATAAGGCACGCGAGCTGGAGTTCACAATGCTAGAATAATCGCGGATGCTTTACGTGCGCGTAGTCGCCACATGCCATGAGTCGAGTGCGCCATTCGGGTTAATGGATTAAGGTAAATTATTCCTTAATTAATTAAATACCATTTTTAATTAGTTAATAAATTCTAAAATAATTATCCAAATATGGCAAAATTATATCTCAAAGTGATAAAAAAATATGAGAAATTTACTGGTGGCATTACTTTTCTAGTATGACTAATATTTTTACTAATGACTTTTAAAACCCTAATTAACTTAGGTTAGTGCTTAATTATTTCATTTTAGCTCCAATTCAATTCCACTTACTATCATTTTACCCCCCATGCTATAAGGAAAGTAAATTCACAGACCTAAATTTGATTTGATGCCAAATGAAAAACTTATTTCTAGGAGCTTAAAGCATGGCTTAGCTCATTAGAACCTTAGATCTCTTGGAGGACTCAGTTGAACCATACATTACATTGACTGATTACTAGGGGAAGTTTCATCGATGAGAACACTTAGATCAACCTAGAGCTTACTAGCCTTGCCAATCAAGTAGGAAGGCAATGTTAGGAGAGACAAAGGGTAGGGGTTGAATTCTATTGTGTCTTGATTGGTAATTTATAATGAACTAGCCATTAGTGGATTAGAACATATTAGTGTAAGTTATAAATCTTAATAACTCAAGATCTAGTTAAAAAGTTTAGAATGAGACTTATTTTTAAATTATTAAGTAAAGGGAATTAGCATCAGTAGTTGTAAGACTAAACACTAGTGAGAGTGAATGAATAATAAAATTCAAATTAGCTCAATTCATTTGAGAAAATTTAGATTAGACTAATAGATCTTGAGAACAAGAACTTAGAAAATCTTAATACTTACCTTTCAATAGTTGAGACACTTATAAGAACAAGAACCCTAAAAGTCCTTGAGGTAAGAAAAACATTAGAATTTTAGTTAGCCTTTTTAAGATAGATATTACATCTTAGACATTAGCTTCGTGGTTAGATAGGAGACTTGGTGGATTATAGTTTTAGAATTAGGATAGGTAGTCATAAATGATTCTTTTATCATAATTTTCAAAACTATAAACTTAATATTACACACACACACACAAACCCACCCACCCACCCACACACACACACACACACACACACACACACACACACACACACACATATATATATATTAGAGAACCTGTATTGACACAAAAATAGTATTACAAAGTGGGTTGGGAGGGTACAAAAGCCTAGACCTAAAAACCTAAAGCCAACCCAAGAAAGAAAAATCCAAGGAGTATCCTAAAAGATCTTTCCAAGCAAAGAAAAATATAATACAAAACAAAGGGAACAGAAACAGATAGAAGTCCCAAAACATAGAGAAACACAACCTGCAAAAGAAATTTAGAGATAAAAGCAAAAAAGAAAATATTAAATTTACCACAAGCACCAAATCAGCCTCAGAACCACCAGCATTGTTGGAACCTCTGCTTAATAGTGAAACTTTAAAACTTCTTCAACTAGTCTAAAGCTCAACACCAGTAAAATCACTTGAAGCCAGAGTGCCAAAATGAAAACAACCAGCACTAGATTTGCAAAACTAGCCAACCTCAAACAAGCCAACAACCAGTGGGTAATCTGCAAAAACTAGCCAGTAGAAAATAACACACAACCAACAACCAGAAAGCACACATCCAGCCAGCATCCATCAAGCACACAGAACCAAAATTATGCATATAACCAATAGCCAAAAGGCAAATTACCAGCCAACATCCAGCAAACACATAAACAACAACCAGAAAGCTTGCACACAAAGGGCATTCCTGCACTGAATACAGCCAACCTACCAGCAGTAGACCCCGCAGTAGAGCCAAATGAACCTAGAAACATGTCCAAATCAACATCTTTCTCAGTTTCTTAGTTTTTGCAATTTTTGTTTTCATAAATGAGATTGCATTTATCCTTTCCATCCTACAAATTTGCATTACCAATACAGCTAGAAACAACATTCTCTAAAATGATGAAATTACTCGTAAGGTTTTTAGCATTTGAAATACCACTAGCATTCGCAATTCCAAGACCACTAGCAGATCCAAATCACCAAGAGAACCTAGCAAAGGATCAAACAAAGAAAATAGCACTAGGCCCGAAATAGCAAACAATTTAAAGATCCAATGGTCAACACAAAAACAAACTTTAAAGGGATAGCACATTTTGGACATACTCAACATTTAAAAATTTCCAGCTGAAATTTTTAGCATTATAATTGTTGATGGTGTTGATCACATCAGTTTTTATATTTATCATAATTTTATCAGAATTAAAGAGGATTGAAGAGCATTTAACATTATTATGCCCGTTCCAAATGTTCCACAAAATGTAACTATCCACCACATGGCCAACGTGAATTTTTTTCTTGTGAGAAGGCCAACAAACAAAATTATCTTTGATATTAGAGTGGATGGCAGTGACATTGGGCATCAGCTTTATTGAACTCCAAATTTTATTGCTAGCTTTGCTGTTAATAAACACATGATTGATTGATTCAATGTTGTTAGAGCAACAATAACATTTGGAAGCAAGGTTGTATCCCTTAGTTTGCAAAATACAGTCCACACTAATAAAATTATTGTAGAGCCTCCAAAGAAAAATCCCTATAATATTTGGGAAGCATTTATTCCAAATCCAAATAGGGAAAACTGGGGGGTTATGAGACCTACTAACATGCCAAAGTGAGGTTAAACTGATTTTGTTATTCAAACAAAGGGTTGAATTTTCCACCTTAATATGATCAAATTTAGGTTTAAAGCAAATAGTTTTGTGAACTATGTCATAAGGGAGCAGATTATGAAGAAGCTCTAAGTTCCACCCAGTATTAATATCAAAAAATTAGCTAGCTTAAGCTGTTGGTTTCTAATAATGCATCTGTTGTTGGCCAAAGTTACATAGTTGTTCCAACAATCATACCAAAAGGATATAGAAGTATCAAGAGCATCCCAAGTTAAGCTTTTTTCTATAATGTCTTGAGATGAGAGCTTCTTGCCCAAGTATTAGAAGCAGTACTTTTGTTTGGTTTAAGATGGGTGAGTTATAGCGCAATACTTAGCTAGATAATGGATGACAAAATAGTGTTAGATATTCTAAATTTCCACCAAAGTTTGTGGGAGAAGGCCTTGTGTAAAGCACCAAGGCATCTAAACATAAGCCCTCCTTCTAGAGTAGGGTAAGAGAGACAGTCCCAAGAGCACCAAATCATTTTGCTTCCTTTAGGATGAGTCCAAAGGAGTTTATTAAAGATGTATTTAAAGGTATTGAGAATGAACTTGGTTGGAGAGGTTACCTCAAGCTAGCAAAGGGGGATAGTGTTTAGGACATACTTGAGAAGGATTAACCTCCCACCTTGAGAAAGATAATTGAGATCCCAACTTTGAAGTTTTTTTTTGATAGAATTGATGAGTTTTGAGAAATTGCTATTTTTGTTATGCCCTAAAGCAATTGAGATGCCAAGATATTGAATGGAGAGCTTACCTCGTTTAATGTTTAAGGATTTGATGATTCCATTTTTATTCCTGGCAGGAATTTTGTTGTTAATAAAAAATTGAGATTTAAGGGGATTGACTTTGAGGCCGGACAACTGCTCAAGATAATAAATTAGATTTTTGATTTTATTAATAGAATTATCACAAGCATTACTAAAAATGATGAGGTCATCAACAAATGGACCAGTAGTTAAAGGCAAGAAATAAAAGGATACGGGAAAGAGGATCTCCTTGTCGAAGTCCTTTTTCAGATTTGAAGAAACCTCCTGCCTTGCCATTAATAAGAACAGAGAAGTAATTATATTGAGTAAGGTTTTTAATTTTTTGAATGAAACAAGCATTACACCCATAGCTACTTAGCATTTTAGTGAGAAAGTTCCAATCAATTTTATCAAATGCTTTTTTAAGTTTAAGTTTTATGATAAGGTTGTGCCCCCTGCATTTTTTTAAGACTCTAGAAAAGTTCTTGATTAGCCAAATATTGTCTTGAATTTGTGTCCCAGGGATGAAACCAGATTGGCTTAACTCAATGAGAAGGGAAGATGTTTTTGTAATTTTTTGGTTATAATTTTGGAAATAATTTTGCTTATGGTAGTGCAAAGGCTTATAGGTTCAATCCTATTGCTTGTTTAGAAGATAACATTTATGCCACTAAAATGAAAAGCTTAGATCAAATTAAATAAATATTACCAAAAATTAATATTAATAAATAGAAGGTTCACCCTGGACCTTCTTCTGTATCCTAATGAACATTCTTTATTGGAATATTAGAGGATTGGGTGACCCTTCTTCCAAAAATCATCTCGAATACTTAATCTATGAACACAAAATTGAGATCACTATTATCTTCGAGCCCAAACTCCAAAATACTGCTTGTACCAAAATTCAACATTTCTTAAACTATAATAACTGCACCACCTCCCTCTCTAACAAAATATGGATCATCTGGAACAATAATAGGAAAATTGAAATTATTAATCAATGTGATCAAGCAATCCACTTGAAAGTTTCTAATCAAAATTTAAATGATGTTATCTCTTTTGTCCATGCTAATATCCTCAGAAGTGATAGGCAATATTTATGGGATTTTCTAAGAAACTGTCATCACACTAATCTCCCATGGCTTGTTGGTGGGGACTTTAATACGATCCTTAATCAGAGGGAGTACAAAGGTTATGCTCTCAATCACTTTGCTTCTACCTTTGTTTAATTCTACTCTTATCGATTGTAGTTTAGATGATTTCAATTACACTGGCGCTCCTTTCACTTGGTCTAATGGTAAAAAGTTTGCCCGTCTTGACAGATTCTTAATGAATAACACTTGGTTTAATCATTTTTATGATATTAAAAAATTTTCTTTGAACTCTTCAAATTCTGATCACAAACCGATCATTATTTATTCTAGTAATACCCCTACTGGAATCAACAAATCCTTTAGGTTTCAACTATTCTGGCTTAATAGACGGGACTGCTTGGATTTAGTTTGATCTTCTTGGATTGAAAAATATAACACTTATGGCCTCCCAAGACTTGTGGAAAAATTCAAACATCTAAGGAAAGCACTCAATGTTTAGAATTATACTGTGGTTGGCAACATTTTTACCAATGCTACCAAACTTGAAAATCTTGCTAATAGCTTGGAAAATTTATTCAAAGATCAACCCACTGTCCACAATGAGATTAATTTCTCTAAAGCTAGGGCTAATCTAATTCAATGCCGCAACAATATTGAAAGTTCTTGGAAATAAAAATGTGGCATAGTTGAAAAAGCACTAAATTCTATCATAGTTGGGTAAAGAAAAGATGCAGTAAAATCAAAGTTCACTTGATTACCAATGATGATAGCTCAATTCTTTCTAATGATGAAGAAATCCAAACTTCGGTCATTAATTATTTCTCCACAAAATTTTCAGCTAACTCAAATTCCTCCAATGCTCTATCTTTGTGCCCTCCTGATTCCATCATTACCCAAAGTGAAAATAACTCTCTAAACTCTATACCTTTGAATGATGAAATTTGAAAGGTTGTTAAAGAGCTAAAACATAATTCCTACCTTGGACCGGAAGGGTTTCCATGGGAATTCTTTATCAAAGCTTGGGACATTGTGGGAGAAGACCTTTGCAATGGGATTAAAGAATTTTTTTGTAACATCCCCATGCCTAAATTCTTTACCTATTCCACTATCACTCTTATTCCAAGGTGAAAAAACACTAAATTCTATCATAGTTGGGTAAATAAAAGATGCACTAAAAACAAAATTCACTCGATTACCAATGATGATGGCTTAATTCTTTCTAATGATGAAGAAATCTAAACTTTGGACATTAATTATTTCTCCAAACTTCAAGGTGAAAAAACACTAAATTCTATCATAGTTGGGTAAGTAAGAGATGCACTAAAAATAAAATTCACTCGATTACCAATGATGATGGCTCAATTCTTTCTAATGATGAAGAAATCCAAACTTTGGCCATTAATTATTTCTCCAAAATTCTTTTGACTAACTCAAATTCCTCCAATGCTCTATCTTTGTGCCCTCCTGATTCCATCATTACAGAAAGTGAAAATAACTCTCTAAACTCTATGCCTTCAAATGATGAAATTTGAAAGGTTGTTAAAGAGCTAAAACATAATTTTTGCCTTGGACCGGATGGGTTTCCATTGAAATTCTTTATCAAAGCTTGGGACATTGTGGGAGAAGACCTTTGCAATGGGATTAAAGAATTTTTTTGTAACATCCCCCTGCCTAAATTCTTTACTCATTCCACTATCACTCTTATTCCAAAAGTTAATTCTTCCACCTGGTAGAATCAATTTAGACCCATTAGCTTCTGCTCCTCGATTAATATCCAAAATAATTGTTAATCATTTAAAAGATGTAATCCATAACTTAATTGAAAAAAAATAATCTGGTTTTATCCATGGGAGGCACATTCAAGATAATATCCTTGCAATCCAAGAAATGTTCTATAGCCTTAATAAAAAAAGTAGAGGGCATAACATTATTCTCAAATTAGATTTGGAAAAAGCTTTTGATAAGCTTGATTGGGGCTTCCTTATTAAAACGTTGCATGCTTATGGATTTAATGATTCTTTTATCACCAAGATCAAGAATGTTATCTCTAATGTGTGGTTTTCTATTTTGATCAACAGAGTCCTGGCTAGTTTTTTCTCCTCTTCTAGAGGTCTTTGATAGGGTGACTCGCTTTTTCCAATCCTGTATAATATTACCATTAATTATTGGTCTCTAAACCTCATTAGAACTTTTCTGATGGACACTAACCTTCATTTAAAAATTGGGGGCAAACTCATTATCTCATATTTTGTCTATGCTGATGATTTTATTATCTTCTCTAATGCTACCAAAAGAAATATTACCAAGATCAAATTTTTACTTAATACTCTTGAGAAGGACTTTGGGCTTAAGATCAATTATCTTAAATCAAACTTCTTCATTAATCACAAACAAGCTAGATTTCAAAGAGGGCAAACTTCCCTGTAATTATCTTGGCATTCATATTTTCAAAGGTCATAATAAAAATATAATCTATAATGGCCTCATTGAGCAAATTTCATTACATGTCTCAAAAAGGTCAGCTCACCTTGATCAAATACATCCTTAACATAATCCCGCTTTATTGGTCTGAAGTTTCCTCACCAACCAAGACTACTATCTTTAAAATTAATATCATCTTCAACAAGTTTTTTTGGGCTCACAACATGGGCACTAAATTAATTTGGACCAAATGGGAAAATATGACCTTTCCTCTGAAAGAAGGTGGGCTTGGCATAAGGAACCTTGAGGCCCTTCATAATGCTTACTTTGCCAATCTTTGGTGGAATTTTAGAACCAAAAATAATATTTGGGTGGATATTTTAAAGGCTAAATATTGTGCTTCCATGCATTTTGTGCTTGTTTCCAAGAAAATCACAAACTCTATAAGATGGAAAACAATGTTGGAGAACAGAAATCTTATGGAGCAACTCATTGCTTAGAATAAGCTTGACTCATCTTCATCCTTCTTGTGTGAATCTTTGTGTCATCTCGTCCCTCTGCATATGATTTGTAAGCACATCCTCCCCAAGCTTACTCAAGGTGATTGCTTTAATGAAAATAATTCTTGGAAGAACAACCTAATTATTTCAATCACTGAACCTAACCTTCATGAGACTATGGTCAATTACATCCCCAACATTAAAGCTAAGAAGTATGTCATTGCAGAGTTAATCCTTAATGACAAATTTAACCTTCATTTAGCTTGGAACATTTATAGAAAATATAAGATTATTAATTTTAAGCCATGGTTTTGGCATAATAACATTCCAACCTTAGCTTGTTCATTTGGAGGATCCATTTTAACTATATAAGTGTTGATGATGAGCTTATCAAAAGATGTTTTTACCTTCCCTCCAAATGTCATTACTACCATTTACTCAATGCTAATCCTAAAGGTGTGAATCACTTATTCTTCTACAATTCATTTGCTCAGTCTCTTTGGAATGCTTTCAATATGGTTAAAACACACAATCAGGTTGCTGTTGATATTTCTAACCTCATTGATCATTGGGATTCAAACTCTTTTAATGCTAAGAAACTGCATATTGGCAATTTGGTTGATTCTTTTACTGTTTGGCATATTTGAACTGCCCGTAATTTCAAAAAATATCAAAATGGTGAATTTAATTTACATATAAACAAACTGAATATCATTAAAGATGTGAATTTAATAAAAATGTATTTTTTGATTATTTCAAAATTGAAGATTAATTTGTTTGATGGCTGGAAGATTTCGTCTTTTGCTAAAAAGCTGTATATGTCTGGATTGTGAGATCTGGTGGGGCTTTCTCGATTGTGGCATTTTGACTGGGCCTTCTTTTGTTAATTTTGCTGGTCTTATTGAATGTTGGTTGGCTAGATGGCTTGATTGTGGTGTCCCTTATCGGCTGGCTCTTTGGCGGTCCTTTTCTTGGTTTCTTTGCTGGATGATGGACGGTTTGAGGGTCTGGTCCATGTTATCTCTACAAGCTAGCTAGTTAGATGCTGGTGGCTGACTGTTGATGCTTGGTTATTGGCTGATTGGTTGCTGGATGGTTTCACTTAATGGTTTCATTGGATGGTTTACTAACTGTCCTGCTTTATGGGTTATGTTATTTCATTGGCGGGTGCTGTTTTGTCTATGCAATTTTCTAGAGGCTTTTTCCTCTTAAGGCTCTGCAGGTGCAGTGCCTGATGTTGCATGGATAAAATTAGACTGATGGTTATCCTACTGCGTGGTAGTTTCTTATTTACTATCAGCTACCGCTATTCTTTGGGCCAAAACTTCAATTGGGAAGGCTGGTGGTTGTCCTGCTACTTAGTGGTTGCATGTTTACTTGTTGTCTTGCAGCTTAATGGCTATCTTGTTATTGGTGGCTGTCCTGTTCCTTGTTTACTATCAGTTGTTTATATTCTTTGGGCCATAATTCGATTGGAAAGGTTGGAAAGTCGCCCTGTCTCTATCTCTCAAAGAGAGGTAGGGATGTCCGTACAATTTTCAATGCAGGTGCTTAGGCATGTTCATAAAGTGGTCACCTTGGATTATCAGCCTTAGGTTTATTCTTTTGGATTAGACATTTTGGATTATTGCAGTCTTCTTTAGATGGTGTTATGTTCTATGCAGGTGATTAAGTATGTTCCTTTATTCATTTTCCATTTTTTGTGTGTTGCTGTTGTGTTTTTTATTTTTGTTTGTTTTGTTTTATTTTGCATTAGGAGACCATTAGGATATACCCTAGGTCTTTGTTTTTGGGGTTGGCTTCAGGATTTTAGTTTTTTTAGGATTCTGTACTCTTCCCAACCCTAGTCCTGTATCCATTTAATTTTTTGTGAAATAAATTTCCCATCGAGATGGCATTTAGTTTATATATATATATATATATATATATATATTGTACAATTGACTAATGACATGCACCTTAAGTCAATTGGGAGTTTAATTGACCCTAATCATTATGGTAGATAATTAAATGAGATAACAGATGGATATCACATTTTTTATATTTAATTTGGCAAACTTTTTGAAATTCAACAACACTTTGAGAACTTTATTCCCTTGATCATAACTTATATGCATAATGCAAACTAAAAATTAAATAAGAGAAGAGGTTTCACTCAGGATGGATTAGTCTGTATAGAAATTATTAAGCCAAGGCTGGATATTGAGTAATTAGGAGACCACACATATCATTGAGGGGGAATGTGTAATTATATAGGAGACCCTAAAACATATAGTTGGGTAAATGTACCTAACTCATCATTATTCTGGATGAGCCTGCAGAACAAAATATAAAATAAAATAATAATAAATTTAATTTTCAGTTTACAACTTTACATTTGTTTACTTCAATTTAGCTTCACTTTACAAAATCTCTTACATGTCTTTTAGCTGCTAGAATTTACATATCTAGCTCATATTTATCCATTGCTATTACTTAACCAATTTCTTATATGAGATTATTGAATGCACTTGCATGCTTAATTATTTTAACTTGTCTTTCCAATTTCCTTTATTTCTAGTATTTCTTTTATAATGCATTGTGCTTCTTAAATATTGTTGCTAAATGTGATATCCTTCAATTAAAAATTACTTAGACACCCAAAAATGTATTAAGACTTATGTAAGTTTAATCACATATTTCTTTTTATTAGTTGTGCCCTACTGTATTAAAAACCAAATATGTAGACCAAAAGCTTGGAGTTGAGCTAGCGGGTGAACTGAGAGTGAAGTATGAAGATTAGAAGCGACCTGAAGATTATACTAGCATTATTTATTATGTTCATGTGAGGATGAGTGTTCTTTTATTTACAAAAATATTGTAACACTTTAGTATGTTTGGACATTTTATTTATTCAAATATGGGATGAATGTTTCTCTTTTATTTTATTTGGTTGAATGTTTTGGTAATGTACAAAATTATGTTTGTAAATGTGTTTATATTTTTCCATCTTATAAATTCTTTGCCCCTCGTAGTATTTAATAGTGGGTTAAGACATGCCAATCCGATATTAAGTACTATAGTGACGCTCAATGTTGGATTATGACATCTAATCTGACATCGGGTCATTACAACTAATGCCTTTAAAACCAAATAAAATACTCAAAATTTATTAGACTAGTCCTTAATACATTATCCTGAACATATTTGATCAATATTTAGTTGATTTTTACATGGCATATGGGGTTATTAGGCAAGGAGATCAATCATTTTCTCTAAGCACCTTAGGCTTAGGTAAGGTGGGGTATCCAAGAGGTCATCTTGGAATGGAGTGATCCAAGCACAATCAAAGTTGAGGATGCGGCATTGGCACTTCATGGATTACTATAAGACTTTAGCTTGACATTGGTTAAGGTTTGGTCAACCCTTATCAAGTCGTGGTTGGCATTATAAAAGGAGGTACTTAAAATGGGATCCCATGGAAAGATTCTTGGATATCCACTTTGTTAACTCATTGGATTGATTCATATAATCCCTTAATATCTTAAGAAATATTGTTTAACATTATTGTAATGATTATTACTAAGTTTAAGGGAAGATTAGAACTTTAAGATGGAGTTAAAGAATCTTGAAATATAGGTTAGACCAATGGGCGAATCTAAGGTTCCATGCCCTCAGTCTTCTAGATCTATGTCAAATGGGGCAAGGAATGAGTCAACCGCATATCTATAAACTTAACATAGCCATGGCTTGACCTTATTTTAGCTTGAGCTAGCCCTGCCATATGCATAAAAAAGAATAGCTAAGAAATCCATATCTTAGATACAACTTGGAAAAAGGGTTAGAACTTTATGTACTTTCTGGAGAGTTGGCCTTTATTAGGCAACATAGTGTAGAGGAAATCCAAAGGTTTTCATCATGTCTAAAATCAGTTTGATTGAACCACCACAACAAAAGTTATATAGCTCCAAAGACTTAGATCACAAAGAGACTTCCCTCTCAGTTTTGAGTCCCTTGAGACAAATATAAGCAATTAGAGGTTGGACCCTTCTTGAAAGTCATAGAGTGGGATGTTGGGAAGTGTGTCAATATTCACGGTTTGATGTGAATCAACATGCTATAATGTGAGAAATATGGAGTGATGTTGATTTTGAGAGAAGAGAAATATTGCTTGAAGCTTGCAAGAATTGTGGTTTAGAGAGCTTGAGAGCATTATTAGATGTATCTCTGAGTTAGGGGGTTTAAATATACCTAATTGGGCCAGCTCATGGTGGAAAACTGGCTAAAAAATCCAATGGCCAAGCCTAGGTCGAATTCCATGAATGGTGGGATCCGAACATTGGAATTCATGTTTAGGAGGCTGAAAAAAATTGTTAGAAACATTATGATGATCATGGTTGTCACAATGGTAATCTTGATTGATCAGTAAATGGGCAAATATGGGACCTAAAATAGCTTCATTGGGAATTTTAATGGGGTGAAATCTGTATATGAAAGTAGTATATCATGAGGCAAAATTAGTATGGATATATAACTTGGATGAAAAGATTGAATATGTACTAGTTGACCTTTTAATGGACCATTTTGTTGTACACATTTTGTAAGAGAAGGACCACACTTTTTCACAATATTTTTCTAACCCAAAAAGAATTAGGCCTCGATACAAATCATATTACGTGCCTTTCATTCTTGCGGCTTATCTCAACCGTCAAAACATCAAAATTGGGCTACGTAATCCAAATTGGTAAGTCTCGACTTGCGAAGGCTCCCGTCCGCAAAGAAGGTACTGTAACTGGGTCGTATTAGATCGGCCGGGTCAAGCCAATCCAGTTCGCGTTGATCCTCATCATCATATCATAACGAATTTGATAGCTCTGTGTCTTCATTTTAAGTGATGCTTGATCATCTATTGGATCTAAGCCATAGATCCAACGACTGATTGATACCTCTATAACTTACAAGAACTCTTGGACCCTTTTCATCTTTTAAAATAGCCAACTCAATTTTTATTTAGAGATCCATAAATTATATAGTTCATGCACCTGGGTGCATGCTTATTCCCGTCTAGGAGCACCATTAATGGTCAAATTAAGACTCCATTACTCATTTAGGCGCATCTGATCAGCATTCATCCGCATCTAGATATGCATTAACGTGCATTTGTGCTTATGAGTTGTGACATCCCCGATTGTTAGCGGCTGTCCAGCACGAACAGACCATGATTCTATACATTTTAATGCAATTTGTGCCGAACATTTACTTGTGAATATTTGGATGTTTATTTTTTCTCAAAATAAAAGTAATTATAAAAGAGAAATAATTTCATAAATATATCTTAAATTTTATCTCAAAATTAAAAAAAAAAAAAGATTAAAATGCATTGCTTTAATCATAAAATAATAATTATGCAGATAATGTCATTTAATATATTAATAGAATATGAGTTTTGTAATTATAATAAAACTAAGCAAATATTTCGTACTTACGTATACCAAACTTAGAGAGACAACCACTTGTATTTCTGAAAGAGATGGCCCCCCCATGCTCATGATCTGGTTGATACCTTTTGACTAGGATGATGTCCTGGTGCAACTACAGTCGATTATCTAAGGCTAATAAAAAAAATATATTAGTACAGCCAACATTTTTAGAACAAGATAATCCTTATGAACAATTAGAGAGCATGCATTGATCTGTAGTTGTGATTTTCTCAAGTGATTTCAGTAGATCGGATGCTTGATCAGCCTCTTAATGGAGTAGTAACGCTAAGATCATACATCAACAACAACAAAATACTCACAATCCTTTTAAATCTATTTACTATAAATTATATATTAATAAATCATTAAATATGATTTTGACATACTCAAACACTTTTCATGAAGCACCCAAATACAATGATAAAATATTTTTTGAAGGAAAAACACATATTAAACTATTAAGAATAATATATAAAAAAAAAAAACAAAAAAAACTTGCACATCACCAAGCTACACATACTATAAAGAACACTCTCCATTGATTTAGAGTCAAGATCTAGCCTTGCTCTTCATTAGAGACAAGAAGATCTCCAAACAATGGCACAACTCCTCTTTTATCTAGAGTTTTTTCTTCCACTTTGGCATCCTACAACTAACCCAAATCAGCCAAATATTAATCCATAAACTAGTTCACACGCTTATATAAGTGCGACTAGTGGGCACGCCCAAGCTCCCAATCCTTTGGCTAATTGGCTCCTAAAAACATTTTTCGTGCTTGGGTGTTGCTTTAAAACATTCTTCATGCACTTAAGAACAATAGAATGCAAAGCATTCACCAAATGGGAACTTGACTGATGCATCTAGTACTTGGGTGTGCCATAAATTATTTTCATAAAATAGAATGCTATTTGAATCCAATCAGAGTTTAATTATGAGTACCACTATGAACTGTCAACGATTAATTATGGTTCTACTATGATCAGTAGCATCCAAGGAGTTCAATCTTATAGCATGCATTGTATCTCATTGCTCCCACTCAAATAGAGAACTAATCACTTTGATATTAATTTGTTGTTAAAGAAGGTGTGGTGATGTTGAATCTCTCACACTATGCAAGCTTTCACTAGGTGCAAACACAAGTTAAGGGTAGATCATATACTTCAAATCACAAACACAACACACAATAAATACATAACTAGAGAGGAGACAAAAATTTTTATGCAAAAAATCGTAATAGGAAAAAATCACGGAGCCACACTATAGAGTAAAAATCACTTGAAAATACAAGCAGTCGTGACCTCACTTATGATTTCACTTACTGCATACAAGAATACAATCCACAAATAACAGCTTGCTACTTATAGAAAAAATTCTAAAAGGCATGTCTGACTGCGTATTCATGTTCTTGGGAGTGCTAAAGCAATTGCAACACTCCAAGGTAGCGTATATTGTACATCGATACGGCATTGTCAAACATTTTTGGGGTGCTTTTGGACACAAATCAACACACTTGGTTGCATCTATACGTTTCCTCTAGTCAATGTCGCATTAGTCACATCTTGTGTGTTTTGATGTGTGCTCAGTCTTGAGTCTGCATTTGGGCACGCCTGAACGTTATGCTTCGTCACCTCGTCAAAAATGCAAAGTTTGTTTTATTGACGTTTTCAATCTCATGTCTCATTTTGTCGACCATTGATCCCACTCAAGCTAACAAACCCTAAACACTAATACCTAAGATTGGGATTTGACCGCTGATAATCACCGAAACAAACACGAAAAGTAAACTAAGACAAAAATTGAAAAAAATTGCAACACAAGCACACAAGCTTATGAATACGAATATATACATGGAAAACCCAATAATTAGAAAAACCACGGCGGCACACCACCACAAGAAAGTTCACTATAGAAGGAATGATTACAGAGTTAAAGAAAATTTATCAATCTCCTTGAGAAAGAAAAGATTCACCACCATAAGCCTTTTTCTTCTTCTTCTCTCAAATTTCTCCTTCTTCTCACTCTATGTTTCAAGCCTCCAAGAACTCTCCATAGAAAGATAGTACACACTCATTATCCTAACAGAATATGTTAGAATTTATATGAGATCCCAAACTAGCTCTTAAAGTGCCATCATCAGTTATGGACACGTCACCCGAGTTGGAATTTCTGCGGTGTCTTCATAGCTGCTTCTAAGGCGCCCAGATGCTAGAATCTCTATCTGCTGTGCTCCTGGGGTGCACATGAGCGCTGGACTCTTTGTTTTCTGTGCGCTTGAGCATTAGTGCACGTGAGCGTCATTCTTGTAGTTGACTTCTGTAGATCTATTTCAGAATCAGTCGGAACATCGTTTGCTCCTCCCTTGATGATTCAAATGGTCTCCACACCATAAAGTTAGGTTGTGCATGATCGTCTATCCATTCAACAATGCATGCTCCTTCAATTAACGCATCTGGCTATGCCTGTCTAGTACTTTTGGGTGCGTCGTACCTAGATGCCCAGCCCAGTTCAACATTCTAAGTTCAGCCCTTCTAGATTCACAACACTCACAATTTCGCCAGACAAAAAAGATTGGGAGTGATTAGTCGGTCATAGCATAGCTTATTATTATTATGATTATTATTATTATTATTCTTTTATGAATTTTGATATGCTTATGTTTCTTTGTTAGCAATTTTTATTACATCCCTTATTTATTAAACACTATATGATATTATTAAATTGATTAACTATGGGATAGATTAAATTTGAATTTAATACTAATTTCTTGACAAATATATATCGATAGAGAACAAGTGTGCACTCTGAGGTTTCAATAAGCGAGAGGAAGGTCATTTTGTTTTTTTAAACGAGTAATTAGTGCAATATATTGATTTTCTTAGTGAGATCATAATTAACAAGGGATGAGTGGACATCAACCATTTCTTTTGGCTTTTAACAGCATAAAGGTCATGCTGGACAGTGGCAGGGTTGCTTGGAAGGGAGGATATGAACAAGTGTGCACTCTGAGGCAAGGTTTCACCTTTAATATGCTAAAGATAATTTTAAGAGATACTTTGAGGCTACAAATAAAAAAGTAGGTGAAAACAAGCTACACTTTATAGATTAAAAGTTTTTTCTGTTTTTTATATGGATGGAGATTTGAAGTATAATTAAAAGTATTAATTCTTTCATTATTATTTTTTAAAAGCGAGCTCTAGCTAATGATGTTGTAACTCAGTAGCAGCTGAGCATTAACAGTCTAAGGGAAGATTAATATTTTGCGGAGCTTGATTGGATTAGCTGTGGATATACTAATCCTCAATTTTTTTCTTGGGGTGTTTTCATTATTTGCACGATGTTAATATAGCATTTATATATTTCTATTAAGGCTATGGTTGAGCGTCGGAATTTTTCTGGGGGTTGTCATCTTCTTTCAAGTGAGACAGGTAGAGAGAGATCTATAATTTTTCTTTTGCTCCTCATATTAATTTTCTGTGATATAACTCAGTGATTTTTTCTAATTTTTAAATATTCCAAATAAATCTGATGTTTTTCATATTATTTTACTACGTCATTATTTTTTGTTTTTGATTTTTGTTTCCGCAGAGACATTTCAAATGCCAAAATTGGCTTGTCTGTGATCTGCAAGAGTGTCTTAAATTGGGAAAATAATTGAGTACATTCTTACTCAATTTTGATTTCATTCGAAAATTTTAAACATGTTCAGATTCAAGAGAAAAAAGATGGGAACAATTTAATAAAGTGTTTTGAATTTTGTGGAAGACAACCAAAATGCTATCCATAATAATCTTTAATTGACATCGTTTTTCTCACTGCAGTGCTATAATTGAAATGAAATTATGAGCAACAAAATTTATAAAATAAATATACATATATAGTTTAATTTAAAACTTTTAGTATCCATAATTAGACAAATACATATCCAAATTTAGCAAATAAATATACCATATTCATGAAAAAAATACAAGGAAATTATTGATGCAATTTATTTTACTGTAAGACTAATATTTCACTTAGTGACATTTAGGAGATTTAAATAATTCTAAAAATGTTAAAAATGTTCAATTAACAATAATTTTGTGTGTGTTTACCCAAATATACTCAATATGGGTCTCAAAATACTCAGAAAACCCTAAGGAATATTATAGTAGTATTAGTTTTGCTGTTTGGATTAGATTTAGACTAATCACTTTTAGGACCTAACCATAATTAGGTTAATTAACCCTAAAACTTCAATTGACCATAAGTTGGTCAATTGAACTCCAAATTAGATGATCCAAATATCAATTTAGATTAAAAAAACCTAACTTACAGTAATCTGTAAAAATATTTTAGATCCAATGATTAGATTTGCTAATCACCCCTAATTACTCTAAAGTTTGATTAATGAATATTAGCAAATCTAATGATTCAAATTAGATAATTTAAGTTTCAGAGAACTCATAGAGTATATTAGAATCTAATTGAAGGGTTAGATTATTGATTTGGTGATTAATTTTACTAATCACTCATTAATCACCCTAAACCCTAATTAGGCCAAAACTTAGCCAATAAGAGTCCAAATTGAGTCTACTACTAGTCAATGTAATTAATGAATCATTTGTGAACCATAGCCACTAATTTTACTCAATTTGTACACTAATTAAAGAAGTTAAGATTTTTGACCCTTAATTAAGAAATTATAAATTACCATTTTACCCTTAAGCTTGTATTGGCCATAACATGGCCAATACTTATCAGAATTCAGGAATTTTAGATTCTATGGAAACCTTAGATAACAAGCAACAATAAATTGATAGAAAATTTAGATTTCATTTAGTCAAATTACCAAAATTCTTCTATGAGTTAAATTCATTAATTTGATCTCATAAAGCTTAATAATTACCCAAAATTTGTGTAATTGCTATTTAATCTTATATTAGATAGTAAGAAACACTTTGACACATAAAAATTTAGATTTGGAATCCTAGATCAAAATTGACCTTTTGAACCCTTAAATAGGGGCAAAATGGTCATTTTGCCCAAATTTAGGGTTTAGCATTTTTTTAAGCCCTAGAATAAGAATAGTATTTTAAATCATAAATTTTGTAAGTTCAAACCTTAATTTTATTTTGATCAAAAATCTCATTTTAAGCCCTTCAGGAAATCTTAAAGTAAAACCTTAAACTTTCTTTCCTTCCTTAATCCCTCTTTGATCTTTCCTTAGGTCTTATAACATTAGTTAGGATGTGTGTTTGAGGGATACTCTTAGTAATTAAGAGCCTTAATTCCTAGGGTTAGAAATAGATCTTAGGTTAGAGTTCATCTATTGAGTAAATTGGGTTACTCAATAGATGAAACCTTGAGTTTATAAGTCTATAGATTTTTCTTAAGTTTCTTTACATGATTATTTGATCTTTAAATGTTAGAGTTTAGGATAGAGATCTATCCTAATGATTTGATTTTCATTAGGATTTGCCTTAATCAAAATCAGTGAGTATGGGTATTAAACCTTAGATCCTTAGTTACACCTTAAGATTAAGTGATAAACCCCGATATTTGGAGTTTAATTCTTAATCTTTTTATCTTGATTTGGCTAATCAAGATGGGTTGGGGTTAATTAAAATATAAAATTAGGTCGATGATTTGTTTATTTAAATCAAGTAGTCGTCTTTTGATTAAGATATAGTTAGGACTTGGCCAGTCCTAATTATCTTCCACTTGTAGGTTCGTGATTCTAAGTTACAGACTGTGTAAGAATTGATAATTATGAAACTTATGTAACTTAGAGTAAATAGAACGAATAAAGTAGAAAACAATGGATATCACCTATGTTTTAGATTGAGTCTCTTGCTCACTTTATTTTGATGCTTCACTTACCTTGATTTTTGAGCTTTAAACCTTGAGCATATATTAGGTACATGAGATACTTGATGAATATCTTATGTCAACTTTGATGATTTATAAGTAGTATTTTGTTCTTTTCTCGTATTTTAGTAGGGTGTAGCTTGATTAGTATACCTCTTCATTTCACCCGGTGGGGGTCGGCTTCAGGTTCGGGTTAGTTCGATAGTCTATGCCATGCCTAGTCCTTGGGATAGGATGGATAGACTCTTGCCCCAACTAACTGATTAGTCAGGATTTGATATGGTTATATTAATTTAAGTACACTTATACTTGGTTTTATGTTGTAGCCTATCAGGCTAAGTACACTGTTACGATTCGTTCAGAGCTTTAAACTTAGCCCATCAGGCTAAGTGATACTATGTGTACTTTTAGTTCGAGTGGCTTGAGTAGCCAATACAGTTTCAATTTTGTAGTTATTGTTTTACTTTACATTTTCCTACATTTCTGCACTGCTTTTATATACAGTCTTTTCAGTCTTTTCCAGCTTTATTATATAGGATGCTAGTCCTATTTGTTGTTTTCACATGTATAGGATGAGATTGGTTTTCAATTTTTCATACACTTGTTTACTTTTATGTCACTCAGCATACTTTAGATTGATCATAAGCATGTTTAGGAGATATTTACTTTACAATATTTGTTTAGTCTTTCTTTTGCTTACCTGACCTTGTTGTAGTTGCTTGGAGGAGGTTTGTATTTACTTCCAAATTGATTTAGTTATAAACTGTTGTTTATAGCTTATTACTATTCTTTTCTTATGCTTTTCTGCTCCTATTATGCTTTTATATGAGTTATGGTGATATCTAAGTAACTTAATAAACTTACAGCCTAAAATATACTTAGACAATAGTCTAACTAAAATTTTCTTTTGTTGGCTGGGGCCATATCATTATAAAACCAATAATGATAGGTTATGAGTTTCTTGGAGCAGTTGATCCAGTGGAGGACTTGCCATTGGAGGAGGAGCCTGTGCCAGAAGATCCTTAGACTTAGTTTTCTTTCTGTACTTGTGAGGATGAGAGTCTATTTTTAGTTCTTTTGAAACTATTTAAAATGTTGTAATAATTAAGGGTTAACATTTCTTTTCAGCACTTTACTTATTCTGAATTGTTGTACTATATGGATGGATGTTGTATTTTATGCTTCCGCACTCTGTGTTACTTGTATGATCATTTAGTGGTGGGTTCTTGGAGAAATGGAAAAGTCCTTAGTTAAGGTGGATTAGAATGTGTGTCTAATCCAATTCTAAGTAGGGACATTGTCATTTAGATGACCCCTCCACCATAATCATGTTAACTTAAGAGTTAACAGGACCACGGCGGGGCAGGGCCATCACATAATAAATTTTTTGGTATTTAAATAATAATAAAATATTTGGGGAAAATTTGACGACTTCCAAATACTTTTAAAATACCACCCTTAGCTAATCTGGGTGTGGTGAATCCAATGACGGACTTTATTTTCGATTTTGAGGTCTAAATAAATTAGGCACTCTCAAAATTTTTTGAAAACCAAGAAATGCTGTAAATTGCCAAACGATCTTCAAATTGTATAAAACTTGAGATGGAGGCTCTTAAAACTATTATAAGAGTAATGGAAAGGAAAATTGATTTGATTATGTAACTAATTTATGGGTAACAACATTGGGTTGTTACAGACTCCCCTCCTTAAAAAGAGTGTTGCCCACGACACAACAAAAAAATAATGAATTTGAAAATGCACGAAGGAAGTGTAATAAAAATTGATGAAAAGGAAAGAACGAAAACTAACCTAATCAAGAAAAGAATTATGAGAATTTCTTTCACATATCCTCTTCTTTCTCCCACGTGGCTTCTCCAGTGGAATGGTTCTGACAGTGCACTTAGATCATAGGAATGATGCAGTTTCTTAACTGCTTAAGATCATGTCCTAGAATTGCAACAGGTTTAACGATGAAAGTCATATTGGGTTGCAGTTCGATTGTTATAATGTGAACTTGCTGACTAGGATCTAGCAAACACCTTCTTAATAACAAGATGTGAAACACATTATGCACGCCTGAGAAGTCATCAAGTAACTCTAACCTATATGCAGAGGTTCCAATCTTTTCAATCAGTTCAAAGGGTCCCAGATACCTTGTACTTAGCTTTCCAGACACACCAAACCTTTGCACACCCCGCATCGGACTTACTTTCAAATATGCACGATCACCGACATGGAACTCTAACGGACAATAATGGGCATCATGATACTTTTTCTATCGATCCTGAGCTGTCATCATATTGCGCTTAATTAGAAGAACTTTTCTAGTAGCCTCCTCGATCAGATCAGAACCATAAAGCTGAGAATTTTCTACTTTAGTCCAAGCAATAGGAGTCGTACACCTCCTTCTATAAAGAGCTTCATAAGGATCCATACCAATACTAGACTGGAAACTATTATTGTAGGTGAATTCAACTAAGGCGAGATGATCTTCCCATGATCCCCCAAAATCAAGAACATAAAGACGCAGAAGATCTTCTAAGGTCTAATTAATCCTCTCATTTTGACCATCAGTATGGAGACCGTGGGACCTTAGAGAATTAATGCAATTCAGCGTACTAAAAGTAAATTTGCTATCTCTATTTGAAATAATGCAATTCAGCGTACTGTGTAAATGAACGATTTCCTTAAGGTAAAGCTTAGCTAACTTCTCCACAGGATCTGTCTGAAGAATTGGAAGGAAGTGAGTTGATTTGGTGAGTTTGTCGACTATCACCAAAATCAAGTTAGTATCAGATCTGCACTTAGGCAGTCCCACAATAAAGTCCATGGAAATATTAGACCATTTCCATTCAAGAATGTCTAAGGGTTTGAGAACTCCACCAGGCTTCTGATGTTTTGCTTTGACTAAAGAACATGAGTGGCACTTATAAATAAAAATGGCAATATCTCTCTTCATGCCAGACCACCAGAATAATTTATTTACATCTTGATACATCTTACTGCTTCTGGGATAAGCAGTGTAACCAGAGTTATGGGCTTCTAGCAGTATTTGCAACTGTAGAATTTTAGGAAACCATAACCTAGTTTTCTGAAAGATCACACCTTCAGCATCCGAACATAATTTGGACTTCTTTCCACTAACAATATCAGAAACTAAAACACAATAATACACATCTTCTTACTGAGCTTTGATAATCTTAGACCTTAGAGAATTATCTGACTGAATAGCAAATAAAATAGTCTCCAAATCAGCACATATGATCAGATCATAATTTAATCAGACAAAATCTTCGATCAAAGATTTGTTGTAACAAAGGGAAGATAAATTTGCTTTATGACTCAGGGCATCAGCTACTATATTAGCTTTACCTAGATGGTACTAAATTTCCAAGTCGTAGTCCCAAAGTAACTCAAGCCACCAACGCTGATGGCAGTTAAGTTCTTTTTGAGTGAAGATGTACTTCAAACATTGATGATCAGTAAACATCTCACACTTAACTCCATATAGGTAGCATCTTTAAATCTAAAGAGCAAAAACTACCCCTGCAAGTTCAAGATCATGCACAGAATAATTCTTCTCATTAGGTTAAAGCTGTCTAGATGCATTGGCTATTATGTGGCGATCCTGCATCAGAACACAACCAAGCCTTACATTAGAGGCATCAGTATAAATCTTCTTTACCCTCTTATGGTAGAACTAGAACAGGAGTAGAAGTTAATAACTGCTTTAACTTCTAAGAAGATTATTCACAAGCTGTTCTCCAAATGAATGAAACTTCTTTTATGATTAACCGAGCTAACGACAAATCAATTTGAGAGAATCTAGAAATAAACCTTCTGTAATAACCAGCAAGTCCTCAGAAACTATGAATCTTGGTTACAGATTTAGGTTGGTCCCACTGAACAGCTTGGATTTTCTTTTGGACGACTCTAATGCCTTCAGCATCAATCACGTGACCCAAAAATGCCACAGATTTGTGCCAAAATTCGCACTTCGAAAACTTAGCGAAAATTTATACTCTCTTAACTACTCAAGGACGACACGTAGATGCCTTCATGCTTAGCATCTGACTTAAAATAAATTAGGATGTCATCGATGAAAATGATGACAAACTTGATGAGATACAACTTAAGGATGCACTGTATCAAGTCCGTAAAATTGGAAGGAGCATTTGTTAGTCCAAAAGTTATGACTAGAAACTCAAAATGCCCATAACAGGTCCTGAATACAGTTTTAGGAATATTTTCATGCTTGACTCAAATCTGGTGATAACCTGGCCTCAAGTCAATCTTGGAGAAGACTTTCGCTCTGGCGAGCTGGTCGAACAAATCATCGATCCTAGGAAGAGGATACTTATTCTTCATAGTCACTTTGTTAAGCTCGTGGTAGTCTATACACATCCGCATCGATCCATCCTTCTTTTTGACAAATCGGACGGAAGCTCCCTGAGGTGATATACGAGGGCGAACAAATCCTTTCTCTAACAATTCTTGCAACTGCTATCTAAGCTCTTGAAATTATTTCGGTGCCATTCTATACGGAGCCTTATATTTAGGTTGAGTCCCAGGAATTAGCTCAATAGAAAACCCTACCTCTTGCAAAGGAGGTAGTCCAGGCAAGTCTTCAGGGAACACATCCAGGAACTCTCTAACGATGATAGTCCCTTCAGGGCTTCTTACTTGCTTTTCCTCGCTGATCAAGGTTACTAAGATTGCACAGCAACCTTTACTAATAAGGTGCTTGGCTTCAATTGCATTAATTAGGGATGCAGTCAAGCCAAGCTTTCCTACAAAAACTTTTGGTTTTCTTCCAACCTTAAGTGAAACTCACTTTCTAAAGTAGTCTATCACGGCATTAAACTTACTTAACCAATCCATACCCAAAATTATGTCAAATTTTGTAATTGACATAACAATAAGTTTGGATTGAAAGAATTGGTTACTTATTGGGATGTGTACCAAATAGAACTCATTAGCACACATTTCAACACCAGATGGCATCTGCACTCTCAAGGTATTGCCTAGAATGAAATGTAGGAGATTAAGAGAAGAAGCACAACTCTCAAACATAAAGGAGTGGCTAGCGCCCATGTCGAAGAGTGTGTCACAAAATTGATTCTTAAAAAATAGAGTTCCTATAGCAGGAAAAATTAAACTCTAATTATAGCTAATGAAAACTAAAGTAGAAATTACAAAAAGTAAAATGCAGAGGAAATGAAAGATAAAAAATACAAAATCAAAAGTAGAACATACTGGTAATAACACTGTTGTCTTCTTGAGCTACAGAAGGAGAAAGAGCATAGACCTCGGCACCGCAGGATATTGAGAAATAGACTTTCCGTTTACATTCGTACTAGCTTGACCTTACTTTGGAGGAAACAAAGGTACACCTTTTGAATGTTGTGCACTTCTACTAGTAGGAGGAGGCATTAAGAAAAGATCTGACGCTTGAGAATTTAGAGGAATAGGGTTTTGCACAGAAGGTTGGCGATTAATCCTCATCTTATCCACTGTCCAGTTTGCCCGACAGTCCCAATGACGATGATTGGTTTTGTCACAGATGTAGCATCGACCGCCCGTGTCATAACACTTTCCGTAAGGATGTGGTCTATTAGAACTAGCATCAGGTCATCCTTGCTGAATCTATTTTTGATTCAGATTTAGATTATGAATTTGAGTAAGCTGGAAGACTTTTGGACCTTGAGGATAATTTTTTTTTAATGATTCAAATCTTGAGAGATGGGGATGAGAATGCTTCTTCAACTCCATCTGAGCTTGGTGGTACTCGACCATGCGGGCACCTTCCAGAAGCCTAGGAAAATCATCGTGATGTTGAGACATCAGATGACTTTTGATGGAATCTTTCAGATCGGATAAGAATCTAGTACATCGCGCCACATCAGTGTGGACTAGATTGGGAGCAAAATGAGAAACTTACGAAATTCCATCTCATAATCATGCATAGAATGGCTCCCTTGAGTAAGCTGTGTGAAGTCATTCTCGATTATGGTTTGGGCAAATGAAGGAATGAATTCTTCGCGGAAAACTTGTTTGAACTCATCTTATGGAATATCTTCCAACTGAACTCCTGAGAAATGGGTCCTTAATTCACTATCCCACCAATATTCAGCCTCTCCATAAAACAAATATGTGGCAAGACAAATGCATTCACTTTGAGATACACCAAAGAACTCATGACCATAAATTGTACCAAACCAATGATCATCCTCCCAATAAAGGAAGACCGATCTAGAAAAGAAGCTTAGCTCACTTTTATAGTTTGTCATCTAAAAATTTGATTAAGGTTTAAGTTAGAAATTTAAATCAATTATTGGATTAGTAATGTGTTTACTATCCTAAGGTGACTTTTTAAATATCTTTACTATTATGCATTGTTTGCTTTTGGATAAAGGGATGTCTTTATCTTAACTTAATGTTCTCAACTTGGCTCTTATACCTACTGTAACGACCCCAATATCGGATAGGAGATTAATCCCACATTAGAGCATCACCTTAGCATCAAATATCTAATTAGATGGAAGCTAAGCAAATGCTAGATGCTAAGTTTGGCCAAAGATTATAAAGAGGGTCTTAAGTTAAGATGAGAAAATAGAAGAAGAAAATGTATAAGATAAATGTGATTACAAATGCATGTATAAAAATGATAATTATAAGTGTGTGCAAAGGCAAGTAATCATAAATTAAAAGAAGTAATTGTAAAATTGTAATTACTTAAAAGTGAAAGAAATGAGATGTGAATAAAAGTACTTGCAAATTACATGTAGGATTAGTAGTTGCAATTAAAATCAATAATATAAATTTATCATGATTGCATTTACATATATGTAAGTAACAACTGTAAGTAGTAGTAAAAGTAAACATTCACATATAGCAATATAGGTTTACAATTATGAGATGCATGTACAATTATAATACAAGTAAGGATAGATGCAATCAATTACATAGGATGATTGAGTTTATAAGTATGAAATGTTTATGCAATTTATTCATCAATTTATCCAAACCAGGCATTTAGTAAGAGATCTAAGTCCACCATAGAATAAAATAAAGACAAAAGCAGTAAGAGACAAGAAATAAACTTCTAAGCATAAGAAATTATGATAATTTTAAGCACTTGGTTCAGCTCCACTTATATCCAAATGCAATTGGTCTATCATATTTTAGAATTTAAATATGATAGGGCAAAGCCAATAAAAAGAAAAATATAGTTAGAATAAATAGGTTAAGCACATTTTAAGATTAGCTAAACATTTTTATAAGTTTTGATTGGATATCACAAGCTAGTTTACAATATGAAAGTAAGCAGCGGAGCAAATGAAAGCATTTAAATAGGGAAAAGAAAATAAGGAAAATAGTAAGAAAGACTATTGAAAGGTAAAGTCAGTAAGAATACTAACAAGTTTAGACATTCTAGCCTACAAATAAAGTAAGGGTAAAAGCATCCTAGATGGGTTAGAAAAGTACTAAAGTGCATATGAAAGTAGATAGAATGAATCATGCTAAGTAAATAAAAAAAGATAGTAAAATATTTAAATATACTTATAATAATATTCACTGCAATCTAAATGAACTGTAAATAAGTAAGGTACAGTACTAAAGATATAGAAAGTGCAAAGCATAGTAATGAAGGAAGATCTTAAGCTATTAGTCTAAAATTTATATAGTATAGAACTATGAAAGGTAAATATAGCTTGAAAGCTATAATGAGATCTCATAATCAAGAAGATTGTGGAAGAACTCATAAGTTATTTAATTGAAGTTATTTTATGAAAATACTCATTCTGCGGGCAAATACAGAATGAAGCGAGGAGTTAAGCACGTTTGCCTAACAGATAAAGGAAAGCTAGTTCAAAATAAATAACACTCACATTCACTCTTTGAGAATGTAAGGTCTCCTTATTACTCATAATTAGCCTGCACTTAGCTTAACCAACATATAATTAACCCCTATAGTCTTAATGTTAAAATTTTATTTATGCACAATATCTTGTATGTACGTGTCAAATGAATAGGCTTAAAGCTAAGCAAGCATTCAAGGAAATTTAATAATTGTAAACTATGTGATATCCAAAATTATCTAATTTTAAAGATCTATTTAATGATTAGAACTAATTGAGCATCCAATTGACTTATAGATATTGATCTCAAGTCAATTATAAGTAATATAAGTAGTTAGGATTTTTAAAATGGTAGTTTAATTTTGTTTTATGAGATGTCAATATAATTTATAAGTATAATACTACTAAATAAAACTAACCTTATCTTTATCCTAAACCACCTAATTACAATAGTCTAGTAAAAACAAGGCTTAAGAAACTAGCTAGGACAAGGTGAGATAACTAAATTACCATAATTAAAGAAGGTAGAAGTTAAGGTTCTATACACTAAAATCATCTAACTAGGTTGTATTGGAAAGATCAATTCAAATCAATTACTAATCTAGTTAGGTTAAAGTGATAGGGAGGTTCTAAATGTATAGGAGAGAAATGAATTGAATGCTACAAGTTCTATAATTACTATAAGTTAAAGGTTAATGAAATCAATGTGATTCCTAAACTTGATTAATGAAGTTAGGACACATAATACAATTCCATAAAGGATTTAAATGAGGATTTAAGAGCTAAGAGTGAAGTGAGCTAGGATCCAATTTACTTACTTAAGGCTAGTCCTTATTGAATCACAATATACAATCACATAAGTATTAAGGTTAACTATATTTAATGGGAGTCTTACAGCTTCTAAGGTCATAAGTAAATCACATTATAAAATCATTCCTAAACCATCTCTTCTAAGATTGCAAATTTGAAACAACCATTTATTTATGAATACTAGCATTTAATTTAAGAAAACTAAGTTCAATTCATATAATTAAAACTGATATGGGAAGTAAATAATGTGATATGCTTACTGTCCTATAGTTTACATACATAAAATATGCAATTTATGAAACTAAAAAATTATCAAAATTACCCTAATTTAGGAGCTAAAAATCTAAAATCATCAAATATTGTCCAAACAAAATAATATGCATAAATATGAGATCCTTTTAGCATAAGGAGTAAAACGACACTAACTAGATCGGAATCAAACAAGATTGAGATTTAAGGGTTTTCGGGATACCTAATTAGGGTTAAGAAGTGACTTTAAAATTAGGGTTTAAATCCTAAATTTAATTATGTCAATATGTTTGTCTAATTCTTTTAATCAAAATGATATATAATTTTGTATATTTTGGATGTGTATATTTAAAATTATTAATGAAAAAAAATTTGCATTAATTTTGAATTAATTAACATTCGATAAGTCAGGTATAACCGCCAGCATTTAATACAAGGCGCACAGATATCCAGAGCAACGGACAACGCGGAAACAAACATAGCCGTTGCGTGGATTTTGGTGCCATCATATAGGTCAAAGTTGGGCTAATCCTATGGATTCAGGGCTCGGCCCGCACGTCAGCGTGAAGCTCTCTTCACGGCCGACGTGCCAAGCTAAGAAACGTGGCTGGGCGACCACATGGTTAGAAAAGATATGATGCCCTAGCCTCGGATTGAACGGCTAGGGTTCAGCCCGAAAAGGCTGAAGGCCCCAAATTTAGTTTGGGGTTGATTTGGCACTACTAAGCATGATTGACCACCTTACAAATTACCAATATTGACATTAAGTATATAACATCGTAATGAAGGAAAAGATAAATTCAGAAAGGTACCTGGACAACTATGAAAGCTTCGGTGGATGCTGATTTAAGGAATGATCGAGACGCAAGCCAGCCTTCTTCACTCCAGTTATTGGACACAACAAAGCATAAAGGATCTCTTGGAGGTTCTCACGGGATTAGCAGAAGAGGAAGGAAGAGAAATGAGGGGTTTTAAGATCATAAGATGAGTTATGTCCGCGTAGACCTCTGTAGTCCTCACCTGGATGCACGATCGGTGTGAGGATGACTACGTACAGGAGAAGAATCCTGCTTGTTTGTTCAGTCGGTCGATCGAACAGCCAAATCGGGTGCGAGGGCACGGGTCAAAGCTCGGCCGTTGGATATGCCTTAGAAAAGGCGGAACGTTAAGATGAGTAGATTTCGCTGTCCCGTGCGCTGGTCACACGCATGGGATATCTGCTATTAAATAAAATAGTCATTTAATAATAATATATATATAATTTAAATATTTTAAGTACTTTAATTAAATAATTAATTATACACAATTTATTACTCAATTTAAATAATAAAATAGACTCCGAAAATCCCAAAAATTCATCATTACCTAATTGAAGGGTGAGGAGTTCAAAAGGAAAATTGTATTTGAGATCGAAGGTCAATTTAGTTATCTTAATTTTCTGGGTATTTAAATAATATTAAAATATTTGGGGAAAATTCAACGGTTTTGAAACACTTCCAAAATACCACCTTAGCTAATTTGAGTGTGGTGAATCCAATAGTGGACTCTATTTTTGATTCTGAGGTCTAAATAAATTAGGCGCTCTCATAATTAACAGAAAACCATTAAATGCTGGAAATTATGAAACGATCTTCAAATCGCACGAAACTTGAGATGGAGGCTCTTAACACTATTATAAGAGTAATGAAAAAAAAATTGAGTTGATTGGGTAACTAATTAATGGTTAACAATACTAGGGTTGTTGCACGTACACCAATCCTATCCTAGCAGGGGTGCGTGGATAGGGGTGGCGTCCTCTGAATTTGTCGGAGATTGTACTCGATATTTAAAATAATAATATAAACATCAAGATCATTTCTCTATTAATTTGAAAATAACAAAATATTTTTATTCTAATATAATAAAAATTACAAGAGTATACTTTTTTCTTTATTTAAAAATATAGGAAGAAAATAAGAAAGTAAAAGTGCAGCGATTGATTCATCAATGTTGTTCTAGTTCTTTAGTGATGTCATGACATGTCATTTACAATGAAAAATGTCTGGGTTGAACACGCATTAGAAAAACTCTAAGTACTTTGGATATCATTAACTACATTATACATATAAGCAAAAAGCATGGAATTAAATTTGTAATTTGTAGGGAGACAAAGTTTATTGGACATGTGTTTACATTATAATTGCCATAATAGAAAGATTGTCTAAAAGAGCCACCAACTCCAAGGCTGAAGCATCTAGAACACTAATGGTTAGATTAATAATCCCATTGAGCTGAGCTGAAATCATCCAGGACACTAATGCCTAGGTACTGAATTGAAATCATCCCAAATAATAATGCGTGGGTACTAAACTGAGCTGCACGGTATATCCAAACTATAGAGGCAGTCTAATTAGGACACATTCCACTAAACTATTATCTTATTTACTAAGTTGTCTGATCTATCTGACACATATAATCCTCTTATGTTCATAACTTATACAATTTCAAATCTAAGATAGAACATTTATCAAATATCATATGTTTTATCTAATATGTCAAAATAATATATACTAAAAAACAAGGAAGCAAAGCATATGAAACAAGGTGTACATGGCCCTACATAAATATCTATGATATCGCTTATTTTCTAATTTAATAATTCTAACTAATCTGAGATTATACAAGCTTGAGATCTCCAATATTTTAATTTCCAATATAAACTCAAAATTATGGTGCTATAAGGTTTAAAGCAATTATAACCAATCAAGTTCTAATATAATTCAATGAGTGACACTTACATAAGTTAAATAACAAATCAATGTCTTAATTAATGATTTTAATTAATCTAAACTAACCTTGGTTAAGATAAATCAAGATTGAATATTAAGAGTTAAACTCCAAAATGTTGGGGTTTAACCACTTAATCTAAAGGTGCTAACGAATAAGGGTATAAGTTTAAATCCCAACTCTCATATTCTACATGTTAAGGCTTTCTTTTAAAGCAAATTCAAGCCTAATAAGATTGATCTTTAGTCTTAAACTAATATTTAAACACAAAATAATCATAATAAAGAATGAAATCTAGAAACTAATAAAACCAAGGTTTCATCCATTAAATAACCCATTTACCCAATGAATGAATTCTAACCTAAGTCTACAACTAATCCCTAAGGAAGATTCCTAAAAGCTTAAAGAAGGAAATACTTAAGGAAATCTTTTAAGGAAATAACTTAAATGAATAATTTAATTATTAAGCATTAAAGTTATTTACATCTTTACTATACCTATTTACTGATTTTGAGAACTTAGGAGTGGCATAATGTGGACTAAATTCTATGTTATGAAGCTTATAATTAACTTAAGAATTTCTTAAGAGGAACAATTAGGGTTTGCTTTGGAATTGAATTTAATAAGTTCAATGATCTATAAATGATTCTAAATCACTTAATTTCACTGATTCTAAGGAATATTTCAGGTTTCTAATGCTTAAGAATGATTAAGCCTAATTTTGGGTAAAATTACTATTTTGCCCCTACTCAAGGGTCCAAAATACAACTTTTTGAATTAGAGTGGTTCCAAACTAAAATTTATTAATGTCAAATGGTTACTTACCATCTAATTTAAAGATAGACATTAAGTATACCCAAGTTGGTCAAGGATTTAGGCTAATGAGCTTAAATTAGTTTTAGCTCATTAGAGGTTAATTTGTAATTCTACTTTGGGAACTATGAAATTTTTATTATACTTTTGTTGTTTACTACCTAAGTATTCCATAGAGTCAAAGATCATTAAATTATGAGATCATTTGGCAAAATTATGGATAAAATAAGATTAGGGTCTAAAAGTATAATTTAGGAGATTAAGATATGGATCCAAAAAACAAAATTTCTTATTTGGTGTCCAAATTCAACAAACTCAGTGGTTATAAACTCTTTATAGTACCTTGAGTACAATGACCGTAAGTTCACCCAGTTTGGACTCTATTTGACTAAGTTAGGCTCTAAGTAGGATTTAGGGTGGTGATTAGTGAGCAATTAGTTAAATTAATCATAAACTTACAAAACTAACCTCCATGCTGAGTTCTATCATACTCTAGGAGCTATTAGTAGCTTGAATATCTTAATTTGGGTAATTAGTGAGGCTAATCCTCACTAATCAAGATTTGGTGGATTAGGGATAATTAGAAAAACTAATTATCAAAACTTAAATATTTTTGTAATTTATTGATCTACACATTCTCTTGATTACAATGGTATATTAGATCACCTAATTTGGATCTTAATTGGCTAAGTTATAGCCTAATGAATATTTAGGGTTTAATGGTGTAATTAGAGAAGGTCCTAATAGTCATTAGTCAAAATACTAATCAGATAACAAAACTAATACTACCAAAGGTTTCATGACATTCTCTTGAGCAAAATAAGATATATATTAACTATGATTGGAGCTAACGGTACAAAGTTATGATGATTTGAAGCTTTAGGGTTAAATGGGTCATTAGTGAGGTTCCAAAATGTCACGAATAGAAATACTTACCCAAATAGAAATTAAACACTATCATAATATTCCTTGCAATTTTTTGATTAAAATGAGATATATATTTGTTATGTTTGGATTATTGGATTGCAAGCTATGACTGTTCAAAGTTTTATAATTAACTAGTTTGATTAGACTCACTTAACAAGTTACTTAAATAAGTTTTAACAATTTTTTGACTGTAGGTGGGGTCCACGAGCGCAACAGCACATAGATCACGAGACCCACACGTGATTGGCTCATGAGGCAGACGGGTGCAACTGAGGCAGATTAAATGGGCCAGCACATTAAGCGCACGAGAAACCCGAGATGGGCCACTCGGACAAGGATGGATTTGACCCATCCCGGCCCAAGGAGGATCCCTTCTTCTTTGACAGATGGGGAGATGAGGTTGGTGTGACGATCGCCTTGATAGGGGGGGTTGGTCATCACTGAGCAATTCCTCACTTATCATTAGATTATGTTTACATCCATAATCCACTAATTAGGGAAGGATATGCAATATATAATTGAATCCTTCACAAATGATTATACATGAATATCAGAGTGTAAAAGAAAAATAACAAATTACATTCACGTAGCCATAATGCAGAAAGTAGAATAATATACAACTCAAAATAAAATATGCAATAAAGAAAAATACAACAAATACCTGTATTATTACAATATTTAATTAAGTTCTAAGAAATAAAAAGAGCCACTATACCTCACAGAAATAAAAATGCAACCTAACTATGGCTCCTCAGCTCCAAGACGCTCTTCCTCCTGAATTTGCTTCTCCTCAGGTGTTATCTCGACAAACCACTCAGAAGCTGACATTATCGGTTTTATAATGCCAGGGACCCAACCAAAAAGAAAGAAAATTGGTTAGATAAATTGTCTAAGTATTTTTAAGCTATTATTATTTGCATTTTATGATATCACAAATATCCTAAGAGTTTTAGGAGCAACAAAGAATCAAAAGAAAATGATAAAAGCTATAATCATTCAATTATAACCTTAACCAAAATATGAGGTAAGCAATATATCTCAGCCCAATGCTATATAAAAGGTTAAGCAGTTTATATGTAAGACTACTAAGTACAAGACACATCATAAGTAAATATGACCAATTCTATTCATGTTGATTTTCAAATGAAATATAAACAAAACTGAAATAAATCTAGCATCCTAACATGCTTGCATATAAAACCCAAGCTCAAAATATAAAAATATTAAAAATGCTGCAAATACTATACGTGCTGAAAATACTGAAAATACGGAAATGCTGCATAAATACTGAAATTGAACTGAAAGCAACTTAAATTGAGTGAAATAACTGAAACATTTTTTATTGAACATGTGCCTACATTAAAACTGTCATAACAAAAAAATTGGCTAAGCTAGCCATCGAATTCAAGACTTAAGTATCTAGGGAACTAATGCCTAAATCAACAGGTCCACAAAAATAGAGCTAAAATCATCCAGAACACTAATGTCTGGGTACATAACTGAAATCATCTAGGACAATAATGCCTAGGTACTAAATTGTACTGCACTGTATATCCAAATTGTAGAGGTCGTCTAATTAGGACATGTTCCACTAAACTTAGCTGATCTATTTGACACATTTAATCATCGTATGTACATGATTTATGATATTTCAAATCTAACATAGAATGTTCATCAAATATTCTATGTTTCACTTGATATGTTCAAAATAATAAAATTCATATCAAGGAAGCAAAGCATACAATACAAGGTGTAATTAGCACTACACAAAGATCTATAATATTACTTATTTTCTTTTTTAATTTGTTCTAACTAATCTGAGATTAAACAAGCTCATAACCTCCAATATCCTACTATCCAGTATAAACTTAGAACTATGATCCAATAAGGTGCACAGTAAATAGATCTAATCAAGTTCTAATATAATTCAATCAATGATGCTTACATAAGTTGAATAATAAATCAAACGTCTTTAATTATTGAATATAATTAACCCCCAATCAATCTTGATTAATACAAATTAAGATTGAGGGATTAAAAATTAAACTCCAAATATTAGGGTTTAACCACTTAATCCAATAGGTTCTAAAGACTAAAGGTATAAAGTTAAGCCCAACTCTCACATTCTTTATGTTAAGGCTATCTTATTAAGTAAAGTCAAGCTGAATAAGATGAATCTCTAATTTTAATCAAAAGTTTAATTATAAAATAATCTTAATAAGAGATGAGATCTAGAAATTAATAAAACTAAGGTTTCATCCTTTGAGTAACCTATTTACCTAATGAATGAATTTTAACCTAAGTCTACATCAAATCCTTAAGGAATATTCTTAAAGTTCAAGGAAACTTAACCCAAGAAGGATTATGACTTACTTTAGAAATTTAATTTAATAAGCTTAAATGAATTATAATTGATTCCAAATCACTTATATTACTAATCGTATTAAATAATTTAGGTTTCTAAGGCTTAAAAATACTTAAACCTAATTCTTGGGAAATGACTATTTTGCCCCTACTTAAGGGTCCAAAATGCAACTTTTTGATTTAGAGTTCCAAGCTAAAATTTATGAATGCCAAATGATTACTTATTATCTAATATGAAGATAAACAATAATTACACTCAAATTGGCCAAGGATTAAGCCTAATGAGCTTAAATTAGGGTTTTAGTTCATTAGTAATTTTAGTTAAGGAAAAATTGACTTTCTTGTTATACTTTTGTTGTTTACTGCCTAAGGATCTATAGAGTCTATGATTATTAAATTTTGAGATCATTTAGCTAAGTTATGGACAAAACAAGATTAGAGTCTAAAAGTATAATTTAGGAGATTAAGGTATTGATCCAAAAAGCTAAATTCTTTATTTGGTGTCCAAATTCAGTAAAATCTGTAGCTATAGAATCCCTATAATACATTGAGTACAATGAGTGTGAGTATATCTAATGGACCTCATTTACTCAACTTATTCTCTAATTAGAGTTTAATATGATTTGTGAGTGATTAGTAAAATTAATCCTAAAAATGAAAAATTAACTTTATTAAGGTGTTATACTATACTCTAGGAGTCTACAGCAACTTAAATTTCTAAAATTAGATAATAATTATGCTAATATTCATTAATCATGTTTTGGGGTGATTAATGCTAATTAAGAAATCTAATTACAAAAAATGAAATATTTTTATAGTTTATTGAACATCATATTCTCATGATCAGAATGGTTTATTGGATGACCTAATTTAGAGCTCAATTAGCTAAGTGATAGCCAAATGAAATTCTAGGGTTTAAGGGTGTAATTAAGAATAGGTCAAAGTCATTAGTCAAATTATGCTCCAAACAGCAAACCAATACTATCATAATAATCTTGACATTCTCATGAGAAAAATGCGATATATGACTATGCTTGGAGCTAGGGTACCAAGTTATGAGCATTTGCTTTTTTAGGATTTCATGAAGCTTAAAATGGCATAAAACATCATTTTACAGAATAAGCATCCTATAGAAAATTTGATAATGCCATAATTATCCTTATATTTTTTGAGTAAAATGACATATATATTTGCTATGTTTGGATCATTGAATTCAAAATATGAGTGATTAAGGTTCTAAATATTATTGAATTAAATTAAATTAATTTAATCATTTAAATTAATTTAAATCCTTAATTTCTGAATCAAGCGGTGGCGGAACCCACGCTTTGACGTGATGAGAGACAACACAGATGAAGACAACGGGGCCCATGGAATCAAATTCAGTGCTGGCAGGGCCCACCTCTGCTACAGCGACTGAAGGAACCCATGTGCAGCCTCACGGGTCCGGCTCGGCCCAACCCGGCCCATTATGAGCCCGAACGCAACTCGGCGTAACCGGGATGCCCACAGCTAGGGCATCCAAATTAACAGCCCTCTCGGCGACGCTGGTGGCCAACCCACATGCCGTTGGAAAGGTCTTGGAGAGACCTTTTGATGGGTATGCAGGTCATCGCCGGAGGGAGTGTAGTTCACTGGGAAATCTAAACCCTAACTGCCGCTTATGGAACGAGTCGGGAACGAGCCATGTCACCGTATATCACTATGGCGAGTTCGAGCAATTGGCAGGATCAGACGATCATCAACCATGCTGAATAGATTGGAGAAAAGGAAGATTGCAAATTGAAACAAAGTGATGGGGGATTAGGTCAGTACCTGATCGACGGCTTGGAGGACTAGGGTTCGATCGGGGGGTTCCTTCGACTTCCGTAGAATTCAAATCATGCAAATGAAAAAGTGGACTCGCTCAAAGGCTTTAATTGAGCTCCAAGAAGCACTCTTTGGCTGTGGGAGTGGCCACCTGTCATCTTTGTCCTCGCTCGCTCCCAGCCCCGACCGCGAAGATCTGCCGTACTTGCCACGTCAACCCTATCGACCATGCCTCCACCTTATCCCTCTGGCAGTTAGGATTCTCCCCTGTATGGTCGAGCCTAGCATAGAGGCCCAGTGGGGTCGAGCCTCCCAATTGAGGAAGGCGGGAGCTGCCCTTGACCCAAGCATGGATTGCTGGCTCCCAGCCTCTCCTCCCAGACCTAGGCTTCTCTAAGCCTATAAATATCTCCACTGATCACACAGTGAGCTCCTTTGCTCACTGTGAATCTCATATTTCCCTCTTCCCTCTGCTCTCGGTGATCCCAGCTCTTCCGGCCACTGGTCCTACCGCGTCTTCTCATAGAGGGCGTGATCTGGCGTTCAGACCCCCTTGCTGAGCTCCTGCAACCCTCTGGTGCGATCCAGCCTAACTGCATTGTCTTCTGTCTCTGCATTTCTTCGAACCAAGGTACAGCCATTTCCTTCCCTTCTTTCTGTCAAGCTAAATATAGCTCAGCTCTTCCTTACTCAAGCCTTAGATGTTGTGTAGGACCTCTCCCTAGCTCCTCCGTGGACGTTCGAGTCTGCGGGTGAGGTCTGGCAGTGGGACAGACAGCAAATTCGCCGTCTGAGTGCACTGCGAGAGGAACCCATGGCTTTCCTAATGTGACGTTCTTGTGCACAATTAGCCATCTAGTTAGCGTCAAAAACCTCTGGGCAATGATTGTAAACTGGTATCGATGGATGGGTTCGACCAGGTCGATCGATTCGACTGGAATAGATCGATTTGACTGGAATTGATCGATCTAGTCACGTTTATAGATGACAGAATATGCCGAGTAGCATCCCAGTGATCCGGACCACCTCAGAACCTCCCGAGTCACCCTATCGCTTCTCCATCGATCCCTGAACGTGTAGGGATTAAGATGGCCGCAATCCGTGGACTCTGTGAGGAGAATTCACTCCTCACAGGTGCGCCTTCTGAGAGGTCTTGGTCGAATGGCACTCCATCGATCCAGCGCCTCCCAGTTAGGGCTTCTCGGCTTAATCCATGCGTCTTGGGTCAGGGATAGTGTAACCATTGAAATTGGGGAATGGTGTGACCAGAGCACGGAGAATTTGGCACTGGAGCCTAACCCTAGGGTTCAGGCTACGGGCGCATGCGAGAGGAAGAAGACCGTGGAATTTGGGTCGGGCCGACCCCGACCCGCGCATTTTGAGAACGAGTCGACAGATAATAAAAGGATTTTTGTATTTAAAATCCTTAAGGAAATTAAATATTAAATAGAAACATATGGTTTTAATTTAAATAAAAATTCAGAGTAAATTAATTGAATAACTTTATTTATATAAATCCAAATGGTATGATCCAATATACCATTTGAATCAGAAAAATGCAAGGAATCTAAATATAGAATAAAATCACAGATCCAATGGTTGGATTTAAAATAATTGATTAAACCTTTTCTATTTTTAATTAAATCTTAATAAATTCAATTAATAACCAAATTAATTGATTAAGGGCTCTGATTGCTCATTAAACCTTGAAGAATAATTGCAAACCCTTAAAAATCAAGTTTGAATATTAAATTTCCTTAATCACTCCTTAGTTACCATAATTAAGGATTAGTGAATTAAACCCTAGATTAGCCTCTAATTTTGGGTAAGTTAGTTCCTAATATCATGTTAAGTCTATTAGAACCTAAGTGTAAGGTTAGATTGCCCTAGAGTGCCCTAATTTCATCAATCACTCTGATTGGCCTAAAAATGTGATTAGTATTAATTAGCTTAATTAGGTTGTCAAGACCTAAGATAAGGGTATTTCCCACTTCATTAATCAATATGAAACCCATTAAAATAGATTAGACTTAATTAGATAACTAAACCATAAAATCTCAATTTTAGTCTTAAGAGGGGCATTTTGGTCATTTTGACCAAAATGTGCTTAAATGCTCCTTAAAACTTGGTAATTTTAGTGAACTACCCTAAGATAGATTAGAAATGTTCTCTAAACTCTTAGACTAACAATAATGTTAATATGATCATTAATTCAAGGAATCTCCACTTAAACCCTAATTAAGATACTTAGATCTTAAGTGACCCTAAAAGAGTCATTTGGCCTTAGTACTTAAATCTAATAATTGCAATGGTTAAATATCACCTTAATAAGTTCCATGTAGTTAGATTTTGAACTTAAATTCTAAAAGAAATACAAATAGAAACTCCTAAGGTTAAAATCTAGTTTAAAGTCTAAAGTGATCAAACATCAGATCCTTAAATCTTAGATCTTAGAGTTAGGTCTTCAATTTGAATTAAATTATCTCCAATTGACATTCTTTAAATGATTGATTATTTAAATCTTTTGAAACCTTCTATGTGGGTATAAGATAATTCAATCTCTAAAGATAATGAGGTTATCTTAAAGGTTGAATATAGATCTTAAATTCTCAAGTTCTTAATTGATTATTTTATCTTATAATCAGTAGAATAACCCTTAATTCCTTACCTTTAATTTGGGTAGTAACTGTGAACCCTAGATCTTTAATAGAACTTTTACCTTGTGATTAGAATTTAAAACACCAAAGTGGAGTTTAAGTCATAAAATGCTTAAATCTTGAATTACTTAAATTAAGATTTGGGTGAGAGAGTAAAATATTAATAAATTATATCATTGATTTATTTAATTAAACTATATAGTCATCACATGATTTTGGATTAGAACTTGTTAAGTTCTAATATTAACTTTAGGGACGTAAATCTGAGATTCTACTCGATAGCTGGATATGGAAGATCCTAAACTTGTACCTTTTCAGAGTAGCTAGATTTGGTAATTAGATAACATCATATATCACATAAGTCTAGATTGAGTCTCTTGCTTACTTTGACTAAATTGCTTTGCATACCTTGGATATTGAGCCTTATTCTTTGAGCATAATAGGAGGACTAAGGATATGGATAATACATCCTAAGTTAGTATTTGAATTGCATATCATTCAGTTTTTCCTTGATTGCAGTTGGTAGAATATGTCCTAGCTTAGTCTGCCTCTTTAGTAGTAGTATTATATAGACTGAACTCAGACCTAGCATATTTGGATGGCTAGGCTGGGGATTGATTGATTGATATTGGAGGCCCTATATGGCCTATTGGCTGGTATGGCAGTTCTATGTCTTAGGCTTATTGCTACTTAATTGGATTATTCAGTATTGTTTCTGGTTTTGCTTTGCCACATGCTTCAGTGGCCTTATTTTCAGTACTTGCTCGCTTGCCACTTATCTTAGTGACTTTACATAGATTGTTTTGCTTTTGCCACATGTCTCAGTGGCCTTTTCTTTCCTTTTCTTAATTAGCATGTTGTATATATACTCATACGGTTTACTTATATGTATTGGCATCTTTAGGATGCTAGAATTGCATATTTTCAGTATTTCTATCTCTTTCATATACTCAGCATGTGTTATTATGATCATAAAGCATGTTAGGTTCAGAATTGTATTGTAGTTACTGTTTCTTTTAACTTTTAGCCTCACCTTATTTATTTCACAATGTATGTTCTTCATACTAGTTGTTGGCTATAAATAGATAGTTTATAGTTACCATCTCTTCATAGCTCATTGCACCCTTACTGCTTGCACATTTAGTTAATTTAAATGTGATATCTTTAAAATATTCAGTTCATTAAAATAGCCTAAAATGTACTTAGACAATTATCTAACTGTAACCTTTTTGTTTTATTGGCTGGGGCTCTGACATTCGTGATACCGATAAATGTCAGATTCAGACGTGTTCGTGGGTAGTATCGCAGAGGAGGAGCAGGTTCAAGAGGAGGATCATGTTGCTGCTATTTAGTTAGATATTGTATTTTATTTCAGTGAGATTGAGAGACATTTTTCATTCTCTTTTAATTTTAATTTGTAATAATTTTGGATGTGTTTCATTTCTACATTTCGATGAGTTATAATATTGCTTTCTCTCTCATTCTACTATGTATGCTTATGGATGTTACTACTCGTCTATTGCTTCTGCCACTTTGATATTTATATATATATATTGATGAATGTTATAGCACTTGGTGACAAGTCTTTGGCTTAAGGCAGGTTGGGTTTACCTAATCGTTCTTAAGTTGAGGATTTGCCATAGTTGGAGCACCGTACTTTCTTGTTGTCAGTACAGGGGCCCCACATTTCTCTTATTCAAAGGGGATTTGCCGCGAGGAGGCGTTGACTTGCCGAGAAAATTTATGATGACTAGGGAGGAGTTTGGCAAGGTGCCGGTAAGGTGTCGGCATGACGAGATGGCGGAGCGAGGGGTGGTCATTGGTCATAGAGGAAGAAGAAGAGGGGATGAGGAGAGGGAAGGACTTGGTGTTGCCGGTGGGGGGTGTGGTGCCCCACCCTGCTGCTTAGTGCAAAGGGAGTGCAATTAAGCGACGAGACGGGTCATCACTTAGGGATAACCCTAGATTAGTATTAGCAAAGCAAATGTCTACTAAGAGGCCACTTACTTGCTAATGCTAATACTACTAATGTGTATAAGTAATTAACTACTTAAACATACGATTGTGCCTCGAATTATTATATAAGGATAATCATAATTTGGAGTACAAATAAATATAGTGTGGAAGCTAATTGAATCATATACATGCATTCATCACATTGCAAAAATAACAGAAAATAGAGAGTAATTATTATTTCTCAAACACAGTGCTGAAATAAAAATATAGAGTGCAAAAATTAAATTATTACAAGTCATTTAAACAATTCTAAGAGAATAAAGGACTAAAATTAAAATAAAACATTCTATCTTCAATAGAAAAAAAAATCTAAGCAACTGCAAAAGAGTCCTCTTCATGCTCTTGCTCCTCACCTGGATGTGACTCTTCAGGCTGCTCTAAGACAGACAGACATATTATTTTTTATATGCTAGGACCCCAATTAAGAAAAAAAAATTTTTGTTAGACAAATTGCTCAAGTACATTTTAGGTTGATAATTTTTTATATTTTAAGATATCACAAATCATTCTAAGCAAATAGGAGCTATAAAGTATTAAATGATAGTAAAAGCTATAAACAATACATTTATAATTTAAGCAAAATATAAGATAAGAAAGCATACTTCAAACAAAAGTTGCAAATAAAAGTTAAATAGTGTATAAATGAAAACTACTAAATATAAAGAAAGATCCTAAATAGTTATGATCAATGTATATATACTAATTTTTTGATAAAAATGCAATGTAAGAAAACCAATACTAAAACTAGCATTATAACATGCTTATGCAAAAAAATACTAATAAAATTAGAAAATAGTTGAAAATAGATAAATACTGAATAATACTGTAAAATACTTAAAATATTATAAATATTGAAAAATGTTGAACTGAGCTGAACTGAAAGTAAATGAAACTGAAAATAACTGAACTAAAAATAAATCAAATTAATTTACTTGAATATGTGCCTAGAATAGTCCTGTCATAATAGAAACTAGCTAAGACTAGCCATAGAACAGAAAATATATCATATAAACCACTGATGGCTAGATCAAACATACATTATCCAAAATACTGATGTATGGATCCGAGTTGATTCTATCTCAAAAACAAAATTGTAGAGGCAAACTAACTAGGACACATTCCGTGGGTATATTATTTGAATTTATTCAATTTACTGATTATTAATGCCAATGACATATGCATCTCAAAACTAACATAGAATATTCATCACATACTCTATATCTCAACAAATGTGTCAAAATAGTAAACACTCAAATTAAGAAAGCAGTACGTACAAAATAAGGAATGCAAAGCAATACTATAAAAAATTTGTGATATCATTTATTTTCTAATTTAAACATTCTAACTATCTTGAGATTATACAAGCTCAAGATCTTCAATATCCTATTATCCAGTATAAACTCAAAGTCACTGTCCTATAAAGTTAAATAATTAGAACTAATCATGTTCTAATCAAAATCAATCAATGATATCTAAATGAGTTAAATAATAAATCAATTATCTTAATTGATGAATTTATTAACCCAAATCAATCTTGATTTAAAAAAATCAAGATTAAGAGATTAAGAGTTAAACTCTAAAATCTAGGGGTTTATACTACTTAATCAAAAGGCACAACATCTAAGGTACAAAAATATTCGTAACTCTCATGAACTAAAGGTTAAGATAATCTTATTAAGTATAATCAAGCTTAATAAGATGGATCTCTAATTTTAAACTATAGTTAAAAGATAAAATAATAAAAATTAAAAGATAAATCTAGAAATCTAAATCAAGGTTTCATTCCATTGAGTAACCTATTTACCCAAGGTATAAACACTAACTTTAGTCTACTATTAAGCTTTAAAGAAGAGATTCCTAAGAGCTTATGAAAAAAAAGATACTTAAGGGCTTTATGATTTATTGAAATGACTTAGGGAAAGTCTAATAAATTAATACTAAGATTAATATTGACTTAGTTAATATTAAAGAGTGATTAGGGAAGGCATAATGTGGGTTCAAATTCACATTATGAACTTCACAAATTAACTTAGGAATATTTAAAGGAAAAATCTAAAATTTGCTTTAAAATCAATTTAATAAGCCTAAATAATCTATATTTTATTCATTTACTTTACTGATTTTAAGGGAAATAATAGATTCCTAAGGCTTAAGGGAACTTCAATCATAACTTGGGCAAAATGGCCAAAATGCCGCTCCTTAAGGGTGAAAAATGGAATTTTAATAATTTGGGCTTCAAATTGAATTATATTAATTCCAAATTGTGTCTTGCTGTCTAATATGAAGATAGACATTAAGAACACCCAATTTGACTAAGGATTAAGGCTAATGAGCCCAAATTATAGTTTAATATTACTAAGGGTAATTAGCAAAATTACAAAGAAAAATTTAAATTTTATGATATACTTAGGTTCTACTAAGTCTAAGGATTCCATAGATACCAAGTTTGCTAAATTTTGAGGTTAAATAACTTAATTATGGGCAAATCAAGAATTGTCCTAAAAAGGGTAATTAAGGGGTAGGATCTAAGAATCTAATTTTACTAATTGGTATTCAAATTAAGCAAAATCAGTGGTTGTGGGTTCCTTATAGAACACTGAGTACAATGATAGTAGATTATTAAATTTGGACCTCAATTAATTAATCTAAGCCTTAATTAGGATTTAGGATTATTAGTGACTGATTAGTGATATTAATTGCAAAAAAATTATTATAACTTTGCCAGTGTGTTCCCCACTATTTTATGAGTGATCAAAAACTTAAAACTTGAAATTTGAATAATTAATGACCTTAATATTCACTAATATATTCTTAAGATAATTAGGCTAAATTAAGAAATCTACTCATTGAAACTAAATTTTTCTTACGATCCTTATATTATTTTTGATCAAAATGGTATATTTGATCATATGATTTGGAGTTGAATTGGCTAAGTTATGAGCTAATCAATTTATATTGCTTAATGGGGGTTTAATTAGCCTAAAAAGGTCAATAGCTAAATTAAGAATCCAATAGAAAAATTAACATCACCAAAATATTTCTTATATTTTTCTGAGCAAAATGATATATGATTTTGCTATGATTGGACTAGTCGTTACAAAGTTATGGAGGTTTGAATTTTGCTAATTAATTACATTAATCAAACTGACTAATTAAATATATCTCTCTAATCCTTACTCCTTCAAATCAAACGATGCTAGTGGGACACACTCCATGGCTGTGTAGAGGACGACACGCATTAGGCCGAAAGCAACCAAGTTGGTCGGGTCTGACCTGATTCATCCCGAGATAAACTTGGAAGTCGACTCGGTGAAACTGAGAGTGGCAAATCTAGGGCATCAAAATTGGAGGCCTTCCCAACATCATCGGAGGCTGGCCTGCCCACCGTTGAAAAGGTCTCAGATAGACCTTTCGATCGGTGGTTGGACCAATATTGGATGAGGTCTGTAGCTCCAATAGTCGCAAGACCTAGCCTCCAACCGATGGACGAGAGGAGAACTGGGCCAAACTGTGGACTACTGTATATGATTTGCTACATTGACGATCGATTCGAACGCTTTTGGATTCAATCGATTGCTAGATGATTTACAATCATGCATAATAAGCCTTGGAATCAAAATGCATGCCAATTGGAATGAGAAGGATCAGAATCGGAGGTACCAATGGTTATAATCACTGAGAGTTTCGAGACTTCGGGTCGCAGCTAAAGGGGCTCCTTAGACTTCACTTAGGGTTTGATCGACGACAACAAAACTAAGAAATAAAAATAGAGATAAAAATTGAGCTTGTGAAGACTTAGAGCGGCGGTTGCCATCCGTGGCGAGGGTGAGATCATCGCATGCACACCTGCGTGACACGTGCAAGCACCCACACGCTCGCGCAAGGAAGATAGGTTCAGACCATCCGATCGGGAGGGTTCGATCATACGGCACAGAGCAAGTCATTTTGAATAATGGGTCCGACTCATCCCGTTAAGCAAACGGTGGACCCGATCCTTATTTAAATTAAATATTAATTAATTTAATTTATATCAAATTTCATATTTAAAATCAATCTATTAAATTGGCTCCGGAAAATTCAAAAATTTTACCCTTACCTAATTTGGGGTAAGAAATACATCAATAAAGTCAGATTTTAGTTTTGTGATCAATTTAAATATTTTACTTTTCGAGAAATTTAAAATATATTAAAATATTCAAGAAAATCTAACAACTTCCAATATTTCCCAAAACATCACTCTTACTTAATTTGGGGGTGATGAGCATAACGACAAAGTCAAATTTTCGATATGAGGTCAATTTAGTTATCTCATTTTTTCTAATTTATCCAAATTTTCCAGAATTAGGGTTTGGTCTGAATTATTCTCGATTTGGACCAAAATTTTAGGGTTTGCTCCTATTGGAACAAAGATTAGAACTATTCTCAGTCTTGATTGGTTAGGGTAACAACATTTGGTTGTTACAAAGGGAGAGTGAGGCTACGGGTTTTCAGTGAGGTAGGGAGGTTGTGGAAGGAGGTCAGTGATCGACCAAAGGTTGAGGAGGAGGTGGATGTGAGGGGAGATGAGAGGGGAAGGGAGGCATTTTTTAGGGGAGGAAAAAGGGGGATAGGCCGCCCACTGAACAGGTGGCTGGGTAGCCTATTGGACAAGGGGGCACATGACATCCAAAGGGGGGTCCTGTAAAAACCTATGGTTGTTACTTGACTTTTTGATTATCAAATTAACTTCAGAACCTCAATATTAGTCTTAAAATATTTATAACATCAATCCCAGAAGTTTTGGTAAAAATTGGAAGTCGTTTGAGGAAAATCAGTATTTTGATCAATTTAATTAATTGGAAAATTTAGATAATTATTTGGACCTCAAATAATAAATTCAACTTCATTTTTGAGTTTCTCACACTCAATTTAGCTATGGCTGAAATTTTGAAAATTTTTAGCGTCCATTTGATTTAAGAATGGTGCTTTAATCCAATTATATTAAATTATCATAATTAATAACAATTACTGAATTATTAATTCAGCATTAATGATTTAACTATTAGCAGCGGAGATTTGTTGCCCGGATCCGAACACTAGGCAGTGCATCCCACTGCATCTGTGTTGTCCATCCCTATTGGGATCAGAATGGACGGTGAGATCAAACCATGCAAGCACAGGGTAATCCCATTGTTTGATCATGTAACAGCCCTAGGTTGTTACCATACTAATTATAGGTTATTTAATTCAACTTTTAGTACCATTGCCTTTAGAACATCAATTAAAGCCTATATGAAAAATTTGAAGTCCATTGGACTTCTCTAAGTCAAAAATTGCAATTTGATTAGTCTAGATGCCCTAGTCTAGAACTAAAATATTTTGATCTCAGAATTAAAATCTGATTGCATTTTTGAATTCCTCACCCCTAAATTAGCTAAGGGTGAAATTTTGGTGCAAATTGGAATTCATTTGGGCCATAATTTAATTTTAATTAAATTGGCTCAATTGCACATAAGGGTTCCTATTAAATCATAATTGCAAATATACCCTCATACCTAAATAAACGATCGGGCTCCGCTGAGGAGCCCGGGTCACGCGACAGTGGCATCCCGTGAAATCCAACCGTTCCGCCTTTTAATCTACGGCCAGGATTCGATCCCGCGGGACCGCCGATCTGCCGTTGGATCTGTCCCGTGGATCCTACGGCCAAGATCGCTCCCGCGATCGACCGTTAGGATCCGAGCGATCCCAGCCGTAGTGCCTTTTGATCAACCGATCACACGGCATCCGCGGGGTCTGGCACTGTGGATCATCGTCTCTGCCAGATTCCCTCGCCCGACAAGAATTTTCCCGTACTGCCAGCTGGCCATCCGATCGGCCACTCCCCTCTCCAGCACAGCAAACCGTTGCCAAGCTTCCCCTAATGGCTATAGGACCCCGATCGGGCCTCATGGTCTGGCCGAGCTCGAATTGAAAATTCGAAAGCTCAGCCATGGCCCGAGCCCTCCGACCCTCCTTAGCCTAATTAAAGGCTCTGGAAGGTTCATGGCACCTCCCTGAGGCTATAAATAGCCTCAGCTCCCCTCCATTTGATCCTTGCTGATCAATTGGAGTCGGGCTTCCTTCTTCGCGATTGCCGATTGCCGAAGCTTCACCCAGGCGCTCCCGAGCTCGCGTACCGCTGATAGAAGAGTCTCCTGGAGTTCAGGAACTCTCAGAGAGATCTAAGGTAGCTCAGCAAGGCCGGAGGAGATCGCTTCACTGTCTGCAAATACTCGATTAAAACCAGGTATCCCAGTTGTAGGTTCTGAGCCAATAAGGCTCATAACTTATTCCATTTGACGCGGTTTCCTATTTATTATCATTTCGAACTCAGCCGTATCATAATTAGGGCCTAAGTTAGCCCCGACCGATCGAATCGATCGATCGGGTTAGTTTCCTTCTGGATCACCTCGGTCGAGTAAGGACCCAATGATCCAGACCACCCCAGGCCCCCAGACCAGAGGGCTTCGATCCGCCTCACCTCCCTGATGGTGTAGGGATCGAGCCCGGGGTCTGGCATAGCCTTTGTGGGGAGAATTATCTCCGCACAGTAACTCAAAAGGCAAAATCTCCGGGTGAGTAAGGTCTGGCTGATCCAGACCATCTCACAAGGGGCTTCGAGTCCCAATCGACGTGTCTGACCACGGTGATGGAGTAGCGATTGAATGCTGGCCTAGCCGTGGTCTGGATGTGCCAGAATTTTGGCGATTAGGGTTTCCTAATCGGCTTTATTCGTCGGGACGGAGGATCGGGGACGACGACACTGTGCGGGTCGGGTCGACCCACGACCCGCGCGGTGCGACAGTGCCGGGTCTCCAAGGCCCCGGTCGACTCGCGCGTTTTCGATTTTGGGCCGAGCCATTTTTATTAAATCGAATTAATGGAATTATTTTCCTTAAGGAAAATAATTCGATTAATCAAATCAAAGGATTTTGATTTAATAAAAATACAAAATGTATTATTCAAATAACTTTTAATCCACTGGCCCAAATCCTATGATATCATATATAAAAATGATCAGAAAAATCTCAGGAACCAGAATATAAAATAAAATCATGCATATGATGGTTAGATATTTAATTATTGCCTAATTACAGTGGATCTTAATTAGGGCAAATTAGCCATTCCACTTATCCAAATTGCATATTTAGGGTGCCATTAGTTTGCGTATGATTAATAGAATGTATGTGCTAAGTAGAATATTTTTTTGAATTCTGTACTCTTAATTATGCCCTAATGTTGTTAAAACATGATTAGTGAATTTTAGGGTTTATACTTGTTGGATCTTTGCAAACTTAGTATCTGATTTCTTGTATGGTTAATTAGAACTTGTATGCCAAAAATCATGTAATTTGAATGGTTGGATTTTTACTTATGTGCTAATCCTTTTTGATTTGAATTAGGGTTTGATTAGCACTAGGTAACCCTTGTGTTAGAACTTGAATTATTAGTTTGGTCTAGAACAGCAAGCAAATGAACTGAATCCATTCTTATAAACTTATTGGGTATGCTTGAATAAACTCAAAGACTTAAAATCTTAAATATCTTAATTAACTTAAGAAATCTTAAGATTTGGATCAAGCTTTTAAGACTTGATCTAGGTTTGAGATTGCCACCAATAATGCATAATTAATCTACTGATTTGACATTGATCTTTAAATCTATACTTGATTTTGCTTAAGATATGAGAAGAAGTCAAACCCTAATCTACTTAAAAAAAATCTAAAACCATAAAAACCCTAACTTAATTATATTGATTACAAGACTTTAAATTGAACATTTTCTAATAATGCATTTGATTTATTATTGATTCTAAACATTTGAATTAGACAAAGTAAGGTTAATAATAACCCTTTGTGACTTCACAATCTGAATCGAACCTTAAGATCCTTGATTTTCTCTTAAGTAATAAACTTGCATAACAAGATCATTAATACTATGTTGATTTAACAAGTGATCAAATCCTTAACAATATGTTTGATTTACACCCCATAATCTTAGTCTAAGTATGATCAGATGATTCCATCATCTGATCTAATCATTCTAAATCTAATTATGAACCAGAACCTAATAGTCTAATATCAACATCTAAAGGAGAGACCTTGATATTCTCTTCATAAGATTGTCTTGAATTAATTAAGAGACCTAAATTCATATATCATGAGGTAAGAGGCCTTGTATGAATCCTTGTGGTAGAAGCATAGAAGATCCCATCACCTTAGAGATTGATCTATTCTCCTTATAGTAGTAGTCCCTTAAGACATTAGAAGAGATACATCTCCTTGTGGTAGAATCCATATTAAGTGATCCTTGATCACATTTGATTGGTGAAACCTTATATATGACTTACCTATTAGTTTAAGACTTGTAGTCTTGATAAATCCTTGTTCTATTAAATAGACTTGATTGAACCATGGTTATTGGGTAGTGCAGTATAGTATACCCATATTATTGGTCCCCAGTAATATTCAGGATTAGTTGAGTCACTCTAAGTGAGATTTATCTTTGTTGCTATCCTGTGGGCTTAGGCGGATATAACCTTGCTTAGAGTAAATCAATCGATCCTAAGAGTGTATTAAATGGGTGCCCATTCCTTAGTTTTATTGAAGGACAGTTGCCATCGGGCAATACCTCATAGCGAAGATCGCTTCAATAGGTATGGCTTAAATAAAACTAAGTAAAGGGGAATCACCTTCCTTAAGATGCTAAGTATGATTGTGAGTTTAGTGACTAAATGCTTAGTTTGAGATACAAAATCATCATCGGATGGTGCCTCCTAATGAAGATCGCTTAATTAGGGTGGTGTAATCAAACTAAATGTTGTGTCCTATCTTTGCAGCATATTTAATATGTGTATACAATTACCCTGCCTAGTGATCTTTAAGTAAATAAGCAACCTTAACTAAATATCGATCTAGAGATTTGGAGACATAATCCTTTTAGCAGTATTCTGCACAGTGGAGACTTAGGATTCATTTTTTGTTTCTTACTATATTCTTCATGGATTTTGGGATTTTTCATTCATACCATATAATGGCATAAGCATAAGCATAAACATGAGTTGAACTCATTCCTTCTGTTGTGACACATGGTTATCAGTGATACAGTATGAGATACGGAATGTTATATACACAGACTAGGGAATTTCAGGTGCATCTGTGTCACCATACTGACTTCCTAAATGTTGTGCTTACATTGGACTGTACTACTCAAATATTCAGTGATAGTTCTGTGATATACTATGGTATAGCATATTTATGAGCATTGTTTTAGTGGCATATAGTGCAGCTTATAGCATCCTTCTTAGCATTTGACATTCCTTTCACATTGATGTATGATCATCTGTCATTTACATTTTCTTTCAGTATTTAGCTTTGATGCAGTTTTACTTTGTTTAGTTCCTATAGCTCAGCTACTTGATACATTTATAGTTTTTCCTGCACTTTTACTTTACGTTCTTGCATATTCGTTATGTTTAGTTTAGCTTGTATAGATAGCTTCGATGTGTTAGACTTCTTGTCTAACACGGGGTACTTTTGGGATCTGGCAATTTGCTAGATCCCGAGCAGTTGCTGGAGGCAGGTCAGGAGGACGTCCCAGAGACTCAGGAGGAGCTATTGGAGTTGTAGGGGATTGGGCACCTACTTTTACTTTCTAGTTCTTTCCAGTATTCTAGCTAGACTCTTTATATTTCTGCATTTTATGGTTTGTAATAAATTCTGGATGTATTTTTACTTTCTTTTCTGTGCTGGATATTTACTATTGCTTGAGATGAATGTATTCTGGATGTATTACTTTTAGCTTCTGCACTCTGTTATACTACTATACATAGTATTGTGATGTGATCGGCGTACTGGAAATGCTGATATATTTTGTAATGTACATAGGTTCCTCTCCACTCCCTTGCACCTTATGTACGTACTAGCCTAATACCCAAGATAAGTATTTCATTCTTATCTTGGATATTGGCTCTCGAACCTACTCTTAGGGTTCGAGTCAGCGGCCTTCAGTATGGCTTCGTCTCTTTAGCCTATTCGGGACGATGGGTTTTACTTGTATGGCCCACCGCTCCCGAGTAGCGTACCGTTCCGCCGCCGAACCATAAAATGATACTTGTCTTTTGCGCACGGCGACGGGACGAGGCGTTACAGATCATGTGATTGATTATATGGACGAGATCTCGTCCGCCTACGGATGGCTCGCCCGTCTATTCGGGGAGCGCAAGAATCGCTCTGGATGGAAGCCTTGCCATTCATTCACCATGATTTATTCAGGCTAACCTCCATCCTGAGAATTGGTTTGGCTAAATAGTGCACGGATGAACCTGCAGTCGAGGACTTGGGGTACTGTGTTAGAGCGAGGCGAGCAATGAACCATTATACGGCGGCGTGAGGTACCCCATTGTCCATCTTTATTAGCTATGAATTTATCATTCTCTAATCTTGATTGCTAATTTATTTAACAATAAAAAATATTATTGAGCTCCGATCAAACTCGAATGAGTTATATTGGGACCATTTCCCTGTATGTCTCCCCCCTCACTGCAGTTGCAATCGTACTTTGCAATTGAGGGAGGGTGTGTGACGTCAACAACTGGACTCCTCCTCCAAATTAATCTCCCTAGCACCTATCTTGCTCATTACACTCCTGAAAAGCTTGAGGTGGGCAACTAGGTGCGGCATCGTAAGGAAGGATCTTGATTTTGCTCTGAAGGTTTTTGGAATTTTTGCTATGCTTGGACCGAGACTTCAAAGAGCTACCACTGGACTCAGGTACTACTCTTCTCAATTATTCAATGATTACATGTATTGTTTCTAATTAATTATTAGTCGAGTATTCTTAAGCTCGATTGATCTCAGGTTATTAGCTCCCGTATTAGAGCTAGACGAGGTTTACACGGCTAACCTAGGGCATCACCTGATAATCCCATTGATTATTAAGTGACGCCAATTTCAATCCTGGAAAAGCAGCTTCAGCATGATCTACTCACCGGTGTGCGGGCTGAACCCGGGAGCCGAATGTATTAGCCGTTTAACCTAACCCTAACGCGCCCGTGTTTTCCCGTTGCGGATGAAGCAGCTTAATCCTCAGTTTGAACAGTGGATTTGGGATCTATCTGAATCGGGCCAATTCTTCTTGCTAAACCGCATTTTTTTCTGATGCAATCCCTGCCGTTCTCATGGTGACACACGTCGCTTCATATAGCCGACGCATGTCGCCCATGCTGCACTAAGATCTGCGTCTGGTGGCTGACGGTTGATGATTGTCAACTAATGATTTCAGTGCCCCCATTTCTTTCTGCACCATAAATTATCTGTTAATGATTATTAGACTGAATGTATTGATTAATGTGCAATGTTTTTTAGTATTTGAATATTCAAATTTCATTTAATAATAACTTCATTAATACCCATCCAAATAACATGATATAATATATCATTTTGATCACAAAAATGTGCAGATTATTAATATGCAATTTAATTTCTATTTTGACAAATATTTTACTTAGGTAATAATTAAGATTAATTAATTAATTATAAATTAATTTTATCATTTCACATGACATAATTTGATTATTTAATATCCAAATTAAATGATTAAATAGTCTATTTCACTCATAAAAATGTGAAGAATATTAATATGAAATCAAATTTAATAGTTGAACCCTAATTTCTTATAATCACTTTTTGACCCTAATTAAGAGCCACAAAAACCCTAATTTTCCAATGTTGTCCAAATTTGACATACTTAGTGTCATTTTTCTCCTTATATTATAAGGATTACAATTATATATAAATTATTTCCATTGGACAATAATTAGTGATTTTATGTCATTGACTCTTAATTAAGTGTTATTGTGATAAATTTTAGATTACATGTTTTAGGTATTATAAAACCCTAGGATAGCTAACATACTATATTTATTATTCCCAATGTTAATTTATATTACTTATGTTGAGCTTAGTTCTCATTATTCTAGATATGTGAATTAATTACAAAGTGCTTAATTCACCTTTCAACCCTAAGGTAGAAACCCTAGGATTGATTTACAATATAAATTATAGTTGATCCCTAGATCTATTAGTTATATCTATTAAGAGTAGTTAGTATTAATACCTTTGTAATTGTAGATTATTGAATTAACTAGGACTAGCCTTTAGTGACTAGATTATAGTCTAGTTTATTCATCCTAATCCTTAAAGTATTCTCTTGAATCCTTTAAGAGCTAGTAATAGGAACCCTAATTCACTTAGGGTAGTTTAAGAATCCTACTAATTTTCTTAAACTTTAGCTATTATGATACTTAGAACTTTTAGTTTTTATATCCCATCATATATTCACTTCAAACCTTTCATTTTTATTGTAACCTAACTAGATTAGCACTTTATTAAATAGATCCTTAAAAATACAACCTAGTTAGAGAGCTTTAGTGGATTAAACCTTAACTTCTAATTCGTTAAGTTTGATAATTTCTTAATCTTAATTCTTTCCTACTAGTCACCTAAACCTTGATTTAATTTTTATAATTGAATATTATAGTTTAGGACTAAAATAGAATTAGTTTCTATTTATATTATTATACTTATAAAATAAATTGTCATCTCTTACAATTGAAATTAAACTATTATCTTTAAAACCCTAACTACTACTATTACTTACAATTAACTTGAGATCAATATCTCAAAGTTAATTGGGAGCTCAATTAGCTCCAATCATTAAGTAGATCATTAAAATTCGATAACTTTAGATATCACTTAGTTACAATTATTGAATTTTTCTTGAATGATTTCTTTGCTTTGAGCCATACTCATTTGAATCATTCATATAAAATATTGTGCATGAATAAAACTTTCACATTAAAAACTAAATGAGTTTATATTGTTGGATAAGCCAAGGGCAGACTAATAAGGAGTAATAAGGAGACCTCATATTTTCAGAGGGTGAATGTGAGTGTTACTTATTTTGACCTCGCTTTCCTTTACTTGTTAAACATGCGTGTTTAACTCCTCGCTTCATTCTGTATTTGCCCACAGAATGAATACTTTCTTAAAACAGCTTTAATTATTTAAAATATGAGATCTTCTTTAATCTTATTGATTGATTAAGACTCATCATAGCTTTTAGCTATGTTACCTTTCATAATTCTGGACTATGTGAATCTTAGACTAATAGTCTAAGATCTTCTTCCAATTTATATACTATGCATTTTCCATGTTTTAGAACTATACTTCACTTGTTTACAGTTTACTAAGATTATAGTGAATGCTATTAAAATTATATTTAACTGCTTCACTGTCTCTTTTCCTTACTTAGCATAAGTTCATTTGAACATATACATGTTTTACTTTATTTACTTTCATATGCACTTTAGTTCTTTTTTAGCCTATTTAGGATACTTTTATCTTTATTTTGCTTGCAAATTAGGATGTATATTTATGTGTGTAACAACCTTAGCTATTATTCTAGCTAAATCTAGATTAATTAAGTCAAATCAAGTTTTAATTTTGATTCCATTAGACTATGTGGGTCATTTAAACCTAACCATAGAAGTTTGAAATCAATCAGAGCTAAATTAAGAATTTTGATATTTTTGCCTATTTTTGGACCGTGAAAAAATACCTAAATTAATTTGACCTCCAAATTAAAATCTATCTTCAATTTTGAATTCCTCATACCCTAATTAGCTAAGGGTGAAAGTTTGGGAATTTTTGAAAATCATTTAGGAGTATTTTGGATTTTATTTAAAATGGTTCAATTGCAAGTTAGGGTTTGAAACAAATTTAAATTGCATTTCTACCCTCCCACCAACGGTCGGTTGCCTCTAAACTGCGGGTGCCATTCCGACTGTCGATTTCACGGAAATGATCAAATGGCTCGTGCTCTCGATCAGTCCCGTCTCATCTCGACCGTTCCGCAGTTTTGAGATGAGATCAGATGGCATCTGATTTCGCGTCTTAAGTAACACGATCACCCATTGGATCTATTAGATCCAATCTGACGATCGATCTGATCCTTGCACTCAGTCGTTACTGGTCGGATAATCAGGGTATCCTGTTGTAACTGATGATCCATCATACGGTCGCTCCCCTATCCACTATTGTGGGCCTTCGTCTTCCTCAGCTCGCATCCAATAGAGCGTATCAGACCAAATTTCACCACATCGATTTGGTCCGCCACTCCTCTGCCATATCTCCCTGATAGTTAGGATCCTTCCCGCCTGTGGCCAAGCCTCAGCGGCTAGTTTGGAATGTTAATTTTTGCTAATTGTGGAAACCTGCTCAAGCCTCTCGGCCCAAGCCAAACCTCGAGCCTCAGCCATGGCACCCATTCTTGGCCGCTCCCTAGCCTATAAATACCCTTCCTTTAGCCCTGTGAGCACCTTTGCTCACCTAAATTATGGTAGTTTTCAGTGTCCTGTTCTGCCCAGGTAGTTGCCAATGATGAAGCTTATTTTTTCCCGGTGACTTTGGCTGTGCGAACCGCTGATAGTGGGTGTGGTTTGGTGTTCAAACCCCTAGGCTACAGTAGAGAGCTCAAGCTTCTCTAATGACCTACTACATAACTCGACTTGTCTCCTTCCTGAGTGATAAGGTACAGCCTCTGTCCTTCGTCCTGTCAAATTAATTTCAAATCGATTCTGAGCTTCCCTGTATTAGATGCTGTGTTAGGAATCTTCCCTCCCACTCTACAATTAGGCTTGACTCTTGAGAGCACTGGTACTGGCCCAGACAGTGAGCTCACTTAGCTCCAATTATTAAGTAGATCATTAAAATTAGATAACTTTAGATATCACTTAGTTGCAATTATTGAATTTTCCTTGAATGCTTACTTAGTTTTGAGCCTTATTCATTTGAATCATCCATATATGACATTGTGCATGAATAAAACTTTCACTTTAAGAACTATAGGGATTTATATTATTGGATAAGCCAAGGCAGGCTAATAAGAAGTAATAAGGAGACCTCACATTCTTAGAGGGTGAATGTGAGTGTTACTTATGTTGACCCTGCTTTCTTTTACTTATTAAACAAACGTGTTTAACTCCTCGCTTTATTCTGTATTTTCCTGTAGAATGAATAATTTCTTAAAACAACTTTAATCATTTAAATATGAGATCTTCTTTAATCTGATTGATTGATTAAGACTCATCATAGCTTTTAGCTATATTATCTTCCATAGTTTTAGACTATGTGAATCTTAGACTAATAGTTTAAGATCTTCCTCCAATTTTTATACTATGCATTTTCCATATTTAGTACTGTACTTTACTTATTTACAATTTACTAAGATTACAATGAATGTTGTTAAAATTACATTTAAATGCTTCACTATCTCTTTTCCTTACTTAACATAAGTTCATTTGAACATATACATGCTTTACTTCATTTACTATCGTATGCACTTTAGTTCTTTTGTAGCTTATTTAGGATGCTTTTACCCTTGTTTTGCTTGCAGATTATGATGTATATTTATGTGAGTATTCTAAGTCACTTTACCTTTTATTTACTTTCATTTTTCCACACTTTTATGCTTACCTTCTTGCACCCTTGCTTGTGCTTATGTTGTAACTAGTAGTGATTTCTAATAAAATAATAATATGCTTAGCCCAATAAAAATGTACTTTGACTATTTAGGCTAACCATATTTTCTATTTTTTTGGCTTTACCCTATCACATTTAAATGCCAAAATGTGATAGATCATGTGCATTTGGAGGCTAGTGGAGCTAGACCAAGTGCATAAGCTAGCTACTTTCGCTTAAAATTATAAAAATATAGCTTATTAAATTCATACAAGTGAGCTATTACTTTCTTTAATTTCCTTTATTTACTAATGGTTTGTAATAATTAAAATCATTTAATTTACATTTGTTATGCTTGTGTTGGAGTTTAATTTCATACTTAAATGCTTGTGATGTGATGAATGGATGAATGTCTGTAATTGAATGTTAAGTAAATCATTAGTTGCATACTTATCTTGCATATTTACTTTGCATATTAAACGAGAGTTTAGTTGCATATTCACTTGTATGTTAAATTGGAAATTAGTTGTATACTTAATTGTATATAGAATTAGAAGGTAGTTAAATGTTTAAATTGAGAATTACTCCTCATCCTTGTATGTATTAAGTTATGTGAATTGTGCATACTTTAGGATAGATAGTAGTTACATATCATTTCTTTTACTTCAAACTATTAGAATTGTAAATAAGCAATCACATGTAACAGATTGACTTTACTTTAAAATTGGAAATAAGTAATCCCATGTAATGGATTGACTTTATATTAGAATTGTAAATGAGCAAATCCCATTTAATGGATTGGCTTTATATTAGAACTGGAACTGAACAATCCTATATAATAGATTGATTTCATGTCAGTTTTAGGTTGCTTTCTTTCAATTTAATCTTTTATTGGAATGGAAGACTTGTATACTTAAATTGCAAGTATACCCTTAGCCAAATATAGTAGAAGTCATGCCAAAATTTTTAAGAATTTAATGACTTAGATATATTACAAATTATATACTCATATTTCATATGTCAAATCTTTAGAATTTTCATATCTAATTTTGTAAGTATTCATATCATATTCTTTTAAATTACATTCTAATATGTATTTCTATCATATTTTCATTAAATTCCTTCTACCTTAATTTAAGACCCTCTTCTAAATCTTGTGCCAAACATAATATCTAATGATTTGGATTAGTTTCCTTCTAATCTAGTATTAGGTATTGTGGTGACGATCAATGTTGAGTTTAGTGATTCTCATTATTGGGGTCGTCACATTAAGACAAGTAAGATTCTTATTTTCAGTATTAGTTAAGGCGCTTATACACATTAGATTTAGTAAAAATGATAAAAATTTGTATCCAATATATATGAATACTTCATATGAGTTTCGTATCGATCACATCACAATAATAAGTATAAGTAGACGTAATATTCAAAGTGCGGAAGCCATAAGCATTCATCCCATACATTCATCACAGAATTGAAAAAAGGTCATTCATCTCAGAAAATCAAGAAAAAATACATTCAGATTAATTATTACAGACTAAAGTTTAATTAAAAGAGCAATAAATGAAAATCTCTCATTTTACAGCTAATAAGTAACAAAGCAAATAAGTAAAAGTTGCATTGGCTGTGCTCCCCTGTGTCCTCTTGGATCTGTTGGATAGCCTTCAATGCTGGCTCCTCAAAATACTCTAGATCTGTCAAATTATCGGATCCAAAATGTCGATTTCCCATTCCAAAATAAAAGAAAAGTAGCTCGTCTTAGACAACAAGTCTAACACAACAAAAGCTACAATATGTTTTTTTACAATTTTAAAGAGTTTAATATTAAATAAAACAGACAACTACTATATAAAAATACTGAAATAATTAAAAGCAAAAAACTATACAGAATGGAAAGTAGAGTAAAAATAGTAACAAAATAATGAAACACTGAAATAAATAATTTGTAACACATTGAAATTAATTAAAATACTGAAATAAAATAGTGTTGTATATCATTGTATATACATTTGAGTATTCCACTAATTTATGCTACCATTATGCATTTAGTGCCACATGAACCCCAAATGAATAGTAATATTCATGATGTCTGCTGCATCCCGTAGGTCCTACTCAACTTTGATGCATGCTGCATCCCATAGTTAATAATTGCCTCTTGGTGCTTATTCTTATGTAGTTTATGCCAAATGCTTTCAAATCAACATGACTTTAACCCATCAAAAACTAAGAAAATAAATAAATGAAAAACATTCTTGTTAGTTATCTAGCTATATACTTAAATTCATCATAATAATCAGAACATAATTATGTATTGCCATAAATTAGATTTGCTCAATTTAACTAAAACTTTATAACTTTCTAAGTTATCATAGGATGAGAGTGCATATGCATAATTAGTATATTCTCAAGAAAAGTAACTTGAAACACTTAGTTTGTTTAGCTGCACTTATCAATGAACACAAAGATAAGGTGACGAAGCCCTTTTACAGTTTATTCTCTCAAACTAAGTTGTTTAATACCGCACTTATTACATGACTTAGTGTATGTCTTAAGAAATATGACATGAAACTATTAATTTGTTTAACTGCACTTTTCAATGCACCCAAAGATAAGGGGACGAAACCATTTTACAGTTTATTCTCTTAAACTAAGATGTTAAATTCCTTAATTACACATACTCTGGAATTAGGATATTTTCCCTGAATTGAACTACACTTATTCATGCGTACAAAGATAAGGGGATAAAATCCTTATACAATCTTATTCGAGATAAAATAACCAATTTCATACTCTACTAAATTAAATTGGTTATATGGATATATACTATAAACATCACTATAATAATAGTAATATTATCATGTTTAAGCTGTCTACTTTAATATCCAAGGAAATTTAGACTATAGAATCCATCTCCATTGTAGTAGGCTCTGGACCTTCAAAGGCTTGGGGAAGAAGCTCCTTCAGCTGCCAACAAATGGAGAGGGAGGAGAGCTGAGGGTGCTAGATAAGAGAAGGAGGAGAGCTGAGGGTGCTAGATAAGAGAAGGAGAGGGATGGGCTCAAGCATGGAGCAGCAGACCCTCTCCCATTAGTAGCATGGGGAGGAAGGTTTTGTGCGTAGGAAATGGGGAAGGTTGGTGGGAAGGAGATAAAGGTTGGGGCCTAGTGCAGAAGGAAAAGGAAAGAATTAAAATTTTAATTAATATTATTTTTTAATTTTAATTAATGCATTGAATTAATTAAAATCAGATTGATAAACAAGTTCTGAAAAATCTGAAAAATTAATCCCTAGCTAATTCTAGGGTAAGAGACTCAATGGCAAAGTCAAATTTTAATTTTGAGATCAATTTAATTATTTTAATTTTTGGGGTATTTAAAATATATTAAGATATTAGGGAAAATCCCACAACTTCCATAAATTTCTAAAACATAACCCCTAGCTAATTTGAGAGTGAGAAATTCAATGGCAAAGTCAGATTTTTGATCTGAAGTCAAATTAATTAACTCAACTTTCAAATTAATTAAATATATTAAAATAAAATAATATTTGATTGTGCTCTGAATCGCTCCAAATCTTTAAATAGGTTCTAATGACTAGATGAACACAATGGAATAAAAATTAAACAGTGATGATGCTCAAAATAGAATAGGTAATAACCTAAGGTTGTTACATATCCTTATTATAAGTATTAGTTGAGATACTTATGCACAATATGTTTAGAAATGATGATGAATAATTACTCAATATATATGAGTATCTTATATGATTTTTATGTGGATCACATCACAATACTAAGTATAAGTAGTAGTAATAACATAGTATGGAAGCCATAGCATTCATCCATAATATTCATCATAATAGCTAAGTAAAAGAATTCATCCCAATAAAGAAAGAGAAAATACATCCAGTGTTATTTATTACAACCCATGACTTAAAATAAAATGAGCAATAAAAGTCTCTCATCTCACAGTAAAAAGTAAATCAAGCAAGTAAGTGTTGAACTGACTAATGCCTCTCTAGCTCCTCCTGGATCTCTTGAGTTATCTCCAAAGCTAGCTCTTCAAACTGCTCAAAGTTTGATATTATCGGTATCACAATGTCAGGGCCCCAGCTAAAAAAAGAAAATTTTTATTAGACATTATGTTTAAGTACATTTTAGGTTATAATTAATATTTTATTACATTTAAGGCATAACAATCAATAAAACATAAATCAACTGCAAAAAATAGAAGTAAACTGAAATTGTAAATCTAATATTGAAACTAAAAGTAAAAAAGACTGTAACTAAATAAAAGTACTAAAAGTAAATAAACTTAAATGAAACTATAAACTAAAATAATTGAAAGTAAAGAAGTGTTGTCAGGAAGGTGTCGCTAGTCACTGATACAGGCTGGGGGTCTAAACTCTAGACCTCACTTACTGGTCGTCTGGTATTAGAACAAGAGGTGTCGGGAAGCTTGGGAAATGTCGGGCAGTGAAGCTAAGCACATGCAGGAGCACCACATAGTCAAGGGCTGCAATTAGGATCAACAGTGAGCAAAGAGCTCATTGTGAGAATCCATAGGCTATTTATAGCCTCATGAGAGCTTGGGGGTGCTCAGGTCCAGGGTTGAACTTGGGATGGCAAGCTGGCCTTTCCGATTGTTAAACGGGGAAGGATCGGGCCTCATGGCCGGTTGGGATTGCCTAACCATTTTGAGTGGATAGCCTTGTAACAACCCAAGGTTGTTACCCAGTCGATTCGACCTGAATTGATCAAATTAAGTTGAAATTCAAGATCCTAATTTAAGTTGAATAAAGATTAAGCAAAAATATTTTCAAATACACAATATTGAGGGGATCTTCCTATAAAAATTTGAGCACAATTGGGTTCCCGAATCATCCTAAATATTTTTGTGAAGTTTAATCTTTAGAAGTTAATTATAGATAAAATCTAAATCAAAACTTAAAAATTTTTATTTATTTAAGTTAGGCATCATATGAGGATACTATGTTTTAAGTTTTGCAAATTTTTTAGCTCTGGATTAATCGTAGTGAATTTTCAAAATTTTTTATTTAAAAATTAATATAAGATAAAATACTTGTTCAAATTCAATAATTTTTAAATGTGTGCATTCGTCTCGTCAAGACACTTGTTTTGATACTAAATTTGTAATTTTTGGAGTTTATTCAGTAGCCAATCGAATCTTAGGAGTTTTGGATGATCCTTGGCCGCTTGATCTCGATCGAGGGGCTCTCATCTACCTGGCTGCCTATAAAATACTATTCATCTATTATTGCCTTAACTCTCCTAAGCCTAATTTCTCTTAGCTGAAAAAGAAATCCATTATTTGCTCGAGACCGAAACCCTCCCCTCTTTGCCCGATCTCACCTTCCCTCTCAGCTTGGAGTTGAGAGTGCCAACAGCCAACCTTCCTCTCGGCTTAGCGATGAGAGTGCCAATCTTCCTTCTTCACTGATGAATGTTTGTTCGGTGAGGGAAGAAGGATATCGATTGTTGTAGATTCGTTGCATCCACTTTCCATCGGCAAAGGAACTTGTCGATCCCATCAAGCGGTCCTCATCATTAATCGCCATAACCATTAAGGTATCTTAATGCTTTATTACTCCTAAATTTATGGAATGTAAGGCATCTCAAATTTTATATGAGAAATCTGAATATTTCAATTAGCTAGTCTCGCATAATGTAAGTAGATGTAGGCATCGTAGGATTTCGTGGCCTATTGGAAAACACTTTTGCTTAGTAATCCTCCTATAAATGAATGATTAGTTATTAAAGCATCTTTTTATATAGATCTAGCTACATGTTCATATGAATAATTGATTCCTTAGAAAATTTTGATAACATTATTAATCATATGAATTTATTTTCTATAAAGTGGAATGCCTACTATGATGAAATATTTCTATCAGTGACTCATGAAAATATTGCTTATAACTTTTATTAGGTTGCTAATTATGGTCATTATAGATTCATATGCATGCATTCTCCTTGTACTAATTGATCAATCTTCTAGATTATATGCTTGCATGCCTTTTAGAATAATTAGTCAGATGACTTAGGTTAGTTATCATCTTAAATGTTTTATAAATCAAATCATTGATTATTGAAAAATAATAAGAAATTCAAGTTATGTTTATGTTGCACTATTTAATCGTTAGGAAGATGCAAATCATTTTATTACTTTTGTAAAGGACCTGATAATAATGTCTCAATTAAATATTCATGAAGTAATAGTGATTAATCTTATATGATGATTTAATGGTGTTCTTGAGATTATCCTAAGGAATCATATTCTTATACTTCCATCCATTATAAGGAATTGATTATTATCGAGCTATTATATTCCATCCTGTAAATCCCTCTCTTGCATGCTAAGGTTTAAATCTTTTATTTTTAAAGTTATATAGAATGAAATGAGTAGAGTTCATGCCATGTTAAAATAAACACCACTTATCAAATATTTACCATGTGATTGTATCTGAGCCAATTATTGTAGACACAGTGAATGATGTTTCATCTAAACCAGAGCATTAGTGCTGCAAATCCAAATCATCATAAAGGTACATAAGTACTTAGAACTTGTATGGAGTTCTAATAAATTTAATTATTTTATTTAGTTCTATGTTAAGTGCGTACATCATTTGCATAGTTCTTATTGATGTTATTGCATATTTATTTTCTTGAATTCTATGCTAACTTACATTTATTTTATAAAATGTTTAAATTGTATGTTAGGCTTACTACCTTGTTAAAATGTGAAGAGTTTAGGAGGAATTACCTTGATTATTGTTTCACACTTGCATTTATCAATAATGAGTGAATCGATAGCATGTGATTTATTTTTTGAATTAAATGTTGCATGTTAGATCATTAAGTCTTGTAAGGGATTAATGTGTTTGATTTTATCTTGAACTTAAGCCTACATTTTCTTGATTTTCTCTTAAATAAGAGGACAAGCATGTAATGATATTTAATTAACTAATAAAGGATATTGATTTATCAAATAACCCAATCCTAAGAATGTAATGACTTATCTCATAAATTGAATTAAATGAACATATGATTTGGATGCTCAATAACCTGCATAAGTTCAATAACTCTTGTTGATTTGTGATGGATCATAGACTAGTAAACTAGAATAATTAAAACCTATAATAAACTTATATGATTTATTATTTGAATCTAAGCTTAAAATCCATGATTTTCTCTTATATAAGACTCTTAGCATGTGATAAACTATAAAACTATATTGATTTGTAAAATGATCAACTCCTAATGAAATCCCTTGATTGTATTCTATAATTGTAGCATAGATGGTGAACAGATGGGCTTACCAATCGGATCTGATCAATTCAAACTTAAGAGAATAAGAATTTTGAATTTAGTAAAATTATATGAACTAAAATGTTAGAAGTGTAAGATCATGATGATCTTGCAGTGGGATTAATAATGCAGTAATTGAAAAGCCTAATAAAGGATAATACATTGAGGTAGGAAGGACTTCTTATTAAATCTTGAGGTAGAAACTTGATGCTCATTCTTAACCTTAAATACTTAAACTTAGATCCTTGTGGTAGAATTACCCAAAATGCTTAGAATGATATTTCTTCCATATGTACAGTACATTGAGTGACCTCTTGGTCACATCCTTAGAACCTTGTGTAGGATTCTCCAATGAATTAAAAATTTATAAAATTAGTAATCATTATTTATTAAATAGAATTGCCCAAACCCAGATTATTGGTTGGATATGATAGTGTATATCCATAGTGCTGAGTCACTTCAGTAGTATTTCAGGATTTGTTGAATCACTCTAAGAAGGATTGTAGGGTATTGGTCTTATCCTATGGGATTGGGTAAGTACGGTCCCGCTTAGTGTAAATCTGCCAATCTTAAGAATGTTATAATCAAGGACTTAAATCCTTAGTACGAGAGATTAAAAAGCTGCAACAGGGTACTGCCTCCTATCGTCATGAGCATCGATAAGTCATATTTTAAACAAGCTAAGTATTTTAAGTCACCCTCCTTGGAACACTAAGTATGCTTACAATTAGGGTATTTTACATCTCAATCTGAGAGAATAAAGATTGCGATCGGGTACTGCCTCCTATCATCGTGCGCTTTGATAAGTGCAATTTTAAACAAACTGAGTGTCAGATTCAACTTCCTTGGAAACATAGCAACTATGTGTATACAATCTTTCCAACTAATAATTTTAACTAAATTACTAAGTTAAATTATTTTAAGAAATAGAACTAGGAGACATAATCTATTTAGATGGATTCTGCATAATGGAGATAATAGATTCATAATCTATTTTTAAAGTAGTTTTTGGATTTCTGGATTTAAGACATGTAGTTTTAAGAACATAAGCATAAGCATGAGTATGTGTAACAGTGATTATGTATGGATTATGGGATTCTACCTACATCAATAGAGGAAATTCAGGATGTTCAGGCATCAAAGTAAAATGTATTTCCTAATAGGATGTATATAGATATTAGACTGCATATCCATGACAGTTCAGTGATATTTTGGTTGCATATTAGTAGCATACAATATTGTGACATATATAGATGCATGACTTCAGTGGCATACAATATAGTCTTACAGTGTTATTACTTAGTATCAGATTATTTACTATTTTATTACTGGCATTCAGTATTCGGTTTATAGTTCTATTTTCTCTACTTTCAGTTTTGCACTGTTTATTTTTAGTTATTTTAATTACAGTTTTATTTCAATTGATTCCCTTTCAGTAGTTTTATTTTAGCTATAGTTTTTCCTATTTTCAATTTCAGTGTTATATTTACAGTTCTATTTCCTTTCAATTTTCTGCAGTTCAATTTTTGTTTTACTATTATGTTGAATAATATCTATTAAATGCAAGAATATGCTATTTTTTAGCTTAATGATACTTAGACTTTATAAGTCTAATAATATTTCTTCTTTGTTGGGTTGGTCCTATCATATATGTACATATGACAGTATCGGGTTATAGATCATACCTTGCGCTCGGGGGTGTGCTTATAATAAAAGTTCAAGTGAAGTTTGTGGCCTGCAAATAGGGAGAACTTACTGATATTAAAATTTATGTTGCCCATATTTAAATTAATTATAATGAATGAGTTTTTTTTCTTATTATTCCGCATTTTCTATATTGTATGTGAATGGATAGATGTGGATAATATATGAATTCTTTTTTCCTTTTCTTCTGCACTGTTTTACTTATATTTTTGCTAAGGTCCAGCTCACCTTAGGATTAATTCCATGGATATCCCACTTATTAGCTGTGGTGTTAATGATGGCCATCACTTAATTGTAGTTGAGTTAGTATTACTCGACGACGGTTAAGAGACTGCCGTTACTAGCCTAATGGTCTAGCAATGTGGCATGGGGAGTGGGAGACAGATTCTGACACCAACGTATGAGCAGTTTTTCTTCTTTATTGGACATGGGAGGCTTTGGGATGAAGATCAACAGTGGTGGGATCTCAGATAGCCATCTGATCTTTCGATCAAAACTGCAAAATGGTTCTGATCAATCGAATCCTAACGGCCTGATCTAGGATGATCTAGACTGCAAGATCCATGGGCGCAATTCAATGCACGATCACAGCCCTGACGCGATTAAATCTAATCCCTTCGATCAGCAGGAGCTTTAGCTTGTAAAATCCGAAGATTTTGAGTTAATAAAGTTATTATTTTTTATCTTAATTAATTTTGATAATTTATTAGTTGTTTTTGCAAGATAAAAAGACTAAGTTGTTAAGAATAATTTTTGAGAATTTTGGCAAATTTTTGGGAATTTTTTTCATGAAAAGTTTTTATTTAGTAATTTTATGATGGATTTAATTCAAAATAATTACAGAAAATATTTGGGTGTTAAAATTGAAATATTTTAAAAATTTTGAATTATATACTATCAAATTAGCTATCAATAAAAATTCCATAATTGTTGGAGCTAAAATGAATGAGTTATGAAAAAATACATTTGTAAATAAAAAAAAATTTGACCGTTACGGTTTCGACAAACCCGATTTTAACCAACCTCAAACTCAGTTCCAGGGACAACCACTTGACCAATTGGATTATTTTGATGTTTATGGGTTCCTCTCAATGAGATTTACATTTTGGGAACTTAAAGTTAAATTTGGAGATACATTTTTTTATTAATTTTGAGAAATACTAAAATTTTATTTTTAGCCAAATTAGATAATATTATGTCATAATTTTTAGGAGTTTTATATTTAAATCACCTAATTAAAGGCACCAATTGATATTTCACAAAAATTATTCTCAATTAAGGATGAATTTAAGTCAAATTATGCTATGCTAATCAAATTCAACCATAATCAAACATACACCATTGGATCTTTGATTAAGCCTTAAAGGCACTCATAAATCTTCTAACCATAATTAAAAACATAAAATTCTATCTACATTTCTTTCTTATTTCTATTTGAAAACTTTTGTCAACCTTTTTCCCCTTGCTCCTCTCCTCCTCTCTAAACCCTTAGGACTTCACCCCTAAGCAAATCTCACGTCAAGGAAAAAATATTGAAAGCTCTAAATCACCTAAATAAGAATATCTAGGCTGCACTATCTCATTCTTTCCATGACAAGAAGAAGATCTTGGATTCATCAAAATTTCTTTATTTCAAGGTAATCTATTCTTTGATTCTCTCATTATTTCCCCAATTACCAAATATATTTCATGTTTGAATATATATAATGATCAAATAAATGATTATTACAATATTAGTAAGTTCTAGGCACATGCATATTGCTATTTTAGTTTGCATAATTCATATGTGTAGATTTATAGAATTTTACATGAAAAACATTTCTTAAATTTTTTCAAATATTTTGGAAATTTTTATCCCTACTTCATGTTATCATAATTCTTGTTTTACGTAAAATTAGTTGTTGTACTTTTGCATACACATTCATATATTTATTGTTAACAAACTACTAAAAGATACTACACCTTAGTTTTGCCTTTAAGATATTCAAAAATCACCCCAAAGTTGAAAAAAAAAATCTATTTTTATTTAAACATTTTTCAAAAAATTTCTATTTTTTTATAAACTTTGAAGAACTTTAACTTCTTAACCACTAGGATTTGAGTGTTATAACTTTGCAGTTTTACTCTCCTATCTTTCATGAACAATATCTAAGAAGACCTTTCTGGTCCATTTGAACTCTATGATCATCATTTAGGAACTCAAACATCAGCAAACATCCATTGAAATTCAAAAATCAATTTTTGACAGATTTTAGAATTTTTCTTACAATGTTACTACTGTCATAACTTTTAATCTAACCATTGGATTTAACTAATATTTGTCATGGTTACACTTTATTATGTTAGGTACAACTTCACTGTTGAACCAAAAAGCTAGTTTTTTCCATTTAGGTCTTTATATTTAGGTTCAAAGTTTGAAAAATAATATTTATTTCTTAGAAAATTTTAGAAATAGTTAATATTTTTCTCAAACTTTGCATATTCATAACTTTTACAATAGTTGAAATCGATAGCTAAAATTTAGCATGATTAACCTCTTCTCACTTAGGAACAACTTTCATTTAGCAATCAGTAGCTAAAAATGTCATTTGTACCTTCATTTATGTGTCCAAAGTTCACTAGAACCTTAATCACATAACCTAACCAACTTTAAGGCTTCACCCAAACTTTATAATGTTAACCTAAAACTTTTATATTATAATTTTTTAGGTACTTAAATAGTAAATTAATGTATAAGAATTAATTTTTATATATATTTTATAAGGAAAGTTTTGCAAAGTAAACGAACGAATTAGGTACGTAGGGTTATTATAAATATATTACTTTTAATATTATTTGAGCATACTTCCTTTGAATGTATATAGCAATTACATGTATACTAGTGCTATGCTAAGTTAAATTGCATTTTTACTTTCTATAAATGCATATGACAAGTATATGTGGTGAGAGTCCTTAGAGGTAGAACAAAACTGAACCTATACAGGTAGGGTTTGCTAGAAACCCATGAAAAAATATAAAGAGATCCAGTCCACTATGAAAGGGCAGAAGATCCAAAGGAAGGACTCACCAAAATAATATTTATGTGAATAATTATCGAAAGGCAATTGTATACCTTTCTAGAATAATTTTGATGCAAATATCTAGGTCTCCTAGTGAAGGTTGGGGGTTCTAGGCCCAAAATAATATATTTATGTCACATATAAATTTATGCTAAGTTATTTCCATTTATACTAATTTATTTTCATTCATGCCAATTTCTATTTTTGCATTAAAATTATTTGAGCTGCTTGAGCATTGCAAAGTACTTATTGTTGAAATTAGCATAACCCTCAAATGGAAATGATGGTGTTTCCTTCATACTTTATTGCATTATTTTTTGAACCTATATAGGATGCTAAAAATTAATACTCTTAGATGCTTTATGTATTCCTACATGATTGGCAATGTTGATAATTAATACAGGTTGTGATAATTAGAAGCAGAATCCCATATGATTTCAATCTATTATTAAGTGTGAAATGGAGACGCATTATTTGAATTATATATCATTTTATATTTACTTAAGTTAAGATAATTTGCATAACTTTAATTTAAGTTTTTGGCTCTATGATGTATGTATAGTATTTTATTTAGTAATTTTGATGATGAATTTTTATTATTGAATTATCACTTGAAATCTCCCAACCCCAATTTTTGGGTCGTTACAATTGGTACCAAAGCCAGGTTGGGAAAACTCAAGAGGTAATTTGAGCAGAGCCAAGACCAACAAAATAAAAGAACATAGATTAAATATTTGGAGTTTAGTAGCAAATCATTAATTATAATGTTCTTATTAGTAAAAATCTTATCGTCTCTGGTAGATGGATCACCACAACCAAATTAATGACTCTTTTCCAAAAGATAGGGATCATCAGACAACTCCGAGCACTAATGATCCTGCCTCACCTCACCACGAGACAGTTTATCCAGTAAATCATGAGGAGGTGAATCAAATTATTGCAATTTATGAGCATGATGGCTCAATTTGTAAACAACCAACAAACTCAAGTACTGTCGCTTACACCAATTCAAGTTAGGGACCCATAAAAAAAAATGAAGTCATTTCTTAGATTGCAACCCCCTAAGTTTTGATGGAATGGAAAATCCTTCCTTAGCAGAAGAATAGATTCAAAGAACTGAAAAAAAAATTCAAATGTACAAGAAGTGTCGAGGACCAAAAAGTAGCATTGGCTACTTATCTTCTTTTCAATTCCGCTAAGAAGTAGTGGAAAACTACAATGATAACTATATTTCAAGAAAGAGCTAAAGAATAAATTTCTTGGCTAGAATTTGTGAAGGAATTTTTGGGGAAGTATGTGCCCCAATATACTCATCAAGGGATGAGGAAGCAACTGCTCAATTTAATGCAAGAAGGCCATATACTGACTGAATATAAAGTGGAGTTCACCCACCTATCAAGCTTTACACCATAGATAGTAGTCTTAGAAGATGTCAAATGTTATTTGTTCCTTAGTGTCTTAATGGAGGCACATGAGAACCAATCATCTCAAAAATTAATGAGGCTAGGCATGGCCCATCATGTTCCACATAAAAAGCCTCACTTCTCTAGACCTCAAGGGATACTTAACAATACAAGGCAATACTACTCAAGGTTCCAGAGAGATAAAAATTGAGACTCTCAATGAAATAACAATACTTTGTGTATATGTGGATGTCATTCTAGAAGATTTTCTTGGCATACCTCCCCTAAGAGAGGTATATTTTAGTATTGTAATACATGTAATGAAACTTGTCTCTAAAGCACCTTATTGAATGGCGCCCAAGGAATTACAAAAACTTAAGGAGCAACTTCAAGAGCTATTTGAAAGAGGTTTCCTCCAATCTAATAGTTCTCCCCAGGGAGCACTAGTGTATTCATCAAGAAGAAATATGGAAGTATGAGAATATATAGAGATTACCACGAGCTTAATAAGTTAACTATCTAAAATAGATACCCGCTACCTAGAATTGATAATCTCTTTGATCAACTAGGCGGTGCCACAATATTCTCAAAAATTGATAAAAGATCTGGTTACCACCAACTCCGTATAATAGAAGAAGATATTCCCAAATTTGCATTCAAAACTCATTATGGGCATTATGAGTTTTTAGTAATGCTCTTTGGCTTAACCAATGCCCCATCTTATTTTATGAACTTAATGCAATGAATATTGAAGCTATATTTAGATTCATGTATCATTATTTTCATTGATGATATACTAATTTATTCTAAGAGTACCACAAAACCTGGAGAACACCTTAGAATCATTTAAAACCTTCTAAGGCAACATGAATTGAATGCCAAATTTTCTAAATGTGAATTTTGGTTACAGTTAATAGCCTTCTTCGACCATATGATTAGTAAAGGAGGAATGTCAGTTGATCCTAACAAAGTTAGTGAAATCTGAGAACTGCCCCAGTATACTTCAATGATTCAAATTCACAGTTTCTTGGGTATAGCCCATTATTACCACAAGTATATAAGGAATTTTTCTCAAATTGCTATCCCTCTCACTTGTCAACTCAAAAGAGCGTACCTTGTGTATGGAAACCTTCATGCAAAAATTCATTCCAGAAGCTTAAGGAGTTTCTAATGATACCTCCAGTCTTAGTTTTACCCATAGAAGAAAAGGATTACCAAATTTATAATGATGCCTCACTGAATGGTTTGGGTTGTGTGCTTATGCAAGCAGGACATGTTATAGCATTTGCTTTCAGACAACTGAAGGTTCATGAAAATAACTATACAATTCATGATTTAGAATTAGTGATGATAGATTTTGCTTTTAAGAATTGGAGTCACCACTTGTATGGGGTACAGTGTGAAATCTTTATTGACCATCGGAGCCTAAAGTATATTTGTACGTAAAAAAAAATTAAGATAACGAAGATGGTTGGAACTAATTAAGGACTATGATTTATCAATCAATTACTACCTGAGAAAAGCAAATGTTGTTGTCAATGCCTTGAGCAGAAAAGGAACAACCAACTTGCACTTGTTGACTTCTGGTCCATCATTGCTCAAAGAAACAGAGGAATTAAAACTGGAGGTGTTACTATATTCAAATGTCATTTTGTATCAGATGAATTTGGAATGCTCATTAATTGATGAAATCAAAGCAGCTTAAGGAAAAGATAAGGACTATTCCCTTGTAGTTTCTTTTATTGAGGAAAGAAGATGTTCAAAATTGAATCTAGATTCAAAGGATTAGATTTAGTGTGGACCTAAAATTTAGGTAACTAATGAGTTTGAGTTAAGTTCCAAATTATTAAAGGAGGCTCATCATTCCAAATACACCATACATCTCTAGAATAACAAAAAGTATCAATATATGAAGAGTCACTTTTGGTGGCCCGAGATGAAGAAGGATATTGTCGAGTTTGTGTCATAGTGAGAATCATGTAATCTCGTCAAGGCTGAACATCAAAATCCCAAAGGATTATTACAACTCTTTTCTATTCCTCAATGGTAATGGGAAGATATATATTTATTTCATTGTAGGTTTCCCTTGTTCTAAATCAGGTAATGATGCAATATGGGTCATTATGGATAGGCTGACAAAATTTGCACACTTTCTACTCATTTGGTAGATAGATCCTATGAAAAAATTAGCTAAGATTTATCTAAAAAAAATAGTCATATTGCATGGTACCCCAAAGGCTATTGTATTAGATCGTGATAGTCGCTTTATATCAAATTTTGGAAAATGATCCAACAAGACCATGGTTCTCTGTATAAGCACTGCCTTTCATCTTCAAACAGATGGGCAGACCAAACGAGTAAATCAAACTTTGAAAGACCTTCTTCATCTTTGTATGTTAGATATTGGAGGCAGTTGGGATGAGCACTTCCCATTAATTGAATTTGCTTACAATAACAGTTTCCAAGCAAGCATCAGAATGGCTCCATATGAGGCCTTATATGGGGGAAGTTGTATGTAGCGCCCCACCCCGATGCCATGCACAAAAGAGATAATCATAATCAATTTTGGTGGTGGAGCAGTGCACCACTCAGGAAGGGATGTCCTATCACCCCAAATAGCTGAAACTAGCATTGAAAAAAAATGCATCTAAAAGGCTGCTGACTCAATCCCAAAGGAGGGTCGATAGCTAATTCTTAAGATAAGAGTAGTATTTTATCATAAGTATTAAACAAATACATATATTATATTTAGAATACAATATAAAGAATTCAATATGTGTATAAAATATAAGAATTTCTAGTATGCTGATCACATCACAATACTAAGTATAAGTAGTATATAAACAGAGTGCAAAAGCTAAAGCAAACATCCAGAAATATTCATCACAGAAGCTGAAAGAGGCTTTCATTTCAGAAAAGAAAAGAAACCACATCTAGAATTATTATAAACGGTTTACTAAAATACAGGAAATGAATCTAAGTACTGAATTGAACTAGTAACTAAGCAAAATAATAAAGTTGGAGAAGAGTCCACTAGTGCTCCACGAACTCCTCCTGGGTCTCATGAGTATCCACCTGATCTGGCTCCACTAACTGCTTTGAATCTAGCAAATTGTCGGATCTCAAAAGTACCACGTTTTAAACAATAAGTATAATACATCAAAACTAATCTAAACAGTTCTAATTATGTATATTTAATAGTAAAGTAAACAAAGCTATAGAAAGACTGTAAAAATAACTGAATAAGTAAAGCTGTATAAAACTGAGTAAAGTAAAGCTGATTGCATTCTGAATATTAAATGTAAATAAATTAGTGTATGATCCAAAACTGAGTAAATAACATGTAAAACTGTGTTGTATGCTACTGAAATTATGTATCTGAATATGCTATAATACTGTATGCCACTGATATGCAACTGAACTATCACTGAACTGCTATGAGCTATATAGTCCAATGTCTATATACATCTTGTTGGGAAATATAGTTTACTGTGATGTCTGAACATCCTGAGTTTCCCCTATTGATGTATGTAGCATTTTATAATCCATAAATCATCACTGATACTCATACATTATACTTATGTTTATGCTCATGTCTCTACACTACATGCCTTAAAAATCTAGAAATCTAAAAAAATGATTTAAAGTTAGATAATGAATCAAATATCTCCATTGTGTAGAATCCATTTAAATAGATTCTGACTCCTATCTCTGAATTATTAGGGATGTTACTTAGTACTTCAGTTAAAATTATCAGCTAGAATGGTTATATATATATAGTTGGTATGTTTCCAAGAAGGGTGAATTTAACACTTAGTTTGTTTTAAACTGTGCTTACCGATGTGCACGATGATAGGAGGCAGAACCCAGTCACAGTTTATCATCTCAAACTGAGCTGTTAAATACCCTAACTACAAGCATACTGAGTGTTCTAAGAAAGGTGACTTGAGATACTTAGTTTGTCTTAAACTGCTTTTATCAATGCGCATGATGATAGAAGGCAGAACCCAGTCGCAGTTTATATCTCAAACTAAGGATTTCATTTCCCTAATCATAATATACTACTAGTATTCTAAGAAGAGTGGCTTGAGATACTTAGTTTGTCTTAAACTGCACTTATCGACGTGCACAACGGTAGGAGGCAGAACCCAGTCATAGTTTATATCTTAAACTAAGGATTTAAGTCACTAATTATAACACTCTTAGGGTTAGATAATTTATTCTAAGTGGGACTATATCCGACTAAGCCCACAGGATAGAACACAAATATAGTCCTATATTAAAATGAATCAACCAAATCTTGAATACTGCTGAAGTGATCCTACACTATGGGTATACACAACTAAACTCAACTAATAATTTGAGTTCAATCAATATTATTTAATCAACAAGGATTACCAAGGCTATGAGACTATAGGAGGTGAATCTTACACAAGGTTCCAAGGATATGATCAAAATGATCACCCAATATAGGTTACTACCACTTTGGAGAAAATCTCATTCTAAGGACTTTGGGTGATCCTACCACAAGGGTTTAAGATTAATCCTCTATGGCTAAGAAAGATCATCTAAGTTCCTACCTCAAAAATGTGACAATCAGTTCTTCCTACCTTAATGTGTTAATATTTTGTTAAGGCTTTCAATTATATAAAAATTATATTGTAATATCATCAATGTCTTACACATCTAACATTTAACTTAATAATTTGTACTAAGATCATAAGTTGCATTTGTGAAGTCTGAATTGGTTTGATCCAATCAGATGGTTAGACCCATTTGATCACATCCTATACTACAATCATGGATAAAATCAAGAATATTATTAGAATTAAATCATGTTGTAAATCATTACAATTATATAATTATTTTTATGCTAAGGATCTTATATAGGAGAAAATCAGAGATATCAAGCTTAAGTCTAGATAGCTAACCACATAAATTCTTTTAATAATCTTAGCACTTCTAATATAATATTTTTAAGTTCAATGTCAAATCAAATGTATTATTAGAATTATGCAAGTTGAATTATCTTATAATCAAAGTTACTTGAATAAGGTGATTAATATTTAGATCTTAATCAAGACAAGTTAGGGTTTAACCCTTAGCCTTTCCAAAATCAAGACCAATGGCTAATTTATAGATCAATGATAAATTAATGTATTATTGGTGTATTATTGATGGCAAATTTCAAATTTAGATTAAGTATTATTTACTTAATCAAGGCCTTAAGATTCTCATATTCAAGTATAGTTTAATATAAATTAAGTACATCAAGGTGTCCAAATAAATGTTAAAATTCTCTAAGATAAACCTTAATATTATGAAAGCATAGAACGTAAAGTGACATAGAATAGAAGGTAATTAAGGCTAACCAAACCTAAATCAAACCAAGGGGATTAGCACTTGATTACAAATCTTAAGAACTTAAGTTTCTTGCAATTTGGTTGTTTAGTTCTACTTAGTCATACAAGTAATCAAATATTCTAACATTAGCATTTGGCACAAAAATATTAGAGTAAATACTTAAGAGATTTTAGCACATGCTATAAAGGATAAATTTTCATATTGAATTTCACATAAAATTTTATACAATGTTTAATTTTCTTAAAACTAGGTTCAATTTTGATATATTTTGGCCCCACTAGGGTCTAGGGTCCTTGAAATTCAAAATATCTAAAGTTTCGGTCATTTCGAACAGTTCTGGGCACTTTTGGGCAATTCTGGGAGCTACGATGTGCGGTAGCGCCTTCTGGCCAAAAGCAAGGCGCTACAGTGCACCGTGGTAGTTTGTCATGCTGTGGCGCACTGTAGTGCTTTCAGACGCTATGGCACACTATGGTACCTATTTTTTTGAGGTGCGGGTCCTGCGGCTTGCTGCAGCGCTTTCAGGCCGAAAGCCAGGCGCGACGGCGCGCGATAGCGCTTTCGAGAGCTGCGCCACGCTGTGACGCATTTCATAAAAATATATTTTTGTTTCACAAATTATCATGCCGCTGCGGTGCACTGTAGTGTGCTACAGCACGCTCTGGCAAATCCCAAAATTTGAACATCGGGCGCTACAGCGCGCTGTAGCTCCCGACGGTGATTTCGGTTGTGCGAAAACTGTGACTGGTCTCCTTACGCATCCAAATACTTTGGATTTTGGGCACCTCATGAGTGGTGTCATATATCGATGGAAAGATCTTTCTGAGACCTTTGCATTGATACCAAAATCGACATAAATTGATTATCTTATCGTGCAAAAATTGATGTCTACAGGTATACAAAATTTACACAGCTTTTGACAATTTTCTAATGGAGAACAAACTTCGACCGGGCTCATTTGAGTCCAATTGAAGCACGATGATCACACATAAGCTCCATATAATAGCTAATGAACATGCTATTCACATCACTTAATAAATCAAATGAAGAGAGCACAAGGAAGGGTAAGCAAAAGGGTACATTAGCCTTTAAAAGAGGAAGATGAAAACTTTATTTTTCTTTAAGAACTTGGAGAGGAGCTTCTTCTTCAGCAAACATAACAAGAAAGGAGAGAGAAAGAGCTTTAGCTTTTGTAAATAAAGAGGAAGAAGGAGGTTGAGCTCCTTCTTAAGGGAGAAGGAGAGGAGGTGGAGTGGGCATGGCCTAAGGGAGAAGAAAATGGAGAAGTGGGAGATGGTCTCTACCTGCTTGCGTATATGGGAGGGAGTATGGGGCGCTGAAAATGGGCAAGGAGGTGGGTGGGCCAGCTAGGGAAGAAAAAGAAATAAAAAGGAAAAATTAGAAAATAAGAAAAGAAATATTTATTTCTTTTATAATTTCTTTTATAATAAATCAAAAATTCAGATTTAATAAATGCGCTCTGAAAAATCCCAAAAATTCAAATTTAATAAACGTGCCGATGAATTTTTGGGATTTTTTGGAGCGCTAATTTGGGGGTGAGGAATTCAACGGTGAAGTTTGATTTCGATTTCGATGATTATTTAATTATTCTATTTTTTCGGTGCATTTAATTATATTAAAATATTTGCAAAAATTCAATTACTTCCAAACACGTCTAAAACATCTCCCGTAGCTATTTTGGGGGTGACTATCGCAATGGCAAAGTCAGATTTTGATTTTGAGGTCAAATTAAATACCTCAATTTTTCTTAACTAAATATTATTAAAATAATTCAAAATATTTGATTGAGCTCCGGATTGCATCAAATCATTAGGAATTGGTTCTAATAACTAGATGAACTTAACAGAATGATAATTAAGATACAACTAAGCTAAAATTAAGCTGGGTAACAATATTGGGTTGTTACATTGTATCACCCCACTGACTTGGAATGATGTCGGTGCAGGCAAATTATTGAGCTCAGATCTTGTGATTCAAGCAACGAAGAAAATCAGATTAATTCAGCATCAATTGAAGGCATCCCAAGATAGGCAAAAGTAATATTTTGATTCTAATCATCATCACATTGAGGTTGAAGTGGAGACTTTGTGTATCTTAAAGTTAGTCCATACAAGGGAGTCTTAAAATTTGGAGTCACCAAAAATTGAAGTCCAAGGTATATTGCCCCGTTTGAAATTTTAAAAAGAGTTAGTCAATTTCTTATCAACACAAATTGCCTCTATATTTAAGTTTGATGCATGATGTCTCCCATATCTCATTCTTTAGAAAGTGCTTGTCAGAATCTACATTGTGAATTGAAGTAGAGGAAATAAACCTACAACCAAATCTTAGTCTTATGATTGAACTTGAAGAAATCCTAGATCCAAATGTAAGGCAATTACATAGCAAATCAATTCCCATGGTAAAAGTGAAGTGGAGAAATTGCTGAAGTGAAGAAGCAACTTCAGAAGAATAGTTTAATATGAGAAAAAGTTTCTTCAACTATTCACCTAAGAGCTGTAAGTAAGTAGAACATTAATATCTTTTTTATCAATTCCAGGATTAGTAAGATGTCAAATTGATGTCGGGATAACATCCTCTTAAGTTGGGAGAATATAATATCCTAAGATTTTGTGTTAATAAAATTAATGTTTATTGTCTTAGTTAATTTGAATAATCTATTAGTTATTTTTGCAAAAGAAAAATACTAGTTTGTTAAGAATACAATTTATCCATTAAATTATGACTAGGTGAATCAAATATTGTAATTTATGAGCATGATGGCTCAATTTGTAAGCAACCAGCAAACTCAAGTATTAGTTGCCTACACCAATTAAAGTTAGGAATCCATAAAAAGAAATAAAGTTCTTTCTTAGATTGCAACCCCAAGGTTTGATGGAATGGCAAATCCTTCCTTAGCGGAAGAATGGATTCAAAGAACCAAAAAGAAATTCAATCTACAAGAAGTGTCAAGGACCAAAAAGTAGTGCTGGCTACTTATCTTCTCATCAACTCTGCTAAGAAGTAGTGAAAAACTACAATGATAACTATATTTTAAGGAAGAGCTGAAGAAGAAATTTCTTCCATTACATACTTATTTATTGTTTTACTGTTACCTTTTTACTACTATTAGTCTTTACTTTACCTTCTTACTTGTATACTTATAAGATGCTAGATTACCTTACTGCTTACTTATATATATCACAGATAGATTGCTTTCTTTCAGACTTGCATAACTTATATGATTATCAATATGTTTAGGATGAGTCTTTTCTTTCAGTACTTTTCTTACTTTATTTATTCATATATGCCCAACCTTGTTATAGCTTAGTATTGAGGTATGTTCTTTTACCTCATATATTACTTAGTTATAAACACTTTTATTTATAACTCATCACATCTTTTTGTATGCTTGTCACTCCCATATGCTTGTTTATTTTGTATAATTTAAGTAAATGGTGATATCAATAAACTTAAAATGTACGTAGGCAATATGTCTAATAAGATTTTCTTTTATTGGCTAGGGCCCTTTAAACTTAAAATGTACGGAGGAGTCATTCTTGGAAGAAGAGCAAGTTGGAGCTGAATAATAGTAGATCATTTTCTTTTTTATTTACGAGGATGAGAGATTCATTTTCTTAAAAACTTATTTAATATTTGTAATAATACATGTACCTATTACTATTTTTCTTACAGTACTCTTTTATTCTGAGCTGCATGTTATTTCTTACTTGTATTGTGGTGAATTGGATGTAGCACTTTCTATTATTCCATGCTTCTGCACTCTGTTGAATATATATACTTAGTGAATGATTTTGCTGTATTATTCAGGGCATATCCTTCCCTTATTAGTGGATTGAGGATTACACCTTAATCTAAGGATAAGTGAAAGATTTGCCAACATGGCACACTACCCTTGATCTAATCTCATTGTGGATTGGGGGCGAGGTGACACACAAATATATGTGGTGAGAGTCTTTGGAGGTAGAACAAATCTAAACCTGTACAGCTAGGGTTTGCTAGCAACCCATGAAGAAATAAAGAGGGATCTAGTCCACTAGGAATGTGTAGAAGATCAAGAGGAAAGACTCACCAAAATGATATTTATGTGAACAATTATCGACAGGTAATTGTATACTTCCTAAAATAATTTTGATGCTAATATCTGGGTCTCCCAGTGAAGCTTGGAGGTCCAAGGCCCAAAATAATATATTTATGTCACATAGTAATTTATGCTAAGTTATTTCTATTCATAGTAAGTTATTTCCATTCCTAATATTATATATTTTTGCTTTGAAATTATTTGAGCAGCTTAGGCATTGCAAGCTACTTATTGTTGAAGTTAGCATAACCCTTAGGGCCATGTAGTGCATGGAGTGACCAGGTCCTCAGTCTTGATTGGCGGTGGTGAGGCTTCAGGAAGGGATGCCCCCTCTTCTCTTACCTATTCATTTTGTCATCAGAGCTATTCTCTTTTTTGTTCAGGCCGCAACAGTAGATCAGCAGCCCGATCAGCAATTAGTTGGATAGAGGTGGGCCTACCTTCTCTCACCTCATGTATGCCGATGACTTGATTTTGTTTGCACCAACTTCAACGGTAGTAAGCCATGAGGTTCAATGGATTCTGGCAGAGTATGGGAGTTGGGTCGGGTAGCCTAGAACTTGCGTAAGTCACAGATCATATTTGGCTGCCATACTTCAATTTATAGGCAACGCAAAGTAGCGATCCAGTTGGGTTTCTAGAGAGGAGTGTTCCTCAAATACCTTGGGGTTACAGTTGCAGAAAGATCCTCATGGAGAGCATAATTTTTAGCTATCATAGAGTAGGTTCATAGTAGGTTGGGCTCCTGGAGTAGTTGTCACCTCTCTATTGCTGGTAGATTATGCTTAATCATGTGAGTACTTGTTATGATTCCCAGCTACCAGATGGTGTTTTATGGCCCACCAGGACCATGTAGTACATGGAGTCCACCAGGTTCTCAGTCATGGTTGGTGAGCATCGACTTCCTTGGATAGTGGCTTTAGGGAGGGATGCCCCCTCTCCACTTGCCTATTCATTTTGTGCTCGGATCTCTTCTCCCACTTGGTCAAGCAGCAGCAGCAGATTGGCCGCCCAATCGGCATTCAGTTGGATAGAGGTAGTCCTGCCTTCTCTCACCTCATGTACGCTGACGACTTGATTTTTTTTACATCGGCTTCAATGGCAGTAGGTTGTGAGGTTCAGTAGATTTTGGTAGAGTATTGGAGTTGGACCGGGTAGTCTGTGAACTCGCATAAGTTACAGATCATCTTTAGCTGACAAACCCCAGTTTACAAGCAGTGCAGAGTAGTAATCTAGCTGGGTTTCCATAGAGGAGTCTCCCTCAGATACCCTGGAGTTATAATTATGGGTTATGGGTAAAGTAACCAAAATATCAACTGCATATAAACATCAGTGTACAATCTGTTATATAAAAAAGAGTTAATCTAGCCCACCAGAAAGGCTGAAGGATCTTAGCACCAGTATGGCTAAGGCACCAACAGTATACTCGAAGGATTCTAGCACCAGTACAGCAAGGGCAGCAACGGTGTACCCCTAGTGTCAACAAGGAGATAAGGCAAACAGCACACAACAAAATAGAGGCCTTCCCCTAGTGTTAACAAGGAGACTAGGCAATCAGAAGGCAATACTGAGAGGCAGCTCGAACACATCCAATTATTATCTTATCATTAATTACTTTAATATTTTTACAAGGACTCTAAGGAGTCTCCATATTTTTCTAACATTTTATTTATGCATCAAAAATTTTATATGACATGCTCAAGAAATTATGGCACAAAAATCACGGAATGCGTAGCAACAAAGTATCAAATTAAAGCAAGGGACTCTACTAACATGGTGATATCATTTGTTTTCTACTTAACCATTCTAACTATTCTAAATTACACAAGTTTAGGATCACTATTTTTCCACTATCAAGTGTAACTTAGAAACTCGTCCTTATAAGTTTAAAAGGATTAGAACTGATCAGGTTCTAATCTAACTAAATCAGATAGACGACTACAAGTTAAATCAATAAATCATACGTCCTAATTTTGTGAATTTAGACGTTCTAACTCAGATCTGATCAAGATCTTCTAAACATATAGATTATGGAATAAACACTACGAGATTTAGGTTTAATCACATAATCCAAAGAGGTTAAGACCTAAGTTCTAGGTTTTATTATATAAGTGCTCTACTAGTTGAGGCAAATCCTATTAAGTAATTAAACTTAATAGGATGAATCTCCTATCTTAAATCTAAGATTTAAAGATAAAATAATCAGAACAAGTTATAAAATAAAAGAAAAGTCTAAAAGCTAACAAAACCAAGGTTTCACCCATTGGGTAACCCAATTAACCCAATGAATGAACTCTAACCAATGATCTAGTCCTAATCTCAGGAAAGGTCCTTAAGGTGTAGTGTTAAGACTTAGAGAGATTACTGAAATCTAACTTAAGGGTTGATTTCACTCACTTAAATGTCACTAAGATGATTATGATATTAGTTTTAGTATTTTAGAATGTTAACTAAGGGTTATGGGTACTTAGTCCAATCTTAGGGCAAAATAATTATTTTACCCCTACTTTAAAGGTCAAAAGTCAAATTTTGACTATGAGTCAAAATTGGATTCTATTAGTCCCAACTGATTCCTTACTGTCTAACTTGAAGATAGATAGTAAGTACGTCCAAATTGGACTCCAAACAGTCAAGCTATGACCAAAACAAGGCTAGGGATAATTTGGTCATTTACCTAAATTTCTAGGGTTCAGATCCTAAATTTTATTTTATTTTATTGTTGACATTGAAATTCTAAATTAGTTAGCATCTTGAATTTTTAAATTTGTAGTTGATTTGACTAAGTTATGGCTGTTTGAAGTCTAGGGGCATTTTGGTCATTTTTCACTAAGAATCCTAGGGTTGACGTTTTGTCCTGATGGCCAACTGAGAAAACTAATACTACTACAGTGATGGGGCCGCCCTCCTAAGTATTTTAAGACCCATATTGACTATGTTCTGATAACTGGGTAAAAGTTATGAGGCTCTAAAGAGGTCCTAAAATATTACCTCATTATGTGTACCCTGAAATTAATTTTTACATTACATTATTTGATTCCTTACATTTTTCTGAGTATTTTGAAACCTATATTGGCTATGTTTGGATCATCCTATAAAAAATTATTAAACTTTTAAGATTTACTATTCAAAAATACAATTTGTATTATTTTATTATTCATTTATTCAAATTGAATGATTTTACTGTTCATTCCTAAAGTTTATATATATAGTTTCTGAATTTATTAATCTTTAATTAATCTGTGATTAATTAGTCTTAATTATTAATTAACAATAATTAATCCATTAATTAATTAATTAAATTGTATTTATTATTATTTTTTACTGTTGAAAGTCATTAGCACTAATTACTGTTTGATTACCCTTAATCACCTGTTAATATCTAATTAAGAATAATTAGTTATAGTTTACTGTTTAATAATAATTAATTACTCTAATTATTGTTAAGATTTAATTGATATTAAAGTAATCCGGCCCTCCCCCGGCCTCGGCGAGGTCGCCGTCTCCTCCTTTAAATCCCCGGCGACTCGACGGGCTCCGAGTTAGCGAAACCGGAGCCCGAAGTGACCCCCGAACCGAGCCGAGCCCCGAAACTTCTACAGCCGTCCGAACCAGGTACCCTTCGATCCCCCCTTTTCCATTCATCTTTCATTGTCGGGATACTTTAGGATTGTATAGTAGGTTCTAGATCGACGATCAACCGGACCCAATCGACCTCGATCAGGTCCAGTTGACTCAAATCAGGGCTTGAAGCCTCGGGCCAAAGCCTCGCCACGTCCGTCGAAACCATAGGACCTAGGGTTACCTCTAGCCGCTGTCTCCGGCCACCTCCGGCGAGGCTCCGCCCGCCGACGTGTAGGCCTCGTCGAGGGCTACCGTCGGCCATGCGGGCCGAGGTGGTCCGGCGCTGGGAAGGCGAGCAAATGCCGAGCCCTAGCCCGGCGCCATCGGGACGCCCCGCGAAGTGGGTGACGTCCGGGTCGGGCCGGGTCGAGCCGAGCCCGACCCGGCTGCGGTTGGGTCCGCGTAGGCCAGGTGGGGTCCACCGAGCCACGTGGCGCCTTCAGGGCCTGCCACATGTCCAGTGGGACCCACCAGCCGAGCCCCGCGTAGTTTTCGGCTTCGGCCGTGGGGCCCACAGCTCCACATGGCAGCCATCCGGCGTGCCACGTGTCACATGGGGCCCACAGCTCGATCCTCGCGACTCTTCGGCTTCGGTCGTGGGGCCACTACGCCATGTGGCAGCCAGCCAGCACGCCACCTGTCCCGTGGGGCCCACAGCCCAAGCCCGCGCGGCTCTTCGGCTACCCCGTGGGGCCCACCGTGCCACGTGGCTGGCTCTGGGCCCGCCACGTGTCAAGTGGGACCCACTGCCCGGTCACCCGCGGCGTTTCGGCTCCCTGTGGGGCCCACAGTGCCACGTGGCAGCCTCTGGCAGTGCCACGTGTCAGGTGGGACCCACTGCCCAGATTTGGACTAGGTATTAGAGGTTGACTCCAGTTGACCTAATTAGCACTTATAATTATATTTAAGACTTATGATTAGTCCTAATTAACTACGGTAACAATCTGGGTTGTTATAGACTCCCCCACTTAAGAACGATGTCGTCCTCGACATCACTCAAGTAGAAACTAATGGCTATACTAAGCGTGACTTGAATTGAAGTTAAAGGTTCAAAATGCTAAGAAATGGAATTACCTGGAGACGTCCCGAGGGCGCCGGGCTAGGGCACGGCTTATGCCGGCCTTCCCGGCACCGGACCGCCTCTGCCCGCACGGCCGACGGTTGCCCTCGACGAGGCATACACGTCGGTGGGCGGACCTTCGCCGGAGGTGGCCGGGATCGCCGGGAAAACGAATCCCTAGGTCCTAGGGTTTTCAGGTTAACGGTTTCTACTGTGGACCTAAGCCTAATTGCCGACAATTCAGTTGGGCTAGCCTAGATCGGAGCCGATGGATCGTCAATCGGGCTCGGGGAATAACATTTCGAAATGTAGATTGCAATTATTGAATGCAAAACGAGGGAGATCTAGGTACCTGAAGTTTGATGGTCGCAGATGCAGACGGACAGCTCGGCTTGGGTGCGGTCGCTCTGAGCTCGGGTTTCGGAAACCCGGAGCCCAAAGCCTGCCTGAGGTCTTATAAGGCCTTAGGCGACCTCGCCGAGGACAGGGAGAGGCTGGATTGGCCGCGGGAGGTGGCGGGGCGCTGCGTATCGCGCGGGACTCGACGGCTCCGTATCTGTTGGATCTGGGTAGGATCCAATGGTCGCGAGGGTGCTGTCTGGATAGACGGCGCCATTAGCTACAGTTGATGGCGAGGTTAAATACTTAACGGCGCCGTTAAGTATTTAATTAAATAATATTTTTGTTTTTTAAATTTTTTTGAACATGCTTTTCCTAACTATTTAAGGGGTGAGGAACACAATGGCGAGGTCAGATTTTCAATCCGACGAGTATTTTGATTCCTCAATTTTCGGGGTATTTTTATTATTAAAATATTTGTCAAAATTTCGACGACTTCCGATTGACACGAAAACTTCACCCCAAGCTAATTTGGGGTCAATGAGTGTAATGGCGGTGTCCGTTTTTTGATCTGAGGTCATTAGATAGGTCAAATTTTAGGGTTTCTGGATTTCTAGAAATCAGGATTCGATCCATTTGACTCCTGATTTGGACTAGGTCTCAGAGGTTGACTCCAATTGACCTAATTAGCACTTATAATTATATTTAAGACTTAGGATTAGTCCTAATTAACTATGGTAACAACCTGGGTTGTTACACTTAGAGTAACTCAACAATTCTTGAATACGGCTAGAGTGATTCAACACTATAGATATACACTTCTATACTCAACTAATAATTTGAGTTCAGTCATGGCTATTTAATCAACAAGGATCACCAAGGCTATGAGATTTAGACTACAAAGAGGTGAATCCTACATAAGGTTTCAAGGATGTGACCAAAGAGATCACTCAATATTGGTTACTACCATATGAGAGAAATCTTATTCTAAATACTTTAGGTGATTCTGCCATAAGGATCTAAGATCAAGATTTTAGAGTTAAGAAGGATCATCTAGGTTTCTACCTGAAAATGTCATAATATGTCCTTCATATTTCAATGTATTAACATTCTTTGGGGCTTTTAAATATTTTAAGCACTCCTACATAAGATCCTTATGATCTCACTATTCTACTATTTAAGCTTAAAGATTCAGGGTTTTCTTAACAACTTAGATTAAAGTGATCAGATCAAATGATTAGATTATCTGACAATTTTTTATTCTACAATCATGGAATTAAATCAAAGATGTTATTAGAATTAGATCATTTGTTAAATCAATATATTTTCATTATCCATCTTATGCTAATAATCTTGTATAAGAGAAAATTAAATATTTAAAGCTTAGATTTAGATTATCCAATCACATAATTTCATTATTAACCTTACTATTTCAAATTCAATGATTTAAGATTAATACAAAAATCATATGCAATATTGGAAAAATGTCAATCAAATTAACTTACAATCAAGTCATTTGATTAACTAGTTAAAGAATTTAGATCCTAATCACTTAGGTTAGGGTTTGACCCCTATTCTTACTCAATTAAGATCAATTGTTAATTTAGAAATTAAATGTCAAATCAGTAGACTATTGATGTATTATTGGTGGCAATCTCAGATCCGGGTCAAGTATTAATAACTTGATCAAGATATTAAGACTTCTTAAGATTAATTAAGAAATTTAGGTATTAAATTCAAGTTTGTTAAAATGATCAATTACTTATTAACATGAATGAGTTAATTACATCTACCCCACTATTATAAAGCATATTAACATAAAATTTTACAAAAATAGAAGGTAATTAGTGCTAATCAAACTTTAATCCAGCGTAAAAGGATTAGCACCTAATTATAAATCTAACCATCATAATTTCTTACAACTTGGCAAATACATTCTATACAATCATAAAAACAATTAGAAACTAAGTTTACTAAGTTTGGATAAGTAAAAATCCTAATTTTTTCTAATCATATTCTTACAAGTTTAGGGCATAATTAAGAATACAGAAATTAAAAAATTAATCAAATTAGGACATGCATTATACTAAACATAAGGAATCTAATAGAACCCTAATCATGCAATTTGGTTAAGCATACATGCTAATCAATCATAATTGAATTCTACAATAATTAGGCAAATTCAGAAAATCTAACAATTAAAAGTTCAATATTATTTTATATTCATATCCTTGATGATTTTCTGATCATTTTGGAATATAATATCATAGGATTTGAACCAGTGGATCTAAAGTTATCATATTAATTTAATTTGTATTTTTCCAATTTCATTTCCCTATAATTGGATTAATTGGATTATTTTTCTTAAGAAAAATAAATCCAATTAATCGGATTTATTAAAAAGGGTTCAGCCCGTTAACCAACCCAGCACAGTCGCACAGCGCGGGTCACGGGATGACCCGGCCCGCACACTGTCGTTTTCCTCGATCCCTCACCCCGACCCTTAGCCTGATTAGGGAAACCCTAATCCGCTAGTTCCCATGCACCCGGGCCATGGCACGACCAACTGACGGTTGCTACACGTTCACCAAAGCTAGACACATCGATGGAGACCCAAAGCCCTCTGGAAGGTGGTTTGGATCAGCTGAACCTTACTCACACAAGAGCTCCCACTATAGAGCTACAGTGGGGAGATAATTCTCTCCACATATGCCATGATTTACCCAGGGATCGATCCCTACACCTTCAGGTAGGTGAGGCGGATTGAAGCCCTCTGGCCTGAGGGTCTAAGGTGGGCTGGATCGCTAGGTCCCTACTCGGACCCAGCCCTTTTATGGGACTTAACCCGATCGATCGATTTGATTAATCGAGGCTAGCTCAAGGCGCAATTTCGATCGCCTTGTGTTCGATTCTACAATACAAGCTATTACGAATAAAAAAAAGGGAAGTCTGAGCTACATTGGCTTAGACCCTACAAACTGAGGTACCTAGACTGACGGACAGGCTGTATCGATTGACAGAGAGGAAGGCAGAAGCTACAGAGCTCCAGACAAATGCACTTAAGATTCCTTAATGCCAGAAATTGCCTCTATTAGTGGTACGCACACCAGGGATGCCTAGGGAAGCTCGAGAAGGTCGGCAATGGCAAAAGAGGCAGAGAACAACTCAAGCTCAATTAGGTAGCAAGCGATCAAGGGAAGAATGTTGAGGCTATTTATAGCCTTGGAGGAGGGTTGGGAAGCTTCTAGAGGGCTGTCTCGGGCTAGGGAGGCCCGAGAGATCGGGTCAAGGCCGAGCTCTTGAATTTCTAATTTGAGCTTAGCTGGGTCACAAGGCCCGATCTGGACCGATATGCCGTTGAGGGAAGATCCCCAACAGCATGCCGAGTTGGAGTGGGTAGTCGGGGACAAGCCAAGCTGTCAAGAATCCGTAGGATTTCTTCGGTAAGGCGCGAGCGTGGCGAAGACGAAGATCCAAAGTGCGGGTGCACTGTGGGCCACCTGATTGATCGATCAGAATTGCATAACTGTTCTGATGGCCCGGATCTTAACGGCCGGATCTGATCTAATCAGGGCCGTAGGATCCACAGGATGGATCCAACAATGGATACGCAATCCTGCAAGATTAAATCCTAGCTGATGCTTCAAAAGGCGCAATGATGAGATCTGCGGGACTTTCCTATCGCGTGACTCGGGCTCCGCAGCGGATCGCTCGTGGTTCGCACAACGGATCCTGATCATTTAATCGAGTAAAAGGGTAAATTTGCAAATTTGAAAAGTTGGAAAGCCTAGAATGCAATTAGACCATTTTAATTTTAATTGAATTATGGTCTAAATGATCTCCAAAATTTACCAAACTTTCACCCTTAGCTAATTTGGGGGTGAGAAATTCAAAAATGCAATTAGATTTTAATTCTGATATCAAAATATTTTAGGTCTTACTTAGGGCATCTAGATTGAATAAAATGCTATCTTGACTTAGAGAAATCTAATTGACTTCAAACTTTCAAGATAAGCTTATCTTGATATTCTAATTTTAATGGAATCACAATTAATACTTAATTAGGATAGGAATTAAATAGGGTAACAACCCAGGATTGTTATAGACTCCACCACTTAAGAATGATGTCGTCCTCGACATCATCTCAAGAGAGAAAACAACAACGCTTAGATTTTAAGAACAAAAAATTACAAATTCAACATTTAATGGGTACCTAAATCTTCAAAGAGACTAGGATACTTTCTTCGAATATCAACCTCTTTTTTCAAGTAGATTCTTCTAGAGAACGATTCCTCCACTGAACCTTTACCATTAGAATTGTGCGATTTCTCAACTGTTTTTTATCATGAGCTAAGATCTTAATTAGCTCCTCCACATATGAAAGATCTGGTTAGAGAGATACTGCTGGAAGTTGAATTAGATGTGATGGATTACGAATACATCTTTGCAGAGAAGAGATGTTAAATACATTATGAACTGCAAAAAAATCTTCAGGAAGTTTCAATTTGTAAAATGCAGAACTAAACTTTTCTATAATCTCAAAAGGTCCAATGTAGCGAGGACTTAGCTTCCCAGTTACACTAAAATGATATACACCTTTCATTGGAATGACTTTAAGGTACACAAAATTTTTAGCATCGAATTCCAGAGTGCGATGATGAGCATCATGATACTTACTCTGGCGATCTTGAGCTACTTTGATTCTTTGGTGGATCAATTGAACTTTACAATTAGTTTCTTTAACTAGTTCTGAGCCATATAACTGAACGTTGCCAGTTTTAGAAAATGCTAAGGGAGTACTGCACTTCCTGCCATACAAGGCTTCATATGGAGCCATGCCGATACTTACCTGAAAATTATTATTATATGCGAATTCCACCGACATAATATAATCTTCCCAGAAACCTCCTGTAACAGCCCAAACTCTTAAGCACCAAGGTATTGTCCGCTTTGGCCTGAAACGCCTCACAGTTTTGCTCTCAGAAGATAACTTCCCAGCACGTCACCCATCCTGGGAGTGCTCCCACATGAGCACGCTTAACTTTGGAGTTCTTATCAGGCACTCCACCGTTATCTGAAAAGGCGCCTCGATGTTTAAGAGTTTCACTTATTACTACTTAAGTGGGTCATCACACCTCCAAAATCTAGAATACAGAAATGAAGAAGATCTTCTAAAATTTAGTTTACTCTTTTAGTATGACCATCCGTCTGAGGGTGAAAAGTAGTGCTCATGGCTAAGGTAGCCACAAGTCTTAATGCATTGCTTGCCAGAATTTTGAAGTGAAATAGCTATCTCGATTAGATATGATAGACCTTGGAATTCCATGGAGTTTAACGATTTCCTTGATATACAGCTTCGCCAGTTTCTCTACGGAATTGGTTTGACGCATAGGAATAAAATGTGCTGGTTTAGTCAGTCGATCGACAATGACCCAGATTGAATCGGCACCAGATCTAAATTTTGGCAAACCCATAACAAAATCCATAGAAATATCAAACCACTTCAATTCAGGAATTGCCAAAGGATGGAGAAGTCCTCCAAGCTTCTGATGTTTTGCTTTAACTAAACTGCAGGCATGACACTTTGCTATGAATTCGGCCACGCTTTTCTTCATTCCAGGCCACCAGAATAATTTCTTCAAATCTTGGTACATCTTAATGCTATCAAGAGGCACTTGATCACCCGAATTAGGGCCTTCTACCAAAATTTCTTGCTACATGGATTTTGGAATCCATAAGAGATCTCCTTGATAAACTACATTACCTCGCAGTTGGAGGTAGAAATGATGACCACTTTCAATTTCCATATTGAACTTTAAATAGTATTTATCCTTTGTTTGGGAGATGGAGACATCGCGATGAAATGTTGGTTCAACAGTACTCATGGATATTAGCATGCTTAACAAGGCACCATGCACTGTCTTGATGTCGAGCTTTCTAAATTCTTCTTTTAGAAAGCTTGACGCAATCATGAATGAAAGTGTAGCATGACGACTGAGCGCATCAGCCACAACATTTGCTTTTTCCGGGTGATATTAGATACTGAGATCATAATCACTTATAAGTTCGAGCCATCTTCACTGATGACAATTGAGCTCACGCTGGGTGAAGATGTACTTTAAGCTTTGATGATCAATGAATATATAACACTGAACACCGTACAAAAAATGATGCCAAAATTTTAAGGCAAAAACTACAGTGGCTAATTCCAGATCATGGACAGGATAATTCTTCTCATGCGGCTTTAACTAACGAGATGCATATGCAATGACTTTTCCTTCCTGCATCAGTACACATCCCAAGCTTATCCCGGATGCGTCAGTATAGACTTAGTAGTTGAGACCTTCTTTAGGTAAGGTCAAAATTGTGGCAGAAGAAAGAGCATTTTTTAACGCTTGGAATGCATTCTCACATTCTAAACTTCAGATGAAAGGTAATTCTTTCTGCATCAACTTTGTGAGAGGAGACGCAATCTATGAGAAGCCTTTAATGAATTTTCTATAGTAACCAGCTAAACCCAAAAAACTTCTGATATCAGTTACGAACTTTGGCTGTGACCAATCCTGAACTGCGCTTATTTTATTCTGATCAACCTTGATTCCATGTGCATCGATGTCATATCCTAAGAAAGTGACTGAGTCAAGCCAGAATTTGCACTTAGAATACATAGCATATAATTCATGATCTCATAGCTCTTCTGATACTAATCACAAGTGATCTTCGTGTTCATCTCGCTTATTGAATAAATCAAAATATCATCGATGAAGATGATGACAAATTTATCTAAATATGCCTTTAATACACACTGCATCAAATCCATGAAAATGGATGGGGCATTTCTTAAGCCAAAAGATATTACCAAAAACATGCAATGTCCATAGCGGGTTCTGAATGCTGTCTTTTCTATATCCGCCTCTTTAACTCATAGCTGATGGTAACCAGATTGCAGATTGATCTTGGAAAATACCTTAGCTCCAGGCAACCGATCAAATAGATCATCGATTCATGGTAATGGGTATTTATTCTTGATAGTTACCTTATTCAATTCTCGATAATCGATGCACATACGCATCGACCCATCTTTTTTTTTCATGAATAAAACTAGCGCTCCCCAAGGAGATAAACTTGGTCAGATAAGACCTTTCTAGAGAAACTATTGAAGTTATTGTTCAATTCTTGAAGCTCCTTAGGCGCCATACGATATGGAACTTTGACAATGATTAAGTTCCAGGGATTAACTCAATTGCAAACTCTACTTCTATAACTGGAGGAAGACCTGATAGGTCTTCAAGAAAGACATCGGGAAATTCATGAACTATTTAATTCTCCAAAATAGAAATGACTTCTTTCTTATCTCCTATTATTGTTACAAGATACGCATCACATCATTTCTTAACTAATCTTTCTGCTTTTATTGCATTAATCAATGATGCTTGACAACTGAACCTTCCTATAAAGGATTGGGACTGACTGCCAAAAGTGATTATCTTCTTTTGGCAATTTATGGATGCACCATGTTTGCTTAGCCAGTCCATACCCAAAATTATATTAAAATTTGCAATTGGCAACAAGATTTTCACTTGAAATATTTCTTGGAGGCAAGCTGCCTCGATCAATTCTGCAAATTTCTTGATTTGATGGGACACCAAATGAGCTTTTATGGAGTCCCTCAAACCCTTCAGAAAGCCATGGCATCTGGCTGCTTCCGTTCTTACCAAGTCTGGAACAAATCGTGCTAGTTTTCGGAACTCTTGTTCATAGTCGAACATAGACTTATTCCCTTGCATAAGGTGGAGAAGCTCATCTTATAGAATGCCTTGAGAGCAGATTCAAGGATGAATGCTTCACGAAACGCTTCTAGGAACATATCCGACAGGATATATTCTAGCTCATAATCGACAAACTTATTGTTCCGCTCATTTTCCCACCAGTACTCTGCTTCCTCTTGAAACAGGTGAGTGACTAAGCAAATAGCTTTCAAATTTGGACATTTTATGTTAGCCAAATTCTTCTCAACCATTTTCAACCAAGTAACAGTGTACATGGGGTTGAGAGCCCCGCTGAAGGTAGGTGTCCTTAATCGCAGGAAATTATGAAGAAGCCCATCCCCTGAGAAGTGAGAGGAAGATGGAGCTCCTACTTGAGGAAGAGATTGCTGGTGAAGGCTTAGTATAAGGGCACGAGTCTCTTGCACCTGTTATGCATTACTCTCGAAAGAGAAGATATTTATTTCATCAGATTCGCCATAGTATTTATTTCATTAGTATGCCCGAGGGCGAGACTGTGTTCTTAATCGGTGTGGGAGCAGAAAGATTCGGGATTCATAGCTGTAAGTGCAAGTATAAACTCAGATAATAATAAAATTTCATTATTGTTTAACTCATTACTTTCTCAAAAGAGAATATCCACAAAGCACATAACTGAGATGAAAGAAATAACATCACAAAATCTCCACAATCCTAGTTACAATATTCTACCCAAAAGGCAGCACAGAAGTCATCATAAGTGACTATGTGGCTCCTCCGAGCTAATCTCTTATAAACCCAAAATCACCAATGACTCACTGACCCCCTCAGTAGAATCTCAATAATCTCATGACGATACTCCTCGGGACAGGCCGTCTCTCGAAGTGCAGTAGTAACACGGTCCAACCACTCTCTGGCGAGTGCTAAAAGACTGGTACCTCCAAAGGATGGATGGACAAGGATCTTGTCCAGCACTTCCACTCCGCGAGATGACACCCTGTCGACGATCCTACCATATATCTGGCCATCTCGAAGGTCATCTATCCAATAGTCTTCAAACCTCTTAAGGTAGAATCAGAATGCTGACTGTGTGTATTCCATTTCTAAAAGTAATCCAACTTATAAGTACTTAATTCATATCACTATTATTATCTTTGAAGTTCATTTAAATTATAGGATGTCCAATTTATGTTTAACAGTTTGTTATTTCAATGATGTTATTATGTGCGCTCAATTCGTAGGATGTCCGTATTCCAGACATACTCAAATTTTCATTTCTGAGATAACTTGATGAACTTTTGGATGTTGCTCTTCCTACACTTAGTAACTTGTGATATTGACCTGATACAGAGAACTGATCATAGAGTAGATAGAAACAAGCTCCTTATCGAACACTTAAAATACTTCTCTGATACCAATTGTAGCACCCCGCTCCGTCGCTATGCGCAATGGAAGTATAATTAGATCGGCGGAGGAGCGGCACACTACTCGGGAAGGCATAATATATCTCCTTGAATAGGCTCACTAAAGAAACTAGCCACACTGAAGGCATGCTGACTCAACCCAAGAGAAAGGTAGAGAATCAATACTTAAGATAAGAGTAAATTACTTATCCTAAGTATTGACTAATATATACATTGGATTAAAAAGGTAAATAAGGAATCCAATATATGTTCTTAATATATCAGCATTTCTAGTATGCTGATCACATCATAGTACTAAGTATAGTAATAGAATAACAAAGTGCGGAAGTTAAAGCAAAACATCCAAGAAACATTCATCACAGAATAGTAGTAAGCATTCATCTCAGGAAAGAAAGTAAAAGTGCATCCAGAATTATTACAAATTGTTTACTGAATAATACAAAAGTAATGTCTAGCTAATAAACTGAAATAAAAGCAGGAAGGTGATGAGGCTGAAGGAGGGTTCACTAAGGCTCCATGTACTCCTCCTGAATCTCCTGCGAGTCATACTACCCTTGCTCAGTTAACAATTTAAGATCTAGGAAATTGCTGGATCACAAAAGTACCATGTGTTAGATAAGAAGTCCAACACATCGAAACTAAACTAAGCAATTCTAATAATAGGTGTAATGAAACAGTAAAGTAAATAAAACTGTAGAAAAACTGTAAAGGCAACTGAATAACTAAAACTATGCAAAACTGAGTAAAGCAAAATTGGACGATAATCTAAGTGCTAAAAACAACAAAAAATAATGAATGGTCTAATACTATTGTAAGAACATCCAATGATATACTATATGTCACTGAATTCTTGCATCTGAATAGGCCACAAAATTGTATGCCACTGATATTCAACTGAACTATCACTGAACTGTTATGAGCTGTATGGTCTAATGTCTACATATATCCTATCAAGAAATTTTACTGTGATGTCTCAACATCCTGAATTTCCCCTATTGAGGTATGCAACATTCTGTAACTCATAAATCATCACTGATACTCATATATTATGCTCATGCTCATGCTCATGCTCATGCTCATGCTCATATCCCCATTATGCATAATCCTGCTAAAAGGATTCTGACTCCTAAATCTTAATCTCAATAATTTGTCTTAATTAGTATTTTACTTATGATCATCAGTTAGAAAGATTGTATATATATATTGGGTATGTGTAACAACCCAAACTCTTAAGCACCAAGGTATTGTTCACTTTGGCCTGAAAGCCTCATGGTTTTGCCCTTGGAAGATAACTTCCCAGCAGGTTACCCATCTTGGGAGTGCCCCCACATGAGCATGCTTAACTTTGGAGTTCTTATCAGGAACTCCACCATTATCTATAAAGGCGCCTTGATATTTAAGAGTTTCACTTATTACTACTTAAGTGGGTCTTATCAATCTCCCCAACTTAAGTAATTGACGTCCTTGTCAGTATCCACACAAAGATCTAAGAACCATTAATTGGGTAAATAGACTAGATGTGACCCCTACAAGCGCAAGAGGTACCCACAACCATGTAGCACCTTAACCATCATAGGTTCAAGAGGCTGCTCATAGGAAGTGGTACTTTGCTGTGTATGGCACTTAGCTCCTAGCTGACACCCTATGGCCTGCTCTGATACTATTTGTAATATCTCAAATTCTTAAGCACTAAGGTATTGCCCGCTTTGGCTTGAAAGCCTCATGATTTTGCCCTCAGAAGATAACTTCATAGCACGTCACACATTCTGGGAGTGCCGCCACATGAGCACACTTAACTTTATAGTTTTTATCAAGAACTCCACTGTTATCTGTAAAGGCGCCTTGATATTTAAAAGTTTCACTTATTACTACTTAAGTGGGTCTTCACAGTTTATGGATAAGTTAGGGGCAATACGGGTACTTTGGGGTGCCCCGACTACCCTACAGTTATTAAAACTGAAGGTCAGGCACCAGGGTGCACCGTGGCCCCTATAATTTAAGAGGAATGTGCTACGGCGCACTGTGGCACTCATCTATGGCGCCCAGGCATGCTGTGGAGTTCATGGTTTCGAACCTAAGGCTCCCAAGCGCGCCATATTGCATGTGAAATCTCTGGCAAGGGTTTTTATGGTGCACTCTTTTAAATTAAAATTAGGCCGTAGAAATTTAAGGAAATATTTGAGTGATGTTTTGTATGCTAAACCCTAATCTATTAGAGTTGTGGTTTCTTCCACCCTGGAGTGAGTGCAAGATATTTTTGAAAGAGAAGAAGTTGATCAGGAGGATTTTAAAGTGATAGATCCTTCTTGTTGTTGTGAAGGTAAAACTCATTGTAACTCTGTAATCTTCTTATTTATAGTGGATCTTTTCTTTGGTGGTGTGGCTATGTGATTTTTCCTATTTTTGAGCTTTTCATGTAAATCTCAATCTTTGTATCTTCTTGTGGTTTATGTTGTAATTGCTTTGTGTTGTGATTTTATTTCCTGCTTGTGTTGGTTTGTATTATCTAATTTTGCTTTGGTAACCTCAACTCAAACTCAATGTGTAAGTTCATATCAAGTGGTATTAGAGCGATATTTTAAAGTTTGTTTCTTAAGTGGAACAATGTTAGACAAAATAAGACACAAAAGAGAAGTTTAATGGCACAAACTTTGCCTTTTGGAAGATGTAGATGGAAGAGTTGCTTTACCAGAAGAATTGTATTTACCACTCGAAGGAGCTGCAAAGAAACTAGCAACTATGACGGATGAAGATTGGGAAGTTTTGTATAGAACAACTTTTGGTTTGATTCGTCTATTATTATCTTCTTTTATCACATTTAATATTGTAAATGAGAAAACTACAATAAATATCATGGTAGTCTTGATGCAATTGTATGAAAAGCTTTCAACTTTTCTCAATTTTTTCTTGATGAAAAGACAATTTAATATGAAAGATGGTGGATAGCAGTTTAATGAAGGAACATCTGAATGAGTTCAATAATGTTACAAGCCAGTTAAGCTCAGTTAGCATCAAGTTTGATGATGAGGTGAGAGCTTTATTGTTGTTGTCTTCATTACAAGATATACGGGATGGTTTAGTTACTGCTGTAAGTAACTCATCAGGAAATGCTAAACTAAAATTCAATAATATAGTTGGGCTAATATTGAATAAGGAGGTTCAAAAGAGACTGGATAGTAAAGCATTAACTTAAGCACTTAATGCTGAGATAAGAGGAAGGAATGCAGACTTAAAGTTTAATAAAAGCAGGTCTAAGTCAAGGTGGAGAAAATTAAGGCTAGCTAAGGGTGTACAACCCAAAATCTTAAGCACCAATGTATTGACCGCTTTGGCCTTAAAGGTCTCACGATTTTGCCCTCGGAAGATAACTTCCCGCAGGTCACCCTATTGTGCCGTGGAGACCTTAGTGCTCAGGAACAGCACAAGCACTGCTGCGCTCCCAGGCAGTCCCAACCCGAGATGGAGGCGCTATCGCGCGCCTCAATGGTAAGCAACAGAGAAGCAGGTGCTGCAGCGCGCCCCAGCAGAAACTAGCATCGTCGCGCACCCCAACGGGTCCATCCCGAGATGCAGGCGCTACACCACACAGCAGTGAGTCTCAGCCCAAGACGTGAGCGCTACAGTGCACCACATTGGGTCTCAACCCGAGACGCTGGCGCTACAGCGCATCGCAATGGGTCTCAACCCGAGAGCCGGGAGCTACAGCACACCGTAGTGCCTGGCAAAAATCTGCTCGGTCCAAATTTTGCCCTAAGCAAATTGGAGGGCATTTTGGACCTTTTAGGGTCTGTTTTTCAGCTATGTACTTAAGCTGATAAGTTGGGAGGAGAAAATAGTGTTGGCATTTTCAGTTGGAGGCTTGTGCAAGCTGTGAGGAGGAGATCCCTAGGTGAAGTGTAACAACCCTAGGTTGTTACCATATAAAATATAGGCTGCTTAAATTTAATTTTTAGTATCATTGCCTTTAGACCATCAATTTAAGCCTATCTAGAAGATTTGAAGCTCACTGGACTTCTCTAAGTCAAAAGTTGCAAATTGATCAACCTAGATGCCTTAGTCTAGACCCAAAATATTTTGATCTTAAAATTAAAATCTGATTGCATTTTTGAATTCCTCACCCCCAAATTAGCTAAGGGTGAAAATTTGGTGCAATTTGGAATTCATTTGGGCCATAATTCAATTTAAATTAAATTGGCTCAATTGCACATAAGAGTTCCAATTAATTCATATTTACAAAAATATCCATAAAACTAAAATAACGGCCGGGATTCGCTGTGCGGACCGCGGGCGATCTGCTACGGAGCCCGGGGCACGCGACAGTGGGATCCCGCGCATCTGAGCGTTCCGCCTTTTTAATCTACGGTCAGGATTCGATCCCGCGGAACCACTGATCCATTGTTGGATCTGTCCCGTGGATCCTACGGCCAGGATTGCTCCCGCGATAGGCCGTTAGGATCCGAGCGATCCCAGCCGTAGCGCCATCTGATCGATAGATCAGACGGCATCCGAGGCACCCAGCACTGTGGATCTTCGTCTACCTCCCGATCTCGCACCGGACAGGGAGAATCCCCGTACTGCCAGCTTCCCAACTTGTCCCCCACTCACCGCGCCACCTCATCATGCCGTTGGGATCCCTCCCGTTATGGCAAGGAGCTCCCGATCGGGCCTAGCGACCCGGCTGAGCTCAAATTGGAAATTTGAGAGCTCGGCCAAGGCCCGACCTCTCGGGCCTCCCCAATCTGAGCCAGTGGCTCCAGAAGCTTTCCTAAGCTCAGCCAAGGCGATAAATAGCCCAAGCTTCGCTCCAATTGACCCTTGCTGATCAATTGAAGCCTCTGCAATTCATCGCCATTGCCAAACTCCCGAGATTCATCCAGGCACTCCTGAGCTCGTGTACCGCTGATAGTGGGTTACTCCTGGAGTTTAGGACCCCTAAGAGCTTCTAGAGTCTATGCGGCAGCGAACCACGCTCCGTCTTCCAGTCCCAGCTCCGTCCCGCAAAGCCAGGTACCCCAGTTGCAGGTTCTGAGCCAATAAGGCTCAAACCTTAGTCCATTTGATGCGCTCTTGTATGTATTATCGTTACGAACCCAACGGTATCGTAATTAGGATCTAGGTTAGCTCCGATCAATCAAATCGATCGATCGGGTTAAGTTCCTTCTGGATCATCTCGGTCGAGTAAGGACCCAGCGATCTAGACCACCCCAGACCCTCAGACCAGAGGGCTTCGATCCGCCACACCTCCATGATGGTGTAGGGATCGAGCTCGGGGTCTGGCATGGCCTCTGTGGGGAGAATTATCTCCCCACAGTAGTTCCAATGGAGGATTCTCGGGTGAGTAAGGTCTGGCTGATCCAGACCATCTCAGAAGGGGCTTCGAGTCCCAATCGACGCGTCTGACCATGGTGATCGTGTATCAATCAAGTTTTGGCCGAGCCGTGGGCTGGATGCGCCGTAATTTGGCGATTAGGGTTTCCCTAATCGATCCCCTCCTTCGGGACGACAGAGTGGGGACGACGGCACTGTGCGGACCGGGTCGACCCACAACCCGTTCTGTGCGACAGTGCCAGGTCTCCCGGGCCCCAGTTGACCCGCGCGTTTTGAATTCGGGCCGAGCCATTTTAATTTAAACAAAATTTTGGAATTATTTTCCTTAAAGAAAATAATTCAATTATTCAAATCATAGGATTTTGATTAAATAAAAATACATAATGTATTATTTAAATAACTTTTAATCCACTGGTTCAAATCCCATGATATTATATATAAAAATGATCAAAAATACCTCAGAAACCTAAATATAAAATAAAATTATGTATCTGATGGTTAGATCTTTAATTATTGCCTAATTACAGTGGCTCTTGATTAGGGCAAATTAGTAATTTTACTTACCCAAATTGCATGTTTAGGTTGCCATTAGTTTACTTGTGATGACTATAATGCATGTGCTAAGTAGATTATTTTTCTGAGCTCTGTAATTTTAGTTATGCCCTAATTTTGTTAAAACATGATTAATAAATATTAAGGTTTATACTCATTGGATCTTAGCAAACTCAGGTTTTGATTACTTGTATGATTAATTAGAACTTACATGCCAAATATCATGTGATTTGAATGGTTGTATTTATACTTATGTGCTAATCCTTTTTGATTAGAATTAGGGTTTGATTAGCACTAAGTAACCCTTATTTTAGAACTTGATTTATCAATCTGACTTATAACAGTAAGTTAAATGAAATGAATTCATCCTTATAAACTTATTGAGTACTTGAATAAATCCAAAGATTTGGAATCTTAAATATCCTAATTAACTTAAGAAATCTTAAGATTTGGATCAAGCTTCTAAGACTTGATCTAAATCTAAGATTGCCACCAATAATACATAATTAATCCATTGATTTGACATGGATCTTTAAATATATACTTGATTTTGCTTAAGGCTTTGGATATTGGTTGTGTACTAGGAATTAATTCAATAGAGAATTCCACTTCTCTGGAAGGAGGTACACCAGGCAAATCTTCTAGAAATACATCAGCGAATTCTTTGATTACATTACAATCAGCAAGGGAGATATTTTCTTTTGTTTCGCCCATCATGGTGACTAAGTAGGCACTACAACCTTTGCCAATCAGTTGTTCAGCTCTAATAGCATTTATTAAAGATAACTACGTGCTAGTTTTTCCTACAAATGTTTCAGGCTTATCCTGAGAATGGAGAGTGACTCTCTTTTTATGATAGTTTATCACAGCATTATTGTCACTGAGCCAGTTCATCCCGAGAATAATATCAAAGTTAGCTATTGGAAGAATAATTAGTTTGGCCTGAAATTCTTGATCGCTTATCGAAATCTTGATGTTACAAAATTTGTGTGCCCTTAATTGAGTTCCAGACGATAGTCCTACACTCAATGTTTGTACTAGATTGCATGAATGAAGTTTAAGATAATCGACAAATCGTTCAGAAATAAACGAGTGACTGGCACCGGTATCAAATAGTACATTGCAGGTTTGGTTGTTGAAATAAAGTGTGCCTAATATTTACATGGTTTTGCATCAACAATTTGAAAAATGTAGAATGCAAATTAACAAAAGAAAAGGGTTTTAGGATTGTGTACCTGAAACCACATTGTTATATTATGTAGCTTCAATCGGAGTTAGAGCATATACTCTTGTAGAACCGGCAGAACGATTGTTAGATTGTCGTTGCTGATAGTTCTGAGAATTCGGAGCTGATGGCCGTGCATGAGTGACTTCAGTAGCAGGGGCTAGCATTATGGCCAGTTTTGGTTCCCTCTGGTTTAATGGAGCTGCTCAAAACACCTGCCTCTTCTGATTAGGCTTCATCGGAACTCTATCTATCATTTCAGTATAATCGCAGTCATAGAACCGGTGGCCTGTACGCCCATAATTAAAACACTTTTGGCCGAAGTGATAACACTTGCCATACGGGTGTGGCCTCGTACAGTTCGGAGTTGTTCGGCAGTGGATGTAGCTCCCAGTTGATATACTTTTGCAGGATGAGATCCGTGCCTCTTGAAGTTCCCTTGCGGATTCAGATGTGGTTGTGCCTTTCGTTTGAGATCTTCTTCAGATTGGTGATGCTCGATCACCTTAGCTGTCTCCACTAGTTTGAAGAAACTAGTCAGACAGAGCGACACAATTTGGTTCTTTAGTGAACTTCGGAGTCAACAAAGAAAACGATGGCACTTAGCAGATTCAGAGTGAGTGATTTCTGGCGCGAAACGAATTAATCTACGAAATTATCTTTCGTATTCCGCCACTAAACGACTCCCTTGAGTCAACCTCAGGATGATATCGGAAATAATATTCTGGGCCGATGGGGGAATGAATTCGATCTTGAAGGCTTCTACGAACTCATCCCAAGGGATGTCTTCTAGTTCATAGTCGGCGAATTTGGTTGCTCTGATCTCTTCCCACCAATATTCCACTTCCGCATGGAGCAGACGGGTGGCAAGACAGACTGTTTCTGAGTTTGGGACCTTCAGGCTTATAAGATCCCTCTCTACTGCTTTCAACCAATCTGCAGTATTCATTGGTGACAGGTTTCCACTGAAAGTTGGAGGTCTTAACCTCAAGAAATTGTGAAGGAGGTTGTCTGCTGAGTGATGAGAAGATGAAGCAGTTTGTGGAGCATACACAGCAGGAGCAGTGACCGTGACTGGGGTTGTACGATCACTTAGTAATTTTTGCATAACTAACGCTTGCTGAGCTTGGTTTTCCAGTAGAGTTGCCACCATAGCTCACAGATGAGCTATCTCATCGCTAGAACTACTGGAGGCCACAGTGTTCTTGATAGGAGTAACAGTGGGGGGTGATCCAGAATCCATTCTAATTTAATTAAGAAAGAACAACTCATAATTCACTTTAAGGAAGGGAAATCAAAATTTTTCATTAATCATAGAATTTAAGAATTATAATGCCAAAACTGTAAATCAAATGGAGTTGCTTGAAAATGAAATAGCATTTAACCTAACTATCATTCAAACATTATCAATGTACTCTGCCCTAAAGGCTACACAAAAATCCTCGAAGGTGACTTCCCGACGCTTCTTATTACGTTTCTTCTCGAGCCTTGCCATAGTCTCATACCACCATACTCCGGCGTAGTCCACCATCAGGTCAGTCACAATATCTACATAAAGTGACTCGGGACACTCTATGTGTTCCAAAATAGACTCCACTCGGCTCAACCATTCTTGTGCATATACGGGAAAGTTGAGCCCTCGATATACAGCTTGTTGTAGAAGCTTCTCCAAGACCAAAATTCCTCTTGATGAAACTCCTTCAATCTGCCAGTTGCTTTCTTGCCTCCATTTGAAGCTACAGCTCCAAACTCTCCTGAAGGCATCCTGATAATAGTCTATATCGGACACTTCAGATCCCATTGACTTTGGGGACAAAATTTTATTATAATGGTGTTAGACTTCAAATGAATAAGTTAGGATGGGAGTATTCTTCTTCTTTTATTTTGCATCGAGTTACTGACACTACTATGTTATGGATGTCACTTATATTGATGCGTATATTTCAGAAGAACGATCCATTAGGTAGAAAGGAATCATAGATCCCATTCTAACACCTTATGGAGTTCTCTGATACCAACTATGGGGCCCCCGTACTGATAATAAGGAAGTACGGTGCTCCAACTATGGCAAATCCCTAACTTAAGTAAAGATAGGCAAACCCAACCTGCCTTAAGTCAAGGACTTGTCACCAAGTGTTATAACATTCATCAATATAAATATCAAAATGGCGGAAGCAGTACAAAATAGAGTAACATCCACAAGCATACATAGTAGGAAAAGAAAACGCAATATAGTAACTCATCATAATGCAGAAAGTAAAGTACATCCAGAAAGTTATATATTACAAACTGAAATGAGTAACTGAAAATGAAAGACTCTCATCCTCACTGAATAAACAAGGCAAAGCTATCTAAATAGCAGCTAGAAGGCCCTCCTCCTGAACTAGCTCCTCACCAACAGTATTGCCAACGAACAACTCCAGATCTGATATTTGTCGGTATCACAAGTGCCAGGGCCCCAGCCAAAAAGAGAAAAATGTTACAGTTAGACAATTGTCTAAGTACATTTTAGGCTAATTTAATGATCTAAATATTTAAGATATCACATTTAAATTATTTTAACATACAAGCGTTTAAAAGGTACGACAAGCTGTACAAGAAAAGGAAATATTATAAACTATCCATCTATAGTGATCAACGAGTATGTAACAGAACATACAAAACATCAAGAATAACCAAGGTAAAGCTCAAAGCAAAAGTGACTGGTCTACAATGTGAATCTGATCCTAACATGATTATGATCACAGTAAACATGCATATTATAAAAGAACACAAGTACTGAATAAATCCAAAAAATCTAGCATCCTAGACATGCTATTTATGCTTATATAATTCATAAGAACATACATACAACATGCAGATTAATATAAAGCAAGGTCACTGAGACATGTGACAAAAGCAAATAAAACCTAAAGCAGGAAACCACTGAAACATGTTAAGCAAATAAAACCTAAAGCAGGAAACCACTGAAACATGTGATAAAGTCAACTGAACTGCAAGTAAAAACTACTAAAACATGTGGCAAAATAATACAAGCTGAACTGAACTGAACTAAAGTAGCAATAGGCCCAAGCTATAGCACTACCACCCCAGCCCGAAAATCATCAAAATACCCAGCCTATAGGTCATCCCCATTCCTCTCAGAGGCCTGGGTAACTTCCATACTATACTGAATACTAGAGGTGGTAATACTATACTCAGAACCTAATCTACTAACTGAAAGCACTACAAAAACTTGAATGAAATAATATATGCTTTACAAATTCTAACTTAGGATGTATCATCCATATCCTAAGTGTTCCTATTATGCTCAAGGAATAAAGCTCAAATACAAGGTATGCAAAGTAATATAGTCAAAGTAAGCAAGAGACTCAATCTAGACTTATGTGATATCCATTGTTATCTAATTTATCCAACTAGCTAATCTGAGACATTTACTAGCTTAGGATCTCCAATATCCAGCTCTCAAGTAAATTCTCAGATGTACGGCCTTAAGATTAATATTAGAACTTAATAAGTTCTAATCTAGAATCACAAGATGACTATATAGTTTAAATAATAAATCAATGACCAAATTTTATTAATATTTACTCTCTTATCCAAATCTTGATTAAGTAAATCAAGATTTAAGTATTTAGAACTTAAACCCCATATTGAGTTCAAATCCTAAAATCCACGGTGACATTCTAAATAGGATCTAAGTTTCTCACTTCTTACCCAAATTTAAGGTAAGGAGTCCTATAAGTTGAAAGATTCAGGAACTAAGAACTTAGTGAAAGGTTATTCTACTGATTATAAGATAAAATAATCAATTAAGAACTCGAGAATCTAAGATCTATATTCAATCTCTAAGATAATTTCATTATTTTATTGATTAAATCAACCTATGCCCACATGGAAGGTCTCAAAAGATTAAACAATCAATCATTAAAGAATTTCAATTGGAGGTGGTTTAATTTCAAATTGAAGGTTTGAGTCTAAGATCTAAGATCTAAAGATCTGAAGTTTGATCACTTTAGACTTCTAAATAGAGTTTGACTTAAGAGTTTCCATTCGTGATCCTCTTTAGGATCTAAGTTCATAATTAACTATAAGGAACTTATTAAGGTTAAAATTGATAATTCCAAATATTAGATTAACATTAAACCCATATTGACCTTCTTAGGTTACTTAAGATCTAAGGGTCTAAGTTTTTGATCACTTTAGATCTTAAGCTAAGATTTTACTTAGACATTTCTAATTACTTTTCTTTTAACACTTAATTCTTGAGTTATCTTAACTGAACTTATTAATGAGATAATGGACCATTTCAATTATTAGATTTAAAGTTTAAGGTCAAATGATCTTTGTAAGGAATGCATAAGATTTAAGCATCTTAATTAGGGATTTAGTGAGACCTTACGGATTAATGATTAGATTGACACTATTATTATTCTAGGATTTTAGAGAACATTTCCAATTTACTTTATAGTGGTTTACTGAACTTTCAATCTTTTAAAGAACACAAAATCACATTTTGGTCAAAATGACCCAAATGCCCCTATTAAGGCTAAAATTGGGATTTTAGGGTTTAACTACCCAAATTTGCTATAGTCTATTTTAATGTGATTCATATTACTTAATGAAGTGGGAAACATCCTTAATTTAGGTTTTGATGACCTAAATGATTTTAATTAGCACTAATCACTTAATTAAGCCTCTTAGGATGATTAGTGAAATTAAAGTAATTTAGGACAATCCAACCTTACACTTAGGTTCTAATATACTTATCATGAGTTTAAGAACAAGCCTTACCCAAATCAGAGGTTTAAATAGGGTTTAATTCACTAATCCTTGATTAGGGTGATTAAGGAGTGATTAAGAAAATTAATTTTCAAAAATTAATTTTAAGGGTCTGAAATTGTTCCTTAGGGTACAAGGAGCAATCAGAACCCTTAAACTCACAATTTGGATATTTAAAAGATTTATATGATTTATTTAAGAACAAAAAAGTTTTAGCCAATATTTTTAAATCCAACCATTAGATCTAAAATTTTATTTTATATTCAGATTCCTTGAATTTTTTTGATTCAAATAGTATATTGGATCATACCATTTGGATCTATTTAACTAAAGTTATTTAATTAATTTATTCTGTATATTTATTTAAATCAGAACCATAGGATTTGATTTATTAAATTCAAAACCATTAAAATTTCACTCCGATAATTATTTAATTAACCGCAGCCCGAAATCAAACCGCGCGGGTCAGAGGCCGACCTGACCCAGACCCATGACTTCGTCTTCTTCCTCTCGATGGGTCCCGAGCCCGGCGAATTTCAAAGCTGAAATTCTCGGCGCTCCGGTGACGGCAGGGGCTTAAATCTATCCCTACACGTTCACTGAGGCAAGACGCATTGATTGGACCAAGAACCCCATTTGGATCCCTCTGGATCAATGGGGTCTAGCTCACCCGAGACGTTCTTCTGTGAGACGTCTCAGGCCGCATGTGAGGGGATATTCTCCTCACAAAGACCTCGATTTGACAGGGGCTCAATCCCTACACATTCAGGGAGTCAAGACGCATCGAGCCCCCAACCTATCTTAACCTAGGGTGCAGCCAATCATTGGGTCCTTGGTCGGACTCAACCATTGGCCCGGTCGCTAGCTCAATTGATCGATACAATCGATTCGAGCTAGCTTAACCCCAAGTGACAATCACAGGAGTTTCCTAGGTGGCTAAGGCTGCTTAGATGACATTCAGAGCTCATTCCAGAAGACATAAATGAAAGGAGCTTCAGAAAATTTCAATGGGGGAAACTGTACCTCGAGTGGGGGATACAGGCCTTGCCGAGGAAAATTGATGGGCGCTGAAGCTTCCTAGACAGTAGACGAAGCTTTCCAGGGAGTCTGAACACCAAACTAGCCCTCTATCAGCGGTTCGCACTTCGAGAGAAGCTGGAATTCACCGAGGAAGACGGGGGCTTCAGAGGCTGCAATTGGGGGAAATGAGGGTTTGCAGTGAGCAAAGGGACTCACTGTGATCTCCTGGAGGTTTTTATAGGCCAAGGGGAACTCCAGGGGTGGTGTCCAAGGCTCGGCAATGGGGAGAAGGCTCGGGCCGAAGGAAATGGCTCGGGCCAACGGCTAGGGGCAATTGGGGAAGAAGGCAGCCGGCCAAATGGATGCGCCGAGGGCAGGAGAGGAAATTCGGTGAATTTCCCCTATTGCCACGCGCCAGGGAGAGATCCCCGCTGTCGGGGGACCAAACGCAGACGGGCGAGTGGAGAAGATGATCCACAGTGCTTGGACCCGTCTCCGCCGCCTGATCCGCTAAGCCGTTGGTGATAGACGGCCTGATGCGCTTCCTGATTAACTAAACCGTAGAGAGGATCTCGAGCATCCGATTTAATCTGTCGATCGGGCGGTTAGGATTTAATTACAGCGCGCGGTATGAGGGCCGTTGGATCTAGCGCGCTGAGATGCGTGCTGGCGAATCAAGTGGCCGAAACGCGTGCGCCGCTGTCGGGACCCCGCAGCGGATCTGCCGCGGTCCCGACAACAAATCCCACAGAAATAAAATTAAATAAAATTTAATTTTAATTAATTAAAACTATTTAAATTAATTTTAATTATTTAAAATTTCCCAAATTCAATTTAGGACCAAACGAGCTCCAAAAATTCTCAAAAATTTACTCTTAGCTAATTAGGGTATGAGGAGTTCAAAAATAAAATCAAATTTCAATTTGGAGATCAAAATAATTAGGTATTTTTCAGGGCTTAAAAATAGCCAAAAATACCAAAATTTCCAATTTAGCTCCGATTGATTTCAAACTTCTAGGTTTAGGTTTAAATGACCCATTGAATCCAATGGAATCAAAATCAAACCTTGGTTTAGCTTAATTAATCTAATTTTAGCTATGGTAACAACCTAGGGTTGTTACACTTAGTTTGAGTGTGATCAAATGACTTAATCATCTGATCTAATTTTCCTAAACCTAGTTATGAAACATAACCTATGAGATTAATATCAACATCTAGAAGGAAGATCTTGAGTATCTCTTCATAAGATTGTCTTGAATTATTTAAAAGACCTAAATTCATATATCATGAGGTAGGAAGCCTTGTATGATTTCTTGAGGTAGAAGTATAGAAGATCCCACCACCTTAGAAATTGATCTACTCTCCTTGTGGTAATAATCTGTTAAGGCACTAGAATAAATACTTCTCCTTGTGGTAGAATCCATATTAAGTGATCCTTGATCACACTTGATTGGTGAACCCTTGTATAGGACTTGCCTATTAGTTCAGGACTTGTAGTTTTTGATAAATCCATGTTCTATTAATTAGACTTGATTGAACTATGATTATTGGGTGGTGTAGTATATTATACCTATATTACTGGTCCCCAGTAATATTCGGGATTGGTTGAGTCACTCTAAGTGAGATTTATCTTTGTTGCTATCCTGCGGGCTTAGGCGGATATAACCACACTTAGAGTAAATCAATCGATTCTAAGAGTGTATTAAATGGGTACCCATTCCTTAGCTTAATTGAAAGACAAGTTGTCATTAGGCAATGCCTCCTAGCGAAGATTGCTTCAATAGGTATGGCTTAAATAAACTAAGTAATGGGATTCACCTTTCTTAAGACACTAAGTATGATTATGAGATTAGTGACTTAATACTTAGCTTGAGATACAAAACCTTCATCGAATGGTGCCTCCTAATGAAGATCGCTTTGTTAGGGTGGCTTAATCAAACTAAGTGATAAGAACTCTATTCCTGCAACATATTTAATATGTGTATACAATCACCCCGTCTAGTGATCTTTAATGTGAATAAACAACTTTAACCAATCATCGCTTTAGAGATTAGGAGTCAGAATCCTTTTAGCAGGATTCTGCACAGTGGAGACTTAGAATTCATCATTGTTTCTTACTAAACTCTTCATTGATTTCGGGACTTTCATTCATTCAATATAATAACATAAGCATAAGCATAAACAATGAGTTAAACTCATTCCTTCTGTTGTGACACATGGTTATCAGTGATACAGTATGAGATACGAAATGTTATATACACAGACTGGGGAATGTCAGGGTGCATCTACGTCACCATACTGACTTCCTAATTGTTGTTCTTACATTGGACTGTACTACTCATAAACCTTTAGTGATAGTTCTATGATATACCGTGGTATAGCATATTTGTGAGCATTATTTCAGTGGCATATAGTGTGGCTTATAGCATCCTTTTCAGCGTAATGTGTATTTTACTTTCAGTTGTATTTGGTGATAGCTTCACATTTCCTAGCCCTTTACTGTTTTGCTTACTTAGTACTTACAATTTTCCTCGCTTACATATTTTTATTCAGCTCTGTTACGACTTTATTTTACTTGTATATTGTTATGTTTAGTTTAGCTTTGCATAGCTAGTTTCGATGTGTTAGACTTCTTGTCTAACACAGGGTACTTTTGGGATCTGGCGATTTGCTAGATCCTGAGCAGTTTTTGGAGACAGGTCAGGTGGACGTACCAGAGACTCAAGAGAAGCATTTGGAGCTGTAGTGGTCCGAGCATCCACTTTTACTTACTAGTCCTTTTCAGCATTTTAGATAGACTCTTTATATTTCTACATTTAAATGGTTTGTAATAAAACTCTGGATGTACTTATACTTTTCTTTTCCGAGATGGATATTCACTATTGCTTGAGATGAATGTATTCTGGATGTTTTGCTTTTAGCTTCCGCACTCTGTTATACTGCTATACTTAGTTTTGTGATGCGACCAGCATACTGGAAATGCTGATATATTTTATAACGTACATGGGTTCTTCCCCACTTCCCTGAACCTTGTGTACATACTAGACTAATACCTAAGATACGTATTTCATTCTTATCTTAGATATTGGCTCTCGAACCTACTCTTAGGATTCGAGTCAGCAGCTTTCAGTATGGCCCCATCTCTCTAGCCTATTCGGGATGATGGGTTTTGCTTGTATGGCCCACCGTTCCCGAGTAGCGCACCGTTTCACCGTCGAAACATGTTTTACACTTGTCCTTTTTGCGCACGACGATGGGACGGGGCATTACAGTTGGTATCAGAGAAGTGTTATAAAGTGTCAGATAAGGAGCTTGTTCCTATCTACTTTATAATCTGTTCTCTGAGTCAGGACAAGATCACAATTACTATGTATAGTGTAAAGCAATCATCCAAAAGGTTCATTAAGCCATCTCAGAAATAGAAAGGGAAACTATGTCTACAATACTGACACCCTAGGAATTAAACGCACGTAAAAAGATAACTGAAACTGAAAAAAAAAAAAAAAAAAACTTAAAATGATTTCTTAGGATTTGAATAAATTTGAAAGAAATAGATGAATGAAATACTTATGGGTTGAACTATTTTAGGGGAATGGAATACTCGTCGTCAGCATTTCTGTTCCACCTTAGGAGGTTTGACGATTATTGGATAGACAACCTTCGAGATGGTCAGATCTACGGGAGGACAGTAGATGGAGTGTCACCTCGAGGAGTCGCAGTACTAGACAAGATCCTGATTCATTCATCATTCGGAGGTACCAATCTTTCGGCACTCGCCAAAGAGTGGCTGGATCGTGTTACCACGGTGCTTCGAGAGACAGCCTGTCCAGAGAAGTACCGCCTAGAGATTGTAGAGATCCTACTGAGGGGATCAGCGAGTCGTTGGTGGTATTGGGTCTATAGGAGATTAGCTCGAAAAGGTCACATAGTCACATATGATGACTTTTGTGCTGCCTTCTGAGAAGAGTATTGTAACTAGATCCTAGGAGTTTCTTATGTTATTTCTTGTCACCTCGTTTACATATCTTGATGTATCTATGTATCTTCTCTTTTGAGAAAGAATTTAAAATGAATGAAATTTTATGTTTCTAAAATTACACTGTAACTGCAGCTATGAATCTGGTTCCCCCTCTGCTCCTACTCCTATTAAAAAGACGATCCCGTCATCAAGCGGACCTGAGGAGTTAAGTCTTATGGCCAACTTAATAAAGGCTTTAATTGACAGTAATGCACAACAGGCGCAGGAGACACGATCTCTCATCCTCTCAGTCAAACAACAATCCTCCGGATCTTCTTCTTATAATTCAGGAGACGGAGTCCTACACAATTTCCTTCGTTTCCGTACTCCCACATTCAACGGGGCATTAAACCCCATGGATACAGTGACATGGATAAAGTTGGTAGAGAAGAATCTAGCCTTAATTAAATGTCCTAATTCTGAGGCAATTCGTCTGGTGACCTACTTGTTCCAAGAAGAAGCGGAATACTGGTGGGAAAATGAACGGAATAACAGATTCATGGACTTCGAGGTGGAGGACATTCCATGGGATATGTTCATGGAAGCATTCTGTGAGGCATTCATCCCAGCTTCAGCACAAGCAATTCTAGAAGACGAACTCCTTCACCTCACACAAGGAAATAAGTCAGTATCCGATTATGAACAAGAATTCAAGAGACTGTCAAGGTTCGTTCCAGATCTAGTGAGAACGGAAACATCCAAGTGTCACCGCTTCAGGAAAGGTCTGAGAGATTCTATTAGAGCACACCTAGTTTCACGACAGTTCAAAACTCTAATGGAATTAATCGAGGATGCCCGTCTGCAAGAAGGATTCCAGGGTCAGCTGGACCGGAAGAGAAAAGCCATAGTCATGCGCCCACGAGACGAGTGCTTTGGCCATCGTAAAACGGCCAGAGTCTACAACATGGAAACTACACAATCTCAGCCTCAAAATTCTGAATGCAAGAGGAGGCATTTGTATGGAAAGTGTTACCACTTCGGTGGTGTATGTTTCACTTGTGGTCATGAGGGCCACCGCTACTATGAGTGTAAGGAGAAGAATACCATCGATGGTGTGCCCATTGACCACTCCCGCCATAAGCAAACATTTCATGCTCAACCCGTGAACCAGCGGGAGCCTGCTGCTGCCATAATGCCGGCTCCTACAACAAACTCAAGAGCAAATGTACCTATGCAAAGATCGACTTACAACCGCCAAAATTTAGGGACCCAAAACAAGCAACCCTCGGCACCTGCCCGAGTCTATATGTTAACTCCAGCTTCTGCTCCTAAAAACAATGACGTGGTATCAGGTACGCCTTAAATAAATTCTCTTTTCTTGCTGTAATAATAATTATCCTTTACTATTCCAGTATTTCAATTCTTGAATAATTATCCTTACGCAAATAATCACAACTATAGGCACATTAACAATAAACGACACAACTTGTAATGTTTTATTCGATACAGGAGCAAGTCATTCTTTTGTATCGGAAGAATGGGCTAAAATGCTTAAACTATAGACACACCAACTAGCTAGTTCATTAAGTATTGGGCTACCTTTTGAAGCTCATATGCAATCCCGACAATACTGTAACTTAGATATTCTCATCAAGGATTAAAGTTTCAGGGCTAAGTTAATTCTATTGTCAATCACCAATTTTGACATAATTCTAGGCATGAATTGGTTAAGCCAACATGGTGCTTCTATAAACTGCCAAAAGAAGAAAATAACTTTGGGCAATAGAAGAAATTCAAGATCTTTCGTTGGAAAATTTAGCATTCAATCGTCATTAATCAATGCCATGACAGCAGCAAAACTAGTCAAGAAAGGATGCAATGCGTATCTCGTGGTGATGTTGGGAGGAAAGAAAGAAGTCATACCTCTTTCCGAGAACCGTGTAGTTTGTGAATTTCTCGATGTTTTCCCTGAAGACCTGCCTGATCTTCCTTCGAACAGAGAAGTAGAGTTCGCCATAAAAGTAATTCCCGGAACTCAACCCCTGTCAAAAGTTCCGTACCGCATGGCGCCAAAAGAACTCCAAGAGTTGAACAACCAACTTCAAGAATTACTAGAGAAGGGTCTCATCCGTCCAAGTTCATCCCCTTGGGGAGCGCCGGTGTTGTTTATTAAGAAGAAAGATGGATCGATGAGGATATGCATCAATTATAGGGAATTAAACAAGGTAACTATTAAGAATAAATACCCTCTGCCGTGTATCGATGATCTGTTTGATCAGTTATATGGAGCAAAGTCTTCTCCAAGATAGATTTGCGATCTGGGTACCATCAATTGCGAGTTAAGGATTCTGATATTGAGAAAACTGTGTTTCGAACCCGTTATGGACATTATGAATTCTTGGTGATGTCTTTTGGATTGACGAATGCACCGTCCATCTTATGGACTTAATGCAGCGTGTGTTGAAAGCACATCAAGATAAATTCGTCATTATCTTCATCGACGACATACTAATCTATTCCAGGAATAAGACCGATCATGAAAAACACCTTCGTATAGTACTCGAAGAACTCAGGAACCACGAACTCTATGCTAAGTATTCTAAGTGCGAGTTTTGGCTTGATTCCATCGCCTTTTTGGGTCACGTCATCGACTCTCAAGAAATCAGAGTGGACCAAAATAAAGTAAGCGCAGTTCGAGACTGGTCACAACCAAAATCCGTGACGGATATCAGAAGTTTCTTAGGATTGGCCAGCTACTATAGAAAGTTCGTCAAAGGTTTCTCACAAATTGCATCTCCTCTCACCAAGCTGACTCAGAAAGCAGTACCTTTTGTCTGGAATCCAGAATGTGAAAAAGCGTTCCAAACACTGAAAGATGCTCTTTCTTCTGCCCCCATTCTCGCCTTACCCAAGGAAGGATTGAATTACCAAGTTTATATCGACGCATCTGGTATAGGTTTGGGATGTGTATTAATGCAGGAAGGGAGAGTCATAGCCTATGCATCTCGGCAGTTGAAACCACATTAGAAGAACTATCCTGTTCACGATCTCGAACTAGCATCAGTAGTCTTCGCTCTAAAGATCTAGCGTCATTATCTGTATGGCGTCCAGTGTTCCATATTCACCGACCATCAGAGATTGAAGTATATCTTCACTCAACGCGAGTTGAATTGCCGACAACGAAGATGGCTTGAGTTAATAAGCGATTACAACTTAAGCATTCAGTATCATCCGGGAAAAGCAAACGTCGTAGCAGATGCACTCAGCCGTCATGCTACACTATCTTCTATGATTCTCACAAGTGCATTAGAGGAAGAATTTTGAAGGTTCGAAACCAGGCCAGTGCGTGGAGATATGTTAAGCACACTGGTACCCATGAGCTCAGTTGAACCTACCTTTCATCATGACATTTTCATTTCTTAAACCATGGATGAAGATTATTTGAAGTTTAAAGTTGATATCGAGAGTGGACATCGCTTTGACCTTCAGCTTCGTGGTAACGTAATTTACCAAGGTGATCGTCTATGGATTCCCAAATCCATGCATTAGGAGATCCTGGTCGAAGGCCATAATTCGGGTTACCAAGTGCATCCCGGGAGTACCAAAATGTATCAGGATCTAAAGAAATCATTCTGGTGGCCTGGTATGAAAAAGAGTGTGGCAGAATTTGTGGCAAAATATCATGCTTGTAGTCTAGTCAAAGCTGAGCATCAAAATCCTGGAGGACTTCTTCACCCTCTAGCAATCCCCGAGTGGAAATGGTTCGACATTTCTATGGATATTGTCATGGGTTTGCCTAAAGCATGATCTGGTGCAGATTCGATTTGGTTCATTGTGGATCGATTGACCAAATCAGCTCACTTCATCCCTATGCGTCAAACTGATTCTGTGGAGAAACTGGCAAAGTTATATATCAAGGAAATTATCCGACTCCATGGGATTCCGAGATCCATTGTATCTGATCGAGATAGCCGTTTCACTTCAAAATTCTGGCAAGCAGTACATCAAGACTTGGGGACTACTCTAGCTATGAGTACCGCCTTTCATCCTCAGACAAATGGACAAACTGAAAGAGTCAACCAAGTTATGGAAGATCGCCTTCGTCTCTGCATACCAGACTTTGGAGGTTTTTGGGAGGACCACCTTCCTATGGTAGAATTTGCATATAATAATAGTTTTCAAGAAAGTATCGGTATGGCTCCATATGAAGCCCTGTACGGCAGGAAATGTAGTACGCCACTAGCATGGTCTGAAATTGGCAGTGTACAGCTTTACGGATCAGAATTAGTCGAAGAAACAAATCGCAAGATTCAATTGATCCAGCAAAGAATCAAAGCAGCTCAAGATCGACAAAGTAAATATCACGATGCTCGTCATCGTGCTCAGGACCTTGAGGTGGGAAAATATGTATACCTTAAAGTAAGTCCAATGAAGGGCGTTTATTATTTTGGTGTAGCCGGGAAGTTAAGCCCTCGTTATGTCAGACCATTTGAAATACTAGAAAAGATTGGTTCTGCAGCCTATCGACTGAAGCTTCCTGAGGATTTCTCTGCAGTCCATAATATGTTTCACATCTCCTCTCTGCGAAGATGCCTTCATGATCCATCCCACCTAATCCAACTTCTAGTTGTATCACTCCAACCATACCTTTCTTATGCAGAAGAGCCGATTAAGATCTTAGCTCATGATCAGAAGCAGCTGAAGAATCGCTCAAATCCATTGGTAAAACTTCAATGGAGAAATTGTACTTTTTAAGAATCTACTAGGGAAAAAGAGGTGGATATGAGAAAGAAATATCCCAGTCTCTTTGAAACCCCAGGTACTCTTTAGTTTTAAAATCTTATTCATGTGCTTCACTTTCTCTTGATTGTCTTCTCTTGAGATGATGTCGAGGATGACATCGTTCTTAAGTAGGGGAGTCTATAACAATCCTAGGTTATTATCATATAAAATATAGGTTGCTTAAATTCAAATTTTAGTATCATTACCTTTAGACCATCAATTTAAGCCTATCTAGAAGATTTGAAGCTCACTGGACTTCTTTAAGTCAAAAGTTGCAAATTGATCAATCTAGATGCCTTAGTCTAGACCTAAAATATTTTGATCTTAGAATTAAAATCTGATTGCATTTTTAAATTTCTCACCCTCAAATTAGCTAAGGGTGAAAATTTGGTGCAATTTAGAATTCATTTGGGCCATAATTCAATTTAAATTAAATTGGCTCAATTGCATATAAGGGTTCAAATTAATTCATATTTACAAAAATATTCATAAAACTAAAATAACAGTCGGGATTCACTGTGCGGACCGCGGGCGATCCGCTGCGGAGCCCGGGGCACGCGACAGCGGGATCCCGCGCATCTGACCGTTACGCATTTTTAATCTATGGTCAGGATTCGATCCCGTGGAACCGCTAATCTGTCGTTGGATCTGTCCCGTGGATCCTACGGCCAGGATCACTCCCACGATCGGCCGTTAGGATCCGAGCGATCCCAGCCGTAGCGCCATCTGATCGATAGATCAGACGACATCCGAGGCACCCGGCATTGTGGATCTTCGTCTACCTTCTGATCGCGCACCCGACAGGGAGAATCCTCGTACTGCCAGGTGCCCAGCTTGTCCCCCACTCCCCGCGCCACCTCAGCATGCCGTTGGGATCCCTCCCGTTATGGCAAGGAGCTCCCGATCGGGCCTAGCGACCCGGCCGAGCTCAAATTGGAAATTTGAGAGCTCGGCAAAGGCCCGATCTCTCGGGCCTCCCCAGCCCGAGCCAGTGGCTCCAGAGGCTTCCCTAAGCTCAGCCAAGGCTATAAATAGCCCCAGCTTCGCTCCAATTGACCCTTGCTGATCAATTGAAGCCTCTGCAATTCGTCGCCATTGTCGAACTCCCGAGCATCCCTGAACCTTGTGTACGTACTAGTCTAATACCTAAGATACGTATTTCATTCTTATCTTAGATATTGGCTCTCGAACATACTCTTAGGATTCGAGTCAGCAGCCTTCAGTATGGCCACGTCTCTCTAGCCTATTCGGGATGATGGGTTTTGATTGTATGGCCCACCGTTCCCGAGTAGCGCACCGTTCCGTCGCCGAAACATGTTTTACACTTGTCCTTTTTGCGCACGGCGACGGGACGGGGCGTTACATGAAGCCCTAAGGAAGCTGCAGTGCAAGAATCCTCTTGCATGTTGGAGAAGAGACTTCTGGTGGTGGCTGCTTCTTATCCTCTCCTTATTAGAGTAAGAACTGGTGTATTTCTAGTCAAAATATAAGCTCTTTGTAACTCTGTAACCTTCAAGATATTCTAGTAGATATTCTTGTGGTGTGGTTCCGTGGTTTTTCAATTCTTGAGTTTTTCACGTATATTTTTGTGTTTGGATGTTCTTTGTGTGCTGTGAACTTGCATGCATGTGCTGTGACCTTAATCTTGTAGTATTGTGATTCTGAGATTGCTTGGTGACCGTCAACGCAACCCCAGTCCTTGAATTTCGAAGTACACGCTCTTGTGAAAACGCTTTCGCAGCGAAGAGAGTGTGCTGAAGTCTTCGTATTTACGTATTTTATCAACACACCCATCCTAGGAGTGCTCCCACAAGAGCACCCTTAACTTTGGAGTTCTTATCAAGAACTCTACCGTTATCTGAAAGGCGTTTCACTTATTACTGCTATAGTGAATCTTTTCATGTATAGCGACGATCATAGCGATGTATACTTCTCAAAGAATGCTTCACTGTATTCCAAGTCAAAACACATAGAGGTGAGATATTATAGATTTGAGATGTGCGAGATAGGAAGTAATGCGGTTTTAGAAGATGTACACTAACGAGAATAGATCAAATATGCACAACAAGGTTCTATTCAAGACGAATTTCAAGAAATGCAAGAAATGGGCAAGATTACAAATATCTACAGAGCGTGCTAGAAAGGGGGATGTATTGAATCCAACCAACTTAAGCTCTACAGATGCACACATGCACGAGCCCAAGACGCACGCGGGCACAGTCCTAGGCACGCCTGGGCGCGAGTGCGTTTAAATGAATGCGGCGGCGTTTAAAGTTATTATTATTATTAATGTTAGCTTATATTTGAAACATTGCAATTAGTGCGAATCCAAGCAGATAATTTGATGTTCCTGTGTGGGTGGATGGCACTTTTGTTGCATCGAATTGTGGTGGCAAGAACTTAGTTTGAAACCGGGTTTTGGAGAACGGCTGCAATAGAATCCTCGAATAATTGTAGCTCCTTAGTTTTTATTCAACATTTTCTTAAAGAAAATACTTGAAAGTATTTTCATGTTATCTATATTTTGATTCCCCATTTTAATAGCCATCCAAATAATGCATGCAAATTTAAGTTTGTCTTTGATGCCAAACCAAAAGTGCAGGCAATCAATAATGTGGCATGCAGAGAATCGTAAGGGCATGTGATCTCTTTATCCCATAATTGAAAGATACTGCAGTTTGATCGACACAGACATTTCACTGTAAAAGCTAAAAAAATTGGCTTAAGTTTTTGAAAAGCTTTGAGTTGCATGAATATATAATTACATTAATCACACGCTCGCTCTGAGTTATTTAATGGACACTAAAATATTCTCCGAAATCAAACACAACGACAAGCATTGGATGATTTTTCTTACCCAACACATTAAAACAAATGTTTTGGGAAATTGTAGCATTAATCGAACAAAATTCATTAGGTATAATGTTCAGTAGCAAGGCCAAAAGGACTTGCTTGTTAGAAAATGGAAATTAATCATGGACCATAATTAATGCGCTTTTAAGGGTTTGGTGGCTACCAGAACTCTTAGCAGGTATAATTATTGAAACCATAATCTCGTAGGTTTTATTTGAAGAGAAAAGCTATCCGAAAAGGCTACATGTTTTTGAATTAATGATTTTCTCTCTCTCTCTTCTCTTCTCTTTTTAACTTGTAGGGAGAGCTTAAGTAAGATTTTAAATAACAATCATGGGAAAGGATTTTTTTTTTTTTATGTTTACTATTTGAGGATAGATTGAGGATTTTAGTAGCAAAGAATTTACGAAGAAATAATCTAGGGTATCCCCTTGTGGATTTTGAAAAAAATATACAAGAATAATGAAGGTCGAATAACATTGGAGCTTCTTCATGAGTATTTCTTACTTCGTTCAATTTGATCCAGAGAATCAATGAACAACTCAATTTTAAAAAGATTATTAAAGCCTAGATTGCTAATAGAAGTGGAGCTCAAGAGCTCCAAATTTTGTGTCATTTCTTAGACGGGCTCTTGTAATTTTCATTCATTAGGTGGTTGTGATTGGCAATCACATGTTTTTGTGTGATTTCAAGCTCTCTCCTAATCAGTCTCTGTTAGATATTCAGAAGATTGTCCATAGTGTGTGTGTGGGTATATATATATGCACATATGTATGCCACATTAGAATTAATGAGAATAATCTTTCACCTTCTTCTATCATTCTAGCATGGTATCAAATCTATTTTTATCCCCTCTCATCCTTCTTCTCAACTTATCAAGAACTACCTTAAAACGCTCTCTTCTCCCTTACAACCATCATCATGAAATATCAAGCAACTTCTCAATTCATATCTCCACCTTCAAACCTCTCAAGAACTACCTAAAACATCGTATTTTTCCTCATCGCTAACATTAACTAGTTGTTGCATTCTCAAACACCGCAAACAACACTGGAGTTTCAAATCAAAAAATGATGCCCTCACCTACACTCCCATCCAATGTTGCATACAAAATATTATCAAGAACCCAGTCAACAATCCTCTAGCCATAGAAAACTGCCCACTATGGCATGCGCAACTCCACAAACTCTTCAGAGCATACAATCTCCAATGCCACTTGGACAGCTCATCAGCAAGATCACCACCTCATATTCCCGACAACGCAGATAATCAAACTCGCAATCGTACGTCCATCGTGTGGACTGCAACTGATAGGAATTTTAACTTTGCAGTATAGTCCACCATTTCTCCTTCAATCATTCCTTACATATATGATGTTCAAACCTGTCAAGAAGTATGGCAATTCTTGAAAGAAGACTATAAGCAATAAATCGATCAAAGGTAATCCAACTCAAGAATGCTCTACACAATGTTACCATGAAAGATAAGTCAATGCTTGCCTATCTCTTTAACATCAAGGAAATCATAGAAAGAATTTAAGCACCTGGATTCATTATTGATATAGAAGACATAATGCTTCACACTCTAATCGGTCTACCTGCTCAATATCAAGCTTTTAAAATAGTGTTCTAGACAAATTTACAACCTCCCAACCTCGATGTCCTTCATTCCTTACTATGAAATGAGGAAATAAATTTCCAACATTAAGCCATTCATGATCTCCAACAACATCGGCAGCCCACTTTCTTGATCCATACACGCGACAGAGGCCATGGCCGGCCATAAAGAAGAAGAGGCCGGCTCAATTTAGACCCACGAACAGCCAGCAGCCGCGACCGCAACAATTGTGATTACAACACCTCCCTTATCCTGCACCTCCTACATGCCAATTCTACATATAAAGAGAGCATACAACACTCTCTTACTGACAAATACATGATTTTTCCTATACAAAATTACCCCAACCAACAGCACTCATCTCTGATGGCTGTACAGACACCAACTGGCTCCTTGATTCCGATGCATCAACTCACATTACCAATGATTTCAGTCTCTCGATCTCTGATTCCTACCATGGATATGGCAAAATAACCATCGATAATTTCCAAACCTTACAGATCTCCAATGTTGGCAATGGTCTACTACATACGCCAACCTGTAAGCTTATTTTATCTCAAATGGTTTCTATATCAAGGATCTATATTCTAACAAGGTTTTTCTTCAAGGTCGCAGTCATAAGCATTTATATAATCCCATCAAAGCCATCACCCCTCTCACATCCTCACCTCCTCCATTGCACCAACATAATCAACTCTTTGGTACAGACGCCTAGGCCACTCAACGTCAGCAATTCAACAACTTCTTGCAACTCAAATTTCTCAAATTTTATACCAACGAATGCACTCATTGTATCATGAGCAAACACCACAAATCACCATTTTCTATTTCTACTTACTATAACTAAAAATTATTAGATTTAATTCATTATGCTGTATGGGATCCCGCCCCAAACATATTTAATGAATGTTATCAATATCATATTTCTCTTATTGATGATTTCTTTCGTTTTGTATGGGCCAATGCCATGAATTTTGCATTTTTACTAATACATTTTTACACTACATTTCAAAATTATGATAGTTTTTTCAAAAAATTTTGCTCTAACAAACGTTTTAATTGACAATCAAATCTTTCATTGAATAGACATTTTATATACTTAAGGCATGCGTCACATCATATCACAAGAAAAATCAAATCCTAGATATAAAATACTACACTTATATCACATATAAATTACTAATAAAAGTTTTCTTTATATATATATATATATATATATATATATATAGGCATAAATAAAAAATACACTGTACATAATTAAATATGAATAATCACTTGATCTATATTTTATTAAGTATATAATCCAAAAAATATGAACTAATAATTCAACGGCTACGACCCAGCTGCGAAAGATCGCTAGTAGATGGAATTGAGAGGGCTATAGATCCTGCTTTTCATTTTGTGGACTTTTTCTTTTTTTCTTCTTATTTCTTGAGGCAAGTGGAGGGATAAACCCAACCTCATAGAAAATGCGAGCTCCATACGATAACAGCTCTCGTCCAGCACTGATCTCAGTTTAGGATTAAGAAGAAGATGAATATCTTACAACAATGTTAATTTGCAGCAATTATGGTTTTCTCCTAGGAAGAGGACAATAACCTTGCTCTCACTCATAGCTGCCACTCTTGCATAAGAAAATTAGCATCAAACACCTTCTATTAAACCCTTATTAAGTATGTGTATTCATACCCCATTCCAAATAATCTTCAAATATTCTAAATGTAGTCCCAAAATTAATGTCTAGGCATGATCCTGCATGGTTTACACTTTGCCTGGTGCCTGGTGCTCCCAAGCGTCAGGGCCTCTGTCTCTAGTTGAAGATTGACTCGAGAATGCATAAAACAAGGCGGGTGAGCCCATGCACTAGCGCCTTTTATGTAGGACAGTTCTCTGTTCATTGTTTCCCGAGAAATCTCCTTAGGCTCTTGGGCATGTACATGTGTTGGTGGTTCGATTTCTATTGCTGATGCCAAAGTGCCCATAACATTTCTACAATTATCTATGGTAAATGACCAAGCCTTTTCTGATGTCTTCTTTGAGATAGTGCTTTAGCACGCCTAAGCTCCAGGCCCAATTTGGGAGCGTCAGGCGCCCAAAGAACTCCTCTTTGATATCAAATCCGGGTCGCATCTTTTTCGCCTCCTATTGATCTATGATCATCTTGTACTGACTTTAAAACACTCAAGTTCCACCACACAAAAAGTCAAAACTTTGTACCATCCATGGTTCTACTCTTGAGTCGTCCTGAGTCCAGAGTGCTGAGTCCAGAGTTTTGCCTTTCTCTTACTTGTGCTATTGGGAGTTTTTCATATGGCCTCCGTCAACTTAGTTTTGATTTTGATGTATCTTTTTGTTCTTTAGTTCCCTGGAGTAATGATGCATCTTCTTATATATTTTTTGCTATAAAATATTATAACACCCTAATTTTTCAGTACATTGAGACAACATGCTAATTAAACAGTGCATTGAGAGAATAATGTTATTAAAATAACATTATAACTAAATAACTATGACTAAATTAGACCTTAATTAAGCTCAATATGATTAACCTTGACTCAAATATCTTAACACGCTTAAAACTATTAGAAACTCATTATTAATCTATGATGATAACTTAGTTTTGGAATTTAGTGAGAATACTTCTACTTATTTATATGATTGAATTAACTGCTTTTATACAAAATTATTTAGATCTGATTATATATATATATATATATATGTATATATATATATGAACTTATAATGTATTATATTATAATATGAGGTGGGTAGTGTATTCTAAATGATGTATGTGTGTATACATATTGAACATACTTATATATACAAAAGAGCTCAAATTGAAAAATACATGTATAAGAATGAATATATATATATATATATATATATATATATATATATATATATATATATATATATATATATATGTTTGTGTGTAATCTAAAAGAGACCAACTTATGTGATTTTAATAATACATTCAGTAATATAAATTTATCAAATATTAATGATGTAATTCATAATATCCTAGTCATTCATGTATGTTTGAATGTATGTACTTATATATACATATATATAGATATGTATGTATGTATAAGTCCCTACGGTTATATACAACACTGCCAAAAATTCTAAGAAATTATGCTAATAATAATTATTTAAATTTGATAATTTATCGCTCAAACAATAAGCTCTTTTTATGTTCTATGTTCATATTATTTTTCTCATTCTTTGCAATTCCTATTTCTTAAGAAAACACATAAAAAACACAATCATGAATGGCAAGAAGCTTGAATTAACCATTAAAATAGAGTCTAATGGGGATGGGGTGGTTGGAGAGAGTAGTATATTTAGTTAAGACTTTAAAATTATTATATAATATTATAAATCATTCTCATGTATCATCTATTAATATTTTTTAAAAATAATAATAATATTAATAATAAACATTAACAAAATAGAATAAAAAAGAAAACTTTTATCGCATTTAATTAGAGGAAAACAATCTACTCTCATCGACTAGAACACGTTTCGCCCAACTTCTTATGGATCACAGCAGTCCTATATGTGGCGTAAGCTGGATGCCTGTTTGCCTGACAGTGCAAGCAAAGCAAACTCAGTCCCCAACACCACAATTTATCACCGCCCTTAAAACTATATTCCCTAAATCCTCTGTGAAAAAAAAAAATACATATAATAAAAAGAGAAAAAAGAAGACCTCCTTTTCTCTTCCTTTCTGTTATCCCCTTAAACCTCACTAGTGCTATAAGCCTTATTAGCAGCTTGAGCCTCTTCATCCCCCTTCGATTCTCATCTCCTTCACATCATCTCTTATAAGCTTTGTTTATTTTCTCCTTCACTCCTCCCAAGCCTTACTCACAGCTTTCTTCTTCTAAACAGTGAAATTTGCAGCTTTTCATAGGAGAGGCTCAAGTGGGTCATCACCTGTAAGTCTTGGAGGAAACAGCCATTTGGTTGTTTGCTCCTCTTATCTTCTTTTGACATTCTTCTTCGCCTCTCTACTTGTTAGAAAAGAACATGTTGTCGTAGATGTCCCCCGACTCCTCTCTCTCTCTCTTTCTCTCTCTTCACTTAAACTTGCTTGAGAGTAGAGAGGGGAAAGATTTGATGGGGTTTTAATGTTGTTTCCCTTTCTTGTAATAGTAGAAACTGAAGCAGGCATTTTAAGTATCAATGCCTTGTTAGCCACTGCTCCTGCTGCAGCGCCGATGCTGATTTATCTTTACTTCCTTGGTGAAAAAATTCGTTCTTCGTCTCTTGGTTGAACCTCCGAAAGCAGAGGCCAAAAGCTGTTCTTTTGCAAGCATCTGGAATCATTAGTCATCCTTCCGTCCAAAAATACAAAGGGAAAATCGAGCCAGAGTCTTCATTTTTGTTAGTCTTTCCTGTCCTCCACTTTGGGTCTTTGCTTAAAGCACAAAGGTAGAGAAGGGGAGGATGAATATTTCGGGGCATGAAGAAGAGATGCCAATCCCAATAAGTAGCACTTATGTTGGTGGAGGAGGACAGAGTCACAGTCACTCCTCTCTATTCATCCATCATGAATCCCCTCCTCTTCATCAGCTAAAGCTTCACGCGTCCAATGGCACTTCTCAAGAGCCACCTCCTCCTCTTCCTCAAGCTCCAACTCCACTAAGCATCAAGAAAAAACCTTGTGTCAAGTACAGAGAATGCCTCAAGAACCATGCGGCCTCCATTGGTGGGAATGCCACAGATGGCTGTGGAGAGTTCATGCCTTGCGGAGAAGAGGGAAGTCTTGAAGCCCTCAAATGCTCGGCTTGCAATTGCCACAGAAACTTCCACAGGAAAGAGATCCAAGGGGGGGCTTGTTCTATGGAACTCTTCCACTTCAAAGGAGGGAGGAAGGCAATGAGCCCAAAGGGAGTTCTTGTGTCATCAGGGGCCGACCCCTTTGGGTACAATCTTCAACGCTCTTCTTCTGCTCACCAAATGATAATGCCATTTGGGGCAATGCAGACCTCTGAGTCCGATGAGATGGAGGGAGGATTTGGTGGGTCCATGCCAAGGATGCCTCCTCTGATGAAGAAGAGGTTCAGAACCAAGTTCACTTCAGAGCAGAAGGAAAAGATGCTGAGCTTTGCTGAGAAGGTTGATTGGAGGCTGCAGAAGCATGAGGAAGCTGTTGTGCAGCAGTTCTGCCAGGAGATTGGAGTTAAGAGGAAAGTTCTCAAGGTGTGGATGCACAATAACAAGCATAATTTCGCAAAGAAGAGCACCAGTCTACAGCTGGACTGATCCTTTGATTTTTGTCTCACTGACCTTTAGGATTAATGCTTTGGTGAGTTCTTTGGATGTTTTTTTTTTTGTGCCTCACCTATTTGTTACCATTGGTTTGCTGATCTAAGTTTATGGAGTTTGGTAGGATCTGAAGCTCTTTTTTTGTTTTTTCTTTTAATATTTCTTTCTACAAGTACTCCTTTAGTAGGGAAATGGAGATTGGGTTGTCTTTTGGCTTCCATGCTTTGGATGGACAGTGGTCCTTGAACTGATTTCTTTTATTAATTATTTCTTCAGCTTTGCTTTGCTAAGTGCTTGTGTTCTTTAATGTAGCATCAACACTATTTACACATGTAGCAAATAGTAATTGACATTTAAGATCTGTTATCCCATGTCTTCAATTGTCATGATTTTTAAATGTATTCTCATTTAGGTGATTTTGTTTCAATATGAGAATCTGGTTATTATATATAGAAAAAAAGTTTTTTTTTTCTACAAATAGTGATTTCTGATATTGTGCTACATTTGTTTTATTCTGGGATTAGTTTGATAAGCTGTTTCCATAGTAGTGTTCGAGTGCAGCATAAAGTGTGCTTTTTTATAGGCTTCTAATCATCGTTTTATGACTTTTTAATGCATTACAAAACAATATCTTTCCTTGGTAATGGTACTTCTGAACCGAATTTTCTCTTGCATTGATAAAAATTTAATCCATAAAGTACAATTATAGGGAAATGGCCTACCTATATACGATATGAAGATACAATGATATGGGGCTAAAGACAAATGATTAGTGTTGCTAATGCTTCATTCAAGGAGACAGATAGAACAAAGGATGCCCCTATGAGTTGCATCACCCCATCCTGCTTCTAAAAATAAAGGGAGAAATTATTAGGAGTCAAATTCTTAAAGGCTGGCCTCTAACAGAATCAAGTAGGATTTGAAAAGTTAAATTCTTCCTATATCTTGCGCTGAAGCTGCCTTCTTATCGCCACACACCTTATTAATGATTCCCCTTCTGAAAAGCCAGGAGATAAAACCCAAGGAGATATAAAGAAAACTATGGAGAAAAAACGCTGGATTTTTTATAAAGGGTCAAGTTTTGCTGCTGATTATGTTTCTTGGGAAGAGAGAAGCACTCTTTGAATAACATCAAAATATTATTTGAGCATTGATCTGCTCCATCTCTGCCTTTGTATTGGTCATGCGGGTGAAGTTGGGCTCCATCTCTGCATTGGTCATGCTGGTGAAGTTGGGCTCCATCTCTTCATTGGTCATGCGGGTGAAGTTGGGCTCCATCTCTTCATTGGTCATGCGGGTGAAGTTGGGCTCCATCTATTGGTCATGCGGGTGAAGTTGAGCTCCGCTTAGATAAAAAAATGTCCAAGCAAGCTTAGTTTCACCCACATGGCCATTTGAATTGCGTTTACAAGACACTTGTTTCGCTCTAAGTACCATTGATGTATATAAACTTAATGTTTAATTTATAACGATTGAGATGCTCAAGTAAAAATCATGATTATAAATTAATATTGTTCCAATCTGTTTGTTCTTAAATTTGTAACAACTTGGTTAAGAGGACTAATATGCATTCTGAACTACTTCAAAATCTCTCATCAAAACAAGCTGAGCTGACTGATGCATGCCGAAAGGAGAAAAATTAACTGCTAACATGTATTAATGTCTTCTTAACCCTGTTTTACTGTCCTTTAATTAAATGCATGTGATAGTTCAAATAAAGTTGATAACTCTCTGAACAAGTTTGGTGCTTATGTCAGACACCCTTAATCATAATAATTGTCCTCTCTCAATATCATTATTACTAGCAAGTATTTCCTATTGATGGGACTTTCCTAAAAATTTTGCTTGGGTCCCACCCAAATAGGAGATAATAATAATTAGGATAGCAATTATAGCGTTGCTAACCAGTGATTAGTTATCTTCCAATACCTCCAATCCATGCATGCCATCTACATGGCAAGAACTATTTCAGAGCTTATCGTTTGGAAGATGTCTTTGATTTGATCTTAATTTGAGATTAAATTCTGAACAAATTCTAAATGCCCCAATATTTAATTGATTCTTGTGGGAGCGAATGGAAAAGGTATCATTGTCGGTCTTATAAAAGAGGCTTTGGGATTCAAAAACAATAAGAGACAAGATTCCGGATTATGCAAGCAATTAGCGCTAATGATGCTTCCATGAAAAGAATATGAGAAGCTTCAATTCTCTTAATTATATTTGTGATTGTGCCGCTGCTGTAGCTCATAAAAGGCAAGTGAAGCGTGCTTGTGGACTGTGGAGAAGGTTTTTTTTTTTTTATTATGTTTTTTATTGGAAAAAGTGAATCCTGCTGAATATATTTCTCAAAGGTTGGCTCTTGAGTTTGCATTTGTTTATTTTTTCTTTATCAAAAGGTTGAAGAGAGTACAATATTTTAGTTTGTTTTTTAAAAAGAGTTCTATTGTATTCATAAAACAAATAGAAAATTAATATTTTGCACTTTAAAAAATAATTAATAATTGTTAAATGTATGAAATTAATTGAGGGATTATTTTGAGCTCTTTAATCTTTCATAATATTTTGTGATGGTCGAAGCTCGTCGAATATGTCAACTAACCCGCAATTATTAAGGCAATAATATATTTTTTCCTGCAGAACAAATAATATGTCAGCTAAACCGCAAACAACATGTGTCAACTTGTCACACTAATTATGCCATATTTCATTATATCCCTCGTATAATCAAATCACTATATAGCAATGTCATTTTCTCAAATATGGATAATATGTCATTTAATGAAATATATGTCAATAACATAAAAATAATAGCATTTTCACCCATAAGCTTATCACTCCAAGAAGCATCCTAATTAACTCTATCATTCCAAGAAGCATCCTTGTTACCCTCATTTAAATCTTATTAGAGTTTGATTTCATTATGTACTTTTATAATTTTGTTATGGCATTCAATGTGACCTCCTTTATCCTAATTTATAATTTCTTCAATATATTATTTGTATCTCTTTTACGAAGCTAAATAGATTCATCTGAGATTGCATATAAGCTGCTTTATCGTCCTAAAATATGACTTATTACGATTTCAATCTCAAGTAGCTGATGTATGATACTTTTTTCATCTTAACTTAAGATATAAGAGCATGTATAACATGTAAAAGCAAATATTAATAGGTAGTGGTTTGTAAGGAAAAGAAAGTTTAATAATAAAATTGTTAATTAAAGAGAGTCATCAAAATTGTTAGTAACAAAGCTTTTAGCATTGTATCACAAGCAAGGTAAAATGCTCCTCAAATGAAAATAGTCATATGAAGAAAGAAACCTCAAATTAAACAGTTTGAAATGTATTATTATTATATATATATAGTTGTTGTTGATCTAGACTACCCTTGAAAGCATCGCAGCCGAAACGATTTGCGCTCGAGCATCGGGGTTGCGTTGACGGCTACCAAGCACACAATGAAATCACAATCATAGTCAACACATACAGATGCATCCACACACAAGCATTCAAATAGCAAGGATCTTACGTGGAAAATCCAAGAATGTGAAAAATTACGGAGTCACACCACACAGAAATTCCACTATGTATGAGCAAGATTACAGAGTTACAAGGAGATTCACCTTCACAAGAGAATGAAAGATCTACCACTTAAAAAGCATCTCGATCAATTTCTTATCTAACAGGAAACACCAGCCCTTACACTAGGAAGAAGGAGAGTAGCTGTAATGCCCCATCCCGTTGCCGCGCGTAGCAGAGTTATTTAAGGATAATAACATTGGCAGCAGAATGGTGCATTGCTCGGGAAGGATTGCTGACCCTCCCCGAGTACTGAGACTGATTACTGAAGCTCTACCCAAAGTAGAACTGATGACTAATTCCTAAGCTAATAGTAAAGTATTGTAACAATCATAAGTTATTATTTAGCCTAAATCTTAACTTGATTGCATCATAATTATCATTCTATTAGGTTCATTTAGTTATTAGAATCAATCCCTGAAGATTTGGAGCGATTCAAAGCTCAATCAAATATTTATAATATTTTAATAATATTTAATTAATAAGAAAATTGAGACATTTAATTTGATCTCAAAATTAAAATTTGATTTTGTCATTGCGCTCGTCACCTCCAATTTAGCTAGATATGCTGTTTTGGAAGTGTTTGGAAGTTGTCGGATTTTTCTTGAATATTTTAATATATTTAAATACCCAAAAAATAGAATAATTAATAATCATTGAAATCAAAATCTGACTTTGCCATTGAATTCCTCACCCCAAATTAGCTAGAGTTAAATTTTTGAGATTTTTCGGAGCACGTTTATCAAATCTGATTTTTAATGCATAAATTAAAAATTAGAAAACTATTATTTATTTCCAATTTTCTTTTCCTGCTCCTGGGACCCACTCCCCTCTCCTGTTCGACGCCTTCTCCTTTCTTCCCTTCCTAGCGCACGTAAAGGACTCAGTCCCCTCTCCTTCTCCATGCTGAGGATGGGAGAGGACTTGCCCCCTCTCCCAGCCCATACCTTCTTCTTCTTTATCTAACCCTCCCTTAACTCTCCTTCCTCCATTTGGCCATCAGCTGAAGCTCATTATTGTCTTCCCAAGTTCCATTCTAAGCTAAGGAAGAAGCTCTTTCACTCCCAAGCTAAAGATGAAGCTCCTTCCTCCCAAGCCTTAAAGAAAGTAGAACTCAATCTTCTTCCTTTTTGCAAGCCAAGGTACCCTCTTGTATACTTTCCTTGTTCTTTTCTTTCCCCCATTGGATTGATCCAATGGCAACTTCGTATCATTCATATGCTTACTTCACATTATTAAGAGCATGTATTAGAGCGATCAAGCTCAATAGAGCTCAATTAGAATCCATTTCAAAGAGAAAACAAATTATGCTATGTAGTGAAAAACTTGCATATGTAGCTAGGGAATCATTATTTGTGATGTTAGAATAGATATTTTACTCTGATTTTGGTATCAATGGAAAGGTATTGAAAAGACCTTTCCATCGGTATATGGCATCGCACTTGATGTTTCCTGAATCGAGAGTATTTGGGTGAAAAAGAGAACACGTTCCATTTTCGCCTAGGAGAAATTACTGTCTAGCACTACAGCGTGTCGTAGCACCCGGCTCTCAACCAAGAACCACTCCAGTGCGTAGCAGTGCCCGCATCTCGGGATTTCTGATATCGTAGTGCATTGCAGCGCCCGCATCTCAAAAATTATGGCACCGTAGCGCCTGAAAGCATTGTCGAGCGTCGCAGTGCCCGCGCCTCAAGAAATCTGGCGTCACCGCATGCCGCAATGCCTGAAAGCATTGCAGCATTCCGTAGCACCAGAGTCTCAAGTTGTCTGATGCCACAGTGCACCGTAGCGCCTGGCTCTAGGCTAGGAGGCGCTGCGGCACATTGTAGGGCTCGAGTCTCAGGTTGGTAGCACGCCGTATCAACTAATAATAGGTAGATTTTATATTCAAAATCACGTGGCCTGTTGCAAACAGCGCGGTTCGAGTAAGAATGAACTGGCTAGCTCATTTCATAGTGAATCACAAATTGCTTTCTTCCTTGATGAGTCAGCGTGCAGGGTTCTAGGGTATCACTGCATTTGCACTATGAGCCACTTCATGATGCGATCGACCCCAAAATACAAAGCTCATACAGAGATTTACAATCAGAACATGAAAGCCCCAGTCGAAGTTAATCCAAGGGTCATTAAATCAAAAGCCCTAAATCTAACCCTACGATACATTGAGTGTAGTGTCACGAAATCAGATCGAGCTCGACTGATCAATAATTTCGTAGCATAACTTAAATTGAAGGACACAATATAATTAAACATCACATATTTCAAAAATGGAAAAGGAACAATCAAGAAAATTGAGGCATTAGAATTAACTACACAGGGCTAGCGAAAGAAATCCTAATCGACCCTGATTGAGATGATTGGAGTTCGACATCTCCAAAACTAACATCAAGTAATGATTAATGGAATGCCAAATCGAATAGGGTGGGTAGGAGATGGCGTACTTGCACCTTCAACTTCGGGATCTAAGATTAGGGCATGGTTGCATTTTGAACGGTAGCTGGTTCCCTTCAGGTCTCCTTTACAGCTCTTCTAGGCAAAATGGAAGCAAATGGAGGAACATGGGAATTGGGCGAGGCCTAATGCCATGGAGGAGGGGCAGCTGGTACTATGCAGCATAGCCTCTGTGCCCGATAGTGGCGCAGAGAGACGTTGTAACAACCCAGTTGTTACTTCAGTCAATTAGAACTAAACGAAACATTAACTTTTATTCTAATGATCTCAAATAGTCATTAGGACTTCACCCTGAAGTTTTGGACCAAATCATGGGTCAAATAGATTAAACCCTAATTCTGGAAATTCCAAGAACCTTGGAAATTGACCTAATTATTTAGACCTCAAAATCAAAATTCAACTTTGCCATTGTGCTCGTCACCCCCAAATTAGCTAGTGGTGATGTTTTGGAAGTATTTGGAAGTCGTCGGATTTTCTCGAATATTTTAATATATTTAAAAATTCCAAAAAATTAGAAAATTAAATACTCATCAAAATTGAAATCCAACTTCGCCATTAATTTCCTCACCCCCAAATTAGTTATGGGTGAATTTTTGGGATTTTTTAGAGCCCGTTTAGTCATCTATTTTTAATTAGAGAAATATGTTAATTAAAATTAAAAATAATTATTTATTTATTTAAAATTCTTCTTTTTCCTCTGAGCTAGGTCCTACTCTACCTTTTTCCTCCTTTCCCTGTGCTTTCTTTCCCATACCCAATGCACATAAAGGCTTCTACTCCTCTCCTTCTCCTCAATGCTGATGGGAAGGCTCATTGATGGAGCCATCTCCCCCTCTCTTTATATAAGATGGAACCTCAGCCCTCCTCCATCTCCATTTGCTCAGCTGAAGCTCCTTCTCCTCTTCTCTTCATTTGTTGTGCTTGCTGCTGAAGAAACCCTCAAGCCCTCAAGCTCTCAAGAAACCAACAAAAATTTTCTTCCATTTGCTATCTAAGGTATCTATTACTGTCACCTTCCTTGTGCTCCATTTCTTTTGCAAGTCAAGATACCTCTTTGGTACCTCCTCTCTTTATTAGTTAGTTGTTACATTTACCTTGCATGTCTATTTCATGCTGATAAGAACCTGTGTTTGAGATGTGGAGTTCATTAGAGCTCATTAAGATTGTAAATTTTATGGTAGATGAATAGTTATAATTTTCCTTCCTTATGTATACTTGGACCTTTAGCTTCATTGTTTGCATTGTTAAGATAATCATTTCATGTCAATTTTGATATAAATAGAAAGACCTTGGAAAGACCTTTCCATTGGTATATGGCACCGCACTTGAAGTGCCCTAAATCAAGTGTATTTGGGTGCCAAAGAGGACATGTTTCGGTTTTCTCACAGGAAAAATCACCGTCAAGCACTACCGCGCATCATAATGCATGGCTCTCAGTCGGGAGGAGCTACCGCATACCACAGTGCTCTCAAATTGGGTTTTATACACCATAGTGAGCCACAGCGCGCCGTAGCGCCTAGCTTTCGGCCAAGGGGAGCTAGAGCGTGCCATCGCACCTTGCTTACGAGAAATTTGGCACGGTAGCGCGCCGCCACACCAGAAAGCGCTGCGGCATGCCACCGTGTTGAAGTCTGCCACAGCGCGCCTAGCACCCGCACCTTGGGAAAACTAGCGTCATAGCACACCGTAGTGCTTGGCTCTTGGCTAGTGGGCGCTACATAGAATTGTCCGGAATTGCCTAAACTTCATATTTTTTGCATTTTTATGACTCCAGAACCCTAATGAGGCCAAAATATATGAAAATAAAAATTAGATTTAGTAAAATCAAGTGTTGTGTAAATATAGAGGTGATTTTTAATATAAAATATACCTCTTCTCGTATATTAGATGTTTTAGTTTCCTTAGGATATTCCCTTCAACTTTTAGGACCCTTCCCTAATTACCCGAATTTAACTAGAAATTGGTTTGACCATAACTTAGTCAATTGGACTCTAAATTAGGTCATCCAATATATTTTTTAGATCAAAAAAACCTATTTAATAGTAAATTGAAGTAAAATTTAGGTTTTGATAATTAGAAACCCTAATTTGCCATAATCACAATAGAACTTGATTAGATCATAACTTGACCAAATGATGTCCAATCTGGGTCTACTCATAGTCATAATATTCAGTGTATTGTATGGAAGCTATAGCCACTGAGTTTGTTGAATTTGGATATCATTTGAGAAAGTTGGGTTTTTGACCCACTAATAAACCTCCTAATTTACATATTTAAACTCTTAAATTATTTTGGTTATAACTTGACCAATAGATATCATAATTCAATAATTTTAGGTTTTATGAAATTCTTAGACAGTAAATAATAATAAACTAACCAAAATTTTAAACTTTATTAGGTAAAATTATCAAATTGCCCTTATGAGATAAAATCTTTAAATTGAGCTCACAAGGCTTAACACTTGTCCAAATTTGATGTACCTACTGTCTATCTTCATGTTAGACAATAAGTAATCATTTAAAATTAATATAATTTAATTGGAGCCCTTAATAAAAAAGTAACATTTTAGACTCTTAAGTAGGGTCAAAATGGTCATTTTGCCAAAAATTTAGGTTAAGTGTCCTTAACCTCTTGAATATTAATTAAAATATTTAAATTTGTAAAATGAATGATTTGGAATCAATTTAGAACTCTTAAACTCATTAATTGAATAACTTGAGAAAATCCTCAACTTTAGCTTAAAATCCCTAAGTGAAATAATGTATCTCTCTAGCTTTGTTCTTAACTCACATTTTAACTTCCTTAATAAATTAGACCAGCAAATAAAGATAAATTGTGCTAAATATCATCAATCCCTAAATTTCCTAAGTTATCCATTAAGAGCTCCCTCATGGTCTTCTCTTTCACTTTAGGATTCTTTCCTTAAGAATTAGGAATAAAAGTTAGGTTAGATTTCATTCATTGAGTAAATCGATTATTCAATGAATGAAACTTTGAATTTATTAGTTTCTAGATTTTTGTATTTTAATTGTGATTATTTTATCTCTTAACTTTAGATTAAGATTCGAAGATCCATCCTATCAAGCCTTGATTTTGTTTAATAGGATTTGTCTTAATCGTAGTTCATAATTTAGACTTAAACCTTAGTCCTTAAGTATTACCTTTGGGATTATGATGTTAAACCCCAAAATTTGGAGTTAAATTTCTAATCCCTAGCTTTAGTAGATTTTGATCAGATCTTAGCTCAGATCTTCTAAATTCATCAAATAGGATGTACTGATTAATTATTTAACTTGTAAGTGTCATTGATTAAATTAAATTAGGACCTGGTCAGTTCTAATTATTTTTAACTCATAAGACCATGGATCTAAGTTATACTTGATAGTAGTAATTGGAGATTCTGAACTTGTATAACTTGGAACAGTTAGAATAGATTAAGTAGATAATAACAGATATCATCTATGTGTAGTAGAGTTTCTTACTTACTATTGAGTTATTATTGCTTTTGCATTTCTTATACCTTATGTATTTTACTTGAACATGTCATACAAGATAATATTGGTGCATGGAATGAAACCATAAAATAATTAGAACAACATTTGCATAGGATTCAGTTTCTGGTTGATCTTGTGCATTTTACCTTCCATTAGACAGGGGGTAAAGAAAAATAAGGATTACTTAACACATACTCATTGAGGAGAGTTATATTAAGTTGAAACCCGATCAGTCTTGCAAATGTGCCTAACTTCTCAGCCACTTATGGACGTGTCCATAGAAGTAAAGTAAAATAATTAAGAACTTACTACATGTGTATTTTCTGCCTCCTCAGTACAGTTCCATTTTCTGCCCTGGCCCAGAAAGGCTATAAGATTTTTAGCTCGTTTGGCCAACCCTTCTAATATGATAGTCTTTACATACATACTTTTTTATTAATAATTTATTTTTACTGCAGTTAGTGTAACAACCCAAGTTGTTACCATAACTAATTAGGACTAATCTGAGTCTTAAAGACTAATCATAAGTGCAAATTAGGTCAATTGGAGTAAACATCTAAGGCCTAGTCCAAATCAGGAGTCAAATGGATCGAATCCTGATTTCTAAAAATTTCAGAAAATCCTAAAAATTTGACCTATTTAAATTGACCTCAGATTGGAAAATGAACACCTCAATTGCGTTCATTGACCCCAAATTAGCTTAAGGTGATGTTTTCGTGTCAATTGGAAGTCGTCAAAATTTCAACGAATATTTTAATAATAAAAATACCCCGGAAATCGAGGAATCAAAATACTCGTCGAATCAAAAATTCAACCTCGCCATTGCGTTCCTCACCTTCAAATAGCTAGGAAAAATATGTTCAATTTTTTTTTAAGAAAAAAAAAAGAAAAAAAAAATATATATATATATATTATTTAATTAAATACTTAACGGCGCCGTTAAGTATTTAACCTTGCCGTCAACTGTAGTCGACGGCGCCGTCGCAGCCGTTGGATCAGGTCCATATCCAACAGCTACAGAGCCGTCGTCCTCAACGGCTCTGTCCCGAACGCCACGCGGCGCGCCTCGCTGCCTCCCACGCCAAATCCGGCCCTCCCCGGCCTCGGCGAGGTTGCCGGCTCACCCCTATAAAGCCCCGGCGGCTCGATGGGCTCCGGGTTAGCGAAACCGGAGCCCGAATCAATCCCCGACCCGAGCCGACCCCCGACCCTCCGCGACCGTCGATCCAGGTAACCCCCTCTGACCTCCCCTCGCGTTAATCTGATCGGCATTTTGATGCCTGGTTATTGTAGGATTTAGGATGGATTGACGATGCATCGGACCTGATCGAGTTCGATCAGGTCCGATCGACCCAGATCGGCGTTTGAATCCTACGGGTTCCGCCTCGTCCCCTCGCCCCATAACCCTATGACCTAGGGTTGCGCCTAGCCGCCGCCTCCGGCCACCTCCGGCTACCCCCGGCGAAGGTCCACCCGCCGACGTGTAGGCCTCGTCGAGGGCTACCATCGGCCGTGCGGGCCGAGGTGGTCCGGCACCGGGAAGGCCAGCAAAAGTCGTGCTCTAGCCCGACGCCCTCGGGACGCCCCGCGAAGCGGGTGACGTCCAGGTCGGGCCGGGCCTACCCAAGCCCGACCCGGCCGCGGTCGGGTCCGCGTAAGCCAGGTGGGGCCACCGAGCCATGTGGCGCCTTCAGGGCCTGCCACGTATCAAGTGGGACCCACCAACTGAGCCCGTGGTGTTTCGGCTTCGGACGTGGGGCCCACAGCGCCACGTGGCAGCAATTCGGCGAGCCACGTGTCCCGTGGGGCCCACAATCCGAGCCCCGCGGCTCTTCGGCTTCCCCGTGGGGCCCACAGTGCCACGTGGCAGCCTCTGGGCGTGCCACGTGTCAAGTGGAACCCACTGCCCGGTCACCCGTGGCTCTTCGACTTCCCCGTGGGGCCCACAGTGCCACGTGGCCGCCTCTGGGCCTGCCACGTGTCAAGTGGGACCAACTGCCCGGTCACCTGTGGCGTTTCAGCTCCCTGTGGGACCACAGTGCCACGTGGCAGCCTCTGGCAGTACCACGTGTTAGGTGGGGGCCCACTGCCCAGTCACCCGAGCTTACTCGGCCACCCCGTGGGGCCCACAGAGCCACGTGGCAGCCTCTGGCAGTGCCACGTGTCAGGTGGGGGCCCACTGTCTGTTAATTAAAATTAATTAATTACTGTTAGCCTAATTTATTACAGTTAGTAATTAATTACTGTTACCCTAATCGGCCAATTTCGGCACATCCCGACCACGACACGACCAACCATCGGTCGCTACTCATTCTCCATGGTCAGGCGCGTCAAAGGGGACCCGAAGCCCTCTGTGAGGCGGTCTGGATCAGCCAGACCCTACTCACCTGAGAGCTCCCGTAATGGGGCTACTGTGGGAAGATAATTCTACCCATAGAAGGCATTCCAGACCCAGGGATCGATCTCTACACCTTCAGGGAGGTGAGATGGATCGAAGCCCCCTGGTCTGAGGGCCTGAGGGGGTCTGGGATGCCAGGACCTTACTCACCAGAGGTGTTCCTTAAGGACTTAGCCCGATCGATCGATTTGATCGATCGAGACTAGCTCACAGCTCAATTACGATAGTATTAGGTTTGATTCGACAATACAGAGCTATACGCATCAAAAGAAGGAAGGTTCAAGCCTCATTGGCTCGAAACCGGCAAATGAGGGTACCTGGTTTCTCGGTTGAGCTCGACACGGCTAGCAGAGGGTTCGGCTGACCTTAGCTGAGCCTCCAGACACTTTAAAGGATCCTGAACTTTAGGAGAGCTTACTATCAGTGGTTCGAGAGCTCCTGGGATCGCCTACCCAAGCTCGGATAGAGGATAATGGCAGAAGATGTAGAGAGCTCAATTGATCAGCAAGGATCAAATGGAGCAATGCTAGGGCTATTTATAACCTTGGCAGAGAATTGAGAAGCTTTTGGAGATAATGCCTCGAGCTAGGGAGACCCGAGAGATTGGGCCATGGCGGAGCTCTCAAATTACCAATTCGGGCTCGGCCAGGTCACGAGGCCCAATTGGGGCTCCTTGCCAAAACGGGAGAGGTCGTAACGGTATGCTGAGGTGGATGCAGGAGTGGGGGACAGGCTGGGTAGCTAGCAGTACGGGGGATCTTCTCTGTCGGGTGCGGGCGAGAGGACGACGAAGCTCCACAGTCGCGGGAGGGTCCGGAGCCGTCTGATTGATCAATCAGAAAGACGCGACGATCATGATCCTCTAGATCCTAACGGTTGGATCTGATTGAATCTGAATCGTAGGATTCACGGGACGCATCCAACTGCAGATCCGTGGTTCTACTGGATCTAATCCTAGCCACCCATTAGATAAGCGTGACAGTTAGATCAGCGAGACTCCACTGTCGTGTGACCCGGGCTCCGCAGCGGATCGCCCGTGGTCCGCACAGCGAATCTTGGCTGCTAATTTAGTTTAATGGTATATTTGTAATTTAGAAAAATTAGGAACCCTTTTATACAATTAATCCATTTTAATTAAATGTGAATTATGCCCTAAATGATTTCAAAATTGCACTAAACTTTCACCCTTAACTAATTTTGGGGTGAGGAATTCAAAAATGCAATCAAATTTTAGTTCTGAGATCAAAATATTTTAGGTCTAATCTAGGGCATCTAGATTGATCAAAATATCATTTTGGACTTAGAGAAGTCCAATGGACTTCAAATTTTCAGGATAGACTCGATTTGATGTTATATAAGCAATGGTATAGAAAATAAAAATTGATTAAGCTATACATATAACAGGATAACAACCCAGGGTTGTTACAAACTCCCCCACTTAAGAATGATGTCGTCCTCGATATCATCTCAAGAGAGAAGACAAACATGCAGGATTTTGAAGAATAGAAATAAAATTCAGAAAGTTAAAGGGTACCTGAATTTTCAAAGAGATTGGGATACTTTCTTTTCATATCTGCCTCCTTCTCCCAAGTAGATTCTTCTAAAGAGCAATTTCCTCACTGAACCTTTACCATTGCAATCGAGTGATTTCTGAGCTTCTTTTGATCATGAGCTAAGATCTTAATTGGCTCCTCTGCATAAGAAAGATCCTGATGGAGAGACACCACTGAATGTTGAATTAGATGAAATGGGTTATGAAGGCATCTCCAGAGAGAGGAGATGTGGAATATATTATGGACTGCAGGGAAATCTTCAGGGAAGCTACAATCGATAAGCTGCAGAACCAATTTTCTATAGGATTTCAAATGGTCCGACGTAGTGGGGACTTGGCTTCCCGGCTACACCAAAATGATACACGCCTTTCATCAGACTAACTTTAAGATATGTAAACTTTCCAATATCAAATTCCAAAGTACGATGATGAGCATCATGATACTTATTTTGGCGATCTTGAGCTGCTTTGAATCTTTGCTGGATCAGTTGAATCTTATGATTCATTTCTTCAACTAAATCAGAACCATATAGCTGAACACTGCTTGTTTCAGACCATACTAATGGAGTACTGTATTTCCTGCCATACAGAGCTTCATATAAAGCCATACCAATACTCACCTGGAAACTATTGTTGTATGCGAACTCTACGAGAGGAATATGATCTTCCCAGAAGCCTCCAAGATACAGAATACAAAGACGAAGAAAATCTTCCAAGACTTGATTAACTCTTTCTGTTTGACCATCTTTTTGAGGATGAAAAGTGGTACTCATGGCTAGGGTAGTTCCCAGGTCTTAATGCACTGCTTGCCAGAATTTAGAAGTGAAACAGCTATCTCGATCAGATATGATAGATTTGAGAATTCCATGGAGTCTAATAATTTCCTTGATATACAACTTTGCTAATTTCTCCATAGAATTGGTATGACACATATGAATAAAATGTGCTGATTTGGTCAGTCGATCGATAATGACCCAGATTGAATTGACACCGGATCTTGATTTAGGTAAACCCATAACAAAATCCATAGAAATATCGAACCACTTCCATTCAGAAATTGCTACAGGATGAAGAAGTCCTCCAGGCTTTTTGTGTTTGGATTTAACTAAGTTGCAAGCGCGACACTTTACTACAAATTTTGCCACACGTTTCTTCATTCTAGGCCACCTAAATAATTTCTTTAGGTCCTGATACATCTTGGTACTACCAGGATGTACTTGATAACCAGAGTTATGACCTTCTATTAGGATCTCTTGATGCATGGATTCGGGAATCCACAGACAATCTCCTTGATATATTACATTACCTCAAAGTTGAAGATCTAAGTGCAACCACTTTCAATATCTACTTTAAACTTCAGATAGTCTTCATCCTTGGTTTGAGAGATGGAGACGTTGCGATGAAATGTGGGTTCAACTAAACTCATGGATATCAGTGTGCTCAACATAACATCTCGTACTGGCCTGATCTCGAGCTTTCGAAATTCTTCCTCTAGTGAACTTGATGATATCATGGAAGATAGAGTAGCATGCCGACTGAGTGCATCTGCTATGACGTTGGCTTTTCCTGGATGATATTGGATGCTTAAATCATAGTCACTTATTAACTCAAGCCACCTTTATTGTCGGTAGTTTAGCTCATGCTGGGTGAAGATGTACTTTAAGCTCTTATGATCGGTGAATATGGAACACTGGACGCCATAAAGATAATGATGCCAGATTTTCAGAGAAAAAACTATGGCTGCTAATTCGAGATCATGGACAGGATAGTTCTTTTCATGTGGTTTTAACTGACGAGATGCATAAGCTATAACTTTTCCTTCATGCATCAGCACACACCAAACCTATACTAGATGTATCGGTATAAACTTGGTAGTTGAGGCCTTCTTTAGGCAAGACTAGAACTAGTAGTCCTAAGAAACCCTTAACAAATTTGTGTGAAACCCTTAACAAATTTTTTATAGTAACCTGCTAGTCCTAAGAAACTTCTGATATCGGTCACGGATTTTAGTTGTGACCAATCTTGAACTGCGCTCACTTTATTTTGATCGACTTTGATTCTTTGAGAGTCGACGACATGACCTAAAAAAGCGACTAAGTCGAGCCAAAATTTGCATTTGGAATACTTAGCATATAGCTCATGGCTTCGGAGCTCTTCTAGTACTAATCGCAGATGGTTCTCGTGATTTGTTTTACTTTTTGAATAAATCAGAATATTGTCGATGAAGACGATGATGAATTTATCTAAATACTCTTTCAACACGCGCTGCATTAAATCCATAAAAATGGATGGCGCATTTGTTAAGCCGAAGGAAATTACCAAAAATTCAAAATGTCCATAGTTGGTTCTAAATGCTATTTTCTCCACATCTGGATCTTTAACTCGCAATTGATGATATCCAAATCGCAAGTCTATCTTTGAGAAAACCTTTGCTCCATATAACTGATCGAATAAGTCATCGATACGAGGTAGAAGATACTTATTCTTGATAGTTACTTTATTTAATTCCCTATAATCAATGCACATTCTCATCGATCCATCTTTCTTTTTTACGAACAATACTGGCGCTCCCCAAGAAGATGAATTTGGATAATTAAGACCTTTCTCCAAAAGTTCTTGAAGTTACTTGTTTAATTCTTGAAGTTCTTTTGGTGCCATACGATATAGAACTTTTGACAGCGGTTGAGTTTCGAGAATTAATTCAATTGCAAACTCTACTTCTCTAACTGGAGGAAAACCGGGTAGGTCTTCAGGGAAAACATCAAGAAATTCACAAACTATACGATTCTCAGAAATAGGCACATCTTCTTTCTGCTCTCCCAACATTGTTACAAGATACACGTTGCATCCCTTTCTGACTAGCCTTTCTGCTGCCATTACATTGATCAATGATGCTTGGGTGCTAAATTTTCCAACGAATGATTTTGATTGACTTCCACTGCCCAACATTACTTTCTTCCTTTGGCAATTTATGGAAGCACCATGTTCACTTAACAAATTCATACCTAGGATTATATCAAAGTTTGCGATTGACAGTACAATTGATTTAGCCCCATAATTTTGTTTACCAATAGGAATATCTATGTTGCAAAATTGTTGGGACCACATACGGGCTCCGGAAGGTAACCTGATGCTCAACGAGCTAGCTAATCGATAGGTTAGTAGATTAAGAGTTTTATCCCAATTTTTTGATACGAAGGAATGACTTGCTCCCGTATCGAAAAGGATGTTACAAGATTTGTCGTTTATTGATAAGGTGCGTATGATTATAATAACTTAATAAAAATAGCTACTCAAACATTTGAAAATACTAAATTGGTAAATACTGATTGCTAAAATAGTAAGAACTGAATACAAATTAATTTAAGGCATACCTGAAACCACATTATTGTTCTCAGGAGCAGCGGCGGGAGTTAACATATATACCCTTGCCGGTGCTGAGGGTTGTTTATTCTGGGGTCTTTGACCCTGACGATCATAGTTCGGCTTTTGTGCAGGTACAACTGCTTTAGAGTTCAAAGTAGTAGCTGGCATTATAGCAGGAGCAGGCTCTTGGCTGTTCCTTGGTTATGCATGGAATGCTTGTTTATGACGGGAGTAATTGATGAGCACTCTGTCGATTGTATTCTTCTAATTGCATTAGAAATAGCGGTAGCTGCTATGACCTTAAGTAAAACATACACCACCGAAGTGGTTGCATTTTCTGTATAGATGTAATCATTCACACTCAAGGTTTTGTGGCTGGGGTTGTGTAGTATCCATGATATAAAATTTTGCCATCTTATGATGACCAAAATGCTCCTTCCTAGGCTATATAACTATTGCCTTTCTTTTCTGGTCCAATTGACCTTGGAATCCTTCTTGTAGACGGGCAGCCTCGATCAATTCAGTCAGAGTGTTAATCTGACAGGATACTAAGTGGTCTTTAATAGAGTCTCTCAGACCCTTCAGGAAACTGTGACATCTGGATGCTTCTGTTCTTACTAGATCCAGAACAAAACGTGACAATCTCTGGAATTTCTGTTCGTAGTCGAACACTGAATTATTGCCTTGTGTGAGATGGAGGAGCTCATCCTCTAGAATTTCTTGAGATGATGTCAGTATGAACGCTTCACGGAACTCTTCTAAAAACATGTCCCAAGGAATGTCTTCTACTTCATAATCAGCAAATTTGTTAATTCGCTCGTTCTCCCACCAGTATTCGGCTTCATCTTGAAATAGACGAGTTACTAGGTGGATGGCTTTAGAGTTAGGGCACTTGATACTGGCTAAGTTCTTCTCAGCAATCTTGAGCCAGTTTACTGTGTCCATTGTATTTAGTGCTTCATTGAATATAGGAGTTTGGATGCGAAGAAAACTATGCAGGATTCCATCGCCCGTATAGTGGGAAGACGAAGAGAACCCTACAGGTTATTGCCTAACATAAAGGATAAGAGAATGTGTCTCTTGCCCCTATTGCACATTGCTTTCTATTAAGGCTTTTACAAGACTAGCCTTGGGGTTTGATCCTTTGAGTCCGTCTAACGATGAGACCGTATTCTTGATCGGAGTAGGAGCAAATAGAGATCCAGGATTCATGACTGTAAATGCAAGTATGGATTTAGAAACATAAAGTTTACTATACTTTTATTCATTCATTTCTTTCTCACAAGAGAAGATACATGGATCCACAAAGCATATAACTGCGATGAAAGAAAATGATATAATAAGATCTCAAAAGTTCTAATTTCAACATTCTACCCAAAAGGCAGCGCAAAAGTCATCATATGTGACTATGTGGCTCCTTCGAGCTAATCTCCTATATACCCAATACCACCAACGACTTGCTAATCCCCTCAGTAGGATCTCTATAATCTCCAGATGATAGTCCTCCGAATAGGCTGTCTCTCGAAGTGCGATAGTAACGCAATCCAACCATTATTAAGTGAATGCTGAAATACTGGTGCCTCTAAAGGGTGAGTTGATAAGGATTTTATCTATCACCTCAACTCCTCGAGATAATACTCCATCGATGACCCTTTCTTAGATCTGGCCATCTCGGAGGTCATCTACCCAGTAGTCATCAAACCTCCTAAGGTAGAACCAAAATGCTGATTACGAGTATTCCATTCCTAAAATTACTCAACTTATAAGTATTTCGTTCATATTTTATCATTATTTTCAAAGTTCGTTCAAGTCCTAAAATGTCCATTTTGGTATTAAAAATTCATAGCTTCAATCAAGTTATTATGTGCGTTAAATTCCTAGGATGTCATCATTCTAAATATAGTCAACATTTTTATTTCTGAGGTAACATGATGAAACTTTGGATGTTTGTTTTTTACTACACTTAGTAAATTATGATATTGACTTGATACAGAGAACAGATCATAAAGTAGATAGGAACAAGACTCCTTATCTGACACTTTATGATATATCTTAGATACCAACTGAAATTCCCCGCCCCGTCGCCGCGCTCAAAAGGTACAACAGATCGACGGTGGAGCGATGCGCTACTCGGGATAGACAAACAACAACATCTTCCCGAATTGGCTAACTAAAATTACCCACACTGAAGGCTACTGACTCAAACCCAAGGGTAGGATCGAGAGTCAATATTTAAGATAAGTGTAGAATACTTGTCTTAAGTATTAGACTAATACGTATATTAGATTTAAAGAGGTAAATATGAATCCAAAATATGTTATCAAAATTTCAGCATTTACTGTATGCTGATCACATCACAATACTATGTATAATAGTAGAATAACAAAATGCGGAAGCTAAATCAAAACATCCAATATACATCCATCATAGAGCAGTAGTAAGCATTCATCTCAGAAAAGAAAAGTAAAATACATCCATAGTTATTATAATTTGATTTAAACGATGCAAAAGTAAAGCCTAAATGAAGTACTAAAGGCAGAAACAGAAGATTAAAAGGTGGAAGACAGATCCACTAGGGCTCCACATACCCTCCTGGATCTTTTTTAAGTCCTTCTGCACTGTCTCCACAAGTTGCTCGGGATCTAGCATATTGCTGGATCCCAAAAGTACCCCGAGTTAGATGAGAAGTCTAATACATCGCAACTAAACTAAGCAGTACTAAAGTAAATATACATAAATAGTAAAGTAAACAAAACTATAGAAAAGCAGTAAAACACTGAACCATTGGAAACTGTAAAGACTAAATAAGGCAAAAAGGAACTAAAAGCTAAATGCTGGTAAGTAAAAACATCAAGTGCTCAGAAACTAAGATAAGAATGTCCAATATTGTACTATATGTCACAGGGATAATGCATCTAAATATGCCACAACACGGTATGCCAAAGATATGTAACAGAACTATCACTGAAAGGCTATGAGTCATACGGTTCAATGTACATACACCTAATTCGGAAGTTAGTACGGTGATGCCGATGCATTTTAAAATTCCCCAGTCGATGTATGTAATATTCTGTAACCCATAATTCATCTGATACTCATACATCACCACTGAATCATTCATCATGCTCATGCTCATGTTTATGCCCATGATGCTATTCTATATGAGGAAAATCCAAAAATCTATAAAACTTTGAATACTAATGATGAATTTAAGGTCTCTATTGTGCAGAAACCTGCTAAAAGGATTCTGACTCCTAGCTTCTAGAACGATAATTAGTTAAGGTTGAAGATTTACTTAAAAATCATTAGACGGGATGATTGTATACACATATTTAGCACATTGCAAGAAAGGTGGTTCTTAACACTTAGTTTGATTAAGCCACCCTAACGAAGCGGTCTTCGATAGGAGGCATCGCCTGTTAGCAATTTGTATCTCACACTAAGTCATTAAGGTGCCTGACTCACAATCACCCTCAGTGTCTTGAAGAAGGTGATTCTAATTACTTAGTTTGTTAGAGCCACACCTATTGAAATGATCTTTGTTAGGAGGCACTGCCCATTGGCGATTTGTATTTCAATCAAACTAAGGAATGAGTCCCTGTTTAATACACTCTTAATCTTGGGAGATTTACTCTAACGGGACTATATTCATCTAATCCCTCAGGATAGCACCTGATCAAAAGAATACATTAGATGGAATCAACCAATCCTGAATACTACTAAGGAAATCTAGTACTATGGGTATACCATACTACACCAACCAATAATTTGGGTTCATATAAGTCTATTTAATCAATAAGGATTTATCAAGACTATGAATCTCTATGTTAAATAGGTAAGTCCTATACATGGCTCCAAGAAAAATATGATCAAGATCATTCAATATAGATTCTACCACAAAGAAATGTATTATTCTAATATCTTAAGTGATTCATATCATAAGGGGTTAAGATCAACTTTTAAGATTAAGGGATCATCTAAGCTTCTTCCTCAATGAATTATACAAACTTCTCCCACCTTAATGTTTATTTAAATTGTAGGTCTTTTAAAATAGTTTGGAGACGATCTTATGGTGAGACACTTAAGATCTCACACTCTTAACTCTAATGCTAATATTTTAGGTTTTACTTATTATTTAGATTTAGAGTGATCAGATCAAGTGATTAAGTCATCTGATTATAACTTATTTTAAGATTATGAGATTTAAATCAAGGATATTATTAGTGTTAGAGTCATTATTAAAACAATAAAATTCTATTAATCTCTTTATGCTAATAGTCTTGTTTAGGAGAAAATCAAGGATCTAAAGCTTAGGTTTAGATTAAATAATCACATAGATTTATTATTAACCTTAACATGTCTAATCCAAATATTTAAGATCAATATCAAATCAGATGCATTATTGGAATAATGTCAATTACATTATCTTATAATCATGTCCATTTAATTAAGTTTAAGAGTTTGGACTTAATCAAATATATTAGGGTTTAACCCTTACTCATATCTAATTAAGATCAAGTGTTTATTTAAAGATGAAATGTCAAATCAGTGAGTTAAGGAAGTATTATTGGTGGTAATCTTAGACCTTGCTCAAGTCTTAATAGCTTGATCAAAGTCTTAAGACTTCTTAAGATTAATTAAGATGGTTAAGTTCTTCAAAGTTAGGTTTATTCAATTTATACATTATAAATTTGCATACATGGCTTCAATACATCTACCTTACTATTATGAATCATATTAATAGAGAAATTTTAGAAAACAAAAAGTAATTAGTGCTAATTAAACCCTAAATCAATCCAAAAGGATTAGCATATAACTACAAATCCAACCATCAGAATTTCTTGTAATTTGGCACACAAGTTCTAATTTACCATACAATTAATCAGAGACTAAGTTTGCTAAGATCCAATGGTTACAAGTCCTAATTTTCACTAATCATGATTTAATAAGAATAGGGCATAAGTTTAAATACATAAATCAGAAAGATAAACTACTTGGTACATTCATTCTACTAATTATAAGGAAACTAATGGCACTTTAAATATACAATTTGGTTAAGTGGTTATGCCAATCAACCCTAATCAAGATCTGTATTAATTAGGCAAAAATGGAAAATCTAACAATTAGATGTTTAATATTATTTTATATTCTTATTCCTGAGGATATTTTGATTAATTTGATATATAATATCATAGGGTTTGGATCAGTGGATTAAAAGTTATTTAATAAATACATTCTGTATTTTAATTTAATTAAATCCAAAATGATTGGAATAATTGAATTATCTTCCTTAAGGAAAATAAATCCGATTATTCAGATATTAATTAAACGGGTTCGGCCCATTAGCTGAATCGCGTGGGTCGACCGGGGCCCGAGGACCCAGGACTGTCGCACTGTGTGAGTCACGGGTCGACCCGACACGCACAGGGGCTTCGTCCCTGAGCCTCCATCCCGACGGAAGGACCCGACTATGGGAACCATAATTGGCCAATTCCGGCGCCTCCCGACCAAGGCACGACAAACCATCGGTCACTACTCATTCACCGTAGTCAGGCGCATCGAAGGGGACCCGAAGCCCTCTATGAGGCGGTCTGGATCGGCCAGACCCTACTCACCCAAGAGCTCCCATTATGGCGCTACTGTGGGGAGACAATTCTCCCCACAGAGGCCATGCCAGACCCAAGGCTCAATCCCTACACCTTCAGAGAGGTGACGGATCGAAGCCCCCTAATCTGAGGGCCTGAGGTTGTCTAGAATGCCGGGACCTTACTCACCTGAGGCGTTCCATAAAGACTTAGCCATATCAATTGATTCGATCGATCGGGACTAGCTCATAGCTCAATTACAATAGCATTAAGTTTGATTCGATAATACAGAGCTATATGCATCAAAAGAAGGAAGGTTCAAGCCTCATTGGCTCGAAACCGGCAAATGGGGGTACCTAGTTTCTCGGTTGAGCTCGGCACGGCTGGCAGAGGGTTCGGCTGACCTTGGCTGAGCCTCCAAACGCTGCAAAGGATCCTGAACTTCAGGAGAGCCTACTATCAGTGGTTCGAGAGCTCCTGGGATTTCCTATGCAAGCTCAGATAAGCGGTAATGGTAGAAGATGTAGAGAGCTCAATTGATCAGCAAGGATCAAATGGAGCAATGCTAGGGCTATTTATAACCTTGGAAGCTTATGGAGATAATGCCTTGGGCTGGGGAGACCCGTGAGATTATGCCATGTACGAGCTCTCGAATTTCCAATTCGAGCTCGACCGGGTCACGAGGCCCAATTAGGGCTACTTGCTAAGACGGGGGAGGTCGTAACGGTCTACTGAGGTGGATAGGGGAGTGGGGGATAGACTCGGCAGCTGATAGTATGTGGCATCTTTCCTGTCGGGCCCGGGCGAGAGGAAGATGAAGCTCCACAGTCGAGGGAGGGTCCGAAGCTTTCTGATTGATCAATTAGAAAGATGCTATGGTCCTAATCCTCCGGATCCTAACGGCCGGATCAGATTAAATCCACGCTGTAGGATTCATGGGACGCATCCAACAGTAGATCCGTGGTTCTGCTGGATCTAATCCTAGCCTTCCATTAGATAAGCGCGGCAGTTAGATTTGCGGGACTACGCTGTCGTGCGACCCGGGCTCCGCAGCGAATCCCCCGCGGTCCGCATATCGAATCTTGGCTGTTAATTTAGTTTAATGGTATATTTGCAATTTAGAAAAATTAGAAACCCTTTTATGCAATTAGTCCATTTTAATTAAATGTGAATTATGGACTAAATGATTTCCAAATTGTACCAAACTTTCACCCCTAGCTAATTTAGGAGTGAAGAATTCAAAAATGTAATCATATTTTAGTTCTAAGATCAAAATATTTTAGGTCTAATTTAGGGCATATAGATTGATCAAAATATCATTTTGGACTTAGAGAAGTCCAATGGACTTCAAATTCTTAGGATATGCTCGATTTGATGTTATATAAGCAATGGTATTGAAATTAAAGATTGATTAAGCTATACATATAACAGGGTAACAACTTAGTGTTGTTACACTTCTCTTCCAATTCTCCATGAAGAAATGTAGTTTAAACATCTATTTGCTCCAGATGTAAATCATCAACTACAATAATATTTAGCACAACCTGATGATTATCATCTTTCCAACTAGGGTGAAGATCTCACTATACTCGACACCATGCCTTTGTTAAAAACATTTTACTACGAGTCTCTCCTTGTAGCGCTTGCTCCCATTCGGCTCTTCCTTCACCCGATAAACCCACTTATTCTGAAGAGCCTTTTTCCCAGCGGGTAAAGGTGCCAACTCCCTTGTCCCATTTGACATGAGTGATGCCATTTCATTATTCATGGCAGCCTACCACTTGATCAAATCCTTAGCTTCAAGTGGCTCTTCCAAGATTTTTGGTTCACCTCCATTTGTTTGCAACAAATAGAACAAAGAATGAGAGTACCTCTGTGATGGACTTATGTGTGGCATCCCTATTCCTAAGTCCACAAACATTAGACTAAGGAGTGGAGTGTTACTCTGAAAAATCCCTCACATATCATTAGATTAGGTAAGATTCATAATCCACTAACAAGGAAAGAAGGTGCACAGAATAAATACAAGAGATCAGTGACGAAATCAATATAAATATAGAGTGCGGAAGCATATGAAATAAATAGTACATCCTTTTCACCATACATCATACATGATATAATAATAAAGAGTAGCTCAGAAAATAATGTAGCACAGAGAAGTAAACATAATCACAAGGTACCTGTATTATTATAGCATTTAATAAATAGTTTAAAAGATTGAAAATGAATCTAAGAGTCTCTCATCCTCATAATAAGCAGAAGAAAGACTAAGCAACTTCTGGATCACCCGGCTGATGCTCCTTTTCTATGAATGGCTCCTCCTCTTCAACACCTAGCTCCTCAAACCTATTTGAATCTGGTGTACATTGTAGGTTTCATAATGCCAGGGCCCCAACCAATAAAAAAAATCTTATTAGACAATTATTTAAGTACATTTTAGGCTGAATCTTTTACATGAATTATTAATGTCACCACTTACATGTACATAACCAAAATAACTATCTAGCATAGAAATAATAAGAATACAAGGAGCATGGTAAGTTATAAATACAATATTTATAACTAAGCAGAAATTGAGGCAGAAAGCACACCTCAAATAAGCTAAGCAAGGAATAGGCATAGATATATAATGCAGTAAGTAAGAGTACTTGAAAAAAAAGTCTAATCCTAAATATATTGATGATCATATGACATATGCTGATTAAAAACAATAAGTCTAAAAGTGGTACATATAGTAAGCAGCAAAAATCTAGCATCCTATAAATATGTACAAGTAAGCCGATAAGTAAAGTACAGCTGATTGAAAATAACATGCATCAATACACAGTAGACAGTAAATTGAAACTGAAACAGGTATGTATAGTTGCCATATCAAACAATTGGCCAATCAGCCCCAGACAAAAATTCCAAGCCTTTCTAGACTAGGGCAGATAGAACAGAACAACAAAATTGATGAGTCAAGCACATCTACAAGACTTTTACTTTTGTAATACAAATACAGAATCTTTTAGTTATTTTACTTTTGTTTCTATGGACATGTCCAAAAATAATTGAGGAGTCAAGCACATCTATAAGACTATATAGGTTCCAAGCTTAACACACACTCCTCAATAAGTAATGTTAAGCATCCTTACTACTCCATACCCCTGTCCATTAGGGTAAATGTGCACTGGAACCTACCAGAATATAGCTGAACTTAAGGCAACTATTATCCTAATTATTCTATATTTTTATTTTATTCATAAAGTTTTCTTACATGATATGTCCAAGGGATTAAGCACAAAATACAAGGAATGCATAGCACAATAATCAAGTAGTAAGCAAGGGTCTCTTCTACATAGTGACACTATTATTATCTAATTAAACCATTATAACTATTCTAAATTATACAAGTTCAGGATCTCTCATTCCTACTATTGTGTGCAACATAGATGTACGGCTTTATATATTACAAAATATTAGGACTAGCTAAGTTCTAATATGATTAAATCAATGTCGAATATGAGTTAAATAATAAATCATTATGACCTAATTAATGAATTTAGATGTTCTATATTAAGGTATGATCGAGATCTACTAAACTAGAGATTATGATTTTAACACCATGAGATTGGAGGTAAGTACATAATCTGAAGGTAAAGTCTGAGGGTCTAAGGTTTCAGTTCTAAGTGAACTAATAATTGAGGTAAATCATATTAAGCAAAGTTAAACTCAATAAAATGATTCTTCTATCCTGAGTTTAAGGTTAAAAGACAAAATAATCAAAATTAGGTTGTAAAATCTATAAACTATTAAAATAAAGGATCCATTCATTGAATAACTCATTTTATCAAATAAATAAAATCTGATATATGATCTAGTCCAAGTCTTAGGAATGATCCTAATGTGATGTGAAAGATCCTAAAGAAAAGACTTAGAGAAACTTTAGGAATTTAACCAATTTTATGGAAAAGCTGATTTTATTCACTTTAACAGATACTAACACAGTTCTAATATTGATTTTAGTGATTTAAGAGATAAATTAGGGCTTAAGAGCGCTTAATCTAAATTTTGGGCAAAATGACCATTTTGCCCCTGCTTAAGGGTCCAAGAAGCTATTTTTTGATTTAGGGCTCTAAATTGAGATTTCTTATTACCAAATAATTCCTTACTATTTAACATGTAGATAGACAGTAGGTACACTCAATTTGGATAAAAAATAGGTCCTATAGGTCAAAATTAGAGTTTTGACCTAAGGGGCATTTTAGTAAATTGCACCTATAGAAATTTAAATTTTTTATTGCAGTTTATTGTTGGTTGTTGTTTAAAAATTCCATAGAGTCTAAGAACACTAAAATTTGAGGTCTAATGAATTAGTTATAACCATTTCAATTTCAATGGCAATTATGGAATTTCTTAAGGCTAAAAGGGGGTCAAAAAGCTAACTTTTCCATTTGTTGTCCAAATTATGCAAACTCAGTGGCTACAGCTTTCCTATATCACACTGAGTACTTTAACAAGGAGTAGACCCAAATTGGACTTCAATTGGTCAAGTTATGATCTAATTAAGGTTATGAGTATTTTAGTCATTTCTAATTTTCTAGAGTCCAGAACATAAGTTTTATTTTAATATTATTTTAGCACTTTACATTTCTGGATTTGGAGTCTAATTGATTAAGATATGGTCAAATCAATATCTAGGGTTCTATTTTCTTGAAAGGGAGATAAACTTTTTTTTTTTTTTGCACATTTAAATTTCTCATACAATTTTATACAATGCTTAATTTTACTTAAACTAGGTTTATATTTGATATAATTTGGCCCCACTAGGGTCTTAGGGTTCTTATAATTTGAAAACTGTGAAGTTTTGACCATTTCAGCCGATTTTGGACCAATCCGGACATATTTGGATGCTACGACGCACTGTGGCGCCTTCTTGCTGAAAGCCAGGCGCGAAAGCGCGCTGCGACACACTATGGCGCGCTGCAGCGCTTTTAGGTGCTACGGCACACTATGGCATGCTGCAGCTCTTTTAGGCGCTACGACACACTGCGGCGGGTTGCAGGGCTGTGGCGGAAAACTGTGTGAAATTTGGGTGTTGCGGCGCGCTGCAACGCTTTTAGGCGTTGTGGTGCGCTGTGGCGCTTTCAGGCACTGTGGCACACTGCAGTGGGGAAATATAATTTCATCAAAGAAATGTTTTTATGCTTCATCAAACTATTAGACATGAATTCAAAACTTTGGGCGCTGCGGCGCGCTGTGGCGCCCGACGGTGATTTCGCCTGTGCAAAAATCACAATTGGTCATCTTTCAGGCTCAAATACTCTCAACCTAAAGCATTTCACATGCAATGCCATATACCAATGGAAAGGTCTTTCCGAGACCTTTCCATTGATACCCAAATTGACACCAAATGATTATGTTATAAATGCAAACAATAGAGTTAAATGACTAGGTATACAGAAATTTATGTTAGTAGATTTACATATCCTTCCTTATTATTTACATATTTTAATGAGCTTCTATATCCGAAATATAGCTTCCTAGATGTATAACTAATGTAACATAGATTCTTAGACATACAAATGAGCATAAAAATAAAATGGAATAGCGATTGGATTAACCAATAGAGTGAAAGGGAGTATCTTGGCTATGACAATAGTAGAATTTTTAAGGGAGTCTTTAGAGCTTGCGAGGTCCTTCCTTTAACAAACACAGCAATGGGAGGAATGCAGCTGGGAGAAGATAAGAGAAAAGATGGAGAGCTAAGAGCTAGATGCTCTCTTAATGGAGGAGAGGCCTGCCATGGGATGGGATGGCCTGAGTTGTCCCATCCCAGCTGTGAAGATAAGAGAGGTGGCTGGAGGTTGAGAGAGAGGAGGGGGATAATGCTGGTAGAAGCAAAGTTAACAAAAATAAGGGGATACGCTGAAGGAAAAGGGGCTCAGCTTGGATTGTATTGTTGTGGGTCCCAGCCAGCCAATGAAGAGAGGGAGCGAAAGAAGATAAAAATGGAGTTTAATAAATTAATTTAATTAATCTCAAAAATCATATTTTAAAAATGATCTCCGAAAATTCCCAAAACTTCACCCTTGGCAAATTTGAGGGTGAGGATCGCAACAGCGAAGTCGGATTTTAATTCCGACGAGTATTTAATTTTTCCTATTTTTCGGGGTATTTAAATATTATTCAAATATTCAACGAAATTTCGATGACTTCCGATTGCCACCAAAACATCACCCCTAGCTAGTTTGGGGGCAATGAGTGTAATGGCGAAGTTCGATTTTTGATCTGAGGTTAATTTAGATAGGTAAATTTTAAGGATTTCTGTATTTTTCAGAATTCAGGATTTGGTCCATTTCACCTTAGATTTGAACTAGGTCTTAGTGGATGACTCTCAATGACTTAATTAACACTTATGATCAAGATTAGGACTTAGATTAGCCCTAATTGACTAGGGTAACAACCTAGGGTTATTACATTATGACTCTTGCGAATCTTCTTAGCTTGGGTGCTTGTGGCTTAATATTAACACCCTCCTAAGAATCTTCATATTCCTCAACATCTGGTTCAATGCTGCCATCAATCTATATGTGCTGGGGTTCTCCATCTGAAACATCCTTGGAATAAGTCTTAACTCCCATATAATCATTATATATCTTACTTTCATTAAAAGTGACATCCCTACTTTTGATGACTTTCTGGTTCCGATTGTCCTAGAACTTATAACTAAACTCGCCCGTGCCGTATCCAACAAATGTGCACTTGATCTTCTTATCATCAAGTTTGCTCCTGGATCTTGCATCAATATGCACATAGGATGAGCAGCCAAATACCTTGAGGTAGTTCAATTTCACCTCTTTTCTGATCTAAGCTTCCTCGGGGATCCCTTCATTCAGGGTACGTAAGGTCCCCTATTGATTAGGTATACAACCGTGTTAACGACTTCAGCCCATAACTACTTTGGGAGACCCGCATGCAATCTCATGCTCCTGGCATTTTTTGTGATATCCTATTTATTAATTGTACAACACTGTCTTACTGTGGTGTTCTTGGGACTGTAAACTTCCTCTTTATTCCTTTCAAGGCACAGAACTCCTTAAACTCCTTATAATAATACTCGCCGCCATTTTTAGACTTTAAGCATTTCAGCTTTAATCCTATCTCATTCTCCACCAATGCTAATCACTTTTTAAACACATCAAACACATTAGATTTATATTTTGGAAAGTAAACCCATACCTTCTCAGTATGATTATCAATGAAGGTGAAAAAGTATATTGCTCCACCTATGGATAATGTAGGAGTTTGTCCCCATACATATATATGAACTAACTCCAGTTTCTTGCTTTTCAATTTCCTTCCAACTTTGGAGAATGAAACCTTCTTCAGTTTACCCAGCACACATTCTTTACGAAAATCCAAATATATAGACTTCAGTCCTTGAAGTTTTACCTTTGACTGTAGGTATTTCAATCCCCTCTTACTCATATGGCCAATCCTCTAGTGCCATAGATCTGCATCTATCTCTTCTGTAGCTGCAATAATATCAGACACTATATTTATCAAGTAAAGTGTACCTTCCATATTGCCCCATGAAATAATGAGTGCACTCTTGGTGACCTTTCATGAGTCTCTTGTGAAACAAGTGTTGTAGCCCTCTCTGGCTAACTGACTTACTGAGATCAGATTTCTCCTCAGACATGGCAGATGTCTAACATCCTTGATCTTTCAAATTGCATCACTTGGTAGCTCAACATCCACATCACCTCTGCTAATGATGTCACATGCATTATCATCTCCAAGATACACTTCCCCAAGTCACTCTTTGTGTAACTATTGAAGGCACTCCTCAATGGAGTTGCATGAAAGGATGCTTCCGAGTCCACAACCTAGGACTCCGTGTTGACAATTGAGAGGATCAAAGAATCCAGATCCTCCTTAGTTGAAACATTCATAGTGGGGTTCATAATCTTACCACTGCCACTTAGTTTTTCAAGGTAGGGCAGTCCTTCTTGAAGTGACCTGCCTTCTTACAATTCCAGCAATTCGGCTTTGCCTTTCCGGGTATTGATTTTCCTCATCAAGACATTGACCTATTTTTGTTATGTCTTCTTTCAGCATGTCTTCCCTTACTCTCAGTATTTAGTATAGAGGTAGATGCCTCTATATGAGATTTCTTCTACAATTACTCATTCAGCACAAGCCCAATAATGTCATCAAATTTCAATGACGCATTTCATGATGAATTGCTGATGGTCGTAACCGGCCCATCTCAATTGTCCGATAATGAAGAGAGGATTAACAAAGCTTGGACCTCGTCATCAAAACTGATGCCCACCAAACTCAACTGGCTCGTCACGGCGTTGAACCCATTGAGGTGTTCAGTCGTTAAATAGCCATCCATCATCTTCATATTAAATAATATTTTTATCAAGAAAACATTATTTAAAGTCGAAGGCTTCTCATACATCCTCATCATGGCATTCATGAGATCTATAATAGTTTTCTCATTAATAATGTTAAAAGCAACTGAAGATGACAGTGATAAATGAATCAAACCCAGTGCAGTTCTATCAAGAACTTCCGATTCTTCATCAATCATACCTGTATGTTTCTTGTCAGCTCCTTTCAATGGAAGGTACAACTTCTTCTAGTAGAGCAGATCCTCTATTTGCATTTTCCAAAACACAAAGTTTTGTTCAACTGAATTTTTCAATTTTGTGTCTCATCTCTTCGGCCATTGCTCCCATTCAAACATCAAACCCTACTAAGGACCAACAAGGTAAACTTCTCTCTCTGATACCACTTGTTGAACAAAAATAAAATTATGGGATGATTACTTTAGCACACTCTCTTTATTGCAGAAGCATTTCATAAGAGCGTGCACTTCAAAATTGAGGACTAAGGTTTCATTGACGGTTACCAAGCATTCCCAAAATCACAAAACTACAAGATTAAGGTCACATCACATGCATGCAAGTTCACAACCCACAAAGAACATCCAAACACAAAGATATATGTAGAAAACTCAAGAATGGGAAAAACCATGGAACCACACCATAAGAAAATTCACTAAAATAACTTGAAAGTTACAGAGTTACTGTAACGACTCAAGTCGTTACTAGGATAATTAGGACTAAACCCAACTCAAAAATTAGAATCCCGAGTGACTTCAAAATTAGAGAAAACTAAAAATATCCTTGGATAGAATATATTTTTGTAATCATAACACTTAAGTTTGGGAGTAATCTGGATAATGAATACTCTTGAATTAAATTTTGAATTATTTAAATTCATTAAATTAGAAAAATTAAATACAAGTCCAAATTCAGCAATTTTAGTGTCGTTAGATTAAGAATATTATAAAAAGGCTACAGAAAAAGTTTCATCGAATTTATAGCTCCAGATTCACCAGAATTAATTTTTAAAGTTTTTATTTTCAAAAATTAATAAAAAATAAAATATTGCTCCAAATTGAAATATTTTTATGCGAGTGTGTTTTTCTCATCAAGATACACCTCCATGTTAAGTTTCGTTATTTTCTAGAAAAGAAATAGAAGAGAGAGAAAGTAGAGAGAGAAAGAAGAGAGAGAAAGAGGAGAGAGAAAGATGAGATAAGAAGGAGGAAGTAAAGATCAAATTGAACACTCCAAAATCATGACAAATTTTTTCTCAATTATCTCATCCAAATAATGGATGAGAGAGAAATTAATTATTTAATTAATTAAGAAAAAAAAGTTTATAACTACACCCCCCACCCCTCCTTCATTCCCCATTCCTCCTCTCCTCCCACATTCCCTTCCCCACTCCCTCTCTTCCCCCAACCTCTCTTCTCCTCCCATCTCCCCCTCTTCTTTCTCATCCACCACCGGTTTCCCCCATCAATCTCCAGTAAAGCCTCATTAACATCAATATAGGGTAAGAAATATGTAAGAAATGGATTTTTTTACTCTTTTTATTTCTTCTTCTTTTTTCTTATAATAATAATAATAATATTATTATTAATGTTAATATTACTACTATTATACTTTCATTTCTGTTATTTTCTTTTTTTTATATATGTATATATTTTCTAATTTCTACAACTTTTATTTCTGTCATTTTCTTTTTTTTTCTATATATATATATATATATATATATATATATATATATATTTCCTAATTTCTACAACTTTCATTTCTGTCCTTTTTTATATATATATGTATATATTTTCTAATTTTTGCAACTTTCATTTCTGTCATTTTTTTTTTATATATGTATATATTTCATAATTTCTGCAACTTTCATTTCTGTCATTTTCTTTCTTTCTATATATATATATATATATTTCCTAAATTCTGCAACTTTCATTTCTGTCATTTTCTTTCTTTTTATATATGCATATATTTTCTAAATTCTGCAACTTTTATTTCTGTCATTTTCTTTTTTTCTATATATGTATATATTTCTTAATTTCTGCAACTTTCATTTCTGTCATTTTCTTTAGATATATATATATATATTACTTATAATAATAAAATTTATTATTTTGATATATAAAGATAAATAATCAATATAAATATTAATATTTATATTTTAAGATAAAATAAAGAATATTATTCTTTTTTATTAATTATTTCATTTGCAGCATTTGCATCATTATTAAGATTTGACTCACTTTGATATATTTATATGAGATTTTGTGCTCAGAACTTGAAATAAATAATCAAAAATCAGTATCATGAGTTCATTCAGGTTGATCTCAGGTCTGTACAGATAATATGTTAGGCCAGGATAGGCTAATATCTGGAGAAATAAGGAGACTGCACATAGCCTTTGAGGGGGAATGTGTAATTAGTCAGGAACCCACATCTCAGATAGTTAGATAGACGTATCTAACTCCTCGATTATTTTGTAACTTTGTCCAACAGAATAAATATTATATATTGCTATATTTTTCTTAAGAATGAGCATATTATATATATATATATATATATATATATATATATATATATATATATATATTGCATTAGTAATCGTAAGCATATTATACTTAAATATCACATTTTATTTTCTCATGAAAAATCATGATGCTTAAATGCAAATTTTGATATCCTATAAATCTTACTTAGACTTTTGTGTCTAATTAAATCTTTTCTTTTCTTTTCTTTTCTTTTCTTTTCTTTCTTTCTCTTTTTTTTCTTTTTTTTTAGTTCGCCCTATCATATATATATATATATGGCAGTTCAGGATGAATCTCTAGATGAAGTCTTTGAGGAGGAGTTGATACATGAGGGAGCAACTTATATGTTAATTTTCTTAAAAATTTAAATTATTTTTATTTAGTATGTAATAAATTTTGTAAAACAATTATTATCTTTGTAATGAATATATTTCCTTTATTATTCTGGTATTTCTGAATGTTACAATGAATGTGGAAGTATGTGTATATTTTATACGTCTCTAAATATACTATTATACTAAACCCCGATATGATCCTGGGAAGTGAGCACCTGATGTTGGATTAGCTATGCTGACCCAGCGGCGGGTCTCCACAGTTACAAAGAGCTTATAATCTCAGCACATATGCTCCATCTCTTACTCTAGAAATGAGATGAGTGAAAGAAGCCACCACTTGGAGTGTTTCCTCCAACATGTAAGTGTTATCTTGCACTACAGCTTCCTTAGTGTACAACCTAAGGATCTTCTCCTCACAGCAACTTCCAGCCTCCAATTTAAAATGCCAACAACATAATCTCCTCCCAACTTATCAGCTTAAGTACCCAGCTCCATTTTGGACCTGAAAAGGTCTAAAATACCATCACATTTGCTCAGGGCATAACCTGGAATGAAGCATTTTTTCGCCAGGCGCTACGGTGCGTCGTAGCGCCCGCATCTCGAGTTGAGACCACTGCGGCGCGCTATAGCCACCGCATCTTAAGTTGAGCACACTGTGGCGCGCTGTAGCACCCGTGTCTCGGGTTGAGCCCGTTGTGGCATGCTGGAGAGCTGATTTTCGCTGTGGCGCATTGAAGCGACTATTTTCGCTGCGGCGTGTTGCAGTGCCTGCATCTCTGTTGCTGACCGCTGAGGTGCACGATAGGCTCTATCACCTACTTGGAACTTTAACTGAGGATGACAATCATCACTGTATTTCTTCTGCCTATCTTAAATTGCCATCATATTGCATTTAATCAGCTGAACTTTCTTAGTGGTTTCTTCAATTAAATCAGAACCATAAAATAATGAGTCTCCTACTTCAGTCCAAACAACGAAAGTTGTACATCTCTTTCCATAATGAGATTCATAAGGAGCCATACATACACTAGACTGATAGCTGTTGTTGTTGGCAAACTCAGCTAAGGCTAAGTGATCTTCCCATGATCCACCTAAGTCAATTACACAAATATGTGAGAGATTTTCCAAGATCTGATTAACACATTCAATCTGACCATTTTTCTGGGGGTGGAAAGCAGTACTCAACGCTAAATTCGTCCCCAAGTATTGCTGAACAGCGAACCAAAATCTGGAAGTGAATCTACTGTCTCTGTTAGAAACTATGTAGTTTGGCGTACCATGTTGACATATGATCTCCTTAAGATAAAGATTACCTAACTTCTCAACAGGATCTGTCTGACAAATAGCTAAGAAATGAGCTGATTTTGTGAGTCTATCGACAATCACCCAAATTGAACTAGAACCAGATCTACACTTAAACAAACCTACAATGAAGTCCATTGAAATATCTGACCACTTCCATTCAGGAATGTCTAAGGGTTTAAGAAGTCCACTAGGCTTCTGGTGTTCAGCCTTAACTAAGGAACAGGGATGGCACTTGGAAATGAAAATGGCTATATCCAGTTTCATGCCGGACCACCAAAATGATTGCTTGAGATCTTGATACATCTTGTAACATCCAGGGTGTACAGTATAGCCAGAGTTATAAGCTTCAGACAATACTTATAACTATAAGCATTTAAGAATCCACAACTTAGACTTTTGGAAAATCTCACCTTCAGTATTAAGACATAGTTCAGATCTCTTGCTACTATTAATATTAGAATCTACTTGAGAATATGAAGTATCTTTTTTCTAGGCTTCAATTATCCTTGACCTAAGAAATGGCTCAGACTGAATAATACATATTAAATTGTACAAATCAACAAATTTGTTCGACTCTAAATTCAATCTTATAAAGTCTTTAATCAAAGAATTATTGCAATAGAATGATAATAAATATGTCTTACGACTTAGGGTATCAGCTACTAGATTAGCTTTGCTCGGATGATAAATGATTTCTAAGTGGTAATCACAAATCAGTTCTAACCACTTATGCTGATGGCAGTTAAGTTTTTTTTTAGTGAAGATGTACTTTAAACTTTGATGATCAGTGAACATTTCACACTTAACTCTGTACAGGTAGTGTCTCCAAATTTTAAGAGCGAAAACTACTCCTGCAAGTTTTAGATCATGCACAGGATAGTTTCTCTCATTTGGCTTTAGTTGTCTCAAAACATAAGCTATGATATGATGATCTTGCATTAGAACACATACCAGTCCTACCTTAGAGGTATCAGTATAAACCTGGAAATCTATGCCTTCTTGAGGTAACATTAAGACTGGTGCATAAGTTAACAGTTGTTTCAACTTCTGGAATGCTTCTTCACAAACTGTGTTCCAAATGAAGGGAACTTCTTTATGAGTTAACTGAGTCAATGAAGATACTATTTGAGAAAATCAAGGAACAAATCTTCTGTAATCTCCAGCAAGTTCAAGAAAATTGTGGATTTTGGTTATAGATTTAGGTTGTACCGATTCTTGTATATCTTGGATCTTTTTTTGGTCAACTCTCATGCCTTCAGCATCTACTACATGATCGAGAAATGCATTTAAGTTGAGCCAGAATTTGCACTTCAAGAACTTAGCATATAGCTTATACTCTTTTAAGAGAATTAGGATAGCACGGAGGTGATTCTTGTGATCTGCAACTAACTTGGAATAAATTAGGATGCCGTCAGTGAAGACTATTACAAACTAATCGAGTTAAGGCTTCAGAATGCGCTGCATTAGGTCCATGAAAATAGAAGGGGCATTAGTCAGTCCAAAAGACATGACAAGAAACTCATAGTGCCCATAACGAGTCCTAAATGCAGTCTTAGAAATATCTTTATCATCAACTCGTATCTGATAATATCCTATTCTCAAGTCAATTTTGGAAAAGACTTTTTCTCCAGCTAATTGGTCGAACAAGTCATCAATTCTAGGAAGAGGATACTTGTTCTTCACTATCACTTTATTGAGTTCTCGATAATCTATACACATTCTCATGGATCCATCATTCTTCTTAACAAAAAGGACAGGAGCTCCCTAAGGCGACATGCTAGGGCGCACAAAACCTTTTTCTAACAATTCTTACAATTGTTCTCATGGTTCTTGAAGTTCTTTTAGTGCCATCCTATATGGAGCTTTTGATTTAGGTTGAGCTCCCAGAATTAGCTCAATTGAAAACTCTACCTCTCATATTGGAGATAGTCCAGGCAATTTATATAGAAATACATCTAGGAACTCTCTTACAATAGGGGTATCCATTGGATTACTCTCTTCCTTCTCTTCACCAATTAAAGTTACTAGTATAGCATAGCAGCCTTTACCAATTAGGCGATTGGCTTCACAAGCATTTATTAACGATGCCATTAGGCCAAGCTTGCCTACAAAGCTTGAAGAGAAACTTTTTTTCTATTGCAATCTATTATTGCATTGAATTTCCTTAGCAAATACACTCCTAAAATCATGTCCAAATTGGCAATCGTCATAATAATAAGTTTGGAGGGAAATAGTTGATTGCTGATTGGGATGTCTACCAAATAGAATCTTTTTGCTATCATTTCAGTACCTAATGACATCTGCACTTTCAATGCATTACTGTGAAGACCCACTTAAGTAGTAATAAGTGAAATTCTTAAATATCGAGGTACCTTTTCAGATAATGGTGAAGTTTCTGATATAAACTCCAAAGTTAAGCGTGCTCAGGTGGGAACACTCCCAGGATGGGTGACCTGCTGGGAAGTTATCTTTTGAGGGCAAAACCATGAGGCATTTCAGGCCAAAATGGACAATACCTTAGTGTTAAGAGTTTGGGCTGTTACAAATGGTACAAGAGCAAGCCATAGGGTGTCAGATAGGAGCTAAGTACCATACAGGGCAAAGTACCACTTCATGTGAGCAGTCTCTTGAACCCATGATGGTTAAGGTGCTACATGGTTGTGGGTACCTCTTGCGCCTGTAGGGGTCACCTCTAGTCCTATTAACCCAATGGATGGTTCTTAGATCTGTGCAGATACTGACGAGAACATCAGTTACTTAAGTTGGGAGATTGTGAAGACCCACTTAAGTAGTAATAAGTGAAATTCTTAAATATTGAGGCGCCTTTTCAGATAATAGTAGAGTTCTTGATAAGAACTCTAAAGTTAAGTGTGCTCAGGTGGGAGCACTCCCAAGATAGGTGACCTGCTGAGAAGTTATCTTCTGAGGGAAAAATCGTGAGACCTTTCAGGCCAAAGCGGACAATATCTTGGTGTTAAGAGTTTGGGCTGTTACAATTACCTAGGCCGAAAGGTTGAAAATTTAGAGAAATTGCACAACTCTCTGATATAAAGAAGTTACTAGCTCCCGTATCAAAAAGAGTTTCACACAACTAATTCTCAATTAATAATATTTCTATAATTAAAAATAAAAGAAAATTCAACTACTTCATAGGAAATTTAAAAGCAAGTAGTATATGAAAATAATGGTACTAAAAATGAGAAACATAATACAAAAAACATATATATAAAATGAACCAGTCACAATGTCGCTTTCATCTTTAGCGATGGAAGCTGAGAGAGCATATACTCTGGGTATGGCTGAGGGTTGAACAACAACTTTGCCCTTATCGGCATGATTACCCTGCCCATACCTTTGGGCTTGAGAAGAGACTTTCTTCTTATCGTGAATTTTTCCACCTGTAGGAGGGGGCATAAGAGCGGGGAGCAGAGCCTTAGTACTATAATGAGTCTGATTCTGCACTTGCTATTGACGATTAATCTTCATTCAGTCAATAGTCCAAACAGCATGGCAATTTTGATTATAATGATTTATTCTACTGCGCACATAACACCTATTACCCGTGTGATAGCACTTGCCATACGAGTGTGGTCTATTGCACTTTGCTGATGAGCTACCCTGCTGCTCTTTAGCTTTTGACATTTGGAAGGCTTTCAGACCCTGAGCACAACTCCTTTTGTAAGAGTCTTGGCATTGGGGAGGAGGATGAGGTCATTTTTGCATCTCAGATTGAGCTTGGTGATGCTCGATCATTTTTGCACCCTCTAACAGCTTTGAGAAATTGTCATGATGTAAGGACATTAGATGACCCTTAATCGAGTTCCTTAAGCCTTTTAAGAAATGACTGCACCTTGCCACTTTAGTGCAAACTATTTCTGGTGCAAAATAAGAGTATTTTCTAAATTCTATTCATATTCATGAACTATACGATTTCCCTGCGTCAACTGCATAAAATCATTTTCTATAATTGTTAGAGCAGAAGGAGGAATAAACTCATTTTAAAAAATTTGTTCAAATTCCTCCCAAGGAATATCTTCTAAACATGTATCTGAAAAGCGAGCCTTTAACTCACTATCCCATCAAAACTCAGCTTCTTCTTTAAAAAGGTGAGTGGTTAATCTTATATTCTCACTCTTCGGACACTTTATGCTTCTCAATAGCTTCTCTACTGCACTAAACCAATTGGCCACTTCCATTGGTGAGGCTTGGCCATTAAAAGTAGGAGGGCTTAAGCATAGGAAAGCTAGGAGAAAATCATCAACTACCAAGCCTGGAGTAGGTGGTATTGTAGCAAAAACTGCCTTAGAAGGAGGAGCAGGAGTTTCCGGTAAGATGAGATAATAAGGAAATGGGACTTGTCAAGATTGTGGTAGGATGGGAGAGGGGAAAGGAGAAACAGGAGATGGGTGAGAAGGATTGCTTGTAGAAGCTATTTTTTTAGCAGCCCTTATCTGGGCCTCACTCATTGTCTTGAATAAACCCATAATTTTCCTCATCTATTCTTGAAGATATGGATTACTGAGTTCAGCATCCTTCATAATGGAAGAAGATGAATCTTCTTAATCTGGATTCATTCTATTAAATAAGAGAAATAAAAATTTAGAACATGTAGTATAAGGAAGAACTTCTCATTAATATTCAAAATTTAAGATACATTAAGAAAAGTACATAAGATAGAAGTGAAAGAGCAACTACAATGTTCAAACTACTATGAAAGTTGCTTGAAAAAAAAACTAATTATTCATTTACAAAATTTATTATAAAATATGAATTCAAAATTAGTATATAGGGGTGCACGATGAACGTGTCTACTAGCTCAAATAAGGATGCTGGCATGAGCCCACCAATCTTGGGCATAGTTATCAAAGAACTCATCTAACATTTGGAGGTGTACATGATAGGGGCACCTTATAGTAGTAAAGGTATCAGAGACCCTTAGAGCCACTCCCTAGCTAATTGAGGGATGCAGTCTCCCCTGAACACGTAGTACTTTAATATCTTATCAAGCACTTCACCTCAAGCATTAGACACTTTCAAGTAGAGACATCCATACTTCGAGCCTAAGCTATGGTCGTCATCCAAATACTGAAAGAACTCTCCAGTGTACTATCTTAACTCTGACTCTAAATTCTCCATCTGTTAGTCAGTTGATTTATATTCAAATAAAATTAAGATCAATTATTAGATTGGAAGTTCGTTCACTTTCTTAAGGTGACATTCTTTGAATATTCTTACCTTTCTGTGTTGTTGCCTTGAATGAGTGGATATCTCATGTAACTTAACATTCTCAACCTTCACTCTGATACCAACTGTAACGACCCCAATAATTGGATAGAAGATTTAATTCGAACATTGGGATGTTACCTTAGCACACAATACTCAATTAGAAGAAAACTAATCAAATACAGATGCTAAGTGGCCAAGTCTCTTTATGAGCAAATGTTAAGTTAGAGTAATTTTGCAATGAAATGCAATAGAAGGTACAATAAAGGAGATACATGAAAATATTACAAGTATATACAATACAAGCAATTAAAATTCTCCACTCATTCAACCCAAGCAATTACAAAATAGGTAATCACAACATAGATATATAAGGATAGGTAAAAATAACTCAACCAATTTTAAGTTTAATTATTACAAATTCATTTAAATGAAAGAGTAAGTGAGAATACAACCATTCTCTTCATTAAACCAAAAGTGCAAGAAAAATTAAAGAATAAGTGGAAGACTTTCATTTTAGAAGCTCTTCAAGCACTAGGACCTGCATTACCTGAATCAAAAAGCTCTTGATCTATCATATTTTGGTATTTAAATATGATAAGGCAAGTTAATAAGAGAAAAGTGTAGTTAGACTAAACAGTCTAAGCATATTTTAAGATTGACTACAATTTAAAGTTTATAGGATATCACGAGTATTTACTTACAATTTATACTAAGCAGCGGAGCTATAAAGGCTATTAGGTATGGAAAAGGAAATGAAAATAATTGTAAAGAAGATAGTAAGAAATAAGCTGAGTAAGAATACTCACTTGTATATAAGTCCTAGCCTGCATCTAAAAATGGTAAGGGAAAAGCATCCTAATAGGCTAGAAACTATTATGTGCATTTAAAATAAATAAAATGAAAATAATACATATTGAATGAAGTTTATGCTAAGTGAGAAAATAAAAATACGGTGAAGCATTTAATTGAAATTAAGCAACATACACTATATTCTAAATAAATTGTAAATATGCAAAAAACAATACTAGAAATGGAGAGTGTAAAGTATAGAAAGTAAAGGAGGTATCTTAGAGTCTTTGTCTAAGACAAACATAACCTAGGACTATGAAAAATAATCATAACTAAACAGTTATGAAGAGATCTTACAATCAATAAGATTGTAAAAGAACTCTTATATTATTGCTAAAGTTATATTTAGGAGCTATCTCATTCTGTGGGAGTAGTCAACAGAATGGGATAAGGAGTTAAGCATGTCTGCCTAACTAGATACAGTGGGGGGGGTCGAATATTCATATTTACTCTCTCTAAAATGTGAAGTCCTATTATAAGCACTATCTCTCTTATTCAAATTGCCATAAGGCACTCCCCTTAAAGTTTAATGAAAGTCTTAATTATGCACAATGATCTTATATGAATATTCAAGGAAAAGGCTCAAAGTTATGCAAGCATTTAATAAACTTCAATAATTATAAACTATGTGATTTCTTTTTGTTATCTAAATTTTAATGATCTACTTAACAATTGGAGCTAATTGAGCTCCTAATTGACTTATAGATATTAATCTTTAAGTCAATTATAGTTAATAGTAGAAGAAAGTGAAGTTTAAAAAATAGTATTTTCAAGTAAAGGAAGTTTATCCTATACTAGTCCTAAACTAATCAAATCAATTAGATTAATGATTAAGGAATTAGGAAACTAGTAAGGAAGAGTAGGATTTATAATTTGCTATGCTAGTGAAAGTATAAGCTAAAGAAAATTCTATTAGCTTCATCTAGTTAGCTTACAAACTAGTAAGTATCAACTCAATTCAATTATAAGGTTATCTAAGATTAATTGATGTTGAGTATTTGAAAGTAAGAAAAGAAGTAGATTATATCATACAAGTAATAATTCATTTGTAGTTGTAGGAATTTAGAAATCTATAGTTTATTTAAAGCATGAAATGGAGCTATTATTCTCTAGTTTAATCAATAGAGAACTAATTTGGAAGGTTAAAGACTATTAAGATATATAGTAATCATCTAAGTGATCATTTGGGCACTAGTCTAATCATGAGTTCTTTTAAAGAACCTTAGCTTAGTAATTGAAAGTGTTAAGCTAATTTGAATACCAAAGAAATTAAAAGATTTTTAATTAAATCTAACATGTAACTAAAAGAGAAGTAAAACATGTAAGAACATAAGAATCTCATTTCAAATTCTAAAAATTTTGGCATGAACTTTATTATATTTGCTCAAAAGAAACACATAGGACATTAACATGCAAGTCTTCCACTCATTTGGAAGATTAATTAGAAAGATCAATAATATAAAACTAACATTAAATCAATCAATTACATAGGATTGCTTATTCCAATTTAATCCTAGCATGAGATAAGAAATTGAAACTACATTCCAATATATAAATAAAACATCCACCAAATAAAATAAGACATGAAATGATTATGTAATTCTCAACTTACTAAAAGGAAATATGAAAGAACATTTCTTTAAGGAACTATCATTAATTTAGATTATAGTATCAAATACTAATTCCAATAAAGTTCCAACATAATAAACTACAAGTAGCTTTAAAATTCTATGACAATGCATTCAAGTCATTTATTCTAAGTTCCAAATGAAACTTACATAAATTAGAGGATTCAAATTCAACATATATTATGCAATTTTCTATTCAATATACTCATACAATTATTCTTCATATGAAATAATTAGTTATAGAAGTTTTGAACAACTCCAATTCACAATTTACATTGATATAAGAACTATTAAAAACATCATGAATAATTTAATTTTAAAATACACATGCATTTCATTCAATTTAATTCATTCCTAAGTAATTCTATAATGGAAGAAATTCAATTTAAAAGAGCATTAAATAATTTTATTCATTACATCAATAGAAAGTAAGATTATATGGGAGATAACAAATAAAACAAGTTTGCTATCTTAGAGTTCACACATCCTAAGAATTTATGAAAAATAAAGAAATTAACATTAATAGATTTAAGAGCTAAATACCTAAAATGTCCAAATGTTGTCCAATTGATAAGTTATACTTGTCAATTTGATCCTTATAACATAAGGAGTAAAATGTGGTGCCTCGCCCCCTAATCCGTAAGATTAGACTTAAGGGGAGGTGTGCCATTCTAGCAAATCCCTCACTTATTATTGGATTAGGTGAAACTACAATCCACATAATAAGGGAATAATGTGCACATAATGCATACATAAGATCAATCACTAAATCTGTACGGAAGCAAATAAGTAAATAGTACATCCATTTCACCATAAATCAATTGTGAGACAAAAAGAAAAGTGCTCGAAAATAATAGTACCGAAAATAAAACATAGTCACTAGGGTACCTGTATTATTACAAAATTTACTTAAAGTTTAAAATAAAATAAAAAGCATCTCTCATCCTCACAATAATATAAAAGGAACAAAAGGTCTTCAGCTCCAACATGATGTGCCTCCTCCAATTATGGCTCCTCCTCAGAAACTGGATCTCCAAACTGCTCAGATTCTGACATTATTGGTTTCACAATGCCAGGGCCCTAGCCAACAAAAGAGAAAATCTTATTAGACAAATTATCTAAGTATATTTTAGGCTGAGAAATTATTACATATTTATTAATATCACCTTTTTCCTAAACTTAAAGCAAAAGAAAATAAAATAGGAGCATCAAGCATACAATAAAAAGTGGTAAGTTATAACTTAAGCATTTATAGCTAAGAAAGAATTAGGTAAAAAATATACCTCAAAGAAGCTAAAACAAGCCTAGGCATACATGTATAATTAAAGTAAAATAAAACACTGAAAAGAAAGACTATATCCTAAACATACCGATGATCATATGACATGTGTAGATTTATAAGAAATAAATTCAACTGTGGTGCATATAAGTAAGCAACAACAAGTCTAGCATCCTATAATATATAAGTAATGCAAGTAAAATAGCTGACTCAAGTAAAAGTAAACTAAAAAGTATAATTAAAATTAGAAATAAGAGTAGAAATAGTGTGTCATGACTGCCATACAGATGAGGGCTCAATCTAGCCTGCTGAAATCAAAAGGGTTCTAAGCATCAACAAGGAGGCTAAGGCAACAAAATTTTCCTAGCATCATAAGAGGCTAGGGCTACAGGAATCTTAGCAACATACGTGGCTAAGGCGCAAAAAAAAAAAATTTCCTCGCGTCAACAAGGAGGATAGGCTAAATATATATAACTGAACTGAGAGGCAGTATTAACACATGCAATTTATAATTTAGTTATTTACCTTACTTCTATGGATAATTTCAGAAGTAGCTAAGGAGTCAAGCACATCTACAAAACTATTTGGGTTCTAAATTTAACAACACACTTCTCAATGAGTGAGCTAAGTAATCCTTATCTCACCTTCCCCCTACCCATTGGGGTGCTATGCACAAAAGTCAACCAATAACTCAACTCAATGTAAGGTTATCCTAAATATTCTAAGTTTTCATTATCATGCAATAATGTTCTTATATGATATGTCCAAGGAATAAGGCACAACATTCAAGGGTTGCATAAGCAACAAAATTCAATAGTGAGCAAGAGATGCTACTAAACATGGTGATATCATTTGTTATCTAATTAAACCATTCTAACTATCCTAAGTTACAAGTTTAGGATCTCCAATTTCTACTATCGAATATAACTTAGAAGTGTGGCCTTATAAGTTAAAATGATTAGGATTGATCAGGTTATAATATAGTTCAATTAGGTACAACTATAGATTAAGTAATAAATCACAAGGTCCTAATTAATAAATTTAGATGTTCTAATCTAAGATCTAATCAAGATCTACTAAATTAGAGATTATGATTTTTAACTCCATAAGATTGGAGTTAAGCACATAAACCAAAGTTAAAGTTTAAAGATTTAGAGTTTTCAATTTTTAAAGTGAACTAATAATTAAGGCAAAATCTACTAAGCAAAGTCAAACTTAATAGGATGATTCTCCTATTCTTATCCAAAGGTTAGAAGACAAAATAATCTAAAATAAGTTGTAAAATCTAAAAGCTAATAAAATCAAGATTTCATTCATTGAATAATCCACTTTATCAAATGAATAAAATCTGACATATGATCTAATCATAGTCTCAGGAATAGTCCTAATATGTAGTGTTAATTCTTAAGAAATAGGATTTAGAGAATTTATAGAATTTAACCAAATTTGATTGACTAAATGGTTTTATTCACTCAAATATTCTAATATAGTTTTGTTATTGATTTTACTAATTTGAATAATATTTTAGGGTTTAAGGATACTTAACCTAAATTTTGGGCAAAATGACCATTTTGCCCTACTTAAGGGTCCAAAAAACTACTTTTTGATTTAAGCTTCCAAATTAGATTTCTTACTACCAAATGATTCCTTATTGTCTAACATGAATATAGATAGTAAGTACCCTCAATTTAGGCAAGAAATGGGTCCTATAAGTTCAAACTGAGAATTTTAACCTAATGGGCAATTTAGTAATTTACACATAATAAAATTTAAATTTTTATGCAATTTAATGTTGGTTGCTGTCCAAGGATTCCATAGAGTCCAAGAACACTAAATTTTGAGGTAAAATGGCTAAGTTATGAATGCTCTAAGTTTTGGGGGCATTTTGGTAATTTTTCTAGGGTCAAGAAGGGTCAAAACTAAACTTTTCTATTTGAAATCTAAATTCAGTAAACTTAGTGTCTATAGCTTTTCTATAATATGCTGAGTACTTTAAATGAGAGTAGACCCAATTTGGCCCTCAATTAGTCAAGTTATGGCTTAACTAAGGTTAGGGGTATTTTGGTCAGCTTAGAGTTTCTAGGGTTTAAGACCTAAACCTTATTTTAGTTTGCTTTTGGCACTAAAATTCCAAGCTATTTAGCACTTTAAATTTCTTTATTTTGAGTTCAATTGACCTAGTTATGGTCGATTGAAAACCAAGGGCATTTTGGTCATTTTAGGAGGGAGTCCTAAACGTGACTTTGCAATTTACTCACAAAATAGAGAAACTAATATTACCACGGTGTTGGGACTGTTCTCCTGATCACTTTAAGACCCATATTGACTATGTTTGGATAATTAGGTAAAAAGTTTCAGGTGTGTGTAGGTCCTAAAATATCACTAGATTAAATATTCCCAAAATTAAAATTTTGAATTATGCCATTTGATTTATTTTATTTTTCTGATTAAAATGAGATATATATTTAATATATTTGGATCATTATATTAAAAGTTATGATATCCTAAAATTTTTGTATTAATTAATTTAAATGAAATGATTCTACTATTTATGTATGAATTAAATTAATTTACTCATTATTAATTAAATTAATCAGATAATATTAATTAATTAACTTAAATTAACTAAGTATAATAATTATTAACTAATTAATTAAATTAACCTAATGATTATTAACTAATTAAACAAACCTACTATTTAATTAAACCTATTGATTAAACTAAATTAATGTCAATTAATTAATCTTAAGTATTAATTATAATTAACCTAATTAATTCATTGTTTATAATAATTAACTTTAATTTAATCTACTATTAGTTTAAATTAATATTAATTAACTAACTAATTAACTAACTACTAAATTAACATAATAGTACTAATATATATAATTAGTGAATATATAATATAGTTTTGTTTATATATATATATATATATATATATATATATATATATATATTATGATTTCAGCATGAATTATGGCGACAGGACCCACAGGGACGCGCGGCTGCTTCGGGTTGGACACTGAACCGAGGGTGGGCATTTGACGGCGCCGTTAAAGATAAATAATAATATTTAAATAATAAAATTTCAAATTTTGTTAATTAATTTAAAATATTTAAATGACTTCCAAAAACTCCCAAATATTGACCCCTAGCTAATTGAGGGGTGCGGAATGCAATGGTGAGGTCAGATTTTTGATTTGACAATTATTTTATTTTCTTAATTTTTGAGGTATTTAGATATTATTTAAACATTCGATGAAATTTCGATGACTTCCGATTGTTGCCAAAACATCACCCATAATTAATTTAGGGGCAATGAGCACAATGGAGAAGTCCGATTTTCGATATGAGGTCAATTTAGATAGGTCAATTTCTTAGATTTTTAGATTTTCCCCAAAATCAAGATTTGATTCATTTGACTCCTGATTTATACTAGGCCTTAGTGGTGAACTCCTAATGACTCAATTAATACACTATAATTAAAATCAAGACTTAATTTGATCCTAATTATCTAGGGTAACAACTTGGGTTGTTACATAAAATGACACTAACTATGTTGAATTTGGACAACATTGATTTTTTAGGGTTTGGAGGATCCTAATTGGGGTTAAAATATCAATATGAAATCTAGGACTCATAACCTAAGTTTGATCTCATATTATTATTCCTCACATTTTTGTGAGTGAAATTGACTATTTAAATGTCTGATTTAGACTTCTTATGATCAAGTTATGATATAAGTTTCTGAAGATTTATACATATTAAATTTTCAAGCCTTAATAAAGGCACTTGAAATCATGTGTTAAAGTTATTCGATAAGTGATAATTGAAATTAAATCACTTTACAAATTGATTTGATCAATCTGTTATATCAATTTGAAATAATGATTCAATAAATTAAAATCAATATTAACATTTCAATGTCATCTTCTAATCCTAGATATTAAATAATCATAGTAATATGTAAAATTTGTAGAATCAAGTACTAACTAGGAATTATAATTTAATTTAAGATAATACAAACCTCAATAATACAAATGAATACTTCCATATGAGAATAAGTTGTATTATTCTCTCAAAGCATACTTGCTTAATATTAATTTTGGAATTCATCCTGCTATTAATGACCACATGAATACGATTTGTTCACTTAGTGAGCCTCCATTTAGACAAATGGATTAAAATTAATGGGTCTATTTAAACTGTAGTGATCTTTGCTTCACAGAATTATGGAGTGAATAATAATTATATTTATAGAATCAAAACCTTAATATTTAAAATCACAACTCAAGTAGAAGATGAAAAACTATAATTAATGCTGAAGAAAACTCATAAGCATTAATTAAGTTAAATATATTTTATTATCATGCCCATACAAATTGCTGGCCAGTATTATTTCAGCTTACCCAATAATTGGCTAAGGCCCGTCTGGCAGTTTAATGGGTCTTAGTATTTGGCCCTATGAATCGCCTTCTTCCCCAAATCGAACATAGACGGAAGATCGACGGGAGGAAAAGAAAGGGGCCTAGAAATTTCTAAGTCCTCTTGAAGAGTACTAGATGAAGGGATCATATCATCCAATGTTAAATTAGATAGGAATGATTTATTTTTATAAAGTTCATCATAACTCATTTGAGTAAGATCTAATGTAAGTTCAGAATTTCTATGAACTATTTCTTAATTCTTTGTGGCCACAATAATCAACATAACACATTGAATAAGAAATATTAAAGAGATTTAATGAGGTAGAATAGAAGTGGTACGAATTAAACCAATAATAGCACAATACATTGATTTATTATCCAAATAATAAAAGTAACAATTTCATGACTATAAGTTTAAGCAAGATTATTTGGTTAAATAATGGAATCTGGAGGATTTGAAGTTAAAGTCCATGATTATTATTTTTTATAAGTAATTCACATAAAAATTGATCTAACAACGACACTAGGAAGAAGTGAAACCGTATTGAAACGGATGGCATAAGTAAAAATGCATTATAAATTTCAGAATGGAAGGAGAGGTATAATACATATAATTTTTTCTCTGCTCTAGGAAATTAATCAATTCAGTCGACCTCTATTAGGCTCAATCATCTTCAACCTCTTTAATGATGAATTAAAATCAATTCTATGAATTCGTTTAGCAAGCATTGTATATAGAACTAAGTAAAATCTATCAAGCCACATATACTTATCAAACAGAGAAAAATATGGGGCCTTGTAAATTTTGATTAAATTACTATTATCCTTATATCACTAAAGGAGAGTGCAGAATACTGTAATCTAAGAAACTTAACAGAAAAATAAGAAAGATTTTGAGACCTTTTTGCCCCCAAATCAGAGAAAAAAAAAAGAATGTAAATCGTTGATACTTGAGCATCATCTTAATATTATCTCCAAATCATTTGGCCCAACTATTTATCCCATTTTTGCCAGAATTCAAAAGAAACTTTAAAATGAATTCAGAATAAGGAAGAAATTTAGACAAACTGAAAGTGCAATAAGAAAATTTTTACCTTAAAAATTCATTACACTTAATTGGCTTTCTAATAGAAATTAGTCCTTTATGCAAGAACATCACATTAAATATCGATTCGCAGCATACTAGGAAGATAAGGAAGGAGGCGGTACCTGAACTTAGGTAGCTGCGACTTTAGGTTTAGGATGCATAGAGGATTATACTGCTAGTAGGTATTTTTCCCTTTTTCTTCATGACTCCTAACAGCTCCCTCAGCACAAAGACAGCAACCGAGAGTAGCAGTAGAGAGGAAGACCTTATTGTCATCGTAGGAGGTAGCTGGCCGAGTACCTTTTCCTTCGAGCATAGACCATGATCATATGTATACTCACAGGGACATACAGGTAATTGCCTTACGCCATTAGATCTCTGTGATCATGCCAAAAGCTAATATCAATGGTGCAGATCAAGCCTTATCAGACCGACTGACCATCTACTTAACACGGGACAGTTCTGATTGCTTGAAATAGTTGTCATGTGTTTGAATTAACACAGCGGATCTCCACATTTTCTTAATAATGCCATTTGAAAATTTATTTATTATTTATTTATAATTTAATTAAATCTTATATTTAATTATTATATTATTCTAATTTAATTTCATAAATTTAAATACTTAATTGCTCTCACAAAAAAAATTTCCAAAATTTTACCCTTATTTAATTGAGGGGTGAGGAACTCAAAAATACTAATGTATTTTTAATCGGAGGTATATTTAATTTATCTATTTTTCTAGGCATTAAAATATTATTAAAATATTTTTGAAAAATTTGATGACTTCCAAACATATCCAAAATACCATGCCTAGCTAATTTGGGTATGCTGAGTCCAATGGTGGACTCTATTTTTTATTCTAAAATATTAATAAATTAGGTATCTTCAGAATTATTAGAAAACTAGGAAATATTGGAAATTATTAAACGGTCTCCAAATCGCATGAAATTTGAGGTAGAGACTCCTAAGACTATTATAAGAGTAATAGAAGAGGTTTAAAGTCAATTAAGTTATTAATTGATAGGTAACAACACCAGGGTTGTTACACCACAGCACGCATGGAGCCATGTGGTTCGATAATGGGGCACTAGGTGCATGTAGCACCTGTTGAAGCCCTGTTTTGAACTGAGGCGGCCCCTATGTATTTTGGGGGCATTTTAGATCCAAATGAAGCCTAAGTATACAAGATAATATATTGGAATATTTCCTAGTGAGGAGAAGCTAAGATCAATATAAATTTGGCTTAATGGTTGTTTATTAAAATTTTGATTTTATAAAATTGCCCATTTTATACATGTGGCAAGCTCATCTCTATAAATTTCTCTGTTAAATTATGCAAACATAATAATAGTTGTAAAAATTTTAAACCTTATAAAATTTTTGCTAGTTCTTATATTATGTGGCAAATATTTTATATGCATACTTTTTTGTATAGGATGTTTAATTAAAATTTTTTTAATTTATATGTACTTCTACCTACTTAGTCTTAGTTTTTTAATTGCTAGTAATACTAAGTGCGGGAGTATTCACTTATAGTAAAGATTTGACTCACATAGTTTTTTGCTAAGAAGGATTGTGTGGAACATTTATGATTATGAATGTTTGTACATGGAATTAGCATTTCTTATCTTTAAATTTAATATGGCTTCTATTAATTGGGATGTTATTGTATTTTATTTGGAACCTTTTGATGATCTATGTATTTTATTTTGGTGAATGAATTAAATTTTAATTCCTTTTTTATCTTCTTCTGCTTAAGTTCTTTTAGTTTGATTACTACTTCAAATTTGCAACATTGATCTCAGGCTGTCACAATTAGTAACAAAGTAGAGTTGAAGAGTCTTTGTAAAAAGCTATAAAGAGCCATTATGTTACTTGAGAATGGGTAGAGTTTTAAGATGGGGAGTTTAAAATTGAGTAATTCATTATCTTAACTCTCAATTGTTAGTAGTCTTTTCCATTTTTAAAAATGGAAAATATAAGTTAAGGTAATAACTAACCTAGTGAGGGAATGGGAAATCAAGCCACTACAATCCTCAATAATCCTATATCTACAAAACTTGAAGCTCATTACCCCATGAATAGCAGAGGAGCCAATCATGTACTTTAGTTTATGAATATCATAGCTCAATTTTTAAATAACCAACAACCACTTGCAACATTATAACAGCCATAGGTTGTTACTTAGTCTAAGCTTAACTTAATTGCATTTTAATTATCATTTCATTAGGTTCATTTAGTCATCAAAATCAAACCCCAAATATTTGGAGCAATTCAGAGCTCAATCGAATATTTGGATTACTTAAATGATATTTAATTTGACCTCAAAATCAAAATCCTACTTTGCCATTGCGCTCATCACCCTAAATTATCTAGGGGTGATAAATTAGAAGTATTTGGAAGTTGTCATATTTTCTTGAATATTTTAATATATTTAAATACCCAAAAAATAGAATTATTAATTAATCATCGAAATCAAAATCTGACTTCGGCATTGAATTCCTCACTCCAAATTAACTATGGGTAAATTTTTTAGATTTTTCGGAGCTCGTCTATCAAATCGATTTTAATTAATTAAAATGCATTAATTTTAAATATTAGAATAATACTAATTAAGTAAATTTATTTATTTACTTTTTCATTATGCCTTCTCCTCCTTTCCTTGCACCTTCTTCCCCACTTTCTACAAAAGGAAGCTTCCTCCCCATGTTGTTGATGGAAGAGGGCATGTTGCTCTATGAATGCTGCCCTGCCATCCCCTCTCTCAGTCCATACCTTATCCTCCTCCTTAAAGGCAGCTTCCTCAGCTCTCCTCCCTCTATTTGGCTAATACCTAAGGCTTCTTCCTCCCAATTCTCAGTCTTCTTCTCTCCTTTGCTGATAGTAGAAGAAGAAGAAGCTCCTTCCTCTCCATCTCTTAAAGAAAGATTAGTATGGAGCTCTCCTTTGCAAACAGGTACCCTTTTGTATCTTTTCCTTATATTTTTCTTTCCTTTATTGAATTGATCCAATGGATGCTTCAGGTTCTCATACACTTAATTCATTATTAAGATCATGTATTTGAGCGATCAAGCTCAATAGAACTCGATCAAAATCCATTTCAAAAAGAGAAAATGAATGATGTTATGTAAAAATAGATCTCTGCATAGGTAACCAATGTGTCATTGTTTGTGGCATTAAGGTATTCCATTCGTGCTGATTTTGGTACCAATGGAAAGGTATTGGAAAGATATTTTTATCAGTATATGGCATCGCATGTGAGTTGTCCTAAATCAAGAGTATTTGAGTGAAAAAGAGGACATGTTTTGTTTTCGCCCAAGCAAAATCACGATTGAGCGCTACAGTGCGCGATAGCGCTTGGCTCTCAGCTAGGGGGAGCTATAGTGCCCCGTAGTACCTAAAAGTGCTGCAGCGTGCTATAGAGCCAAAGTCTCAAGAGATAAGGCACCGTAGCACCCCTTCGAGGCTGAAAGCACTCCAACGCACCGCAGCGCTCGCTTCTCGTTAAATCTGGTGCCGTAGCATTCCATAGTGCCAGAAAGCACTGCAGTGCGCTGTAATACCCGAGTCTCAGGTTGGTTGGTGCCACAAAGTACTGTAGCACGTGGCTCTTGGCCAGGGGGGCTACAGCGCACCATAGTGCCCAGGTCTTGAGTTGGCTAGCGCTGTAGCTCCTGGCTCTCAGCTAGGAGGTGCTACAGCGCGCCACAGCACGCCTTGGTGCACCATAGTGAACAGAAATGTCTGTTTTTGCCCAAATGTGATAGTTTCCGTATTTTGATGACTTTAGAACCCTAAAATTGCAAAAAAAATATCCTGGTCATAATGAAATCATGCATTGTGTGAATTTAGAGGTGATTTTTAATATGAAATCCACATCTTATCCAAAAGGCATGTTCTAAAATATTCACTTGAATATTTTGTGCCAAAGGAAAATCAGTGTAATGTTTGGCCTTAATTACTTGCTATTTTAATCAATGTGGTGTTTCAATGTTTTAATAATAGTAAGATGCATGCTAGAAACCTTATACGTTATTCTGGACACTTGGTTAATTGATTTGTAACAACCCAAGTTGTTACCCTAGCCAATTAGAAATAATCCAAGTCCTGACTTTGATCTTAGTGCACTAATTAAGTCATTAGTAGTTCACCACTAGGACTTAGTCCAAATCAGAGGTCAAATAGATCAAACCCTAATTTTAGAAATTTCAGAAAACCTAGAAATTGACATAATTATTTGGATTTGAGATCAAAAATCAGACTTTGCCATTGCACTCATTGCCCCCAAATTAGCTAGGGGTGATGTTTTGGTGGCAATCGGAAGTTGTTGAAAATTCATCAAATATTTTAATAGTATTTCATTAATTAGAAAATTGAGATATTTAAATTGACCTTGAAATCAAAATCCGACTTCGCCATTGTGCCATTGAATTTCCTGAAATTAGCTAGGGGTGATGTTTTGGATGTGTTTGGAAGTCGTCAGATTTTCACAAATATTTTAATGTAATTAAATACCCTGAAAAATGAAATAATTAAATAATTTTTGGAATCAAAATCCAACTTTGCCATTGAATTCATCACCCCAAGTTAGTTAGGAGTAAATTTTTGAGATTTTCAGAGCTCATTTATAATATTGAAAATTTAGAGATTAATTAATAAATCAAATTAAATTAAAATCCATTTCCTTAATTCTTATTTTATTTCCTTCTCACTTTCTCCGGCTGGGACCCACGCCTACTGAAATCAGTGCCTCCCCCTTCCATTCTTCCCCTATGCATGCAAGTCATCCCCTCCCTCTTCGTTTTCTACCCAAGCCATCTCCTCCCATGTTGTGATGGGATGAGTCAAGCTCCTCCCATCCTAAGCTCCATGCTCTCTTCTCCTTTAAATGAAGCTCCAGCCTCTCCATCCTCCATTTGGCCAGCTGAGCTCTTCTCCTCTTCCCAAGCTCTCTTCTTCCTCCTCAAGCCTTCAAGCCTCCAAGATCCTGCAAAGATCTGAGCCTTCTTCCTCCATATGCTTCCATTTTAAAGCCAAGGTGCCTCCCTTTCTCCCATTGAATGAATTTAATGGCTACTTCATTTTACTCTTATGCTTATTTTGCATCCTTAGAAATTTTAGATTGAGTATGAAAGCCATTAAAGTTTATTAGGTATTAAATTTCATTGTAAATGAAATGCTCTATTTTTCCTTCTTTATGCATACGTGAACCTTTAACTCTATTGTTTGCATAGTTAGAATTATCATTTTGTGCCAATTTTGGTATCAATGGAAAGGTCTCAAAAATACTTTTCCATTGGTATATGGCACCATATGTAAAGTGCTCTAGGTTGAGATTATTAGAGCTCAAAAGATGACCCGTTACGATTTTCGCACAGACGAAATCACCGTCGAGTGCTACAGCACACCATAGCGTCTGAGTTGCGAAATTGAATCCACCGCAGTGGCATATAATTTTGTTAAAATTAAATTAAATACGCCGCATCATTGAAATTTGTCACAGCTCAAGCACTGCAGTGCGCCGTAGCATCTGGCTCTCGGACGGGGAGCACTACAGCCCACCGTAGCATCCAGCTCTTGAGAATTTTGGCGTCGTAGCGCGCTCCAATGCCTAAAAGAGCTGCTGCGCGCCATAGCGTTGAGATTTGTTGTAGCGTGCCACAATGCTGATAGCAATGTTGCGCGCCGCAGTGCACCACAACGCGCCGTAGCGCCTGGCTTTCGAGCAGAAGGGGCCACAGCACGCCGTAGCGCCCATAAATGTCTGGAACTGCCCAAAACTATTTGTAATAGTCGAAACTACATATTTTTTGCATTTTAATGACCCTATGACCCTAATGGGGTTGAAATATATCAACTTTGAACCTAATTTTAGTAAAATGAAGTATTATATAAGGTTGTATGTGATTTTTGAATATGGAAAAATTATGTTTTGACTCTCCTTTCGTGAAAATAGAACCCTAATATTGAAATGGCCATAACTTGATCATTAGAAATCAGAATTCAATGTTCTTAGATTTTATGGAATCCTTGGACAACAAAAAATAGTAAACTAACTGAATTTTTAGATTTCACTAAGTAAAATTACCAAAATGCCCTTATAGATTAAAATTCTTAAATTGGACCCATAGGACTTAATACTTGTCCAAATTTGATGTACCAACTGTATATCTTCATATTAGACAATAAGGAATAGTTTGGCATTAATGAATGAAGATGATGATCCATAGTCGTAGAGCCTTTGGCAGCCATCAGATCAATTGATCAAAACTGCAAAATGGTTCTGATCTTCCGAATCTTAACGGTTGGATCCAGAATGATCTGGGCTGTGGGATCTCAGGGCTCGATTCAACACTCAATCGGCATCCCAGCGCGACGCAATACTGACCGTTAGGTGAAAACGCACAACAGTCAGAGTAAGCGGGGCTCTGCTATCGCGTGACTCAGGACAAGTAAAACCGTTGAGGGTAGATTTGCAAATAAAGATTGATTGAAACCCATTGATGCAATTTTCTCTATTTAAATTAAATTCAATTATCGCCTAAATGACGTCTAAAAATTCCCAAACTTGCACCCCTAGCTAATTTGGGGATGAGAAATTCAGAAATGCAATCATAGTTTAGTTGGAGATCAAAATATTTTGGCTATTAATTAGGGTTCTTAATTTGATAAATTACCAATTTAAGCTAATGAGGTTTGATTGACTCTAAATTTTCAGGGTTAGATCCTAATGACCATATGAATGCAATGGAGTCAAAATTATAATGTGATTAAGTTTAAGTTTAACTTTAGTAACAACCTATGGTTATTACAACAGCAGCCACCTCCCTTAGGGTTCTCTCCAACATCAACTAAAGCCTTTAGCATGCACAAGCTAACATACAAAACTTCTTCATAAGTTTCCTTTAGGTACTGAGCTAACATTTGAACCCAAATGGCCAAAATACCCCTCAAATTACTTAGGGTATAACATGAACTGTAGCAAAATTCTGTCAGGCGCTACGGCATGCTAGAGCGCCCTGGCCTCAAGTGGTCAAGCGCCAGGGCTCGTTGTAGTGCCTTAGCCTCAAGTAACTTGCTCCATGGAGAGCCACAATGTGATACAATGCTTCAGTCTATAGTTGACTGGTGCCATTGCGCGCTACAGCACCACCATCTCTGGTTTTTGGTGCTATAGAGCGCTACGACATGCTACGATGCCTCAGTCTCGGATAGACTGGCACCGAGGCACGCTACAATGCCTTCCACTCAAGTTTTTGGCGCCTTGGCTCCCCACAACGCATTGTGGCGCCTACTGTAGCTGAGATTTTCTCAACTTGTTATGTATCATCTCAAAACTTCCCAGAAACTCACCGGAACATCATTAGCATCTCCATGATGATCTAAATGGACTCCACAACATAATAATAGTCATACACAAATGAGGAGTGTCTTTTCTTCAAGTTTGATATAAGTCCCAATCGAGTACAGGTTTGGAAACCTCAAAATATGTTTCATTAGTAATAGAGCTATCAACAATTTGCATTCCTTCTAATAAAAAAAATTATATTTTTATTTAATTAAGTTATGACATCAAAATAAAATAACATATATTGATTTACAAATACAAATGCTCTTTTTCTTCTTAATCATTACACAATAAATCTATAGCAACTATGAAGCACATTCGGCCTTCCATTATAGATATCAAAATCACCTTGATCTATTTATAAGCCTATGAAACACAGTTTGGCCAAAATTGTGAAGAATGAATAATAAAGAAAGGCAATGAATTTTTGTACATCAGAATATGAAAAAGGGCTACATAGAGTGTTAGTTTCTCGATAAAATTGGAAAATTAATAGGAGCATTTGAATGTATAAATTTAAGGAGAAACCATATGACTTTGTCATATACAATGCATGGTTAGTAGAAAAATAGTTTCATCATGTTAAGGGCTTAATTTCCCAATAACTTCAATTTTGTTATGAAGCTATTGTTTTAACTATAAAATGGCAAATTGCTACTTATAAATAAAAATTATCATAAATATCCTGATAATGATATCATAAGACTTTTAGTCATAATTCAAAATCAAAGGAGCCAATTATTCTTGATTGATAAATATGGTATTATGTTTACCACATCAGAACAAAATTACTTTGGTAAGCCTACTTACAGTCTCGTCCTTCTTACTCATTCATTTAGAAGTATAGAGTTGCACTCTTCATGATTATTTGAGTGTGTAATTGATTCTTCACTAGTAATGTTTTCGCTTGAATTTCCATTTTCTATAAGTAAAAAACACTTTAAAGTTATTGTTAATAAAATAGATTCATATTTTTCATGCAAAGTCAACTATTAAAATGGCATTGTACAATGACCCCTACAAGAGAGGTAAGGAGAATTTATATACACAAATTTCAAACGTTTGGTCTTTAGAGAAAAAAACATACATTTACTTCACTAGATTCTAACATTTACCCAAAATTAAATTATAGAATGTATTTAGAACTATATCTTAAGGATTAAGAACCTTTATGTTTTTTCCATATATAATCTAATCTTTAATGATATAGCATTCTTTTCTTTTTTAGTAATGGAAGCTCCCACTATTCTAGTGCTTTTGGAGAAAATACAGCTCCTATTTAGTTCAACGAGCAATCAATAGATCAAGTTTTATGATCATTCAAGAATCAGCAATGAAAGTTACATGATACCTTTCAAATTGTTCTATAGAGATTTTTATTTTTTTCAAGCTAGAGATGCAATTAACTTTTTTTAGTTTTGATAAATTTCCATTTGTTACCTTAAATATATTTCATAGGCTTGCAAAGCTCAAAAACTCATCATCAATAATGTGTTATCAACACTAAGTACTGCTATATCTTTAATGTCTTCCATCGCAACATAAATTGTCTCTTCATTTGTGTTTCCACTTGCTAAAGCTTTTTTCTTTTTATAGTCTTTCATCAAATTTCCATGCCAATACTAGTCCTAACATCAACTTGGATGGTCTCAAGGCTTGCTTTTTTGGGTGTTCAACTCATAGTACTAGCTTGGTGAATTTGATTTATCTCAGTACTTATTATTTTTCTCATTCTAGTGAGTGTGTTGTCAATACTTATTGCAAAAACAATGTGAATTTTCTTTACATTTATTATGATTTCTCTCAAAGAATGAGATCTTCAATATCACTAAACTATTGTGTATAAATATCTAAAAAAAAGTCGATCATCATTGTCATCCCTTTTTTGACAATGATGAGAGAAAACCTTAAACATGAATCATTACTGAACTTGATATTCCATAGTTCAATTTTCTTATGGTTGAGTTGAACTCATAGCTATGTTGCAAATGAATATTCTTTCGGCATCATGAAATTAAATAACATATCCACTATATGTAGAACTTTTCAAATGTATCACAACCCAATTATTACGGTCTGTCTTAAGACATTGAATAAAATATTTATGTCTAATAATAAATGGAAGCACCATATTACTTTTTTTTCTTGACTAACTCTTATTTTACTTGTGTTAGTGAATGAAGGAGTTTTTGTTGGTGCAAATAGTTTTCTATCCACATCTTCCATAACCCAAAATTTTAGCCAACAAATTCAATCTTATTCTTTCTATCTTTCATGTTAGAATTTAAAAGTATTATAAATCATATTACTAACTTTTTGGAGAATAATATAATTTTGAGCATATAATAACCTAAAATGATGTCATGGCCACATCAAATACTACAAACACAATGATATCATTCATGGCCACATTAAATATACTACAAACACATAAAATACCATATACTTGATTCAATAAGATTCACATATGTTCCCACATCAACGATAATAAATAGAGAAATACTATTTAGATTCGCTGATATGGCACTCAAAAGAATCCATCGAATGTGATTTGAACATCATTTCATTAGAGTTTATTTAGTTATATTAAAATAATACAAATATAATTTTAAAAATTTATATTGAAATGATGTACAAATCTCATTGAATGAATTTTTTTGGATACTACATCAACTAAATAGGATTTCATAAATATAAAATTCTCCTTGAATGGTAACACTTCTCTTCCATTTTGCTCCCGTTTTTTTCTCAACCTCTTGTTCTCTTGGGATGATGCATGAGCATAACTTAGTTTTATCTCTGTTCTTCTCCATTTCTAACCATTGATGATGCATATTAGTAAAATAATTAAACACCTAATCTCTGGCAGTGAAATGAGAGGAATTCCGGCCGCCATGACATGATCCTATTTCAGAATTCATTTTCTCGATGATGAAATCCATTATTTATTTGGGATCTCAACTCACCTCCATTATTATCAACCATCTGCCATATTAGGGATGAAAGCTAGGACAAGATGGCATTTTTCAAAGCAGAATTGCCTGACTGTGATATTTTCTGACAGCTGATTGTGGCCTAATAAAGAAGCATAGAATAATAGCGGTAGCTCTGTAAATGATTAATGATAGAGTTCAAGCTTGCAATGAAGTTAGAATTAGGCTGTTAAAGCCAGCCGCGGAGTATCACAACTCACAGGAATCGAGTAGGTGGGGCATACGCCTGCCACTTAGCCTCTCATTTTACTGTTCTCAATGAGAAGTTGTTGAAATCACCCCTCGAGTCATTAGGGAATGGGCAGAGATAAAAGTGAGTTAGTAAGAGAGAGGAGTTCTACTAATTGCAACCAAATAATTGGTTTTCTCTATTCTTCATTAACGCATGAGTTTTGCTAATGTACAATTTGTATAAAATGTTTGTAAGAAGAGAGGCAAATCCTGTTAGCATTGCTAGCATTTTCCGTGTAAGAATTATTTGATGTGATATACATTTGCTCATGAGTCTTAAGTAATACACATAAATTAAGAAATGAGCTTAGTTAAATTAAATATGAAAAGAAAAATGAACCACCGATCGGGTTGAACCATTTGACGATACGAGAGACTTCGGGATTAATTTAATTATTTATTAATTATATTTTAAACAAATCCTGCAAGTGACTTGGAGCCAATAGCTCAAGCTAAGAATGCAGGAAAACATTAAGCTGAAAAGATTGTTAGTAATATTTATGAGAATAATTATAGTATTACTCATAATTAAACAGCAAATTGCTTAAAAATCTGAATGAGTGAGCGACCCATTGACTCGGCACAGGAAAGCTTTTATTTGTGTTGCAGTGCTGGCAGGAATACCTGAAATGAAGGCACGGGATGCATGTGTGATGTACTTTTATTTTTGAATGAATGGATGATGTACTTGATTAATTGCACAAAAATGGAAAAAATACAGTTTTCATTAAAAAAATGATGTGGAGCTGGCAAGAATGTGCTGAATTAATTACCACAGTGAAGATAGAGCAAATGCAGCAGTTTCCTCTCATTGTTTTTCAGTGAAAGATATACATTTTGTGAATGAATTTAAAGGGCATTTTGTGAATGAATTGTGATTATATACAATATAAAAGAATGGAACACAAGCAAAGTGCATCTAGTCAAACAACTCCAAGGAGCGGTTCTTATACCCTTCAAGTCTTGACAGAGATCAAGTTAGAAATCTTGGTTGGATGCCGCCCATCCCTCCGATTCTGGGTAGCACCTGAAATGAACAACCATTTCAAAGGGTGAATAACCAATTCAAAACTGTCTCAGGAGCAAAGGGTTCCCAACTTTATGAGATAGCAAGCGAGACTAAGATCGAGTGCAGCTTACTCAAGAGATGAGGATCATCTCATCATTATCCTGACTAAGGCCTCAAGTTAAAAAACAAATAAAACCGAATGATGAGAATGTTGTTAGGATCAAATTAAGCAGAAATACAATCACAACACAAAGGATTTATGTGACTCGATGTGAACACCTACGTCCAAAAAGGAGGAAAAAGAAGTTCACTATACATATAAGAAATTACAAATTAAAATTACACAAATCCTGTAGAGTTGACCAATACTAATGTTTCTTACACCCATCAAATCTTCCCACGCAATACAACACCACGATACCCTAAAAATTAGCTTCAAAATGCTTATAAAAAAACCCCATAGCCGTCCAAATTTGTCCTAGGAACGCATCTGGGCCTGAACCGTTGCAAGCACCTGGGCGTTCAGCATTCTGACTGGGAATCTATTAACAGACGCCTAGGCGCCCAGTTCATTGGTCTGGGCTCGCCTGGGTGTCCAGGTTTTTGGTTTGGGCGATCATGGCTCTGATGCATAGTGCTGACATGTTCCGAAAAGTGTCGGCACCACCTTGGATGATCCAAACCATCATGTGAATATTTCTTCTTCCAATTCAACAGAAAAGCCAATAAAAACTGCTAGTCAACAAAACAAATAAGAGAAACACACACAAAGTTGTATAATGGCTACTGCTCAACAAACAGAGGGAATGAAGCAACCAAAACACGACACTTACCACACTGAAATTGAAAGCAAATTCAATGGCCCAAGCTAGAGTCAACTAAATGCTTTAGTAAATTGTATAGGAAAAAATTCTCAAACGGCATCACTATGCATGAACAATTTTGTAACATAACCTCCAAAGAAACATCATAGACATCTATCTCATGATAAAATATTTACATGCTATAAAAGGAATCTTGTTATCAAGAAAATTACGAACAGCTTCAAACTAGTAACCAATTATAAATAAAAAATTTGATAAATACCATCCCAAATTACGATTAGCAATGAAGAATAAATATATATATATTGCGGCAATATGTCTTTTTATTATGGATGTATCTTTTTATCAAAGAAGTGTCTTTTCATTGACACCACATAGACTATTATATTTACTAATATATTTGTTAAATTAGATGAGCAAGAACAAAATATTGTTCCAATATATTAAATTCTATCTTCTTTCTTTTATGCGAAGACCGTGAATTATTCAAGTGTTATTTCTTTACAAGAAAATTAGGAACAGCTTCAAACTAGTAACCAATTATAATTAAAATTTTTGATAAACACCATCCCAAATTACGATTAGCAATGAAGAAGAAATATATATATATATATATATATATATATATATATATAATTTTTTTCTTAAGGCCATCTTGTATTTTATTTGATAAAACTCAGAAGTTACATAATAAAAGGGCTATGAGATTACAGGACCCTAAGAAACTAAAAATCCTGAAAACAATCTAAAAAATTAGGTCTCATAGTATAATCTAAAAGGTCCCAATAAAAAAATAAAACCAATCACAACAAAACAAAAACAAACAAATACAAGAGGACGAACCCATCAAAAACTAAATATAGCAGCCAACCCAAAATGGCAAGAGTCTCACAGCTTCTTCAAGACGGCCAACCAAAGGCCATAGCTACAAAAAGTCAGAAAAGCAACAATACCAAACAAAAGCAAAACGAACAGCCATCCATCATCCCATATGTTAAAAGCCACCCAAGGAAATAGCAAACAACAGCAAGGGAACCAGACCAGCCTACCAAATGCCCAACTCAGTAGCAAGAGGAGGACACCAAACTGAAACGCAGGAGGCCCAACTTAATAGCAGGCTTAGAGGCCAAAATAACACTAAAAGCAACATCAGTCAGTAGAGGAAAACAACAAAACAAACAGCCAAACCGCAGCCCAACATTTAGGCTGCCACCCAAAGAGAGCCAGCCGACTATCGGCTAAAACCACAGTCCCAAAGTTGCCAAACAGCAGAATGCAATCCAGAAAAAAACACAGCAGGAGTAGTCAATACCAGTCGACAAAACTAGGAGGCACCCCGGTGGCACAGAAGCGGGCCACATAAACAAGCTAAGCCAAAGACTTATACAAGAACCACACCCACAGTCATAGTAACCACAGCAGCTGCCACACCCATAGCCAAAACCACTACCACCCCCAAAAAAAACAACACTACAGACCACAACCAAATCTGAAAAAACACAGGAGCAGGCAAAATCAGAATGCGAACCAGAATAAATACCACAGAAGCAATTAATTCCAGTCAACAGAACCAGAGGACAACTCGATCGCACAAAAGCAGGCCAAATAACCAAACTAAGCCAAAGACCACTGCCACAATAACCACAACAACTGCCACACCCACAGCCAGAACCACCACCACAATAAACATTACAGACCACAACCAAACCTTCATCCACAAACACAGCCACCATCTGAGACAACCCAAGCACCAATAAAGCAGCCAGATAACGGATTAATAAAAAGACATTCCTAAAAAGCATAGCTTACATACACAGAAAAAGCCACCTATTACCACACCATTATAATGAGAGAATATTTTTAGTATATGCAGTATTTAAATTTGGTCGGACATTCTCATGGCTAAGTATTGTGCTAAAACTCATCCCACTCAAACTAAACACAATTTTTTTTACTCATCACTTGGAAGAGAATGCTTTTATCCTGCGCCATTATTGAAGATTCGATTATTTGGGATATTCTTGATCCTTCCATATCCTTTTCATATGATTGCTGGAATCAAAAAAAATTTCTGGCAAATTGCAGCTATAACATTACTCATCCAAAGCTAACTTTAGCATGTCTTTGATAAAAACATTGGATGGAACTTTGATCTACTTAAAAATATGCTTCATATGGAAGATGTTAATAGGATTATATATATTACTCCAAATCTTGAGCATATTAAGGTGGCCAACTCAAAATTCTGCATCAATAATAAGATCAACCTAACCTGCTTTTGGCAAGTTTGCAAATTCCAAGATCCCCTGATCTTCCGTGTGTGGATTTGGAATAAATGTATCCCAAATCTCATAAGCATCTTCCTTTGAAGAATTTATAACAACTACAAAAGTGTTCACAACATTTTACAAGCCAAGAGGTATAATATGGCTTCCAAATGTCAATGTTGCTCTAATAATATTGAAGCCATTAATAATGTTTTTATTACGAATGTTGTCGGCAAAAATATATGAATTTCAATGATAGTGCTGCCACTAATCTTGAAGAGATTAAAGATATTTTTGATCATTGGCCCTCCCACAAGAAAAATTGGTCAATTTGTTGATATTTCTACTCTCTGGAACATTTGGAATGCTCAAAATAATGCGAAACACTCATCAATTCCTTTCCAATCTTATCAATTGATAACGGTCAAAACAGACCTAAACATGGCAATAGATTAAACAAACATACCGACCAAATAAATCATAAGTCAGCCCACCATCTACAATTAGAGTATTGTTAATGGGGGATAGCAAAATCCAAAGTAACCTCACATCATGCAAAACTTGATCAAAACAATAAATGCGAGAGCAGCAACTCCTGATAGCCATGCAAATTCTGCCCATAACAGTCAATATCACAATAGATACCGTCACAATGAAAGAGCCAAAACAGCATATCTAAACTATGCTGTAAGATTACAGATCCAAGCTTACCAGCATAGCCAAAAAGATCACCACTAATTAAAAGAATCATGTTCAAAGCTATGCATAGCAGATCAAAATTTAGCAAACCACAGATATATATATATATATATATATATATATATATATATATATATATATATATATATATATATATATATATATATATATATATATATATATATATATATATATATATATATATATATATATATATATATATATTTTTATTTTTTTTATTTTTTTTTTTTTCTTATGTGTGACCGGTGATATTAAATTCATGATCAGGAATAACAAATCCTGAGCCTCAATTACTGGGCTACAACACTATTCACACACATACGCACAGACACACATGCACACACCAAACACACGCGCACACACACACACTCACTCACACACATATATATATATACATATATTATGGTTGGCTTTTAGTTGAGTCAGCCCATACTCGAATTTATTTGAGTTTGAATCTAATTCAAGTTGAATTTTAGTCGAGTTCATGTCGAGTTCAAGTCCTTTCGAGTCATTTTAAATATGGTTCAAGTCAAGATATATGACTCGAACTCGACTCAAAAATATTAGAATCATATCAAAATATCTCTTGTTCGAGTCGAATCAAGTTCAAATTTAGGGTAAAATTATCACCCCTAATATATATATATATATATATATATATACACACACATGAAAGAAAATGTAGCTCCCAAAATAGGCAATGCAATCAGATAAACAAATAGTCATGCAAATCATAGAATCTCTACAGTTATCAAAGCATCAAGAAGCTATTCGGACTCAGAAGAATGTTACGTAGAATAATTTCTAATTCTTGGGCTAGTTGAAATAGCAGTCCAAACGAACAAGGTAGAATTAATATGATTATTTTTCCATAATGACAAAATAACATTTTTAACAGTGTTCATCCACTAAATGAGCGATTGAATATTTTCTTGCGACGCTCAGCCCAATTTGTATGATAAAATATAATAATTATTAGGAACACTGTGCCTATCATTCTGTGTGCACAAGAATGAATCCAACTGTGCCCATCATGTGCCGTAATCCAACGGCCAATTGGCGGGAGAGAAGAAATCATGCACATCCAACGATAACGATTTCCTTAAACACCTGATTAAAAATTTAATGTGCATCTTAACAAACCAATCATTAGCCATCAGATCAAATAGTGTATATTAATCAATTGGTTGATTATTTAAATTATATGACCCATATTAATCCATGGAAAAACTCTAAAAATTAGGGTGGTCAATTTATACATCTGATTGAGCCTATTTTAATCATGATCTAACCGTTAGCCCAAATCACACATCTAAACCAATGTGATGCTCCAATTTAGAGCATGAGATGTGAATCTATCGAAGAGACTAAGGATGCAACTTACACACAACTAAGGCTTACAATCGGCTAACCTAAAATGTCCCACGTGGGTCAGTGAGTCAATGCTCACAGCAAGTTAACGATTACATTGAGGATAGCCTTACAAATGCTCAACATATATTTTCGCAAAAATTAAAAAAATTCACCCCATTTCAATCCCAGCAATCCCATAAAAAATTTTTCATCAAGTGAGTTCATATATGTCCATTAAACCTCCTAGGTGCCTCTGCCCGAATTAAGAACCCTTCATAGTGGCAAAGCCATTTCCCAAAACCCTTTGGTGAACCAACCTTCTAAGACCAATTAGTGCTATTCTGAACCATTCCAAAGTCTTGATGCATCTCTATGAACCTTCCATTGCCATTAGATTAACCTCAATATCTATATTAGAAGGCATCTCCCTCCTAGAATCCCTCTCAAGTTTAAGATAGCTAAAGTCAATCCATGAACTAATGAGCTCAGTCTAGGCTTGGAGAAACTTCTGACACTTAGTGTTACTACTAGCATTTATGGATAAAGCTTTGTATAAAAAACTCTCATTTTTCATTCCTCTTGGCCAACCACACTCTTTGAGGTAAGCTTAAATTTCATATACATGTTCAATCAGCTCATTCCTTATTATTATAATTAACATAGTCCCATAAATCCTATTTTGGATCACCAAAGTTGGTATTTTAAGAAATACTTCATGTAAAACCACCTTTCTCTTGTAGCCCAATCCCAAGGTGGGGTTTTCTTTATTGATTAGGAGCCTTTTACACCTTATTTTGCTTCATGAGATTTAACTATCATATCTTGATGAATTTAATTAAGACTTGAAATATGTATTTATTATTATAAGGAAGTATAGGTTTAAACTGAAAGAGATTCAAGTTTTTTTCTTACTCTAATAGGGCATCTCCCCTCTAGTCCCATTACATGGTGTAACATCCCAATAATCAAGGTCGATAAAAATAAAGAATAATCAAGTTATTAACTTCTCAATTTACTTAAGTGAAACTATAAGTATAATAATATGAAATGACATCCAAGTATTTACACAGAGCTTTCTAAAATAAAAATATTAATAAGTTTAAAAAGAATAGAAAACTTCCAAAAATATAAGCATAATCCAAATAAAAGGAACTAAAAAATGTTTAATGTGCTTGAAATAAATTAGCTATCAAATGGTTAGTCTAGACTAACTAAGCTAGCCAAAGTAACTCTCGCATAGGAGAAGATGATATCACTTCTATGCAAACTCAGCACCTGCAATAAACATATAACCTATTATGCAGGAGTATGTAAGAATTCTAATATTCTATAATATTGCATAAAAATGAAAATAAATAAGGTGGTGAAAGTACATATAACTCATGTAAAGTATTGAATTGTACATAGTACATCTGAGCTATATGTAAAATATAAATTAGAAAAGGCTATAAAGCTGAAAGTAAAAGTAATTATTTATAGTACTATGTGACTAAGGATAGGCTAAGAACCCACAACTTCATCATTATTTTAGGAAGTATATAATAACTCATTAGCACTTGTTCTAAACAAAATAAATAGGTCCTATTTCACTATAATTGTTAGTAGCATTACTTATATTGGCTAAAAATATTTCTCTGCAATGTAGACTGCACCATATATACTGAAAAGTAAAATTAATTTTGAGTATTTTTATGACAACATTTTTATAGTAATAAAAATAATAATAGCTATGCCATAACTAAAAAATTAAGTGCTAATATGCCCAAGAAAATTGAAAAAAGTTCAACAAAATACTAAAATTTTATGTACATGATAATTTTCTAGCAATGTCAAAAGAGCAAATATGTAACAACCCAAATCTTGATCAAAGCATTTATGGACAAATTGTCGACTAAATTGGGAAAAAATACAGATCTCGAGCAAGTTCAAAATTTGGTGAAACCAAATATACAGTTGGACCAACAGATATTCATATATTAATTTTGAATTTTTTAAATACAAAAAATTAAGAAAATAAAATATAAGTCCAAAGGAAATAAAAATTGCAAAAATTAAAAAATATACATAGAAAAAAAATAAAATGACAGAAATAAAAGTTACAAAATTAGGAAATATATACATATATAGAAAAAAATAATAATAGAAATGAAAGTTTTAGAAATTAGAAAATATATACATATATGAAAAAAAGAAAATAATAGAAATGAATGTTGCAAAATTTAAGAAATATAAATATATATAGAAAAAAAATAATAGAATTGAAAGTTATAGAAATTATGAAATATATACATATATAGAAAAAAAGAAAATATATTGTAACAACCAAAGTTGTTACTCTAGCCAATTAGGACTAATCCAAGTCCTGATTTTGATCTTAGTGCACTAATTAAATCATTAGTAGTTCACCACCAAGACCTAGTCTAAATCAAAGGTCAAATGAATCAAATCCTGATTTTGGAAATTTCAGAAACCCTGGAATTTGACCTAATTATTTTAACCTCAGATCAAAAATCAAACTTCGTCATTGCGCTCATTGCTCCCAAATTATCTAGGAGTGATGTTGTAACAATCCAAGGTTATTACATAGCTTAATTCAAGCCTAATCATATCTTAATTATCATTATGTTAAGTTCATATAGTCATTTGAATCAATCCTCGAAGATTTGGTGCGATTAGGAGCTAAATCAAATAATTTGGATTATTTTAATATTTAATTAATTAGAAAATTGAGATATTTAATTTAACCTTAAAATCAAAATCTGACTTCACGACTGCAATCGTCACCCCCAAGTTTGCTAGGGGTGATGTTTTGGACGCATTTGGAAGTCGTCGGATTTTCGCGAATATTTTAATATAATTCAAGGTGCCGAAAAATAGAATAGTTAAATAATCATCGAAATCAAAATTTGACTTTGTCATTGAATTCATCACCCCCAAATTAGCTAGGAGTGAATTTTTGGGATTTTTCGGAATACGTTTATTTAACCTGAATTTTTAATAAATTAAAAATTATGAATAATAACTAATTATTCCTTAATTTGTATTTATTTCCTCTTTCCTCCCTTATAATTTTGGCTGGCCATCCCCCCCATTTTATCCTATGCAAGCAACTTAAGGCCATCCCTCCCCTCTCCTCTTAGCCATGCCCTCCTTAGGTAAGCATGATGGCCCCCTCACATCCTAGCTCCCTAGTTCATGATGGAGCCTCCCTCTCCCTCTCCTCCTTTAAAGGAGAAGCACAGCCCCTCCTTCTACTCTTTACTGCAAGAGCTAAAGCTTTCTCCATTCCTCCATTTCTACATCTTGTGCTGAAGAAGGAGCTTTCTTTCTCCAAAGTTCTTTGAAGAAAGATAAAAGGTCCCTTCTTCCCCCACTCCTTCCAAGGACTAAAGGTACTCATTTGCTCCTCTTCCTTACCTATTTCATGTCGCCATTATTCTTAAATGTATCTTTAGAAATCCATAAGCATATATGGAAGCCATTAAGGCTATTTAAACTCTCACATTTCTTGAAAGAAAACTGCTCTGTTTTTAATCTATTCTGCACACCCCTACATTAACCACCATTTTTCATATAGTTAGGATGCTTTATTTGTACCGATTTTAGTGTCAATGGAAAGGTGTCGGAAAGATCTTTCCATTGATATATGGCACCACTCATGGGATGCTCTGGATTGAGAGTATTTGAGCTCAAAATGAGGCCTTTATGGGTTTCGCACTGGCGAAAATACCGTCTAGCCCTGCAGCGCCCAAGTTGCAAATGGACCACTGCATGTGCCATAGCGCACTGTAGCGGGATGTAGCATCATTTTGGGAAACATTATATAAAATCAGTTAATCACCTAATTGAACAGTAACCCACAAGTGGACCGCTGCAGCGCGCCACATCGGGCTGCAGCGCCATCCCAAGAAAACTAAATGAAATCAGAAAAATAAATTAATTGAATAGTGTTTTCGCGAGTTAGTCCACTATAACGTGCTACAGCATGCTATAGTGTGCCGTAGTGACCGCCTTTCAAAAAATTAAGCGCCAAGAACCACCGTAGCGCTCCACAACGTCTGAAAGCGCTGCAGCGCGCTCCAACATCAAAAGCTCTACAGCACGCCATAGCGCCCAGAAATTTTAAAACTGCCCAGGATTGGCTAAAATGGCCAGAACTTCACCGTTTTTATATTTTAAGGTCCCTAGGACCCTAGTGGGACTGAATTATATCAAATTTAAATATCGTTTAGTTAAAATTGAGCATTGCATAAAATTCTATATGAAAACTAAGTTTGAAACTTTGTAATTTTTAATAAGTACTCAAAACTTATTATGTATCTTAAACGTCCTATGCCAAATTCTAAATAATAGAATCCTTGAATGCTTGTGTTGAATAAGTATATCTTAATAACAAAATAGCATGAAACCTAAGTTTCTTTATTTTGTAATCAAGTGCTAATCCTTTTGCCTATATTTAGAATTTGGTTAGCCTTAATTACCTTCTATGTTATGTCATCTTTATATTTGTATGCTTTTATGATACTAGGGTGTATGTTAGAAAACTTTAATATTTAAATGGACACCTAAATGTGCTTAGTTGACATTAAATTATAATTGAACATAAGAATCTTGATAACTTGATTAAGTAGATGATACTTAATAAAAACTTAAAATTGCCATCAATAATACACTAATAATACATTGATTTATCTTTGACCTTTAAATTAACTTTTGGTCTTAATGGTAGAAAGGTTAGGGGTTAAACCCTAACTTATCTTTATTAAGATCTAAACCTTAATTACTTAATCAATTAACTTGATTGAAAGATAATTTAATTGACATTATTCCAATAATACATCTAATTTATTATTGATCTTAAATTATTAAATTAGAAGTGTTAAGGTTGATATTAAATCTGTGTGATTGAATTATTTGAACCTAAACTTTGGATTTTTGATTTTCTCTTATATAAGACTATTAGCATAAGATGGAAAATAAAATTGTAATGATTTATGAAATGATCTAACTCTAATAATACATTTGATTTCATCCCATGATTATAGAATAGAGTATGATTAGATGGATTTTATTCATCTAATCTGATCACTTAAATCCAAATCTAATAAGTAAACCTTGAATGTTAACTTAAGAAGTAGAAAAGTGAGATATTAAGGGTCTTGCTTTAGGATCATTCTTGAAATGTTTAAAGACCTTAATTATTGATACCTGGAGGAAGGAAGAGCTTTTGTAACTTTTTGAGGCAGAAATTGATGATCCTTCATAACTTTAGAAGTTGAACTTGATGCCTTATGATAGGAATCATCTAAAGTACTTAAAATAGGACTTGTTCCTTGTATTAGCAACCTACATTGAGTGATCTTTTGATCACACCTTTGGAGTCTTGTGTAGTACTCACCCATTTAGAGTAAGGATTAATAGCTTTGATGAATCCTTATTGATTAAATAGAGTCATCTGAACTCATATTATTGGTTGGTATAGTATGGTATACCCATAGTACTATATTACTTCAGTAGTATTCAAGATTGGTTGATTCACTCTAATGTGGACTTATGACCATGTTCTATCCCGAGAGATTAGACGAATACAGTCCCGTTAGAGTAAATCTTCCAATACTAAGAGTGTTATAAATAGGGACTCATTCCTTAGTTTGATTAAAATATAAATTGCTATCGGGTGATGCCTTCTAGTGAAGATCATTTCAATAGGTGTGGCTTAAGCAAACTAAGTAATACAAGTCAACTTCTCTAGGACACTAAGTGTGATTGTGAGTTGGACATCTTAATGACTTAGCTTGAGATACAAATTTCCATCGGGTGATGCCTCATATCGAAGATCGCTTCGTTAGGGTGGCTTAATCAAACTAAGTGTTAAGAACCACCTTTCTTGCAAATGTGTTAAATATGTGTATACAATCATCCCATCTAATGATTTTTAAGTAAGCTCTCAACTTTAAGCAATTATCGAACTAGAATTTAGGAGTCAAAATCCTCTTAGCAGGATTCTGCACAATAGAAACCTTAAATTCATTATCAGATTTCAAAACATTTTTTGGATTTTGGGGTTTATCTCATGTAGCTTATAAGTGTGAGCAAAAGCATAAGCATGATGTTGAGTATTAGTGATGATTTATGGGTTACAAAATGTTGCATACATTGATTAGAAAATTTCAGGATTCATCAGTATCGCAGTTCCCAACTAAATGTATGTAGATTTTGGACTGTACGACTCATAGCAGTTCAGTGATATTTTGGTTACATATCAGTAGCATATAGTATTGTGGCATATTCAGATGCACAATTTCAGTGGCATACAACATAGTGTTACGCAGTTTCATATACATTACTGTTTTTTGTTTACTTCCAGTATTTAGTTTGCAGTTCAGTTTTACTTTACTTTACTTCAGTTTCATACAGTTTTATTCAATTTTATACTCTTATTTATCTTTATATTTTTTCTGCAGATTTACTTATACTATATAAATGTTAAATGAATAACTAGAATTGGTTAGATTAGTTTTGATGTGTTAGACTTATTATCAAACATAGGGTACTTTTAGGATCCTGTAATTTGCTAGATCTTGGGCAGTATATTGAGTCAGGTCATGAGGACACCCAAGAGATTCAGGAGGAGCCAATGGAGCACTAGTGGACTATCCTTTAACTTTAGTTTTCTGCTTCATTTATTTTAGTTTAGTACTTATTTTTTATTTCTGTATTTCAGTAATTATTTGTAATAATCCTGGATATATTTTCTTTTCTTTCTGAAATGAATGTTTTCATACAGCTTCTATGATTAATATTTATAGATATTTTCTTTAGCTTCTGCACTCTATTATATACTACTTATACTTAGTATTGTGATGTGATCAGTATACTGGAAATGCTGATATTTTATACATATATTGGATTCCTCATATGTTTCGTATCCAATGTATGTATTACTTTAATACTTAGGATAAGGATATTACTCTTATCCTAAGCATTAGCTCTCAACCCTCCTTGAGGTTGAGTCAGCAGCCCTTCAGAGGGGTTTTGTTTTCAGCTATTCGGGGAAATGGGATGTTCCTCCCGAGTGACACGCCGCTCCACCACCGAAATTATGATTTTACCTCTTTGCGCGCGGCGACGGGGCGGGGCGCTACAAATGTCTTGGTGGCAATCAAAAATTGTCAAAATTTTGTTCAATAATTTAATGATATTTAATAAATTAGAAAATTGAGATATTTAATTTTGTAGCGCCCTGCCCCATCATCACGCTCAAAAAGAGGTAACATAATTAATTTGGCGGCAGAGCGGTGCACCACTTGGGAAGGAATGTCATATCTCCCAGAATAGCTAAAACTAACACCCCTCTGAAGGGCTGCTGACTCAACCCCAAAAGTGGGTCAAGAGCTACTACTTAAGATAGGAGTAGTATTCTTATCCTAAGTATTAGACAAATATATATATTAGATTTAGAATATAATCTGAAGAATCTAATATATATATATATAACATCAGTATTTCTAGTATGATGATCACATCACAATACTAAGTATAAGTGGTATATAAATAGAGTGCCGAAGCTAAAGCAAACATCTAGAAATATTCATCATAGAAGCTGTAAGAAACAATCATTTTAGAAAAGAAAATAAAACACATTCAAAATTAATACAAATGGCTTACTAAAATATAGGAAATGAGTCTATGTACTAAACTGAAATAGTAACTAAGTAAAATAGTAAAACTAGAGAAAAGTCCACTAGTGCTCCATGAACTCCTCCTAGATCTTTTGAGTATCCACCTATTCTGGCTCCACCAACTGCTCTGGATCTAACAATTGTCGGATCCCAAAAGTACCACGTATTAGATAATAAGTCTAACTATCGAAACTAATCTAAACAGTTCTAATTATTCACTTAACATTTAAATGGTACAAACAAAACTGTAGAAATACTATATAGGTAATTGAAAGTATAACACTATATAAAATTGTACAAAACTGTAGTAAAATAAAGTATAGCTGAACTGTAAACTAAATACTAAAAGTAAATAAAAACAGTAATGGATCTGAAACTGAGTAAAAAGCATGTAAAATTATGTTGTATACCACTGAAATTATACATATGAATATGCTACAATATTGTATGCCACAGATATGCAACTGAACTATCATTGAACTGCTATGAGCTGTATGGTCCAATATCTACATACATCCTGTTGGGAAATATAGTTTACTGTGATGTTTGAACAACCTGAGTTTTTCCTGTTGATGTATGCAATATTTCGTAACTCATAAATCATCATTAATATTAATACATCATGCTTATGCTCATGCTCATGTCTCTACACTACATGACTTTAAATTTAGAAATCCAGAAAATAATTTACAATCAAATAATGAATCAAGTGTCTCCCTTGCACAGAATCCATCCAAATTGATTCTGACTCCTTGTTCTAATTTCACTAACTAGCTTGCCTAGGATTTTACTTAAATCATTAGTTGGAAAGGCTGCATACACATGGTTATATGTTTCCAAGAAGGGTGAATTTAACACTTAGTTTATCTTAAACTGCACTTATCAATGTGCACGACGATATGAGGCAGAACCTAGTTGTAGTTTATATATCAAACTAAGCTATTAAATATTCTAACTACAAAAATATTAAGTGTTCTAAGAAGGGTGACTTGAGATACTTAGTTTGTCTTAAACTGCACTTATCGATGCGCACGATGATAAGAGGCAGAACCTGGTCGCAATTTATATCTCAAACTAAGGAGTTCATTTCCCTAATCACAACATACTACTAGTGTTCTAAGAAGAGTAGCTTGAGATACTTAGTTTGTCTTAAACTGTACTTATCAATGCGCATGATGATATGACGCAGAACCCGATCACAGTTTACACCTCAAACTAAGGATTTAAGTCACTAATTATAACATCTTAGGGTTGGATGATTTACATAAGTTCTTCCTACCTCAATATGTTAACATTTTGTTAAGGCTTTCATTTACATAAAATTCTATTGTAAGATCATCAAGATCCTACACATCTAACATTTAACTTAATAATTTGCACTAAAATCATAAGTTGCATGTGTGAAGTCTGAATTGGTTTGATCAAATTAGATGATTAGACCCATCTGATCACTAGCTATACTACAATTACGAGGTATAATCAAGAGTATTATTAAGATTTAATCTTGTGATAAATCAACTTAGTTTTATAATTAATTTTATACTAAGAGTCTTATATAAGAGAAAATCAAAGATCTAAAGTTTAAGTTCAGTACTTAATCACACAAGTTCTTTAATTACCTTAACACTTCTAATTTAATGAATTAAGATCAATGCCAAATCATATTTATTATTAGAATCATGCAAGTTGAATTATTTTTCAATCAAAGTTACTTAATTAAGGTGATCAAGATTTAGATCTTAGTTAAGACAAGTTAGGGTTTAACCCCTAGCCTTATCAAAATTAAGACCAATGATTGATTTATAGATCAATGACAAATCAATGTATTATAGGTGTATTATTGATGGCAAATTTCAAATTTAGATTAAGTATCATTTACTTAATCAATTTCTCAAGATTCTTATGTTCAATCATAGTTTAATATCAATTTAAGTACATCATGGTGTCCAAATCAATGCTAAAGTTCTCTAACATACCTCCTAATATTATGAAAGCATAAGAATGTAAAGTGACATAAAATATAAGGTAATTAAGGCTAACCAAATCTTAAATCAAACTAAAGGGATTAGCACTTGATTAGAAATCTAAAAAACTTAAGTTTCATGCAATTGGGTTATTAAGATCTACTTAGTCAATACAAGCATTCAAAGATTCTATTCTTTAATATTTAGCACAAAATATTTAAGATACATAAAAGATCAAATTTGATTTTCACATAAAATGTTATAGAATACTTAATTTTACTAAAATTATGTTCAAATTTGATATAATTCGGCACCACTGGGGTCCTATGGACCTTAAAATGTGAAAAATGAGAAGTTTTGGCCATTTCGGACAACTCTGGGCACTTTCAAGAAATTCTGGGCACTACGGCGTGTACCAGCGCGCCGCATCGACATCGCTTTTGGGCGATGCAGCGCGCTGGAGCGCGTGGTGGCACACTGCAGTGCTTTTGGGCGCTACAACGGATTTTAGCGTTGTGGTGCGCCGCAACGCTTTCAGGCGCTGCGGCGCGCTATGGCGCTTAATTCCCCGAAGTGCAGGCGCTACGACGCGCTACAGCGAATTTCCATTATTTTCATCAAAAATATAATTTAATACATCACAATTTTATTATGTCGTTGCGGTGCACAGTAGCGTGCTATGGTGCGCTACGGCACGCTACGGTGCGCTATGGCAGATCAAGTTCGAAACTTCGGGCGTTACAGCGCGCTGTAGCGCTCGACGTTGATTTCGCCTGTGCAAAAACCATGATGGGCTTTTTTTCGCACTCAAATACTCCCAATTTTAGGCACCTTAGAAGTGGTTCCATATACGAATGGAAAGGTCTCTCCGAGACCTTTCCATTGATACCAAAATTGGCACAAAATGATTATCCTAACTGTGCGAACAATGATGTTAAAGGTTCAGATATGCAAAAATGGAGGAAAACAGAGCATGCATTAGTGAACTTTAATGGCTTCCATACTCAATCATGGATTTCTAAAGATGCAAAATAGGCATAAGAGCGAAATAAATGAAAAGTAGAGCAAATAGGTACCTTAGCCTTTAGAAGAGGAAGAAGAAACTCTATTTTTCTTCAGGAACTTGGAGAGGAGCTTCTTCTTCAGCACAAGGCGCAGCAATGGAGGAAGGAGGGAGGAGCTTTCAGCTTTTGCAAAATGGAGAGGAAGAAGGAGGTTAAGCTTCATCTTAAAGGAGAAGTAGGAAAGGATGAAGGGCATGGCCTATGGGATAAGAAAATGGAGAAGGGAGGAGATGGCCTCAGCTTGCACCAGGACAAGGGGAAGGGTAAGGCGCCAAAATAGGCAAGGAGGTGGGTCCCATGTGCAGGAGGGAGGAAAAGATAAAATGAAATTAAGGAATAATTAAATACTTATTCCTAATATTTAATTTATTAAAAATTTGGATAAAACAAACGTGTTCCAAAAAATTCCAAAAATTCACCCCTAGCTAATTTGGGGGCGAGGAATCCAACAGCGAAGTTAGATTTTGATTCTGACGATTATTTAATTATGCTAATTTTCGGGGCATTTAATTATATTAAAATATTCACGAAAATCTGACGACTTCCAAACGTGTCCAAAACAACATCCCTAGCTAATTTGAGGGTGACAATCGCAACGGCGAAGTTGAATTTTGATTTCGAGGTCAAATTAAATACCTCAATTTTCTAATTAATTAAATATTAAAATAATTTAAAATATTTGATTGAGCTCTGAATTGCTCCAAATCTTTAGGATTTGATTCCAATTGATAGATAAAGTTAATAGAATGATAATTGAGTTACAATTAAGTTAAAATTACGTTGGGTAATAACATTGGGTTGTTACAAATATGACATCGAAATCAAAATCCGACTTCGTCATTGCGATCGTCACCCCCAAATTAGCTTGATGTGATATTTTGAACGTGTTTTGAAGTCGTCAGATTAAATACCTCGAAAAATAAAAAAATTAAATACTCATCGGAATTGAAATCCGACTTTGCTGTTGCGTTCCTCACCCTCGAATTAGCTAGGGGTGAATTTTTGAGATTTTTCAAAGATCATTTTGAAAATTTAATTTTAAAGCATTAAATAATTAAATAAATTAAAATATGAATTTATTAAATATTATTTTTTTTCTTTTCCCTAAGCCCTGCCTATGCCTGTCAACGCCTTTTCCATCTGCTCCATTCGGTGCCCCTCCTTCTCTCCCTACTCGCATGCAAGAAACCTACCCCCTCTCCTCTCCATTTCTACTTAAGTCCTCTCATCACATCCCATGGCCATACCTTCATCTTCCTATAAGATGGAGCTCCAACCCTTCTTTTCTTCTTTGGCTCTTAAGCTGAAAGCTCCTTCCACTTTCCAAGCTTCTCCTTTTCCCTTCACTTGTTGTGCTTGTTGTTTGAAGAATCCCTCGGCATCTTCCTCCTCTTGCAAGGTGTTGAAGGAATCTCAAGCTTCTCCTCTCAAGCCCTAAAGGTCGTAGGACTCAATCTTCTCCAGGCTAAGGTACCTCCCTTTCCCCCATTGAATGGATTCAATGGCTACTTCATTTCGATCTTATGCTTATTTTGCATCCTTAAAAATCTATGATTATGATATGGAATCCATTAGAGCTCCTTGTGATAGAAAATTTATAGAAGAAAATCAGCTCTATTTTTCCTTCTTCCTGCATACCTAAACATTTAACCTCTCGTTTATATTGTTAAAATAATCATTTTATACCAATTTTGGTATCAATGGAAAGGTCTCGGAAATACCTTTCCATCGGTATATGGCACCACACGTGACGTGCTCTAAATTGAGAGTATTTTAGTGCAAAAGGAGACTCGTCATAGTTTTCACACAGGCAAAATCATTGTCTGGCGCTACAGTGTGCCATAGCGCCCGAGTCTCGAGTTGAATCTGCCGCAGTGCACTGAAGCACGCCCTAGCAGCATATGAATTTGATGAAATTAAATTAAATGTGTCGCTGCACTAAAATCCACCGCAGAGCGCGACAGCGCCTAAAAGCGCTCCAGCGTGCCAAAGCGTCTGGCTCTCGTCCAGAGAGCGCTACAGTGCGTCGTAGCATCCATCTCTTGAAAACTCTGGTGTCGTAGCATGCCACTGCGCCTGAAAGCGCTGCAGCACCCATAGCGCCTGGCTTTCATCCAGAAGGTGCTACAGTGCGCAATAGCGCCTAGAACTGTCTGGAACTGGTCAGACTATCCGAAATTGCCGAAACTTTACATTTTTCACATTCTAATGACCCTAAGACCCCAATGAAGCCAAAATATATCAAATTTGAACCTAATTTAGTAAAATTGAGTAATGTATAAAATTATATGTGATTTTTTAATATGTAAAAATTTGGTTTTGACCCCTTTCATGAAAATAGAATCCTAACATTAAAATAACCATAACTTGATCATTAAATATCAAAATTCAGAGTTCTTGGACTCTATAGAATCCTTGGATAGTAAACATCAATAAACCAATTGAATTTTAAGACTTTACTAAGTGAAATTACCAAAATGCACTTATAGGTTAAAATTCTTAAATTGGACTTATAGGACTTAATACTTGTCCAAATCTAATGTACCTACTATTTATCTTCATATTATTTAATAAAAAATCATTTGGCATCAATAAGATTTAATTTGGAGCACTTAATGAAAAAGTAGCATTTTAGACCTTTAAGTAGGAACAAAATGGTCATTTAGCCCAAAATTTAGGTTGAGTGCCCTTAACCTCTAAATTACCATTTAAATCATTAAAATCAATAATAAAATTGATTTAGAATCAATTTACAACCCTTAATCTCTTAATTAAGTAATTTGATAGAAACCCCATTTAAGGCTTGAAAATTTCTAAGAAAAACTAATACCCCCTTGCTTAGCTAATTACATCCTTAACTGCCCTTAAGTGAATTAGATTGGCAAATAAAGAAAATTTGTAATAATTATCATCAAAATTCCTACATTATTTTATTAAGTGCCTATTAGGAATCTACACTTCACTAAGGATCTTTTTCTTAACATTAGGAATATATACTAGGTTAGATTTCATTCATTGAATAAAGTGGGTTATTCAATGAACGAAACCTTGGTTTTATTAGCTTCTAGATTTTCATACTTTAATTCTGATTATTTTATCTTTCAACTTTAGATTAAAATTAGGAGAATCATTTTATTAAGCTTGATTGTGCTTAATAGAATTTACCTTAATTATTTGTTCACATTTAGACTCAAACCATAGTCCTTAAGTATTACCTTAGGATTATGTGATTAACTCTAATTTGTGTTGTTTAATTCATAATGCCTAGCTTTAGTAGATCTTGATTAGATATTTGCTTAGAACGTCTAAATTCATCAAATAGGATGTGTTGATTTCTTATTTAACTTGTAGGAAACATTAATTGAATTGAATTAGAACCTGATCAGTTCTAATTATTTTTAACTCATAAGGTAGTGGATCAAAGTTACACTGATAGTAAGAATTGGAGATCCTAAACTTGTGTAACTTAGAATAGTTAGAATGGTTTAATAAATAACAACTAATATCACCTTGTGTAGTAGAGTCCCTTGCTTACTATTAAATTATTGTTGGTTTTGCATCCCTTGTACTTTGTGCATTTACCTTGAACATGTCATACAAAGATATCACTGTAGTATGAAATGAAAACATAGAATAATTAGGATAATATTTGCATAGGGTTCAGTTACTTGTTGATCTTGTGCATTTTACCCTACTAGACAGGGATAAGGAGAAATAAGGATTACTTAATATTACTCATTGAGGAGTGTTGTACTAAGTTAGAACCCAAATAGTTTTACAGACATGCTTAATTTCTCAGCTACTTCTGAATATATCCATAGAAGTAAAGTAAATAACTAAAACATTACTGTATTTGTGATTACTGCCTCTTCAGTTCAATTTATGTTCTGTTATTCTAGCCTAGCCTCAAATGATGCTAAGAATATACATATATGTGTTGCAGCATGCCAGATTAGCCCTCTTCTGATATGGCAATCAGTACATACCTGTTTACTGTTTACTGTTCATTATTTACTATTTACCATTTATCATTTACTGTTATATTTTACTTTAGTTAGCTTTACTTCACCTGCTTACTTACTTATAAGATGCTATTTTCTGTTGCTGCTTACTATACATATCATAGTCAAATTATTTATTTTTAACTGCATATGTCAAGTGTTCATAAATATATTTAGGATGAGTCTTTTCTATCAGTATTTTCCTTACTTTACTTATGCTTATATGCCTAACCTTGTAACAGCTTTGGTGTCGAGATATGTTCTTTTATCTTATATGTTGCTTAGTTATAAATACCTTTATTTAGAGCTTATTTCTTCCTTTGAATGCTTGTTGCACCCATATGCCTTTCTTATTTTATAATCTAAGTAAAATAATGATGTCATAAAATTCATGAAATATAATAGCCTAAAATATACTTAGATAATATGTCTAACCATATTTTTTTTCTTTGAATGGGGCCCTATCATTGTGAAATTGATAATGGTAGATTTCGAGTTATTCGAGGTAGTCGAGCCTTCTGAAGGTCATATTTAGGAGGAGTGTGCTGCCACCGGAGACCTTTAGCTTAGTTTCTCTTTTATTTTTGTGAGGATGAGAGCTTTATCATTTTCATTAAGACTTATTTAATATTTGTAATAATTCAGATACTTATGTATGTTCTCTTATTATACTATTTTATTTAGAGCTACATATTTACTTCTTGCTTGTATTGTGGTGAATTGGATGTAGCATATTTTATTATTATGCTATTACACTCTGATAAATGTATATACTTAGTGAATGATTCTTCTGTATTATCCTGGGCACATCCTTCTCTTATTTGTGGATTGAGGAATTACACCTTAATCTAATGATAAGTGGGGATTTGCCAAAGTGGCACACCTCTCCTTAGCCTTGATTGTTGGTGGTTAAGGGGCAGGGAGCCACATATATACATATATAGAAAAAAAAGATGATATAAATAGAAATATAATAATAATAATATTAATATTAATATAATAATAATAATAACATTATTATTATTATTATTAATAGAAGAAGAAGAAATAAAAAGAATTGAAAATATTTCATTTCTTTTTCATTTCTTACTCTATATTAACATTGATGAGGCTTTACTAGAGGTCAGGGTGAAGTGCCTCACCCCTTAACCACCAACAATCAAGACTAAAGAGTGGTGTGCCACTTTATCAAATCCCTCTTTTATCATTAGATTAAGGTGTGATTACTAAATCCACTAATGTGGATATTATGTTATATTATTTTTTGCTTTCGCTACTTTGATATATTGAAGTATATTTATAGTTCTATGTAACAAGTCCTTGGCTTAAGGTGAGTTGGGTCTTACCTGACTCTACTTGAGTTGAGGATTTGCCACAGTTGGAGCATCGTACTCCCCGTGTTTAAGCTAATATCAGTATTAGCTTGGTCGCGAAGGGTACGAGGGCCCTCAGTACTTTACAATTCAGTGATTCTGCCTTTGTATAGCAGGCTAAGAGTGTTGGTACTTTCAGTTCAGAGCTTCTACCTTAGCCCATCAGGCTAAGTGAGATTATGTTTACTTTCAATGTTGAATGGATAATGTAGCCATGATAATTTTTAGTTTCAGTTTTGGATTTACTATTTTTAGTTTACTTTTATGCATTTCAGTACTTTATTATTTACAGTTTTACTATATTTACTAGCTTTATTTACTTATAGGATGCTAGTCTTGCTCACTGCTAATATACATAGGATGTTAGTCTTATTTTTAGTTATTTAATTGATTCATATGTTCTTTTACCTTATGTCGATTAGCATGAGTTTATATTGATCATCAGCATGTTTATGATGAGTTTTCTTTTCAGTTATATTAGTATTTAGTCTTTATTTTATGTCTAACCTTATTGCAGCTATGTTGGAGGTATGTGCTTACTTCCTCTTTTGTTTAAGTTATAAACTTAATGTTTATAGCTTCCTATTCTTTTCACATGCTTTCTTGCTCCTATACATTGCTTGTATGTTGAGTTTTAAATGGTGATATCTAAATTAACATAATAATATTTCAGCCTAAAATATACTTAGATATTTTATCTAATTAGATTTTTCTTTTGTTAGCTGGGACCCTATCATTGTGAAACTGACAATGGTAGACTCTGAGCTTTTTGAGGTTGTGGAGCCTTCTGAATATCTGATTCAAAAGGAGGATCGTGTCGTTGAAGACCATTAGATCTTTAGTTCTTTTTCTGCTTTTGCTATGAGGATGAATGTTTACTCTATTTCATTTCAGTTTTATCTTTAAAATAATTATAATAATACAAGTTTAAATTGTATTTTCTCTTACTGTTATTATTCTCTGAGTTGTATACTCTTACTACTGTGTTGTGATAGAATGAATGTTATGTATTTTTTTTCTTCTGCACTCTAATTTCTTGTATTTACCATTTAGTGAAATCCCTTTATGAATGGCAATTTCCTTAATTATGCTGGATTATAGTGAGTGTCAAATCTAGTTATAAGTAAAGAACTTATCATTTGGTAACCATTTTATTATAATCATGTTAACTTAAGAGTTAACAGAACCATGGTGGAGCTGGAGTATCACACAACGCGACTCAGCCAGGACACAATGACCTGCTACTATCGAATAACGCATGTTGCCGGCTACCCGACCTGCACTGTTCTTCTTCATATCGACAAACAAAAAATTATATCGAAGATTTAGGGTTTCGGAACAATCCTAAATTCCTGATGCATGGAGTATTAGAGTTCTCATATAATGGCTCAAAAGAATCCAAAGAGTGGGCTATATAATGTAACGACCCAAGTCATTATCATGCTAATTAGAACTAAACTCAACCCAAAAATTAGGATCATGTGTGACTTCAAAAATAAAGCAAACCAAAAATACTATTGGATAGAGTAAATTTTTGTGATCATTATGCCTAAGTTTGGGAGCAATCTAGATAGCGGATGCTCCTAAATTAATTTCTAAATTATTTAAATTTTGAAAATTAACAAAATTAAATATAAGTTAAAATTCAATAATTTTGGTGTTGTTGGATTAAGAATATTATAAAAAGGCTAGACAAAAAATTTTATCGAAATTAATTTTTTTAATTTTAAATTTTAAAAATTAATATAAAATAAAATATAGCTCCAAATTTAGAAATTTTGGCACTGGTTTGTTTATCTCATTAAGATAGACCTGTGGGTCAAGTTTTGTTAATTTAGAGATCAAACGATGGAAAAAAGTGATAAATTTATTTAAAAATAATTATTTCAAATTATTTTTCCTATTCTCACTCCTACCCCCACCCCCCACCCCATGCATATAGCAAAGGACGTGTGCGGCACAAGCTCGCGTGCCTTAGGGCATGGGCTAATAGATGTGCATCGTGCGATGCACGTCCCCAGGCCTATCAACATTGGTCGGTGGCGAGCTGGACCGGGCCGAAGCCCCTCCCATCTCCTTCTCCCCTTCAAAGCTCTTTCTCAAACTTCCACTTCCCTCTACCTACCCCACTGCTCGGTCGACCCCCCGTCCCCTCCGATCCCTTTGTAATGACCCCAATATTGGATCAGGTAATTCAATCCAACATTAGGTGTACTATTGTACTTAATATTGGGTTAGTGGTATTAACCCACTATTAAGTACTATGGGGAGCTAATGGTCTCTAAAGTAAAAAACAAAATACATAATATATATATATATATATATATCATTCTAGTCATCCAAAAAAAAAATATATCACAGAACAATAAAGTAAAATGTTCATAGTTAAATTAAAATTATGCAAACAATTAATGTAATAACACTCGTCCTCACGAGATGCTAAAGTATAAGAAAAGATAATAAAAGTAAATGTCTTCAATTATAGCTATTGGACACGATCAACCTCAGGTTCAAGATATGCTCCAAGCTACTAATATGCTATATTTGGTATTTAATATGTTATGGCACATCCAATAAAATAAAAATAAGTGATTATACTTAAAAAGTTTAAGTACATTTTAAGGTAATTAAGTTATTTTAGATTTAGTGAATATCACATTAGTCATTTACAATTATTATAAGCAGAGCACTAAGCAATAAATATGGAAGGTAAAGTAAAGGCTGTAAAGTAACAAAAGAAAGGGAAATACTGTAAAAATAAGAAAGCTGGTACACAACCTACATCAAATATGTTAAATAGCAAAAGCATGAACAACTATACATATAAATATGCAATGAAACAGTAGAAACATATACAAATGACATATGCTAAGTAAGCAGAGGAATGTAAAAAAAATGAATATGTAAACTAAATTGCACTACTAAAAAGTAAGTAAAAGAACTATAAATGCAAGTAAACAGCAATATGTAAAAGTAAGGAGATTTCAGTTTCAATGACTGAATAAATTGTAAACACAGTCACATTGGATTGTAATAAGCAAATACAGTCATAATGAACTGTAACTATAAATGTTATTTATCAATCTTAATTTAAATGTGTTTTTTTCTACAAGCAAAAATTACATAACAAATGAGGAATCAAGCATGTCTGCTCAACCATAAGAAAGCAGGGTTTCCCATAAACACACACATTCCCCCTCATAGAACCTGTGTGGTCTCTTAATCACAGTTGTACAGTGTAGTCCACCATATGAAATCCCAAAGTAAATGTTATATGTTTAATTTATACACAATGTCTTTAATGAATGTTTTTGAGGATTTAGTCTCAATACATTACAGCAATCAAGGATACTTAAAGCTCATTATAAAACCATGTGATAGCTATTGTTATCTACTTTAGTTATATATCATATGATTTGAACTAATCAAGCCCCTCAATTGACTTAGACATTCATCAAATGTCTAAATCAATTGATACATAATAATATATAATACAAATGAGGTTTTAAAAAGAATGATTTGATTAATATCTTACTTATTTGATAAAATAATTAATAGATATATTTACAATATTATAAATAAATATCCTGTCTTATTGTTAATATGACAATTATCTAAACTACCTAGTAATGCTTCTATTTTCATGGAATATTCTAACTATAAGCTAAAGGTTTCACTACTACATTTCTTAGGTTACTTGATTCCTATAATTAATGCAAATTTAAGTTATAGCTAAAAGATTCTCCAACTTCCAAATTAATGTCTCACTACTTAGATTGTAAGGTTTTAATAACTACTATATTCAAACATCTAAGCTAACATTATTCTCTAATTAACCTTTCCCATTAACATCTTAAAGGTTTTACACTTGAAAGGTTCTTTTATCAAACTACTTAGGATGTCTTAATCTTAAATATGCAACTAATGGTTTAATGCTAGATTATATTTAATCTTACTAGTGTGCAAGGCTACTAGTCTATTGTTGGCAAGACTTAAGGTGTTGTGTTACTTAAGTTATAGTTGTCTAAACTTATCTCACATAAGTTTACTAATCTAAACATCAAGTCTCTTTTCTTAATCCTAAGATTATAAGTCTTAATGTTATGGACACTATGTCCTATGTTTTATTATGATAATTAATACTTAAAGGATTCTAAGTCTTATTAGTGTTTCATCCTAAGTAATTCTAAGTTCTACACCTAGCATGATATGGCTACTTATATTACACTAAGTAAGTTGTACTAAGTTACTTAGATCACTTACTAAGTTTTAGGGGAATGTACTAGTACTCCTAGAGTGGTTTCATCCTAACATCTTACAAGTCTTCTCTTAGTCATAAATACTACAATAAGAATTACTCAATACTACTCTAAGTAATTCACATAATCTAGATATGGAATATAACTTCTCTCTTCTAAAGTTTAGGATACAAACAAATTTTACCAATACTAAGTTAGTCACTTAAAGTATATTACTATATGTAAATGTAGTATTTAGGATAATGTTAGTCTCAATTAAAGTTATTAAGATGACCAATAATGCACAAGTATGAATATAAGCTAGATTAAGAGCCTATCTTGTAACTAAGCTTCCTAATCTCTCAAGCTACTAGACTTAAACTAGTATAACAAAGTTTGAGTCTCAATTATTGGGTTGTAACACCATATATATATATATATATATATATATATATATATATTATTCCTATTTTCTATAATTCTAATTTTGATCATTTCCTTCTTTTAATATTAATATATATATATATACTATTACTATTCCTATTTTCAACAATTTTAATTTCAATCATTTTTTTTAATATATATATATATATATATTACTATTATTATTTCTATTTTCTACAATTTTAATTTTAGTCAATTTTTCCTTTTAAAATTATTATTATTATTAAGCTATTATTATCATCATACAATATTAATGATAATAAAAATGTTATTATTATTAATATTGTATTTATTAAAAGAGAGAGAGAGAGAGAGAGAGGATGATAGTTTCTAAAAAAAGGAAAAAAAAAGAAAAAAAAAAGAAAAAAAAGAGAGAGATAATAAAAGAGAAAGAATAAAAGAAAAATTATTTCTCTCTTATATAATATTATTTTGTCATGAAATTAAGATTATTTCTCTCTTATTCCTAAAAATATTTTATATTATATAATTATCACTATTAAATAAATTAATTATTAAGTTTTTTTAGTAATTACTTATTAAATATAAAATTGTGCATATATACCCTTTTTGACTTTTTGATATACACACTAGGAAAAGGTACAAAATATCTTTATTTACTCTTATTTAATATGATTTTATGCTAGCATTGCACAAATTTAATTAAAGTACTTTTAAAGTCACATAAAATGATTTATGAAAAACTTTGTCACTGAGTAGCTCGAGTTCACTATTAATCTATTTTTAATCAAATCAGATTACTGCTATGACGGGGTTGTCCGACTTTGTGAAGCATAGGGAGCTTATACTTATAAGCCTTTGAGGTGGCAAATATAAATGAAAGTTGAGATTTATAATACGAAATAGAATCTCCTATTTTCCTCGAATTTTTATTTGCCCAACAAAATCATATTTTTGTGCAAAATATCAAATGTTAAAATTTTATATTTATATTTGTGATAATAATTATTTTGATATTAAAGTTTTAGAACAATTGAAATAGGTTTGCATGGATAAATTTGTAAAGCTTTTCATTTCTTATCAATTTATTTATTATTTTGCTTATTATTTAATAACTGTAAAATTGATATCCATTGATACTTAGTATCACAACTAACATTCAAATACCTGCATTTTTGAAATGTGCCCAAATCAAGAGCTCATCATAGAGAAAATATGTTAAGAACCAACAATGATGATACTACTACCTATTGATTTACTGCATTTTGACTCTTATTAAAGTTTGTAACTATCTTTATTTAGATCTTTATGATCAAAACAATATAATATTTCTAAATTTATAAATGAATGAGTTATATTTAATGCATATACATTATTTCTTTTAAATAACTTGATATGATCATGCATCTTGGGGATTACTCCACTCATGCTTGTTTAGCTTCCATTATCCCAGCATTGAGTCCCCACATATATGACAAATCATGAGCCCCATTCTAGGTGCTCTAAATCAATCAGTCTTAGATCAATTTTTACAGGTACTAGGGATTACTGTGGAGGGGAAATTCTCCCTCCATAATTAATCAAACGGCCTAATCAAACTCCTTACACATTTTTTGGGTCAAGGACAACCCAAGGAATGCATCAACAGAGCAGAAGATAGTTTGAAATGATCTTGTATAGGCCCGAGCCAATCGCCTGTCACTCGAGTCTAATCTAACCCAATCAAAAATAGAAATTAACTTATGATTGGTTGCAAACATGAAACAAAACATTACATAAGGAAATTGATTGCTCGGTACATGGGAAATGGTGTAGCTAGACCACGAGGAGAGCTGATAGACTGCCGACAATTGGGCGAAGACCAGGGGCAGAACTCAATCGCTGGAGCTTCCTTGAGTTGCCAACTGACTCTTGGGGACTTAAAGATCAAGTCAAACCCATTACGATGCTAGGAGCTAGAGCTGGAACACACTTAGGTCAACTGGATGGATGGGAGATGCAGACGAAGGTTCTAGGAGCAATTAGAGAAATTGGATCCTTTCTTAGTGAGCAAAGAGGCTCACTGAGACTTTCAAAGCTCCATTTATAGTTAAAGGAGGCCTGGGGAGGCTGGGCGGTGACATTCGGGCTCGACCCAAGGGTTGCCCTCCTTGCTGATAATTGGAATGGGATCAGGCCAAATTGACCTAGGAGAGAATCTCTCCATTAATGGTAATAAAGGCTAAAGGCCTACTGACGTGGAACATCAGTGGGGAGCATCGTCTGAGGTGGGAGGTACAAGCGAATTTTTCCCATCGAGGACAATTTGGCATGGGACGATGCTAAACAATACTAAGAGCGAGGAGACCATCTGATGGATCATCCAAAACAGTGAAGCGGTCCTGATCCTTCCAAGTGTAACAGTCGATTGGGGAAACGATATAGGCAGTCTAATTCGTGCTAGTGGACTGCCCGATCGCACTGGATTAGGCTATTGCGTGGATGAAACTCTGCAATGAATCACTCGCGGTCCACATAGCGGATCTGGGAGATCAACATACCGTGAGAGGGATTAATCTGCAAATATTTGAATTTTGGACCCTATTTGCAATTTTCTTAATTTAACTTTAATTGAATTAAGGTATAAATGATCTCCAATAATTCTCAAAATTTCACCCTCAGCTAATTTGAGTGTGATGAATTTAAAATACATTCAGAATTTGATTTAGAGATCAATTTAATTTAGCTAATTTCTTAAGTTAAACTTGACTAATTAGTTAATTAATTCAAACTGATTCCATTTATGCAATTTATATTTTTATTATTTTAATTCATTGATTTTATTATTATTATTATTTCTATAATTTATAATTCTATTATTTTAATTCAATCATTTTATTTTATTATTATTATTAATATTACTATTATTATTATTATTTCGAATTAATATTTCTATCATTTTAATTCAATCACTTTCTTATTATTATTTATTTTTTTTGCAATTTATTTTTTTATCATTTTAATTAATTCAATTTCTTTATTATTATTATTATTATTATTATTATTATTATTATTATTATTACTATTATTATTACCAGTATTATTATTATTCTTATTATTATCTCCATTTCTTTAATTTAAGTTTTTGTCTTTTTAATTTAATCATTTATTATTACTATTATTATTATTTTCATTTCTTCAATTTTTTTTTAATTCAGTCATTTATTATTATTATTATTAGTATTATTATTATTATTTTAATACTTTTATTATTATTATTATTTCCATTTTTTGTAATTTACACTTCTATCATTTTAATTTAATCATTTTCTTATTATTATTATTATTATTATTATTATTATTATTATTGTTGTTGTTACTAAAATAAGATGAATGATATTATTATTTTCATTTAATTAGTTCATTTATAGGTTTTATATCAAGCTTTGATCCACTTGAAATAAATAATCAGAAATAAGTATCATGGGTTCATTGAGGTCGATCTCAGGTCTGTACATACATTATGTTAAGCCAAGACAGACTGATATATAGAGAAATAAGGAGACTACATATAATATTTGAGGGGAATGTGTTGTTAGTTCAAAACCCACATGCTAAATAGTGAGATAGACATATTTGGCTCATCGATTATTCTATAACTTTGTCCAAAATAATAAATATTATATCTCACTAGCATTTTCTTTCAGAATGATGACATATCTTAAATATATATATTCGCATTTAAAATTATGATAATTTTGCAAGCATATTCTACTTAAATATTGTATATTATTTTATTTGTTTTTGTTTCTCTTGCAGAATCATGCCGCTTAATATTATATATAAATTGTGATATTCTACAAAGCTTACTTAAATCTCTGTGTCTAGTTAAATATTTTATTTTCTTTTTTTTTTCTTTTTTTTTTCTTTTTTTTTAGTTCACCATATCATATATATATACATGTATATATATATATGTGTGTGTGTGTGTGTGTGTGTGTGTGTGTGTGTGTGTGTGTGTGTGTGTGTGTGTGTGTGTATGTATGTATGTATGTATATGGCATATTATGAGAGATCTCTAGATAAGGTCTTTGATGAGGAGCTAATGCAGGATAGAGCAACTTAAATGCTTATTTTTATTGAGTTTTAATTTTTAGCTTAGTGTGTTATAGATTTTATAAAATAATTATTATTTATATTATGAATAAAATTTTTGTTATTCTGATATTTCTAATTGTTGCAATAAATGTGGAAATGTCTATGTTTTATACTGCTCCTACTACACTATTATACTGAGCCTAAATATGATCCTGAGATGTAAGTGCCTAATGCTACATTAGCTATGCTAACTTAGAAATGGGTCGTCACAGTTAGTATCAGAGTATGATTTGGAGAAACTTAGTATAACAATGGATAAGCCACAATTCATGCAACTGAAATCCTAAAATAATAAAAAAAATTACAATAGAAGAAAATTATAATATACAAGAATTTATAAAACCTGGAAACTATATAAATCATATTTTCAAATGAATCCTAAAGATTATTCTTGGATCATCGGAGCACCCTTGAAAGATCTAATTTCCACTAATACTTATGTGAACCGTGTCAACAAATTATTTGATATTTTCAATGCTCTATTGAAACATATTAATTCACAAAATAAATCTTTGTAAGGCTATAGATACAACAAACACCCCATATGAGTAATTTTACTACTATATTATTAACTACCCGTTCCTCAACTATCAAGACAGATGAACTACTTCAAGCCTTCCTAAGACTTCAACCACTAATATTCAATGAAAATGCTAACACAATGAATGCTGAAGATTTGATAAAAAAGATAAGATAAATACTGATCAGCATGAAATGCTCATCTATAGATGCAATAAGAATAACCATCTTTATGCGAGAATGAGAAGGCGAATGCTGGAGGGAAACCTCTTAAAGTTCGTAGGTCGAGATACTGAGAATATTCAATTGGAAGAATTTGTCAAGATCTTCAAAGCCAAATACATATTTCCTTCTACAGAAGCCATCATGGAAGATTTATATATAAGGTTATGTAAGGGCAATCGCAGTATCGTTGAATGTGAAATTAAATTTCAAAGACTATTCTGTTATGAGTGAGCATCGAGCCAGCTCGATGTAGCCAAATTTTAAAAGGATTAAAACCTTCTATAAAGAAGATTCTTATAGCTCTTTGAGTCTCCAAATTCTCTGCTCGAAAGTGAGAAAAAAATAGAAAACAGGGAACAAGAGAAAGTAGAAGAGCTAAGAAAAAGACCCTGTCTGTACATGTATAACATATTGAATACAAGATGCTGAGTGTAACAACCTTAGGTTGTTACTCTGGTTAATCTGGACTAAACCAAGTCCTGGTTCTAGCTCCATTATACTTGAATAGTAATTAGAACCTAACTATAAAAGTTTGAGATTCATCGAACCTCGATTGAATCAATTTGTTATTTTGCCAATTATTTGACTTAGAAATCATCTAAATTAATTTGACATCCAAATCAAAAAATGATTTCATTTTTGAATTCCCCATCTCCAAAATAGTTAGAGATAAATTATTGGAAATCATTTGATTTTTTTGAATATTTTAGTGCATTTAATTAATCAAAAAATTAGGTATATTAATTTGACCTCTAAATTGAAATTTGATATCATTTTTGAGTTCCTCATCCCCAAATTAGCTAAGGATGAATTTTTAAAAATTTTTGAAGCTCATTTTATTATTAAATGTTGTTAATTAAATTGTAGTAATTAATTTATTAAATAAGTTAATTTTTAATTAGACGTACCATTAATATTAACCGGACGGACCGTTTGATCGAACAACGCGTTAATCTGCACCGTTTGATTAGATCAACCGTCCTTATCGGACGGTTGAGGCCATCTCCCTCACTGAGAGCTGTGCGTGTCACGCAGAGCGCACGCGTGGTGGACACTGGCCGTGTGAATAAGCCTCGCACTGCTGATTACAACTCCCATACCTCCCCATTTTAATCACAAATGATGTCTTGACCTCGATTGCATCGTTAGTGATTGAACCTAGAGCCGAAGAACACAATCCTACATTCCCAAGCTTTTGATTTCTAACCGACGAATGAACCCTAAAAGTACCCCAATTCCTATCATTTCCTTTTCAAATTGGATACAATCTAGTTTCGTTTCTCTAGATCATCAAGTTATGAATGATTATTGTGTTGTTATTGCAAACACAGTAACATGAGCATCGCATCAAATGTGATTTGAGCTTCAATATCGGGATTACGATGACGGTTACCAAGTAAAGATAAAATCAACTAAGCACAACAAGATAGAAATCACATCACATACATAAGCACAATCATAAGCATCCAAACACAATGATATTTACATGAAAAACTCAAAGATGGGAAAACCACGGAGCCAAACTACACATAAATTTTCATTATGAATCAAGAAGATAGAGTTACAAAGAGTTTCACGTTCAAAAGAACAAGAAAGATAAACGACTTACATAGCCTTCCGATCGATTTCTTCTTCAGCAGGGAACACCAACTCTTACTATACACTGAAGGAGAAGAGGAGCAGCCACCACATCCTTAGGGTTATCTCCAACAAAACCCAAAACACTTAGCTTGCATTTGCCAACTTAGAAACATCTCTGTAATATTTCCTTAAATATCCAACCAACATTTGGTTCCCAAATGGTTCAAAATACCCCTCAAATTACTTAGGGAAACACCTAAATCGGAGTTGAAATTCGTCAGGCGCTATGATGCACCGTAGCACCCTGGTCTCAAACAGGAAGGCGCCAGGGCATGCTAAAATGCCCTAGTCACGGGTGGCTGGCGCCAGGGTACGCCATGGTGCACTACAGCACCCCAATCTCTGTTTGATGGCGCTGGGGCGCACTACAGCACCCCAATCTCTGTTTGATGGTGCTGGGGTACGCTACAGCGCCCCAGACTCTATTTGTTGGTGTTGGGGTACGCGACAGGGCCCCAGTCTGTTTGCTGGTGCTGGGGCGCACTACAGTGCCCCTGTCTCTGTTTGCTGGTGCTGGGGAGAGCTACAGCGCCCCAGTCTCTATTTGCTGGTGCTGGGGCTCTCTACAGCTCCCCAGTCTCTATTTACTAGGCATCAGGGCGCGCTACGGTGCGCTACAGCGGTCTAGTCTCTATTTGCTAGGTGTCAAGGTGTGCTACGATGCGCCGTGGCGCATGCTGTAGCTCAGCTTCCCCAAAATGTTCCGTATTGCCTCATTACCTCCCGGAAGCTCGTTGGTGTTTCATCAGCACCTCCATGATGATCTGAATAGTCTTAAAGAAGTTAATTTGCATTTAGATGGTCATGCTTGACAAGCATGTTGATTACTTAAGAACTTGATGTAAAAGAATATCATGCATCATCCATTTTTCTTCTAACTTACTATGGATCTAATGAGCCAACCTCTCTTTATATGCATTTTTATATTAATAATATTTTAGTTGTGTTAATGTGTGTGTGTGTGTGTGTGTGTGTGTGTGTGTGTATACATATGCAATGAGAGATGTCTAATGCATTGCTATTATTTCTTATGATGAGATAAGTGCACTAGTTTTATCTTTTTGAATTCACCAATTTCTTAAAAATTTAAACTTTTTAGGAGTTGGTTGATTAGTTTGATAGACCATTAACATATTTTCATCAAGCTTTCCACCAAGAGGGGATGTGAATATTTTTTCTAGATCTTTTATTTGTGATACAAAACTTCATGTTGATATTGTTTAAATGACAATTAATATTTAATTTTGAATGTGAGTTCCCATACAAGCACAATTTATGTTACTTTTCTTGAGCTCAATATTGGTTCATGTTATAAAGATATGCTATGACTTTTCCTTATATATTAACAAAGCTATTCTACTTTGACATTCCAAGTAAGAATCTCTATCATCCAACTATGGCTCATAATCTAGTGAAATTGGCCAGTGCTTCTAGAGTTTGATCTAGAGTTGGGCTATGGTGTGTCAAATTGATCTAGAGTTGTACTTAAGTTGAATCCAAAACTCATGCCATGCTTGACTCTACTTCCAAGGGTAACACATATCATCTAAAATGAGGGTTGATTGCTACCTTGCTTCTCCAATGACATCTTTTGGGGGAATAAGCACATCCATTAACAATATCTCATTCAAAATGGAATATGAGTGATGATGTGTATTTCTTATGGGATGTAAAATAAAACTTAGTTCAAAAGAAGAGAAAATGGAATCATATAAAAATATCTTAGAACATATGCTTTGAATTATGAGGGTTGACTAAGAAAGCACATAATATTTATTAGGAACTAATTGCAAAGGAATGTCACTATCAACCGTGCCATTCTTTTTTATAGGCCTGATGAGTCGATCTCTATCTATATTATTTAATTATTTAATAAAATTAATTTTCTTCTTAAAATGTGGGTGAAACATATATAATATAAGCAACCAATTGATCACAAAAAATATTACCTAAAAAATTTAAGAAATTAATTTTTAGTGCTGTGTGGAATAAAAAAATCTGATAGATTTGAATATGAAATAATCTAATTACATTTGAAGTATAATTATATTATTTTACCGTTTAATAATTTTTACAGAAAATTATTTTCTTATTTATCTAAAATAAAATAACTTGTGAGCATAATATTTTAAATAAATTGAGGATAAAATTATCCAAAAAAAAATTTTAAAATTTGTTTAGGATTTTGTTGAAATTTTATAATTTTTATAAACTAACATATTTGGGATTATATTTGTATAAATTACAATATAAAAAAATTATCACAAAACTAATGACGAAGTCACTATACTATATTTTTAATAAATACTTATTATAATAATATGCATTATTAAGATTCAATATTATATTATGTTTATAATATAGCTTTAGAGCTAATAGAGCGAGAACCCATAGGAAGATAGGTGCGGGAGGGCAGTGGACCACTGGCACAAAGCAAAGCAAGTACGACTTTATCAGCCATAGAAATGAATGGCGACATTGTCCTCGCGCAAGCCCTTCAAAATCTTTTCTATAAGCAAGCAGTTCTGCCATTCATTCCATGATGAAGCAGAACATGAGCGGGCAGCTTTTTGCAGCGAGCATTGCTAGAATTATTAATAGAACGAAAAACACTAGCTGAGGATATCATTTCTCATTATTGAAAAGAAACAAAGCACAGGCATTTTATATTAACTAGACATTGGCACATAATTAGCTAACAAATTGACAGTACATGTTCTATTCAGGGACAAACTAACAGCATTTTATATTACAGAAACTAATAACGTTACAACAAACTAGCATCAAGAAATAATGGCAGCAAAGAAAAATATTTGCAAGTAAAATAAATTTCTGCATTTGCTGGAGAAGACTAAATTTCTAGTAGAAAAATAAGTTTCTGCACTCAGGTCGGGCAGGAGAAGGACGAGCGCTATATGAAAGATACACCTAGGATCAATGAATGGGCTCATGAGGTCAAATTTGTAAAGAATAGTGGCTTGATGAATCTATATAGGGTACAAAGAACAGGCTAAGAAGAGAGGGAATGTCCCAATGCGAAATGAAGGGTGAGTGGAATTTAAAAAATATAACCTTCCTAATTTCTGGGATGAATTATATATAAATGATGGTGCCAGAAAGATGAACCTTTGTGAAAAGGCCAAACCCAATGCTTAAGTACTTCAATGTTTGTCGACTTCACAAAGACGTACTCGTCCAGGATTAATCAATGATTCTGACATAATCCATCCCTGCAAATAAATTTAATTTAAATGTATTTAGAAAAATGAATAAAATAAAATATCATGAGAATAAAGCATAGGCACACGATATTATGTTATTGTTTGCCTGGCAACTTGGAAATCAGCACATGAGTAATAAAAAATATGACGAATGGCAGGTGAGCAAGCCAGTTGAATTATCAAATCTAACATGGTCTCAATATCTTAAACTTGAGTGCAATTAACAATATCACTATGAGAAAAACTGCCATTATCATGATACTAATGATGAGGATGAGGATGATTTAATTGATGGGATTTGCACAAGAAGAAATAGACTACATAAGCAACTGCAAACAGAAATGCCATTAGAAATAACCTGGTCTGCAGCTTTCCTCTTGAAATCGTCATAAAAGGATGAAACCGCTTTACAAGACTCAGCAATTTGAGATTCTATGTCTATAGCTGTAGGCAGCAAATGATTAGACAAATTACTGTTCAGAGATGACTGAGAATGATGTGTTCGCTTCCTTGAAGACTGCTTTGCATTTCTATTTGATGAATCAAGAAAATGCAGAAGCACATGAGCCTGCAAACGCAGAGTCGATAAATAGCCAGCACAAAATTGCTGATTTCCTGATTTAATTAAAGTGAAACTGAACCTACATGAAATGCTGCCTTTAATATGTCGTCTGATTTTGCTTTATTCTTGAGAAGCGCATATATGTTTCCCTTTGAAGGATTATACGTCACTATATACCTTTCTTTCTGTGGGAGATAAAAGATGCAATAAGTAACAAATAGCCAAATTCGAAGAAAACAAAAACACTAACAGCATCCAACAGTCGGATGAGTTTAAACTTTAATCACAACAAACGAGCACGTGTGACAAAATCTGGGAGGGGAGCATTATTGCATTATTCACTTGTTGTGCAATTGAGCATCGAGTGCATCAGAGCAAGCACGCCTTACGCAAAGGCTAAAGATCGATCAGACAAAGAACAGACTTAAGGAAACCAAAGTAACCTACACTGGGCCCTTGGGCACACCCAAGGACCTGACAGTTTCTACGCAACCGGGAAGCCAGCACTATGGCACGCCCAAGTGTTAAGAAGTTTGTTGCAGAAACATTGTACAGAATTTTTGGCGCCTGAGCGCGCCCAAGAGTTGTGCACTGTTCAAGAAAAGCCTCAAAAGAAAAGCTTGGGTGCTTGAGCGCCTGGGCACGCTAAGCTCTCAAAAGTACTCAGCAAAGAAGCCAATAAGACCAAAGCTCGGGCACCTAAGCACGCCCAAGTACTGCACACTAAAACATTGGTGCACCAGATAGGATGTGTGGCACTTAGGCGCGCTCAAGTGCCCACTGCAACATGAAGACCAGAGAATTGCCCAAAAGCCCAGCACTTAGGCGTGATCAAGCACTAGGGCCAATAAAATTCACCACCTAAGCGCGCACAAGCGTCATGAAGCATGACCTTCTTTTACTATGTGTTATGTTTGATTTTGGATTTGCGTTTTGCCTTGCTTTGTGTGACTTGCTTGGGATCCCAATCGTAGTGCTTCAAAGGAAATCTTGATGCGATAGTTTTTCTCACAATTGGTATCCGAGCTTATTTCATGTAGTTGGGATATGTTGCAGTAAGAGAAATGGTAGACGAAGCGAGGTATCAGATCGATAAGTTCAATAGAACCAACTTTGCACTGTGAAAAATGCAGATTGTGAACTTTCTCCACCAAAAAAAAAATATCAACTGCTAGGTGGAATTGAGAAAAAACCAACGTATATGAGTGACGATGAGTGAAAGGTGCTTGGGAGAACAGCCTTGAGTTTAATCGCTTATTACTTGTATCCTCCGTTGCATTCAACATAGTTGATGAGAAGACTAATGCAGATCTCAAGAACGCGTTGTGCTGTCAAAAATGTATAAAATATCGTTGGCATCAAAAAAAAATTCTTGTAAAAACACATTTTTAATATGTAGATGGTAGATGACAGTTCCATAGCAAAACATCTAATTAATTTCAATGCGGTGACGAACCAACTGAACTCAATAAAGAAATGGGAAGTAGTGCAAGGGTCAGAGGAGAATAATTTCAAGCAGCATGCCCACCTGCAGCCGTGTACATTCTGATGTGGTTGTGTGGTACAAGTGTCCAAGTCTGTTGATCTATCAAGGCTCGGTCCTCGTCTTTCATGGCAAGCTTCCAGTGCTCCAATTTGATCGCGGCCGCGCAGGAGGAAGGCTCAGCGTGAGGAGTAATAGTAGATGAGGTTGAGTAGTGGCTTGGGTTTTATGGTTGCAGTTTTCAGGCGAGTTAGCATGGGTGTGAGGGAATATTTGGTATTGATTTCTTAGGGAGAGTTTGGGTAGGTGATGTGGTTTGTGAAGGATGATGATGATGATTGTGTTTTGAGTCTGGTTGGGTAGAGCTGTATGATAAGGTAAGAGACCAAGAGTAGAAGGGGGGGGGGGAGTGGAATTTTGGAGGGGTTTTTGTGGGAGCGTAGTTGAGGTGGGAACGAGTGTGAGCGGGTTGGTACATGAATTTGGAGATGCGGATGGAGTAGTAAAGGGTTGATTGTGTAAGGAGTGGAAATACATTTTCAATGAATCTTACGTGATGGGTAGAGTTCAGGTCCCAGTTTGGTAGTTTTTGTGCGAGGAAGGAGAGGGTATGACAAACAACGAAAAACCGAAGATGATTATAGTCGGGTTTGGTTTTATATAGAATTTGGAATTGTGAGTTATCATGAGTATTGGAGAAAGTAGGGGATTTATTAGGTAGGTGGAAGTGAGAGCAACATAAGCCCAGAAGTGCTCGGGTAGATGAGCTGTTTGGAATAGAGCACGAGTGATTTCTGTTATATGCCAGTGTTTGTGTTCCACAACTCTATTTTGTTCGAGAATGTAAGGACACGGCATTTGGTGGTGAATGCCAAGATTCTTGAGTAGGTCTGTGAAAGATGGTTTAGTTTTATTCATCACTTCTATTGGATTGGAGTTACTTTGATCCGTGTATTGATTGGCATTTGATGTATTTGTGAAAATGAATGAATTTTTGCATTTTTTCAGATTTTTTTATCAGAAAGAGCCATGTAATGTGAGCAATCATCCACAAAGAGTGTGTAGTATTTGTAACTTTCATTTGGATATAGTTGGAGCTGCGCCCCATACATCAGTACGTAGAAATTCAAAAACATTATAGTTTCAACTTGAATGTTTGGAAAAAGATTATTTATGGTGCTTTGTTTTAATGCAGGTGGGGTATGGAGTGGAACTGTTGCTGATGCCGATGGATGGAGGGTGCTTGAGGAGTAGTAGATGGATGGAGAGGCTAGGATGGCCTAGCCATAGATGCCATGAAGGTTCGGTTGAAGTTGTCGGCGATCAGAGAATGGTCTGACGGAGAGGAGTGACAGCATGGAGATCCTTTATGGTGAAGCCATCTAGATCGAACAAGATAGATTAGGAACTATCGGATTATAGTTTATGAATAGAAAGAAGATTGTATTGACATTGGGGAACTTGGAGTAGGTGATTTAAGAGAAAATTACGATTGGGAGTGGGAATGATGTCGTTGCCAATGCTAAAGATTTGAAGAGTCTAACCGCTTCCAACTATTACCTTTGTTCCCTTGATATGATTAAGCAATGGATAGATTGCTGAAATCGTTGGTAATGTGAGCCGAAGCACTTGAATCAAGGCACCAGCTGTGCGATCAATTGGCCCATCGGTTTGTAGTGCAGATGTGCTAATTGGAGTGTCATGGTAATTGATGTTCAAAAGTTGCCAACAATCCTTTGCTCCAGGTTTACCTCCAATTTAAAATTCGATGCAGGGGGCCCTGGAAGTTTTTTGCACCGGTGAAGTTCTTGAAGCAGCATGGAGGACCTACCATGCCCTCTGCTGGTTCTACCTCTACCTCTAAAATGGCCCAAGAAAAGAGACAGATAAAGGTTGTTGCTGGCTGGGGACGGGTTGTTGAGCAGAATTTCTGTGTAGGTCTTAATGAACATTAATTTCTTCGCTGCAAAAGAGGGAGTATAAATAATCCAGGCTAATCAGCATCAGTTTGATGCGGATAGCAGTTTTGGAGGCTTGATAGTTGGAGGGCATACCATTGAGGGTAAAAAGGATGATGTTCTCACTATCCACATTGGATCCGACGGCAGTAAGTTTGCCCACAATTGATTTAATTTCCGATAAATATTCATACATGGATCTATCCTTTAAGTATACATCGTGGAGTTTGTTCTTGAGTTTCGAGAACGATTGGGGGACTGAAGTCGTTTGGTTATTAGGGTGTTTCACACATCAACACACGAATCGGCATCCAGGATGAAGGGGATAATAGAAGTGGTTATGGTGGAGTAAGAAGAGATCAGATTTTGGTCGGCTGAGATCCAGGAAGAATAATTGGGCAAGAAGCTAGCTGTCTGGATCTGATCTGCCTAAATGTCCCTTTAGATTATTTCCTTTGAAGAGTTTAAGTACATGAGCTCTCCAAATTGGATAATTCTCAGAGGTAAGAGAAGTGTGGATGATGTTTTTGTTGTTGGACATTAAGTAGTTAAGATCATTTGATTCGGTGATGAACATGGTTTTGCTGCGAGATCTCAAACAATCGCCCGATTGCGATTCGACGTTCGTCAATTCCATGGATGATTCGGTTGGAAGCGCGCCAATCTGACGGAATTGAGCAGTCGTCAAGGTCAACGAGTTTGGATCTAGACTCGTACAACGCGATTGACAGAGACATCTCGATCAGGGATGGATTGAATACAGAAACGAGATCTACAAGCTCGATGAGCTTGGATCTGAATTTATGCGGAGATAAGGGTTGAAGAGGTACCAAAGAGTATTATTCCATCATGTAATAGGGTGATACATGCGTATTTATAGCTACAGTGAAGGACTCGTAGGGACCGAATTGTATCAGGTATGCGTTGATGGCTAGTACTATCCTCATCATCGTACAGTTTGAAAAGTTTTGATAGTGGTAAACATTTGTTTGGAAATGCTACTTTGAAATTTGATAACATTGTTGGTTTGATTCTTAGCTAGGAAGTTCGGAAGAGTTCAAAAGGTGAAGCATCTACATTGACTCTAAATTTAGAAGGCAGTAGAAGAAATCTGAACCTCAATATGAATCGGAGTAGATCCAAGTCCATGAGAAGCAAGTCTAAATCAAAGGGCAGCAAGAAAGGGCACTTGAAGAATGATTGTACAGCTCCAAGAAAAGGAGCAGCAGCTGAACGCAATTGCACAGCAATCATCACATCGAAATCGCTATCGAATGCTTTAATCTTGTCATTAAACAGCACAAAGTCTTTGTTAGTAGATTCGAGAGCATCATTACATGTCATGCTAAATAAAATTGTAGTTAAAACTGTCGCAGATGACTCCGAGAGAGTCTACATAGGAGACGACAAAGCATGTAGTATTGAAGACAAAGGAGATGTCGACATAAAAATGTTGAACAGATCTACATGGAAGCAAAAGAAAATTCGACACGTCCAATTGTAAAATTTGATCTCAGTGAACCAATTAGATCAATCCGGGTACAACATTGCATTCACTAGAGAAGCTACCAAAGGAGCACTAATGGTAGTGTAGGAGAATATTGAAGCAACACTTTACCTAATCAATAAAGTGTCAAATACTTTAGCATCAACCAATGCAAGAGATTCATGTTTGTACCACAGGTGGCTCGAACACATGAGCGAGAGAGGATTGAAGTCCCTCTCTCATGTGGTAAACTTCCAAACTTAAAAAAAATTGATTTGGATTTCTGCAAACACTGTATGCTGGAGAAGTTGTAGAAAACCAATTTTGTGAAAACAAGATGAGCCCAAACCGAACAAAAAAAAAGATCTGATACATATGTATGTTTAGGGTCCCCTGGGGTGGCTCAAACTATTTTGTCATAATCATGAATGATCACACTAGAAAGATTTGGGTTTATTTTTGAAAAAAAAAATCAGGTGTTTGGGTATTTAAAAATTGATTGGCTGCAATCGAAACTGAAGTTAGACTCAAATTGAAATAGTTGAGATTTTATAATAGCAATGAGGATAGTGATTAGGAATTCACAAATTTCTGTGTTGAAAAGGAGATTAGAAGAGAGTTTTCGGTCCCAAGAACACCGCAGCATAATCATGTAGCAGAAAAAATGAACAGGAATATCATGGAGCATGCTAGAAGCAATAGATTGCATGCGAGCTTTCCCAAAGAATTTTGAGCGAATGCTGTCAACTCAACAGCCCACTTGATTAATCGTGGACCTTCAGTTCCATTGAAGGAGCTTCTAGAAGAAAAATGAAGCAGCTGAAAAGTAGATCTCTCATATCTGAGAGTGTTTGGTTGCTCATCTTATATATAGACATCAAGGTGAACCCAAAAACGTTAAAGTGCGCATCCATTGTATACGACTCAGACGAGTTTGAGTATAGGATTTGGGATAACCACAACCACAAAATCATCAGGAGTAGAAATGCTATATACAATGAGAGAAATGTACAATGATCAAAACAGCTCTAAACTAAAAAATCTCGGTATATTGAACGTGAAGGCACAAATGAGCCCAAAGAAGAAGCCAATCAGAAGGATCAGCATTGCGTTACACCACAAACTCTTGTAGTACAGCTGAAGAAATTTGCCTGAGTTCCACGCACAGTATATGCATCCTTTATTTAATCAATTGCTAACATATGGCGGTGAACCAGAGAGCTACGAGGAAGCCATACATCTGGAAAACTCAAGCTTGTGGAATCTTGTTATGGAGCAGAGATGCAGTCCTTAGCAACCAATCTGACTTGGAATCTGATGAGCTACCCACAAGGGAAAAGACGCTCCAAAACAAATGGGTATACAATTTAAAACAGGAGCACGATAAAAGCAAACACTACAAGACAAGACTAGTCGTGGAAAGCTTTTACCAAAAAGAAGTTGATGGGGTGAAGTGGTGAAAGATGTTTGCACGAGGGAAAATGATTGTTCAACTTTGAACGGCAGATTGGAGAACCTAACGAAATCAGAATGTTACCAAATTTTAAAATATTGTTGCTGGAAAATTGTAGGTGCTGAATTCAAAGAAATTAGTGGAGGTTTGAGAGAAATATGATGAGTGGAGGGTCTAAACATCACACTTCGTACAATATTTGTAAAGTAGGCGATTAAATGGGCAAACAAAGTCAGAATCGAACGAAACATGATGCATTTCGAAGCTAGCAAATAGCACTTTGAAACACACCAGAAATCACAGAAAACAAAAAGGAAAACAAAGGATAACTACCAGGATTATCCACACCCTAGTCCTTCGAGATTGTACACATCTCAAAGCTTCATCGGTTGTGCACACCAACGGTCGTTCCGGTTGTCTACACCAAATCTCAAAATCTTAAGCCAAAATTCAGAGAAGAAAATATTCATTAACCATTAAAATTCATAAACATTACAATATATAAACCTTGCAAACCCTAGGGCCAACCCTTGATCAAATGACAGCAATATCCCTCCTTAACACTCTTTGGACACTTATGTAACTCTTCGACTCAACCTTGATGGAGGATGACTCAATGCATCATTGGTGGAGGATGACTCAATGCATCATTGATGGAGGATGACTCAATGCATCATGGCAATATTAATCACCAGCTTCATACATTAAAATATAAAAATAAAACAAAAACAAACAATCAGGTCCACCTGATTAATCCAAATAACTCAAAACATGATGACTCATTCGACGAACCAACGCAACAAACTAAATCCACATGCTTATGAAAATAATAATACAACATTATTGCATGAAATCACTCCTAAAACTCCAGAAAATAAACTAAAATTAATTCTTCAAATATTCAGCTCCGCAGCATAAGCTCACGTCACAATGCGGGTCGAACCCATGGTGGTTGTGCTGCATCTTTTTCTCCCTTGCCAAAAGAATTCTACTCCATGAAGTTCAAATCTAGGTAATCATCAAAAAGATCCTAGTAAAACTTTTGAAGCTCCATATTGTCACTCACGTGTCCTTAGAAGGCGGCTTATTCTTCTATTTAATCAAAATTTATAATCTCCATGTATGCCTGCATCAACCTTATTAGTAACAATAGATGCAATCTCAAATAAAGGTGTAGGAAACATAAGTGCAGACATGCCGGCATTCCCTACAATAGAGTCAAATCCTATATCTTTTGAAGTAAAATCAATAGAAAATCAAATCAAATCCTCAATATTAAATACAAGACTAATTAGCATATCAGGAGGCAAATCCAAGAGATACGCATTGGGTCTAATTTTCTTACTCACTCTAAATGAACCAATAGTTCGTACATATAGTTTATTATGTTTGATGGTGGCATACCTCTCAAAGCAGATGCATGCCAACACATAATCTCCCTCTTTAAACTCTCTTTCAATTCCTTTTGTATTTACTTGTTTAGCATATTTAATATTTGAAAGTTCAATTTGTGTTTTAATCGTATCATGCAACTTTTGAAAGTCAGTAGCAAAAAATATGCAGCATCTGAATATGGATGATTGGGAAGCTCTAAGAGATCTACATACTTCTGGGTTTAGAACCATATACAACCTCAAATGGTGTTTTCTTTGTCGTTGTGAAAATAGTACTATTATAGGCAATCTATGTAATAGATAGGTGAAGATCTCAATTACCTAACTTCTCCCCAACAAGACACCTCAACAAATTCTTCAAACTCCTATTTACTACCTCAGTTTGACCATTAATTTGGGAGTGAAAAGCAAAAGAAAACTTAAGGGTAGCACTTAATAGCTTCCAAAATGTTTTCTAGGAATAAGAAAAAAACTTTATATCACGATTACACACTATAGTGTTGGATACTCCATGTAGCTCAACAGCCTTTCTAAGAAAAACTCTAGCAACGTGAGATGGTTTGTGGCCTTAGAACATGGGATGAAATGTATCATTTTAAAAACCTATTCACTACTACAAATATACTATCATGTTGATGCATCGTTCTAGGTAATCCCAACACAAAATTCATCGATAAATCCTCCCATGGTCTATATGAAATAGGTAGGGGCAAATACTTACCAGATTTATGCTTAATCCATTTTGCTCTTCCACAAACTAGACATTGAGACAAGTATCTACCCACGTCTCTCTTCAATGATGGCCAGTAATACTTCTCCTTGACAAAATAGGTTGTTTTGTCTCACCCCAAGTGTCCTGCAATCCCTCCAGAATGCAACTCACTAATCAGAAAGATCCTTAAGTCCTAGGAATACACAATATCGGACCTCTAAATAAATACCTTTGGACAATGTGATAATTAGAACTAATTGGCAACAAAGTGTCACTCGTTTGGTTTAATATGATATGGAAATCAAAATAACACTTGTAATCATCCTTCAGTCTATCAAATCCCACAATCTCACTCAATAAAGATGCTACCACTTGTAACGACCCAATGCCGTCATTTTGCAAATTAGGTCAAAATTTGACTCAAAAATCAGGATCTCGGGTAACTTTAAAATTAGGGCAAACCTAAATATACCATTGGTTTGAGATAATTTTTAGATCAAAATGCCCTAGCTTGAGAGAAATCCGAATAATAAAAATTCCTGCTTTAATTTCTAAATTATTTAAATCAATAAATTAAGACAATTAAATGCAATGCCAAATTCATCAATTTTGGTGTCATTGAGTTAAGAATATTATTTAAAAGCTACACTAAAAGTTTCATCGAATTTGGAGCTCCGGTTCAATCGTATCTAATTTTGAAGTTTCAAACTTCATAAATTAATATAAAATAAAAAATTGCTCCAAAAAAAAAATTTGCATAAGGGTGTTCGTCTTATCGTAACACACCTCTATATCAAGTTTCGTTATTTTTGGAAGTCAAACGACAGAAAAATACAAAAATTTTTTAATTGAAATTATTTATTTAAATTTCATGTTTTTCCTTCCTGTTCCTCCCCCCCCCCGACGCAGGGTGCAGACTCTGTCGCACGTAAAGTCTGCCAGGCGGAACGCTGGGCTCTGTGCGCTGCCATCCATGTGCCGCCCCGATCGGCGGCAGGTCGGCGGCCGACCTACCGACCATACCACCCTCTCCTCTCTATATATACCCCCTCAGCCCACAACCCTTCTCTTCCATCAGCCTAACCTCCCTCAGCCAGCAAGCAGCCGCCACCAGCTAGTTGTCGCCTCCTCTGCTTGGGCCTCCCCACTCCGACCCCCTTCAGTAACATCCGGCCACCCTCCGGCTCCCGACAACCCTAACCCTAGGTGAGAGGAGGAAAAGAGGAGAAATTTTGCATTTTTATTTATTATTTTTTGTTTCTTTTGCATTTTTTTCATAATATAATCATTATTTTTTTCATAATAATAATAATTATATTATTTCCTTATCTCTAATAAATCATTATTATCATAATGATGATAATAAACATGTTATTAACATTATTATAAACATGTTATTAACATTATTATTGTTATCATTAATTAATAATGATAACAGTAAAAATATTATATTATGATTACTATTATTTTTATTCTGTCATTTTCAATTCAGTCATTTTTATTCTATCATTTTTTTTTAATTATTATTATTAATATTATTACTTTCTGCAACTTTTAATTACGATCATTTCCATTTTATCTTTTTCTTTCATATATTATTATTATCATTAAATAATGATAATAATAACACTATTGCTACCTTCAGTAACATAAAACTCTGTCTTCTATTAAGAAAAAAGTGAAAGAAAACAAAATAGAAAAGAAAATAATAAATATTCCTAAAAACATTATGCTACTTTATTTTCATCTCAAGTTTTATAAATCTCTAAGTATTGGCTAAAAAGGCTAATTTAAATATCAAAAACTTATGCAAATTTAATAAACTGTTGCATTTTTTAAACTAAAAAAAAAGTACCCAGTATATATACATGTATTATTTTTTGCACTTTACTGCTGCTTAACTTCACTTTGAGCCAAATTCATATTGATGCTTGGCTAGTCATTTGAAACCAACATCCCTTTATAAAATAGTTAGTTATTAAAAAAATGACATCAGTAACATACGTTGGTTGGTTACTGAAAAAATGATATCAGTATCATACATTGGTTGGTTACTGAAAAAATGACATCAGTAACATACGTTGGTTGGTTACTAGAAAATGACGACAGTAACATATGTTGGTTGATTACTGGAAAAATAGCATCAGTAGCATACATCTAAGTGACAATACACATTGCAAGAAATTAATTATCCATTTTGTGCTATTGCCTTATTTTTCCGACATTTTTATTACATCATTATTTTCGTTAAACACATCTTTACTAATACAAAATATAATATTTTATTGTTTATTGCGGTACTTAGAGTATTCTCTAATTACTGGTAATTCCAATCCTGGTCTTGTTTTCTTTACAATACGAGGTCAGGTACTTCTGGGAGAGCTCGACTGAGAACTTTAAATCATATATTTTCAAATTGTGGATAGATCTACGATGCTACTTTTTATTTTATTTTCAGCTTATCTATTATGGATCTACGATGCTACTTTTTATTTTATTTTCAATTTATCATCTATTTTAAAAAGATGAACTTTGTAAGAAGTGTATGTTGGCTATTTTATAATATAGAATTATGATGAATAAAAAATATCATTTGGCTTTTATATGTGTATCTCTTCTCTTTTAAATTGTTCAATAGGATCTGCGGTTTATGAATACCTAATGCCAAGGTAATTCTCACTGAACCGACATTCGAGTCATCACACCACTAAAGTTACCAGAGATAATGCATCGGCAAGTTTACTCTCAACACCCAGTTTATATTTTAGAACAAACAACAATTCTTGTAGATATTTTATCTATTTGGAGTACTGATGGTTCAATTTTTTGGCATTTATGAATTTCAAAGCATGGTAATCTGCGTGCAAAATAAACTCTCTATGTAAACAAAAAATGTAGCCAGTGATTGAGCAACTAAATGATAGCATAGAACTCTCTATCGTATGCGGAATATCATTGCTTCGCCTCATTCATCTTTTCACTAAAATATGCAACAAATTTTCCATCTTGCTGCAACATTCTGCTTATGCCAATCCTAAGGCATCACAAGCGACCTCAAAAGATATTTCCAAAATCAAATAATCGAAAAACATGTGAAGTTGTCATGACTCTCTAGATATGTTGAAAAGCTTTATCAGCATTATGCGTCCAAACAAGCTATCCCCCTTCTAAAATTTTTAACAAATCTCCTGTAAAATATTGCTAACCCATGGAATCTTCAAACGTCAGTGAAACTTGCAGGTGTAAGCCAATCAACAATCGCTTGAAAAATGACAGGATCATGTTTGATTCCTAAAGATGATACTATGAATCCTAAAAATACAACCTCATATTGCATGAAAGAACTCTTCTTATTATTTATGGACAATTTCTCTGCTCTAAGCATTTCCAAAACTATCCTCAGATGTTCTAGGTGTCTCTCCTCATTCGTGATGTAAATGAGTATGTTTTCAAAATACATGACCACAAATTTTCCAAGAAAATGTCTCAACGTCGTATTATTCAACCTCTTAAAAGTGCTTGGTGCATTGGATAATCCAAATGGCATAACAAGCCATTCATAAAGGCCTTCCAATATTTTTAAATCAGCCTTCCATTCATCTCCTGGTCTTATTCTAATATGATGATGGCCACTCTTGAGATCAATCTTGGAGAACAAAGTGGAATTGGCTATTAGATCTAACATATCATCGAGGCGAAGAATAGGAACCTTATACTTAATAGTAATTTTGTTTATAGCCCTACTATCAACACACATTCTTCAAGTGGCATCTTTCTTTAGAGTTAATAGGGCGGGCACAGCACAAGAGCTTAAACTTTCTCTTAGGAAACCTTTTTTGTAATAACTCATCGTCTTGACGTTGCAATCCAACTGTTCAGTAGGATTAGGGTATATTTGGCAATTGAGAACCCGGAACCAAATCAATAACATGCTGGATATCACGAAGCGGTGGTAACTCATTAGGTAAGTCATCCAAGCTTGTTTCAAGAAATTCTTTCAGTAATCTCACAACAAATTGTGACAGATGCACACCATCATAATTAAGTACAATCTCCTTCACATGTGAAATGTGCATCGTTGTAGATCCAACAAATTCTTTCTTCAGTCTCTTCAATCCGACATACTCAACATGAAGGTCAACAAATTGTGGTTCTATAACTAAAAGTAGGCAGTCAATGGATAGTGGAATAGACAGTGATATGGTGATCAATTGTAATCTATCTCATTTCTTTAGTTTTAGAGATGGTTTTACACTTGAAGGATGACTAGTGGTGGGTTTGGAAGTCATGAGGCCTACAGATGGTATGAAAGTTGATGATGCTAATGTTGCACTAGAAGTACATGAGAGGTGGTGTTCTACCTATTAGTATCATGGGATACAACTTAATCGTCTTTTGTTTGAATTTGAAAACATGGGTTTCCTTTCCATAGTGAATCACATCCATGTCAAATAGCCATGGTCTTCCTAAAATTATATATGCTATGTCCATAGGAAGAACATCATACCAGATCTTATCTACATAACTTCCCATTTTGATGGGTACTAAGCATATCTTTGAGTCACTGAGAGAGATGCTTGATTAACCTAACTAACCTTCAATGGAACTGGTTGCGGTTTGGGAACTAATTTAGCCTTAGACTGTGTGTGTAGATACTACATTCATCGCACTACCTCCATCAATGATTAATCTACATCCCACCCCATTGCATGACGTAAACACTAAAAATATTCCTTCTCCAACCCTCCTCACCAATAGTAGTGCTCAAACAATGGATTACACCCAAATGTGTATCTTTATTGAGTTCAATCTCTTCATCTACAAACTGATCACCCCATGAAAAGACTCACACTCTTCTTCCTCAGAGTCTTCTAAAATTGTTGTAGTCAAAATGGCCTTACACTCATGCATCAAATGTCCTTTCTTATTAAACCTATAACAAATAATATTCTTGAGTGTCCTGCTGGTCTGTGCTACAAATGTTTTTGCAGCAAGAGCAGTCTGAGTTACTATTGGTCTTTGACTAACCTTTGGAGTTGGCATTACAACACTCTTTGATCAAGATGATGATGCCTTTGGTTGGGATTCTAATAATAAAACGTCATGTACAGCTTCTACAGTTTGTGGATCCCTCAACTCTATGTTTAAGATCCATTATTAATCCCAACACAAATTTATTAACCAACCAACCACCAATCAGGATCTTGACAATTAGTCCTAGCTGCTAGATCCTCAAGGTATTAAGATACTAAATAACACTCATGGATCCTTGTCTGAGTGTCATCAACTTAGTATGTAGTTGCTTATGGTGATAACATGGACAAAACTTGTCCCTAAGCACTTCCTTCATCTCAAGCCAACAATCTTTCTCCTACCTCCCCTTTCTTCTTTTAATCAAAAATCATTCCAAAATATCTTAACTTGACCAATTAACTTCATCATTGAAAAAGTCACCTTTTGATAGTCATCCAACTCATGCCACTCAAAGAGTTCTTAAATTTATATCAACTAATCAAGAAATCTATCAGGATTGTGTATGCCATCAAAAGTGGATGTCTCTACTTTAATACCCCTCAGTGGGTCATACTCATTTCCTTCTTTTTCCATACTTCCTCTTGTAGCAGCACATCTAAACTGCAGCTCAACCCTATGCCTCTCATGAAAATCTCTTCACCTAGCACAACCTCATCTAAATCAGAATCTTCCCTAGGGATGTTTTGTCTCCTAAAATTGGGGTTCCTCCCCACATCAAATTCTTCATATTCATGTCTACGATGATTGGGAGATTGTGACATCGTGGAGGTTGTGGATTCAGTTGTGTGGGTGGTAGAGCTTGACGATTTTCTCTAATAGCCATATTTAATCGACCCAATTCTTCCATTAACCTCACTAAAGTGGATTCTACTCCTTGCACTCTATGTTCTAATTCATTTCTAGGTGGTTCTTGGGAAGTGTTTTAATCATTCAGTATTGCGAATATCTTTTATCACAAGTTTTCACAAGTACAATCAAGTAAAACACAATAATAACAATCAACTTTAAATATACTAACCAAAGCAAATACAACAATAAAACATAATAGATTGTTCAAATCAGCAAGTAAAATATGTGGTTTGCACCTTATGATGGCTCTCTTAGGTGGAAACGCTTCCTTGCAAGTGATCACTCAAATTTGGCTCGATAGGTTCGGGGGAAATAGGGTAGGTTTGGTGGTGAAGCTCACTAATGAACCGGGATGCAATTTCAACTTTTCAAACTTGCAACAAAGCATGGAATAGCCCAAGACTCAACAAGAGATTCAATTAACAAATTCAAACTGATTTTAAAACAAAAAATTGCAAGGTCATACCTCCGTGCAGGATGCACGAGTAATTGTCCACTTTAAAAGCTACTAGCACACTTCTGAAGATGATTTTGAACTTTTTGTCGCTTCTGGGTCGAAGTTTGTTCTATCACGAATCCAACGCAACTTTCTGATTGCAATTCCAAGTCTGGATGAGTTCGCAGCGCTTCCTAGAAATTCATTGTGTAAATGTCTTCAAATGTATGTTTCGAGTGACCTGCTGGACCGGTCACCAGAAGACATATGACTGGCTAAACCAATGACCAAGCGTTTCAGGAATTGAAGGAGGGACAAAAAGAAGAAATTAAAAAATTTAAAAACTGTGTAAATAAATTTCGACGTTCCAAACAACTTTCTCTTCTATGTCAGAGTCGTGAAACTGAGCTCTGATACCAAAATGATGGGGTGAAGTGATGAAAGAGGTTTGTCGAACAGCAGTTTGGAGAACCTAATGAAATCAAATGTTGTGATATTTTAAAATGTTGTGTGGATGGAGGATAGGAAATTGTAGGCGTTGACTTCAAAAGAATTAATGGAGGTTTGAGAGAGATATGATGAGTGGAGGGTCCAAACGTCACACTTCGTACAATGTTCGTAAAGTGAATGATTGAATGAGCAAACGGAGTTAGAATCGAATGAAACATGATGCATTTTGAAGCTAATAAAGAGCACTTCGAAACACTACAGAAAATCATAGAAAAAAAAAACAAAGGATAACTACTATGATTATCCACACCCTAGTCCTTCGAGGTTGTACACATCTCGAAGCTTCGTTGGTTGTGCACACCAATGGTCGTTCTGGTTGTTCACGCCAAAATTCATAAGCTTAAGCCAAAATTCAGAGAAGAAAACATTCATTAACCATTAAAATTCAGAAACATTACAATATATAACCCTTGATCAAATGAGCACAATATCCCTCCTTAACACCCTTCGGATTTCCAAGTGACTCTTCCACTCCTCAACCTTGATGGAGGCCGACCCAAAGCATCATGGCAACATTAATCATCATTCTCATACATGAAAATATAAAAAAAAATAATCGGGTCCATCTAATTAACCCAAAAAACTCAAAATATGACTCATTCAGCGAACCAACGCAACAAACTAGATCTGCATGCTTATGAAAATAACAGTACAACATTCTTACATGAAATTACTCCTAAAACTCCAGAAAATAAACTAGAATTAATTCTTCGAATGTTCATCTCCTTAGCATAAACTCGCATCACAATGCGGGGCCAAACCCATGATGGTTATTCTGCATCAGAAGGGGTTCGTTACACGGAGATTTTCTCTCCAGTAGTTAGAATGACAACAATTCATCTGGTACTGAATATTGTGGCAAATGAGAATCTACACTTGGAGCAAATAAATGTTAAAACATTATTCCTTCATTGGAAGCTGGAGGAGGAAACCTATATACTGCAATCACAAGGATTCAAGACAACTGGCAAGAAAATTTGGTGTGCAAACTTAAGAAGTGCTTGTATAGATTGAAGCAAGCATCGAGACAATAGTATGAAAATTTGACAAGCTGTATTGGAGAACTGGTACACTCTATGTCAATCAGACCATGATTGCTACATAAAACAATTCGACAGTCACTATAAAAATACTATTGTTATATGTGGATGGCATGTTGATTGCAAGAGCTGATATAGAAGTAATCTAGCACATCAGGGATCAGCTATGGAAGGAATTTGAGATGAAATATCTCAATGGCACAAAGCAAATTCTTAAGTTGAAGATCCATAGGAATACAGAAAATAACTCTAAAGATGAGCCAGCATGATTATGTTAGAAAACTTTTGCAGAGGTTTAACATGGATGCAGCGAAGTCTGTCAACACGCCATTGAGAATCACTTCTGTCTATCAAAGGAACAGTCACCCAAGGACAATGATGAAAAAGAAAATACAAGTGTTCCATATGCTTCAATCGTCGAAAGCTTGATATATTCCATGATCTGCACACGTCCAAACATCGTTGACGCTGCGGTAGTAAGCAAGTTCATGAGCAATCCAAGGAAGGTGCACTGGGAATCTATCAAATAGATCTTTTGTTATTTGAGAGGAATGATGAACAAAGCACTGTGTTTTGGAGGATCTAAAATCGAACTATAAGATTTTGTAGACTCATATTTAGCATGAGATGTGTACAGGAGGCGGAGCACGATATGTGTTTACTATTGGAAGTTTTGTTGCTAGATTTCTAAGCCACAAAAGACTGTGTACTATCTACCATAGAAGAGGAATACATTGCAATCACAAAGGAAGGAAATGATCTGAGGCTTTATGGAGAAATTTGGTGAGAGGCAGAAGAATAGCAAGTTGCATACTGACATTCATTTAGCCAATGACATTGCATTCCATACCATAACAAAGCATTCATCTTTAAAACCATTTTAGGTGAAAGATGGTTTATGCTTGAAAAGCTCCACATTTCAGAATCTAATGAACATGCTTAAGAGGTAATGCTCAATAATCTGAAGCTATGCATAATTTTAGTTAGCCTTGGAATGTGAAGAAGAGGCTTGGGTTGAGCCACGCTAGTAAGGAAAAACATTGTTTGAAGGAGAAGGATGTCTAATGCACACTCAATCTCCAAGTGGGAGGTTGTTGTGTAATAGAGCCTCAAGTGCGCCAAAGCCAATACATGAAGGCAAGAGATTAATTGGAGATCCATTGAGCAAAGAACAAACCTAAATAAATCAAAGTAACCTGCTTGAGGCGCTTGTGCACGTCCAAATGACAGACAGTTTCTATGTATAGCTGAGAAGCCCGCGCTTAGGCACGTCCAAGCACTGAGAAGTTTGCAATAAAAACACTAAACAAAACTCTAGGCACCCAAGCATTGAACATTGTTCAAGAGAAGCCAGAGATGGCAGAAGCTTGGGCGCCTAGGGACCTTGGCGCACCCAAGGACACTGAAGTACTCAGCAAAGAAGCCAAGAGGACTAAGGCTTGGACGCCTAAGCATGCTCATGCTCTAGACACTAGAACATCGGTGCAGCAGACGGAAGGTGCCGCACTTGGGCGCGCCAAAATGCATGTTGTAACATGAAGATCAGAGGATTGCCAAAGAGCCCGACGCTTAGGCGCGCCAGGGCTCAAATTGCTATTCAACCAGAGACAAAAAGCTTGGAGCTAAGGAGCGCCTAGTCGCCAAACAAAGCGTGACTTGCGCAAAGGAAGAATCTATGTAAGATTTTGGGAGTTGTTTTATCATATAGGAGCTAGCTTTCTTAAGAAATATTAAATGGATCTTTGCCTTAGCTTATAAGCCAAGGATAAGGATAAGCATTGTTGTATGAATGTGTGAAAGCTGAGTTAGATGCCAAAATTAAGAGGTAAAGAGTGTTGTGTGCAAGGGAAGAAAAAGATCATCTTCTTCCTAGAGAAAAGGGTGAGTTCTACGTGAGCTATTGTAAATTTGTACCTCCTTTATTTTAGTAAATCACTGTTCATAATGGTGACTCCATAATTTTTCCTCATTTTTAGGTTTTCCACCTAAATCATATGTTCCTCTATGCTTGCTTTCTTTGGGTGCTATCTTTAGTTTTGGATTTGTGCATTTTGTCTTATTGAGTTGTTGTTCATTGTATGACTTACCTGAGATCCTCATCTAAGTGCTGCGAAGGAGAACTCGTGGTGGCAGTTTTTCTCACAATATCACTAGTATAGCAATATGCAACAGAAACAACACTACTAGCAAGCCTTAATCCCACTAAGTAAGATCAATTACATGAACCCTTCATCTACATTATGCACAAGTATATAGCAACCCCTTCCTACACTCCAACAATATGAAATTGTTCATAATACTTGTGTCATGTCCTTTATAGTTTTCCTCTTCTTTAATATGAGTAAAATTCAAAAACTCAGCTTTTCTAATCAAGGGTTCAAATGGTCTACACTTAATATGCTCAAACCATCAAAAAAGACTTTCTCTAAGCTTATTCTCAAGTTGAAGCCATTACAACCTTTATACAATAAACTCATTTATCCCCATCCCCTTACAATATGCTTCCACTTTACCGACCAACATTCTGCCTAAAATAGTATAGTCACTCTTATAGGTGTTCTATAACAAACATGTGCTGCATGTTAAATATAAATCAGCATGACAAGCATAAAGCACAATAAAGTTGAAAACACACCTCAAACAATGGTTCCATGTCAAGAAATGTCGATGGCTCCTGAAATGCTTCTCCAAATTTAGATCCTAAATGAAGAAGGTATAGATTTTCTAGTAATCTCGCATGTAAAAAAAAATAACAGAAACACAATAATCCAAGTAGATACCTATGACTACTGCTGTTTGTTTTGACCACGGGAAATTGAATATATTTTCTTTGTAGTTGCCTTCCTCCAATGAAGGAACATTCCCTGTGAAAACAGAATAAAAGAACAATAAGCTGCTGATAAAGTGCAATATTAAGCCTTGCTCAATTTGTTGACAAAATCAGTTAATATATATGAATAATGATCACGCCACACTCTAATCAGCAAACGCACAAGTCAGCCGATACAACCATTAAATTAAATTAATCAAATTCATAAATTTAAAAATGGGTATTACCAGCTGCAAATTTTAGTTATTAAACTTCTCATTGGTTTCATTGGCAGCGCATATCATTCACAAAAATGCATTGAAGGCAACACATACAATTACACAACATACCATATAGCAAGTCTTTTAATATTCAAGTATTCTTCATCTTTAAGTTCCCAAAACTCGTTAGAGTCAACAATTGTCAGACTTGCACCAACTCAAAAAAAGAATTTTGGAAACATGACAAATTTATAGCTTTAGCTGCTATTGGCAAAATATGCATTGTATTCATGTTAAACAAAATCTTCATTTGGTTCAACATGTTGAACTTATGCTTCAAATTTTTAAACGTAAGAAATTAAACTGTAGAATTCTAGCGCAGAAATGAAAAGCACCACATGACAATAACTATGTTGCACATCACATAGAGGGTACACTCTCAAAATGACATGTTTGAAGCATATGTTCTATAAACAAAGATTCCAGTTTGGCTGGATGAATTTAGAATGCATGTATTTTGCAGTTGATGAGTCAGAAAAATGCCTGCATGATAAAAATGCACTAAAGAGTTCCTAGTGCTCATTTAAGGATATTAAAAAATAAAATGATGGTAGTTCCTAGTGCTCATTTAAAGATATTATGCTTCTAGCGGAGAAGTAGATGGCATGCATGATATTAAGGAAGAGATTATTTATAATGTAATTTATATTATATTATATGGGGGCTTTTACTAATAAAAATATAAATTTCCAATGAAAGAGACGTGAAGAGCGAAAAAACAAAGGGATACTTAGGTGTGCAAATATTATATCTTTAATTCAATTATAAAGGATAATTTATCAAAATGTTTCTTTAGGTGCATATGAATTTCAAAATATCATGTAAATTATAACTTTATTTCTTGTTAGACTTCACATTTTTACTTAGTTGTCACACTCAAACCCCCAACAAGTAGTATCAGAATGATTTTGGTCCCACAACAAGTACCATAATAGTGTGATCCTATCAACAAATTCTATGAAGAGAAAGAGATCAAGATCACTATCTTTCATTTGAGTTGTGCACTAAAAGAAACTTGATTAATTCAACCCATCCCACTTCATGGCTTTACAATTAGCATATAATTTACCATGGCCATCCCTTTTATCTTCCAAATTCTTGACCACCATTAAATACTCTAAAATTAAATAATCATCCCAAATTGCCCGTATACATAAAAACTTTTTGAGGATATACACTTTTTGATAAAATATTGATAGTTGTCTTATAAATGACAAAACATTTAACATTTATAAGAAAATTTCAAAATCCTTAACAACTACCATCATTTAGTGCAATTGTGATGATATTATATCTTAGTTTGTCAAGGCACCATGTCTTTGGGTTAGCCCAACATTGAAGTCTGTTTGGGACAAATACAATTATTTAAAATGTCAGGTCTAAAGTTTATGTTAAGAAAAGTTGTTGAAGTTTTTGTCTTAACTTAGTGCTATCAATTAAAAATTCAACACCAAATTGCCTTGATATCAAAATGACTTGAACCCTAAATTTTTTGTCAGGAGCGAGTCTTTCAACGAGAATGAAATCAGGAATCACTACCTATAGCGATAGGTTAATATTGTCATTTGGCATTCATATATGCACAATAAGAGCTTTTTAAGAAAACGAAACAACTCACAAATGTGGTTCAGCTTATTTTCTTTAACAGGCTAGTTTTTCAAAATCAATTAGATACAAGAAACTCTAAAGAGTTCACGTATGATTAATGACTTCATTTTTTAGCCTCATGAGTTTTTCACATACCATATTTGAGCAAAGAATAAGGGTGACTCCCACAGCTGCTATAAATAGTTAAGGCTGTGTGCATCATGCTCAGCAATGTTGAAAAAGCTCTTCTCAACTAGTAATGATGACATACGGGTATAAATATTATACCGCATTAGTTAGCTTGAAAATTTTTTTGATATTGAAATAACATGTGTTTGACCTAATTCACAGGCTTAATTTATTGGGTTAAAAACTTATTTGAATATTAATGCACTATGCTCAAACATATTTTATTACTATGGCATTATGCCCAAACTTAATTTATTGGGTTGGAAACTAATCCATTATGCTCAAACTCTATTCACATCCTTAACACTAGTGTCATGATGGCAAGATGGCAATATTTGAGCCATTAAATTTTCTTTTTATTTTTGTGGTGGAAGCAAACTTTTAGCATTAAAATGTAGCAAAGAAGCTTTGAGGATCAACTATTAAATGTCATTGAGAATTAGAAAAGATACAAAAAACTTCAAGGCAAGAGATTAAGGAATGATCATTTCAAAAAGTGCAGAAACCTAACCTGTTTAGATTTAAGTTTTAGAAGTAAATTTTTCAGAAGGCCAATTTGGATATTATAAACAAGCTTTCCCGTGGTGGTTAGGTCAATGTTTTTTTTAGATTTGTGATCAAGAATTTATTATAAATGCAAACCCTTATAGTTAAGTATCCCTCCTATTTATAAAAGAAAACTCTCAATTAAGGACTATTAATACACTTTGATAGGCATTGTGATTCGTAGATGAAAGCAGACGGATCAAGATTACATGGTTGTCATCTCATGTCAAATTTTGGTCGAATCTATCAACATCATAGACAAATTATCTACGCCATTCAAAGATCAAAATTAGCAACCAATAGTTGCATCATTTCAAATATTCTGATCAAATTATATGATATTTATTGAACTTTAACTCTTAAATTGGCAAAGTGCTGGTCGTACCATCTTACTCAATAAATTATTGTGTAGTGAGCATGACCATAGCTGTTGAAGATTAAGAGGCATGCTTAACTAGAGAGATCATTTAAAGTCTCAGCTAAGCGTTCAGGCATAAGTCTAAAATTTTGAATTTGGGTTTTGGTTTGTTGATTTTAGTGGGAATTTAAGGGAATGTTAGTGGTGAGATTAGCCCAAATTAAGTTTAGAGTGGAAAGCTTAATAGCAATTGTGTGGCCCAAACTTAATTTTAGTTGGAGCTTACATCGGTTGGAAGCCCAAGTTTAATTTAAAATGGGGCTAACCCTCATGGCTTTAATGATTTAGACAATCTGGCAAAAATGTTGGGTTAGAATTGTGGTGGGGCTCACGACCTAATCATTAGGACAAGGTGGCCCATAGCTTTAAAATATGTTTTAGATATTTTAATGTTAATATAGATTAGGGTATATGTCTTAGTGTCATAGAGTTGTGATCAAACGGATTAGATCACTCAAGGATTTAATTCAACTATGATTTATTAGATCTACTAAAAATCAATTAATTAAATTGGCATAAATTGATTACAATAGTTTAGGCCAACTAGGAATCACATCTTCAAGATGGATGTTGGTTTGATTAAAATTGTTTAAATCATCCAGGGATCAGATATTTAAGCTCATATCAATTAGGCCATTTAACATGTCGAATCAAATATTTTGACTTAAGTTAAGTCTTTTAAAGTTTAGCACAATTGACATAATGAGTATAGATTAGCATAGGCCAAGTCAAGTAGATTATTTAGGGTTTGCGTTTATTTAACAAAAAGTACCTCAACTAAGAACAATTACTTCACTAAAACCCTAACATAATAAGGGATTTATACCCTAGCATAATAAAAATATTTACACCTCAAAACAATCAATGAATCCTCATATAATCCTAACATAATAAGAATATTTATACCTCAAGTCTTCCAACCCCCAAATACTGCAAAACAGGCCTCAATTATGTGCCTGCACCTATAATTGCACAAGTTATACTACACATGGCACTAACTCAAATACTAATTTCTTTATAACATTTCATTAAAGTTACATAATAATTTTTTTCTTAAATAAATCAGTACTCAACCCATCTCTCAATGATGGCACTAACTGTAAAATTGAATATTATGTTAAATCTGATGTTCTTCTCTCTCTATTCAATTGTCATAAGGCAGAAGTTACTCTCCTTGACTATGCTACCTTTGAATAGTTAAACTCCTAGTTCACCCAATGCATTTCTTCTTTTGCACTCCTTTTTACTATTATTTTTTCCTTTTTACTTAAGACATTTTGGCTTAATGTCATATTTCATTACACTTATATTAAGTAGGATATATGCTTAATTGAAGAGTTAGAATACTTACTTTTTTTTTTGCAATGATCTTTGTCATTCTTCAAAGATTTCTCGAACCTCTTTGTTAATGTTCTTATTTGTTCATCATCTAAATCTTCATTATTTGATGAGCCTTTGACAACTTCTTAAGCCTTCAAGGCAATAAACTTTTTTTTTGGAATTTATTTTGTTTTCTTTGTGATTTCATATGATTATTAATATGCTATTAGAGAGCTTATAAGAAAAGAATTTAACTTCTTTTCATTAATAAAGGTTTTTCTAAGAGAACGGAGAGTGGCAATGGATTTAGTTAATCTTGTATGCTCTCTAATATGTTTTCTTCGGGTTTCATTCTAAAGAATTCATATGCATAAAATAAAGTATTAATATGAGTGTGATTATCAATATAAGTTTATCCATTAATAACTAAAGTATTCTAAATTTTCTTAACAACTGTGCATAATGAAACTCTCATATAATCTTCTTACTTCATTATCCGTTCATTGATTATATGAAGTAGGTTAGTATAACACTATTCTATCATTATCCATATAATTGCATAAAACATCATAGTTTCATTTTCTAGAAGACAACTTATTAAATAAAGCAATAGAGAGCAAACATAATGAATTTGAACTTAAAAAATAATACTTTTTTAAATGAGATTAATATATTTGAGATATTTATGAAAAGCAAAAAGTAAAGTAAAAAGCAAAGAAAAAAAATGCATGCAAATTTATAGTAGTTCGAGTCAACCACACACGATACAACCACAAAGGTTCATCATAATCAAAATTCAACTGAAAGTGATTTTCTCTTTCGCTATTCCACGGTAGGCGAAGAATCTCGCAAAGTTCCTACTTTGAACGTTTTGACGTGGAGCTGTAAAAATTCCCCTCCTCTAAGTCATTCATTAGCAGAGATGCCAAGATCTTACTTAACAATTTGACCGTAGAGCCGCAAAGCTTTCCCTCCTTCCCTATGCAATGCAGAAGCAAATTGTCCTTGATCCCTCCTTTGCAACTTAAAGCTACGGAGCCTTCCCTCCTTCCCAAAACATGGTTAAGACAGAGCTTTCTCAGTCCCTCCTTTGCAACACCTTGTTTGAAGTAGCTACGACAATATCACTTGAACATTTTGCAAGAAGGTACGAAACAAAAAATAAGGAAAACTAAATATTTATAGTATACTGTAAAATCCCCAAAATTAGATCTTCTAAAACTTAGAGAGAGAGCTAAATCTTTCTCAAAGCAACTTTTTCTTTTTATGTGTGTCTTCAATTGCTCCACCTGAAGATATACAGTTTGCACAACTCTAAAATTAATATGGAAGACCCACCTTAGGCCTAATCCTCCTTTAATAAGAATAGTTTTTCTAAAAACACAAACTAAGTTTCCTTTATTTACCCAACAAGTGTAACATACTCATAGAGCAACATGATTTCTAGAATGATTAAATCTTTTTCTATTCCTAGGTGTCGAATAACTAGAATAACTTCTAGCTTCATACTCAATAATTTATTGTACAATGATTGGAAAATAAGCTTGTGTTCTTTATTTTCTTAAATCAAACTAAAATTTTCCTCTTGGTCAATATCATTTAATCCAATCTTATAATTATTTGAAATTAGGTTAATAAATTATTATTTTAAAGAAGTAAGTTTGTTCTTAAAAGTTGTATTTATGAATTTGATTCAAATAAAAATTTCTTCAATTTCTTGTGTTCTTTCTTTAAAGTTACATAAGAAGCATATTGTGCCTCTAAAATTAGTAATAACTTAAGTAAATTGCTATTTACCCCATCTCCTAATGATTGTGCTAATTCTAAAGCTAACTATGATGTTGATTTCTCTCTCTATTCAATTCTCATTAGGCAGAGGTTCTTCTCCTCAAAAATGCATTCCTCCTTTCCACTTCTTTTTACTATTATTTTTTTCTTTTGACTACAAACAGTTAGGATTAATGATCCTTTTCTCATTGCATTCATAAGTAGGAGTGCTAGAATTATAGAAGAGTTAGAATTATTACATTAATTGTGGTAATGATCTTTATCATTCGTCAAATATTCCTTGAACTTCTTTGTTAATGTCCTTATTTGTTCGTCATCTAAATCTTAATTGTTTAATGATTCTTTGGCTACTTATGCATTTATAAGGCGAGTAACTTCCTTTTTGAAGTTTCTTCTTATTTTTCCTTTTGTGATTTGATGTAATTTATTCATATACTATAAGAGAACCTAGATACAAATCTAAACAACAGGTCTTAAAATCTTCAACTTTTACCTCAAGTTGGACTTTGGAGTCCCAACTAAGTTGTAGGGTTCTATGAAACTTAACTACATTCTCTTTATTAATAAAGGTTTTTTCTTAAAAAATGAAGAATTGCAATGAACTTAGTAAATCTAGTATGCATCTCTAATGTTCTCCGAGTTTCAACCTAAAAGGTACGTATTCAGGAAATAAATATTAACAAAATATTTCTTAACAATATTATTTCATTCAGAAGTAGTAATTAAAGTATTCCACATCTTCATAGCAATAGTGCACAATGAAACTCTCTTATAGCTTATTTGCCTCAGTGCACATTGAAAGCAAATGCTTTAGCAATTAACTATGCATCTCTAAATCATTATGCATCCATTATTTTATATGTAGTAGTTTTAGTATAATAACATTCTTCTATCGTAACCCACATACTATAATTTACAGATTGTATAAGTTCCTTATTTTCATTTTTCAAAAGAGAAAATATATTATGCCAAACAATGCATGGCGAACATAACAAGAATATCTTCCATTGCGCGACATTCTCATCTTTGAATAGTGTCATCCAAACAGATATTTACTCTAAGAGACTACAAGATCTTAGTACGGTGAAAAGCACTTTTTGATACCATTATTGACTTTTTAAGGCCAAAGCACACTACCCAAGATGGGAATGAAATGGGTTCCTAACTTGTTGAATTTGTACTTAAAAAACTTTATTATTTTTAAATGAGATTGAGATGTTTTAGTTAAACATAAGAAAAACCTCACAAACTCAGACTAAAAAGTAAAAATGAAGCTAAAAGCAGAGCAACAAATGCATGAGAATTTATAGTAATGAGTCAATCACAGACGCTACAATCACTCTTCAAAGTTCATCATCTTTAAGTTGTCTCTTTCATTGTCCCACAAGAAGCAGAGAAGTTCATACAATCATTCCTTTAAACTCTTTGACCGTAGAGCTGCAAAAACTCCCCTTCTCAAAGTTGTTCATTAGCGTAGCTGCCAAGTTCACTTCACACACTTTAAAGGTAGAGTTGTAGAGCCTTTCCTCCTCCCAAATTGCCATGGCAAAGTGTCATCAATCCCTCATCGTAAGCTTTTGTCACAGAGCTACGGAACATTCCCTCCTTCCCAAAGCATAGTTCGGAAGGAGCTTTCTCAACCCCTCCTTTGTAGTATCTCGCTTAGCGAAACTGAAACAATCTCTCTTACAACAATCTCATAAGAGCATGGCAGGAAACAAAAGATTTATATAAAATAAAATATTTATAACCTTGAAGTAAAATCACAATAATCGAATCTTCCAAAGCTTGGAAATAGTTGAGATATTTTCTTCAAGTGCCTATAAATCATTATATCTATTTTATTTACTTAGCTAATTTATATTTAAAATGTCAAATCATGATGCATCTAACACAACTAACAAATAAAATTAATTAGCATTTTGAAAGTAGAATAAAACTATTTAGCATTTTGGAAGTAGAATAATGACACTCAAGTAGTTTTGCCCTCTCACATTATGCCAAAACCATCAATAATGACTGCAAAAAATATTAATGAAAAAATACTGAATTTCCACTATGTTCTATACTAAATGTTTTAAACTTGGAAAGAATAATTATCTGTAGATAGATATGGGAATAACAAAAAATTTCAAGTGGCGTGGATTGCAAAGCACTATGCATTGAACAGTGTGCAAAAAAGCTAATTACCATTGTGGAAGTAGAATAATGATTCAAGCACATGAACTTCAGTGCCAATCATTTAACACCAAAGAAACATTCATGTTTTCTTTTTCTAATCTTTCTGGAAATGAATAATAAGTAGAAATAATGTGATATTGTAAATACAAGGCTATCAAGTCAAGTTGGAAAAATGACAATTACGAAACCAATGCAACAATGTAAATGTTTGTACCTGTCTTAATAAAAGAATTTACTGCCACTGAAAATCTGGCTCGATTCATTGTGTGCAGAACAACAGCCTTCACCTGGTACAAAAGAGAAACAGTAAAGCTGATGACAATAATTCTTAGAAATAAGATTGAACAAACGAAGAGAGAAAGAACATACCTCCTGGTATGAACTGAATAAATAGCCACATGAAAGAAAAACGAATGAAGCAACTAGGGATGGGTTATGCTTTGAAATCAAGATACTCAGGCCTGTCCCCAACTGCACATCCCATGGAGCAAAAAAAATGAATATTCTAAAAGAGTACATTTGCAATATAATCACAAAAATTTAAAAACGATAACGTTTCAGAGGAAAAAAAAATAAGAGGGAAACAGGTGTCACCAAAATAATTTTAACAATCAGGCTTCTTTATACACAATGACCATTCATAAATGTAAAACCAGAGTTCAAGTATGTTTCAATACAGAATTAAAAATGGAGTAATAGCAATTACTTAAGGCCAATTGCATAGCATTTACAAAGAAATCACCATCATTTTTTGATTTATCTTAACCATTTAGTGTTAGCTTAAAGAAACCTCATTTTCCACTCATTCCTATTGTAAGTGTTGTTGCTTCAAAGTTTAAACCTACAAATCAAAATCATTCTGTGCAATGAAAAAATTTGCCAGGTTCTTATCATTTTTATGAGAGCAATTAGGAAAAAATGGAGGTGGTTTGAACTATTTTAATCACTCAAAAGTAATAATAAGAGTTTGATTGCAAATGAAGACCTCCCTTGGCAAAGCTTTTTTACTGTTAATTGTCCAACTATCTAGGTGATAATTGAGAGAGCATTTTGTCTGCGTCATTCAACAGCCCTCAAAAAATAGCTTCACAAGAAGCTAAAATCGGTGTGCCTTTTTAACATAAAAAATTACTATTTTAACCCTTGCCTTTCACAATTTTCCTACAGTCGCCCACCCTCCGATCACCAGCCCGTCAATTGCCCACTAGTCCCCACCATTGACCACAGTCAATGCCGGGCAATTTTTACTCCAATAACTTCATCTCCAGTAGCTTCCTCTCTAGTATGTCTCCAACATCTTTCTCTATAGTAGTTCTCAAACAACTCCCTCTCCAACAGCTCTTCAATAATTTCTTCTCCAGCATCTCCCCAATAGCTTCCTCCAGCAGCTCTCCAATAACTTTAATACATATATAAATGCGTGTAACTCTAGGCTGCTGCAACTTTGAACTATTACACCACAATGAAAATCACAACAATATTTCATAATATTTTACAAGGTATCTTAAACACATGAAAAGTGTGTAAAGTATTCAAAATAAAACAACAAGAGAAATAAAATTGATGGACCATAAAATAAGCAAATACTTAATGTCCACACTGATAGATTTCAGTCTTGTTAAATTTACCTTTTATATCTAGCCAATCTCATATAGTACTTGCTTTGTTTAAATGTATTTGAACACATAGATGCCCTCAGGATCGTGGTGGTTATTCAACTTAGCAGTATTTATTGCTTGTATGTGCTAAGGGCACAATAGGATATAGTGTTTGGGATGATGAGGGTTTATGAGATACAAGATAACACCTATTGATATGGATGTCACCAAGACATAAGCAACATTTATTTATTTATATAATAATTATTATGATTTTAGCAATAATCATCTATAAGGTAGTATCTTAACGGTTTAATTTAATATAGTAACAAGAAAGCATATTAATATATTCAATATACTTGGCTATTCTTTTAGATAATATTACATTCCTAATTTATAAATATTAGTAATAAATTACATTCTTTATAAGATAGTGATAAATAACTATTAACAAAGTAATTAGCTAAATTATTATTAATACATTATAACTGAAAATAAATTAATAAAAAATTTGAATAAAAATACTTTAAGATATTTAGCACTATACAAGTCATAGTATTTACATATTCAATAACATTACACATAGATCATAAAATTAATTAAATGATGTTGATTCCATTACTAACTTAAGAAATTAAGAAAAAAATTGATATTACTAAATTAATTATTATAATTTATCATAATTAAAATTTAGAAGGTAATAACAATATTAAAAATAATAATACTATTTTTTGAATAATTGAATCATTTAAATATATCATAATTAATAATCATAACTTTAAACGTAATACTAATCGCATAACTTAGTATCAATAGCATTTTATAAAACATAGTTATAATATAATTATATGTAAATGATTAATTCAACATTAACAGATTATATTCATAATTAATAATAATATACAAATTCAAACTAATTTTTCTTTTAACATAAAAAAAATTATATAAAAAGACTATTAATTTTAATTTAATCATAAGATAATATAATTAATATATCACAATAATACACTTAATTCCTCAATCATATGTTGGAAAAGGAGGAGATCATAGTGATCAGAGAGTTTGATTGGTCTAGGGATTGATCGAGATGGAACATGTTTGGTTGAAGAGTTTCTATGTTGTTTTGGTTAGGCTGATAAAGTGTAAGATATGATGCTATCATTTGAAACACATCAGCTAAGTAAGAGGTTGTCATGGAACTCGTTGGCTGAGTCGTAGGACCAGTTCTCAAGTGCTCACCGAAAAGACCAAAGACAGAGGTTGGGGCAACTTTTATGAAATACGGCCGTAGCCTATGCATATATATATATATAATATCGGCAGTACAAAAATTCAACCGGGATCAAACTCCACGGTATCTCGCGCAAGAAGGTCCAAAAGCCTCCTTGAGAAAAATCACCCTGAAGAGCATATAGAGCACAAAAGTCCGCCACCGGATTTGAATCGCGCAATAGGTAGAAAAAGATAACACGAGAAAAACAAGCAAAAAGGCAAGGTGATTGACAAGTCACTCTCCGCCTCGTGAACAGAGAGTCCTCTCCCAGAGGCGCCCAAGTCTTCAAACCGCTCCCAGGCAGTCACCCTCAATGATGACGACATCCGTATCCACCCCTGTAGCCACAAAGGCTTGCGGAAATATAGTCACTGGCTGAATCTCAGCCTGAAGAGGGGACTGGGCCTGTAAACTAGCTCCTGCGGCAACCAGCAATTGTCCGTCTAAGTCCCGAACCACAACAGCACCAAAGGCAGTAGGCTCTCCGTAGCTATAGGAAGCATCTATGTTGACCTTCAGCCAACGGGTCAGGGGGGCACCATCTGTAGTAGGTGGAAAGGCCCTAGTGGGCCATGGAACCCCAGGAGTTGGACCCGACGTGCAGTTCAGCACTGACCATGGCAGAGAGAATCGAGCCCGTGCAAACCCGCGAAGTAGGGTGCGGGCGACCATGAGAACACTTAGTCCTGCTCCTCCAAGACTGCAGAGTGATTAGGCAACAATCTGGCAACTGAAGCGACAGCGGCGAGACGCAAAAGCAGTCGAGAACAGTGCAATAAATTGGTCCCAGGATGTAAGTGTGCCCGGAAGCAAGCCCCAACGCACAAAGGTCTCCATGACATCGCTCGTGTATCTGCAATGGATCACCAAGTGCTCTCCGAGTCACAGCCTCAAACACAAGTTGCAGACTAAGCGAGCCCTCTCCTGAGTAACCAACACACTGTCAGGATAGCATCCCTGAGCAGTCTTCACAAGAAACAGGCCTCCCTAAGGCCCAAAGCCATCTCCCACATGGCTGCGAACAACCACGACTGGCCTCCTATCTCCATACAATAAATCTAACTGGCTATGCTCTCAATAAAGTCATCAACTTGCCACTACAACCTCCCCTCCTCTAACTGAGTGTGTCTTTGGGCGACTGGCCAATCGTAACCCAAAGTCTCCAAACTGTAGAGTCAGCCCACTGCACTGCAAAGTCCTCACCCCTGCGGCGGTAGCGAAACTCACCCAAAAGAGGTCGGCTCTGCTGACAGAATTGAAGGTGTGGCGGGCAACTAGGACAGTCCTCCAAAGCCGGAGGTTTCTGATCCCGAGTCCACCAAACTCAAGCGGTCAACAGACCTCCTGCCACCTCACATAGTATAGACAGCTACCCCTGCTCCTTCCCAAAGGAACTTACGGAAGATAGCCCCAATGTCGAAGAGGCGGGAGTCCTGTATCGGCGCCACCAGCATCTGGTAGCTGGGAATCATAGCTAGTACTGACCTGATCAAGTACAATCTACCAGCAAGGGAGAGGTGACGACTGCTCCAGGAGCTCAACCTACCATGAACCCGCTCTTTAACAGCTAAAAATTTTGCTCTTCGTGGGGGTCTACCAGTAACTGTAACCCCAAGGTATCTGAGGGACACTCCTCTCTGGAAATCCAAATGAATCGCTACTCTGCGCTACCTGTAAGATGAAATCTATCTGCTAAAGACGATATGTAACTTACGCGAGTTCACAAACTGTCGATTCAACTCTCGTACTCTGCCAAGATCCGCTTGACCTCACGACCTGCTGCCACTGAAGTCGGTGCGAAAAAAATCAAATCATCGGCATACATGATGTGAGATAAGGTAGGCCCACCTCTATCTAACTGAATACCGATCGAGCGACCAATCTGCTGCTGCCGCCTGCCTAGGAGGGAGAAGAGCTTCGAGCACAAAATGAATAGGTGGGGGCAACTTTTAAGAGTACTCAATCGACGGTTGGAATAACTGATGCTGGGAGCAGCAAGTCAAAAGAAGAGAACGGAAAGAGGATAAAAGAACATAGAAAAAAGAAGAGATTTGAGCTTATAGGATGAGAGAAAAAAAAAAGTCATTGCCAATTTTAAAAGGAGTTTGTTTATATTGGGTTGTCGTTTCGGTGATTTTACATGCTTTAATGGCTAGTAGCTCATACTGAATGAGCATCTAGTCTCGCAAATAAGGCTGATGGCAAATGGGCATCTTTCATAATAAATAAAACTTCAATAGTACAATTATAATTTCACTATTAATTACAATACTCTACTACTTTTCTATCTAACATTTAAGGCCTACAAAAACAAAGGTTGGGACAAGTTTTATGAGTGATTGATCAGCGGTTGGAATAAGCTGGCATTGGTCAGGTTTGCCAAAGGAACAAGTCAAAAGAAAAGAAGGAAAGAGAATAAAAGAACAATGATAAAGAAGGATTTGAGCTTATATGGTGAAAGAAAAAAAAGTCTGTCAATTTTAAAGGGAGACTGTGGTTTTAATGGTTTGTTGTTTTGGCAATTTTGCATGCTTTAATAGCTAGTAGTTTATACTGAATGAGGGGAATTTAGTCGTGCAAATAGGGCTAATGGCAAATGGACATTACAAAAATAAATAAAACTTCAAAAGTATCAATTGTAAGCTTTTCTATCTAACATTTAAAGCCTGTTACGAAAGCACACATCTCCTATACATGGGAAGAGTATCACTTTGATAAGAAACAAATAATACAATTAGTATCTTTTTTGAAATAGATTCTCAATCACACCACTTCAATGTATAGCAGCTACACTTTTTTGAAATAGAATCTTAAGTGGTGACTTTGGGCCAAAGTTTGTTGAACCGGGTTGTGAACAATGGTTTGGTGAGGATGTTCACGATTTGTTCTTCGGTAGGGATGTGTTGAAGCTCTGTTTCTTTTTTCTGAATGTTGTCCCTTATGAAATAACAATTTACTTTGATGTGTTTTGTTCTTGCGTGGAAGACTGGGTTGTGAACAATGGTTTGGTGAGGATATTTGCGATTTGTTCTTCGGTAGGGATGTGTTGAAGCTCTGTTTCTTTTTTTCGAATGTTGTCCCTTATGAAATAACAATTTACTTCGATGTGTTTTGTTCTTGCGTGGAAAACTAGGTTCTTTGTGAGAAATCCTAACACTAAGGCTGAAAGATTACCACAAAATAATGTTGTTAGACTATCAATGGTAGTAGTTGCTAGAGCCATGTATTCAGCTTCTATGGATAAGCAGGAGACCATGATTCGTTTCTTAGCACTCCATGATATTAAAGGGTTTCCCAAAAGAAGCAGTAATCGATAGTGACCTTCCGGTTTGCTGTGTTACCGGCCCAATCTACATCTACATATGCCTGATGTGGAAAGAGCCTTTGGCATGTCAGAGAATGTGTTTCAGTTGATCAAAGTGGACTTGAGTGGGAGCGTGCATGTGCCAAAGTTTTTTATAAGAATGAAGTGGTGACTTTGGGCCAAAGTTTGTTGAACCGGGTTGTGAACAATGGTTTGGTGAGGATGTTCGCGATTTGTTCTTCGGTAGGGATGTGTTGAAGCTCTGTTTCTTTTTTCCAAATGTTGTCCCTTATGAAATAACAATTTACTTCGATGTGTTTTGTTCTTGCGTGGAACACTGGGTTCTTTGCAAGAAATCCTAACACTAAGGCCGAAAGATTGCCACAAAATAATGTTGTTAGACTATCTATGGTAGTAATTGCTAGAGCCCTGTATTCAGCTTTTATGGATAAGCAGGAGACCGTGATTCATTTCTTAGCACTCCATGATATTAGAGTGTTTCCTAGAAAGATGCAGTAATCGATAGTGACCTTCCGGTTTGCTGTGTTACCGACCCAATCTGCATCTACATATGCCTGATGTGGAAAGAGCCTTTGGCATGTCGGAAAATATGTTTCAGTTGATCGAAGTGGACTTGAGTGGGAGCGTGCATGTGCTGACAGATATTGTTAACGGCGCAGCTGAGGTCAGGCCAGGTAATGGTGAGGTATTGGAGTGATCCAGCAAGTTGTTTGTAGAGTTTGGGTTAATCAAACGGAGAAGATTGTATTGGAATCTAGGTTTCATTGGTTATGGGAGTGAGGGCAGGGTTGCATTGTTCCATTCCAAGAGTTTTGAGAAAGTTGGATGCATAGTTGGAATGGTTGAGGATCGGCTCGTTGGCTCTTTGCAAAAGTTGAATATCGAGAAATGTTGTAGCTTGCCGAGGTGCTTCATACGGAATTTTTGGGTTATAATATGAATGAGAGAGTTGAGTGTGGTTTGGTGTGGGCTAATGATTAGGATATAATCCACATGGATGAAGATGTAAGTTTGATTTGGTGTAGCATTGTTGGATTTAAATCTTTGGGAGTGGAGAAAATCTATTAGTGTGGAGTACCATTGGCAAGTTGATTGTTTTAGACTGTTGAGTTTGCATACATGGTGGGGATATTTGGGATCTTCAAAGTCTTTTGGTTGTTTTATATAAACAGTTTCGTTGAGGTGACCATGAAAAAATGTGGACACATGGGTGATGAACCAGTTGTGGTATGTGGTAATGACGAATAGGATTCGGATTGTGAGCATTTTTGCTACGGGGCTGAAGGCTTCAAAGTAATCGGTGTCGTACTGTTGGTTGAAACTTTGAGCTACTAGATGAGCCTTACGATGAGCCATAGTACCATCATCGTGGAGCTTTGTCTGAAATGTACATTTGCAACTGAGGATATTTTGGTGTTGTTGTAGAGGTACTAATGTCCAAGTTTGTAGATTTATCAAGGCATTGTATTCATCTTCCATGACTAGCTTCCAGTGCTTTAGTTTAGGCACAGCATTATATGATGTAGGTTTAGCAGATTGTTATGTTGTAAGAAAGAGATGTGTTAGGGGATTGGGTTTTATGGTGTCTGTTTTGAGGCAAGTTAGCATTGAATGTGGGAGTTGTGTTTGATTTTCGATGGAGTAGTTGTATAAGCTAGAGGGGATGGCTAGGAGAGTGATTGGGAGAGAGGTAGAGCATTTTTTTTAGTTTAGTAGAGAAGATTGAGGCTTGATGGTGTTCAGGATAGGATGAGACTACACAAAAGGGGTTGTGTTGAGGATGGGGTGGTTCGATTTTTTGGACTAGCAATTGAGGTTGGAACGAGAATTAGAGGATTGGGATGATGGTGTGGTGTTTGTAGGTGCTGCTGAGGTGGCATAGGGAAAGGTCAATTCGATGAGTTTTACATGACGAGAGATTAGATGTAGCCTTTATGATTTGAGAGTAGTCAATGAATAAGCATGGTATATTGTTGTTTTTGTGGTTGGAAGGAGGGGAAAACAAACAGAACCAAAGACCCGGAGATGATCTTAGTCGGGTAGTTTGTCATGTAAGAGTTGAAATGGTGAGGTGTTGTGTGTATTTGGGGAGGAAAAATAAAATAGGTGGAAGTGAGGGCTGCTTGAGGCCAAAATCTTTCTGGTAGGGGTGTTGTTTGTAAGAGGGCTTGATTGGTTTAAATTATATGATGATACTTGCGTTCCGCTAAACCATTTTGTTGAGGCTATAAGGGCATGCCATTTGGTGGTGTATGCCGAGATAATTAAGTAGAGTAGGGAAGCTAGTTGAGCTGTATTCACCACCACCATCTGATTGAAGAATTTTGATGTGTGTTGAATTAGTATTCAAAGAGCTTATAGAGTTGGATAATTTATGAATGGTTTCAAATTTGTGTTTTAGAGGAAAGAGTCATGTGAAGTGAGAGCAGTTATCCACAAAAATTCAAATGCTTTGTAATTTCTATATGAGTGTTTTGGAACAGGTGGTCTATAACGTTTGGCGGTTTGGCGGTAATGCATGTAGAACGCGGAAAAGGATTGTTGCAGTTGCCTATGCTGAAATGATTCTTTTTGAGAAGTTCATGGATTTTTAGATTTGGATGCCCGAGCCTGAGGTGCCACGATAGAGTTGTTGTAGTGCTAGAGGAATGCAGAATTATCTTAAGAGGAGATTTTTGGAACATAAGAATGATGTAGAGTACGTTGTGGCAGGAGCCCTGAAATAGAGGAGTGTTGGTACGAAGATCCTTTATGGTGAAGTCGTGGGGATCAAAGGAGATGGAGCAAGAATTATCAAATTAGTTTGTGAATAGAGAAGAGATTATAGTGGCATTGTGGAGCATAAAGAAAGCTATTTAGAAGAAACTTACGATTAGGTGTGGGATTAAAGCCATTGCCAATGTTGGAGATTGGGAGGGATTGCCTGCTTCCAGCAGTTACGCTATTGTTGCCTAGATAGGTTTCAACGAAGGAGAGGTTCCAACCTTGGAATCAAGATACCAATTTGGATTGAGTGGCCAATCAATGCGTAGGTCAGTTGAGTAGTGTGGCTCTGATTTGTTGAGTTATGGTTGTCGTAATCCATTCAGTGCCAGCATTTTTTGTTGAATGACAAAGTTTGTCTCATGTCTGACAATCAATGTAGGGTGATCTAGATGCACGGTGAGCAAAGGGATCTCTTCGGTTTAGTGGTGGTCTGTTTGCTCTTCCGTTGTTGGATTTTCCATGGTCGGAGAAGAGAGATGGGAATTGTTGTCGGTGGGTGAAGGAGTTGAGAGTTGGATTTCCATGTTGAGATCTTGTTGCACATTGATTTCTTCGCTGCATAAAAGGGAGTAGAGGTCGTCAAGGCTTATTGGAGTGAGCTTGGTTCTTATGGCAGTTTTGAAAGTTTGATAGATGGTGGAAGTTCATTCAATGTATAAAGTATGACATTTTCATTGTCTATCTTAGAGCCTGTTGTCGCAATTTGCCAATCAAGGATTTGATTTCTAAAAGGTACTCATGTAATCGATCCTTGAGTGAAACTTTGTGAAGTTCATTCTTGAGTTAGATAACTCTAGTCCAGTTAGAAGCTTGGAGTCTTTTTTCTAAGGTGAGCCAAACTTCAATGAAAGTGACAGCTTCCAATATGTAAGGGAGAATGGATGAAGATATTATGGAGTAGAGGGCGACTATGAGATTGCGGTCAGCTGAAATACAAGCTTGATAGTTGTCTTTATTGGTGCAGGGAATGGAATTAGGCCGTCTAGATGTTCATAGAGGTTGTTTGCAGATGTTAGGGAATTGTGAATTGTAACAACCCAAAGTCGTTATTTTGAAAATTAGGTCAGAATCCTACATTATGAATCAGGATCCAGGAGAATTTTAATTTATGGTAAACAAAATTACCATCAGATAGAAGAAAATTTTAGATCAAAGTGCCCTAATTCAAAAAAAAATCCGAAAGACGAAAGCTTCCGATCTATTTTTTGAAATTTTAAATTCTAAACAATCGAAAATATTGAAATGCGTGTCTGAATTCATCGTTTTCAGTGTCGTTGTGTTAAGTATATTATTTAAAACCTGCTCGAGAAATTTCTTCAAATTCTGAGCCCCGATTTAATCGTGGCAAATTTTTGAAGTTTTAAACATCAAAAAAAAAAATTCAAATAAAGTAAAATTTTGCTCGGAATAGAAAATTTTCAGCGCGAGGGTGTTCATCGTATCGTAACACACATCGGTATCAAGTTTCGTTATATTTGGACGCCAAACGGCGGAAAAATACGATTAATTTGAAGTTAAAAAAAAAAATCCATTTTCCTCTGTTTTCTCTTCCTACGCCCCCTTAAGATCGCATCCTGCGATCTTTCTTCCGCCAAAAGGCGGAAGAAGCTTCTGCACCAGGCGGAAGCCTGGCACCTGCGCACCTGCCTGCGCCGTTTTTGGCGCAGGCTGTCGGCCTATAGGGCCGTCCCCGACTTCCCCCGACCCCACTTCCACCTTCTAGCGGGAGAAGCTTCTGCGCCAGAAGCCCCTGGCGCATGCCAGGTGCCGACCAGGCGCCATTATGGCGCCGTTTTGGCGCACGTTTGGCGCCACTCTTGCGCCTATTTAATACCCACCGATCCCTTCTCCTCCCCACAGTCACCCACAGCAGCCCTCTCCCTCCAAACAGCCGGCCAGCCCTCTCAGTCAACCCCCCTTTTTTTTCTGCAGCCGGCCAGCCTTCCAACAGCCCCCATCTCCCTCCTTCCAGCTTCCAGCAGCCTCTCCTCAGCCCTACCAGCTTCCGACAGCCTCTCCTCAGCCCTACCAGCCTCCGGCAGCCAGCCTTACTCCTTCTCAACCAGCCAGCTCCCACTTCGGCAGCTTCCGGCAGCCCGGCAGTCCCCACAGCAGCTCCAGCAGCCTCCGACAGCCCTCTGCCAGCCCCCGGCCATCCTTCGGCCAACCCGTTCCAGCTTCTCTTCGTGTTCCAGCGATCCTAATTCTAAAGTAAAATGAGGAAATTAGAAGAACACATTCGTTTTCTCTAAAGCTTGTTACTCTCCTTATAACTATCAAGTTTATAACTAGTCATTCACAATAGAATTATTCTCATTTATTAATAATGAGAACGATTCAAACTGTTATAAATAACTATTATTTTTTTTGTCAATTTAGTCATTTTATTCGGACTTAAGACACTTTAATAATTATAACTGCTTTAATTCTAAACTTAAATCAATCGAATTTCAAAAGCGGAAGAAGAGCAGAATGAAAGAGGAAATTAAACTCCTAAATCATTTGATTAAAAAGTTAACTTAAAAATATCGATGACTTAAATGCAGATTGAGTGAACTGTCACTCATTCGAGCTGTTGAATTGCTGAACTTAAAGATTAAAGGTACCTAGTATATGACTTGCATTACATGTTGCATTTTTCTATTACTGCTATACTTCGCTTATTTGCTTTGAGCCAAAACATTTGAAGCTTGGTTGGTTGTCCGGAACCAACGTAATATCATTCGAGGTTGTTATTGGAAATGACATCAATAACATTCGAGGTTGTTACTGGAAAAATGACATCAATAACCTTCGGGGTTGTTGCTAGAAAAATGACATCAGCAATATTCGGGGTTGTTATTGGAAAATAACATCAATAACATTCGGGATTGTTACTGGAAAAATGACATCAGTAACATTCGGGGTTAGTTACTGAAAAATGACATCAGTAACTTGTATTTTGTAATAAATACTTGTTGCAGAAAAATTACTTGCTTATTTTACACGGTTGCCTTACCTATCCTGCATTTTACATCTTACCTCTGCTAAACGCATCTTTATAAAGAAATTTGTTATTGTATACTGCTGTACTTAGAGTATTCTCTAATTACTGGGAATTCAAATTTCGATATTATTTTCTGTACAATACCAGGTCAAGTGCTCCTGGAAGAGGTTAAACAAGAACCCTAATTTTCAAAAGATCAACGACGGCGCTGAATTGCTTATTTTATTTCTTTGTTTTGTACGATGAGGGATCTTGTAATGAGAAATTTGATAAATGAAAATCTCTTTTACTTTTATATGCGTATTCTTTTTCTCTCAAATTGCTCGATATGATCCTGCGGTGAGTAGCCACCCAATGCCAGAATGTTTCTGCCAAACCGGCATCGGGCCTTCATAGTTGGTATCAGAGCAGGATTGAGCATATCTGAGGGGAAAGAATTTACATACAGAAGTAAAGGTATACTCATTAAGCAAATTAGAAGATATATAACATTCTTGCATCATTGCAATCTGAGTATGAAAATGCTAAAGTATCATGTATGTGTTAATCTTTTTTTTAGATGGATCATCGTGATGATATGGTTGAGTACTTTGAGAACTGGGAGATTGGCTGTAATCCCTCAGATTCTGAAATTACAGATATTAGCATCAATATGAATACTCTCGCCAAAGAATCTATAATTGATGTTCTAACAGAGAAGCTGAAGGATGTAGAAGACACATTAGCCTGGTGGTTATCAAGATCCGGGAGCAAGATAAGGGATCTTGAAGTGGAAGTGCAAGAGCTAAAAGGGACACTACATGAGAGGATGACTGTTATTGAATGGGAGGTTAAGAAAAATGACGACATGAAAAATCGTCAGATCATCCGGCTTCAGGATGAGTTTTATCGAGTTAGGAAGCTCATAAAAATTGGCAACACGATTGCCTCTACGTCAAGAGGAAAGGGGATAGCCAATGACCTCGGGGAGTCCTCAAAAAGGAGGAAATGTAGTTCTGAATCCTCCAGTTAGTAGGAGTTAAAATAGGAGTTAGATTTTTTTTATCTTTTTGTTGCATCCAGTAAGGAATAAGTCCTACTATTAATGCAATCTCCTTTTTGTATAAATCTAAATATTAGATGAAGTTTTGTTTAAAGCTAAAAGATGAAATCTTATATAATTGTTTGTGTATTCGGCAAGTTTCAAACCACCTCTAAATCTCAAACTTTATCACTCCAAACAGATGGATTCCGATGAAGGCTTCCTCGCAGTACCCGCCAAAACCCCAGTTAAAACCACGATCTCCTCATCTGCAGCGGACAATAGGACAGACCGTTTACTAGAAGCTGTTTTGCAAGCTCTCTCAAATCAAGAGAAAGCCTCCACCTCCCTGCTCTCAACAGAAACCCCTCAAGAGCAAAGAGTGCGAGTAGACAATGCCCTGCAGGCCTTGCTCAAGCTCAACCCTCCCACTTTTAACGAATCAGCCAGACCCATGGAGGTCGAAGACTGGATCTAAGCTGTAGAGAGCAAGTTGGATAGTTTAAGGTGTACTTCAAGCGAAGAAGTTAGACTAGCGAAATATTTACTAGAAGGTGAAGCCGAGAGATGGTGGAAGATCATGTTCGAGACAACCTTTAAAGGCTTCAGTCTAGAGGACGTATCGTGGGCAGAGTTCTCAACTGCTTTCAGAAGTCGCTATATTCCCCATTCCGCCCAGAGGATACTTGAGAACCAATTTATAAAGGTAGCTCAGGGTAACCGATCGGTGGCAGCCTACAAGACGGAGTTCACGAAACTCTCTCGTTATGCACCAAAGCTTGTGAACTGCGAAGCTTCGAGGTGTAGTAGATTTTTGGAAGGTCTAAAAGACAGTATTCGCACTAACCTGATTTCTCTAAGGCATACAAAATTTGCTGATCTTTTGGACTGTGCAACAATGCTGGAGCACAACGAGCAGGTGATGGCGGAACGACAAGGGAAAAGACCAATCACCTCTAATGTGAACCAGGAGACTTTCAAACGTCCTCGTTACCCTCCACCAGCAAGAGCATACCAAATGTCTGCAGAAGCTCCCAAGACCACCAAAGTCGGAGCATGTGATCGACCTCACCCTGGTGGGAAATGCTACCACGGGCAAAATTGTTGCTTTATTTGCGGACGCACCGGCCATGGTTACCGTTTCTGTATAGCCAAAAGGACGGTAGATGGTGATATTATCCCTGGGGCAAGATCTGCCCCGAGCCAGAACTCAGCACCAACAGCCTCCCCCACCAACAGTCATCGAAGGGGAACTGCTCCCAGGCAAGTCGCTTTGACAGCAACACCTACCCAAAGGAATGGTCATGCCCCTCGAGCCACCGTTCCAGCAAGGATATACACTCTTACCCATTTCATGGCACCCGACGACAGTAACGTGGTGTCAGGTACGCTACTTTTTTTTTATTTCGTCATCACGCCTGTTTAAACTTTATGTGATAGTTATTTCATTTTTTAAATAGGCACCATACAAATTAATAGTGAACCTTTTAGTGTTTTGTTTGATACGGGAGCAAGCCACTCCTTCATTTCAGAAAATTACGTCAGGGCCCTAAATATTCCATGTTGCAATCTAACCAGCACCCTCAATATTGGGTTGCCTTCCGGTGCCACCATGTGTGCTCAATAGTTTTGTATTTGCAACATCCCTATTAATAGTATAGTTTATGAGGCTACTATACAAGTCCTCCCTATAAAGAACTTCGATATCATTTTCGAGGTTGATTGGTTAAGTATGCATGAAGCAGTCATTGACTATCAGAAGAAGAAAATTATATTTAAGAAAGAAAGAAAATTGGAAGTATTCATGGGCAGATTAAGTATTAACGCTTCTCTAATCAGCGCACTTAAGGCCGAGATGTTAATCCACAAGCGATGCGAGGCCTACCTAGTCTCTTTGATAAATAAGCCAAAAGAAGACATCTCTTTATCAAAAACCAATGTTGTAAAAGATTTTCCTGATATCTTCCCCAATGAACTCCCTAGTCTGCCTCCAATAAAGGAAGTAGATTTTTCTATTGATTTAGTACCTGGGTCACAGCCTCTATCTAAAGCACCTTACCGTCTAGCCCCAAAAAAACTGCAAGAACTTCACGAGCAATTGCAGGACCTAATTGAAAAAGGTCTTATCAAGCCCAGCACATCACCATGAGGAGCTCCAGTTCTTTTTGTAAAGGAAAAGGATGGATCAATGCGGATGTGCATCGACTACCGGGAATTGAACAAAATAACCATAAAAAATAAGTATCCGCTTCCTCGAATCGACGATCTATTCGATCAACTCGTCGGGGCGAAAGTCTTCTCAAAATTAGATTTGCGGTTAGGTTATCATCAAGTTCGAATACGAGAGGAAGATATTCCGAAAACTGCATTCAGAACTCGTTACGGGCATTTCGAATTTTTGGTAATGTCGTTTGGATAAACCAATGCTCCCTCAATTTTCATGGACCTAATGCAGCGAGTTCTCATGCCGTTACTAGACAAATTTGTGATCGTATTTATCGACGACATTCTTATTTTCACGAAAAGTGAAGAAAACAACGAAAATCACTTAAGGCTCATGTTGGGCACATTAAGGGAGCATCAATTGTTTGCAAAATACACAAAATGTGAATTTTGACTTAAATCTGTTGTCTTTCTTGGCCATGTGATCAGTGCTAAAGGGATACAAGTTGATCAGAATAAGATAAGCGTCATTCAAGCTTGGCCGCAACCCTTTTCGGTGACTGAGATTCGTAGCTTTTTGGGTCTAGCAGGCTATTATCGAAAATTTGTTAAGGGATTTTCGCTATTAGCCTCACCTCTTTCAAGGTTAACTCAAAAGGCAGTACCTTTTGTGTGGAGTCAAGATTGCGAGCAGGCATTCCAGAAGTTGAAAGAATTATTGACCGCCGCACCAATCCTGATATTACCTCAAGAAGGGATTAATTTTCAAGTATTCACTGATGCGTCCAACGTTGGCTTAGGATGCGTCCTAATGCAAGAAGGAAAAGTGATTGCCTACGCCTCAAGGCAATTAAAGAAGCATGAAAAGAATTACCCAGTTTACGATCTGGAGTTAGCATCAGTTGTTTTTGCCTTAAAAATCTGGAGACACTACTTGTATGGGGTAAAATGCGAAATTTTTACCGACCACCAAAGCCTAAAATATATTTTTACCCAGAAACAACTAAACTGTAGGCAAAGAAGATGGCTTGAATTAATTTGCGATTATGATCTTAGTATCTCATATCACCCCGGTAAAGCTAACGTTGTTGCCGATGCCCTCAACAGAAAGGTATCCCTAAATGAATTAATCATAAAAAGTCCCTTGATGGAAGAATTTCAGAAGCTTGAGATAATGCCCACTTCCAGCAAGCAATTAAACGATCTACTTCAGATATGTACCACCGAACCTACGCTCCTACAACAGATATTTATTGCTCAAGATCAAGACCCGATGTATTCAAAGCTAAAAAGGGACATAGAAAATGGACGTCGATCAGACTTGCAACTTCAGCAAGGGAATTATATTTACCATGAAAAAAGAGTGTGGGTCCCTAATAACGTATCCATTCGAAGCCAGATACTAAGTGAAGCTCACAATTCAGGATATTCAGTTCATCCGAAAATAATAAAATGTATCAAGATTTAAAAGGAATATTCTGGTGGCCAAGACTTAAGAGAAGTGTGGCTGAGTTTATCGCTAAGTGTCATGTGTGTTGCTTAGTAAAAGTTAAGCATCATAAGCCAAGTGGACTCTTGCGTCCTTTAGAAATTCCGGAATGGTAATGGTCAGACATTTCTAGGGACTTTGTCATGGGATTACCCAGAAGTCGTTCAGGAGCAGATACAATTTGGGTAATAGTAGACCAATTAACCAAATCAGTCCATTTTATTCCTATCAAGCAAACTGACACCGTTGAAAGATTAGCCAAACTCTATATTAAGGAAATAATCAAACTTCACGGGATTCCAAAAGTCATAGTCTCGGATCAAGATAGCAGATTTACATCCCGATTTTGGCAAGCAGTACATTGCGATCTAGTAACCGTTCTTGCTCTAGCACCGCCTTCCACCGTCAGACAGACGGGCAAACCGAAAGAGTTAATCAAATACTCGAAGATCTACTGCGGTTGAGTATTCTTGATTTTGGTGGTAGTTGGGAAAAGTATATACCATTAATCGAATTCGCGTATAATAATAGCCACCAAGCAAGTATTGGGATGGCCCCTTATGAAGCCCTGTATGGAAGAAAGTGCAGCACTCCACTAGCCTGGACACAAGTTGGAGACATTCAAATCTACGGTTCGGAATTGATTGAAGAAACCAATGAAAAAATAAAACAAATCAAGAGTCGAATTGCAGCAGCCCAGGACTGACAAAAGAAGTATCACGACGCTAGGCATCGGATGCTAGAATTTTGCGTTGGTGATCGTGCCTATCTAAAGGTTAGCCTGAAGAAAGGTATTCATCGCTTTGGAGTTACAAGTTGAGCCCCAGATATGTTGGACCATTCGAAGTAACTGCAAGAATTGGGAGCTCGGCTTACAGACTTAAACTTCCTGAAAAATTTTCTGCCATACACAATGTTTTTCATGTTTCTGCTCTTCGTAAATGCCTCCAGGAACCCTCTCAACAAATCTCTGATTCCATAGTTGAAATTCAACCTGATCTAACTTATGTCAAAAAGCCAATTCAAATCATTGAAAAATACTGCCGAAAATTAAGAAGCGGAATGATCCCGATGGTCAAAGTACAGTGGCACAATCATACTGTAAAAGAAGCTACGTGGAAAAAAGAGGATGTTATGCGAAGAAAGTATCCAAAGTTATTTTCTAGTTGAGGTAACCCAGAACTTCCCTTAAATCTTCTTTTGGTTCTTTTGATGTTTAGGACGACATCATTTTTAAGTAGGGGAGTTTGTAACGACCCAAAGTCATTATTTTGCAAATTAGGTCAGAATCCTGCCTTAGGAATCAAGATCCCAGGAATTTCAAATTAGGGCAAACAAAATTACCATCAGATAGAAGCAAATTTTAGATCAAAGTGCCCTAATTTGGAAAAAAAATCCGAAAGACGAAAGCTTCCGATCTATTTTCTGAAATTTTAAATTCTAAAAAATCGAAAATATTGAAATGCGTGTCCGAATTCATCGTTTTCAGTGTCGTTGTGTTAAGTATATTATTTAAAACCTGCTCGAGAAGTTTCATCAATTTCTGAGGGCCGATTTGATCGTGGCAAATTTTCGAAGTTTTAAACCTCAAAAAAAAAATTCAAATAAAGTAAAATTTTGCTCGGAATCAAAAATTTTCGGTACGAGGGTGTTCATCGTGTCGTAACATACCTCGGTATCAAGTTTCGTTGTTAAACTTATGAGATTGCGGCTAAATTTCTAATAGGAACTCCAAAATTATGAGGCTATCAAAAGTTCAACAGATAATACCTTAATGCTTACGAATTTAGATTGTTGAAACTTTCATCTGTCTTTGTCGACTATTGGCCAATTTTTCCTACCTTTGACGGCCACTGGCCAATAATTATAACCAAAACTAGCCAAAGTCAATGGCCTCATCTTCTAGCCTGCATAGCCTTATGGCCGGCATTCACAAGCCTTACTTTTCACAGGCCACCTTTACTGGCCCATGTCGGCCACCAACCAGCCTTCACTTGTCATCGACTACATTTATAACCAAGAACAATTGGAATCTCTGCCATGGTTGATTCGTATTTTCTACCGGTCGGCCTTTGATAACCATTTGTCAATCACCAATCAGCCCTCTCATCGTCCGAATCAAACTTTGCTGTAATATATTTTATTTTTTACTTTCCAATCAAATTCCACACAACCAAACATGAAAATTTAAGAACCCAAGAAACATTTTATTATAGTCCAAGCACAATTAAAGTAACTCATTTATGTTGTAATTCAATTATATACTGTTGTTAGATTAATTTAGAAATTTAAACATAGAAAACCAAACAGACACTTATATTATAAAGCTTCAAATCATGTTGCCAACCAAAAATAAAAATTAGCATTATCTGTTTATTTTATGATTAGCTAACAACTAGCCTGACGCTAACTTTGATATGTAATCTTAAAGTTCATGCACCCAAACATAAAAGAAAAATATACCAAAGATGCAAAGAGATGACTTCCAAGGTGCAAAGAAACCACAAACTAACAAATCCGATAGTATTAAGCTTCAAAGAGCACCTGCAGCAGTGAATCACCTTTTGCTCATATTTTCTTGTTTCTCGGTCAATTTTATAAGTACTCGTTGCAAAAGCATCGGATAACACCCATGACTTAATCAGACTAATATTTAACCACCATAACAAGAATGAGAGCTTTCTGCACTTTCTGACAGTTCATGTAAAATTGCGCATTAACGTGATAAAGGTTATGCACTAATATAATTAGACCATTAGCAGCAACTATTATAAATGATTAATTAAGAAAGCTAGCCACAAACAGGATGAGAATAATGGTAACGATAATAGAATATTGTTATATTTCATCAATCAAATTTTTTGTCAAATAAAAAGGTGGTTTTCAATATTGGTAGCTTTCGTGCCAAGTTTCCTTGACCAATAATGACAGCATATTTAAATATAGAGAAATACATCAGTATACAACTGTATTAAAGAAATCATGAAATTTAGAAGAAGTATAAAAACCTTCCTACTTAAAATAAGTCGTAGTTGCATTGCATATCCTACTCACCACATTCTATAAAAAGCATACGAAGACAAAGGTACAAAAGTCCTACCAAATCTGCAATATTGCCTACACATTCTCCTTTAGCAGTGACATCACCAATATTCTCTCCTCTAGCAAAAGCTTTGTATATGGGAGTTCGAGTAGATGTCGATGTGACAGCACCAACATTCTACATAATAACAGATTTCAAAAAGCTTTTTATAAGAATGAAGTTAGAATATTTTAAGGAATAAACTTACAAAATATAATAAAAAAACTGAGATATAGTCTAACCTTTGCCACATTAGCCATACAAGCCAATGGCAGAAAAAGATGGGGTACTGCAGAAGTTGCTAGCTCTAGCCCAGCACCCAACTCCATCAAAAGATCACCTGCAAACCGAAGCTGCAAAAGTTCCGTTTTTTATGTTCACAGCAGCATGTGGACAAAAGAAATACTGTTCCCTATAAGTTTAAGAAAGTTGTATATCGAGTATTACAATACCTGCTTCAGATCATAGTCAAATTTCTTTCCTTGCCTTGAGTAGAGCATTTTACCAACACGCCCAGCTCCATCCTACAATATAGGTTTTGCAACTAAAAAATACCACAAGTAAATATTATCCGTAATAACAGCTCTGAGCAGAAGACAACCGCAAATTAGAAATTGAGTGCAATGTAGGAATTAGAATCCCAAGGACGATGGAGAGGCTAACAGCAAGAAAAAAGCATAGAAAAAGAGGAAAGAAGGATGGATTAATCACTAACAAAATTGCAAGCATCTCCAACAAACAGGATACGTTCGAGAAGCAAACTCTCTTTCAGGTCAATTTGGGTATATTATCTAGATTTTCCCCTAATAAATGAATTGGAGTTTATTTAGATCTAAGGTTCAAAATTTCCTATAGCCGTAAGCTCGTTTAGTTAATTATCTCTCCTATTTACAAGAGAGTGGTCTCGATTAAGAAGTGTGATTGAACCTAGCTTTAAGCACAATTGTTTGAGCAGTTATGAGGCATAGTAAGCTTGAAAAGATAGAAATATATTTGATCAAGATCTCACGATTTTGTAGTTCTAAATCAACCTATTCCCAATATGACAGCATTAGAATAAATTTATCCATAACATCCGAGATTCTGATTAACAATGTGGTTATCTCATCTTAGATATTCTGAACAGACATGATGGAATATATTAAAGATTTGATCTTTTGATTAGAATCAATTCTAGAATGACAGATGACTAGTCATACAGTTCTAATTAAATTAGACTCAAAGGTTTTGGATATAACCACAAGAGATTTAAGGAAATGACATGAATAAATAAAATAGTTTCAAATAAATGTCTAAAATATTATGGTTTGAGCAAGATATAACTTTTATAGTTTTAAATTAAATTAGGGATCTTGTTAATATTAGTGCTAGTTTTCGTTAAGTTGAATTGGAGCTTCTAGCTCCATCCAAAGTCTAAAACATAGATGTAAGTGATCTTCTAATGTCAGATTTGTCATTTCTGTTTGCCCATCAGTTTGAGGGAAAAATATTGTACACAAACAAAGTTGTGAATCTAGATCTCATTAAACTATTTGCCAAAATGTTAATGTGAAGCGACTATGTCGATCACAAATAATGATTCTTGGAATACCATGTAATCTTATTGTTTCTTTAAAGTATAGTTTAGCTAACTTGTCAACTATATCAATTTGTCGAATGGGTAGGAAATGTGCATCTTTGGCAAGTCTGTCCACAATCACCCATATAGAATCATTTCTTTAAAGTATAATTTGATCTTGATTAATTTTTGAAGTTTTAAATCTTAAAAATTAATATAAAATAAAATATTTGTCCGAATCAAAAATCTTTGGTGCGAGGGTGTTCGTAATGTCATAACACACCTCGGTGTCAAGTTTCATTGTATTTGGACGTCAAACGACGGAAAAATACAATTAATTTAAGTTTAAGTAGTTTTTAAGAATTTTCTTGAGAAATTCTTCTTTTCCCTATTCTTTTGCCAGTTTCCGCATGTATGGGCACTAATTAGCGCCTTAATGGCGCTTTAATCCCCTTATCCCCTTGTCCTGCTCCCTTCCTCTCCCTTTCTCCACTTAAGCAGCCCCCCATCCCCTCTCTTCTCTATAAGACCCCCAACCCCCTCCCTCTCTTCTCTATAAGACCCCCAACCCTCTCCCTTCCTTCCCCAAAACCTGCAGCCCTCTCCTCCCCAGTCCAGCCCAGCCACCCTCAGCATGCTGCAGCCCCCTTCCAGCCCAATCACCCCTCAGCCTGCTGTAGCCCCCTTCCAGCCCAGCCACCCCTCAGCCTGCTGCAGCCCTCTTCTCCCCTTCCCACACAGCAGCAGCCCTCTCCTCCCCTCCCCACACAGCAGCAGCCCTCTTCTCCCCACCCCACATAGCAACAGCCCTCTCCTCCTCTGCCCACACAGCAGCATCCCTCTTCTCCTCTCCCTACACAGCTGCAGACCTTTCCTCCTCTCCCCCACACAGCAGCAGCCTTCTCCTCCCTCTCCCACAACAACTAGCAGCCCAGCCTCTCCTTCCTGCCCTCCTGCAAGCAGCCGGCCAGCAGCAGCCCCTCCTGCTGCAGCCCTCACTCGTTCGGCCAACCAGCCAGCCATCCGGCTAGCTAGCCACCGCTGCCCCGGCAACCTCCTGCAAGCTCCCTTCAGCCACGTCCGGCCTCCCACCGGATTTCGACAACCCCAGCTTTAGGTAACAGGAGAAGGAAAAGAGGAAGAAAATAATGAGATTTTTAATATTTTATTTCCTTTATTTCATTTCTTATTACTAAATATACTATTATATGATATCATTGCATTATTATTGATATCATTAATTAATAATGAACAATAATATAAATGCTAGAAAATCAATATTGCTTCCATACTATCTATTTCAATTCAAACAATTTTATTCTGTCATTTTCATTTTCTTATTATTACTATTATTATTATTACGTTCTGTAATTTATGCAGTTGTTTCCATTCTATCTTTCATATATTATTATTATCATTATCATTATTAAAATGATAATAATAATACTATTACAAATATTATTGCCACATTAATAACTTAAAAATACGAACTTCTATCAAGTTGAGAAAACAAAAGAGAAACAATATAGAAACAAAGCTAATAATATTGGCTAAAAATGCTAATTTAAAATATCAAAAACCTAAATACGGATTGAGCGAACTGTCACTCATCCGAACTGTCGAACTGTTGAACTTTTGAACTTTTAGAACAAGGTATCATGTCTTTTATTACTCTTGTTTAAATATGTTTTTCTACTCAGCGTCGTATAAATTTGATAAAAGTGCTTTTTAAAGTCACATAAAATAATATATAAACAAATTAGGATAAGTGAGAAAAAAGGGTTCCATATTGATTTATACTTTTTGTCTGATCAAACAACCGCTAGGACGGGGTTATCCGACATCAGGAGTCATAAAGAATCTATACTGATAAGCCTTTGAGGGGGTAGGTATGGAGGAAAGTTGAGATATGTAGCACAAAAATGAACCCCCTTTTTCTTGATTTTATACTTACCCAACAAAATCATATTTTGCCTCAGATATCAAGTGCTAAAATTCTGTATTTATTTTTGTGACTGCAATTATTTTTATGCTAAGTTTCAAGTGCAATTGAAATAGGTTTGCAGGGATAAGTTTGTACAATTTTTATTTCCTATCAAAATATTGATTATTTTGCTTATTATTTAACATTTGTAAAGATAAGATCTATCAGTACTTAGTTTCACAACTAACTGGTATTCGAATACCCGCACTTTTGAAACGTGCCCAGATCAGGAGTTCATCCTCGAGGAAATGTGCTAAGAACAGAGCAATGCTGATACTGCTACCTGCTGATCTACCGCTTTCTTTTTTACTCTATCTATTTCTTTTAAAAAGTTAATAATTTTTTATTTTAACCTTTGTAATCATAACTTATGAATTAATAAATAAATGAGTTATGTTTGATGTCTATATATTTTTCTCTTAAATCACTCAATATGATCCTGCAGCTATAGGACTTGTTGCTGTTATTTTACCACACCCACAGCAACCGGTGCTGGTTCAGCTCCCGCTGACCCAGCACCGGGTCCTCGCATGTATAACCTTAAACTCAACTCTTTTTTAGTAATGATATGCTCCAAGCTTTGATGGTTAGTAAAAATTAAGTTCAATATATAATGGTTCATTTGAAAGTCTGAAATAAGTAGGACTAGTAGTTTATCAACTCGAACTTCTACTACACCTAGGTTCGATGCATACCGTATTTCACATTTTGTCATTAAGGAAATGTCTCTCAGATCCAAATCAAAGCTTTAAAGTAGAACCAGAACAAATCCTAAAGAAAAAAATTAGAAAACTATGAAGCAAATCCATTCTCATGATAAAGGTCCAATCAAAAATTTGTCGAAAGAGGCAACTTCAGAGAAAGAATTTGGCATGAGCAAGCGTTAACCTCACTTTTTCTCCAAATAGGTATGATTTCAGTTAAAAGTTTAAGGCATGTCTATATCAATTCTTCTCATTAAATTTATATTAGCTTAATTTGAAAAGAGCATAATTTAGTATCCCAGTGTAATTGATAACTAGAGTGAGTAATCTAGCAAAATTATGAATTGATGTCGAGGCAACATCCTTTTAAGTTTGGGGAGAATGTAATAACCCTTAAAATAAAAGAGTTATTAATCTTATTTAGAAGATTCTAATTAAACAAATATTAATTATTTCTTCAAGATAATTATACAAGAATGTTGATTATAAATTTAGAAAATTTTAAGTAAATTTTGGGAATTTTTCCAATAATGGAATTTCCCTGGTTAATTTAGGAAGAATAAAATTATAATAATTATTTAAAAATTGTTTAATTTTCAAAATAAAAATATTTTGGTAGTTTTGAATTCAGCACATCAAAATTAGCTTACAACAAAAATTTCATACTTTTTGAAGCTAAAACAGCAAAAATATTCACAAAATAGATTTAGACTTTTTTATTTAAATTAATAAAATATTAATCAGACATTTAAAATCAAACAGCGAAAATCCTATGAGATGGGCCTATTAGCGAACAATGGCATCGCCCGATCACAATCGTTCAGTGTTCTTCAAATCTAATCAGATAGAAGAGATACGATCCGTCGTTTATTTTATTTCGGGCGAGAATCCGTTTGACGGTGGCTAATCATTAGTTGTTGCATCAAATGGCGCGGAGCCTTCACCACTTAAATAATTTAGATCCGACGGTGCAAATCGAGCGGTCGATCTAACGCCATCAAAGGTGATAGCGACCGCCGTTAAACTGTGCGATTTAAACCCAGCGAACCATTTCGAACCCGAATTGGCTGAGTAGGATGCTGGTTCAGCCGAGAGCTAGCACAAACAGGAATCAAATTAAGCTCAACCACTTAACCAAATGACCTAATTTTAGTATCAATTGATTCCTCTCATTTATGACTGCCACTAGGTCACTTTGAAATTTGGTGACTTGTATAGAGCTAATTTTACGGAGATCCAAATTTCATTTTAAGCCCTATTTTGCAAAATAGGCGGTCAATTGCCCTTAATCCTATACTAAGGAATATTCTTTCAGGTAATAAACAAGATTTTGTTATTTTTGAGATCTAATTTAGCACCTTTTAATCTCTGCCAGCCAAACCCCCAGGTAAAAATCACTACCATTGAGAGCTATCCTATTTGCAATTTAAAATCTCCACTTCTCCCTAATGGATGAAGAAATGTTTTCCTTTATCCATTAGAGTTCCATTGAGAACTCTAACAAGTTTGCAAACACCACCTCTTCCTCTTTTTCCACCTCTTCTTCAAGGTTGAAACCATCCATCCTAAACCTTTCGTAAGGCTAAAGGAGCATCAATTGAAGGCTAAACCACTCAAGAAGTTTCATAACTTTCATCATCCTTTAGCCTCACAACTTTCAAAGGTGAACCATCAAATTCCAAAGATACCTCCTCTACTACATCTTCCTTTCATGTAGTTTAAAAATTGAAATTCAAAATCATATGAGATAATTTAGATTCTCCTATGAAGCAATTCTATGTCAAGACTAATTCTCATAAGATTTTTCAAGCTTTTCTAGTTAGATTTGAGCATTGAATAGTATGCAAGATATGATTTTTATTCCTACTCATGATGAATTATTTTTGCAAGCATATGTTTAAACTTATGGTTGTGACCCTTGCATGTATCATTGTAACCTTTCTAAAACCATGAAGCAAATTATTAGGCTTGGGAAAAGTTTAAGACACTAATTACATCAAAATTCTTCCTTTCAAAATAAAGGATTTTCTTCCAATTTTATTTCTTTTTATTTCTACTCATGATGAATTATTTTTGCAAGCATATGTTCAAACTTATGGTTGTGAGTCTTGCATGTATCATTGTAACCTTTTTAAAACTCGTGAAGCTCTAAAGCCTTCAAATACTCATTCAAAATCACAAATAATTATGTATTTTTACTTAGTCAAATTGTACAATTTCTATAGATTTTTCACATAATTTTGCATTCATATATTTTTTAGTCTGGACATACATACTATTTGTAAATTGATATACAAGTTCTCATATATATCAGGAACAACTTTTATGTAGATCTCAAAAGCCAATAAAAACTTTAAGGCTTTCATTTATGCATCAAAATTTCACAAATATACAAATTTTACTTGGAAAATTTCAATAGATATTTGAATTTTTCCATGTATATTTGCACTAGGAACACTCCAATATATTAGGAACTCTTTTTAGAAATAAGGAACCAATAAGAACTTTATGACATTTATTTACACACTCAAAGTTTCAAAAAAATTAGCAAATTTTACAACAAAATTTTACAGGTCTTTTCATATTTTTCTAAGATTTTGAAAACATAATATCTTGCACACTATGCCTTTTAAATTGTTTTTTATATGATATTCGCACTCATATGATTATGGAACATATTTTTATATTGGAAACTCCTTATGATTTGAATCCTAAGGCTTTCAAATACAAGCTCAAACTAAGTGGAAAAACTTGAGTTAAGATGATCCATTAAAGCTTAAAATTGAAACATAACTTAGAAAACCACATAGCCTAAAGAAATTAAAGCAATAATAAATGCTAATTCTATCGAGATGTGCTTGGAGACTCTCCTCCACATTATATGAGCTTGAGAAGATTCCATGAATTCTTTGCACTTAAGTGAAACTATGACAAGCTTATTATCAAGCCTCACGTCTTAATTAGTGACTAAAGAAGGTCTAGAATAAGTTAATATCTTCTTAAAATCACTGATGTGAAGGTTTACAAAATCCATATAAACTAACCAATGCACATATAGCACCGTATGCATGTTGAATAGATAAGAAAGGAGGAAACCACTTATAACTTCACTTAACATTTTATGAAAATTAATTTCACTAAATTATTTTTCTATAAGCAAACTATCTTAAATAGTATTTATTTGTTGTTATATATATATATATATATATATATGTAACAACCCTAGATTATTATCCAGCTTAACCTATGCTTAACTAGGCTATAAGGTTAGTGCTACTAAGTTCTAAATTTTATTAGGACCTAACCCTGAAATTTTGGGGTTAATCGGACCTTAATAGGCTAATCGGCAATTTTGCCAAATTTGGAACCCTAAAACATGGCTAAAATAATTTAATCTCCAAATCAATATCTGACTTCATTTTTGAATTTCTCACCCACAACCCTGAAATTTTGGGGTTTATCAGAACTCAATAGGCTAATTGGCAATTTTGCTAAATTTGGAACCTAAAACACGGCTAAAATAATTTACTCTCCAAATCAATATTTGACTTCATTTTTAAATTTCTCACCCCCAAATTAGCTATGAGTGCAAATTTGAGAATTTTTGAAGGTCATTTAGATCAAAACTGAATTTATTTTAATTAAAAAAAATTGCAAATAAGGGTTTAGAACAATTTAAATATGCACTTTGGATTCTAATGATCTCCAACCGCTGGGATCCGCTTTGCGAACCGCAGGCAATCTGCTGCGAAGCCTGGGTCCCACGACAGCGGAGTACCGCTACATCTGGCTATCGCTCCCACAAATCTGGCGGTCTGCGATACCTGAGCCGCGATCGCTCTTTGGATCGCGCCCATGAATCCTACGGTCCAGATCACCCCCCCGCGTCTAACCGTTAAGATCCGATCAATAAGAGCCATTCTGCGGTTCTGATCGATCAACCGGACAAACGCCCGCGCTCCCGTACTGTGAACCTTTGTCCCCAGAGCGTTCGCGCTCCCAACAGTAGGATATGCCTCGTACGCTCGCGCCAGGCCCTGTCCCCCACTCCCAGCTCCACGTCAGACGAGCCGTTAACTTCTTATTTCGATTAGGCAACATCAGCGGGCCAAGCAGACCCAAGCCTTCTCCATTCGACATTCAGGCACTAAGCTCCCAACCCGAGCTCGTCCCACTCCCCAGCTGCCCAGCTTCTCAGCAAAGCTACAAATAGCTTGGCTGATGATCAGTGAGCCTTTTTGCTCACGAGGGATCAGCCAAATCTACCCAATTGCTCGATTCGATCCGTCTGAGCTCCATGCATCTTCCTAGATGATCAGTGGGTTCAGTCTAGTGTTCAGACCCCCAGTCAAGCTCGATCGAGCCTTCGCAGCTCGCTAAGCTCCAGCTGGCATTCCGTCTTCGCAAATTCGATTAGCCAGGTACTGGCTCTATCCCCATCGAGTCATGTGGGCTCGATGACAATCCACTGCACCCTAGGCTAGTTCTGTGATGTGCCAATAGCATGCTATAGGACTTGGAAACTAATTGAGTTTTGGATTGGGCGGATTGGCTCAGTCCAGAGAGCGAGGATTCATTGTCGGGACAAAGCAGTCGCCAGTGAAGACGAAGCAGCTCCGCTAGAACCTAGTGTCTCAATCTAGCTCAAATGGACTCGTAATTGCATTTCATAGCTCATTAGATCAATCTATGTGTATCTTGGGGCTCGGGCTAAGCCCGATCGATCGATACGATCGACCGAGCTACAGCACTGCATAGTGCTGGAGCCCAAATAGGCCCCCGACGATTCAACAACCCCCAGGCCAAGCCAAGTGAGGGCTTCGATCCGCCATGACACCCTGATGGTGTAAGGATCGAACTCTAGCCGTGACTCAGCCTCTATGGGGAGAATTTTCTCCCCACAATAAACCCTAGAAATTCTGTAGGGTTGATTTTGGGGCTATTAGGTCCTCGACAAATTAGGCCACCCCAACTAGGGCTTTAGGGTTCTTTCGATGCGTCTCAACCGGTGGATAGTGTACCGATCATCTGGGGGAGACAGCACTGTCTAGAGCCCGAGAATTGGACGATTAGGGTCAACCCTAATCGTCAGTTGTCGGGGAGGAGACACGGCGAAGATGATGACAGCACAGGTCGGGCCAAGCAATGACCTGCACTGTCCAACAGTGATGGGCCATCAGGTCCCGGTCGACCTGTGCGGTTCCTTCACTGGGCCAGCCCGTCGGGTCCCGGCTGACCCAACAGAACCCAAATGAAAATATATGAATAATGCCTTTGATTTCATTTAAACCTAAAGTCCAAACTATATGAAGTTTAATGAAAATAAGAGTTTGATTTATTTTGCTCAATACTTATCCAAATATTATAATATTATATACCATTTTGATCAAAAAAATTTGTAGCTTAATAAACTGTAAGAATATTTTAGTTTGTGTGAATATTTTTCTTAATTATGCTCTAATTATAATTTACTTGATTAGTGAATATTAAGGTGCTCACTTATCCAAAAAGCATGATTATAATGTCTATGGTTTCATTATGTTGTGCAGAACCTAATGAAAATATAAAGAATTAATTTATGTGATCAAATTTGCTAATGATATCTTAATTACCCATTTGCTTGATTAGTGAAGATTAGCAAATTTACTTAACCAAATGGCATGTTATTAACCTTCATTGCTTCATCTTAATGTTTTGAACTTAATTGCAATGTTTAATTTCAATTCCCATGGTTAATTTTCTTAATCAATTGCTAATTGTATGACACCCTATATAGCTTAAATTAACATTGTGGCTTAACCAAAATGTCTTTTCTTATTGAACTTATTTCATTATTTCAGTAAAGCAATTTAATAATAACTTTGCATTTCCATCTTACACGAGTAATCTTTAATTATGCCTGATTTGCTTCAAACCCTAATTAGCCTTAATTGAACTCCATAAGTAATTAAACCTAAATTAACTCACTGATTTTGTACTCATTGATTTGTATGGATTTAACTATCAATTGCTGATTTTATCATTTGATCTTAGAATAATAAGTTAGAAGATTAAGCCTTATGGTGGTTAAAGTGATTAACTATTTTAATCAAAACCTTAGATCTTCTTGATTTTTTTCTTAAGCAAGACAATTGGCATAAACTGATCCTTAATAATTAGATAAAATATGATTGATTTGCAAACAATCAATTCCCAATTATTGTATGATTTTACCCCATAACTTAAGAGCTTATGAATCCACATCTAATTATATCTTTACTTGATTTCTAGAATCACTTACTTTTATTGTAGACCTAGGTATATTAATTAGAAGCTTAAAATCTTTAACGTGTGAAGCTCAATTCCCAATTATTGTATGATTTTACCCCATAACTTAAGAGCTTATGAATCCACATCTAATTACATCTTTACTTGATTTCTAGAATCACTTACTTTTATTGTAGACCTAGGTATATTAATTAGAAGCTTAAAATCTTTAACGTGCGAAGCTAACCTTATTTTTAAGTGAATATTACATCCTTAAATAAGCTAACCTTGAGATAGGAATACCTTAATTATGATGCATTAAGATAGAATCTTAGATGAACTTTATCAACTTTAAATAATTGATCTTATGTATTGTGGTAGGATAACCTAAAGAAACTTAGATTGAGTTATCTTTTATGATAGTTAACCTAAATTGAGTGACTTATATGTCACTTTTTGGAGCCATTTGTGTAGGACCTACTACAATGGAGATGGCATTCTACAGTTTGAATTTCCTTGGTTCTAAATTAATTTGTTAAAATTACAAATGATGAGAATATTAGTATTATTATATGGAGATTATAGTGCATATCTATAAAACTGATTTGATTTAGTAAGATATGAAATTTATTGATTTATCTTGAATAGAACTATAAAATTTTAGTCTTATCTTAGGTAATTAGATAAGTACAATTCAGTTCAGGATAAATATCTCAAGTCCTAAGTGTAATATAAGTTAGGGATTGAACAACTTTGTTTGAGAGAATAAACTATAAAATGATTGTCCCTTATCTTTATGCGTATTGATAAGTGTAGTTAAACAAATAAAGTGTTTAAAGTCACCTTTCTTAGGACACACTAATAATGTACATGTACTCTTAAACATGTGATGAATTAAGATGCTATGATCTCAAGTAAATGTTAACTTCAATATAATTAAACTCGAATTGTATAACGCATACAATTAAACATTCTGATTTGTATAGCATTCAAGGTGAATGAACATACCAAAGAAATTATGCTAAATAGTTAGACAACAAAAAAGTGATATTTACTTATGTTTGTTTATTTTCTTATTTTGATGGTTTGATAGCACTTTGTGTATTAAACTCCTTGGCATATCATGAATCATATAAGCATATCTGCTCATTAGCAGAGCGGCTCTGCTCACCTAGGATATGTTAGCACAGCGGTTCTGCTCACCTAAGATCTGTGGGATGCCATGTGACATCAAAGTGTGAATATTTGTAGCATATTCAGATACATATATAGCGGCATATAATACAGTTTCACTTTCAGTTATTTCAATTTACAATTTTATTTCAGTTGATTTACTTTCAGTACTTTTGTTTAGTTACAATTTTTCTTATTTTTAGTTTCAATGTTAGATTTACAGTTTCAGTTTATTTCAGCTTTCTGCAATTTGATTTTTGTTTTATTAAAAGTTATGTGAAATTCCTTAAATATAAAAAAATATTAATTGTAGCCTAAAATGTACTTAGACTTATTGTCTAACAAGATTTTCTCTTCTTTTGACAGGGGCTCTGACTGTGAAACTGACAATATCAAATCCTGAGCAATTTAAGGAGCTAGCTTTGGAGGCATCTCGGGAGATCCAAGAGGAGCAAGAGGAGCAATAGACAGCTCAGCTTTTACTTACCTGCTTAATTTATTTCATTCCGTGAGATGAGAGATTTGTACTGCTCATTTTATTTTAAGCTATGATTTGTAATAGCTAAACTCTGGATGTATTTTCTCTTTTTTTTCTAAGATGAATACTTTTACTTAACTTATGTGATGAATGTTATGGATAAATGCTAAAGCTTCCGCACTCTGTTATTACTACTACTTATACTTAGTATTATGATGTGATCCATATGAAAATCATATGATACTCATATACATTGGGTAATTACTCATTTTCTCTTCTAAATCCAATGTATATAAGTATCATGACTAATACTTAGGATAAGGATATTATACTTATCTTAAGAATTAGTGCTCAGTAACAAGTCAAATTATGGGAAGTTCAACCTTCCTGAGTAATGCACAGTTCCGCCGCCAACTAGGTTATCATTAAATCATTCTGTTGGGGGCGACAACGAGACGGGGCGTTACAATATTTATCTTATTTTATCAATAATATAACATTTATATAAAATAGAGACTTATGGAGGAAGATATGCCAAATTGATACCTTAAGGTCAATTTGGGCTATCCTCATATATATATATATATATATATATATATATATATATATATTATTTTTTTTTGCATAAAAGCCATCTCAGCATCAATTTATATATAAAAGTCAATTTTTTTTTTGCATAAAAACCATCTCGGTATCAATTTATATATAAAAGCCAAAATTTTACATATATATATATATCACTGCAACATGAAATTATTGCTAGTATTGTTGCATGAATTCATATGAAAAGTATTTTTAAGCCAAATATCATAAAAAGAATGATAATGTATTAATTGGAGATATTATTATTTGGAAAAGAGGTTAGCTTGGGTAAAAATAAGCTCTTCTATATTTTACATCCTAAGCTCAATAATTAAATAAATTAAAAAAAAAAGATTAACTTATACATTAATTTGGATGGATATTCATTAAGCAAAAGCATTTTTAAAGCACTTTAATTCTATAAGAATGTAAATCTTACTCAAAAGATTCACCAAAATTGGTGAACATCACTAATTTTCCTAATCTTAAATATATTTTATATATAAATATAAATGATATTAAATATTAATTTGATGCATTAACAAGGATTTTAATATATTAAAGGAGGGATAAATACTGAGTATTGCAAAACAGTTATTTACGTAGAATTATTTGGAAGTTTTACTTCAAACACCTATATTAAGCATATACTTATTTGCAAATGTGATTATGCCTTTAATATGCATTAACTGCTTATTGAACAGCAAAATTTGATCATGAAAACTTGTAACAAATATCTATAATAAAAATCTTCAAAAAGAGAAATTTAAACATGATATGTACAGATAGAGCCGGCTAGAAGCCGATGGTGAAATAAGAATGAATCTAGCCCACTAGGAAGGGCAAAATATCCAAGTGAAAGACACCAAATTATAATAATAATTGAGAAAATTTTGCCGACGAGTAGTTGAATACTTCCTACAGCATATTTATGCCAAAATCTAAATCTCCGAGTGAGTCTTGGAGGTCCTAGGCCCAAAGAAAGTTTCTGTCACAATGTGCTCATGATAAGATTTAATTTCTTTGCTTTTGATATTGCTCATTTTTCATATAGATATGCAGCACAAAATGACAAATTTTGAGAATTTTTGAAGTATTGATTATTATGTTACATTTAATGCAAAATTTACTTGTATTTGGCCTTATTATTTATTTTTATATCTTATATAAGATGTTAGAATATAACTTTTATTGAATACTCTACGTATTTTTACTTGACTGGAAAATTAATATATTTTTACAGGATTTGAGAACTATTAGGGGAAGAATCACTCAAGTTCAAGTACCAAGACTTGAGCTTAAGAAGTGAGATGAAGAATAAATGCTTTCAAATTTTCTTTTAGTTTAATATGTATTAATGGGATAAATTATGTAATGTAATAAGTACTTCTTGCTCTATGAATGATGATATTGTTCGATAAATAAATGTGTTAATTAATGATGTTTAATGCAAATTATTGCTTAATAATGATTCTATACTAATAATTACGGACAACTCATTAATACTTGAAAGTTTGGGCTATTACAAATGGTATCAGAGCAAGTCATACGATGTCAAATAAGAGTTAAGTGTCACACAAGACAAAGTACCACTCTATGTGATCAACCACTTGAACTCTTGAGGGTTAAGGTGCTACATGGTTCGGGGTACCTCTTGAGCAGTAGGGGCCAACTTAGTCCTATCTAACTAATGCATGATTCTCAAATCTGTGTATATAGTGACAAGGGCATTAGTTACTTGTTGGGAAGATTATAAGACCCCCTTAAACAGTATTAAGCAAAACTCTTAAACATTTAGGCATCTTTACAGAAAACAATAAAATTCTTGATAATAACTCTAAAGTTAAGCATGCTCAAGTGGGAGCGCTCTCAGAATAAGTGACTTATTGGGAAATTATCTTATGATAACAAAACTATGAGGCTAAAAGACCAAAGCAAACAATACATTGGTGCTTAAGAGTTTATCTTCCTCTGCTTTGCATGCCTCTATCGTGGAATTGGCAAAAGAATAGAGAGAAGAGTGTGTTGTTGTTGTTGGGTAATGGCCTGGAGAGTTATTCTTTGTGAAGGTCTAGTTGGACATTAATTTCTTCATTGTGTAAGAGAGTATGCATCATCAAGGCTGATTGGAGTTAGTTCTAAGGGATGTTTTAAAGGCTTGATATGTGGATGGTAAATTACTTAATGTGTAGAGGATGATGTCTTCATTATCAATTCTTGATTCGAGTGCTACAATTCTATCTATTAGAGACTTGATTTCAGATTGATATTCGCACATTGATAGATTCTTGAGAGCTATGTTGTGGAGTTCATTCTTGAGTTTAACTTTGAATCAGTTTGTGAATGGGAGGCATCTCTCTAAAGTGATCCATGCCTCAAAGCAATTTTCAACCTCCAAGATGCAGAGAAGAATGGATTGGGGGTATTATGGAGTAGATGGCAACTATTAAATGTCGGTATATTGAGATCCATAGTTGATACTTCTTGTTATCATTGCGGGAGATGTGATTAGTTCCGTCAAAATGATCATATAGGTTACTTGCTTTGAACAATTGAGTACTTGTGCTCTCCATAAGGGATAGTTTACAGATGTTAGGGAATTGTGAATTAAATTCTTGATATTGGGCATCAAGAATTTAAGATTCTTGGATTCATCTTGATGAACGACACTGATGTTTTGGGTGCTTGGGTGATTGTTGGAGTGTGATTCTACATTGGTGAATTCCTGTGGGTGGATTTAATTGGAGAGTGTTGAGTTGGCAGTGGTTCTTATGGGAATGTGCAGTTCTTGACGTAGGGGGTGATGTTCTTGTTGTAATGTGTGGTTTCTTGATGTAGAGGGTGTTTCTTGAAAGATTGTAAGAAGTGGTGGAGCTGGGGGTGAAGAGATATCTGAGAAGATTTGAGTTGAAGGGTGGGGTGATGAGGTTTCTTGGTAGAACTAGAAGGGATGATCTCAGCTGAGGACCAAATAATGCTGGGAAATATTCGAGGGGAGGAGATCTGAGATGCGTGATCAAGAGGGCACTAATAATGTGGAGAGAAGTAGAAGAAGAAGTAATTCTTATTGCTCAGAATGTAGCATTGCACAAGTGTATATACAAATACAATTGGATATGATTTAATAAGATCCAATTCAGCTGATGTAGTCAGGCTCTCAAGCGCCTAGGCGCCCAAAGATCTGCCTAATGTATCTTGGTACTAATATTATTTATCGCCCTCATAATTATCACGTCTTTTGACAAAGCACTCAGGTATGACAAAAAATTAAAAATAAAATAAAATATAAATAAATAGAAAATTAGCACAAAATCAAGTCTACAAGTTTCTAGCATATGCATGTGTTATTACTCGTGATCATTCAACAGTGGTAGTTGTGCTGCAACAATTCCCTTTAGCAAATTGATGGTTGTGCTGCAACAATTCCCTCTTATTCGAAGTGTTGAAATCTAGGTAATCATCAAACAAGTCAAGAATAATCTTTTGGAGCTCTACTTTATTTACCCGTGTATCTTCTAAACGAGGCCTATTCTTCCACCTAGAAAAAAAATTTGTGCTCTCCAAACTTGCCTACAACAATCTCAAATACGCATATCAAACAAAGAAAGTTTAGGAATATCATGTGATGGATCACCCTTACTCTCTACAATAAAGGTAGTCCATGTATTCTTGGATGAGAAATTAGTTGAAAATGCAATTAAAGCATCAATATTAAAGACACGAGTAACTAACCAGGTGACAAATCTTAAAGATAAGCATTATGTTCAATTTTTCTAATGACCTTAAAAAGTCTGGTGGCACTTGTGTGTAGTTTTTTAATTTAGTGGTGGCATACTTTTCAGGACAAATGTGTACCAACACAAAACTCCCTCCTTAAACTCTCTTGAAGATCTAGTTGTTTATTAGCATATTTTTAATTGCTTGCTCAATTTGTGCTTTGAATTCAGTATGCAACTTCTGAAAATCTTTTGAAAAATTCTAGGCAGTATCAGATGAGGGTGGTAGGGTAACTCTATTATATCCAAGGGCTTCTTAGGATTAAAAGCATACACTATCTCAAATGGTGTTCTCTTGATAGCACAAGAGACAGTGTTATTGTAAATGAACTCTGCAGTTAAATGAAGGCCCTAATTTCCTATATTCACTCAACTAAATATCATAACAAATTTCTGAAATTTCTATTTACAACCTAAGTTTGTCCATCTATTTGGAGGTGAAAAGAAGAAGAGAACTTAAGAGCAGTGCTTACAAGTTTCCAAAGCATTTTCCAAAAATAGGATACAAACATGAACTCTATCAGACACGATAGTGTTGGGAACCCCATGTAGCTCTACAACTTCTCTGAAAAATAGTCACACAACATGTGATGCATCATTGGTTGTAGAACATGGTATAAAATGTGACATCCTGAAAAATTGATCCACAACTACAAATACATTGTCAAGTTGATTTGAAGTCGAAGAAAGACCAAAAAAAAAGCATAAGAATATCCTCCCAAAGTGTAAAATTCTAAGATTTTGAGTTAATATAATTATTATTTATTATCTTAGTTAATTCGAGTAATCTATTAGTTATATTTGCAAAAACAATTATCAGGTTGTTAATAATAATTTTTTGAGAATTTTGGAAAATATTTGAAAATTTTTTCATAAGAGAATTTTCCCCAGTTATTTTATAATAGATTTAAATCAAAATAATTATAAAAAAATTTTGGGTATCAAAATTAAAATATTTTTGAATTTTTGAACTTTACACTAACAAATTAGTTAGCAATAAAAATTTCATAATTTTTGGTGCTAAAATGAACAAGTTATGCTAAGAATAAATTTTGAATTAAAAAAAAAAAATTTGGACGTTATTGCGCCGACAAACTTGATTTTGGTCAACTTCAAACTCAGATTATGGGACAACCACTTTGCCAAATTGGATAAGTTTGATGTCTATGGATGTCTCTCGATGAGATCTACATTTTGGAACCTTCAAGTTGAATTTGTAGGCATATTTTTTATTAATTTTGAGAAATACTAAAAAAAAATTTAAGCCAAATTAGACAATATTATGCAATAATTTTTGAAGCTTTTGCATTTAAGAATGATTTTAAGGATGATTTTAAGGCTAATTATTTTAAGATATTCAAATTCCACCTTAATCAAACTTACACCATTAGATCTTTGCTAAAGCTTTATATGGACTCCTAGACCTTCTAACCCTAATTAGAAATATAAAATCCTACCATCATTTTCTTCTTACCTCCACTTGAAAGCATTTGGCAAACCCCCTTTTCTTTCCTCTTCACCTCCTTTCCAAACCTTAGGGACTTCATACATAAGCAAATCTCACAGCAAGGAGAAGATATTATAAACTCTAAACCACCTAAAGAAGAAGATCTAAGTTGCAAAATCTCATTCTTTCCACAGTAAAAAAAATATATAGGCTTCATCAAAATTTCTTTGCTTCAAAGTAATATATTCTTTGATTCTCTCATTATTTCCCTCCTTTACAAAATATCTTTCATGTTTAAATATATATAATGATCGAATAAATAATTATTGCAATATTAGTAGGTTCTAGGCACATCCATAATGATATTTTAGTTTGCATAATTCATATGTATAAATTCATAGCATTCCAAGAATAAATTTTTTAGATTTATTCAAATATTTTGGAATCTTTCATCCCTACTTCGTATTATCATAATTCTTATTTTATCTAAATATCAGTTGAAGTAATTTTGCACATACATTCTAATATGTATTGTTAAGAAATTACTAGAAGATACTATACCTTAATTTTTCCTTTAAGATGTTTAAAAATCATCCTAAAGTTAAGAAAAAAAAATTCTATTTATTTTAAACATCTTTTTTTAGAAATTTTTATTTTTTTGTCAACTTTGAAGAGCTGTAACTTTTCAACCACTAAGATCTAAGTGTTGTAACTTTTCAAGATTACTCTCATATGTTTTGTGAACAATTTCACAGAAGATTACCAGTCTATTTGGACTCTAAGGTCACCATTTATGCACTTAAACTTCAGAAAATACCCATTGAAATTCAAAAAATAATTTTTGACAAATTTTAGAAATTTTCTTGTTATTTTGTTGTTATCATAACTTTTAATATAACCATTAGATTTAGCTGATTTTTGGGGTAGTTATTCTCTATTATGTTAAGAACAATGTCACTGTTGAATACAGAACCTAACTTTTATGTTTAGGTCTTCATATTTAGATTCAAAGTTTTGAAAATAATGTTTGTTTCTTAGAAAATTTTAGAAACAGTCAACATTTTCTCCAAACTTTGAACATTCATAACTTTATAAACACTAAGAACTAGTAACTAAAATTTGGCATGCTTAATCCCCTATCAATTAGGAACAACTTTTTTTAGGCAATAATAGTTAAAAATGTAATTTGCACTTTCATTCAGGTGTTCAAAGTTCATTAAGATGCCTAATCACATCACCTAACTAATTTTAGAGTTTTCACTCAAATTTTGTAATGTTGACCCAAAACCTTTATATTATTATTTCCTAAGTTTTTAATTAGCAGATTAATGCATAAAAATTAATTTTTAATAGATTTATATAAGGAAAGTTTTGCGGAGTAAACGAACGGATCAGGTACGTAGAGTTAGAATAATTGTATTATGTTTAGCATTATTTGAGCTTACTTCCTTTGAATGTATACAACCATTGTATGTACCTTGGTATTATGCTAAGTTATTTTCATTCATGCCAATTTACATATATGCTAAATTATTCATGTTAATTTATATTTATGCTAAATTATTTTCATTCATGTCAATTTCTATTTTTGCTTTGAAATTATTTGAGCCGCTTGAGCATTACAAGTTACTTATTGTTAAAATTAGCATAATCCTCAAATTGTAATGATGATATTTCTTTCATAATTTATTGCATTGATTTTGTAATCTATATAGGATGCTATAAATTAATACTTTTAACTACTCTATGTATTTATGTCTGATTGAAAATAATGTTAATTAATACAGATCGTGAGAATTAGAAGCAGAAGACTTGATTTCAAGAGCTAGAAAGGATTCTATTATCAAGTGTGAGATTAAGACTTATTATTTGAATTTTATATCATTTTATATTTATTTAAGTTAAGACAATTTATATGACTTTAATTTAAATTTATGGCTCTGTAATGTATGGATATTATTTTATTTAGTAATTTTTGTGATGAATGTTTATTCTTAAATTATTACTTGAAATCTCTTAACCCCGGTCTTTGGGTCATTACACAAGGCCTATATGGGACAAGTATGGAATAATACTTTCCAAACTTTTTGTTTAATAGTCGTAGCCCTCCTACAAATAAAACACTACAATGCAAATCTACCACATTTCATTTTAATAATGGCCAAAAAAATTTATTCTCTACTAAAGGGTGGTCTTATCCCTCAAATATCGCGTAATACTCCCAAAATGTAACTCTTTCATCAAAAATATCCTAAGAGATGTTCTAAGAATACATAAAAGTGGACCTTTAAAAAGATAACCCAGGATAATATGAAAAGATATTAGGGCAAGTAAAATTAAGTCATTGGTCAGACTATAGATGAGGTGAAAGTCTAAGCATAATTCATAATCTTTTCTAACAATCTCAAAACCTACAATCTCACTAGATAAAGATGTGACCACCATATTTATTCTCAAAAGTTTATCAGTAGATTTATTCTCAAAATCAAGCTTGTGTTTGAACAAATGTAAGATCTTGAAGATATTCAATCCATTTTGCATGCTGATGATTGAGTTTCTTTTGGGTGTTGATAAATTTAAGAGCATGGTGGTCAGTGTGAAGGAGTAACTCCTTATGCAACAAATAAAGCCTACGATGCTTAAGAGACTAGACAATAGCATAAAACTCTTTATCATAAGTGGCGAGTACCTCTGCTTTGCTTTGTTAAGCTTTTCACTAAATATGCAACATGATGATTATCGTGTGTCAATACATCTCTTATACTCACTATTCATGCATCACATGTCAAAAACGTGTCCAAAATCAAATATTCTAAGAATAAGAGTTGATGTCATAAAACTTTTAATTTGATTAAATGACTTTTCTACAATAGGAATCCAAACAAATTTCTCTTTTTTAAGACCTCAATCATGAAAGCCATGATTATGCTAAAGTTTTGAATGAACCTTCTATAGAAGGTGGCTAGATCATGAAAACTTCTCACATCTGAAAGGCTCTTAGGTGTAGGCCAATATAAAATAAATTGAATTTTGTGCGGGGCTGGCTTAATAACGAGGGTGAAAACTATGAATTCTAGAATACTTACTTCTAGTTTATAAAAAAAACACCTTTTTTATTGAAAAATAATTTTTCCTCGTGCAATTTCTCCGAGACTTCACTGCAAGTGTTCTAAATAATACTCCTCATGAATGCTAAAAATTAGGATATCGTCAAAATACACAATCAAAAATTTTGCTAAAAATGATCTAAAGACATTGTTCATCAACCTCATAAAAGTACTAGGTGCATTGGAGAGACCAAAAGGCATGACAAGTTGCTCATACAATCCACCAAGAGTTCTAAAGACTGTCTTATACTCATCTCCTGATCAAATTCTAATCTAATGATAGCACTCTTCATATTTATCTTAGAAAATAACTTAGAATTTGCAACAAGATCAAACATATCATCTAAATGTGGTATGGGAAATATATATGATCTTATTAATAACTCAGCTATCAATACACATTAACCATGCGCCATCTTTCTTAGGGGTTAATATGGCAGGAGCAGCACATGGGTTCAAACTTTCTCTCAAAAATCCCTTTTGTAATAAATCATCCACCTAATGTTATAACTCAACTTGCTCTATCGGATTAATGTGGTATGTTAGAAAGTTGTGCTTTTAAACAAGATCTATAGCATGTTGGATATCTCTTAAGAGTGGCAACTCATTAGATAATTCCTTCAGTTTAACTTCAGAGAAGTCTTGCAATAGTTTGTCCACCCTAATTGGAATGTTCTCATTCTCAAAAATAAAAGTTACTTCCTTACATGTACGAGCCTCACATATAAGAGAACAAAAAATTCTCTCCCCAATTTTCTTAAGCCCACTAATCCAATTTGTGGCTTAAGCATCGGACACTCAGCTAGAATGTCTAATGGTCGAGTAATGGAAGGTGTAATAGTGATTAACTGATGCTTAGCTCATTTCCTAGATTTAGGGTTTGTTTTCTAACTTTGGAATAGATTATTTGTGGAAGTGAAAGAAATAGTTCCTACAGAGGATTCAGATGAAGATGGAACTATACTAGAAGAAGATAGGGTTTTAATGATATGTTTAATGGGATATATGTGGAGGCCCGATGCCGATTCGGCAGAAACCCTTCTGGCATTGAGTGACTACTCACCGCAGGATCATATCCAGCAATGTGAGAGAAAAAGAATACGCATATAAAAGTAAAAAAGATTTTCATTTATCAAAATTCTCATTACAAGATCCCTCATCATACAAAACAAAGAAACAAAATAAGCAATTCAGCGCCGTCATCGATCTTTTGAAAATTAGGGTTCTAGTTTAACCTCTTCCAGGAGCACCTGACCTAGTATTGTACAGAAAATAATATCGGAATTTAAATTCCCAGTAATTAGAGAATACTCTAAGTACAGCAGTATACAATAACAAATTACTTTATAAAGATGCGTTTAGCAGATGTAAAAATGCAGGATATGTAAGATAACCTCGTAAAGCAAGTAACTTCCTGCAACAAGTATTTATCACAAAATAAAAGTTACTGATGTCATTTTCCAGTAACTATCCCCGAATATTATTGATGTCATTTTTCCAGTAACAACCCCGAATGTTATTGATGTCATTTTCCAAATAACAACACCGATCGTTGTTGATGTCATTTTTCCAGCAACAACCCCGTATGAAAAGGATGTTAGTTTCTAACAACCAACCAAGCATTAATGTTACTGATGTCATTTTCCAGTAACCCCCGAATGAAAAAGGATGTTGGTTTCTAACAACCAACCAAGCTTCAAATGAATCTGGCTCAAAGCAAAATATGCGAAGCTAAGCAACAGTAAAAGTGCAAAATGTAATATATGTTATGTATCAGGTACCTTTGATCCTTAGATTCAGAAGTTCAACAGCTCGAATGAGTGACAGTTCGCTCAATCTGCATTTAAGTCCCCGATATTTTTAAGTTAGCTTTTTAATCAAATGATTTAAGAGTTTAATTTCCTCTTTCATTCTGTTCTTCTTCCGCTTTTGAAGTTCGATTGATTTAAGTTTAAAATTAAAGCAGTTATAATTATTAAAGTGTCTTAAGATTATGATCGAAAAAGTCCGAATAAAATGACTGAATTGGCAAAAATAAATAATAGTCATTTATAACAATTTGAATCGTTCTCATTATTAATAAATGAGAATAATTCTATTGTGAATGACTAGTTATAAACTTGATAGTTATAATGAGAGTAACAAGCTTTAGAGAAAACGAATGTGTTCTTCTAATTTCCTCCTCTTACTTTAGAATTAGGATCGCCGGAACACGAAGAGAAGCTGGAACGAGTTGGCCGAAGGATGGCCGAGGGCTGCTGGAGCTACTGTGGGGACTACCGGGGGCTGCCGGAAGTTGCTGGAAGGTACTGCCAGGGGCTGCTGGAAGGTACTGTCGAGGGCTGCCGGGCTGCCGGAAGTTACTGGAAGGGGCTGCCGGTAGCTGCTGGAAGGTACTGTCGGGGGCTGCCGGAAGTTGCTGGAAGGGACTGCCGGGGGCTGCCGGGCTACCGGAAGCTGCTGGAGCTGCTGAGGAGGGGCTGGCCGGCTGTTTGGAGGAAGAGGCTGCTGTGGGTGACTGTGGGGAGGAGAGGGGAGGGGATGGGGATTATATAGGCGCAGGGGTGGCGCCAAAACGTGCGCCAAAATGGCGCCTGGCATGCGCCAGGGGGGCTTCTGGCGCGGAAGCTTCTTTCGCCAAAAGGCAGAAGTGGGATCGGGGGAAGTCGGGGTCGGCCTTATGGGCCGACAACCTGCACCAAAATTGGTGCAGGCAGGCGCCGCATGTGCCAGGCTTTTGCCTGGCGCGGAAGCTTCTCCCGCCTGGCGCAAAAAAAAATGAAAAAAAATGGAAAATTTTTAAACTTCAAGTTAATCTCATTTTTTCGTCGTTTGTCATCCAAATACAACGAAACTTGACACCGAGGTGTGTTACGACATGACGAACACCCTCGCGCAGAAAATTTTTGATTCGGAGCAAAATTTTATTTTATTTTAATTTTAGAGGTTTAAAACTTCAAAAAAATTTCACAATCAAATCAACGCTCAGATTTTGATGAAACTCCTCGAGCAACCTTTAAATAATATACTTAATATGTCGACACTGAAAATGATGAATTCGGACATGTATTTCAATATTTTTGATTTTTAAAATTTAGAATTTCAGAAAATAGAATGAGAGCTTCCGTTAATCAGATTTTTCTCAAACTATAGCACTTTGATCTAAAAATTATTTCTATCTATTGGTAGTTTTATTTGCCCTAAATTGAAGTTCCCCGGGAACCTGATTCCTAAGGCGGGATTCTGACCTAATTTGCAAAATAACGACTTTAGGTCGTTACAATATAACTTTATGATCTTATCTTCAAATTTAAAAGCATGTGGTCTCAACTTTAATGGATCACACTTATGTCATACAACCATGGTCTACCTAGCAAGATATGAGCAATATCCATGGGTAAACAACACATCACACCAAATCTTGTCTTCATAACTACCCAATTTTATTAGCACCAAGCATCTAACCCTTCCACAAAACCTATACCATATGTATCAACTTGTTACTTAGCTTGCACACATTCAAAGCTAAAACATATAAAATATATAACCCTTCTTTAATCCATCGTCATCAGGCCTCAAAGATCTACCAAATTTAATATCAATGCTTTTTGAACTCCTCAATTCAAATCAGCCATTCATAAAACTTTGACTCTCCCTTAGATTTGCTCAAAATTTAAAAAAAAATTTGATATTGCACTTCAAGTGTTCTAATTCAAAATTTGTTGTTCATCAAGTTGAGTTTAGAGTCCACGTTAATGACTTGAAGCTATGTCAAATAGAAAGTCAGCTTTTAGGATGAATTGAACTTCCTGTCCTACAAGGACGTGGCTGAAAAAGATGATTCAATGCGCTGATACATTCACTTTAGATTCTAACAGCCTATCAACATCAATGCATCCACCAAACATTTGCCTTCAAACATGTTCATAGGGAGGTTTTCATAACTCTCCAAGCCAAGACTTGGGGCTACTCCGCAAGGCAAGATTGAACAATCATTCTGCACTCTATTGATTCTTCTCCATGCTTATCTGTAGGATTAGCAATAAACTCCAAATCACGTCACTCATAGTATTGGTTTTTTTTTGGATTGCAGACCCTCTTTATAGAGAAATATAAATATACCTTCGATAAAAAAGGAAAAAACAGCTCTTAGAGATCACCACATTTGATTTAGTAGAATATTTTAAAATAAAATTTGGTGGCTATACTTAATCTGTTTGGTTAAGTGTAGGAATAAAACAAAGTCTAACTAAGTTGACATGAATCTAAACATAAGAGCATAGTTATTTATCATTCACCTATTAGATGAATTTCACGGTCAATAAGATAACTTGTAAAATAGGTGCTAGCTTTGTGTAAAAAATTTATTGAGTGATGATTTTATAATAAAGTATCTATCCAACGAGAAATGTTATCAATATTGGTTGCATTAAAGGTTCAAATGAAAATAATCAAGCATGATTTAACTATCAATTCACCTGAAAATTGTTGAGTTTCTACAGCTAAAATTACAAGACATCCAAGTAAGCAATTGTATTTAACTATTATAACTTCAAGAAAAATAAACGATCGACTTTATAAAGCCAAAACTCTTATGCCTCGATATAGAAAACATCGAAACAAAACAAAGTATGGAAAGAACTAAAAATTCGTATAACCTGAGTTTTTTGCTAGGCTAAAATTTGCCGATTTCACAGCTAGAGATAAGATTAACCAAGATATAATACACTAGGTTCTTCAGAAAAAAAATAAAAAAATTTATTAAAGACTGCAGCTAACTAGCATCCGCATCATCAAATAAAATAGTGCTTATAACAAATTAAAGAATAAATTATATCTACCTTGAGAATCCAGTTAATAGCAACAGCTCCAGAAGTGGCACTGTTTCTAGATGCTCCAACAGAAGTTAGGAGTGTTCGGGTAGTAAAAACACCCATTGCTCCTCCAAAAAAATGCTGGAGTAACATGATTCTTAATAATTGCTTGAAATACATGTAAAATTAAAACTTGATGCATTACAACGTATTTTTCACTAATGAAAGTCACATCTGTGATGCCGATCAAAACACTTACCTTCAAAGCTCTCCATGCCATATATGGTACATATGATGGAGTAACGCTATCAGGAAAGCCTTCAGGGACAACATATGATCTTATAAATGCCATAAGTTCCTTGAAAAGAAATTACAAAGTGTTAAAACTTGAAAAGAAAAATACTCATTATGCAATCATTCTGAATTAAATGCTAGCTGAAACATGCATAGCACTAAAAGGCATGATTACGTTCCACCAAAACTCAGAAAATAAACATAAATTAGATGAGAGTGCGTTGCAAATTAGCAGCTAACAGCGTAGAACTCCATAAAATTTTTAACTTCTTGCAGAGAAGCAAGTTGGGTAAAGCTTAACAATGCAAAAGTACCAATAACAAATCAATTTGATTAACTTTTAGACATGTAAATGAGTGTAAGCTCACAAAACGCACAGGCAATGCATAGTAACACATGAATAAGAATACATGACAAGCTCTAGTATGTACTTAAAATGTAATCTGACTCCCTAATAGTGCAGTGATAAACATTTCAAGCTGTATATAGTAATATTTAATAAGTCTGACATTAAAATAAAATATTCCAACAAAAAACAACATCAACTCAAAGAGACAACAAAAACTTTAAGGCATTACAACGCTCTAATAAGCCCACAGTCATCAGAAAATTTAGCAGGAGAGATTAGAATCCTTGAATATTATGATATTATCGCATGATAAGAGAATGGGTGATGCAGGTCATACCTCCTAACAAGTATTGTAAATTATAGGGGAAAAACAAACCATTCCTCTAATCTCAAAAAATAATCCTGCCACATTAAAATTATCAAGTTTGGAATAAGATAAGAAACATAAATTAAGGAATGTTTTTTTAATGCATTAATTAAAATGCATCTACTCAATAACAAAAAAAAGAGTTTTGTAATTTTGACAATTATAACAAAGGTACAAACTCAATACATTAATAGATTGATGAAGTTAATATTGGAAAATTGACCTAAAGATAAAACAAACAGAATTTGTTAAAAATTAATTCAGAGTAGCACTTAAGAAAAATATGAAAAAACTAAAGTTCATGAACCTGACCATAATACTTGGATTAATGCTTTTGATGTGATGATGCAGACAACTGAAAAAAAACATGGGTATGAATGATTAGATCTCTTTATATATTCTTTCCCTGCCATTCACTCCCTTTTTAAATAAAAAAAAATATTCAGTAAAAGAATCTCTTGTTGAAATTTGCCCCAAACCTCAGAAAATTTGACTAGGATTTTAGTAGACTTGTGTCATCATAGAAGACGAGAGATTGCAAAAATGTTACAGCTAATAAGGCACCACCAAACAGAATATCTTCGTGGAAACCATGATAAAAATAGCTTAAGATGGGATGCTATTAAGAACATAATAGGCTTGATGGACTCTGAATAAATGTTAAAACGCAGTATTGCTGCTTTCATCTACATATTAAATAAAGTAATAAATCAACCGTATGCGAAAAAACAGAGAAACCTTGAATAATAAGCTTGATGGCACCCTCCTTGATATCTAAGAAAAATTAATGTAGGGAAATTTTACCTTAACATGTTGACTCTCAAAAATTGATAAAATGTCTTCCCTACTTCTGAAAAAAAAAAAGGATCAGTGAGAGGATCACATCAAATCCCACTATGAAAATTTCACCCTATCTTTAGAGCATGAGGAGGTCGGCACGGAGGAAAGCAAGGCAAAGAATTATCCCCAATATAATAGAGAAGAAAACTTAATTTCAAGTTGGATAAGTTATCATGCGGCAGTATTTTAAAAGGAAGCTTGACACTTCTCATGTATTTGTCGAGCAGAGGGCCGTCATTCATGGCCCTCTCACATCAAAGTAGTTAATGTATCATTTATGGCATCCGTGGTAGGAGTTTGGTCAATAATTATCATATCTGAAACGGTGGCCTTGATAGTAGTTCCGTAAGCCAAGCTAGTAAGAATGTTGAGAGGCTCCTTCAACAATAAAATGTGGCTCACAAGCCTAAGTTTCTAGCACTCGAGTCAAGGTCAAAGATAGATGAGTTGAGTGCTGACTGACTCAACTAAAACCAAAAGTTAAGAGCCCGAATATGCACCATCAACTAATGGAGATGCTTTGGGAAATAAATAGCAATGGTTTGATGTCTTAACTAAGATGGATAGATATTTTCTTTCCTTGTATAATAATGATAGGCAGCAGACAACCGAGATTAGACACCTCAACTAGAAGATAAACAACTTGAAGAACAACGTTGATCCAAAGGAAGCATTCGCCAAGAAGAGTAGCATGGACTTCAATGTCATGAAGATGCATGAATGTGTATTAAACACAAATGTCCTTTAAAATTATTGTGAAGGAAATTGTAAAGACATGTCAGTTGATCTTAAAAATTTTGTTTCACTTTTACAAGCCCTTGAAAAAGCTGTATCCATCCAAGCAAGGTGAAGAGGTATCATAGCAACTCTCAAGCAACAATAAGTAGAGTTGATGTTGGTTTACCTAGCAAAGATAAGTGCACTACCTCAAGATGTTTTCATGATCCCTGTTTACTCCAGAGTAGGTAAGCAGCCATCGGTAATATCCTATCGGGAAAACCTGCATATGGTTGTCATTATAGAAACAAAACATTGGAGGTTGTCAAAGGAAGAATACATAATTTTCACATTAGTTGTGGTTCTAGAAATGGCACACGTCCTCTGTCACTAGCATGTTATCATTTTGTTTTATGTTTGAGTTTTTTATTTTGTTTTATAATATTTGGCTTTGTGAAATTAATGCTTTTCATTGCTCTTTACATTATACAGCAATTTTATTAATGACAGACATGTTCTTCAACTTAACTTCAAGATAAGTTAATGTACCAAGCTAGTTTTGTACGCATCAACCTTACGTTGCCAAGCTATAAAAAGTGAACTTAGCTGACCTTAGAAAGTCTGGCATGCATGCTTATCTTGTTAACCTGGTGGTCAAAATAAAGTAACAGTCATGTTCAAGCCATAAGATAGTTAATTTGTCGAGCTCTATATTTAGGTCATTATAAGAATAGTAGACCAACTTAGCAGTTAGGTTACTTTAATTTGTCAAACCATCAACAAAGCCAGTATTTATAGCTTTACAATATGAGATAGCAAAGCAATTATGACTATACCACATTTTTGAGACACATGTCCGGTAATCAAGCATCAGCTTTTTGTTTCCTTGGAATTAAGGATTTCCTTCCATTTTGACAACTAGCATCATGTCACATCCTATGTTCTAGCTTCTTCTGTAAAATATTTCTTCTTAAAATCCTCCTTGCATCCTTTAATTAACCGCCTCTTCAACAATTATAAAGCTATCTGAGAGAATTTTAAAGCATTTTAAAGCAGAAGAACACTAACACCAACAGGCTCATGATCCAATTTTCTAAGAGCTATTTTGGATAATCCCGTAGGCCCTATTTAGGTAATATTTTAAATCTTATTTTAGACAATATTTTGGGTCCTATTTTAGGCAATCCTTTGGATCCTATTTTAAACAATCTTTTGAGTCCTATTTTAGACAATCTTTTGGATCCTAGTTTAGACAACTTTTTGGTCCTATTTTAGGCAATCTTTTGGATACTAGGTTAGACAATATTTTGATCCTATTTTAGGCAATCTTTTGGATCTTATTTTATTGCTTTTTGGTCCTAGTTTAGGCAGCTTGGACCCATTGGGAGTTGTGTTTAAACCCCGTGTTGTGAGAGTTTTATACACAATATAAAATCCTTTTGGCTGCTTGCTTGAAACCAAGAAACCCTAGCTCGAGAGAAAATTAGAGAGGATAAAATCAAAGGCTTCAAAGGCTATACTTTTTTCCTTCCTCATGATAATGATAAGTTCTTTGTAGCGCTGTACTAATTCCTTTCATAGTGAATTTTTTCTTGTGGTTGTGTGGCTCCATAGTTTTTCCCATTATCAGGTATTTCACATAAAAATCTTTGTGTTCGTATGCTTGTGATTGTGTGACTTGTACTATGATTATATTTCTTGTTTGTACTATTATTTCATATATTACTTTAGTGAATCTCAATGGTCAAACACCAGTAAGATTCTCTACAAGTGGTATCAGATCGAGATTCTAAGGTTTGTTAAATTTGAGTGGGAGCAAGGGCCAACGAGATGAGACATAAGATCGAGAAGTTCAACAGCACAAACTCTGCTTTCTGGAAGATGCAAAATGGAGGATTTTCTCTACCAAAAGAAGTTGTGTCTGTCACTCAGAGAAGCCGACAAGAAACCTACTACTATGTCTAATGAAGATTAAGAAATTCTTGATAGAACAGCACTGGATTGATTTTCCTTTCTTAATCCTCGTCAGTGGCGTTCAACATTGTGAATGATAAAATAATGGTAGATCTCAAGGCAGCCCTAACTAAAATGTATGAGAAGCTCTCGATTACCAACAAGGTTTTTTCTTGATGAAAAGGTTATTCAGCATGAAAATGGTAGACGGCGAATCAGTGACAGAACATCTAAATTAGTTTAATATTGTGACAAACTAGTTAAGCTCAATAGACATCAAATTTGATGATGACTATTATTAGAGTAATGTTAATATTGTAGCAGCGGAGAATCTACATCTGAAATAAATGGGTGTGAAGACTGCTTTTCTACATGATGATCTAGAGGAGAAGCTATATATGATGCAGCCATAGGGATTTGCAACCTCATAAAAAGAAGAGCTAGTATGAAGCTCAAGCAAAGTTTATATTGTTTAAAGCATACGCCAAGGTAATGATACAAGAGATTTGATAAGTTCATGTCAGACACAGGGTATAAAAGGTTCCAGGTAGATCATTGTTGCTTTATAACGCAATTTAAGTTCTCATATATCATCCTACTTTGAATGTAGATGATATGCTGATAGCGAGATCAGGCATGGAAGAGATAAAATGACTAAAGAAACAGCTGTCGAAGGAGTTTGACATGAAGGACTTGCGACCAGCAAAACAGATACTCGAAAAGATGATCAATAAGGAGAGGAGTGCATGTATACTGAAGCTATCTCAGACAGAGTATATTGAAATAATTCAACATGAATGAGGTGAAACTAGTTGCACCCTCTAGTAAGTCACTTCAGTCTAAGGAACAAGAACATATGCAAAGAGTTCTCTATGCTTTAGCAGTTAAAAGCGGTTGTACACCATGATTTGCATGAAACATTGTCGAGGAACAAAGAAAAAGTTACTATAGATGATGCTCGTTTATAATGAATTAGTCAAGGAACTACTGAGCATGCTAAGAAGTTAAAAGGGCGCATAGGGATGAAGCAATTGAGCCATGTAAATTAATTTCTAATCCTCTATGAAATGAAAGAACAAAAATTTTCATTATGATTTCTTCTATTATTGCAATCAATTGTCATGGTTAGGGGCAACTAAGTAAACATTAATGAAGATGATAATAAGGGGTAAGCTATCTCGCTAGAAGCTTTTTGATGATAGTTAATACATGTGAAGAGGAAGCCCATGACTAGAGCCTTTGCATGGAGAATACTTGTTGGAGATTGATTTGTTGTCGAGTCATATTATATTTTATTTTGGATCAAGACAGGTTATATTTATTTATTTTGGGTTATATTATATTTATCTTCCGTGTTAATAGTGATGTATGTTTCTTTAATGTTTTCTTTTTTTTTTTGGGGAATGTGAACCTTGGAATATGAAGGGATGACTCACATCTTTATCTATTTGTTGTATGTCATTTTGAGGGACATTAAATGAATGTTATTTTATGTGAAAGGAGACTTGAGAGCTCTTAGTGGTGTCGATAGTCATCACTTCCTTCGGTGTGCACAATCGAAGGCTTGAAGTATATAACCTTCAAGAACTCAATGTTTGGATAATCTTGGATTTATCTTGTATTTTTTTTTGTATTTTCTTTTTTATTTCATAGCAGCATCTGTTACCTCATCTCCACTTTGTTTCTCCAAGATTCACTTCTGTTCCGGCCACCAAACACCTCGCCAACAAAACCATTCACTTCGACTTTGCGCCACCATTTCTGGTATCAGAGAGAGATTCTCACACCTTTGTACAAAAGGAATTTGTTCTACTCATCAAGAGCATTCTATCACAATTTTTTCAAAATTTCTTGAATATTTTATCATTTTCTAATATTCACCACCCATGTAAGCACCGCAGGCATGTGTGCAAGCCTACACCAGCGTTTGCGTGCAACCTCCTTCGTCACGGCAACTTCCGACGACTCGTTCTCCACCATCCACTCTTCGATTTCAGTGTCGTTTACATCATTGGATTCCAGAGATGACCACCTTCAATCCAAAAGTGAAATACTTTTAGTTTCACCTCGAGAAGCAAGCCTTAGATCTTTGTTGTAATCGGTGATTCATTCACCCTTCGCATATGTATAATTTTTGCATATCTTGTTTTAAAATTAGTCGGAACTTAATTATCAAGTTTTTCTTGTTGAATTGTTAGTTGTTGCAAATAGTGTTTCAAGTTTTAAAAGTTAATTTGGTATTGTTGTCCATTAATAAGCTCCACCACAAGCTAGCCAATTATTGATCTTACCTTAGTCAAATTGAGTGACCACTTGTGTGGAAGTGTTTTCACTAATAAGTGAATCTTCCTAGTGTGCAATCCATATACAATTTTATAATTTGAATGAAATTTCTTTGTTTCTCAGTTGTATTTACTTTATTTGACAAATTGGCATTTGTTTATTACTACTCACGTTTTAATGCTATTTAATTTTGCAAATATGTAGCAAAAAAAAAAAAAGATTGCAATTATGAATAGCCAAAACATTCCACAAGAACATCCTAAAGTGATATAGACCAGAGTGGAAGGGTTTCAAATGCATCAACTAATTATGGCCTTTATAGAAAACCACCACACTCCACCACCAGCACAACCAAACCCATGACCACCTTAATGTTCACAATGTCCACAACACCATAGAGAGTATCACGAAGACTTTGATGTTAGGAGGAATTCCAACTATAAGAGACCACATTCACATAGGCGAACTCACCATTAAGGGTTTTGCTGAAGATCGATATGATGAGGGGACGTTATCGAGCTAGGGGTCAAAGTTTTCAAAAGAAACCTAGAGTGGAATTACGTCTTGAAGAACTGCTGAGAGAAGGTTCTGAGTATGATCCACTAAGAAGCATAAAAATTGAGGCACCCACTTATGACTGAACACATGATCCAAATCAACTTTTTGATTGGGTGATAACTTGAGAAATTATTCAAATTGCACAATTTTGATGATTATCAAAATGTAATATTTGTAATGATGAAATTGGTAGGTTATGCTAAGATATTTTGGAATATTTTTTGTTGAAAGAGGAAAGAGAAAATAAAAGAAGAATAAGCTGGGTTGAAATGAAAGAAGTGTTTGATGATAAACATTGCCCTCGATAACATCATAAGCGGCTTCACACAATTAATGACAACAACATAATGATTCCCAAGTGGTATTGAATATCTTAATATATTTTAAGATTTAGTGGCTAAGACAAACTATTAGAACCCAATTTGGCAATTAACAAATAAATTTGAGTTGGGATTAAGGATGGATCTTAGGCATCAAATAGAATTGTGAGACCCACAGATAGTAGAAGTTGTTCATGATGCACAGTCATTAGAATCTCAATCTAAAGTAGCATCTTCTAAGTTTAAGCCATGTTCATGACCCAACTTCTAAGCTTAAACCTAAGCTAAGTCAAAAGCCATCCACTTCCCAAGCGGCCCCACCCCTAAGACAACGATAGCACAATCTACTCGAACACTTACGGATGTTGTTAGTTAAAAGTGTAAGCAACGTGAGCATTTAAAACATGAGTGCAAAGTTGTCCTGACTGCTACTATTCTAGAGGAGAATCTTAAGTTTTATTACGGCATTGATCAATTTGAGGATGAAGAATTTGTTTTTAGTGAAGAGGCACATTTGGGTGTAATCCGTTATTTGAGTGCCACAATCGGTAAGGATTGGAGGAAAAAACATATTTAATGTATTAATGTCTTGCAATGGGATAGGTTGTAGATCGATTATAGATGGTGGTAATGCTATAATAGTAGTGTCTACATTGCCTTAAGCTAAATTAGCTCCAAAACCACACTCAAATCCTTTTAAAGTTAGTTGGGTAAACCAAACCTCACTTTTAATCATGCAAAGGTGTAATGACCCTAAGTCAATTTGAGGAAAACGTTAAGTTCCCGCTAAAACTCAATTTCTGTTGTTTTACCCATGAATTTTTGTTTTTAGTTAAAAGTTTCTACTAAATCCGTTTTCGTCAAAATTTCTGTTACATACTGACTAAATCATTGATTGAGGAAGTTTCCCAAGCCCAATTAATGCTAAAATGGAATTTTAGATTTGTCATTAATCATGTATTTAAATTAGTAAAGTATTACCTACCCCATTTAAAACCTGCGATCAAGGCAGAGCTGGCTGTCCTTTCAAAAACAATCAATAATTAAACCGACGGTTCTATTAGGAAAAGGTATGTGGAACGTAATAAAACCATTCCCAATTTTTATTCTTACTCCCGTAACATACGGGCATTTATCTGCGTCAGCCGAACACACAAAACAAACGTGCGTTACGTACACACGTCCTATTTAACCCGCAAGGAGCCGCTCGTCTCTCCCCACCCTCGCTAAAGCACTCGATCACGTCTCCTTCTATTCCTCTCGATCAACTGAGCCCTCTCGATCAAAACCGCCGAAGCTTACCTAAGCCGACAAGGACAGCTCTGGAGTTCTACGGCAGAGACGCAGCAATCGACAGGAGTGATCCCTAAAGTCGGTGATAGAGGAGCATAAGCCAACAGAGGTTCTCAATAGAAGAAGAGATGATCCCTATCATTCCAGCAGTCGACATTGTGAGGGCCCGATGCCGGTTCGGTAGAAACCGTTCTGGCATTGGGTAACTACTCACCGCAGGATCATATCAAGCAATTTGAGAGAAAAAGAATGTGCATATAAAAGTGAATGATATTTTTCATTTAACAAAAGTTCTTATTACAAGTTCCATCATCGTACAACACAAAAAAAAATAAAATAAGCATTTTAGCGCCGTCGTTGATCTTTTGAAAGTTAAGGTTCTTGTTTAACCTCTTCTAAGAGCACCTGACCTGGTATTGTACAAAAAATAATACCGGGATTTAAATTCCCAGCAATTAGAGAATACTCTAAGTACAACAATATACAATAATAAATTAATTTCTAAAGGTGCAATTAGCGGAAGTAAGGTAGAAATAACATGCAAGATGGGTAAGGCAACTGCGCAAAATAAGTAAGCAAAATTCTGCAATCAGTAGTTATCACAAATAACGGTTACTGATGTCATTTTCCAGTAACTAACCCCGGATGTTACTGATGTCATTTTTCCAGTAACAACCCCAAATGTTATTGATGTCATTTTTCAATAATAACCCCGAATGTTGCTGATGTCATTTTTCCAGCAACAACCTCGAATGTTACTGATGTCATTTTCCAGTAACAACCCCGAATGATACCGATGTCATTTTCGGTAACAACCCCGAATGATATTACATTGGTTCCGGACAACCGACCAAGCTTCAAAACGAAATTTGGCTCAAAGCAAATATGCGAGGCAAAGCAGTAAAAAAAATGCAAAATGTAACACGTCATATACTGGGTACCTTTAGTCTTTAAGTTCAGAAGTTCAACAACTCGTATGAGTGACAGTTCGCTCAATCTGCATTTTAAGTTCCCGATATTTTTAAGTTAGCTTTTAATGATTTAGGAGTTTAATTTATTCTTTCATTCTATTCTTCTTCTTCTGCCTTTGAAGTTCAATTGAATTAAGCTGCTGTTAAAGCACTTGTTAAGGTGTCTTTATGATTATCATACTAATGTATGACGAAAAAGTCAGAATAATCGACTGAATTGGCAAATAAAAAATAGTAATCATTTATAATACTTTGAATCGTTCTCATTTTTAATTAATGAGGATAATTCTATTGTGCATGACTAGCTATAAATTTGATAGAGAGAGTAATTAGATTAAGAGAAAGCGTACGCGTTCTTTCAAATTTTTTTTCCTTACCTTAGATTTAGGATCGCTGGCACACGAAAAGAAGCTGGGACGGATTGGCCGAAGGATGGCCGAGGGTTGCTGGAGCCGCTGCGGGGGCTGCCGGAAGGTACTGCCGGGGGCTGCCGGAAGCTGCGGGGAGTGGCTGTCGGGGCTGCCAGGCTGCCAGAATCTGCGGGAAGTGGCTGTCGGAGGATGCCGGGAGGTGGCGGGAAGGGGCTGTCGGGGCTGTCGGGCTGCCGGAATCTGCGGGAAGTGGCTGTCGGGGGCTGCCGGGAGGTGGCGGGAAGGGGCTGTCGGGCTGCCGGGAGGTGGCTGGAAAGGGCTGAGGAGGGGTGGCTGGCTGCTGGAAGGGCTGAGGAGGAGGCTGGAAGCTGCTGTGGGGAGAAGAGGGGAGGGGATGGGGGTTTTATAGGCGCACGAGAGGCGCCACAACGTGCGCCAACTGGCGCCAGGTCGGCGCCTGGCGCGCGCGCCAGGAGGCTCTGGCGCGGAAGCTTCTCCCGCCAGAAGGCGGGAGTGGGGCCGGGGGTCAGGGTCGGCCCTCTGGGCCGACAACCTGCGTCAAAGACGGCGCAGGCAGGCCTGGAGCCTGGCGCGGAAGCTTCTCCCGCCAGAAAGCGGGAGTGGGGCCGGGGGTCAGGGTCGGCCCTCTGGGCCGACAACCTGCGCCAAAGACGGCGCAGGCAGGCCTGGAGCCTGGCGCGGAAGCTTCCCCCACCTGGCGCGGGAGAAAAAGGAGGGGTCGAGCGTAAGGAAGAGAGAAAAAAACAGAGAAGAGAAAAAAAAGAGAAGGAAAAAAAATGGAAAAATTTTAAATTTCAAATTAACCGCATTTTTTTCGCCGTTCGGCGTCCGAATGCAACGAAACCTGGCACCAAGGTGTGTTACGACATGATGAACACTCTCGCGCCGAAAAATTTTCGATTCGGAGCAAAATTTTATTTTATTTTAATTTTAGGGGTTTAAAACTTCGAAAATTTGCCACGATCAAATCGACGCTCAGAATTTGATGAAACTTCTCGAGCAACTTTTAAATAATATACTTAACACGTCGACACTGAAAATGACGAATTCGGACACGTATTTCAATAATTTGATTTTTAGAATTTAAAGATTTTGAAAAAAACAGAACGGGAGCTTCTGTTAATCGGATTTTTCCCGAATTATGCACTTTGATCTTTAAAGTTGTTTCTATCTATTGATAATTTTGTTTGCCCTAAAGTGAAATTCCCTGGGATCCTACTTCCTAAGGCAGGATTCTGACCTAATTTGCAAAATAACGACTTTGGGCCATTACAGACATCTTCCTGCACGACTTCCTTCTCTTCCGCTGGATTTTTCTCTGATTCCTTCTGCACTCGACCGATTCCTAAGATACAATTTCCTTGTCCTTTTTACCTTCAGCCGATAGGAGAGTTGTACGTATGACAGGATTATTTACTACTAATTGATATCAATTTGCAATTATTCAATTTGTTTCATGTCAAGATCAAGATAAAATGCTATGTTAATAATAGATTAGTTAGTGTGCAAGCAATTATTATAAATAGATTAAGTGATTCATTTTGATTTCAAAATAAATTGTTAACCAAACTCTCAGATTTTAAATAGGAAAAATATTAAGTATAGACTAAAATGTTATTTGGATATTATTTAAGCACTCCAGTACTTAAGTTACCTAGCAAATTAAGAAATCATAACGGGGATTTGTATTGGGACATTCTAATTCACCGTTTAAAATTTTATGATACAAATTGCAAGATTTATAAACTGTTAAATATTGATAGTATTCTCATAGTTCGTAGTTGTCTGCTTGTTTATGAAAATTGAATTTAAAACAATGTAACTAATACTTTAGAAATGCTAGAAACTTTATTTTAACGTTTAAAGATTTAGGATAATGAACTCTTACTTTAGTCAACATCTGAAATCTGCAACCATCCATCTTACTGTACTCGATAATGATCTTCAAAAATAAGCAAACCTATGAACATAATCAATACTTTCTAGACGGTGTTTTGACGTACATTACTTTGTAGATTGCTTTTATAACAATTTTCTCTAATCAAATATATAATCTCTTGAGTCTATGACTTAACTTGATAATTTTATCCTTGCTTTACATGTTGACCTTTATTATGAGTAGATTATAATTGAAAATTTCGATTGAAGTGCTTGATTTTTTTAAGCATTTCATTGATTAAATTGGCCAAGATTATGATTGACCTATAAATTTTTCCTAACCTAAGTCTTAAAGTCTTAAAAGGACTTAAAATATTGAGAAAATCATAAACTAATCAAAAAATATACTATATTTATGCAACAATCAATTTTTAGAGTCTAATAAAACAATTATAAATACAATTTTTGTAGACGCATCAGATTGTTGAGTACTTAATAAATACGATCACACATCAAGGTACATTGGATATTACTTTTCATACTCTTATTTGCTTTTATTGCTGCTTAAGCAATGCTTTGAGCCTGTTTCGTGTTGTTATTAAATGTGTTATTTTTACTGCTAATGATATAAAGAAACAAATGATGTTTATGATCTTGTAAATGTTGCAAAGGGTTCCAAAACAGTGGCTGAATAGGTTAGGGATGGGACTAGTCCATCAAAAGTCATAAAAGTGCCATCTAGAGCCTTTAAGGGAGCCCAGATGAAGGACATATTTTTATTGAACCTAGCCTCATGTTCTGGTTTTGTCTATCATAACTATTAACATCACTTCATGATATTAAGACATAAATATAAACATGATTTTTTATGTGATCATTGATTTATCGTTTAAAATTTGACATGTAACATAATCATGATAAAGAAATATTTATTTGCAGGAATTAGGATTATCTTTTATTTGCATTAAATCATATTTTCCTGCAACTATTATCATATCATTTTCATCTTTTGCTTTTACTTAAAAGTATATTATTTAATATCCTTTGTACTTAGAATATGCACTAAGATATTATTTTTATAATATTAGACCAGATACAGCTGGAAGAGGTTGAGATAACTTAAAGGTGTTAAAAGAAATCATGGCACAGATTAGATGAATAAAACTTTAGCTTTTACTTTCTTTTCAAGAGAAAAATATTTATTTTTGTATGATGTCAATTATGTAATATTCTAGATAATGTGAAGTTAAATTGAATGAATGATATTTTTATTTCTTGTATGGCTCTAGATGTTGTTTGAATTATATGTTGCCGCAAATATGATCCTGCGAAAAGATGCACCTATATTAGATTGGTTTTATTAGCCTAATAAAGGTCATCACAAAAGGTGTCTAATTTCTATCAAGATGGGGAGTTATGAAGATTAGATGTGGTTTGATGTTTTGCCTATGAACATAGCACATATTTTGTCAGGAAGATTGTGATTATTTGATATGGATATGATTCATTATGGGAGGGACAACACTTTTGTGTTTAGAGTTATGAAGATTATATATGATGTGAAGTTTTGCCTATGAACATATTGCATATTTTGTTAGGAAGATTGTGATTATTTGATATGGATATGATTCATTATGGGAGGGACAACACTTTTGTGTTTTAGTACAAACAAAAGATAACAAATGTGTACCCCATGAAGCCATCCAACAAGATGCCATTACTATCATTAGTTCAGCTTCAACACATTCTGTAGGTCCTATGACATTCAAACCCATTTATAGTCAGTTCCCAAGTGAAAACCCCCATCTCAATCAAAGAAAGTAGTTAGACCTCAATTGATCACAAATGCAACTTTAGCTCCACCCTCCATGGACTGCTCACTCTTACCGTAGGATCTTTTTCTTCCTTAGATCAGCATGTTGAGTTTGTTGGATTGAGAAGGTTAAAAAGAGAATTTACAAATCCCTTGCTTTAGCACATTTTGAATGTGAAAAGGTAAACCTGATTTGAATGAAGCAGCTATATCTCCACTTGTAGTAAAATTACTAGAGGATTTTCTTGAGACTAGTATATATTAATTACCTGATGAATTACCACCATTGCGGATATCCAACATGATGTTGCTCTGATCCTATGTGCACAATTTCCAAATCTACCACATTATCATCTAAATTCAGTAGAACGGACTGAGTTACATTGCTACATGGATGAGTTATTATAAAAAGGTTTCTTGAGAGAGTCCAAGTTCTTGTGTCATGCTAGCCCTTGTAACTCCAAAGAAAAATGACATTTGGAGAATGTGCATATACATTAGAGCATTAATAAGATCACTATCAAGTATAGGTTCCACACTCCATAGCTGGTTGACATGTTAAATTTGATAGCCAACTCAATTTGTTTTTCAAAATCGCTCTCAAGAGTGGTTACCACAAATTAGGAACATATCAGGTGATGAGTGGAAGATTGTTTTAAGACACTAAAGGGACTTTATGATTGGCTTGTTGTGCCTTTTGGATTATCAAATGCACCAAGTACTTTCATGAGTTGATGAATATAATGTTGAGACCTTTCTTGGGGAAAGTTTGTGGTGGTGTACTTTGATGGCATTTGTTTTTAGCATTGATGAGGAGAGACATCTATAATATTTGAGACTAGTGTTTGAGAAGCTTCATGAGGAGAAGTAATTTATAAATAAAGAGTACTCATTCATGCAGTCTAAGGTCATTTCTTAGGTTCTATAGTATCTTCTATAGGTATAAAGTCAGTCCCTTCAAAGATTCAAGCTATAATTAGCTGGCCCACCTAAGAGTTTTGCAGATGTTAGAAGTTTTCATGGGCTTGCTACATTCTATAAGAGATTTGTGCAAAACTTTAGCACAATCATAGCTCCTATTATTGAAATTCTGAAGCATGTTGGGTTCACTTGGACTTCTAGTGCTAATAAGGATTTCCATTATATTATAAAGATCATGACCACATCACCAGTTCTTAGGCTCACTGACTTTGGGAAGGTATTTGAGGTTGCTTGTAATGCCTAGGGAATTGGAATTGGAGGAGTGTTACAGCAAAATGGCCACCCCATAGCATAAAGACATTGAATGAGACTAAACAGCGCTATTCCACATGATAAAGAGTTATATGCCATCATTCAATCTCTTAAGCACTAGCGTCATTACTTAATATATAGGGAGTTCATTTTACACAGACCACCAAGCATTAAAGTTCATCAATTACCCAAAAGAAAATAAATCATCGACATCCAAAATGGATAAAATACTTTCAAGATTTTCATTTGTTCTCAAGCACAAGCTCATTATTGAAAATAAGCCTACCAATACATTATCTTTGGTAGTTTTCGTGGTGTTTTCTTTGACAACTGAGGTTGTAGGTTATGAGAGACTGAAAGGTGAAAATAAGTGTTGTCATAATTTCCACCTCATTTATCACCAATCAAGTGGTTCTGTGTTACCTACTAGATTTGATTATTATGTTATCCAAGAGTATTTATTTAAATGCCCAATCTTGTGTATCCCTATGACCTAACTTATAATTTATTTGATTAAGGAACTACACTCTGGCAGAATTGCAGGATACCTAGGGAGAGATAAAACCACGCACCTTGTAGAAGAGAATTTTTACAGACCCTTTTTAAAGAGAGACGAAAAGATTTGTATTATAATGCTTCACTTGTAGGAGGGCTAAAATGGCTAAGAAGAAACCTGGCAGATATTCAGCCTACTTGTCCCCTATTGACCATGGGAGGATCTTTCTATAGATTTTTTTTGGGATTACCTAGAGCAGCACATCAACATGATAGTGTGTTTGTGCTTGTAGATAAATTCACCAAAATGGCGCATTTCATTCCTTGTTCCAAGTTTACAAATGCATCTCACGTTGCAAGACTTTTCTTTAGAGAAGTCGTTAAGTTGCATGCGGTACCTAATACTATAGTGTATGACCAAGACATAAAATTTGTCTCCTACTTTTGAAAAACACTTTGCAAATTTTTAAGAACTACACTTCAATTTTCTTCTGCTTTCCACTCGCAGATTGACGGGCAGACTGATGTGATATATAGAAGCTTGGGAAATTTATTTAAATGTTTAGTTGGGGAGAACTTAGGGAATTAGAACCTTCATCTACCTACAGTTGAATTTGTTTACAATAGTACTATAAGGAGAACCACTAAGAAAATACAATTTGAGGTAGTATATGGTTATCCTAAAAAGTCTGATGATCTTTTAAATATTTCAAATGACCCTTATTCTATTGTTGAATATTCTTTTGCTACTGATTTTCAAAATTTACATGAAAAAGTTAAAATATAGAACTTTAAAATACTAAATATGCAAGTAAATACAAATAGATCAGAAAGGGGGTTCAAAGAAGAAAATCATGTGTTGGTGTGCATTCAGCCTGAGAGGTATGCCATCACTAAATATAAAAAATTATATGATCGGGCTATAGTCCATTTAGAGTGATTAGGAAAATTGAACCCAATGCTTATAACTTGTAATTGTCACCTAACATGTTAATTAGTTTTGTATTCAATGTAGAAGATTTGATTTTATTTTTTAATGATTTTATTTCAAATAATGCAAAATTAACTGACGACAATCAGCATCATTAACTCTATTACAGTGGAGGCCAGCAAGCCATTGCATAAGGTTCCCTACACCTTCTCTATTCGAAATTGAATCTATTGTCACTGATGAGGTTGACGCAATCTAACAGGGAAATCCCAATTTTTTATCAGGTGAAAGAATAAGTCTACCTTCTAAGGACACTAAAGTAAAAAAGATGAAGCTTCTGAAGTTGAACCCCGACCACTTGGATGACTAAATGAACTTTAACTTTGTAGAGCAAAGTTCTTTTGGTAGGAGAGAGTCTAATGCAAGACAACAAATACATGCAAAGAGGAGGCCCATGATTCGAGCTTTTGCATGGAGAGTAGCTATTGGAGGTTGATAAGTTATCAAATCATATTATATTTTGCATTAGATCAAGTTGGGTTATATTTGTTTTATTTTAGGGTCATATTACATTTTTTTCATGTTAATAGCGATGTATTTTTTTTATGTTTTATCATTTTGAGGAGAATATGAAGGGATCACCTTAGAATATGAAAGGATGCCTCACATCTATATCTATTTGATGTATATCATTTAGAGGACATTGAATGAATGTTATTTTTTGTGAAAATAAACACTTGAGAGCTCTTGGTGATGTGGATAGTCATCGCTTCCTTCGGTGTGCACAATCGAAGGACTTGAAGGTATGTATAACCTTCAAAAACCCAAGGTGTTAATAATCTTGGATCTAACTTGCATTTTCTTTCTTTTTATTTGTCGCATCCTCTGTTACCTCTCATCTTCACTTTGTTTCGCCAAGATCCACTTCCATTTCAGCCACCAAACACCTAGTCAACGATACCTACGCAAGCTCTGAAACCCTTCCACGTCACTATCCATAACCCTCTCAAATAGCCACGAAACAAAAAGCAAAAAAATATTCCATAGATCTCATTCATCTCCAAAAATTTCAATCCATTCCAACTTCATTTGCCCCACCAAGCAGCTTCCTGAAGCTGAACGTTCGCTTACACACAAAAAATCGTTCACTTTGACTTTACGCCACCACTTTTGGGAATGAAACAAATGAAAATCCTTTTGTTCGTCAAATTACTTTGGGAAAACTCGTTCCTTTTCTCAATGACCCATGTAGAAAGGCTTATTTGGGAATGAATCAAATAAACCTACTGCCATAGAGAGAATTATGGGGTGGGGTGGCTGCTTACCTAACTAATAAAGACAGGAAGCTGAGTCTTACATTGTTATCATTACGCCCAAATGCACATGGCCACCAAACAAGATGCATTGGCCCAAAAGAGGGGTAGAGTTGTACCTAAGTATTGGACTTGGAGCATTCTACAAAGGGCTTATCTTCAATTGGCTCAACTTGGTTACACTCAACCATTGGCCCTTATAAATTTGACTTTTATCAAACTTCGAGGTGACCGGTTAGATGAAATTCAAGAAGCCATTTGAGAGGTTGTGAATCGATCGAAAGCAGGCAAGAATGCAGGCAAAAAAACTACGGAGCCACCGACAATGGCCACCTCCAGAGACAATCCGATCATCTGCAAGCCAGCAGCGCTTAGGTGGGAAAGGGGATTAAAGCACAATAGAGCATTTATAACCATGGGTTTCCGAAGATTTTGTAGTGAGCGCAATATCATGGTATTTTACTAATCCATTCTTGAAAATTACCATCTGAGAACGCTGTGGAGTTTGATAACAAAATGGACGTCTTATGACAGGATTTGATAATTGAAAATAAACATGCACAATTAAAGAACGGATAAAGTCGTTGAATCTTGTTAGGAATAGAAGGCTAGTGCTGAAATAGTTCAAGATCCTTTTTATACGAAATATGACCACTAGTTCAACGTTCCATTCATATCAACAACCATTGATATGATTTGGAACTTTTCACAAATAACTCAAAGATAAATAAGGTGACAGAGAAGGTGAAATGGACAGAAGAAAAAACCATTTTTCGTTAATCTTTGTACCCAATTCAATGGCTCTAAAGCTTTAACTTTCTACTAGGACCTTTCCGCCAATCTGCCATTCAGGTCACTAATTACTGCATAAGTTTTTCTTTATAGCCATAAACCGAATTCCTCCGAATTAAGCCTAAAGTTATGGAAGCGTAATCAAACAAGGCATTAACTAAAATAAACCAATGAGAACTAAAACACTAAAATGAGCGGGAGATTTTGCACTGCAGGCATCATATCAACTCACATCGATCGGTGCACCCGGTGCCTGCAATGAGACCGCCTTCAGGGAAGAACCTCTTCGAGAAATCCTCGGCCCTTCCGCCTCCACAACGTAATTCCACCTCTTCCCGTCGATCTCCTCGCAGCAGAGAACCTTAGGATGGTCCACCAATCCGGCGGGCATTCCTATAGTTGAGCTGCTGAGTTTGACCTCGGCGTTGACGATATGGTCAGAAGCAAAAGGAGGCGACGGCGGAAGCAGGGCTGGGGAAGAAGCCAGAGCAGCGGTGCGCATGGCGTCGCGCACAATCACCCAGGCCTCCGTTTGGGACGCTGCTGCCTGCGATTGCTTTAGCTGGAACGGGGCCATGACTTGAAGAACAGGCAGGGACTCGACCATCGAGCGTCAATGAGCTTTCGATATTTAAAGGCCTGGGAGGGGGACTTCGGTTGTATCGCGCATGGCGTGCCTGGCTGGCCCAGAAAGGAAATAAAGATCGGCCAGAAGACATTATAGACATGAGTACATGATATATAGTTGTATTTAGAGCTCTACGAATAAAATGATCTTTTTCTTTTTTGTAAAAATAATCAACCGAAAGCGACTGTGAGAACTTTATGTAAACACTACATCATATGTAATATTTTTTATTTTTTATAATTATTAGAAAAAAAACATGTATACAATAATCTATTCTTATTGTGCTTATTTATAACATATTATTAATTTAATATTTTAATATACTTAAATTTAAGAAATATATATATATTATGCTATATTTTTGTATATTCTCTTGAATGTACATCGTCTTCTATTTATATTTTTATTTGATATTATTAAGTATTTAATTCTGGTTCAATAAGTCAACAACCGGGAAGAAGAAAGAGATGGTAATTTGAGAAATATTATTTAAATTTATTAACGTCCCACTCAAACAAATTTATCAAATGAGATTTAAATATCATCTCAAAATAAATTTTAAAAATAATATTTGTATGATTTTAATATAAATAAATAAATACTAATGAAATGATGCTCAAATTCTATTAGATAAATTTTTTTTGGTGCTATATCAATGGATCTATAGAGTATTTCTCGCCTAATTTAGGCTTCACATATATTCTATGTAATTTTTCATTTTTTTTTTATTTTAGAAATAATATGCATGTATAACAATCAAATTATAGTACGAGTCTTTTGAAATGCACGATTTATGGAGTAAAATAATCAAAGGCTAATTTGAGTACAATATAATTTAATTAATTTACTCTAATGCACCAAATAGTTTATAGATAGGATTATCCCGAAATATAAATTCTGGCTTTAAAAAAAATTGTTAATGTTTACTCCTATAATACCTAAAACACCTAATAATAATAACACAATAAAATTGAATCGAGCGGGATCGAAGACGACGGCAAATCGAATCCTATCGAATTAGCGGATTGAATCAGATAGAAAAGAAAACTTTGCATTTGTTGCCTCATGAGGCTAATCAAATCTAATGAGCATGTTTGTTGCTTAATATGGCGAATCGTTTCGGTTAGAGACGACATGTAAGACCAAATCAAAGAAGACAGCGATGCATTAATGAAGACGGTGCTGCATCGAATCGAATTGAACATCTCTGATTTGACGATAAAGGTAATTATTGACCAAGTGAGAGATGAAAATAACAAATTCTTATACTCGATAACATATACTAGTTATTGTTGGTAACAATGAATAAAAAATTGGATCGGACCGGCCGTTTCAACCGCGAACCGGTCGATTAACCAGTCCGATTCGGCAAAAAAAACTGCTTTTATTCGAACCGGAATATAATCGGCCGGTTTACGGTTCGACCGTCGAACCCTAAAATCGGACCGGTTTTGAAAGAACCGTCCAGTTCTTTTTAAATCGCACAAGAAGCGTAAAACCGGTTTTGAAAGAACCGTAAAACCGGACGCTCGAGATCGAGCAAATGCAAATGCTTATCGGCTTATATGCGAATATGGAAATGGAATACCATCAGTCCTCGTGGCCTCGTCGTTTTCATCTTAACCCGCATTTCGGCTTTTCCTCTTCCTCAAGGCGTCGTCGTTTTCTTCTTAACCTATTCTGCATTTCGGCTTTTTCTCGTGTCCTCGTCGTTTGCTGGCTGGTTTTGTTGGTTGCTGGTTGGCTTTGTTGGTTGCTGGCTGGCTTTATCGGTGATCGATTGCTTGGTTGGTTCATTCTTAGTCGATAAGATTTAAGAGCATAACAGCAATTTTTCTGATTAGTAAGAGTAACAAAATTTTTATTTATTTTTCAAAATGCATGTCTTACTGCCATTGTTTTCATCTCTAATAATCATTTTGTAATTTACATTTTTTACCATCATGTTCACTGGATGAGAGTATGATAACTTGATAAGCAAAACAACAGATTTCAGAATTATATATTTGCTTTTCAGAATGCGTATCTTGCTGCTATTTTTTTCTATGAAAGTCAATTGGTATTTTACCATCATGTTTGCTAGATGATAGTGTGATAAGCAAAACAACAGATTTTAGAATTATTATTTATTTTTCAAATTTATTATTTAATTTTTAGAATACATCTCTTGCTGCTATTATTTTCAATTTTTATTACTGAAAGTCAATTGATATCATGTTCACTACATGAGAGTATGATAACTTGATAAGCATAACAGCAGATTTCAGAATTATTATTTGTTTTTCAGAATGCATCTCTTACTATTATTATTTTTAATTTTTATCTCTGAATATCAATTGGTATTTTACCATTATGTTTACTAGATGAGAGTATGATAACTTGATAAGCAAAATAACAATTTTCAGAATTATTGTTTGTTGTTCAGAATGCGTCTCTTATTTCCTTTTTTTTTCTCTGAAAGTCAAGTGCTATTTTATCATCATGTTTACTAGATGAGAGTATGATAACTTGATAAACAAAATAGTAGTTTTCAGAATTATTATTTTATTTTTTGGAATGCATCTCTTACTCTTATTTTTTTATCTCTAAAAATTAAGTAGTATTTTAGCATCATGTTTACTAGATAAGCAATACAATAGTTTTTAGAAATATTGTTTATTTTTCAAAATGCATCTATTATTGGTATTATTTTCATCACTAATGGTCAATTGGTATTTTACCATCATGTTCGCTAGATGAGAGTATGATAACTTGATAAGCATAACAACAATTTTCAGAATTAATATTTATTTTCAAAATGTGTCTCTTACTGCCATTTTTTTTTATCTCTGAAGGTCAAGTGTTATTTCACCATTATGTTTATTAGATGAAAGTATGATAACTTGATAAGCAAAATAACAGTTTTCAGAATTATTATTTTTTTTTTCAGAATGCATCTCTTACTGCTATTTTTTTATCTCTGAAAGTCAAGTAGTATTTTAGAATCATATATACTAGATAAAAGTGTAATAAACAATACAACAGTTTTTAGAAGTATTATTTATTTTTCATAATGCATCTCTTACTATCATTATTTTGATTACTAATGGTTATTTGATATTTTATCATCATATTCATTGGATGAGAGTATGATAAGAATAACAACAATTTTCAAAATTATTATTTAATTTTCAAAATATATTTCTTACTGCCATTATTTTTATATCTAAATATTCATTTGTAGTTTACAATAATGTTTAATATATGAGATTTTCATAAACAAAACAGCAGCTTACAAAATTATTATTTGATTTTCAGAATGCATCTCTTGCTGTCATTATTTTCAATTTTCATCTCTGAAGATCAATTGATATTTTACCATCATGTTCACTAGGTGAGAGTATGATACTTTAATAAGTAAAATAACAATTATTTGAATTATTATTTACTTTTCAGAATGCATCTCTTACTATAATTTTTTTTTATTTATAAGGGTTTATTAGTAGTTTTCAATTATGTTCACTATATGAGAGTATGATAATATATGAGAGTATGATAACTTATTAAGTATAGTAGCAGCTTTCAGAATTATTACTTGATTTTCAAAATGCATCTCTTATTGCCTAAACAAAATAGCAGCTTTCTAAATTATTATTTAATTTTCATAATGCATCTCTTACTCTCATTATTTTTATATATAATGGTCATTTAGAATTTTATTATTATGTTCACTGGATGAGAGTATGATAAGTAAAATAGTAGCTTTCAAAATTATTATTTGATTTTCAGAATGCATCTCTTATTGCCATTGTTTTCAATTTTCATCTCTGAATGTCAATTAATATTTTACCATCATGTTCACTAGATGAGAGTAAGATAATATGATATGCAAAATAGCAGTTTTCAAAATTATTATTTATTTTTTAGAATGCATCCCTTATTGCCATTATTTTCATCTCTAATGATCATTTAGTATTTTACCATCAAGTTCACTGGATGAGAGTATGATAAGTAAAATAGCAGCTTTTAAAATTATTATTTCATTTTCAAAGTGCATCTCTTTAGTATTTTATCATCCAGTCCAGTAGATGAGATTCTTTTAAATTGATAAGCAAATTAGCAATTTTCAAAATTATTGTTTGTTTTTTAGACTGTAGCTCTAAATACATTATTTTTATCTCTGCAGGTAAATTCGTATTTTACAGAATATATTTATAAATCTCATTATTTTTATCACTAAAGGTAAATTGGTAGTTTGCAATTATTATTTTTATCACTAAAGGAAAATCTCCTCACAGAGACCTCGATTCGACTGGAGCTCGATCCCTACACGTTCAGGGAGTCAAGACGCATCGAACCCCCAACCTATATTAACCTGGGGTGCAGCCAATCGCTGGGTCCTTACTCGGACTCAACCACTGGCTCAGTCGCAAGCTCAATCGATCGATACGATCGATTCGAGCTAGCCTAGCCCCAAGCGACAATCACAGAGGGTTCCCTATGTGGCTAAGGTAACTTAGACGGCATCTAGAGCTCATTCAGAAGGCAGGAACGAAATCGAGCTTGAGGAATTTTAATGGGGAAAAGGTTGTACCTGAAGTCGAGCTGCGGGCTTAGCCGAGGGGAATTGAGGTGCTCCTGAGCTTCCCTGAGGCTAGACGAGGGTGCACATGGGGTCTGAACTCTAGACGTGCCCTCTATCAGCGGTTCTAAGCCTTGGAAACGCCGAAAATTACCGAGGTGATGGGAGCTCCGCCAGACCTTCAGCAGGACAATTGGGGATTCACAGTGAGCAAAAAGACTCACTGTGAAATCCTGGTGATATTTATAGGCTCCAGCAGGTCTTAGGAATGGAGGCTAGGGCTCAGGCTTGGGAATTGGTTCGGTCCGAGGCTTCTCCCTATTTTCCCCAAATTGGGAGGGTCCAGGCCTTCCAGGTCGCCTCGCTAGGCTCGGCCATTCTCGGAAGGTCCTAACGGTCCTGGTGACCTGGCGGGGAGAGTGGCCGACCAGTCTATGTGGCTCAGTACGGTAAATTTCTTCTGTCGGGCAGCATCGTTGTGAGAACGACGATCCACAGTGACTGGACTCGCCTCCGCCGTCTGATGCAAAAGTCGTTGGGTTTGAACGGCCTGATGCGGGGATTTGAAAAACGGAAATGCTGAGAGAATCTCGAGCGTCCGATCTGAGATGCCGATCGGGCGAACGGGATCAGATCACGGGACGGGGTGATGAGAGCCTTTGGATTGCGTGCTGAGATGTGTGCTACTGATCCCACTGGCTCAGAACCGTGCTCCGCTGTCGGGACCCCGCGGCGGATTTGCCGAGGTCCCGACAGCAAATCCCAGCTTAATAAAATTAATAATTTATTTAATTTAATAAATATTAAATCCAATTAAATAATATATAATTATTCTTAAATAATTCAAATCTTATTTATGACCAAATGAGCTCCAAAAATTTCCAAAAATTCACTTTTAGCTAATTTTGGTGTGAGGAATTCAAAAATGAAATCAAATTTTGATTTGGAGATCAAATTATATTAGGTATTTTTCAGGGCTTAAAAATAGCCAAAAATACCAAATTTTTCATTTTGGCTCCAAATGATCTCAAACTTCTAGGGTTAGGTTTAAATGACCCATTGAATTCAATGGAATCAAAATCAGACCTTAGTTTAGCTTAATTAATCTAGTTTTAGCTAGGGTAATAACCTAGGGTTGTTACACAGCCCGCCTTAAGCCAAGAACTTGTCACCTAGAACTGTAAACATACATCAACATATCAAAGTAGCGGAAGCAGAAAATAGTGTGACATAATATCCATATCATAGCATAATATAGAATAGTAAGAGAAACAGTAACTCAGCTCAAAGTACAGAAAGTAAATACATCCAAAAATAATTATTACAGACTAAAAGTTTAAATGCAAAAAAGATCTCTCAAATCTCACAGCTAAAAAGAAAATCTATCTAAGCGGTCACAGGAAGGTCCTCCTCCTGTGCAAGCTCCTCTCCTACAGAACTACCAGCGAATGACTCCAAATCTGATATTTGTCGGTATCACAAATGCTAGGGCCCCACCCATCAAAAGAACAAGGTTACAGTTAGACAAATTATCTAAATATATTTTAAGCTAATTTAAATAAACTGAATATTTAAAGATATCACATCAACTACTTTAAACATGTAATCAATATAATGTGCATCAAGCTACAAAGGAAAGGATAGCTATAAACCATGCATTTATAACTGAACAATAGGTATGTAAAGTAACATAGAAAATATGAAACTAAGCAAGGTGAGGCTAAATAACAAAATAACTACAAGTACTAAAGAACTCATCCTAATATGCTTATGATCACATGAATACATGCTGATTTCTTAAGAGAAAACTGTGCTGAAATATGCTAAACTAAGTATACAAAAGCTAGCATCTTAAACATGCCAATATTTAATAACTAATGAACAAAAATAAGTATATAAGTAAGCAAAATTAATAAATAAAAGGCCACTAAAGTATGTGGCAAGCAAGCCAATGTGCTAGAATGAGAAAAAAGTAAAGCCACTGAAGATGTGGCAAAGCAAACCAAAAACACTAAAAATTGAATTGAAGTAAAAGCATGCTTAAACATAGTACTGCCATAATAGAAATATGTCATACAGGACCTCTGAATAGAAAGTTCAACATGTATCCATCCTAGACATCAGCAAACCTAGGTCCGAGTTGAACTTTTAAAATAAGACATGTATCCATTCTAGACAAGCACAGAGTTAGGTACGAGTCTATTCTATGACAAAACTAGAACTAAAGAGGCAGACTAAGATATGACACTCTACTAAACTGGATGTATTGAATGAATGTGTATGTTATTCAAAAACTAACTTAGGATATATTATCGATATCTTAAGTTCACATATTATGTCCAAGGAAGAAGGCTCAATATACAAGGTGTACAGAGCCTCAAAGTGAGCAAGAAACTCAACTAAACTCATGTGATATCTATTGTTATCTAATTTACCTAAATCTAACTATTTTGAGAAAATAAAAGTTTATTAATTGAAATTTAACTAAAATTTGAATTGCAAGTATGTATACTGCCTCTCAGTTCAGTTATATAGCCCTAGCTTTCTTATTGATGCTAGGAAATTTTGTGCCTTAGCTTCCTTGTTGAAGCTAAGATCCTTGGAGCCCTAGTTTCCTTATTGACGCTAAAAAATTTATCACCTTAGCCTCCTTGTTAATGCTGAGAATCCTTTTGATATTAGCAGGCTAGGTTAGCCCTTATCTGTATAGTAAGTCATTATGCACTATTTTATTATTGTTGATCCTTGATTTCAGTTATGCTTTTCAGTTGCATTTTATTTCAGTATGCTACTTTACTTATTTGCTTATATATATGATGCTAGATCTTTTATTACTTACTATACATATCATGGATGGATTTGTTACTTTAAATTTGCATAATTCATATGTTCATCAGCATATTTAGGGTTAGATTTTTTTTTAGTATTTTTACTGCATTTACATATGTATTGCCTAGCTTTATTTTAGTCTACTTTTGAAGTATGCCTTTTACCTCATTATTGCTTAAGTTATAAATGCTATTCTTTATAGCTTTGCCTCTTTCCATTATATGCTTGCTGCTACCATTTTAATTTCTTTTGCTTAAAGTTTAGAAAAATTGTGATATTAATAAATGCATGAAAATTAATCAGCCTAAAATGTGCTTACACAATTTGTCTAATAAGATTTTTTTTTTTAGCTGGGACCCTGGCATTGTGAAACTGACAATGTTAGGATCTGATCAGCTTAGAGACTTGGTGCCTGAGGGGGAGCCTTTCCTTGAGTAGGAGTAGCAAGATGGACCTAATGATATTTAGATCCTTTATTTTATTTAAGAGGATGAGTGATATTCTCTTATTTCATTTAAAACTTAAAGTAATGCTATAATAATATAGGTACTTGTGACTGTGTTTTCTTTACTGTACTATTATTTTTGAGTGATTTCATTTTGTCTCCCATTTAATTTATGGTAGATTGGATGTACTATTTACTTTATTTGCATCGCTCTATGTACTTGTACTCCATTTAGTGACTGATCTTATGTATACATTCTGATCTCATCCTTTCCTTATTGTATGGATTATGAATTTTACCTAATCCAATGGTAAGTGAGGGATTTACCAGAGTGGCACACCGCCCTTAGTCTAATAATTGTGGACCTGGAGGCGGGACATCACAGTTGGTATCAAAGAACTCCATAATGTGACAGATGAGAATTTGCATTCCTCTCTACCTAATGGATTATTCTTTTGCCATTCAGTCACTAATTAGATACTTGAGTTACATCTAAATTATGATGATCTTGAGCTCAGTATAGTAGACATAGAAATGAAAATCCATCTATAAGTAAGATAAAATACTCAACCAAACAAAATGATCACTTGATTTAAACGTCTACGAATTATATTACTCAGCCATGTCTAAACTCGACTACCTCAAGCACTTCGAGAAAAGGTGGGAATTCAACATCTACATAGCAAATCAATATGGAAGAGAAGTCAAAGGCATACCCCCAGTAGACGCTAGGCTTTTGGAGAAGATGTTGGAGGACGCCACCTTTCAGGGTTTAAACTTCCCCATTTTAGTAAGGGAATGGTTACGACATGTAACCAAAGTATTTGATGACCTCGGGTATTTGGATCATATCCGACTTAGCCTAATCGATTGCCTACTCGCAGACTACGCAGAAGAATGGTTGGCACACATGGATCTTCGCAACTAGAGATCACCTACAATGATTTCTATTAGGCCTTCTCAGAGGAATATATTAAATAGGCCTTATGTTTCATTTACTGCCCTTCTTTATCTCATCTATGATGTACTTCCATTTTTATTTTATTAATAAAAGAGATAAAATAATGCAATCTCTTACTTTCTGATTTTCTTGAGAATATTTTGTTTTTAAATCAAACTCTTACGAAATGATGAATCTTGAACAATCTTCCTCTCCTCCTGCATCTGGTAGCTCATCCATCGAGATAAACGCTCTACTCAAAATAATGCAAATGATGATTGATTCTCAGGCCAAGCAGGCCAAGAGAATGGAATGATTGATGATCGCACAGATGACTCAAAACCGCCCTAGTACGGGAGATGAAGCCCCAAAACCCTACTACTCCTTCCAACACCATGTTCAGTCTGCGCATGGAGTCCTCCATAGTTTTCTCTGATTGAGAACTCCCACGTTCGATGAGAGCCTATTTGCCGCTGACACGATAAACTCGTTGAAGATAGTAGAGAAGAATTTAACCCGCATCAAGTGTCCAGACACAGATGCAATCAGGCTCGTGACCCATCTGCTGCAAAATGAAGCAAAATTCTAGTGGAATAAGGTAAGAAGTACCCAATTTGCCGACATAAGCCTCGAAGAAATTTCTTACGATGAGTTCAAAGAACTGTTCAGGGCAGCATGGCGGATGAATTCCTGAAGTTACAACAGGAAAACTATACTGTAGCAGCGTATGATGCCGAATTCCAACACCTCGCTAGGTTCTCCAAGAACTTGGTCCGGACAGAAGAAGACCGCTGTCACAGATTTTAAAGCGGTCTGCATGCCTCTATAAAGGGTTAAGTGGTGCCCTTCCGTATTACCAACTACGATGAGCTACTAGATACGGCTAAAATCGTGGAACAACACTAGGCCGAGGAAAGCCAAGAGAAATATTGGGTCAACTTCATATCGTCCAGATAACCCTAAGAGGGCTAGGATTTATCAACTTAAAGCTGAAGCCCCTTCTACTGATCCTTTCAACGGATGCACCAAGCTGTATCCATACGGCAGATGTTATCATGCGCAGTGTGTCTGCTACACTTGTGGGAGGCCTGGTCATGGTTTCACTCAGTGCCATATGATAGAAACTATCGACGGTGATTGAATTAATCACAGCAAGCGTCGACCCGTGTTCGACCTCTATCGTAAGAACCCTCAGCAACAACAACCGCCCAACCTTCATCTCATATTTAGATGTATGTGATAGCCACTACCTCCTGTCCAAATGCTCCAAGACCTCCACAGCGACAGGCATACAATAACTATCCTGTCAGCACTGTAAGAGTGTACAACCTCACACCTCTCGAGGCTGCGGAGGATAATAATATCATTTTAAGTACACACCTCTGAACCAATTTACTCCTTCAATATTTCATGCTTAAAGTAATTAATAATTATCATATTTGTAACTAGGTTCCATCAATATGAATAATGTACCTTATAGTGAGGCGAGTCGAACCCCTAAGGTTTCATAACTTGGTGTGCAGCTGATCGCTGGGTCCTTGCTCGAACTCAGCCATGGCTCGGCCACTAGCTCGATCGATCGATACGATCGATCAAAGCTAGATCAAACCCTAGCGACAATCACAACTGGTTCCCTAAGTGGCTAAGTCTAGTTAGACAACATCCAGAGGCTCAATCCAGAGGCAGAATGAAAAAATGAAGCTAAGAAATTCAGTGGGAGAAGGCTGTACCTAGAGATGGGTTGCAGGCTCAACCGAGAGGAATTGAGGTGGGCTGGAGCTTCCCAAGCTGTAGACGCAGGTTCACAGGGAGTCTGAACACCAGACGAACCCTCTATCAACAGTTCTAAGCTCCGGGAATGTCAAGAAATTGCCAGGATAGACGCGAGCTCCAGAGGATTTAATTGGGGACTTAGGGGATCGCAATGAGCAAAGGAGCTCACGGTGATTCTCGAGAGGTATTTATAGGCCGAAGGAGGCCATAGGGGTGGATGTAGTGGCTTGGGCTTGGAGAATGGCTCAGCTCAAAGCAATGGGGTGGCTTGAAATGGTCAGGGGCAATTCAGGGAAGCTACTACCAGCAGGGGGTCGCGCCGAGGGTAGGAGAGGAAGAATGGGTCATTTCCCATACTGCCACGGGGCTCGGAGGATCCTAGCTGTCAAGGGGGGACCAGACGCGGACGGGCGAGAGGTAGACAAAGATCCACATTGCTCGGGTCTTTGTCCACCATTTGATGGATCAATCGTTGGGCATGGATGGTCCGGATTGATTAGTTAAACAGGTCGGATGCTAGCCGTAGGATACGTTCGATCGAATCTGACACCTAGGATTTGATATCAGTGCATGTGTAGATCGCACCGTTGGATTAAGCGCACTAAGATGCGCGCTGAGACATCCATACGATTGGTATGGTGCCCGCTGTCGGGACTCCACAGCGGATTTGCTGCAGTCCCGACAGCAAATCCTAGGAATTTAAATAATATAAATTTAATTTAATTAATTATAATCATTTAATTAATTATTTAATTTATATTAAATTATCAATTCCACTTTAAGACTAGATAAGCTCCAAAAATTCCTAAAAATTCACCCTTAACTAATTATGGGATGAGGAATTCAAAAATGAACTCAAATTTAAATTAAGTGATCAAAATAATTTAGGTATTTTCTAAGGCTTAAAAATAGGCAAAAATATTAAAATTCTCAATTTAGCTCCGATTGATTTCAAACTTCTATGGTTAGGTTTAAATGACCCATTAAGTCTATTGGAAATCAAAATTAGAGACTGGTTTAGCTTAATTAATTTTAAAATTATCTAAGATAATAACTAGGGTTGTTATAGGATGTACTTTACTTTTCTTTTCTGAGACAAATATTTACTACTACTCTATGATGAATGTATTTTGGAGGTTTTGCTTTAGCTTCCACACTCTATTATACTACTATACTTAGTATTGTGATGTGATCAGCATACTGGAAATGCTGATATGTTGATAACGTATATTGGATTCATAATTACCTCTTTAAATCCAATATATGCATTAGTCTAATACTTAAGACAAGTAATTTACTCTAATCTTAAGTATTGACTCTCGATTCTACTCTTAGGTTCCAGTCAGCAGCCTTCAGTGTGGCTCAGTCTTTCAGCCTATTCGGGAATATGGGTTTTGTAAGCTCATCCTCCGCTGTTGATTATAACTATACCTTTCTTTGCGTGCGGAGACGGGGCGGGGTGCTACAGATATAGTCGCGGGGTAACGGACGTCCTAGGATATAGTGTGCTAAGATGCATGCTAAAGCATCTAATGACAGGGGTTGATGCGTTGCTGTCAGGACCCTACGACGGATCTGACGCGGTCCCGACAACAAGTCCCATATATAATTTAATATATATTTAATTTTAAATAATATAATTCATTTAATTAATTAAATAATTATTCTTAATAAAATTTAAATCTAAATTAGGACTTAATGAGCTCAAAAAATTTCCAAAAATTCAATACTAGCTAATTAAAGCATGAGAAACTCAAAAATGAAATCAGATTTTAATTTGGAGATCAAATTAATTTAGCTAATTTTTCAATATCCTAAAATAGGCAAAAATAGCTAAAATGCTCAAATGAGCTTTGATTGATTTCAAACTACTATAGTTATGTTTAATTGACCCATTGAGTATAATGGAATTAAAATCAAAGTTTGGTTTAGCTTATATTAACATGGTTTAGCTATAGTAATAACCGAGGTTGTTACAATAGTGCTCTATGGCGAACAAGAAACAGAAAGCACAGCGATATCTTACGCAGCAGCGCTTAATCAATAGAGTGCTTAATGCTATAACATGCTGCAGTAGTTCCAACAGAGAGCTCTGCGCTACCGCGCGCCGCATCGCTAAGCCATTGGAGAGGTCAACACTATAGCGCGCTACGGTAGATTCAAAACAGAAAGTACAACGCTACTGCTCAACATAATGAGCTTAGATACTTGTTTAAATCCTACACCCAGTGTCACGACACGCTGCAATAAATTTTGGCACTACATCGCTCTATAACAAAGTTTGGAGCCACAATGCGGCACGACACATCAAACAGAGAGTCTTGCGTTACAATACGCCATAGAGTCCTCACAATAAAAAGCCCGGCGCTATAGCGCGCCGTAGCACTCATAAAAACAATTAATTCTCCTCATTTTTCAATGGAATATAAGAATAAATCATAAGTGCAATTCAATTTTGTAGAAGAGGAAAAGGCTGGCTGCACAAAATGCTGATGAGTTTTTCAAGTATTATAAATGCCAAGACTTAAGTTTGAACAAGTGTTATAAAATTTCGTCAATTCAAAATTCTTTACTCTAAGATTGTTGTAGATTCAAAGAGAGTCAGAAGCCTTTTCCAAGGAAGGAGAGGGCTGCAATCTGTGAGGAAGAAGAGCACATCAAGCAATAAAAGAAGAAAGATCCAAAGATGAGAGAGACACAGGAGAATGCGAAAGTTGTTCCCTAGTATTGTATCCCTCCTTTACTTCTTTTATTCTTTTGTAAAAGCCATGCAAAGGCTTATCATTTCTTTTAGCTTTTTCTATTTTCATTTTTCAATGGTAGCCTAAACCCTTCTTAGGGAGGTTTGGGTGTTAAGCATGTAGAAATGTAAGAATTGAAATGTTGTGTACTCTTCCTAAATAAATGAATTTCATTTAGTTTATTTTAATTGCATGTATAAGATTGATGAATCTGGAAAATAAATTTTGTATCATAAAATCCGTGTCTAAATAATTTAATGGAAAACCCCATTGTGTTCAATTGATAACTAAGATATAAGAGAATGCACATAGAGAGTTAACGCCGCGAATGCTTGTGACAGCATTCGCTAAGCAAAAGCACTCAGTGCATAACCTTAGAATTAAGGAGATTAATTGAGCCATGAAAGTAATATATAAATCTCTTAGCTTCATAGCTATCGCTTTATTTATGCAAGGTTAATAGTACATGTAAAGCCTAGGGGATTAGTGACAAGCTGCACTGAGCTTCGTAGCACATTAACCTTGGCTAAATCAAGAGGATGATGCTGGGAGCCGAGAACTATCAATAAACCTTAGCTCATTTTAGACTTATGCAAGGTCTTAGAGGGCTAAGTGCTATTGAGTGATGAGACATAAACCCATGTAGCCTAGCAGCTCAATTCCTTAGCTAAACCAAGAAGTAATGCATGAGAGCCATTGATGGAATCATGTTCATGAGATGTTCGAACAAATTTAAGATTTCATAACATAGACGTAAGGAATGACACCATCAAATAAAAATCTCATGAATGTCTAAAGTGTCGAAAGAAAACGTGATAGCTGTTCATTTCTAAGCACTATATAAGACTAAGAAAATTTAAGAGATTCCCTGGAGAAGACTAAGTCTCCTAATTATTAAATAATAAGAATCAATACAAATCACTTGACATGACATTTAAGCAAAGAGTACTAGTATGTAAACCTTATTGAATTTCCTTCCAAAACCTAACTATCCTTATTTTTATTCAAATAGTATTGTCATAACAAGAATACCTGACTGCATTAATTCAATACCAAAACCAAAACACGTATTTTACATTTAAATATTAGTGAACCTAAGTACACTCTAGTAACAAAACAAAACACAGTTCCCAAAACACCATAATTCTTAGAATCTCATTATCACATATTACTTCTAACTACATGCACTTGCGTGTAAGCATAGACGTGTAATTTCAATTTGTTATTAGGGCACGACACTTGTAAGATTCTTTTCCACTATTTTGAGCCAACTGAATGTGTATATGGGGGATATGTTCCCACAAAATGTGGGAGGTCTCAACCTTAGAAAACTATGCATAAGTTCATCCACAAACTGATGAGGAGTGTGCAAAATGTAAGGAGTGGAAATTGTTGGTGCGATATTATTGGTAGTAGTTAAAGAATGAATTTTAATCAACTTTCGGATTGTCAAAGCCTGTTGAGTTTGATTCTCTAGCATAGCGGCTACCATGCTTCTCAAGGATGTGACCTCATCAGAGGCACTGCTAGAAGGAAGTGTGGTTTTGATGGAGGTAGTCATTGGTGGGGGTCCTAAATTCATACTGTTTAATGAAAGACAAAGTATTACCTTAAATTGAGGAGAGAAACAAGATAGAATTTTAACATTTGAGAGCAATCACATAAGTTTCTTTACTCATTAAAAATTTGAGAATTGCATGAAAAATAGAAATGCAAAAAGATAAAACATATAACTACCATGGCATAATAAGAAAGATACAATTACTCATGACAAGACTACTAGAATAATCACAAATCATTCAATAAACTTTGAGATGAACGCAAAACTAAAATCAACGTAGGTGACGGAATGACACTCTCTTTTGCATTTCTTTTTGAGCTTCCAACTAATGGAGATCCACCAGTCCTGGGCTACGTCTTGCTGGAGAAAGACTACAAGTTGAAGACGAATATGATCTAGGCACTTTATAAAGTCTACTGTGAGTCCACTCGGTTCAACCATTCTCTAATTAGAACTGGGAAGTGTAGTCTTCTGAAGGTTGGATACTGGAAAAGCTTGTCAAGTACTAACAAGTCATTGGCTGATACTCCTTCCATCGCTTTGACTGGGCTAGAAGTCAAATTCCCAAATGGATTTGATCCTTATAGTGTAATAATTAAGTTCTGACATTCCAAATTCCATTGTCCTATAAATGATTATAAAAATTATTAAGTTACTTAACTCTCCTTATTTTTATTCAAATAGTATTCTCATAACAAGAATACCTGACTGCATTAATTCAGGACCAAAATTAAAACATGTATTTTACATTTAAACATTAGTGAACCTAAGTACACTCTAGTAACAAAACAAAACACAGTTCCCAAAAGACCGTAATTCTTAGGATCTCACCATCCCATATTACTTCTGACTACGTGCACTTGCGTGTAAGCGTAGACATATAATTTCAATTTGTTATTAGGGCACGACACTTGTAAGATTCTCTTCCACCATTTTGAGCCAACTATATGTGTCTATGGAGGATATGTTCCCATTAAATGTGGAAGGTCTCAACCTTAGAAAACTATGCAGAAGTTCATCCACAGACTGATGAGGAGTGTGCAGAATGTAAGGAGTGGAAATTGTTTGTGCAATATTATTGGTAGTAGTAAAAGAATGATTTTTAATCAACTTTTGGATTATCAAAGCCTTTTGAGTTTTATTCTCTAGCATGAAGGATGTGACCTCATTAGAGGAACTACTAGAAGGAAGTGTGGTGGGGGTCCTGGATTCATACTATTCAATAAAAAACAAAGTATTATTTTAAATTGAGGAGAGAAACAAGATACAATTTTAACATTCGAGAGCAATCACATAAGTTTCTTTACTCATTAAAACTTTGAGAATAACATGAAAAATAGAAATGCAAAAAGATAAAACATATAACTGCAATGGCATAATAAGAAATATACAATTACTCATGACAAGACTACTAGAATAATCACAAGTCATTCAATAAACTTTGAGATGAACGCAAGACAAAAATCAATGTAGGTGATGGAACGACACTCTCTTCTGCATTTCTTTTTGAGCTTCCAACTAATTGTGATCCACCAGTCCTGGGCTACGTCTAGCTGGAAAAAGACTACAAGTTGAAGATGAATATGATCTAGGCACTCTATAAAATCTAATGTCGAGTCCACTCGGTTCAACCATTCTCTAGTTAGAATTGGGAAGTGTAGTCCTCTGAAGGTTGGATAATGGAAAAGCTTGTCGAGTACTAACAAGCCATTGGCTGATACTCCTTCCACGATCCATTCACCGCTTTGACCGGGCTAGAAGTCAAATTCCCAAATGGCTTTGAACCTTACAATGTAATAATTAAGTTCTGACATTCCAAATTCCATTGTCCTATAAATGATTATAATAATAATTAAGTTACTTAACCCTCCTTGTTTTTATTCAAATAGTATTTTCATAACAAGAATACATGACTGCGTTAATTCAGGACCAAAACCAAAACACGTATTTTACATTTAAACATTAGTGAACCTAAGTACACTCTAATAACAAAACAAAAAATAGTTCCCAAGAGACCATAATTCTTAGGATCTCCCCATCCCATATTACTTCTGATCACGTGCACTTACGTGTAAGCGTAGAAGTGTAATTTCAATATGTTATTTGGGCACTGCACTTGTAAGATTCTTTTCCACTATTTTGAGCCAACTGAATGTGTCTATGGGGGATATGTTTTCACAAAATGTGGAAGATCTCAACATTAGAAAACTATGCAGAAGTTCATCCACAGACTGATGAGGAGTGTCCAGAATGTAAGGAGTGGAAATTATTGGTGTGATATTATTGGTAGTAGTAGAAGAATGAATTTTAATCAACTTTTGGATTGTTAAAGCCTGTTGAGTTTGATTCTCTAGCATAGTGGCTACCATGCTTCTCAATGATGAGACCTCATCAGAGGCACTACTAGAAGGAAGTGTGGTTTTGATGGAGGTAGTCATTGGTGGGGGTCCTGGATTCATACTATTTAATGAAAGACAAAGTATTAATTTAAATTGAGGAGAGTAACAAGATACAATTTTAACAATTAAGAGAATCACATAAGTTTTTTTACTCATTAAAACTTTGAGAATTACATGAAAAGTATAAATGCAAAAAGATAAAACATATAACTGTCATGGCATAATAAGAAAGATACAATTACTCATGACAAGACTACTAGAATAATCACAAGTCATTCAATAAACTTTGAGATGAACAAAAGACTAAAATCAACGTAGGTGACAAAACGACACTCTTCTGCATTTCTTTTTGAGTTTCCAACTAATGGTGATCCACCAGTCCTTAGCTACGTCTTGCTGGAGAAAGACTACAAGTTGAAGACGAATATGATCTAGGCACTTTATGTCTAATGTCAAGTCCACTCGGTTCAACCATTCTCTAATTAGAATTGGGAAGTGTAGTCCTCTAAAGGTTGGATACTGGAAAAGCTTGTCGAGTACTAACAAGCCATTGGCTGATACTCCTTCCACAATACTTCCACCACTTTGACCGGGCTGGAAGTCAAATTCCCAAATGTCTTCAAACCTTACAATGTAATAATTAAGTTCTGACATTCCTAATTCCATTTTCCTATAAATGATTATTAAAATTATTAAGTTACTTAGGTTTCTTATGGAGTGATTTAAGCATTTATGTGGATATTTCCAATCCATACTTTTATTTTGAGTTATATCAGAATATGGCAATTATGGGTGTTATATTTAATGATTGCTTTACAGAAGAACAACCCAATATCTTATAGTATACTTTGATACCAATTATTGAGCTCCAACCTCGCTGTGGTCATGTTAAGACTAATATTAACATGATTACGGTAGAGATGTCACAATATGACAGATTCCCAACCATAGTCAGATTAGGTTTCACTCAAATTTGTCGATAACTGAGTTTGGCACATGTACCTACAATTCATTCCTCAAACATGTATACTTAAATAACAGAGTGCAGAAGTAAATTATACAACATCCATACCCATAGTGCATAAGTAAATGAACATAGCTCAACTTAGTATAAAAGTGCAGAAAAATAATTACATCCAGAATTTGAATTATTACAATATTGAATTAAAGTTCAAATAAAGGGAATGATTATCCTCACAAACATAAAATGAAAGCTATCTAAGCCTCAACACTAGAAGGAAGGTCCACCTTCTGGCTAAACTCATCATCTAAAGTTATCTCCATGGATAACTTTGAATGTTACATGTTGGTTTTTACATGCCAGAGCCCCAGCAAAAAAAAGAAAAATCTTATGGTAGACAATTGTCTAAGCACATTTTAGGTTGTTTTAATGAAATCTTAATATTTTAAGATATCACATTTAACTGAACATTAAGAAACTATTAAAGGTGCAATATGAAACAAAGAAAATGGAAAGCTATAAATAGTGCATTTATAACTTAATAATAAGAAAAAGTATGTAAGAAAATATATCTCGAACTAGAAGCTACAACAAGGTTAGGCAATATATGTATAAATGGCTGTAAAGTAACTTTAATTACTAAAATAAAACCTAACATGCATATGATCAATTTAAAAGTATGCTAAATCAACAAAAAATATAATTAGCTGATACACAATAGTTATAACAATCTTAGTATTGTTACCCACCAATTAATGACCTAATTGACTATAACCCTTTTCCATTAATCTTATAACATTATTAGAATTCTCTATTTCAATTTTCGTGCGATTTGGAGATCGTTTGATAATTTCCGATATTTTTTGGTTTTTTGATAATTCTGAGAATGCCTAATTTATTTAGACCTTAGAATAAAAAATAGAGTCCACCATTAGACTCACCACACCAAAATTAGATGGGGGTGGTATTTTGGAAGTATTTGGAAGTCACCGAATTTCCCCCAAATATTTTAATAATTTTTAAATATCCAGAAAATTAAGATAATTAAATTGATCTCCGATTGAAAATTTGATAGTATTTTTGAGTTCCCCACACCTCAATTAGATAAGAGTGAATTTTTGGGATTTTTCAGAGTGCGTTTAGTTATTTTATTTTAAGTAATAAAATATGTGTAATTAATTTTTATAAATAAAGTATTTAATTTAAATTAATATATTATTTTATTTTCTTTCCATCGGTTGAACTTTAAGTTAAGACAAACACATCCATTCAGTATAACATTCAGGACCCGATATGGGCATTTTGAGTTTCTAGTCATGTCTTTTGGACTGACAAATGCTCATTCCATCTTCATGGACCTGATGCAGCATATCCTTAAGCTGTATCACGATGAGTTTGTCATTGTTTTCATCGGCGACATCCTAAACTACTCGAAGTCAGCTGCTGAGCATGAAGAGCATCTGCATATCATTCTAGAATTGTTAAGAGGGAATAAGCTTTTCGCTAAGTTTTCTAAGTGCGAGTTTTGGCTCAAGTCTATGGCATTTTTGGGTCATGTGATTGATGCTGAAGAAATTAGAGTAGATCAAAAGAAAATCCAAGCTGTTCAATAGTGGGTTCAACCTAAATCTATTACAGAGATCCAAAGCTTTTTAGGACTCGCTGGTTATTATAGAAGGTTCATTCCTGGATTCTATATAATTGCTTTATCGTTAACTCAATTAACTATGAAAGATGTTCCATTCATCTGGAGCACAGCCTATGAAGAATCATTTTAGAAGTTGAAAAAGTTATTGACTTCTGCTCCTGTTCTAGTACTACCTTATGAGGGTAAAGATTTTCAGGTTTATACCGATGCCTCCAAGGTAGGACTTGGTTGTGTTCTGATGCAAGATCGTTGTGTTATAGCCTATTTCTCTAGACAGCTTAAGCCTAATGAAAAGAATTATCCTGTGCACGTTCTTAAACTTGCAGGGGTAGTTTTTGCTCTAAAGATCTAGAGACACTACCTGTATGGAGTTAAGTGTGAGATGTTTACTGATCACCAAAGTTTAAAGTAAATCTTCACCTAGAAAGAACTTAACTGCCGTCAGCGTAAGTGGCTGGAGTTACTTTGCGACTATGATTTGGAAATCCAATACCATTTAGATAAAGCTAACATTGTAGCTGATGCGCTGAGTTGTAAAGCAACTTTATCTTCCCTTTATTGCAACGAATCTTTGATCGAAGATTTTGTCAGATTAAATCTTGAGCCTATCAGTTCAACTAATTTAGGCACTCTATTATCTGCTATTCAGTCAGATGATTCTCTAAGATCTAAGATTGTCGAAGCTCAGAAGGAAGATTTGAGTTATTCCATGTTAGTTTCTAAAATTATTAGTGGCAAGAGATTTGAATTACGTCTTGATATCGAAGGTGTGGTATTTCAGAAGTTCAGGTTATGGATTCCAAAAAGCTTGCAGTTACAAATATTATCTGAAGCACATAATTTTGGCTATGCAGTGCACCCTGGTAGTTGTAAGATGTATCAAGATCTCAAGCAATCATTTTGGTTGTCCGGCATAAAGAGGGATATAGCCATTTTCATTTCCAAGTGCCATCCCTGTTCCTTGGTCAAGGCTGAACACTAGAAGCCTGGTGAACTTCTTAAGCCCTTAGAAATTCCTGAATGGAAGTGGTCTGATATTTCCATAGATTTCATTGTAGGTTTGCCTAAGAGTAGATCTGGTTCTGACTCTATTTGGGTGATAGTCGATAGACTCACTAAGTCAGCCCATTTTCTAGCAATTCTTCAGACTGATCCTATTGAGAGGTTAGCCAAGCTTTATCTAAAGGAGATCATTCATCTATATGGTACACCGAATTATATAATTTCTGACAGAGGCAGTAGATTCACTTCCAAATTCTGGTTAGCTATTCAGCAAGACTTGGGGACGAGTTTAGCATTAAGTACTGCTTTCCACCCCTAGACAGATGGTTAGACTGAGCGTGTTAATCAGATCTTGGAAGATCTCTTACATCTTTGTGTTTTAGACTTCAATGGATCATGGGAAGATCATTTAGCGTTAATTGAGTTCGCCTACAATAACAGTTATTAGTCCAATATTGGTATGGCTCCTCATAAAGCTCTTTATGGAAGGAGGTGTACAACTCTAGTTGCTTGGACTGAAGTAGGAGACTCTCAACTTTATGGTTCCAAGTTAGTAGAAGAGACTACTAAGAAAGTCCAACTGATCAAGCACAATATAACTATAGCTCAGGATAGACAGAAGAAATATCATGATGCTCGTCATCGTCAGTTGTAGTTCCAAGTAGGTGATAGAGCTTATCTTAAAATCAGTCTGATGCGTGGTGTGTAGAGATTATGTGTTTCTGAAAAGCTGAGTCCAAGGTATTTAGGACCCTTTGAAGTGATTGAGAGAATTGAAATATTTACTTACGGATTAGAGTTGCCAGAATACTTCTCGGCTGTACATAATGTGTTTCACATTTCATCACTAACAAGGTGTTTGCTAGATCCAAGTCAGCAAGTTTAGATACCTGTAATGGAACTGTAACCCAATCTGACTTTCGTCGTTAAACCTGTTACGATTCTGGGGTGGGATCTTAAGCAGTTAAGAAACCGTAGCATTTCTATGATTAAAGTCCACTGGCAGAATCATCCAGTTGGTGAAGCCATGTGAGAGAAAGAAGAGGATATGTTAAAGAAGTTCCCTGAATTCTTTTCTTAATTAAGTAGATTTAGTGCTTTTATTTTCATTGTAGTTTCTTTAGACTTCCTTTGTATTCTCAATTTCTTTGTTTTATCTATTGTGTGTCGTGGGCGACACTCTTTTTAAGGAGGAGAGTCTATAACAACCCTAGTGCTGTTACCCATCAACTAGTGACCTAATTGACTCTAATCCTTTTCTACTAGTCTTATAACAGTATTATGAGACTCTATTTCAATTTTTGTGCGATTTGAAGATCATTTGATAATTTCCAATATTTCCTAGTTTTTTTATAATTCTAAGAATGCCTAATTTATTTAGACCTCAGAATAAAAAATGGAGTCCACCATTGGACTCACCACACCCAAATTAGCTAAGGGTGGTATTTTGAAAGTATTTGGAAGTCACCGAATTTTCCCTGAGTATTTTAATAATATTTAAATACTCAAAAAATTAAAATAATTAAATTGATTTCTAATTGAAAATTCGATAATATTTTTGAATTCCCCACACCTCAATTAAATAAGGGTGAATTTTTGGGATTTTTCGGAGTGTGTATAGTTATTTTATTTTAAGTAATAAAATATGTGGAATTAATTTTTATGAATAAAGTACTTAATTTAAATTAATATATATTTATTTTATTTCCATCAGCTGAATCTTAAAAACACGCGAATCAGCAGGAAATCAACGGTCTTGATTTTCCTTAGCGCGCCTCCTCTGTCAAAATCGCAGGAGCGATCATGGGCGCACGCCCGCATAGCTGGAGGCGTACGCATCCCTCGGTCAGGCCTCTATGGCAAGCAAAGGATGGAGTATCCCATTTTTCTTTTGGTTCCTATCTTCTTCGGAGAGCTAAAGGAAAGCGCGGGGGCTGCTGCAAGGAACTCTCGGCGTCGTGCCCTAGACCGATCGGGGATCTAAGGATTTCGGAATCCCAGGTACTAATATCATTTTATTTTTACTTCATTCAGCAATTGATTATCAATTCGATTATTACCTTACAGTTTCTGAGCAATTGCATAAATGATTGCCTTTCGATTGATATTAGGGTTTCTGCAATTCTTGATTTTTTTTCTTCCTGTCAATTTAGAGATAAATTTCTATTAGTACCTTGATGAATAAGTTCTTATATTAGGATAAATTTAATCTGTAAATTCACACACATATATTATATATACATTTTGAGGTCGTTAATTCCCACGAATTTACTTAAATAATCCATTTTTGCTCTATAAAACCGAGTTGAGGTTTCTCCGATTTGTCGAGTCCAAGAGCATTCTCAGATTTAGGGTTTTTGTATTAAGGGTTAAGGCTTAAATTCTAGCTTCGTCTTTTTGAGATAAATTTTTATCTCAAAGCAATTTAAGTGTAGGATCGGTGATACCCTAATCCATCCTCTTAGTGTACAACTCCCGTCGGAGAAGATTGAGCCCGTGGTTCACTTCTTTTGAACCAGCCAATTTACTTAAACCATTTGTAGTTGATGTTAGTATGACATCGTCTAATACTTAAAGGTGTTGAAATAAAATATATAAATGTATAAATTGAATTAATAGAACATAGTTAAATAAAATATGAGATTATTTATGTGAATTTTATTTCAATTATAATTTGAAAAATACCTAATCAAAATATATGATATGATATATCATTTCAATCGCAAGAATGTGTAGAATATTAATATGTCTCTTAAATTCTGTTTGGATAATTATTTTAATTGCTCATTTTATTTTGATTAATTAAATAATTATCAATAAATTTAAAGTCTTACTTATATCATAACTATTTCAAATGAAGTCCAAAATTTACAATCAAATATTTCATTTCACTCACAAAAATATGATGAACAATAATATGAAATCAAATTTAATATTTGAAAACTAATTTTCATAATTACTTTTTAATCCTAATTAGGAGTCACAAAAATCCTAATTTTCCAATATTATCCAAATTTGACATATTTAGTGTCATTTTTCTCCTTATGAAATAAGGATTTCAATAATATGTAAATCATTTTTATTGGACAACAATTAGTGATTTTATGTTGTTGACTCTTGATTAAGTGTTATTGTGATAATTTTAATTTTCTAGATGACATGTATTAGATTTTATAAAACCCTAGGATAGCTAACATGTCACATTTATTATTCCCCATGTCAAATTAGATTACTTATATGTGAGCTTAGTTCTTACTTTCTAGATTTATGAATCAACTGCAAATTACTTGATTCATCTTTTAACCCTAAGGTAGAAACTCTATGACTGATTTAAACTTAAATTGTAATTGAAGATTAGAATATATTAGTTACACCCATTAAGAATAGCTAGTCTTAATGCCTATTTAATTATAGATTATTGAATCAACTAGATCTAGTCTCTAGTATTAGATTAGAACTTAGTTCATTTATCCTAATCCCTAAAGTCTTCTCTTGAATCCTTTAAGAGCTAGTAATATAATTTCTTATTTTACTTAGAGTAATTTAAGAATCCTATTGAATTCCTTAAACTTTAGTTATTATGAAAACTTAGAACTTGTAGTTCTTAAGTCCTAGAATTTGTTTACTTTAAACCTTTCACTTTTATAACTTAGCTAGATTAGTACTTGATTGGTTAGATCCTTCAAACTATAACCTAGCTAATGAACTTTAGTGAATTTACTTTAACTTCCAATCTCTTAAGTTAGATATTTTTATTATCTTAATCTCTTCCTATTAGACACCTAAACCTTGATTTAATTATGTAATTGAATCTTATAGCTTAGGATGTGAATAAGAGCTAGTTTCTAATTGTATCAATTATAAATTATTTTGTTATATCATATTAATTGAATTGAAATTACTACTTTCTAAACCCCAACTACTATTATACTTACAATTAACTTGAGATCAATATCTCAAAGTTAATTGGGAGCTCAATTAGCTCTAATCATTAAGTAGATCATTAAAATTAAATAACTTTGGATATCACTTAGTTATAATTATTGAATTTCCTTGAATGCTTGCTTAGCTTTGAGCCTTATTCATATTCATATAAGATATTATGCATGAATAAACTTTCACATAAAATTAATAGGGGTTTATATTGGTGGATTAGCCCAGGGCAAGCTAAAAAGGAGTAATTAGAAGATCTCACATTCTCAGAGGGTGAATATGAGTGTTTTAGGATTTGACCCCACTTTTTTTTAGTTATTTAGTAGACATGTTTAACTCCTCTCTTCATTCTGAATATGCCCATATAATGAGCACAGATTAAAATAATTTCAATTAATTAACATGTGAGATCTTCTTCAATCTTATAGATTATTAAGACTCATCATAGCTTTTAGCTATATTACTTTCCATAGTTCTAGACTATGTAAATCTTAGACTAATAGTCTAAGATCTTCCTTCAATTTCCTTATTATGCATTTTCTATAATTTAGTACTATACTTTACTTGTTTAGAGTCTACTTAGATTTCAGTGAATGTTATTAAAATTACATTTAAATGCTTCACTGTTTCTTTTCCTTACTTAGCATAAGTTCATTTGAACATATACATGCTTTACTTCATTTACTTTCATATGCACATTAGTTTCTTTCTAGCCTATTTAGAATACTTTTACCCTTATTTTATTTGTAGGCTAGGATGTATACTTAAGTGAGTATTCTAACTCACTTTATCTTTTTGTTTTCCTTACATACTTTTCTGCATTTGTATGCTTACCTTTCTGCATGATGCTTGTGCTTATTTTGTAACTAATAGTGATATCCAATTAAAATAATAATATGCTTAGCCAATCTTAAAATGTACTTAGACTGTTTAGTCTAACTAGATTTTCTATTTCTTGGCTTTGTCTTATCACATTTAAATGCCAAAATGTGATATATCAGATGCATTTGAAAGCTAGTGGAGCTGGACCAAGTGCTAAAAGCTAGCTGCTTCTGCTTATCATATAATAAAATATATAGCTTAATATTAAATTGCAAGTAAGCTTTAATTCTTACCTTTCTTTATGTTTGCTGTTGGTTTGTAATTAATATTATTTACTTTACTTTTACTACATCTGTGTTGGAGTTTAGTTTATATTTAAATGCTTGTGATGAATGAATAGATGAATATAATAATTGAATGGATGTAAATAAATATTAATTAAGTTATTTAGTTGCATATCTCAATTGTATGCTGATTAGAATTAGAGGATTATTAAATTGCTTATAGAATTGTAAAATAATTTCATATCTAAGTTAGTTGAGAATTTCTCCTTATCCACATGTATGTGATGAATATTGTGAATTGAGCATACCTTATGGTAGATAATTATTACACATGTGATTTTCTCCCTTTAGACTTTTAGAATTGGAAATGAGCAATCCCATGTAAAGGATTAGCTTTACTTTAGAATTGGAGATAAGCAATCCCATATAATGAATTAGCTTTACTTTAGAATTAGAGATAAACAATCCCATATAATGGATTAGCTTTACTTTAGAATTATGAATGAGCAATCCTATGTAGTGGATTGACTCTATACTAGAACTGGAACTAAATAATCATATGTAATGGATTGATTACATGTTAGTTTTAGGTTATTTTTCTTTCAATTATAACTTCCATTGGAAATGAAGTCTTGTATGTCTACCTTGTAGGTGTTTCTTTAGCCATTTATAAAAGGAAACTCTGCCGAAATTTTTAAGAAAATAATAACTTAGAAAAATTTGGCAAATAATAGATTCATATTTCACATGTTAAATACTTAGAATCTTCACATCAAAAATTGAAAGTATTCACATCAGTTGCTTTTGAATTTACATTCTATCTTGTCTTAGTATGTATTGCATCTTCATATATAAATTACATAACACAATTCATAAATTTCCTTCCATCTTTACTTAAGACCCTCTTCTAAATCCTTAGCCAAACACAATATCTAATGATATAAATTAGTTTTCTTCTAATATAGTATTAAGTATTGTGGTGACATATCAATATTGAGTTAAGTGATTCTCAATATTGGGGTCGTCACAATAGTAAACCAAGTACAACATGAAATAATGATTAGCATCCTATAAGTGAAAGCAGTAGTAGAAGACTATACAAGAAATTAAAATAAAAGTAAAAATGTGCAACGTAATAATAAGTACAAATGTGGCAACAGAAGATTGGCTAATAAAGTTACTGAAACTATATTGAAACTAAAATTAAAACCTTAATTAGACATGTGACTAGATTAGTATTACCATAATAGAAATTGGCTAAGCATATCCAATGAATACAAAATCCCATATGTATCATCTAGACCACTCATTGCTAGATCCAAGCTGAACTATAGAATTAGACATATATCATTCAGACTCTCTCATGGCTAGTTTTGAATTGATTATATTGTAACAAACTGAACTACATAGACTAACTAAGACACACTCTACATACCTGGTATATGAATTATATAATTTATTGATTATAATTGACAATGCCTTATGTATTTTGAAACTAACAAAGAATAATCTTCAAATATTCCATGTTTAACTAATTATGCCCAAAGTAAGGCTTAAGTACAAGGAGTGTAGTGCAACAAAGTTAAAGTAAGCAAGACTCTAGTAAAGCACATATGATATCTGTTGTTATCTAATTTAAATATTTTATCAATTCTGAGAAAATACAAGTTCATGATCTCAAATATCCTACTATCGAGTAAGATCTCATATTCACGGCTTTAAAGGTTAAACATTAGAACTTAAGAAGTTCTAATTCAAAATCAGAAAATATCATATACTATAGTTAAATAATTAATTAATGACCTAATTGATGTATTTTATTAACCCATAACCAATCTTAATCAAAATAATTAAGATTTAAGGTTTTAGAATTAAACTTCAAAATTGGGGTTTAAGCTCTAAGCCTAAAATGCTAACATCTAAGGATCTAGGGTTTCTCACATTTCTCACTGTAAGGATGGATAATGATAAGGAATGAAAATTCATTAAGATTGAAGATTATTGATCTTAGAAAGGTTGCAAATAGTCTAAAGTCAAAAGATTAAAAATTATAATTTTTACTTCTAAATTTGGAATCCTAAACTTACCCAAGATTCACTCCATTGAGTAATTTCATTACTCAATAATATGAATACTAATCTAGAAAAGGAAGGGTTAAGGCTAAGCAATTAAGGTTTTACTAAATTTGCTTGAAGACTTGTTTGGCAGTTTACTTGGGAAGAAGATTGGGAAAAAGTATAATAATTATCTAAATTGGTTATTACTGATGTCATAAACAATAATTGGCACTTATGGAGATGAAAATGTGGAAGCTAAGTCCACATCAAAAATCCTAAAATATTACTTAGCTAATTTAAAAAAATTAGGGTTTTAACTTATAAATCAAAATTCACAATTCTAAATGATGTAATCTTGATTCTTAAATACTAACTTTACTAATTTAAAGGGAATGAACACACACACACACATATACACACACACAAACACACACACACACACACACACACACACACACACACACACACACACACACACACACACACACACACACACATATATATATATATATATATATATATATAAGCAAACCAATATTTGGACAAAAATGACTAAACTACCCCTCCTTAAGGGTTAAAATTGAAATTTAGAGTTATAGTGTTCCAAATTGAATCTACTCAATTATAATAAGATCTCGACTATCTAATGAGAGAAATGACACCTCAAATATCTAATTTTGAATTAAAATTGGCTTAATGAAAACTAATCAAGTTTTAGGTCATTAAGAAGTGGTTAACCAAATTAAACTCATAAAATGATTTAAGCTAATTACTCACTAATCAAGATTCAGGATAATTAAGAAGTGATTAATTAAATTAAACTCTAGAAAATACTTCTAATTTCATAATTAAGTTCTTCTATATTTAAGAAAGATTTAGAGACTTTAATTATGCAATTTGCATAAGTAATGAGATTAATATTCACTAATTAGTTTTTATAGATAATTAGGAAGTGGTTATGGCTTAATTAGAAAAATCTAATCATAGTATTTAAAATATTCTTGCAGTTTATTATTTCTTGTATTTTTCTAATCAAAATGGCACATTGGATCATAAAATTTATAATTAAATTAAGCATTTTATTTGAATAACTTATTTGGAATGTTCTTAATTAAAGCACATAGATCTTCATATTTTTCCTTTGAATTTCCTTTAGGAAAAATAATATAATTAAACTGCTTAAAATTACAACCCAACATTACTGTGCTCCTCCTTCCCGTCTCCTTCAAGACAGAGGGACTCTAGGGCTAGCTTCGCACACCAAATTCTTGCTCCCTATGCCACGCCACCGCCTCATCTTGAATGCTAGGCCACGCCTCGTCTTGCTCGCTAGGCCACGCCACCGCCTAAGTCCACATCAGAAATCCTAAAATCTTACTTAACTAATTTAAAAAAGTTAGTGTTTTAACTTATAAATCAAAATTCATAATTCTAAATTAGGGTTTTAACTTGCAGACATGCTTAACTCCTTAATTACTTCTGGATGTGTCCACAAAAGTAAAGTAAAATAACTAAAATTAACTGCATGTGTATTTCTGCCTTTTCTATTCAGTACATTTTTTTGATTTAGCTTTGGGAAGGTAAATGATATGACAATATAATTTTGTTATAGATTAGTAGCTTGATTAGCCAATTCTTTTGATATGACAGTTTTACATGTTATCTTTCTGTTTTCTACTTACTTTACTACAGTTCAGCTTTTGTATAGTACTTGCTTACTTATATACATGTTAGGATGCTATACTTGATTGAATTTTTTATTCAGCTTACTTATATTATCACATTTCAGTTTACTTTATGTTAATATGTATACTTTCATATGATCATAAGCATGTTAGTACGTGTTTACTTTTTAATAGTAATAATTATTATGGTTTTATACATATATATTGCTTTACCTTATTGTAGTTTCTGATTTGAGGTATGTTTTATACATATTTCTCTTGCTTAAGTTATAAATGCATTATTTATAGCTTTCCCAATTCCTTTTTTTTTCGCTTGTTGCTCCTTTTTGCTTGCTATGGTTGTTAAAGTTTAAATGTGATATCTTAAAGAATATTAATATTCATATGGTCAGCCTGAAATGTACTTAGATAATCATCTAATCAAATTTTCTTTTTTTAGCTGAAACCTTAACATTGTGAAACAAATAATGTTAGATCCTGAGCTTTTTGAGATTGTAGCACCAGGTGAGGAGCTGGATCAAGTGGCAGATATTGCCGTTGCTGTGGATCCTTAGATAGTCTTTTCTTTTATTTCTGTTAGAATGAGTGTTTTCATTTAATCAATCTTTATTTCAAATGTTGTGATAATATATGAATTTGATGTATTTTCTTTACTGCATTTTTATTCTGAGTTAGACTATATTTTTTACTCCATTATGGTTAAATAGATGTTAAATTTTATTTGCTTCCGCTCTCTATATATCTTGAATGTAGATTTATTGAAGCTCAGTTCAGCTATGTGGCATAACACTCTATTATTAGTAGATTAAGGTGAAAACTTAATCTAACTATAAATGAGGGATCTGTCATGGTAACAACTCCATCGTAATCATCATAACATAAGTGTTAATAAGACCACGGTGGAGCGGGGCGCCACATAATGGCAAGAACTTAATGGTGACAAGTTTAGGCTCTGATTAGTCTAGATTAGACAGAGTGACAACCTTAGACTATTATAATAAATAATCTTATAAGTTAACAAACAATATATAAATATTATGAAGAGATTAATAATCAAAGAGATAATAATATTTTAATAAGAATTTTCCTCAATTTGTTAAATTTTAAATTATTGAGTTAGGAGTTTGAGAAAAATAGATGTATATTTTAATTTAGTGCTAATATCTAGTTTTGGAAAGTTTTTATAAATTTACTATTTTATTCTTGTTGTTAGTTACTTGTTGATATCATGAATTTTTTTCTTCAAACACACATGTACCCCTAAAATGTTAATTGAATGAGAACTAAATTACTATTATCTATTGAATGAAAACTTTGGATACACTATTAATTAATGATTGAAATATTAATAAAGTAAGACAATACATTTGCCATATATTATCTTTTGGCTCTATTTACTATTTGAGGTGAATAAAAATGATAACTTCTAGTAAAATAGTTTGGATTGAACAAATTGCAGGTTCGCTCTAGTTGAATTCTATGCAAGCTTATATGAGTATTATTAATCTAGCTATTTGGATTGAACGAATCTTTTTTTATGTAAATTTCACTAAATAAATAAAATTAAACTTAAATATGATGACATGTTACATATTCACCCTACTTATGCCTTACATGCTTAATTTGCAATTGTGTTTGATTTCCTACCATAACATACACATCTTTGAAATTTAAAAAAGATGCTATATCAAATTTATTTATCTACAAACCTAAAAGCAATACTTGATGTATGGTTACTACATTAACATACGCTAGGCTTTTATGGTTACTAGATATTGATATGTGTGTAGTCACCTAAGATATTTTTTGGGTAGAACAAATGTTTCACAATTTTTAACTTTTTCAAAGGGATTACTTGTTGGTGAATTTTGAGTAAGTTGTGAAGGATGAAGAGATTTTATATTTTTCTTTATGATGAAGTTTCTAATTATTATTGAAAAACATTGAATAGTTGCAATAAGTTTCTTATATACATGATCTTTATATGATGATAGAATGACATTGTACGAATAAACTAAACTTTCATACTGTATGATGAATGAGCGACACCTTACATTTTAATTGATTTCTTACTTTTTTTGTTCTTTTTACGCTTTCTTATACTGAATCGTGGCCAAGAACTTCTCTCAATAAAATATACAAGACTTTACCTTTGTATTTAACATTTCTCTCATCACACAAAGAGAATGAATGGGCCTCATTTCATATAAAATCTCAATATTATTTTGAATTATGTTATAAATATTTATTTTATTTATTAACTAAGAACATCTTCAGCCATTGTATAGTGTGTGAAATATCTATATAATTGAATCAACTCACAAAAGAGTTGGTTGAGGCTCTCTATCCCAACTTCTTTGCTAAAATTTGAGATGTGCATGCATAAATTAATACCCAATGGTCACATGCAATAAATTTAAATAAATTTATTTAGAAGTTCAATATATTTACCTAAATTATCAGCAGTCTTCATTTTAATGAAACACACTTTTTAAATCACACAATACTTTTAAAGTATAATTATTATCACATATCTATTTTCTTATATAATTATTTCAACTATTACTCATTAAATTGCTAATTTTGACATGCAAATTATTATTTTTTAATTTGAGTCATTTGACATTATTATCATTGTTTTGAAATTAATGAACATAATTTTCACACGAGTTTTGCTACTTAAAAATGAACACTTATGATATAATATATCTAAACATACAAAAATTTATTGGTTTTATATAGTAAGCCCAAACAGCTTATTTATCTATATTTTATTATAACTATAATAATTAGATAATTTTGAATTTTATTTAATATATCAAAAATATTGACAACAAATAAATCAAATAATTTAAAATGGTATTTTCTTCTTATAAATCTTTAAAACAAATAATAGGTTGCACTCAAATTTTGTTTAGCAAAATGAATTAAGATTTTGTTTGGTTGGCTAACTCAAGTTTGACAAATTTTGCTAATGTGTTTAATTATATGATTATAAAACAAATTTAAAATGATTTAAATTAATTATGCTAAAAATATTTGGTTCAGGCTTAAACTAATCATACAAGAATGAAAAAAATCATTAATGAACATAGTAAAATATAATTAACTAATTAATATAATAATTTTTAGCAAAATACTAATTAATAAAAGAAAATAATTATAAAACTAAGTAATTAATTAATAATAACAAGTAAAATTAATAATAACAACTAATCAATACTAGCTTGCATATCCCCCATCGTGTCAAACAGCTCAAACTTCGCAGCTAAATGCACAGTAGCTATTTTTTAGCCTAAGATGTCGGGAATTTTACGATGCGTGAAGATCCGCTATACCGCCGGCGGCGCGATCAGAAGCATATCCGCGCAGCTTTCCTCAATTTGCACCCGAAGCAATGGTGGTATTGAAGCTTCCGCCGCGGGAAACCGTCGGCGGGATTCTCCCGGGCTTTTCCTCCGTCAAGAGCGACGCAAGTGGTACTTTGGCGGATCCGACGAGTTCCAAACTCGACGAATACGAGCCGAGGCTAACTGCCCTCGCTGCTTCAGCTACATGGAGCTTCTCTTCACCAACCGATCTCCACCGTCGATTGCCGGAGCCGGAGACCGTGGTGGTTACCAAGCCGTTAAACTCTGCCCTAGCTGCCGGACTGCCTTTTACTTCCGTCCTAACAAGCTTGTCCCGCTCCAGGGAACTTTTGTGGAGATTGGGCAACTCAATGAAAGGGGTGGCGGAGTGATTGAAGAGGAGGAGGAGGATCGTTTTTCGTTTTGGGATGCGCTGAGGACGTCATATGTTGATGGAGATCCGCCGGAAAATTGGCCGCAGACAGCCCAGAATAAAGGGCTGTCGATGCAGGTGCCGACCGAGCCTCCGTTCTCGCTAAATTCGAACGTTTTAAGGGAGTCAAGCTTGGGCGGGGGGCGGTAGCGGAGGTGCTGCTGGGGATGGAGGAGGAGGGGATTTTAAGGATGGTTGGGGTGGTTCAAATTTGGGCAAGGATTTACCCACGCCCAAAGAGATTTGTGAAGGGCTTGATAAGTTTGTGATCGGACAAGAAAAGGCTAAGAAGGTATCGTTTTTCCCTTACTTTTAGGTGCTTGGATGTTCAAAGATTTATCTTAGTTGAAATTAGTATCTCGTGGCTTTTTTCATGTTCTATTTTGGGCGTCATCTTTACATCCATAGCGCTCAAATCTTAAAATAATTAGTATATAAGGAAGTAAACATGGGCTTTGTTTTGGGTCTTATGAATTTTTTCAAGGAACCACGGAAGTTTACACGTTTGAACTCGGTAACATATCATCAAATGTCTTGTTTATTTATTGATGTGATAGTTTGAATGTAATATCACTTCTGATCTATTTTATTCTGTTGAAAAGGTTTTTAAATTGTGGGAAAATAGGAAAACAAGCTAGATAATGCAATTATGATATTTTTACCAAATATTCTTGGTTGCTACTTAATCACATATTGCTTTAGTTTTTGTTGGTGAGTTTGAAAATGAGAGAGTCCATTTGCATTTATATTTTGATTGGAGTATTTTTAATGGAAAGATAGGTAAGAATTTTAAGGATAATGATGAATGTCAAATATTTATCTCGTGAAGGAAGAAAGAGCGTGTGGAACTCATTTAATTATAGTTAAATTGAACTATTAAATATCAAAACGTCTTTTTAGATAATAATAAAGTTTTGATAAGAACTCCAAAATTAAGCATGTTTAAGTAGGAGCACTCATATGATGAGTGACTTACTAGGCAGTTATATTATGAGAATAAATCTATGATGCATTAAGGTCAAAGTAGATAATATATTGTTAATTAAGAGTTCATGTTGTTACAAATAATAGTAGAGTAGGATATTAAGTGTCAGATAGTGGCTAAGTGTTATGTAGGACAAAGTACCCCTCCATGAGAGTGTCCTCTTGAACCTATGATGCGATAATGTATTATATAGTGGGGGTACTTTTTGAGCCATTGGGGCCTCCTCTAGTCCTATCTACCTGATGGATGATTTTTGGATACATATGTGTGAACATTGGCGAGTACTCTAGTTGGTTAAGTTGTGGAAATTGTAAAACTCACTTAAATATAGTTAAGCTGAACTCTTAAACATCGAGACACCTTTTAGATAACGGTGGGGTTAATGATAAGAACTTCAAGGTTAAGCGTGCTCAAGTGAGAACATACTCAGAATTGATAATTTAATGAGAAGTTATTTTCTGAGAACAAAATCGTTAGACCACTAAGGTCAAAACGAATAATATTTTGGTGATTAAGACTTAAGGCTATTACAAAGAGAGTCATGAATATTAAGTGGGGGAGAAGAAGATAAAAATTATGATGTTATACAACTCACTTTTTATTAAAAGAAAGCAATATAATATACATATTATGTAACATTGTAGCCATTATTTATAGATCAATAATACAATATATTGACAATTTACTAATATGCGTCAGCCTTTTGACTTCTTGGGCATCCTTTTCATGTTTAATTGAAAAATGGTTATAAAACCACTTGCTTTCTTTTTGTTTTAATACATTAGATGGGAAAGGTGATTTCTTGCATTGTATATTAGTTTTCATTCTTTATTCTTTGATAGTTGTTGTTTCTCTTCATATTAAATCAACAACACATTGTCTTTGCTTATTTTTTGTTTTTCCCATTTGGAGGTGCTAATTAATTGCACATAATCAAGAACCTATTCAAGACTTGGGTAATGGCTTCCTTTGCATAATATGTATCAGCCTTTTGAATTCTTGGCCATCCTTTGCATGCTTGATTGAAAATTTGATTTTAAAACTACTTGCGTTCTTTGTGTTTTAATTTATTAAATGGGAAAGACGATTTCTTGCATTGTATATTAGTTTTCATTCTTTATTCTTTGATAGTTGTTTCTCTTCATATTAAATCATCAGCACATTGTCTTTGCTTATTGCTGTTTTTTTCCATTTGGATGGAGGTACTAATTAATTGCACATAATCAAGACCTAGGGTAATGACCTCCTATAAGGACGAATATGGTTGCTGTCTCATGGTATCATACATTAGTCGATCTGCATCAAGTAATTATGGAGATTTTCCGTAAATATTCTGATGGCGGCAACAAGATGGTCCCTTAGAAAGATTGGGTTTTCACATGCCCATATATGTGTACCAAACTTTTAGGCTATGCATAGGCACTTTTAAAATGCTTTCCATGTCATGTCTAACATTTTGCGGACATCGACACCAACCCAATATGTGACGGACATGCTAAAAATGTGGCCAACAATTTGCTTTTAAAACAAATTTGGACACGCCCGGCCTATTTGTAGGACACATGATTTAAGTTTAGGGCATTTCATTCTATCCTATGGGACAACTTGTCATACAAAACAAAAAAGAACTTTTTCAGCTTATCAATGTTGAAGGTTTAAAATTTATGGCTTTCATAAATGATCAATACTCAAAGAAAATATTATACTTTATTGGCATTTACTGACATTTGAGTTTTAAATCAAATGTGAAAAGAACTTGCAACTTTTGTCACTAAAACAATACAGATTTGGCATAGTAAATAATGTTGTGATCAAATCTAATTTTAGATTTCTTTTGATAAAAGTATAACTTTATATCCACACACACATGACATTTGAGTTTTAAATCAAATGATGAAAAGAACTTGCAACTTTTGTCGCTAAAAACAATACAGATTTGGCATAGTAAATAATGTTGTGATCAAATCAACAATTGCTTCCAAATTAGAGACTAAAGTGTCTAATTTAGAAACATTTTTGAAAATGTTACTCACTGCAGTATGATTTCAATTATTAAGAGCATTTCTAAGTCTTTTAAATTTTTCCATCAGTCTAGGAAGACCAAAATCCCACAATGTTCATTCCAGGAAGAGTTCACCACTTCAGCAAAATCAGACCTGTCGAGCCAAAAAAGTTAAAAACGAAAAGATCTATTAGTTCTAGGCTCATGATTTTTGGAACATAATAAAATGGGTTTTTTATCAGAGTTGGTATAGTTAAGAGAAAAGTTTATAATTTCTTGGAAAGAATTGCACCACATGTTATTGATTAAGAACCTATCGAGACAGGCAAACTTCCTACCATTAGACCATGTGAAATCAGACCTAGAATAATTGAAGTCATCAAGGTCACAATCAATAATGGCTGAGTTGAAGTCAAAGGTAGAATCAATGTTATTGTAAAGGTAGCCTTTATACTCGTTGGGATTAAGAAGATCATTGAAGTCACCACCTACCAACCAAGGAAGAGGAGGAATTGCAGTTTTTCAAAAAGTCCGACACGTTAGTATGCACAAAAGTAATAACCCCCAAAAGATTAGAGTAGAAAATTTTTAAATGAATTGCCTGATCATATTGACTGAGATTTTCCACCAAGCAGTTGTTAGACCAAAAATTTCAAATTTTATTAGATAAGGAGATTACGTTATTATCACAACTGATAAAATTTTGCAGCTTGGCACAATGCTCTTTAGCTAGTTTAGGTTCAAAAATTGCAATATTATCAATTTTATTATCCCTAATTAAACGTTTTAGTCTAGATTTAGAGGTGGTGTTACCCACTCCTCTAATATTCCAACACAAAACATTCATTGAGAAACAAAAGAAGGTCCATAGTGAATTTTCTGAAAATTAGTATTGGATCTAGTTATCTTTTTAGTAAATTGCTTCAATAGCTTATTTTTAGTAAATTGCCTTCTCTAGAAGAAGTTGAAATTATCTCCTCAGAGCATTTATTTGAAACAAGCCTGTCTGAACATATAGCAGTTCCCAAAGGATTTTTTTCTCGAATAATAACATCATTATGTTTTACAGAGGTATTATCCGGCAAACTACCCATTTCTTTCAGATAAGGCAACATAAACTTTCTCCGCATCCGTATTTCCAACTTAAGTTTTCTGATTTCTAGGCTCAGGATCCAAGGCGGAGAGATCTCTATTTAAGCTTTCAATAGATCCGTCAACTTTAACAAGCACATTATCTGTACTAGCTAAGATACAATCACAGACAGTATCAGCCTTAGTTTTGAGTCACAGCTTCAGCCACAATCTTAACAGAAGTTTCTGAACTTTCAACCAAAATGTTTTTCAAAACAGCAGAAATACCGTTAGACTCATCTGCAGAATTTTCAGCCAAACAATTTTTAACCGTGTCAGAGATAATATTAATTTCAGACAATGCATTAACCTCTGTTTCCCTAACAACAGCAGAAAACATATTAATCTCAGACAAACTATTAACCTCTGTTTCACTAACAGTATCGGAAAAAATATTAACCACAGAGTCGGCAACAGGAATAACATTAACAGTATCGACAGACATTTCACTAACAGGCATTTCATTAACTGCAGAGACAGGCATTTCAGTAACTGCAGAAAACAATTTCAGAAACTGGAATTTCATTAACAGCAGCAGAATTAATATTAACCCCTGAGTTGATAGTAGTAATTACATTAACTGCAGTGACAGCAAGTTCAGAAATAGGCATTTCATTAACAGCAAAGTTAACCGGAATAACTTCCATGACAGGAAAATTATCCAAGACGAATTAACAACAATTAACCCAGAACTAATTTCCTCAGCAATTCTAAGAGCATCAATAGGGTCTGCAACATTAAACTGGCAATCGTGAATATTCGATTGAATTGCAAATTGCTCAGTAGCGTTGGAAATTGAATTTTCACCCGTAGGAATATTTGTGTTAGAAGAGTCAGGTTGGGCAGAAATCCTGTTTAACGTGTTAGGAAGCCGGTAAGCACAATCTTGACCATCATGCCCCAACTCCGAACACCAAGTACAGTAACTAGACAGATTTTCGTAAGAGATTTTTTGGAAGTACCCTTTGCTAGTTGAGCTTAGCCATATTTTATCAATCTTGGGTTTCGAAAGATCAATCTCTAATAAGATGCGAGTGGCTGCTAAGTTCTTAAGGGTTGCAGTATTTCTATCAAGTTGTAAAAAGTTTTCCAACCACCTTGGCTATGTTAAAAAAAGTTTTTTTCGAAGTGTATTGTAACCTCAGACCAGACAAATTAATCCGAACAGGGACTATCAGAATGTCTACCGTAACGTTTGTGTGGGGATCTCACTTATAAAGTTTCAGCATATGACCAAGGTCACAAGACCCTTTATAGAAAAGCCTGGCATAATCCATTTCAGAAGAACATTTAAAAAAAAACTGTTTTGGAGTTGATGGAACTAAGCTAGAGAGAACCCACAAGCTTAAGCCTGTTAATGAAACCCATAACTAAGCTGAAGCTAGGTTTAGTTCTATTAAACTTGCCTACCAAAGTTAGACCATGCGGTGAAGCCATTCGACAAAATTCTTCATCGGAAAAAAAAAAAACCGGGAAACCATTATAAGAAGAGAAAGGCTTAAAAGTCTTTGGGCCAGATTCGCCCATCACCTCTCTAAATGACTGGACTACAAGTTTGGCCATCAAAAGAGGAAAACAAGCATCTCAGCGAAGAAAAATCGAGAGAAAGAAATTTAGGTTTAGAGAGCTCTAGAAAAAAGAAGATTCCAACTAAAAAGAAAAGAAAATGAAAACCAAAACAGTGAGAGAGGATATCACCAGCGAGAAGAAAACAAAAGAAATAGACAGCGGGACGCCGCCCGACGACTGAGCCAACGAAAAGCCCTAAGTCGCCATCCAAGGGGTCGAGAACGGGAGAGTATATATATTTGAACTCATAAACCTTTAATATGATGAGCTTGCTAAGTCTAATTGACTTAATTTCTAAAAGACTGAATTTAACAAAAAATTATAATCTACTTAATGAGTCTAAAAGACTAAGCAAAGAATGACTCTCAAGCCTTAAAAGGCTAAGTTTCTATGACTGACTCAACAAGTCTAAATGATTGGGTTATCATCACATTGAGCTTAAAAAGCCTAAATGACTAAACTCAGGAAAGCACTTCTACACTTATTCAATTAGCCTAAGGCCGAACTAGCATCAGCTCACAAACCTAAAAGGTTGAGCGGTATTCAATGACTTATCAAGCTTTCAGAACAGAGTCAACAAGATATAACCAAGTCTAATATGTTTAAAGGGCCTGACTTAAAAACCAAAATTAGCTCATTAAACTTAAAAAATCGAGTTAATAAATCAAAATTATTGCCTAATCGGCTAAAATATTCTTGCTATCTTGAAAACAAGGATAAAAAAGTAGGATAGTGTGCATGAGCAGAGCAATTCTAAAAATTCTAAGCTTAAATGTGAAATAAATGCATTGAATATACCATACTTCATTAGTACGTTTAATTCAATGGGGGAAATTTGTTCAAACAAAAAAAAGAAACAAAGAAACATAAAGGAAAGGAGACGAAACAAAGAAATAGACAAAATATGAGAAACAAAACTTACATGCTGTCAACTCCATTGCCTCTTGCATCCTCACTGCAATCGATGGCTCTGGCTCGCATGCCACCCCTAGTCGTTGATGCCTTCACAGTGTTTAGTTGCTTGCACTCGTTGGATCATCGCTTCAGCCACTATGATTATCACACCACGTTGGTCATTTGTGATCCTCATCTCTCTACTCTGAAAGGCACATGTCAAAGACCTCTTTGATGCATGCGTATGAGTGTGGAGCAGTTGTTAAAATCACTCGAAATCACCATGTTGTGCGAGTAACTTTTGTCAATCACCCATGATTTGATCTTCTAGTAATTGTCTGATGCTTTTAACTACCTGAAACCATCGTGGAAGCTGCTCGAAACCGCTATCCCCTCCTCTATGAATATTGAGCTCTGTCACTTCCTCAACACCATGAAGGAAGGCGTGATCCGAGAGAAAAAATAACAAGTCAGAGGGAAAAGAAAAAGAAGAAAAAGCAGGTTAAAAGATTGTAGGTAAAATTTAATTAACAAGTCAAGTAAAGAAACATGTCCTAGGATAGAGCGCAAGTGCAATTACAAATTGAGTAACAGGTGCAAGAATAGGAGAAGGCCCACGTTCGCAAGTATAGGAGAAGACACCGTGTTTCATTCTCTCAGAACTGGTTTGGAGATGACGACTTTGAAGATTATACACTCGATAGTTTCTTAGAGTCGACCGAGTTGACTAAAAGTTCTTTCAATTGATCTTGGATCTGGTCCAGGGAGCGACATTTTTGACACTATTTTGGGTGTTTGATTGCTGTTTGTTAAAAATTCTGATAACCCAGAAACATCTTGTTATATTATTGAAAGCTTACATAAATAATTCCACAATAAATATAATTAATAACTCATTTTAAAAATATTAAACTAAATTATTAATTAATTAAAATTATTTTAACCATTAATTAATAATATTGATTGATCCAATTTTTGGTTAATTGATAATATTAATGAAAGTAGTTATTAAATTAACATTGCTAATTAATCATTGATTAATTAATAATATTAATTAAAAAAAATTAAACTACTATTTAATTATTACTATTTTAATAAATAATTAATATTATAAGATTGTCAAATATTAATTAATTAATAAAAATGTGATGCAGCACAGAGGCTTACACGAGAGCGTGTGATGACACGAGCATATGCTAGGAGCCTAAAGACTTGAGGATGTATTAATCTTTCATTTCATTTATATTTTATTTTATTTTAATTTTTGTCATGAATAAAAACTTGGTCAAATGACATGTGACTCATGAGGGTAGTAAGTAAGGATTGACTTAGCCTTTTGTGTAAAAAATATCTTAGTCTTTTATGAGAGATTTAGTTTGGGTTGGTTTATATTTTTAATTGTAATTTGGCATGCCTTATGTGACTATAAATAAGGTTTCAAATCTCTTGTATCAACACACAATTGAATGAAGTTTTCTTACATAAGTTTGGCTTAAGAGCTCTTGGTTTTGGTGTGAATAACCGAAACTTTGTTTGTGAGAATAATTGGCGGGCTTCAGGGTGTGTATAATCCTGAAGGGATCAGGTGTGCATAAGTATGATCAAACCTATCTTTCTATTATTATTTTTCATCTCTATTTTATTTCACCAAAATCTGCTTTTGTTTCGGCCATCAAACACTCTTCCAACGAAACATACGCAAACCTTGATGCCCTCCCACTTTGTTGTTCATAACTCCCTCAAAGAGCCTCCAAAAATTCTATAAAAATATTCTTTAGATCCCTACCCATAAATATCTTCTCAAAGTTTTGTCCAATTCCGACTTCATTTGACCTATCAAACGACTTCCTAAAGTTGAATGGTCGCTTATGCACGCGTAATCGTCTTCGTCAACTTTGTGCCACCAAAGTGATTAGGATTCAATTATAATGAGATCCTAAATGAAGCATCAAACACATGCATTCAGATGATCACTTTGAGCATAGTCATCTTACTGGGATAGATGAACGATCACAAATGTTCCAAACAAATAATAAAGGAAAAAAGAAAAAAAAAGGAGAAAGAGAGAAGAAAAAGAATTGGTTACATTATATACATTCAGATACGATATTGTTATATAAACAAACATCTCAAATTCCTATTATTTTGATTAAAGATTGTTTTTCTCAATACCCTTATCCAAGCAAAGCTCCCAAACCTCTTCAGATTATCTTATAGTATTGTCAGTACCTTAATCTTGAGTCTACCAAGCACTTGCTTCCCTTTGCTTGCTTTCTCACACAAATATAAAAGATATCAATATCATAAAATATGTGAATGAAGAATAAAAAATGCACAAGTGATGAAGACAATAGAAAAGAAAAGCATATGTAAAAGAGTGTGCACATAAAATATACAACAAGACAACCTGAAAAAACCTATAACACAATTTTCTTAGTTCATCTAAATGGTCTTAGTCGAGTAATGTCACTTGATTCCTAGTGTGTGTAGGGGGCTTGCTTGTTCACAAAACTTGCCTCGTAAAGTAAGGGGGTGTGGACGCACCCATCGTACCTCAACTTACGTCGTAAATCAAACCCTTACCTTGTTTATCTACTGTAATATGTATAGCTAAATCAAATCAAGTTAGAATACCTAAATATTCAATTGATTTGATTACAACTAATGTTATGTGATCTGACCTATGAAGTTTTAAAAGATTAAAAAAGTCATATCAAACATATTAAATAAGATATAAGCTCCATCTTATACCATATGAAGCATTCTAAATAGATGTAAGCCATATCCTAAATCAAATTTAGGCATTCTAAATATCACCAAAGCAATAAACCCAAGCCAGTCCAAAATCACATATTGAACTTTGATACTAAAGAAAGCCACAGGCCAGTTCAAAATCACTTGCAAGAGAAAAAACTTTTAATTTACTAAGCAATAAGAACCCAAGGGGGAAAGTTGACGTGAGGTTTATAACTAGCAACTAGGAATAGTTCTAGGTATTGCAGTGTCATCATTGGTCAGAGGCCCAACAATATAGAACACATAAATTAATTCTAATTACCAAAGCAATAAACTCTCAAACCAGAATAAATTGCGCAGAGTGAACTAAGCCAACTACCACACCCACTGTGATACAAAAAAAAACAATAAGACTAAACTCGCAATTTTTTCTCATGCAAGGGAGCTGCACACAATCCAGTAAGTATATGTGATGTCCCGACGCTGGTTCAGCGAAAATCGTTCCGACATCAGGTGTTCACTTACCGCAGGATTATATTGAGTAACTTGAAAGAAAAAGGAACGCACGTATAAAAGTCAAAGATATTATTCATTTAATTTAATGTTCATATTACAAGATCTTTTCAACACTCCTCGTATAAAAGTGAAAATAAAGAAAAAGATAAAAAGATAAACAAACAAAATAGCATCGTAGATCTATCAGCAATTTGAACATTTTAAGCATTAGGGTTATTGCGTGTATTCCCCCAGGAGTACCTGACCTAGTATTGTATAGAAAATAATATCGGGATTTAAATTTCCAGTAATTAGAAAATACTCTAAGTACTGCAGTACACAATAATATTTACATTTTATTAGCGGAAGTAAGGTGAAAATAAAATGTAGGAAAAATAAGGTAATATCACGAAATAAACAATTTCCTGCAACAAATATTATTTATCAAATAAAGATTATTGATATCATTTTCCAGTAATTAACCTCGAATGTTACTGATGTCATTTTCCAATAACAACCCCGATTGTTATTGATGTCATTTTCCAATAACAACCCCGAATGTTATTGATGTAATTTTTCAATAACAACGTTGAATGTTGCTGATGTCATTTTTCCAGCAATAATTCCGTATATTACTGATGTCATTTTCCAGTAACAACCCCTAATATTATCACGTTGGTTCCGAACAACCAACCAAGCTTCAAATTGAAATTTGGCTCAAAACTAATAAGCAAAACAGTAAAAGTACAATAAAAATGTTACACTTGTCATGTACTAGGTACCTTTGTTCTTAAGTTCAGAAGTTCAACAGTTCGGATGAGTGATAGTTTGCTCAATCTGTATTTACGTTTCTGATATTTCTTTAATTTATTCTTTTTAAAAGTGATGTGATATTTTAATATTCTTACATTCTTCTTTTCTATTCAGTCATTTTCCTTCACATTCATATAATAATTTAAGTCCATATTTTTAAGTCATTTTCCTTCACATTCATATAAGAATTTAAGTTCGTATTTTTAAGTCATTATAATAATATTACTGTATGAAAGAGTAAATATAGAAATGAAAAGAATACTTAAATGTAAATAGTAGTTATTTAATAGCATTTGAATTGTTCCCATTATTAATTAATGAGAATGATCAAAATGTGAATGACTGAATATAATTCATTTATAGCAATGTTTTAAACGTATAGAGTAATAAGATTAGAAAAAAATGTTCCCTTCAATTTCCTTCATTCCCAACTCAATTTTACCTTAGGATTAGGATCATCGAAAAATGGAGGGAGGCCGGCTAGCTGGCTAGGGCTGCAGCTAGCTGTGGGACTGCTAGCGGCTGCTGCTGCTGGGAGCTAGCTGGGAGAGGGTTGAAATGGGAGGTTGCTGCTGTTTTGAAGAGAGGGAGCTGGTAGAGAATGGATGGGAGAGAGAGCTGCTGCGCTTAAATAGGCACAGGAGGGGCCTCCTGCGCCAAATGTGCGGAATTAGCGCCTTAATGGTGCATGGTATGCGCTAGTAGCGGAAGCTTCTTCCGCCAGAGGCGGAAGAAAACTTACGTAACTTCCCTGCCATTTAGGCGGGAGAATAGAAATTCCTTAAGGAATTTTATTTAAAACTATTTAAATTTAAATTAATCGCATTTTTTCGCCGTTCGGCGTCCAAATACCGAAACTTGATACCGAGGAGTGTTACAACATTACGAACACCATCGCGCCAAAACTTTTCGATTCTGAGTAATATTTTATTTTATATTAATTTTTGAGTTTAAAAACTTCAAAAATTAATCACGATAAAATCGGCGCTCAGAATTTGATGAAACTTCTCGAGCAGCTTTTAAATAATATACTTAACACAACGACACTGAAAACGATGAATTTGGACACATATTTCAATGTTCTTTATTTTTAGAATTTAAATAATTCAGAAAATAAAGCGGGGCTTCCGTTATTTGGATTTTTCCCAAACTAGGGCACTTTGATCTTAAAATTATTCTTATCTAAGGGTATTTTTGTTTGCCATAATTTGAAATTCCCCGGGATCCTAATGCTAGTATCGGTATTTTGACCTAAATTGCAAAGTAACTACCTCAGGTCATTACAGTATATAGCTTTTAAGGCTTGGAAAATAAGATATATAAATAATAGACAAAGACTTAATACTAATACCACAATTGGCAAGCCAATATGTCGCCGCATTTCCTTCTCTTCAAATTCGAGACAAAATATGATTCAACTCATTAATGAATGAACTAGCAGGAGCAAATGACAGGTTTTCCAATCTTCCATCGACCCAGTACTCGTAAGATTAACAAGAATGGGAGCGCCACATTCAATCCAGATGTTACTAAGCCCTTTAGCATTACACAACCTAAGCTCTTATAATAATGCTTTAATTTCAGCAACAATAGAAGAGATGCCCTCGATTTTTTAGCAAAGCTAAGATGACATTGCCGTTATGATCCCTAATGATACCACACAGAGAAGCCATCCCCATATTTGTTTTAAACACCCATCCACCTTAAGCTTAAGGCAACCAATAGCATGATTCAACCATCTAACCATAAAACGCTTTTGAACCAATTGACATTTCTCACAAATTTTACGAACATAAGATTTTATCTTCATTATTATATTTATAATACCCCTTTTAACTTATTTATTCTTTTTATTTTCAATAAATAATCACCAAATATAACATAATATTTCTCATCCAATTCTTTTTCGTCTAGCTTCTTTATCTATCATTAAACCTATAGAAGTAGAAAGGATTAATATTCCTAGTCCTCCTAAAATCCTAGGAATTTATTAATAATTTGAATATATTTGTAAATCTGGATGGCTTATATTTTTAAAATTTATCGTATATTTATTATTCTTCGTTTTATTTCTTAATGTTAAAACTAATAATTTTGTATGCAAGAAAATGGCTTTCACTTGCATCTGCTTCCATTTTGGCTTTAGTAATGTTCTCAAAAAATTCCCAAAGACATTTTTATTCTATTGTATGAGGTGTCATTGAAGCCTTTTTAATTTGTCATAAAATATAAAAGGAATCACCAACTATGGGCAAATCCCAACATGTTTTAATAGTGCTAAGGAACAATTTATGCCTAAATCATATATCTTGAAATTTATAGTAGGGTGTATAATTGGAATTAGCCAAAGAAACATTAAAGAGCAAAGGATAGTGGTCACAACAGACAATTAAGATGAGAAGTCTAAGAAGTGAGAAATGAGTTTATCTACTGATCAAACAACAAAACTCCATCGTGCCTTTCCCAAAATTTGCCATTAGTCGAAGTAAATGGGAACCGGTAAATCTTGCATCTATAAGGATATAATCAAAAAGGCATTTAGCAAATTCATCCAACATATTCAGGTTAGATTCTTTCCCTCCATTTTTCATTATGGCAAGAATAGTATTGAAATCTCCTTCAACATGCCACGGTCTCAATATAGAATTATGAATATTTCTAAGTTGTGCCACATGATTTCTGGCATAAACAAAAGTGCAAATAGCAAATAGGAAATTGTAATTAATAAATAAGGTAATTTGTTGTTACCTATCCTCAAATATATCATGTTGCCAACTTTCCTTCCAAGATACCCAAAACTTACCATTGCAATTAGAGCAGACACATTAAACCAAAGGAATCTCTTACAAAAATCATCATTAATGTTATTAATAAAAGGTTCCAAGATAACAAAAAGAAGATCAATTCTTTTGTTGATAATTAGTCTATGAAGCCTATTGATAGAAGAGGTATTAGAAATACATTGAATATTTCAACTAAAAATTTTAATTTGACAAAAATGAATTGGATTTAGTCATAGCTCTAGTCTTTCTACCAAAATACTTGTTTTAACCTTTCTTTATAGTGACAAGTGTGAAATCATCTTCAAGAAGCTTAGATAAATCTTCATGGAATTCCTTTTAACATGGTAAGAACATCATATGTCTCAGCTTTATCATCAATTTCACTGTAGTTAGTATTGATAACACCCTCAGGAAGTTGTTTAAATGTTGGGATATCAATAGTTGGGTTAAGTAAAGCACCACTAGCTAAATTTGCTAAAGGATCAATATTACTTATATTGGAGTCATTGCTATTGTGTTCATTTGGAGAATACAAATTCTCAATGTTGTTTAGCTGGATTACACTGTTATCCTTGATAATACTAGTATTAGAATTCAAAACTTTATCGTTAACCTTGACATCAGACACCCTTTCTAGAAATGTGATTTAAAATGTTCTGTTGAAAATAAACATTTTCTTGATAGAAACAACATGGGTATCAATACTCTACTTGCTCCTCATCTAGAGAGGCATGAATAGTATTGTTCTCCAGAGTATAATTAGTTATGGGATTAGCATTATTTTTGAAGTTTCTATTGTTTCGAGGAATGTAAATTCTCAAGGACCCTTTTCAATAATGTTATACTGGGTTCTGAAAGGATGTTTATTAGCATTACCACTATAACCAAGCTTATTATTGAGTTCAGGATTTCATTTGTAGCAATGATCAACTGTGCATCCTATCATTATGCAGTGACAACAATAAGGAGAAACATATTCAAATTCAATTTCTTGTGAATACCAGCATTCATCATTACTGAACTATAAAGATTTTTCAAATTTTTTGATATATCCATTTCAACTAGAACTCTAGCTATAGAAAGCCTTAATAAATTAGTCGTACCACTATCCATTTTCAACTATTTCCCATAGAATGAGCCTAACGAAAATAAAATAGCTTGAGTAATTAAGTGAATCTTAAGCAACAACAATGAATCAATATCGGACAAAGAACGGTTCTATTTTAGGATTAGATAAAGGAGTCCAGTTTAAGAATTTGATTTGAAAGCCTTATACATAGTAGATATCTTAAGAAAAATCCTCGTGCAGTTAGCTTCATGTGACGTCTTGATGATTATATGCCTACCATCAAAAAGTCCCACATTGAAGGTACCCAATAGACCTAACTTTTTGAAGAATTTCCTAATATCTTCATTTGATGGTTTACCATTGGGAAATATCACCACTAAGGTGAAATCAAATGGTTTCGTAAGGATGTTGATTTCCTTATTCGTTAACCAAAAGAGTATGTCCGCTTCTATTATTGGAAATAGCTTTAATACCCACATTGTATGCATTGGTTATTCCCCAAAGAACCAATTAATGTTTCAATAAAGGATTTAGGATTACTAAGTTGGTTGGATCGAGTGCAATGGCCATCAGGTAGAGATTTAGAAGTTACAAGAGGCAGAGGTATTCCGCTCGATCTCAACTCCGATTCCAAACAAGGCACCAATGAGCTATAACCATTACCCGTAGCCATTTGAACAAAGAAAAACATCGAATCCTAGAACATAAAGAAAAAAAGGAAAACTTCAACAAAGGCAAACAAAAACCAGAAAAAAGCACACGATTAGGAGCCAAAGCATAGAAAAATGACAAAACCTTGGAAAAAATGAAGAAAAAAGCAAATGATCTCACCAGGGAGTAGGAACCCTAAAATATTTAGATGATGAATCTTCCATGCTGTCGTTCAAATACAAATAAAATCACCCTAAATCAATAGATCAGGGCAAGAAAAAAAGGAGTTGAAAATCGATAGGTATCAATGGAAAAAAAGTCTAGATTCGTTGGAAATCTGTCGTTCTGATGCCCGACCGAAATTTTCTTTAAAATCATTGTGTACAGTTAACTATAGTGGCTTACGCTTATAAGTAATTATTGATCCCAGTTCTGAGTAAACTTTGAACCACTCATTAGGGGAAAATCTAATTAAAGCTTGAATCGACCCCTCGGAAGATCTACTTCTGAAGGCTAATTCAAAAAGGTGTAGATGCTTGCAGTTTTTGGGGCTTTCAACGTGCTCTACTTTTGACATACAATCGACAACTCCTTTGCTCAATTCTTATTACATAGTTTTGGATGCACTTAACCCCCACACTTTTTGAGTCATATAATCATGTAGATTGAGTTCTACCATGCTTTTGTTTGTTACAAAATTTCAAATTGTGCATGCTGCCCTCTAGCACTTTGGAGGCGTGCATTGATTCATATCCTTGAACTCACCCTCGCGCAGATTGAAGGTTTTGACTTCAGTGTGTAGCCACATGATCCCCTCCGATTTTATAAGCACATGAGTCTCTATTGTGTTTCACTTGGCTCATGCAAATTGTGAAAGGGGCAACATTGATTAACACATGCCTATTAATGTTGAACATCAAAATTTTTTGCCCTTGTTTTTTGCAATGAATTTTAATTTATATATTTTTAAGAAAGTTGTTTTATCATAACTTTCAAATCCTTGTGAATTTTATGAAATTCTTGAAGCAATTTTTAGAGCACATTTTTATATCATTTTTGTAAATATTTAAGAAATTTTAAAATAATTTAAATTTATTATGAATTTTTGAAATTTAAATTTAAAATTTTTAAAATTAAATATTTATTAAAATTGGACAAATTTTTCAAACATTTATTTTTGAGAAAATAATTAATTGGTTTTGATTCTTACAAAATATTCAAAATAGTTATTGACTTATAAATACTTTTTTTGGTCCCATGACTTTTATTTGAAATGCTTTTTTTTTTTTGGTCCCTGTCGTTATATTTCGGTTAGGTCATGTCCTTTCCGCTCAAAAGTAAAGGCAATAAAGGCGCAAGTGAGCGAAGCAACCCTTCTTCATCTATTGCGATTTCTTCTACATAGTGAAGGCTCTTCCGAATTTTTGCTTTGATGAAGAGGCTCATATGAATTGGAATAGAAATAAATGGCATTTCTTTCTCTTTGTCGATGTCGATGAAGGACCATTTGAGCATCGATGAGAGACAGATGAAGAAACGTTGAGAAAGAAATCACATTCTAGTAAACGAAGAAGATGGATGCTTGTTGGCGAAGAGACTCATTCGAATTTTTATGTCAACAAAGAAGCTCATCCTTTGTCGACGTCATTGAAGAAGCTCATCCGAATTTTAGTCAAAATAAGTGTGGTTTCTTCCTCTTCGTCTACGTCGACGAATGACTGCTTGAGCGTCGATGAAAGATGCAGAGAGGAAGAGATGTTGAGGAAGAAACCGCAATCCAGTTGATGAATAAGATTGGATGCTCGTCGACGAAGAGGCTCATCCAAATTTATACGTCTACGAATAGGCTCATCTTTTGTTGACGTCAAAGAAGAAGTTCATCGAATTGGAATCGAAATAAGTGTGATTACTTCGTCTTCATCGACATCTTTGGATATGAAAATTGCTACTTGTAGCTTGTGTACTAAAAGTCTTGCTTTGGTTAAAAAATTTGCCCACTGGATTTACGCTAGTTCTCTTAATTTTCGAATGGAAGGACAAGATCTAACTGAAATATAACAGGAGGGACCAAAAAAAGAATTTATAAGAGCTAAGAACTCTTTTGAATATTTTGCAAAAGTCAAGGGACCATTTTGATAATTTTTTCTTTTCTCAGTTTTGTAATTTTTGGTGGCAAAATAAAAAAAAGTTAATTCTTAAATATTTTTGTAATTATATATTAAATTTAATCATAAGTATATACTTTATTATTTTAAATTTTCTTGTTATCTTCCTCCACACTATAACTACCTTTGTCCATCCCTTGTTTCAAACTTCTAAGGCTAGTTCCCTCTCATTGCCACCCCTCTCTCTCTTGTCTTCCCTAGATTCTCCGAACAGTTAACCCAGGTGCAACCCTCCTCCAACAGATCGCCAAAGGCTTCATTCGGCCAAAAAATGGTCCTGTACCCTTACCATTGCCACATCGACAGCATCGACAGCTAGGTAGGTGCCAACCCATTGCTTGCACCTAAAAGTCCTAAATTCCCAAATTAAGTTGTTCCCTGTCCACTTTCTAGACCACTCCAACTGATCACTTATGTGCCGACATACTTTTGCACTCGACCCTTGATTGGTCGTTGTTGGCAATCTCGTCAATAGACATTCATCTCCCCAAGTTAATATATGTAAATTAAGTCCTTGTGAGCATGTAAATTGAACATTTATATTTTTCTTGCATTTTTAGACCTCTGTTACATTTATCTAAGCTAAAACTTGTAAATTTATAATTGATTATCTGTTGATATTTATATTTTTGTAAAATTTTCATATTAATTTTCTTTTTTTGCAAATTGACACATTCTCTTTTTTTATCACATAAAAAATTGTGTTTTAATCACAATTTTCATCATGTAAACTGGCTTATTTTCTTAATTTAGTATTTGCAAATTGCATAAAAATTGTTTGATATTTTTAGTGAAAATTATTTTTTCTTTTTGCAATTAAGGAAAATTGATTTTTAACAACAATTTCATTAATCACATTTAGCGTCCCTGTTTAACTGTACAAATTTTAGAAAAATCTTTATAAAAATTTCTGTCTTGCTTAAATCCTGTTGTCAATTTGAAAAAAAAATGAAAATTTAATTATTTAGTCTAAATGCTTCTGAAGAAATTGGAAAATTATTAAAAAATTATCATGTGCCTCATAACTATAATCAAAAGTATAGTAGAACCTGTCTAAATTAATCCTCCATAAATTAATAACCTCTGTTAATTAATAATATGGGTCGGTCCCGAGCTCGGTCCTTTGCATCAATTAATAAACCTCTGTTATTTGATTATTAATTATAACGAGCGTTCCCGATAATTTCATAATTTTATATTCCCTACATAAGGTACTATGAAAATGTGAAAGAACACTATGGAAATAGCCTAGGAACTGTTAAAGAGTTGACGAATATCCTTCTGGACCATCTGGTTTACACGGATTTTGCTGAGTTTGTCCTTCATGCGCTGGAGAGAAAGGATGAATTCATGGGAGTCCGCCTCCATATTGTAAATATCTTTCGATTCGAACTTGTCGATCGTTTCGCGTAGGCGTGGAAGGCTATCCGCAATGACATCTGTGTTCACACTGCCGCTCTCTCCAAAACGCTTGTACGAATGGATGCCATGTCGCTTCTTGAACGCTTCCAGCCAGCCGTTGTAGAACTTGAATGGATCGTGGCCTGGATAAGGGCGGTCGAGAATTTTCTGGGCAGCCTCACACACAAGGTCACCGCTCAGATTGACGCGCTCTTGGTGGCCTTTGAACCATTCGACCAGTGCAGTCTCCATCATCGGATATTTGACTGCCCGCTGACGCTTGCTGTTAAGGTTTGCCTCATCCGTGTCGTGCTCGAGCAAATCTGCCTTCCGTTTGAGGGTGTTGGAAACGGTACCTTGGCTGACTATTAGGTTGTGCGTTTCCTGAAGCCAGGTGACGAGCTTGGTCTGCGTCAGCTTTGGGTTGTCTCTGTGATGTTTGCAAAGACCGATGCGGATGCTATCCGTCATGGTGGTGTGCTTTGCTCCTTGAAGCGACATCGTTGTCGGTGGTTCTGGGTGTGTTGGGCGTGTGAAAAATGGACGATTTCCGATGACTTTTAAATGTATCACCGTGGCGTTCCCGAGATTATTAATTAATAACCTCCATAAATTAATAGACTAGTGGCGGTCCCGAGATTATTAATTTAGACAAGTTCTACTGTAATTTATAATTGCATTAACTAAGTAAAGTTTAGAAAGAATGTTTATTTGATTATTGAGTTTGTTTTTGTTTGGTCCATCGGAATTTGGTGAATGTTCATGTATCAAATGATTTTGAGCTTTTTTACCTCCTCTGTTCTTTTATTTAAGATCACCTATATGTTCTTTGGTGTCAATAGCATCACTGGAAGCCCATTTTTGGGTTGGCTTTCATCTGGTTCATATGGAACAAGTGCGCACACTCAAATGGTTTTAAGTCTTTTAGCCCGCTCTTTGACATGAAATTATATATGTCCATTTGTGTGATATATATATATTTGGTGCCTTCGGCATTGTCTAAATGCTCATTTTTAGCCTCTTGGTATGACCATAAATCTGTCTTAAATTTGTTTGAGGATAATATGGAATGGGCCAAACCTGTGTAATATTTTTTGATTTATTTTTTAGGCTTAGATGAATATGGTAAGTTCTAATATTTTGCAAACTTTTTCGGTTCCTTACTCAGTTTCTCTAAGCCTAGCATGATTTCAATTAAGTTAGCCTAACATAAACAATTTGGAGTTATCCATGGACAGAATGATTGTGGATTTAATTTACTTTAGTTGAGCTAAAAAATCTAATTGATAATTGATTTTAATAGAAACTTGCAGTTATTGTACTAAGATCTAATGGATCTTAGCAATCTATGTTAAACTTCTTCAAAATTAGGTGATTTAATTTGTAGATTATCTAATGGGATCCAATTATCCCAAAGGTAAGAGATGATTTTCAATTGATCTACATGTTATATTCAAGTCTCGGTGAGCTAGTTAATTTGATACCTAGTAGATCAAAAAAGTCTAGTCGAATCATTTTTAATTTTAAAAGATTCAACTTCTAGGTGATCTAATTGATTCTAACTGAAAATAAATTCTGCTAAGCAGACTGTCATTATAAGCCCGTCTTGTTTAGAATCTATGGATGTAACACATTCTACCTTAGGCATTTTATCATATAAGCCCATCAGATATTCAAATCTTGAGCTTTCCTAAAGATTGTTATGCCCCTCCATAAATTTGAGCTTGAGTATTTTAATATATCTAATCCCATCACATATGTTAATCATGAGCTTTCAATAGATGTAAGCCTCACTTTAAATCATACATTGTGCTTCCATTGAATGTTAGCCCCAATATAAACTAAATTCGTGTCAACACCACAGCTTATATGCTCTTAAATTGAAAACCAAAATCATCAAATACGTAACCCAAACTTTGTTTCTCAACTTATATTTGTACATTCAGTTGACACTTTAAATAATCTATATAATTTAGGCACAGCTTTAAATTTTTAGTGGTAAGGTCAAGAACCTCGAATTCTAATTGCTAGATTTTACAATGCAAAATCATTAAGTAAAACATTACAACTAGCCCGTTGCTTGTTTATGAGTCAACACTTAAGTTGAGGTTTAAGTCTCTACTATGTTCCACTAGTCTGCTTAGGATATTTGAAATGTGATAAGTCATGGTTGCTAAATTGAATCTTTAGACATTATGGATAAGATTTTACCCATATTAAAAGGGGAAGAAGAAGACCAAGAAAGGAGATGGGAAGAAACTATTAGAAAGGATCTTCTCTATTTGAAATTTGGGGAGGGCCTCTTTTTGATTGTGCACAATGGAAATAAAAAATTCATATAGTCGACCCCATCTAGTGGAATTAAGACTTGGTGTTGTTGTTGTAGACTTTGTGGATAAAATTTCTCTTTAATATTGGTAGATCAGATTCCAAGTTGACTTGAAATAATAGAACTATGGGACCTTGGATCGGGTCTTCTTCCATCCGATCCCTACCGTACAAAACTACAGGGGATTGCTCCCATAAGAAACTAAGATCTTAGATCTAAACAAAAATACAAAAGTGATCTATATATTAAGATAATATTTGGAAAAGTTCATCTCGACTTCAACAAGAAAATTATACTCCTAAAACATAACGTAGATGATGGAGGCTACTACGCTTTTTGTAACGATCACCATATTACTTACATATGAGTTTATCCTCTCAATTATTGAATTTTAATACCATTTTGATTTCAAATTTGGTTTAAAGTAGGCATCAAATTATAAGTAGTAGGGAACATAAAATGGGATCACAATTTGAATTGTAGGGGGACTAAATTATGCATGTCGTATAGTCTAGGATTAAACTCAAAGCCAAACTTGGTTATATATTTTAGAGCTCAAAATCACTTTCAGTACCCCTAAACAGTGAACTATTTTTTTTTTACTTGCAGTGATTTCTAGGCGCTGTACTCTATATATGTATATTTTCATCTCCTTTTCACTTGATAGCATTTGTATTTTTGCTAAAACTTAGCTTCTCAAAGCTAGAGCTTTAATGTCATTTGTAAATGGTCTTTTTTTCTATAAATCGACATAATTGTTGTTTTGCAATATATAAAAAAGTCCTTATAAGTTATATGCCCTACCTTTTAAAAAGCTATTATCGGTTTTTTTTATTTGCACTGTTCCTTTGCTTGAGCTTGGTGCTCTAACCGTGCTGTAATGAGTAGATAAATCATATAATCTATGTTTCTTGTTTAGGTCTTTTTGTTACATGGTTTTACAATTCACAACTGCTAATTGCAGGTACTTTCTGTTGCTGTTTACAATCATTACAAACGAATACACTATGCAGCTTTATCAAAAGGGTTAGCTTTCATTAGTCTATATGATTCTTTTTTTCTTGGCTCCTTTTTGTATGTGTTTATTTTTGGCTTGTCTTGTAAACATGATTTATGCACTGTGCAACTCTGATATGTTTTCAAGTTATTAGGCCCTGGAACTCATATTCTGTTGGCTTGTTTAAATGCTTAAACATTTAGGCCTGGAGGGCATTCGGGAAATTATGATAGAGAAATTGATGGTGATGATAATGTGGAGCTTGAGAAAAGCAATGTGCTCTTGATAGGCCCTACTGGCTCAGGTCAAACATACCCTGATAGCTTCTAGCTTTTTTGTGTGTGTGTGTGTGTGTGCGTGTGTTTTTCTTAGAAAAATTCAAATTCGGCATTTTGCAATTCCTTGCTTGCAGGCAGATTACATATTGCATTTTATTTTTTTCATGTTAATGGTGCCCATTGATTTATTATTTGTAAGAATAGGGAAGACATTACTTGCAAAAACTTTAGCACGGTTCGTGAATGTACCCTTTGCCATTGCAGACGCTACAACTTTGACTCAGGTAAAACTTTCTTAATATAATAGATATAAACATATTAAGTGTTATATGGTCTCTTAGGTTGGTGACATTAATCATTAACTTTAGTGCTCGAAACACATGAAGATATCTTTTTGTTCTTTTTCAGATTATTTTTTCTTAAGGTTTTTATTTCATCTGTTGTTGTTGCAAATACCCGTTTCTTTTTCTATATTTTTGTTATAATTTTCTCATTTTCAGTCATCTATGTTTGCAGAATAATAATTTTAATAATCAACTTTATGATCTAACAAAGAGCTTTGTGGATTAAGGAGAACTAACATGGCAAGAAATTATTAAAAATGATCTTATATATTTGGAGCTATGGAAGGGGATACTATTTTATTGAGCACAATAGAAATAAATAGTTCATATAGTCGACACCACTTAGTGGGGTTAGGGCTTAGTTTATTCTTGTTGTTGTAACAGTGTGCTTAAGTGGTGAATTATGTATGCATCATGCCATGTACCTGTTTGGATAATTGTATTTACTTTTTATGCTCTAATTTATGCTCATAACATTTATGTTGGCGATTTTTTGGTGTTGGCTATTAAAATCGCTGGCTCTACCAAGAGAGGTGAATTGGGTTTTGAATTCTTTTTAAAAACAAAAATAAATTTTATTTAAGATTTGAAAACTTAATGATTATATAATAAAATACAAAAAAATAAAGAAAGTCATAGCACATAAGTAAAACTAAAGAAAAATAAGAACAAACGAACACAAAATTTATAGTGGTTCCGGATATCCACTCTTTGAAAGTTCGACTATTTCAGATATTCACTCCAACGAGCACTCTTTTTCACCGGCGGAGAAACCTTCCCTCATTCGCAAAAACATGGCCGCCGAGAAATGGAACAAACTCTCCTTCTTAAATCTTTGGTAGACAGAGTTGCCTAAAAAGCTTTTCTCTAGCACAACCTAGTTAGAGTTGGGTAAGATATATTTGAAAATACAAAAATAAATACAAAATATTACAAAATGTTTTGAGAAAATTCTCGGATAGCTTCCCTAATCTTTGAGATTCGAATAGAGAGAACTTTGGGAAAGGGAGCTGTTGCCTTTTGAATGTTCTTCCTTAAATAAAATCAAATAGATTTAAAGGAGTTTTAAGAGCATTGAGTAAATTGAGAATGTTGCCTGAGGTCCTTATTTATTGTGGTGAGAACCGGGTTCAAAATATAACAAAGATCATATTCTGAGAAATCTGGTGATACGTCTAGGCACGTATAAATGCGTGTGGGAGCTTAATTTTTTATCAAATCCGTCTTATTTTTTTGTTAGGTTAAGCCTATCGTGGAAATAAATTATGTGTCTGGGCTTATGGTTTGTTCTTTGGGAGCGATGCGCTTATGTGCGCTAATTATGCGTCTAGGCGCGTGTCTGATTAAGATATATTTTAATTAGGCTCATTTATGTTCTTTGGCTTATTCTCAAAGCTAAGTAGCTTTACAAAATGTTCAAACCTAAATCTAAAATACAATGATAAAAGCTAAAATAAAAAATAAAAATTGTCCTCTTAGGTTAACAGCAGAAATGGGTCTTTATTTTTGATGTATCTACTAATTTGCAAAGCCACTTCCCTAAAAATACTAAGTTTCTAAAAACAACACTATCTAAATATAAATAGTTATTGTATAAATGATTTGTTATTATAAAAAGAGAAACATTCATTTTATTGGATGTGCTAGACTCCTAGAGTTAATAATCTCCTCTTTTTGATAATGTAAAACATTCTTATAACTTTTATTGGGAAAGTGCAAAAGTGAAAATATTTAAAAAGTTCTAATGATAAAAAATAATCAAGAATTGAAAAACAAATATCTAAAGTCTAAATAATCAACTCCGTTTGTTTAAAACTACCCTTAAATTTTAAATTATATATTACTCCCCCTTTTTGTTATAATCAAAAAAGAAAATAAAACTCATAGAGTCAAATATCAATTTTTACTAACCATAATTTTGAGATATAAAATGAACTTCATTCATTTAGATGAAATATTACATGATCACAGGACAATTCAAAATAAAATATCATAAAAATTTACTAAAAATCTGAAGAGATTAAAAATCTTTAGTTTCCTGGTTATTTACAAGATAGAGATGTCTAAAATTCTTTTTCTAGCACAACCCAATTAGAGTTGGGTAAGAAAGAATTTTGAAAATACAAAAATAAAAATAGAAACTTGCAAACATTATGTGATGATTTTATTTAATTTGAGTTTTGAATAGAGATAAAATTAGAAAAGAGAACCGTTTGCTTTTTGAATTTTTTTCCTTAAATGACAGGATTAAAAAAAGTTTTAAGAGCATTGAGTGAGTTGGGAATGTGGCCTGAGTTCCCTATTTATAGTAGTGAGATTCACGCTCAAAAGATGACAACTGTCATTTTTGAGAAACTTGGCAATGCGTCTGTGTGCATTTAAACACATTTTGTTCCATAATATTACATAAGACCAGTCTTATTTTTTGTCGGGTTAAGCCCTTCATGGGAATAAATTATGGGTTTGGGCGCATAATTTTTGAGTCTGGGGCGATGCGCTTGGGAGTGCTAACTATGCGTCTTGGCGTAGGCCAAATAAAGTTATATTTTAGTTATGATATTATGCTCTCTTTGATCTAAACTTAAAGCTTAACAATTTTACATAATATTCAAACATAAATATAAGTTTTAATGATAAAACTTAAAATAAAAAATATAAAAGGTCTTCTTAAGTCAGCCACTAAAATCAGTGACTTATTTCCTAGTGCATGTGCTAATTTGTAATGCCACTTTTTTGAAAATATTAATGTTCTTTAAAACAATGCTAACTAAACAAAAAATATTAGTACTCAGAAGTTATTGTATATATGGTTTGTTATCATCAAAAGAGAAACATCTATTTTACCGGATATGCTAGACTCAATGAGTCAACATTTGGTAGCTTGAATTTTATAATATATATATATATATATATATATATATATATATTAATGTCTCACTAGCGTAATGGTGTTGCATCTTAATGTCTTGGGTTTTTAATAGAATCAGGGTGTGCCATTTGTAGATCAAGCATTGCAGATTAAAGACAACTAGTTGTACAGATTTTGGCAAACTTTAGACAGAATCAAGAAAATATGAAGATTCTTCATCAAAATATATTTTAATTACTGTTTAAATCAGATAAAAATTTCAGAGAAATTGATACCACCAAATGCAGGGAGGGTTTGGAATTTTTTCTATAATTGAAAGTTTGGCTGCTATTTATTCAATATTTATTAGCTTTAACAAATATTTGGAATAAACTTTCAAGCAAAAAATCTCCCTTGTACATGAATATTTAGATTTAACATTTGTACAAGAAAATAACTTGCTGTATCTTTTGCGTTTGCATTACACTGAAGAAATTTGACTTGCGGCTCACTTAATATTGAATCTGAAATTTCATTATATTAAAGTGATCCTTTTCATGTTTAAGATTTAGTGTTTAGTTGCATCTTCTAAGTATTGTTGTCTTCCTTTCAGAAATTTTGAATCATGAATTTTTGTATACCAGATATATTTAGTAATATAGAAGCAGAAAACACTCAAAGAGTCACAATGCTGAAGCATACATTGCTGGGTTAAAACTGGGAGTTGTGATAGAGCTAGCGGCTCAGGATCGAACCCTATTTAGTTAAGAAAAAAATATTTTTTAATGATTAAACTGGCCGTATGATTTATAAAGTCAGCTAGTTGAATGAAAAAGGGAATACATCTGTCTTAAAGGTTGCCCCCCGTGCGAGTAGCTGATAAATTTTTGACAAGGAATGCTGGTTAATTAGCATAAATGCACATGCCGCCCTAAGTAGTATAGTGTAAGTTGACTATTGTTACTACAACAATTTATTAAAATTTAGTTGCTAATATTTAGCTTTTGATCTCTATCTTTTATCCTAACAAATAATTAATTATGAAAAATAATAAATTTAAAACCAAAGTTTTCAAATAATAAAGAGCGGAATTTTTGAAAATGAAATCCAGTATTGCAATGAATTAATTATCATGCGAAAATTTGATTAATAGAGTTCATTCTTCAATCTTATTGCTTTTCAACATAGAATACCTAGCACTGTAAACATCTTTTGAAAATCTTGCAACTCATTCAAACTAGTTCTATTTGTAGGTGCAATCATTTGAGTAGCATTTAAATTCAGTAAAAAATTTTGCATAAGAAATTTTGATATATTTCTATCCTAAACTTTATATGACATACTGTTTATTTCTAAGTGCTCCCGTCTCTTTTGAGCACACAACCACTTACAGTTCATACAACAATCGATTAGCTAATTACAAGCATTATGCACAACTAAGATTGTTACCACTCAATTTCTCAAGACAATGGAATCCCAAATCCTGAACTCGATCCCTCTCTTAAAAGAAACATTGGTTGACTCTTTTTCTTCTTTTCTTCTCAAGTGAAACAATGAATCCAAATCTGTTACAAAAAGTTCCTCTCTGGCGGTTGTTTCTTTCCAGACAGAGAGATATACTTTGGTGTAGCTCCATTCCATCTATCTTTTTCTTAGCATGCTGTGCTTCTCTTTTTTCAGAACTACGATGCTTCCACTTTATCTTCTAATACCAACAGTTTGCATTCATTTGCACGAACGTCCGCTCTAACGTGTAATTGCCAACTCTTCTTCCGTCCCTTTCTCCGCTTGCAATTTTTTCTTAATAACTGTTCCTTGTGTATGCTTACGTGCCTTCAAGGCTTGCGTTAATTCCTGCAACCAGGAACTCTCAACGTGCATATGGTCCCCTCCATTAAGAATGCTACTAATACACATGTAAATTTTAAAACCCAATCTTATAAAATAAACTCTGCTATATAATCAAAAGCTAAATTAAAATCAGAAATAATCAAATCATAACATTTAAATCACCAATATTACACCAAAAATAAATTTAGATGAATACATTGTAAACAATTTAAAAATTAGATGTGACTAATATAAACATGATACTCTTAATGATATATCCAAACTTAACCCCTAATGTTTTCAAATTTACAGCCAAATATTAAATTTGAAAGCCCAATTTATTCTATAATTTAATACCCAACCAGGGTAGGGCCAAAGTTTGCTATGTGCTTTTGAAAAGCTTCGTAGATTGTTCATGACTGATGCAAGATGATTAATCAAAACTGCATGATTATAAAAAAAGAAGGTTTTGAGAAAATCAATGATTCAAGAAACTCTCGAATAAATTCTCTTGGAATTATATTTATGCAGTGGAATTTAAATTTATATTTAAGCCATGGAATGTAAATTTGGGAAACAAGGTTTAAGCACATATAATTAATGAAATTTAAGTCAGCAATTACTTACAAATATGGAAACAAATGAAGTAGAAATAAGAGGATAGAAAGATGATAGTGAGGTAATTCAAATCCAAGCCTTACTCTAAAACAAGAGGAAATAGTTCTTGGAAGTTTTTTTTGCTCTTGCTCTGCTGTCAAATAATTAGGAGGAAAATAAATTTATTAAACTCAATGAACAATGCTCTCAATGTATTTACTTGCCCAATTTATACGTTGATAGACTTTTTGCAGTAACAAAGGGAAAGAAGCCTGCATGTTTGCTGATCGTGCTCCAGGTCGCTGTAGTTGAGTAGCTCATAAACTGTGCAATAAAGTATTTCTCATGCATGTGCAAGCTTGCACACTAATAGATTTTATTCAAATTAGTTGCTTGATGTGGCTTGAGGAAGGATGCCAGGGTTCATACAGCTCCTTTATAGCTTATTATGCCTACACTCTTCCTGAAACGAGAACAAGCTGTGGCTATGCTTCTCGTATGCTGCTGGTGGTGGTCATGGCTTGGTGCTATAACATATTATCTCCTGTTGCATGCCATTGCCCTTAATTAGTATTCTAGGGAATTATATAACTTGAAAATTAAAATATGAAAAACAACAGAAGAATTAAGAAAACACTGACAATGAAAATACATTTGTTTTCTTTTCGAATATAATTTCTCATTGCATGCTCTTGCAGCAGAATAGAAGTGATTCCCAACATAAGCATTAGAAAGAACAGGGATACATACAATTCTTCTAGCAGCACTGATATATTCAAGTAACTTAAATAAAAAATTGTGAAATAAATAAATTACGAAGAATAAACTTGCCCATATGTTTTTCAATTGGTTTTTTTGTTGAGTTCGAAGATGCAGAATTTCAACTAATCATAAAATTTGCAGAAAATGCATGCATTCTTTAAATCCCTTGGCACATTCAGGTAGTCAGAAGAGTAAAGTGCAAATTAGTTTGTTGTAACATTCAAAGAATAATGTGGAATGAGAATATTTTTAGTTGATTTTGAATGTGGGATAATGGTAAAGATGATGATGATGTTGTCAAAGTGGATTATATATTCTTATTTTCCTACAAAGCTAAAAGCTTATATTTAATTTCTCGATGCATGTTTAGTTTTATAAATGTTTTTATTGCCTTTTCATGATGGCATTAAAAACAATAATGTATTAAGTTATAATCATTTGTTGGTTCTTCCTAGCTCACAAATTTTATTGGATAACTAGAACATGTATTTGCTTTTTTATCTGTCTGCTACTGTTTTTGTTATTCTTTCATAGATAATTTCATTGTTGTCTTTTATGTATTTTCCTTTTTGAGTACTGAGAGTTGGCTAAATTTTTCAGGCAGGTTATGTCGGGGAGGATGTTGAATCAATATTGTACAAGTTGCTATCGGTATGATTTTAAACTTTAGTGAATACTTTTGTTTTTATTGTTTGAGTTTAGTTGGTTATAATTTATTAATTGTCCGAACTATTTGGTTTTTTAGGGCTATTTGATCTGAGGTTAAATATTTTATTGTAAAATAAATTCATTGTAAAATATTTTTAGGTGCAATAAATAATGTACACTTTTTAATACTTGGAGCTATCACAATGTAATTTAATATTAATATTTCTTGGTTGTAAAGTAATATTTTAAATATTATATTATTTACATGAAAACTCTAAAATATAATTGAATAAATCGGGTAGGAGAAGGAACTGTCAATGTGTTGTAAGGGTTGCTATTTGCCTATAATGTGCATGCGAAGCCGATGAGATTCAATGAGCGCCATTGGAAGCTTTAGGTTTTTTTTTGGTGAGGGAGACAAGGAATGAGGGTTGGTAGCTGTCGCACAGACCTCCGAGAACCTACCAACAAAAGTTTGTGAGGCATGCATAGGTGTTTTAACTGAAGTTTTTTTGTAGGGAAATGGCAGTGAGCGATGGGGATTTGTGGTTGGCGGCATGAACCAACAAGAGTTGACGAGCGTAGACGAGTAGCTAGCATGTGTTTTTTTTCTGCGTAACACAATGGGTTTGAATATTTTCTGATTTTGGAATATTTCAGATCATGTGATTAGAAGGTATTTGGGGAATTTTAACTTCTCCAAATTTTATAGTGTAATTTATTTATATTAAACCAAACACCCATAATTTTTATTGCATTATAATTTATAATTTTACCCTAAGCTTACATCAGACCAAACAAACTCTTTTTTAACATAGACATTTGTATAATTTGCTTTATACAACTCTATTCATACTTGCAATATAAAATGCTCTCTATGTTCTTTATGTATTCTAACCAAATGTCATCAATTACCATTTTTAATGATCGCCCTCATGAAAAAATACATTTAATGCATTATGATTTTTTGGGATCCTTTATATATGCACATTCACACACTATTACCCATTTAGAAGAATAGAGATGCTTTTCTTTACGTCACAATCCATTGTAAAGTATTTAAAATCTTACTCACAATCCATTGTAAAGTATTTAAAATCTTACTTTTAAAATAGCTCAAGGATAAAAACAATCAGCATATTTATCCTTTACTATTTTATAACGAGGCATACAATATGATGAATATTATGTAATATATAAGGAAAAACACCTCTTTTTCAAAAAAGTTAGCAATATATATATATATATTATATATATTATATATATATATTATTTTGTGTGGCTAGTAGAGTTTGAGCTCATAACCAGTGATAATAAATCCTGAGCTTAACTACTGGGCTACAACACCATTTACACACACATACACCCACACACACACACACACACACACATATATATATATATATACATACATACATATATAGATTAATTCACAGGATTGAGCTCTCCACTCTCGTTCCCCCCGAAGGCAATTTAGGGTTCCTTTCGTCGGCGCTGCCGGCGGGCGGCGTCCCGGTGTCTACTTTCATTTCTGTTTCTTGCTGGTGATTTCTTCCTTTTCTTGTTTGTGTTTCTGTTGCTTTAATCTCAGATTGAAGTTTTATCTTCCTGTTCTTTCCCGTAACATAAATTATTTCTTACCTATTTTTGTTTGTTGCGATGCTTGCTTTTACTTTTTGATGGCTGATCAGCCGGTGGTTAGATCTTTCGAATATGTGGTGGGTTGATTTGACCCAAACATCTCTAAACCTACTTCTTCGTACAAAGGCTTTTTGACCATTTTTTTCTTTGATGAGGAGATTCGCCGTATGGCCTTTCCTTATGATCTGGCGTTGGTTGGGAAATTCAATAGAACTAAACCTAGCTTTAACCTCATTATTGGCGTCATTAGTAGACTTAAACTTGTTGGTTCAGTTTCTCTTAGTTCAATCAATTTCCAAACAAATCTTTTCTACGTGTTCTTCAGATGTTGGTTATGCCAGGCTCTTCTCTAAAGGGTCTTATAATCTCAATGACCATACTTTGAAATGTTGTAAATAGGATCCTCACATTGATGTTTCGGTGGATGTCCTCGTCATCTCGGTTTGGATTAATCTGCCTCGGTTATGGTTATAGTATATTTTGAAAGGCACTTTATTTAATATTGCTTGAGCTGTCGTGAAACCCAAATACAACTACTTTTAGGAATTTAGTATTACCTTGCATTTTACTAGAGATTGATATATCTAAACCCATCACTGATAAAATTTGGCTAGGTTCTACTAGTAAAGGATATATCCAAAAAAATTCTTTTGAAAATCCTCCTCGGTATTATACTTGGTGCTCTGAGACGAGGCATGATGGTCAAAATTGTGCTTACCGTGTTCCAAACACATCAATTCCTTCTACATCTACTAGTCCTATTAGTCATGCTGAAAATTACAATATTGAGGTTAATCGATTAATGCTGTGACAAATGTTGTTAGTCAATCTAATGTTCTTATTGCTGCGGTAACTGATAATGATGTTACTGAATATGCGGTTAACGTTGTTACTGAGTTTAATGCTGTCAATGTTGTTATTGCTGCTGGAACTGATAATGCTCTAATTACTGCTCGATTTGATAAGGCTGTTATTGAAAATGCGGTTACTGCTGTTTCTGAAACTAATGATATTAATGTCGTAAATGCTGCTGGAACTAATGGTCTTATTACTGCTATTTCTGAAACTAATGCTGTTAATGTCATAATTGCTGCTGGAACTAATGCTCTTATTACTGCTTTTTCTGAATCTAATGCTGCTGGAATGGAGAATGCTCTTATCACTGCTAGATCTGATAATGCTGTTACTGAAAATGTTGTTAATGCTATTACTGAAAATGAAACTTTTGTCCATGATGCTGTAACTGAAAATACTGAGAAAAATGTTGAGTCTAATGTCATAGAGGAGATTACTGTCTCTGAAAATGTTACTTTTACTTTTGAAGCTGGTAAACAATTTGATACTGAAATCTTTGCTCTTGAAATTGTTGAAACTTTTTTTTGTGATGACACGCATATTACTTTTAAAAATATTGATATTACTGAATTTCATGCTAATGACTTCTGAAAATCATTTAGATGTAACCAATTCTTGACAATTCTGATAGATATGCCAATATTGATATATCTGTTCCTGTTTCTATTGGTAAGGAGGTTATCCCTATATTATTGGTATTGTCGGTTATGAGGAAAAAATTGATAAAGCTGCTATGGTTGAAGAAGATGATATCATTGTTGCAATTATTCAGCCAGATATTGACATTGCTTTGAATAATAATATTGGAATTTTTTTGCCAGCTAATGGTAAAACCGCTGTTCTTATTAATGATAGTGATGTTGTTAAATGTAATCTTAAGGGTAATCTTTTTGTTTCAGATGAAACAGAAAATTTGAATGTTGATGGATTTAATAGGCAATCATCGGTGCTAGAGGCTCACATTCTAGCTAATAATTTGTCTAATATTGATAACTTGGTATTGCAGGAGTTTTGTTTAGATGAGAAGCACTTGTTAAGCTTGGAAGAAAAGGAACTCCTTGAGTGTCAACCTTTGAAAGACAATAGTTCTTTTGCTCCTATTGCTTCTCCTTTGCAGGCTAAAGAGAATCTGTCATTGGCTGAAGCATTTCAGGGACCATTGCCTCCCTTGTGGATACCTCCCCAAAGTCCCCAGCTTCGGCAACCCCTGTATTTGGGCAATTTTGTACTATGGACCTCTCTCTTATTTTAAATGTTGGTTTTCCTTCAAATGGTACTCCAAGGTTTATTTCTTCTAATAAATTCAATCCCTTAACTGAGTTTAAGGAGGATGTTATACCAGGTACAAAAATTAAGAAAGTTAGTGATGTAGGGTAGGCTAGACGCAAGAGTTTATACAAGCAATTATATTTAATAAACTCCGCAAATAAATGTTGGAAAACAAGATATTCTCCTTGCAAGTTCTCAAGCGTTGGCTTTCCTCCGCACAGGGTGGGCCAATTCATAAGAGCTGTGGGACTAAAGCTTGTAGTAATAGAACAATCCACTCAAAGTACAGTAATATTCAAATATTCAATTCTAAAGAAATAACTCACATACACGAGGACACGGTGAGGGCTGCTGCGAAGGGCTCGCTGCGACTGGACTAGGCGGCAGTGGGTGCAACTCCGAGGAGAGAGCTGCGGTTGGAAGGGGAGCTGCCAGCGGTTGGATGGGGGAGGGAAGGCGGCTACTGTAGGGAGATGCAGGTGGCGGCTGTGGGGGAAGGGAAGGGGCGGCTGTGGGGAAGGGAAGGGGGCAGCTGTGGGGAAGGGAAGGGGCGGCTGAAGGAAGGGAAGGGAGCGGTTGTGGGGAAGGGGAAGGGGGCGTCTGAAGGAAGGGAATGGAGCTGTTGTGGGGAAGGCGAAGGGGGCGGCTGTGGGGAAGGGATAGTAGCGTAGGAGTCGTCACCTAGGGTTCCACGGAGTCGGCATCGCGGAAGGAGCTTGATTACAGGTTGGAGGCTTTCTTTTCCAAATTCAGCAATACCCCAAATGGCAGCAGCCCTCACCTATAAATAGAAAACAAATGCTAGGGCACCCAGAATCGATGGCTGTGATTGGCCTAGATTGCCGGGGCCCAAAAATTCATAAATAATAATGCAAATAGTACAAGTATATGAAAAAGCATGTAAACAATGAGCCCGACGCATCCGTGACATCGGATCATCAATCGGAACGAGTCCGTCGGCGTGAATACACAAAAGCGGGCCCCGCCTGGCGATGTATTGGCTCCGGCTGATCTCCATCAGTTAGTCAATTGTCTAAACGCTTTACTAAATATAATAATATTGGTCAGAAGACTTACATTGGGTCTTCTTGGTAAATTATGAATATTTTGTGTTGGAATATTAGAGATGTGGGTAATCTCGAAAAAAACAGATTAAGACATTCTTGAAGATAATAAAATTAACATTCTTACTCTTTTTGAACCCAAATAGTGCATTGATGATTGTCTTAAAATTCAAAAAACATCAATTTTGATAATAGTCTTCCTCTTTCTAATAACAAAATCTGGATTTTTTTGTCTAATGATGGAAAATTGAGGTCTTATATCAATGTGATCAAGTGGTTCATATTGAATTTCAAGGTTCTAATCTCACTTTTGTTACCACATTTGTGCATGCTAAATATTCTAGAGGTGATTGGTCTCTTCTTTGGGAGTTCCTTAAATCTTGCAGTGCTTCCAATATGCTGTGGATGGTTGGTGGTGATTTAATCAATGTACTTAATCAAAATGAATATATAGGGTATACTCACAATCACTCTTCTTCAACCTATGACTTCAATGAAGCCGTTATTGATTGCAGTATAGATGATTTTAACTATAAAGGTTCCCCTTTTACTTGGTCTAATGGGAGAAAGTTTGCTTGGCTTGACGAATTTTTTATCAATAATGCTTGGTGCGATACTTTTCCTTCTATTAAAGACTTCTATCTAAATTCTACTGTTTCTGAGACCACAAATCAGTTATTCTTTCTTCCAAGAAAAACTCTTCTTTCCCCAATAAAGTTTCAAACTCTAATTTTTTTAGCTTGCTAATTAATATTGTGAAGATCATTAGATCGGCTTTGGAGCAATCTTGTGCTGTGTTGGGCCTCCCTAGACTAGTTGAAAAATTTAAGAAATTGGAACTTTAATTTGGTTGGTAATATCTTTAAAAACCTTACTTGTTAGGAAAATTTAACCGCTAATCTCGAAACCCTATTTGAGCTCAATCCTTTCTTTGATAATAGGGTTGCTCTATCTAAAGCTAAGGCTTCTCTTATAAAATCCCATAATGACAAACTTTTTGAAGCAATAATGGAGTATTCAATGGAAGGTTGAAGGGGAAAACAATACAAAAGTTTATCATAATTGGGTCAACAAGGGGTGGCTTCTTAACAAAATTACTGAAATTCTTAACCCGAATGGTTTTACTCTTCTTAATGATGATGATATCAAGATTCTGCTGTTGATTATTTTAGTAAACTTTATTCTAGTGATTCTGAGATTCTTTCTTTTTTACTGTCTCATTGTATTTTGGCTGATGATAATGCGGCTCTTAATGTAATGACTAATGAATGATGAGGACATGTGGGAGTTTATCAAATCTCTGAAGCATAATACTTGCCCTGGTTTTAATAGTTTCCCTGGTGAATTTTTTGTTACCTTTTGGGACATCATAAAGGTTGATTTATGTAATGGGATCAAAGAATTTTTCTGCAATGTGCCTTTACTTAAATTCTTTTCTCACACTTCTATATCTCTCATCTCCAAAGAGAAGATTTGTAATTGGTGGTCTAAGTTTAGTTTGATTAGTTTGTGTACCTCCATCAACAAAATTATATCCAAAATTATTGCCAACAGGTTTCAAATTCTTCTTCCTCAATTGATAGAACATAATCAATCTGATTTTATTCCTGTAAGACGTATCCAAGATAACATCTTAGCTGCGCAAAAGATCTTCAACAATCTTTATAAAATAAGAAGAGGTCATAATCTCATTCTTAAACTTGATTGGAACTTTCTTTATAGAGTTCTAATGTCTTATGGTATTGATAATTCTTTTATCCACAAAATAAAAAACTCCATTGATAACATTTGGTTCTCCATTTTAATTAATGGTGTGCCTTGTGGTTTTTTCAAGTCCTTTAGGGGCCTCCGACAAGGGGACCCTCTATCCCCTATTCTTTTCAATCTTGCTATAAATTATTCATCTTTTAACATAAATATCAAATTCTCTCAAGACCTTAGTTTGCATTTTATACTGGGAGGTAAATTTATGATTCTCACTTGGCTTATGTTGATAACTTTATTATTTTCTCTAATGGATAGGAGAGCAATTACCAAACTCTAAAATTTCCTCATTACCCTTGAAAAAGATTCTGGCTTGAAGATTAATTTGAACAAATTCAATTTTTACATTGATAAGAAAGCTCCATATAATCTGGCTAATATGATTGCTGATTCTTTGGGTTTCAAAAAAGGTAAACTCCTATTTAAATACATTGGGGTTCCTAATTTAGAGGTCACAAAACACATTCTATCATTAAAGACCTTGATTCAATTTATAGAAAGTTTAGGGTTAGGATCACAAATTCCTTTCCCATGGAGGTTGTTTGACTCTTATCAAGTATGTTCTCAACACCATTCCTTTGTTCTGGTTCGAAATTACATCCCCTACCCAAGGACTGTTGAAAAAAAGTATTTAATAAATTTCATTGGTCTCGCAATAATGGTTCCAAGCTGATTTGAACCTCTTGGGATAATATTTCTTTTCACTTTTCTGATGGTGTTCTTGGAGTTAGATGCCTCAAATATATTCATTAGACTTTTTCTCTCAAATTGTGGTGAAAATTTAGGACTTCCAAATCTTTGTGGGTGTCAATTCTTATGGCTAAGTACTGTGCTACCTATCACCCTTTAAATGTCAATCACAAAATCATTGATTTTTCTACTTGGAAGCGCCTTCTTGATAATAGGAGTCTTGTTGATGATATTATTATTTGGGATAAGCTTGATTCTTCAAATTATTTCTGGTTTGATAGTTTGAGTGATCTTGGGATTCTTGCGGATAATTGCAATGTTATTTACCCTAAATTAAAGTTTGGTGATGTGTTTAGTTTGTTGTCTGGCTAGAATGAAACACTTTTGTTGCATATTGTTCCTTATCATGTTTTAAGCAGCATTTCTTCTATCTCCCCTATCTTGGAGTTTTCTAATTTGGCAACTTCTGCTTTAACGATTAATAATAAGCTTAATCTTCCTTTACCTTGGCAAATTAGTAGGAATCACAGGCTTCCAAATAAATCCATCTTGTTTTGGCATAAACCCCTTCCCATCTTTATTAGTATTTTTGTTTGGAGGATTTACAATGCCTTTGTTGGTGTTGATGCTAAATTAACTAAAATAGGTTCTCTTTAGCCTCCAAATGCTATGGCTGCAATGATGATGAAAATATTAATCACCTTTTTATTAACGATGCTCATAGCTATAAGGTGTGGCATTCCTTGATCATTTATGAAAAAACAACAATATTATTTTCCACTTAAATGATGTTCTTGGGAGATGGGGGAAGGCCATCAAAAATAAGTTGCATGTGGGATATGTCATTGATGCTTTCACAGTATTGAATATTTGGAATGCTCAGAATAAATGTAAATATAACAACTCTCCTTTCCTCACGGATTTCATCATCGGGAAATCGTTGTCTGAGGCGGGTGGTATCCTTAATACTTTCCTTTCAAATTGCTTTAGTTGGAAAAATGTTAACAAGTTCAAAGTTTTTCTTCTCTTTGAGAAAGATGGTTTCCATTTTGAGAGAGCTAATGTTTGATTGGTCTTTGTCTTGGTTTGGGTTTTTGGGGTTTGGTGGTTCTGCTAAGGTTCTTGGCTTATCTCTGACTTTTGTGTTGCTGAGTGTCGGGAGGCATTTGCTTTCTGTTTGGTCATTTGTTTCTTTCGTGCTGTTGTGGCCCCTTATTCTGGTTTGGTCTCGTTTTCGGGGTAGTCGGTTCTAGGCGGCATTTGCTTGGAGTTGGTTGGGTCCGTTGGTTTGTTGGTGCATTTGGAGGCTTTTTAATTTTGACATGTTATATGGTTTTTTGTTTTGGAAGTTTGCAGTTTGTCTCATCTCTGGCTATGGGTTTGGTGGGGTCTGGTTGCTTTGGGTGGTTTCCTCGGGTTTGGCTTTTCATTCTGTTTTGCAAGTGGTTTACAGGCTGGTTTGCAGGCTGGAGTTGTGTCTTCCTGTCGGTTGTGGTTTGCGGCCTATGGGTTTGCTTGTTTTGTAGCTGTGTGAATTTGGGTGGATGGATTTGGTTATTAATTTTCTGATGGGACTCTAGGGTGTCTTCCTCCCGTCTTCTTCCTTTAGCAGTTTCTGATTGCAATTTGGAGAGGATTTTGGTGATGCAGTGGGGAAGTGCAAATTACTTTTTCTGTTGTTTCTGTTTTCTTTGTTGTTTCTGTACTTTGATGCATGTGTTGGCTGGGCGGTTTCTATTTGCAACTTTTGCAGGTGCTATTTGGATCGGCGGTTGCTCTTTGTGATTGATTGGGAGATGAGTTTTGCGGTGGCTGGTCAGTGCCGTGATTTCCTGTTTGCTGCCGATTCTGTTGTCTGTTTTATTTTGGACTTTTCGTTCTATCCGAGACTATTTTGGTTCTGGTTCATGGTTTTGTTTGTTTTTGTTTTGTTCTGTTTTTTGGTTTTCTTTTGTAAGTACCTTTTAAGATTTTTTGTGGGTACTTTATTTTAGGATTGGCTTCAGAATTTTAGTTTTAGGAGTTCTGTAATCTCCCAACTCTATTTTGTATCTTCCTTTTCGTATAAATATAATTTGTAAATTTTCAAAACAATATATATATATATATATATATATATGTAAATGTATGAGTGTGCGTGTGTTCAGCACCTCACCTACATATATGCATATTTTTATGTATAGTAACATATTTATGATTCTACTAGGCCCAAGCAGAGCCTTGTTTTTGTTCGGATTGTTAAATTAATGAGATTACAAAACTAATCAAACTTGAACCCATTAGATTGTCATAATGATCAAACACAAATAGTGAACATTTTTCAAAGCATAGTTTCCACTTTTTGTGAGATTATATTCAACATCAACTTTCTAAAGAGGTAAGTTTTACTTATCAATGATAATCAAGAATTGTTATATATCTTTGCAAGATTTCTGAATTTTGTGCTTGAGTCATTTGGGCATTCATTGGAATTTTCTTTTCTAATATCGAATTTGGATTCAATTTCTGTCTATGCTTTGGTAGGTTTTGCATTTTTTTCTTCTGATGGCTTCAGAATTCTGCGTATAACTAAATAATTGATATAACTTATAATAACAAAAAGTTTGTTTCAAGCTCTGAATGTAAATAAACCTGAGGTCAAAAATTTGTTTTCACTTTGGTATTATTTACAGTTTAGATCATATGGGGTTATGATTGCAAATATCACTTAATTGATTCTGTTACTGTTATGCTATTACGTTGACCATTAATATTAGATTTACATCTCTAATTTTGTAGTTGATTTGGATAAGCATTACTTTCATGCTTGAGTTCATTATGGAGTTTATCTATCCTAAAGGCATCTAGCTACATCCCTTGAAGTCAGAATCAGCATATTTTTTTGTCTCTAGGTTGCTGACTTCAACGTGCAAGCTGCACAACAGGGAATTGTGTACATAGACGAAGTTGATAAAATCACTAAGAAGGTATTGTGGTCTTCCAAGAAAATGTTTCAGCTTATTTATTATTTAGATGTCATCAATGTCAGCAGTAGCTCTTTAATTTGCAGGCTGAAAGTTTAAATATTAGTAGAGATGTATCTGGCGAAGGAGTGCAGCAAGCATTACTTAAAATGCTTGAAGGAACTGTGAGGCATCATATTCAATTTTTGTTCTAAGAATTGCGTCTATTCCCATATTTTTGTTCTTGATAATAGTAGCATATGACAGTAAGAAAATTGTCTTTTTGTAAAGTTGTACCCCATTGACCTCTGTTTTTACCCTTTTTTTCTCAAAAGTCTATGGGGTAAAAAACAATATGAGACCTTGTTGAATTTTCTACCGTTTGTGCTTTTTTTTTTTTTGTGTTCCTCGATTCAAAAAACTGGTACTCAAATATATATATTTTTTTGGATTATTGTTTCTTATGATTTGTTAAACAAATGAGCTTTGTTTTCCGGAATTTTGATGATCTTGAAGGCTGCTTTGATTTCATCCTGAGAGTTTCAGCTGACTTTTGTCAACAGGCTAAAGCATTCTAATTGATTGAAAAGTTCACATATAAATATCAGCATTTACTTTATATTGTTCTCTTTTTTTCAAAAAAAATATTATTCTCTTATTTTGACAATATGTAGGGTCGAAATGTGCTTGCCTTCACACAATGAGTTCAGCCTATTTCTCAGGGTGTTTGAAGCGTTTGGCTTAGATATAAATATAAAAATGGCAAATATTTGTAAAAAATGGAAGTTCCTTTCAATAGTAAACTCTTATAGCTCTACTCTTTTGAAAAATGTATTTGATTGCCTCGAAAGGTGCAACATTTTCATCTTCTGTGTTAGTTTTCAAGAGTAGATTTTTTGTGGGATAGATTTGAGGTTAAACCATGCTTTCCCCTGATAAGTGATTCAAGATTTAGTTAGAGCTGGGGTTGAGGATTTCTTATAGGCACAGGCCCTTATAGTTAATTACCCCTCCTAGTCATCTAGAAGAGAACTATCATATTATCTCTAAATCAACAGTGAAGTTTATTTAATTTTGGTTTCATTATGTAGAAACAATTTTGTGATTTATTGCAGATTCAATATGTGAACACGGGACCTATGTTTTTTAGTCTATATATGATTCTAAATTATAACAATTAAGTGTCTACCACAAAAGTTATGCAAAATTTTAATCAGAAAAAAATGACATGTAATTATTTGAAAAAATTATAATTATTCAATTTATTTAATGTTTAATCATTTGATACGACTTGATCTGATAAGGACTTGATTCCCAATCTGATATAATTTGAAGGGATATAAGTAAATATCGAGGTTTATTTGATTATCCATACCAAGAAATTTGGAAAATTTGAACAAATTATGCTTGAGTATAAGTTGGTTGCAAGGAAGAGATTTTAGGCGTGCGTGACATCAATGAAGATCTATTGAAGATCAAAGCTTAAGTTTGCATAGACATGGGTGTTTGCAAACCAACAAGAAAGTTTAGGCAATGAATTTTACCTTGTTAGATTTGATGTCGAGTTCTTCAGCAACAGCAATGACAATCATTGATACTATATTCTTAAATTGGAGATGACCAAATTTAGATTCAATGGATTATTTGTTGTCCAATTGAGAAAAATGAAACAACTACAAATTTATTAGTTTAGGGTTTCCATATGATGCCTTAGGGAGGATTCAAATCGAATTATACAACCTAATGAAAGGGATCAAATTACGGTTTAAGCATTAAACCTTTGATTTTTTATAAAAATTGATTTTTATGAATATAAAAATCTTTAGATGGTGTGTAGGGGTTGTCAGAATCGGTAGACTTGGTTGCCTGCCTATTGAGTGGCATTGAAGTGCGAAATTGAAGAGGAAATCATCCCTGTTTAGAGGGCTGGTAAATTTATAATTTTAGATTAATTAAAATATGACAAATAAATGTAATTAAGTATAAAATGAGAGGGGTTAAAAGGTTTTGGCTTAGGGTTGGAGAGTATGACATGGAGGATGAAGATGAAGGTGAAGGAGGAAGAGGATGGGGGAAGAAGAGGGGCTGCTTTTTGGTGGCTAGGGAGGCGGGCAAGGGGTAGTTATCCATAAAAAGCAGTGAGAGAGGTGAGGCGTAGGGGCTTTTTGACAGGAGACCTGGCTTGTGTGTTCATGCAGCTAAGTATCTGATTACGCATAAATAACTTAGATGGGATCCACCCTGTGAATAGGATGGGTAGTTGAGCAATTATAATTTTTAGGATTTTATTTCAAAATTTATTGATTTTTCAAAATACGTTTAATTTTTGATAAAAGTTTTGCCTACTTCTTCCAATTTTGATTCGCATGCATTAAGAGCATAATTTGTTTTTTCAACTCAAATAGTTTGAAACAGCAAAGGCACACCATATTGACAAAATTAAAAATATGCCAACATTGCTGAAATTGCTCAACGTCATGCAAAATCTATAATCTGGCAACCTTAATTAAGGAATTTTAATATTTTTTTTGTAGAAATTTTGCCCTTGAAATTTAACAAACAAAACAATCGTGCCTTAGTCGAAGAGAAAAGGATAGTGATCATGCATATTGACTTCTTTTTTTAAGTAGCTTTGCTTTCAAGACAGTAATGTTTCAGATCCATTGCTATCTCACTTCCTTATCCATATCCAAAATGTGTTTTAACTTCGTAACATAAGTGAAGTCGGGTTGAAATTTCCAAATTCACGTGAAAATTGAAAATTTGACAAATTTAATCAAGGGACTTTACACATGCAGAGCTGGACGTTGCACATAAAGAAAAGTCGCCAGTGGAGTTATTCCCTGACAATTCCTAAACGCATGTAAAATTTAAAATTTGACAACTTTGATAGAAATTTAATTCTTAAAATTTACAAATGAAACAATCGTGTTTTAGCCGTAGAGATGAGGGTAGCGATCAACATAAGTAAAGTTTGGTTGAAAAGTGACAAACTTAGTCAATGAACTTTACACATACAGAGCTTGAAGTTGCAGATAAAGAAAGTCATGTCAGAGGAGTTATTCCCTGGCGATTCCTAAACTACAAGTAAATGTATAAGCCTTTAAAGACTTCTTTGTACTTTTCCTTGAGAGAAGAAAACTGCCGATTAGAGAAGGCCAAGAGAAATAAGGAGAGATAGAGTTGTTAGTTGTGAAATGGGGCTTCAAGTAGATCTTTCAAAGGAAACACCAGATTACTCAATTTTTTTTTTCCTGTAATGCTAAAAATGAGCAAAATGCTTTAGGAGGGTTGCAGTTCAACCACATAAATATATTAGGAGTTCACAATTTTTTTTGTTCATGAACCTTACTCAAGAGACAACAAATGACAAACTTTATCAATTTAGTAAGGAAGTCCTTCGTTCAAGCCTTTGCTATAGGGAAAAATATTTCAAGATTTTGTAAAATTTGACAAGCTTGCCAAATTTGTTAGTTATTTTTGGAGAAAAATATAAAAATGGTCCTTTGATTCTTGCAAAATATTTAAAATGGTCATTGACTCTTGTAAATACTTTTTTTGGTTCTAACTTTTGCTTAAGTTTTTTTTTTTATCATTGTCGTTAATAACCCCGTAGTCTCCGCTTCCTTCCGTTAAAAATTAAGGGTATGCGCACAATTTGGCGGGCTTAATTCTACCCTGGCTAAATTGATGTAGATTCAGTCATGTGCAACAAAGCTGACAGACGTCTGTTCAGCGTGCACACAATCTTTGGAGATGATCCCATTGATAGGAAGAGCCATGGAAGCCACGTGGCAGGCATCACCGCCGGAACCCCGGTGAATAGTGAGCATACCAACACCGTTGCATGCCTCTGGAATGGCCCCACGGGCCCACATCATTGCCTACAAAGTTTGCATCAACGAAGGTTGCCTTGACAACACCTCCTTGAAAGGCTACGAACAAATGATCTTGGATGACAGATGTCATCCAAATATCTAACAGGGTCTCGCCGGTTTGCTGAAAGCAGATCATCATGGGATCCTTTTGGGCCATCAATTATAATATCCCAACCGTGTGTTCGGCACAAAATGATGGCCCGAAACCCGATGGCATCAGCAAGATGCTTCGTGGATTCGCACCATCGTTGCCTCATCCATCATCATCTGAAACACTGCGATTCTCAAACTAGGCAACGTAATGGAATTGTACTGTGAGTCAACCTTTACCGACAACGATACTGTAGGAACCCCCCTCGCTTACCCTAGTGTGGTCTATACATACATAAATCTCGCTTGCCAAAAAGAATCCATGTTTGACAATGCCACTAGAAAAATGATGATTTGCGGCGTGGGACTTAATGATCCCATCTATAAAGCCAAGCTTGCCAAGGAAAGCCCATGTCGAATTAAGCCTACCGAATTATGTGTATACCCTTATTTTTAATGGAAGAATGTGCAAGTTACTGGATTGTTAATGGCAGAGACTAAAAAAATCATTTAAGCAAAAGTCAAAAGGCTAAAAAATATTTAAAAGAGTTAATGACTATAGGTGAGTGCACATTATTAATATATCAATAAATCTATCTGCACCTTTCAATTGCAATAGTTGCTGGTTGCTGACATAGAAAACTTATCGACCTAGCAGAACTATTGAATTTTGGTTTAGTGAACTAGGGCTGTTCTTCCGCACAACACATGCTTAATTTATATAAGATTTGTAAAAAATTTAGTTATGCATGTGATCAATAAAATTTTCTTATGAATTTTAAAGATGATACATTGAATTTATTATTAGTAAAAAGGTTGTATAACCCTTAAGAGACTTTCATATGGGAATTTGAAGAAGTTAAATGCAAGGAGGATGCATCCTTTTAAAATACTAATTCTTCATTGCTTGATATTTTAGAAAATGTTGTATTACATCAAATGTTTAATTTAATAATTTTTTGTACTAGAGCCTATAAAAAGCCATGGATTCTTCTCTCTTTCTGCTCTTATAAATCCACATTTGAATCCTCAGTTACTGACATACAACTAATTCCATGGATGAAATAGTGTCTGCTATTGCTATTGATGGTTTGTCTCAGAGATACGTGGTTCCTTAGAGAGATGGACTAATACTTGATGAATCACTTTCCTGGAAATTCAGAGATTTTTCTCGATCTAGCTAGAAAAGTTTCAACTATTAAATTTGTTAATGCCGAATTTTCCTAAGATGGATATATTTGATGGTAATCATATTTGCACATGTCATAAATATCATCTTAATTGATATTAAGAATTATTGAGGAAGAGAATTTTGTAATTTGTTCTTAAGGTATAATTAAGTTTTCTTAGCTATTTTTTTGGGGATTATTTTGTTCACGATTTTAAGATTTTAGCCATAAAAGTTTATACTGCATTTAGGCATGTGTGTCATTGATGAATATCTAGTTGAAGATCGAAAGCTTAAGTCTTGCATAGACGTGGGTGTTTGGAAATCAACAAGAAGGTTTAGACTATGAATTATACCTTGTTGGATTTGATGTTGAGGCCGTCAAAGGCAATGACAATCATTTAAAGTGATATTGCTAAATTGGATATGAGCAATTTTAGATTCAATGTATTCTTTGTTGTGTAATTGAGGAAAACAAAACAATTGCCAATTTATTGCTTTAGGATTTCCATATGACACCTTGGGGAGGATTTAAATCGAATGATACAACTTAATTAGAGGGATCAAAATTAGGATTTTAAGCATCAAGCCTTTGATTTCTCTTAAAAATTATTTTTTATGAAAATAATATCTTTAGAGGGTGTGTAGGGATTGTCAGAATTGATAGAGCTAGTTGCATGCCTATCGAGTGGCATTGAAGTGTGAAATTGAGTGCCTATCGAGGACACCTAGCTCCTATTTCGGAGGCCTTCTCTGTGGTGGAGAGGATTTGGGGGAGGCCGTCTCGCTGCTCGCTGTCCTCAATTCTCAACCACAAGTTGGCACACACTCTCCGGGCATTGTGGTGATGGGGACGAGACACGCTTCCTGATCTTCGGAAGGAAGCGGTGCTACAAATGGAGGACGTGGAGACAACTAGAGGAGGTGACCCGAAGCTTGTTCAGCACTTCGGGCCATTACTCAGGAGCTCTCTTAGGTGGAGGCGAGGATAGCTTGCTGGTGGCGACAACTCGCTAAGGCATGGTGGCTCTCTTAGAGTGATCGATGTATCGAGGTATTTCTATGGCTTGCGACGCAGCGTCGTAAGTAGAACATCGTCCTTGCGCTTCAGGAGGAGTCCGGGGAGCTCACTTCAAATTCAACACGGATTCGCCAGGTTTTCTTTGATCTCTTCCAGGGGAAGTGGGGCTCCTCTAGTCCCATAAGGGATTGCTCAGATGATCTGATTTCAGACCGTGTCCTTGATAACGCAGATTCTACCTCTCTTCGAGGTCTGGTCACAGATGTAGAAATTTGGGCAGCCCTGAGGGACCTTAGCGCCAACCGTTCCTTTGATATCAATGCATCACCCTTCTTTCTTTACAAGCTACTAGTAGGTCACCTAGGCTGACACCTTGGCAACCATCCACCATTTCTTTGATGGTGGACGACTGGCGTAGCACTGACGTGACACTCTAGTACTCCTCATACCTAAAGAGGAGGGGCTTCCACTCTGAGGCAATTCCATCTGATTAGCCTGTATAACACTGTCTATAAGGTGTTAGCCAAGTTTTTGGTCATGCCCCTTAAGGCAGTGTTACACACGTTGATCTCCCGGGAACATGGCGCTTTTGTTCCTGTGATAATTAGTGATAACTGCCTCACAGACCAGGAGATTCTTACGCGACTCTCATACCACCTCGAAGGCCAGTCACATGGCCATCAAGATGGATATGGAGTAGGCTTACGACTGTATGGAGTGGGATTGTCTTCGGATGGTTCTGCATTGCTTTCGCTTTATGTAGAGATGGTCTGACTGGGCCATCCAGTGTGTTCAGACCCTCAGGTTCTCTGTACTCGTGCATGGGCAGCAACTTACTTCCTTGGATTGTAGGCAGGCAGGGTTTCAGGCAGAGTTGTCTGCTTTCTTCATATCTATTAATTCTGTGCTCAGAGCTTTTCTCTTTGCCAGTTCGGCGACAGGAGAGGAATGGTTGCCGGATTGAGATCACCTTGACCGGGGCGGGCCCACATTCTCCGACATGATGTATGTTGACGATCTAATACTTTTTGCTTCAGCCTCTAAGGCGGGTGGTCGTGAGGTGCAACGGATTTTGATTGAGTACGACAGCTGAACCAGACAATCTGTGAATTTGCATAAATCACAGATTGTCTTCACTGGGCGAACTCCGACTTATCGCCAGCGCAGGATTGCCATTAGTCTTGGGTTCATGAGAGGAGATTCTCTGAGATACCTTGGTGTCACTGTGATGGGTAGACCGCCAAACCAAGCGGATTATTTAGGGGTGATTCAACAGGTTAGAGCCAGTATTGGTTCTTGGAGTAGTCGACATCTGTCACTAGCTTGACAACTTTGCTTGATTAGGTCTGTTCTTGCCATGATCCCGAGTTACTTGATGATGGTGGCCCTAATTACAAATTCCTGCTTTTTAGACATTGAGGCTATCCTTCGTATGTTCATGTGGGAAGGAACGAAGGGCAGTGGTCTACACTATGTCATATGGAAGGAGGTCTATCGACCTTTAGCTACTGGTGGTCCTGGCATCAGAGATCTGCGAACTTGGCGGCGAGTCCTTATGTCCCGCCATACTTTGCTATGTCAGGTGTGAGGACCTTCTATGGGTCTAAGCGATGGAGTTTTGCTACCACCCTAGAGGTGAGGACTTCTCGATCCATCGGGAAGATTCTGCAGTCTGAAGGAGTCTGGGTTACGGGTGACTGATGTTCAGAGGTACACACAGTTGTAGCAGGGCACCTTATAGTGGCGGGTGGATGCTTTTTCTGAGATTCTTGCCAGTCAGCTATATCATGTTGGATGGAGGGTCAGAGGTGGGCCTTTGCCTCCCTCTAGGAGATGTCACTGTGACCGAGAGAGGCTTGCTTCATGTGGAGATTGCTTAGAGATGCCATTCCGACAGGGACCTGGCTCCACCAACGAGGTCTTGCATACTCTCCAGGGTGTCTCTGGGGCTGTAAGGCTGACGAGGACAGGGCGCACTTTGCTATGCACTATTGTTTCTCTCAGGCGATCCAGTATATTTTCGTCAGTTGGGTTTACTTTTGACAGTTTCGTCTTTTTGGGAGCACCTTACTGAGTTGTTTTCGGCTTCTGCAGCTTCCAGACATCATAGATTCTTTGGGCAGATTATTGCTTCCACTCTCTACCTGGCCTGGAGGAGGACAGAGCGGCCTCATGGGTGCTCTTATTTGACTCCAATGGTTTGTGAGGTCTCAATTTTTTCTGTGCTTGTTGAAACTGGTTTGTACGACAGGGTGATTTCTTGGGATTCCACAGCCCACCAGAGCCCCTCTACCTCTTTGAGATGGTGCCCCTCCCGACCCATTGGCTGAAGGCCAACACTAACGCTTTGTATAGATTTGGTGAGCAGTTTGCCTTTGGATGAGCTATGATCCGGGATGGCTATGGTCAGTTGATTTCCGCATGTGGTGCTCGCCTATAGGCTACCTCCCCTCTACAGGCAGAGATCCAGGTTACCATGTTACTGCGGTAGGCCCTTCAATTCCGCGAGCCAGTTTTGGAGGGATTATTTGTCGAGAGTGATTGCCTTAGTGCAGTTTGCAGATTACGCTAGCACTAGAAGAAGACTCTCCGTTCACAACGCGGAGAGCGTCATGCAGATCATCTTGCTTTCATGTTAGATTTCTCTCGTGTTATTTTTGTTCATCGCTCGCGGGATGTGAACCACGTAGCAGATTTTTGTTGTTCTTTATCTCGTCGGGGTGATTTTTATTTTGTTAGGGGAGATGTACTCCCCATAAGGCTTCTAGACTTTCTGCATGATGACACTGTGGAGTTTGATCCCGATTGAGTAGTATTATTAACCTTTATATATATATATATATAACACGGTAGTACTTTTGTGAAGTGTGAAATTGAAGAGGAAATCATCCCTGTTTAGAGGAGTGGTAGATTTGTAGTTTAAGATTGATTAAAATATGACAAATAAATGTATTTAAGAATAAAAAGAGAGTGGTGAAAAGGTTTAGGTTTAGGGTTAAAGAGTAGGACATGGAGGATGAAGATGCAGGTGAAGGAAGAAGAAGATGGGTAAGAATAGGAGCTGCTTTTTGGTGGCTAGGGAGTGTTGGGAACAGGGAAATTTTAACCTAAAATGAAATTCTTAGGATCGGGGTTTGATCACTAAGAGTCATCGAAGTAAATACAAAAAATATACCAACACAAGAAACTGAAAAAATCATAACACAAACATTCACAAGCACACAAGCATACCAACACAAATATATATATAGAAAATCCAAGAATGAGAAGAATCACGAAGCCACACCACCACAAGAAAATCCACTATAGAAGAAATGATTATAAAGTTACAGAGAATTTATCAATCTTTTAGAGGAATAAAATATTCACCACCTTGAGATTCTTTTTCTTCTTCTCTCTTAAATTTTTTTTTGTTCTTACTCAAGAGGTTCAAGCCTCCAAGCCTCCAAAGAGTTCTCACATAGAAATGACACACGCACAACCCTAGCCCATCATGTTAGCATTTATATGGAATCCCAAATTAACTCTCAAAGTGCCCTAAATAGTTCATGACACATCGCTCCCAAGTTGGAATTTCCTTGGGTGCCTTGGCGAGCCCGGGCTCCTGCCTTGCTGTTTCTGGGGCGCGCCTGGGTGCCAAACTTTTTGTTTGTTGGGCGCAAGACTCTTTGTTTGCTTGTCTGCTGGGCGTTGGAGTGCGTTTGGGCACTAGACTCTCTGTTTGTTGGGCACTTGGGCATGCTCGGGCACCTGACTCTCTGTTTATTGGGCGGTGCACCTAGGCACCTGATTCTCTGTCTTCTTGTCGCTGGTCTTGCTGTTGGCTGCTACAAATCTGTTTTGAAATCCACCAGAACATCATTTGCTCTTCCCTTGATGATCTAATTGGTTTCCACACCATAACAAGAAACAACAAGATGTTACTGATTTTATGAGCATGTCGGTTGGGTTCTTTGATGTGTGAATCCGAGCATAAGCTGTGCATAGCTTTAGTTTTTCCGTTGTTATTGATTTTGTGAGTATGTCGGCTATGTTCTTTGATGTGTGAATCTTCTTTAATGCCAGTTGGCCATCTTCTAACAAATATTGAATGAAATGGTACCACAATTGAATGTGATTTCTCCTGGCATGAAATGCTGCATTTTTAGCTATGTGGATGGCACTCATAAAATCATTATGTAGTCTTCCATGGTATTGGAGCGATGCTTGAAATCCTAGAGTGAGAACAAGGAGAAATCAGAGAGAAGAAGAAGCCCATGGCGATGAATCTTTTCTTTATCTAAGAGATTGATAAGTTCTCTGTAGCTCTGCAATCGTTTCTTCTACAGTGAATTTTCTTGTGGTGGTATAACTCAGTGGTTTTTCCCTTTCTTGAGTTTTTTACGTATATTTTTGTGTTCTTATGCTTGTATGATTGTGAATATTTATGTTGATATTTTTCATTTTCTTGTGTTGGTATATTTTTCATGTATGCTTCGGTGACTCTCAACGATCAAACTCCGATCATAAAAATTTCTTCGTAGGATATCTCCCGATTCTAGGGTTAGAAAGTAGGATGTGGAGTATGGAGATGAAGGTGAAGGAGGAAGAAGAGGGGCTGATTTTTGGTGGCTAGGGAGGCGGGCTAGGGGTAGTTGTCCAAAGAGAGTAGTAGGAGAGGATAGGTGTAGGGTCTTTTTGATAGGAGACCTGGCCTTGGTTGTTCATGCGGCTGGGAATCTGATTTTGCATGAATAGCTTAAATGGGATTCACCGTACTTGCGTGTGAATAGGATGGGTAGTTGAGGAATTATAATTTTTAGAATTTTATTTCAAAATTTATCAAAATTTCAAAATACATTTAGTTTTTGATAAAAGTTTTACCAAAATTCTTCAAATTTTGATTTGCAGTTTTAAACAACAGAGGTACACCATCGGTGCAAAATAAAAAATATGCCAATATTGCCAGTTCAACGCGATGTAAAATCTATAACTGTACAACTTTAATAAGGAATTTTCAAATCTTTTTTGGTAGAAATTTTGCCCTTGATATTTTGCAAATAAAACAACCGTGCCTTGGTCGAAGAGATAAGGATAGCGATCATGCATATTGATTTCTTTTTCTCAAGTAGCTTTGCCTGACTATGTTCGATGTTTCTGCTCCATAGTTATGTCAGATCTTTAATCATATTTAAAATGTGTTTTAACTACGCTACATAAGTGAAGCAAGGCTGAATTTTCCAAAATCTTGTGAAATTTGAAAAATTGAAGGAACTTTACACATGCAGAGCTGAAAATTGCACATAAAGCAAAGTTAAGTCAGTGGAGTTATTCCCTGACGATTCCTACGCATGTAAAAATCAAAATTTGACAATTTCAATTAAGGAATTTTAAATACTTCTTTTGTTATAGGTTTCTTTTTCTTAGGTAGCTTTGCTTTTAGAACTATTCTTCCACTGAATTACGATGTAAGTAATGCTTCTCCTCCTTAGTTGTCCCATGTCCTTATTCACATCCAAATTGTGTTTTAGCTACGCAACTTTAAGTAAAGTCTGGTTAAAATTGCTAAAATCGTGTAAAAATTGAAAATTAGACAAATTTTATCAAGGGACTTTGCAAATGTAGAGCAGGAAGTTGTACATTAAGAAAAGTCATGTCAGAGGAGTTATTCCCTGACGATTCCTAAACTACAAGTAAATGTAGAAGCCGTTAAAGACTTCTTTGCATTTTTCTTGAAGTGAAGAAAACTGTCGGTTGGAGAAGGCCAAGGGAAACAAGGATAAATAGAATTATTAGTTGTGAAATGGGGCTTCATGTAAATCCTACAAAGGAAACACCAGAGCACTCGTTTCTCTTCCAGTAATGCTGAAAATGAGCAAAATGCTTTAGGAGGGTTGCAGTTCAACCGCATAAATAAATTAAGAGTTCAAAATTTTCTGTTCATGGATCTTAAGAAACAGTGAACGACAAACTTTATCAATTTAACAAGGAAGTCCTTCACTCAAGCCTTTGCCATAGGGAGAAATATTTCAATATTTTGTAAAATTTGACAAGGTTGCCAAGTTTGTTAGTTAATTTTTAAAGCTTTGGGAACAAAGAAGGGACAACCTTAGAGTTCTCTGCTATTTATTATCCACAAATTGTTGGGCTTACTGAACTAGTGAATAGGAGCCTTTAAGGATTTATTGTGTTATCTAGTCAAAGATTACACCTATCAGTGAGTTTTGATTTGACCAGTAGGTGAGTGCATATAATTAATATATCAATAATAAATCTACCTGCACAATCCATTTGCTATAGTTACTGTGGTTGTTAACATAGAAAACTTATCGACCTAGTATAATTTTTGAATTCAGGTCTAGTGAACTGGGCAGTCTTTTGTACAACACATGCTTAATTTAGATGAGATTTATAGAAAATTAAGTTCAACATATATTCAATAAAATGTTCTTATGAATTTAAAAAATGGCACATAGAATTTAATATTAGTGATAAGGTTATATAATTTTTAGACTTTCACATGGGACTTTAAAGAAGTTAATTGCAAGGAGGATGCGTTCTCTTAAAATACTAATGCTTTATATTGCATGATATATCAGAAAATGTTGTTTTACATCAAATGTTCAATATAATAAATCTAACTTTGTACTAGAAGCCTATAAAAAACTATGAATTCTTCTCTCTTTCCGTTCTTATAAATCCACATTTGATTCGTTAAAGTCACTGACATACAACTATTTCCATGGATGAGATAGTGTCTGTTATTGATGGTTTATTTCAGATATACTTGGTTTGTTAGAGAGATGAACTAATACTTGATGAATGACTTGATGATTCACTTTACTGGAAGTTCAGAGATTTTTCTTGAACTAGCTGGAAAACTATCAATTATTAAATTTTTTAAAGCTGAATTTTTCTAGGATGGATGGATATATTTGATGTTAAGAATTATAGAGAAAGAGAATATTGTAAGTAATTTTAAGTGATAATTTAAGTTTTCTCAGTTATTTGTACTTTAAGATGATATATGGGGATTATATTCTTGAGATAATTATCAAAATGTTCCCTTGCAAATTGATCATTTTAGTGATTGACTTTTGTTCATATATAAGATTCAAAGACAAATGAACAATTTGCAAAAGTCAAAGGACCATTTTGACAAATTTCTCTAAATGTTTTCATAGAGTTAAGCTTTTAGCCATCAAATTTTTTACTGAGAAACACAGGTTTCGAGTATTCTATTACATCCCACAGATCATTATTTTCAGCATTAATTGCATCCCACAGATTGTGAACCAAGTGTTTTAGCTACATCAGGTTACATCCCACATATCATTGGCTATAGCTATCCGATTACAACACACGGATCATTGCCCACAGTTATCAATTTTTCTTCTTCAATATCAATAAGTTTCTCATTTTACAAGTTTATATATCTATAAATAGGGCTTAATTTTTTTATTGTAAAACACATTTTGAAAAAAAAAAACCTTTTTTCAAATTGTGTTTGCGTTTGCATCTTTCAATTAACTCTTTTGTTTTTCTAAATTTATTTATTTATTTATCTATAGTTTTACTTAAGGTTTGTGATACTATTTGTAAACTCTGCAGTTTGAAAATCATTTGGGTATTAATACATTATGTTGGAGGCTTTAAATTGCCCCAACCGTTTTTGTAAATGACTTTGCATGCTATATGAGCAAAGATCTTACTTTTAATATAACATTAAATTATATGGAGATTTCATTGAAATTATTTGAATTTTGGTTTTCAGTTTTTCTGCACTTGTACATCTTTTTCTAGAAATTTGCATTAACTTTAGGCTTATCTTAAGGAAGCCTACTACTATACCGTCAACTCTATTCCTTGTCGCCATGTATCATAACGAATAACAAAAGTTGATGTGCCAAGAGTTGATTAAATTGCAGCTGTATCTAGAAAAAAGAAAGCATTTGAGATCTAGGGAAGATAATAACAGTTTTTGTTTTCTTTTTTATGACAACTATATCAAGCTGATCTTTTGAATCCCTTGTGGAGCAACTTCTTGATCTTCCTGCTGCCTTAAGTGCTAGTTACCTGGCTTTTATCTCAACCATGAACTTGCCACACTACTAACCATTTTTCATGGTGCCTTTTGTCATTGATGTTTATGCTGAATTCTGTCTGCATGTGCAAGTCCAATTAAAATTTCTGTTGTACTCTTAATCCTGTACTTTGCTGTAGATAGTAAATGTGCCAGAGAAGGGTGCACGTAAACATCCTCGTGGGGACAATATACAGGTACCATAAGGCTAATTCTCTTTATAGCCAATTTTAACCATCTTTTAGAAAATAATCATGTGTTATGGGCATTTTTATTTGATTTTTTAAACTTAATATGTTTCTCTATTATATATGCTTAAAATTTTTGTATTTTATGTTTGGTATGTTATAACTGTTATGATCACTCCGATAAAAACGTGTTTTGCTTCATCATTATCATTCCACGCCAACATGCTAGATAATATTGTGGAGAATCTAGCCTGTTTTGAATTGCTACTGCGCCTTTTTTGTATTTCTTATTTTGGCTGATCATACACTCGTTTTTTTATTTTTGGAGACATTTATTAACTTTTTTCATTTTTACAGATTGACACGAAAGATATTCTTTTTATATGTGGAGGAGCTTTTATTGATCTTGAAAAGACCATTTCAGAGAGGTAATACCTTTTTCTATTTTTTTTCTTTCTTTTTAGTTTTTTTTTTTTTTATGGAGCCATTTTCTTTGGATTAAGATTTAAGGTTGGCTGACATTTTCAGTGTCCAACAGACGGCAAGATTCTTCTATAGGTTTTGGAGCACCAGTTCGAGTAAATATGAAAACCGGTAGAATATCAAGTTCTAGTGTTACATCAGCCTTGTTAGAGTCGGTAAGGATAGAATATCAGCTTAAGCATAATTTGTTTTTTGTGACGGTATAGAATTTGCTTACTTCATGTTTTTCCTTTAGTTATACCATCAGAATTCTGACAGATTTTGTGTTGTTAACTTGCACAGGTTGAAAGCAGTGATCTTATTGCATATGGTCTCATTCCAGAGTTTGTTGGGCGCTTTCCAATATTGGTTAGCTTGTCTGCTCTAAATGAGGATCAACTTGTTCAGGTCACATTTATTTCGATGGATTGAAACATTTAATCAAGTTCTTACATCACATAAGATTGTTATGCATTTTTAATCGTTCATATGTAGCATAAAATAGTAGTTGTGGAATTAAAATGTATCTGTAGAATGTAGGCAAGATATAAACCTCTAGGCACGAAAGTTTACACTTTTGTGTGCTTAAGTTATGGGATTGAGTTTGTCACAACTCGGCTTGATATTATTGGGAATCACATTAAGAGATATTTAAATTAGGTTGAGAGATTTAATGACACAGAACCTTTCTTTCTTCAATACATTAGAGTACTTTAAGTGCCATCATAATCATCAATAAATATTTATTATTATTACATCATCTTCTTGTATTACAATCTTACAACATGTCACAATTAAAAGCAAATATGAATTGATACTAATCTAAGGTGCTTATATTTATAGACTTATGTTTACTGATCCAAAAATAATAATATAAAATAAATTAGAGTGATAATTATAAATTCATAGAATAATTCTTAGCTAAAGAAATGATGTGTATGCTTTAAATATATGAAAATGCATTGACAATTTCAAAGGTTAGATTAAAAAGCAGTTAGTGTTGGTAAGCAAACAAACTTTGTTACACTACCGAGAGCACACACCGCAGTAGAAGTGGTTTAGGAGTGCACTCGATCCAGAGGATCGGGATTGTGTTGACGGTTACCAAGCAAATAATGAAATCACAAAAACCACAAGCAATCAATCACAGCACATGCATGCAAGACAACCACAAATATATAAACATTCAAACACAGAAATTTATGTGAAAAACTTAAGAATGGGAAAAACTATGGAGCCACACCACACAGAAATTTTTACTATGTAAAATTGAAGAGTATAGAATTACAAAGAGCTTAACATCCTCAAGGAGCACTAGCTCTTACTCTAGGATGAAGGGGAGAAACAGCAGTTATCACTTGGAGTGTCTTCTCAAACATGCAATAGTTCCCTTGCACAGTAGCTCTCCTTTGGGGTTTCTCCTTCAAATCTCCTCCCTCAGCAGCCAAAGCCTCCCAAACTGAAATGCCAACACATAGGAAACTTCTCCATATGTTCCCTTAAGTATCCAGCTCATTTTCGGACCCCCAATGGTTCAAAATATCCCCCAATTTACTTAGGGCGAAACATTAACCAAAGCACAAACCTGCCAGGCTCTACAGTGTGTCGTAGCGCCTGGGCTTCGGATAGCCAAGCGCCAGGGCGTGCTATAGCACCCTGGTCTCTGATAGCATGCCGCTGCGGCGCGCTGTAGCGCCCGCCTCTCGGGTGTGCTGTTGCGGCCCGTTGTAACGCCTGCCTCTCGGGTATCTGCTGTTGCGGCGTCTTATTTTGCTGCGGCATGCTATAGCGCCTTTTTTCGCTACTGTGCGCTGTAGCGCCGGCTTCTCGGTTTGCTGGCGCTGAGGCGTGCGATAGCGCCTCCTTCTCAGGTGAGGCGCCACGGCGCGCTGCAGCGCCTGTGCTATGGCGGAACTTCATACTTTGTTCTGAATCGCCTCGGAGCCTCCTGGAAGCTTATCGAAGCACCAGTAACATCTCCATGATGAACTAAATGGTCTTCACAACACCACAATCTCTCACTTGGAAACCTTTTGGCATCACCCTCTTCAATCCTTAAATCTTCATTGTCTTCTTCAATTACTGTCAAGAACGTGGTGTGGCTCACCCCTGCTCTCATACTATGTATCGAGGCCAATTGAAGCTGCTCATAGCTTCAGTTTATCCATTATTACTTTTTTTGTAAGCATATCAATTGGATTCTTAGAATTGTGAATCTTCTCTAATCCTAGCTGCCCTTCTTCTAACAGTGTTCTGATGAAATGGTACCGAAGCTATATATGTTTTGTCCTGGAATGGAATGCTGCATTCTTTGCTAGGTGAATAGCGCTCATATTATCACTATAAAGCTTCAGATCCTCCCGCTCCTTGCCTAATTCGCTATAAAACTCTTCAACCAGATCATCTCTTTACTTATCTTTGTAATGGCAACATACTCCGCCTCCGTGGTAGATAGCTCCACAATGTTTTGTAGCCTGGAGATCCAGCCCACCGCTGCACTTCCCAATGTATACACATATCCCGTAGTGCTTCTCTGGATATCAACATCTCCTGCAAGATCCAAATCTACATAGCCCTGTAAAATAATGTCAGATCTTCCAAAGTATAGAGCTTTGCCTGTTGTACCTTTCAGATATCTTAAAATTCACTTGACCGCATCCCAATGGTGCTTCCCTGGGTTTCCCATGAATCTGCTAACCACTCCCACTGCATGAGCAATATCCGGTATTGTGCAGATCATTGAGTACATCAAGCTTCCAACTGCTGAAGCATAAGGAACTTTCAGCATGTGTTCCTTCTCTTCAGACTTGGCATCTACTCCTTCGATAAGTTGAATTGACTTGCTAAGGGAGGGCTCACTGGATTTGCCTCGCTCATGTTGAATCTTTTCAGCACCTTTTCAACAGTCTTTTTGAGACAGCCTCGGGATTCATACACTTCTTTCCCTATTGATTCTTATTCCAAGAATTTGCTTGATTGGCCCCAAGTCCTTCATGTCAAACTCCCTTGACATCTATTCTTTTAGCATCCTTATCTCCTTCACATTTGATCCTGCGATCAACATATCATCCACGTATAGCAACAGTTTAATATAGGAGGACTTGCATTGTTTATGTAACAACAGTGATCCGCCTGACATCTTTTGTACCATGATTCTGACATGAACCTGTCGAATCTCTTGTACTACTGCTTTGGCGCTTGCTTCAAGCCATAGAGGCTCTTCTTGAGCTTGCAAACTAGCTTAGCCATAGAGGCTTTTCTTGAGCTTGCAAACTAGCTCATCTTTTCCTTTATCTTGAGCCTTAAACCCTTCAAGTTGTTGCATGTACAACTCCTTTAGTTCTCCGTGAAGGAATACAGTTTTAACATCCATTTGTTCCATATGCAAATCCTCAACTGCAAAAATGTTCAACACAACCGTGATGGATGTCTTTTTTTCAACTAGGGCGAAGATTTCACTGTAGTCGACCCTGTGCCGCTGCTGGAAGCCCTTTACTACAAGCCTCGCTTTGTAGCGCTTGCTCCCATCTGGTTTTTCTTTCCCCCGATAAACCCATTTGTTCTGAAGGGCTTTCTTCCCAGTTGACAGAGTTGCCAACTCCTATGTCCCATTTGACATGAGTGATGCCATTTCATCATTCATGGCAGCCTTCCACTCAATTCAATCTTTAGCTTGAAGTGTCTCTTCCAAGCTTTCTGATTCACCACCATCCGTTGGTAACAGATCAAATAAGGAAAGAGTACCTCTGTGACGGTCTTGTGACTCTTGTGGATCTTCTCAATATGGGTGTTTGTGGTTCAACATTAACACCCTCCTGTGCATCTTCATGGATACCTATATCTGGCTCAACACTGTCATCAATTTCTATGTGTCGAGGCTCACCATCTGAAGCATCCTTGGAAGTAGTCTTGACTTCAATACAATTCTTGTACATTTCACTTTCATTGAAAGTGAGATCCCTGCTTTTGATAATCTTCTGGTTCTGATTGTCCCAGAATCTGTAACCGAACTCGCCCGCGTCATATCCAATTAATGCGCACTTGATCACCTTAGCGTCAAGCTTGCTCCTGGATCCTACATCAATGTGCACATATGATGAGCAGTCAAATACCTTGAGGTGGTTCAGTTTCACCTCCTTTCCGCTCCAAGCCTCCTCGGGAATCATTCATTTAAGGGTATGGAAAGTCCTCGATTTATCAAATATACAGTTGTGTTAATAACTTCAGCCCATAATTACTTTGGGAGACCCGCATGCAATCTCATGCTCTTGGCTCTTTCTGTGATTGTTCTGTAGCACCATTTTGCTGTGGTGTTCTTGGGACTGTAAATTTCCCCTTGATGCCTCTCAAGGCACAGAACTCCTTGAACTCCCTATCACAGTATTCGATTCATAGTAATAATATCTCTAGATTTACAAATATAAATTGGTATATCAATTACATAACTATTAACTAATATATGTTTATGATTAACTAATTGTCTAGCTTCCGGTATGGTTGAAGCCATTCCTAATCTAAATATAATGTTATCTAAACGCATTTTAAGTATTTGCAATAAAATAATACCTGTTGAGTTTTTTAATCTTCCAGCAATCTGCACATATTTACGTAATTTTTGCTTGGTTCGCCATTATCGGATCTCAAGCACTTAAGCTTCAATCCTGTCTCATTCTCCACCAAAACTAACCACTTTCCAAACACATCAAACATATCAGATTTATATTTTAGAAAGTAACTTATTGTCATCAATGAAGGTGATGAAATATGTGGCTCCACCTATGGAAGAAGTAGGATCTGGCCCTTATATGTCTGTATGCACCAACTCGAGTTTTCTGCCTTTCAGCTCTCTTTCAATTTTGGAAAATGAAACCTTCTGCTTGCCCAGCACGCAGTTTTCACAGAAATCTAAGTCTACCGACTTCAGTTCTTGGAGCTTTTCTTTTGACTGTAAGGATTTCAATCCCCTCTCGCTCATATGACCAAGCCTCCGGTGTCATAGATCTGTAATTATTTGTTTTGCAGCTACAATAGAATTAAACATTTTATTGATCAGGTAAAGTGTACCTTCCATATTGCTCCGTGCAACAACGAGTGCACCCTTGGTGACCTTCCACGAGTCTCCAGTGAAACATGAGTTATAGCTCTCTCTGGCTAACTGGCTCACAGAAATCAGATTTCTCTTTAGACATGGCACATGTCTAACATCTTTAAGCTTCCAAACTACGTTGCTTGGTAGCTGAGCTTCCACATCACCTCTGCTAATGATGTTGCATGCCTTATCATCACCAAGATATACTTTACCCAAGTCACCCTTGGTGTAAGTCTTGAATGCACTCCTCGACGAAGTCACATAAAAGGATGCACCCGAGTTCACCACCCAAGATTCCGTGTTGACAAGTAAAAGGATCTATGCATCCTGATCCTCTTCAGTTGAAACATTCACAATGGGGCACATAGCCTTGCCTCCACCACTTGGCTTCTTTAGGGTAGGGCAGTCCTTGAAGTGACCTACCTTCCCACAGTTCCAACAATCTAGCTTTGCCTTTCCCTTGATTTTCCTCATCGAGATATTGACCTATTTCTATTATGTCTCCTTTCAGTATGTCTTCCCCTGCTTTCAGCATTCAACGCTGAGGTGGATGCTTCCCCATGGGACTTCTTCTGCACCTCCTCATTTAATACAAGCCCGACAATGTCGTCGAATCTCAATGACGCATTTCCTGATGAGTTATTGATGGATGTAACAAGCCCATCCCAACTGTCCGGCAATGAAGAGAGGAACAACAAAGCTCGAATCTCATCATCAAAACTGATGCCCACTGAACTTAAATGGCTCATCACTGTGTTGAACCCATTGAGGTGTTCAATCACTGAAAAACCATCTATCATCTTCATGCTGAATAGTTTCTTCATCAAGAAAACTTTATTTAAAGTCGAGGGCTTCTCATACATTCTCGTCAGAGCATCCATGAGATCTACAGTAGTTTTCTCATTAACAATGTTAAATGCAACAGAAGAAGACAATGATAAACGACCCAGTGCAGTTTTATCGAGAACTTCCCATTCTTCGTCAGTCATAGTTGCAGATTTTCTGTCGACTCTTTTCAATGGAAGATGCATCTTCTTTTGGTAAAGAAAATCCTCCATTTGCATTTTACAGAACGCAAAGTCCGTATCGCTGAATTTCTCTATCTTGTGTCTCTTCTCGACGACCATTGCTCCCACTCAAACAGCAAACCCTAGAACCAACAAGGTAACCTTGCTCTGATGCCACTTGTTGGTAAGCAAATGAACTTTCTTAAACTACCGAGAGCACACATTGCAGTGGAAGTGATTTAGGAGCCCACTCGATCGAGAGAACCGGGGTTGCGTTGGTGGTTACCAAGCAAACAATGAAATCACAAAATCCACAAGCAATCGATCACAATACATGCATGCAAGACAACCACAAATATACAAACATCCAAACATAGAAATTTACGTGAAAACTTAAGAATGGGAAAAATCACGGAGCCATACCACATTAATACACTTGGTATTTTTCACTACAACGCGCTGTAGCGCCGGCTTTTCGATCTGCTGGCGCTGAGGCAAAAAGCGCATGATAGCGTCTTCTTCTCGGGTGTGGGGCGCCACAGCGCGCTGCAGTGCCTATGCAGTTGCTGAACTTCATACTTTGTTCCGAATCGTTTGGGAACCTCCCAGAAGCTTACCGGAGCACCATTAGCATCTCAATGATGAATTAAATGGTCTCCACAACACAACAGTTAGCTGGTGAGAATCCTAAATAAGGAAAAGCAATCATACAAGTACTCAAAATAAAATAGGAAAGAAACCAACATCTAAAGTTAAAACTACAAGTTTAACGTGAACTTAAATTTAATATTGTTGTTATTTATAATAATATGTTTTTCACATTTCTCTGATTAAATTCTGATTGAACTTTGAGCCAACTCACTATCAAATGACTCATCTTGTGAACTTCTTATGATGCTACGGAAGATTGTGTCTTTAGGGATTATTACCTTAAAGTAAAATGTGCATTAATCTTTTTCTTATACCCTTGTAATATAGCCCAAGTGCATCACATTGATTTGGATATTAATATTTTACATACTTACTGACATCATTAATTTTCTTAAATTCTTTACTTAATTTAAATCACATTAATACACTTGGTAAAGTGATGAGAAACAAAGATCATTTATCTTTAAAAACTTGAATGTTAATATGAATGTTATTGTCTAAGTTGAATTTTTCTTCTGGTTAAGATACCATTCAAGTTCTTTAATTCCTAATTTTAGTATGTAGGCTAAGGTTGTGTGATTCTTGATGCAATAATTAGTGGGAGAGCTTTTCTAGAATTTATATTTTTAATAGGTTTCTTGATTTAATATGATTAAAAAATGCTACCTTAAATTGTAAAATGCCATAATAATTAGTAGAAAGAAATTGAGCTTTTAATAAGATTGTAATTACTCACATTTATAATGCTTGAACTATTGCTACTTAAGCCATAGAGGGATCATCTAGTGTTCTATTAGATTATCTAGATAATATATTTAGATATTAACAATATTACTAGTAAAGGTACTTATAATTATTAAACAATTTTTGTAATCTGTTTATATTATTATAATATCTAAAAATTAATTAATTGAATATTGATCTTCTTAATACTATTTATTACTTGTATTCGTAACATAGTAATTTACATATAGGTATGTTTTATTTTTTTTGATTAAATAAATAATTTGTAATAATATTATCAGTAAATATTTAATCATTGTATAATTTAATAATCAAATTATTTAACAATTGTTAATAATCAATTAATTTAAATTTTTTATTATTGATAATATTTAGTTAGTTACTACTAATAATCATTTTTTTTACAAATTTACTACAACAAAAGCAACAACACAAGTCTTAGTCCTATTAGGTGGGGTCAGTTACTTGAATCTTTTGTTTTCATTATGCATGATCAAATAGAAGGTCTTCCTTAAATTCCAAACAGAAAAGATTCTTTATAATGATTTCTTCCCATGTCTTTTATGGTCTCATTGTCCTCTTTTAACATGAGCAACATTCATATACTTAATTTTCTTAATAAGCGCATCAAACAACATATGCTGAATATGGCCAATCCATCTAAGAAAATATTCTCTATTCTTATCCACTACTAAGCCACTCCAACCTTGCTTTGAATGAACTCATTTCTCATTCTATCCTTGGGAGTATACCCACTCGTCCACCTTAGCATTCTCATTTCTATAATACTTGTTTTATCGATCGTTATCTTCTTTATTGGCCAACATTTAACTCCGTATAACATAGTTAATTGTATAATTGCCTATAAAATTTTCCTTTAATTTTAAGTGGAAATTCGAATCATACAACACTACAAGTGCGCTCCTCCATTTCATCCACTAAATTGGATCCTATTGATCGCTTGGCTTTCTAATTGACATTTTTTTGAGTAATTGAACCGTGGTATTTGAACCTTTCACTCTTCTTGATCACCTGGTCCTCATTAGTTATGAACAAACGTATACTTTAAATATTCTATTTAAGATCTACTAAGATGAAAATCTTTAGATTCATAGCAGTTCTCAAAAACTCAAGTTTTGTAATAACTTCATCCGTAGTCTTATCACTTAAAGAGAATGTCAATTGTTAATAACATGCACCAATGAACCTTCTTTTGAATGTGTAGAAAGAATATTCAAAATTGAAGCAACATCCAAAAGAAAAGGATGGGTTTGATTTGTGCAAAGTGAATCTATTGTTCAGTAACCCAAATGCATGCTCCATTGTGGTTCATATTGAGGAATATCATAAATTGAAAAGCTCCCTATCGTCTTTTGGTTTATTCCTCTGAAATTGTGAAAATGGTACCGAGTTCCACAATAAGCAATATAAACTTCATCCTCTATGTTCTAGGTAGAATTTCCATACAAAATGATATTTTAATTCAGTCTTGTATTTTAAGAGTGCAAGTGCAATGAATATGTAAGTACCATGTGTAACAAGTATGTCATCCAAACATTTATATGCTCTTCGTAGAATTGTAGTATCATGTACTACAACCCGCTTAGAACTACACAACAAATGTTTCTCAAAAATACAGCCTCCCCTTCCTATGTAAATATAGCAGTGTGCTTCTTTTCCTTTGCACTGAACAAATATTGGCAATCGACTATCGAGTGGTTTCCTTTAGAGAAGTGAATAGAAGTCGAGCATAGCATACATGTATAAAAGAGAGGAAAAAGAATTTTTAGAATAAGGTACATGTACAAATACATGTACAGGTACATGAGTAGATCCCACATACTGTTGCTCATTGTAGCCGGCCGGGTAAAGAAGATTTTGAAGACCCTGCGTATCGAGGCTCCTTATAACTGCCCAAGAGAATTAAAAAACTCTTTCCATTGATCTTTGATCTAGGCCCTCTGTAGAATTATGATTTTTGATACTATTTCAAAGTGTTATTTTGTCAAAATTTTAGCAAAAATCCCTTCTCCCTGAAATATTCTGTTTTGTTGCCAAATTTTCATGAACATTTTTCCTCATTTAGTTAACATTAAATCAAACTATTAATTAATTAATGTTATAGATTTAATTATTGATAATATTAAAATGATCAATGATTAAATTTATAAATACATTGATAATTGATTAATTAATAATATTACTTAAATAACCCAAATTATTTCATTAACTAACTAATTAGTACATTATTAATCAATTCATAATATAATATTACTAATTAATTAAATTATTTTCTTTGAGAACCAAAGTTTAAATGAAGCTTCAAATGAGACACTCAGATGATTACCACACTGAATAGATGAGTGATCACAAATAACCCAAGCCAACACACAAAAGCGATATAAGGAAACATATGACACAATTCCTAGTTGATCTAAATGATCCTAGTCAAACTGTGTGATTTGAATTATATTAGATTTAACATGTCATAGTTGAATCATATCAAGTCAAAGTACCCTAAAACCTAAATATTCTGATGTAATATAAATTTGATATTGAACTTATGGAGATCTAAGATCTAAAACACAAATCATATTGGATCACCTTGTCTAAATGATAAGGCCACAAGACCCATTATGTTGGCCATTTTAAACATATGTAAATCTTATCCTAAATTAAACTTGGGCATTTTAAATAGTTGTAAGCCCCACCCTAAATACATATTCGAGCATTCTAAACAAATGTAAGCCCTATTTCAAATACAAACTCAGACATTCTAAACAAATGCAAACCCCATTCTAAATTAAATTTGAGCATTCTAAATAGATGTAAGCCCATCCTAAATCAAATCCTGGGCATTCTAAATTGATTATGCCTCATCTTAAATCAAATTAAGTATTCCAACTGATGTAAACCTCAATTTTAAGAATACTAAAACTTATAGGAAATCTTTGACCTTAGTTCTAGCTAAACCCTGACCCACTCATTAGGAAAAGTTTTGTTAAAATGTAAATCTACTCCACAAAAAGTCTACTCATGATGCCTAACGAGTAGGTGGAGATTGTTATACTTTTTAGGCAATAAAACTAATGAATATACATTGCTTGTACTTAAATAGATGAAATGACAAGATTTAAAGCAAGTATTGAATAAGTTTACCTTGTCCCTAGTAGGTTTAAGAGTATCATAGCCAATTAGAATAATCAAATCATCCCAATGAACGAACCAAATATCCATTTTATAATTTGATTAGAATCAAGAAACACTAGATAGAATTCTACAAGATTGTTATTGAGAGGTTTATTGATATAGTCAATGGTACTATTATGATGTCGTCTATCTTGGATTGATGTACCAAATTATGACAATCAGAACAATTTTAAAAAAATTTCTTACTTTTTGTTGGTAATGGATTTTTTTTTTTGAGTGACATGATGTCAAGAGAGTGTTAGTTTTGTTGAACCTAAGCTAGTGGGATAAGTAAATTATTCTAGACAGGTTTTGTGAGGAATCAAAAGAGAGCAATAGAACCATTTTCTACATTAGCATGGATGAATATTTTCTTGAAAATTTAATTTTTTTTGTATAGGGACAACTTTTAAAATGAACTTCTTAAAACAAGTAACAAAAATTTTTGCTAAATGCATGGACAAATTCCAAGGATATTTTGCTAGGCTTAAGTTCAAATTTAGACTAAAAATTAAAAGAGTGGTGTGCAATCAAAATTAACTTGATAGAATACACCTGCCAATTTTACCAAAGTCTCAAAACTATGTAGAAAACTTCGATCACTAGAAAAGCTTCTACCTTCATTGGAAACAGCTTTGCATATTAGACTACTCAAGTCTTTCTATTTCCACATTAATAACGTCAAATAATAGTAACTTCTCTGTTACTACAGAGGTTAAAGGAAAATTCATTGTAGCTTCCTTAGGATATAAAGTAATACCAAATTGGTGACTATGCCAACAAGTGTCCAACTAAGAGTTCACATATGAATAGAGCAGGAAAATGATAGCCTGAATCGGATGTTTTCTATGAGATAGATGTAGATATTAGTGACAAAGATTAGGGCACATTTTAAATATCATGCACTGTATTATTGTCACTCCAAAAACTAAAGATTGCTGTAAATTTTTGAACCTTGATCTAAATAAACCTTGATTTGTGTATTAGGGGAAAGTTTAGCTAAGATGTTTTATCCTATATCAAGAAAAGCTGGAGACTAGAGGATGAGGTTGATTCCTACGTTATTTTTTTTGAGCCATCAACACAAGATAAATGCCTTTATATCTATGTTTAGTGTATGTATGTTTTTATTTTGATACCTCGTTTCTAGTTTTTACTGATGATCGCTTCATAGATTTTACATAATGGGTTATCTATTTCAGGTCTTAACTGAGCCCAAGAATGCACTTGGCAAACAATATAAGAAAATGTTTAATATGAACAGTGTAAGCAACGCTTTTTGATGTGTTAAATTTACTGATTATTCTTACGGATTTTTTCTCATTTTGCTTATCAGGAAATTTTGTTACCAGGTTAAGTTGCATTTTACAGAAAGTGCACTTAGGCTAATTGCCAAAAAGGCAATGTCTAAAAATACTGGTGCAAGAGGACTAAGAAGTATCATGGAAAATATTCTTACAGAAGCTATGTATGAGGTATCTTTCCGAGCTTTTTCAGAAGTATCAGGGAAAACTCTTTTAGAAACTAACAAGATAAGCAAGTTTCCCCCTAAAAATATGAAGCTAAAATTCCTACAAAAAGAGCACCCAAGCTGCTAAAATAAGGTCATCTTTCTGATTTTTTTCTCTACACGGTTATACTTCCAACCAGTGTAAATATGGTTTTTTGAAGTTTGACATGCTATCATTGGGATTAGTTGAGTGATGAAGAAAGTTTGATAAGTGACCCATTGCCTTGGTTGCAAGGTTGCACCTGAGTTTGAGCAGCACCAACGAGGTTTGAAGTGCCACAATTCAACCCACTGTTTAGAATACTGAGACAAAAGCGTACGGCCGCTTTTATAATCTATTCACAACTGCTTGTCCATGTTGGCACTCAACGATTATTTAGCCTTAAACTTTAATAAAAAATCGAAATCCTCCTCACGAGCCTTGAACCCATGATTCCAATTCATGTTGAAGCCCTAACGTGCAATCACTTTGCTCCTTTCATATTGAACAACAAATTAAGCGCTGCATGTTTTTGCCATCGCTCAATCCACCAGCCAATTTTTGTTAACTAATAACCCAATAAATCTTTAACCCTCGTCCACAGATGGCAGGGAGCTAGCTATTTGAAAATATAAAAAAAAGCTGCGCAGAAAGAAAAAAGAGAAACAAAAAAAGGTCGAAAATGCACAAAGACGAAGAGAAGACGCTATCACATGCAGTTGATTTATGACGATTCCGCCTCCCGCACTCCACCTATGTCGAACATCCTCTTGCGTCTCCGTCTGTCGATCATGGGTATCGATGCTCCTTGTAGTTGGCCAGTTAAAAAGATTCCGAAGATCCCGTGTACCAATGCTTGTTGTAGTAGGCCGAGTCGGATGAGTTAGAATACTCTCCATTAATCGTAGATCTGAGTTCAAGAACTATAATTGTTGACATTTTTTCGAGATGTTATGTTGCCAAAATTTCATGAGAAATTTTTCTTAAATAAATAATTTTATTAATATTAAAAATAAATTAATAATTTATTATTTAAATAATACTATTTATTTAATTATTGATTATATGATTGATAATTAAATTAATAAATTAATTATCATTAATTAATTTATAATGTAAATTTAAATAATTTAGACATTATTTTAACTAATTAATTATTACATTATTGAATAATTAATAATAGAACATTATCAATTAATTAAATTAATTAATTTGAGAATTAAAGTATAAATGGAGCTTCAAAATAAGACACTTAGATATGATTGTTGCACTAGGATTGAGGGGTGATCACAGATGAAGCAAAAAGCGAGGGATGCTCACAATGCTGTTATATATATGAACAAACATCTTAGACTCTCATCAACATTACTTTCATGAAGAGGACTCTCATCAACATTACTTTCACTACCCTCTTCTGGGCTTCTAAAACTACCCTACACCATTATTGATGTTATGTTGCTCCATCGTCGAGCTACCCTGTACGATTATTGATGCTCTATCCTCGAGCTATGTCGGTGTTATGCTTTTAAACTATCTTGTACCACTATCAATGCTATGCTCTTAAACTATCTTGTACCGCTATCAGTGCTCCACCATCAGGACACTATGTACCACTGCCAGTGTATCCATTTTAATTCAGCCAAGTGCTTGTCATATTTTTCCTGCTATTTTCACATAAAAGGTAAAATTGATGCACAAAGAAACTATGATGTACAATTCATAGTTCATCTAAATCGTCTTAGTTGAGTTGTGTTATTCAATTCCTAGTAGATCTAATAGACCTAGTTGAATCAAAGTAAGTTAGAATCGCTCAATATCCAAATGATCTAACAACAACTAAATTTGTTGTATAATTTATGAAAAATCTAAATATTTAAAATACAAATTATATTGGGCCACCTTGTCTAATAATAAGGTCGTAAGACCTATTATCTTGGGTAATCTAAATGTATGTAAGCTCCGTCCTATATTAAACTTGGGCATTCTGTACATATATAAGCACCATCTCAAATACAAACTTAAGCAATCTAAATATATAAATGCCCCTTCCTAAATCAAATTTAAGCATTTCAACGGATATAAGCCTATCCTAAGCTAAACATGGACATTGTAAATGTATGTAAGTTCCATCCTATATCAATTATGGCTATTTTAAATGGATGAAGTCCCATTCTAAATCAATCTTAGCATTCCAATGGATATAAGTTCCATCTTAAATCAAGTTGGGTATTTTAATGGATGTAAATACCATTAAGTTACTCAAACTTAAAAGATAAATCCTCAGCAAATACCACCTAGTTTAACTTTTGAGATGAGGCAACCCATAGTTGCTAATTAGAAACTTTGGATGTTAGAAAAATTTCCCTCTAACATTGGTAGATTGGACCATATGTTGACTTGAGATGATGGAACTGATCTTGATCGAGTTAATTTCCACTTACCCCCCATTTTATTACTAATTAAAAGATAATAATAATCCATAATCTTTAGTTTTTTCTTAAACGACTAGGAGAGATAATTAACTATAGGGGTTTGCACCTATAAGATATCTTCGGCCCCAATTAAACCTTAAACCACGTATCAGGAGAAAGTCTGGTTAAAACTCAAATTTATCCCACGAATGATCTTACTCCTGAAGCCTAATTCAGAAGGTAAAGATGTCTGTACTTTTTTGGGGCGATCACTATCGATGCTATGTGATCCTACATTTAACTCGAGCACTTTTCATCAATGCCATTCTTCTATGGATTGAACCCTTAAGACCCTCACTTGGTCAATCCAATCCCCACGAGACTTTTGTTTTCTATGAAATACGGTCGTAGCCTATTCATATATAAATAATATCAGCACTACAAAAACTCAACCAGGATCAAACTCTAAGGTATCCTGCGCAAAGAGGTCCAAAAGCCTTCGGTGGAGCACATTTCCCCTAGCAAAAGAAAAATCACCATGACGAGCATACAGAGCACAAAAGTTCGCTACTCGATTCGCATCGCGCGATCTGTGGGCAAAGATAACACGAGGAAAAACAAGCAAGAAGGCAAGGTGATCGGCATGCCGCTCTCCGCCTTGTGAACGGAGAGTCCTCTCCCAGAGACGCCTAAGTCTCTGAACCACACCTAGGCAATCACCCTCAATGATGACGCCATCCGTATCTACCTCTGTAGCCACAAAGCTCTGATGCAGTATATTCACTATCTGAATCTCAGCCTGGAGAGGAGGCTGGGCCTGTAAGCTAGCTCCTGCGGCAAACAGTAACTGTCTGTCTGAGTCCCGAACCACAAGAGCCCCAAAGGCAGTAGGCTCTCCGTAGCTATAGAAAGTATTGATGTTGTCCTTCAGCCAATGGGTCGAGGGGGGGGTACCATCTGTAGTAGGTGGAAGGGCCCTGGTGGGCCGTGGAACCCCAGGAGTCGGACCCATCATGCAGTCCAGCACTAACCATGGAAGAGAGAATCGAGCCTGTGCAAACCTGCGGAGTAGGGTGCGGGCGACCATGAGAACGCTCAGTCATACTCCTCCAAGAATGGTAGAGCTAGTAAGCAACAATCTAGCAGCTGAAGCGACGGCGGCGAGCCGCAGAAGTAGTCGAGAACAGTGCAATAAACTGGTCCCAGGAGGAAAGTGTGGCCGGAAGTAAGCCCCGACGCACAAATGTCTCCATGACGACCCTCATGTATATGTAATTGATCACCAAGTGCTCTCTGTCCTCCTTCGAGTCACAACCCCAAACACAGGCTGCAAACTGAGCGAGCCCTCTCTTGAGTAACCAACAGCCTGTTGGGATAGCATTGATCCCTCAGCTGCACTTTACATTTGATTCAGTTCTCCTTCATGGTCCTTGCAAGTTCTCCATATAGTAGGTCGACATCCCAATGCGTAAAAAACCAAAGGCCAAAAGGTTGGAGATTGAGTTAGGTGAAGTTTGTGTTCTTATAATTTTTTATTTGGTTGGCTATTTGAAGATTTCTTGCATCCCGTTGATCTTTGATATGGCCCAAGTTTCTCCTCAATCCATTAATCATATATTTGGGTGCAAAGAGAACTTGAATTGTTTGTCAGCAATTGTTAGAATTGTGCTCAATGGGGAGCTTACAAGGCCATTGAGGCTTTGTTGTTGTGGTTCGGGTACTGTCCACATAATTTTGGTCATTTTATGTAATCCAAACAAAACCACTCCAATCCAATCTAAAATGTTATTCAATATTTTAATCATTTTTTGAGTAATCAAATGTTAATTTTAAAATTAGATTAAACAAGATTGAGAAATTTCATTGGAATTTTCTCCAAAATAATCAAAGGAGCTTATAGAGTTTTGATGTCTTGCACATGAAACATTGAAGAACACACGGATCAACACAGAAGAAGAGAAACTTGTAAAATGATTCTTATCACATAAAACAATCAAATGAGCCACTGCTTCTTGTCATTTAGCCTCGAGTCTTTATTTGTAGAAGGATTCTCTTATTTAGCGCACCAATGTAAAACTGTAGAAGAAGAAATTATTTTTGACTTTTGGTGTCTTCATCTCACAGTCATAAGTCTGTAACTTAAAAAATTAAAATCTAATACTCTTTCTCTGTGACTCATAACACAAATAATAATTTGCACGAGAATACTAACCTCTTGCTTTTTTTATAGATCAAATAATAGCTATTAGATTTCAAGAAAAATTATTTTATAATTTTAATTTGTTTTTGGATTATTTGATTTTGACAAAGAATGAATGATTCAAAATCCAAGAATATATATTTCCAAAAGTTTGATATAAAATGGAACTATTAAATTACAAACCAAATTGAACCAAACTGAAATATCCAATGGCAGTTTGGTTTGGCTTTTTTATTTTATCAAACTAGTGCACACCCCTAATAATATAATGATTTAGATAATAATAATGATGGTACTAATGATAATGATAATGATAATGATGGTACTGATGATAATGATAATGATATCAATGATAATAATAATGATGACAATTATGATAATGGTGAGAATAGTGATAATGATGATAATGATAAATATGATAAGTTAATTATGATAATAATGATAAGGGTATTGTTAATGATAATGTTAATGATGATAATAATGGTAATGATAATGATGATAATAATGATATTAATAATGATATGATAATGATGATAGTAATTATAATGATGTTATTAATGTTGATAATGATAAAGATTAAAATAAAAATAATGATGACAATGATAATGCTGATAATAGTAATGTGGATGTTAATAATGGTATGAAAATAAAAGTAATGATGATGATGGTAATAATGATATAACGATATGGATAATTATAATGACTATAATGTTAATGATGATTATAATGTTCATGATTATATGATGATGATGATGATTATAATGTTCATGATAATGATAATGATGATGATGATAATGATGATAATAATGGTAATGATAATATTTTAACTAAGCATTTACTTAAATAATACTTAATTGATAAATTGCTCTAAACATTATTTTGACATTTTGGATTATAAATATTATTTAATCCTCTCTCCACTCTCCACTTGCAATTGTGAGGATGATCTACGGTGTGGTCGGTGCCGCCTTCTCTCCAGGATGTTCGCTCGGCATCGAACTGGTGGCTGCGTTGTGGGCTCCTGGACAATGCATCTGCCTTAGGTGCCTTGTTGTCGCAGCTTACAGACGACTTCGGCCATGGCTGGCGGGGTTGACCTTCATGTGGGCATTTTGCAGTTGACGGCCACAATTATGTGCTCATCACTGATGTTGTTGTTCGTCTCGTATCTTACGGAATACCTTTCGTTTTTTCTGCTTCTGCGGTCATATTCGATTGCTCGGCTATGGCTGTTTGTGGTGATGTTGAGGGCTATGCTGGTGGTCATGGCGTCTTGGCTTGCCTGCCTAACCTCCATACTAAGAGAAGCAATGGCTGGTTTGCTCCAAAATGTTTTGTTGTCGCTCTCACAAATGCTCACTTGACTGGTGGTTTGGTTGGTATCAAATCAATTGCATCTCTTAGAGGTAAAGCGGCTATTCATATTTTCGAAGATGAAATGAAAATGTTTGCTAAGCCTTTCTAGTTCTCACTTGTTGGGAAGTTTTCTAATAGCAAACCCCCCATGATTGCCATTCAAAAATTTCTCAACAATTTGGGATTGCCTGGCTTTTATAAAGCTTGATTAATCGATGCTCGACACATACTTATAAAGCTCTCTGATGGGATTGATTATACGAGGTTATTATCCTGGGGTTCATGCTCTAATGAAAATCTACATATGAAATATGTGAAACGGAATATATCTTTTGATTCAAAACACGAATCCTCTATAGTTCCTGGTTGGATAAATTTCTTGATGCTTAAGGTTCATTTGATCACCTAGTCTTCCTTTTTCATTGGGGTCTTACTTTGGAAACCTCTTAAGGTTGACTATGCAACAACTAATCTCGTATGACCCTTTGTAGATTGAGTTTTGGTTGAAGTCGACTTAATAGAAACCTTTGAATGAATTGGGAGTGAAACAGAATAATACTTCCAGTAAGTGGTCTTTGAAAAATTTCCTCTTTACTTGCAAAATAGTTGGGCACAAAATTTCTTCACTTTTCAAATTTCACTATCATTTAAAAGACTAAAGTATTTCAAGGGAATGTATTGTGCAAATAACTAAGTCAAGCAAACAAATTTATGTTCCTAAACGTAAAAGGAACATGTTGGACAAATACCTTTGGGAAATCCTTAAGCCGGGGCTATAGTGGGAGTAGATGCCAATGCAGAAGTTTGCAATAATTTAATCACTGATGTTGGAAATACTGAGGAAAGGGAAATTAATGTTTCCTTTGATGCGGTCACAAACAGACGTAGGGTTGGACCGATAATATTCAATTTTTTTGTCTATTGCTATTGGTAGTCTCTTACTTAGCCAGATGGAGCTGGATGATGCATCAATTCAGAATTTTCTTGGAAACTTAAATAAAATTTTAGAAGAAAACAATGATTTCCAAAAATCAACGCAGTTTGGCAACTTCTTATGGAGAAAATTGATCCTCTAAGTCCTTCTCGGGAGGTACAAGATTCTATGAGGGATGATGTTAAGGCCACACAGGAAGTGGTGAACCTCCATGCTTCTGTTAATGAATGCCTTACAATGGCCCTGTTGATCATTCTTCAACTCCTATAATGTCTTATAATGTCTGATAATAATTATGATGAAGATCAAATGCATGAGAAGAATGATTACAAAGATTTGGAGGAGGCTTGTTTCAACAGACACAAATAAAGAAGAAAGACTCTAATTCCTCTAAAATATTTTCATGATATTATTAAAGAAAAAAAAGAGCTGACCCAGAAGCATGAATAAAGAGCCATGATTTTACTTGCGCTTGTCTTTCTTTAATTAATTCTCCTTTGTGAGATTCTTTGGGGAGATTTGCAACTATTTTCTCATGGTTTTTGCATTTCAATTTTTTTATTTTATATTCTCTTTGTCTTTTAATAGTTACCATCCAATATTTATTTTTACTCATCGTTATTAATAAAATCCCAACAATTTTCCTTTAAAAAAATAAATAAAAATAATATATATATATATGTGCTAAGTAATATTTTTAAAATATTATTATAAATTAAATGGTGAATTTTCAAGAATTTTTTTAATTTAAATAATAATAATAATAATAATAGCAATAATATATATTATTACTTTATAAATAGAAATAGCTATAACTATAATAATAACAATGATTATAAAAATAATAGTAATACATTAATAATAATAATTATTATTATTATAATACTAATGATAATAATAATAATTTTTATTTTAACAATCGTTGATTAATTCATCACAAAGCTCGCATCATTGATTATTACCTGGCATACTTTTCAAATGCGCTACATGCTGAACATTGCTCAAAATATAAAGGTGAATCTCATGAGTTTATGTCAAGGCAATATTGTCATTAAAATTTTTTATTCCAACCGAAATATTGCATCTTTTCAAATGGTTTTAGTAACCTGCAACATGAAACTAAATATTATCACTTCAATAATAATTTTTAAATATAACGGATAATTTGAAATTCATATGAAATGCTGGAATTGAAGACTAAAAATAGAAACACATGGCCAAGGACATGTGTTTTGGTACTGAGCTGTGTTAACTTATTGTTTTATTGTTTCAATTTGTTACTGATTTAAGATTCTAGCGAGTTACATTAATTTGCATATAAATTGCATTCTGTTTTAAACTTTTGTTACTTGTGTGTCAATGTAAAATTAAGTTGTGTACTTGTTTTGTGCCACATTATTAAAATGGGAGGTGTTGAACCTTATCATTTATGCTTTCTAAATGATGCACGTCTTACTACAGTTCAATTTGGGGTTAACTTTTGAGATTAAATAAATTAAGGATTAGTTAAGCTAAGCTGATAAAATTATTTGGATTGACTTTATTATTTGTTTTATTTTATTTTTTTTATTTTACTGATTTTAGGATGTACAAGCTGGTTAAGCTATGCTAAGTTGCTAAAATGTTCAGGAGCAGCTAAATTAAGTTAAGCAAAGATAAATCCGAAACGAACATGGGCTAAAATAATTTCACCAACACTTTTTGCATTTAAAAGGATACAAGGCTTATTCTAAATCTATGGTCTTCTTATGGTTTATAAACCACAACCCTGATAAAATACATGATGGGCTAAAATAATTTCACCAACACTTTTTGCATTTAAAAGGATACAAGGCTTATTCTAAATCTATGGTCTTCTTATGGTTTATAAACCACAACCCTGATAAAATACATGAGTCGACTCCAAAAGATATAAAACACATTCAAATTAACCTGTCGCAATACAAATGATGACAATCCCACCAAATTTCAAATTTAACCCATTCTTATGCCACCATCATTGTGTTTTTGGCACATCATTGTGAGCTTAACTAAAATTCTTGGCTAATTAAATAGTCTTGCCATGTTCATGAGCGCATTAGTGTCTATTATTTTTGAGTTATTTTGTGCTTTTGAAATATAAAATTAGATTTGTACGACTATTCCTTTGCAAGTTGATAAGTTGATTATAAGATCTAAGTGTATATATCTTTGCTAAAATTTCATTCCATTGTGCTTGAAATTTGTAGGACGAGTAATCTGTACTACTAAGCAGATTCTCCAGATATTATGGCCCAATGATTGGAGAAGAGAAGGGTAGAGAACCAACTGCCTTAGAAGAAGTTGAGGGGGAAGTGAGCTAACCTTGGAAAAAGATGGACGGTTTTATGAGCACTATTAGGGGCTGTCACACAAGCCACTCTAAGAAGATGAGCAACTACACATCTCGCTCAAGAATTCTCTCAATTGTTGGGTCTAAACTAAAATTTCATTTCACCATTAGATATTTAATGATTTAGCACTAGTGAGGGGTTAAGCTATTATTGCTGGGAAGTCTCTAGTTATCTTGATCAAGAACACCACCAGTGACAAACAATGTCATATTGCTTCATTTTTTGGATTTGCTATAATGAGTCGAATTATGAATCACTATTTTTTGGAAAACCACCAAGGAAAGCAGATTTTTGTAACTTCATTGAGCGGTAGAGCTTCTAGATTGTGGCAAGGAAGCCATCGATCCGAGGCTAGTTCTTGTGAAGATCGATCCTAGGCTAGTTCTTATGAAGATCACGCTGATTTATGCGATAAAGTAGAGCGACATTGCTTCAATGATAGCTATTTCGACAGCGTCGACATGCTTCTACGATCTCTAGCCTCAATTTCCGGATTGACTTGCTAAGAGATGGAGAGACGATCTCTTTTATCTCTCCCCTTTAATTGAAATATTCGGCAACTCGACTTCGATGATGCCTTTTTAAATGGGGGTCTTCATGAAAACATTTACGTGGAGCAACCACACTAATTCATTTCCTCTATTTAGTCGTTGTTTTTGTGCAAACTACATAAGGCCCTCTATGGCTATTGAATTTTCTTAAAATAATTTTAGCATTGTGTTATAATACAGTTTTATAAAATTCAATAATTGTTCTATTTAGTTGTTTTGTAGTCATTATCTTATCATCAAATTCAATTATTTCTTCTCCATTGCTGGTTTTGTATTCTAATTAGGGTTTTTCGATGCATAGTGCTCAAGTCGATAGTATTTAAAATAAGAGCTTTTACAGATTAATTTTTTGCAATGCACCAAGTGCGTGTACAACAACACCACCAAGTTGTAATCCCACTAGGTGGGTCGACTAAGATGAATCCTTTGTTTAAATTGAGTACAATCAAATAGAAGCCGCTCTCTAAGTTTTAATATATAAGATCTTTCATAATAGCTTCTTCTCATGCCTTTTTGGGTCATCCTCTACTTATTGTAATATCAGAGAAATTCATAAACTCAATTTTTCCAACTTGAGCATTGTGTGATCTACGCATAATATGCCTGAGCTATCTAAGGTGGTAATCACTAATCTTATCTACTATTCGAGCCACTCCAACCTTGTTACGAATAAACACATTTCTTATTCTATTCATATGAGTATACCCACTCATCCACCTATGCATCCTCATCTTTGCAACCCTTATTTTATCGATAAGTTTCTTCTAACATTCAGCCACATATAACATAGCTGGTCGTAGTTGCTTTATAAAATTTTCCTTTATTTTTTAGTGGAATTTTTTTATCACAAAACACATTAGAACTGCTCCTTCATTTCATCAAATCAGCTTAGATCTTATTAATCATATTGCTCTCTATTTTGTCATTTTTTTGAATAATTGAACCCAAACACTTGAACCTCTCGCTCTTCTTGATTAATGGTCCTCAATAGCTATGTCCTTGAGATTAGGGCTTCTAATACAATTGAACTTGCACTCCATATATTTAATTTTAGATATACTAAGACAAAATTTGAATTTAAAGTAGCCCTCCATAAATCAAGTTTTGCTTTTACTCCATTTTTAGCCTTAGCAATTAATGGAATATCATTTACAAATAACATGCACCATGAAATCTCTTCTTGAATATGTCCTCAGTAAAAATATATATAATTAAAATAAAAAGATATGGGTTGAGAGTTGCCTTGATGTAATTCAATCGAAATAAAAAAATTATTAGACAAGCCACCTTGCGATTGAACACACATAACAACCCCTTATACATATCTTTAATAACATTAATATATGGAACACTAATCCATTTTCTCTGTAAAGCTCTCTAAAAAATTTCTCTTGGTACTCTATCATAAGCGTTTTCAAGATTAATAAAAGTTAAAAGAACTTTTTTCTTTTCCTTATATCTCCATCAAATCTCTTAATATATGTATGGCTTTTGTAATAGATCTATCTAGCATAAAATCAAATTGATTTTGAAAATTGCAAGTATTGTTTCATAATCCAAATTCAATTACTCTCCCAAAGTTTCAACGCATGACACATTATTTGTGTTCTTCTATAATTAACACAATCTTGAGCATCACTTTTATTCTTGTAAATAAGTGCAACAATACTATTTCTCCACTTATATAACATATTTTTAGTTTTTAAATAACCTTAAATAACTTGGTAAGCTAGAAAATTTTTTCATCACCTAAACATTTCTTCACCTAAACATTTCTTCTATACATCGATAGGGATGTCATTCTATCCTTCTACTTTTTCGCTCTTCATTCTCTTTAAAGCATTCCAAATCTCAACTTTATTAACACGGCGAATGAAAGTGTAATTGAGACTGTTTTTATAATTATTAAATTCACAGATATCAATTTTACTAATATAATCTCCATTAAAAAGCATAGTAAAATAATTCAACCATCTATATTGAGCATCTTCATCTCTAACAAAAATTTTGATCATCATTTTTTGTATATTTAACATGAGTTAAATTTTTGGTAATCTTATCTCTTAATTTGGCTAGCTTATAAATCTGTCTTTTTTTCTTGACAATGTCTAATTTATTATATATATTCTCGAATGTTACACTCTTAGCATCACGATTTGCTATTTTAGATTCACGACAAGTTAGTTTACATTCTCTTAATTCTCTTCTCAGTATTACATTAAAACCATTGTTTAAAGCATATTTTTTATTTTTAATTCTTAACGAACAAAATTTACATCTTATCTTATGTTTACATGTATGAAATATTATCTTTTTAATGATTTGATATAGTCGATTAGTTGGATTTGATGCAATAATGGAAAATTGTATAAACTAATTATCATGTTTTGTAGCCTTGTTTTGATTAGTTCTTTCATGTTCAATTTCCAGTCTTCTAGTTATAGTAACATTTGATGGATTGTTGTTATGACCTGAACTTGAAAGTGTGGAGCATTCTTGACAAGTTCATAAAAAAAAAGGGTGGTACAAATGAAGCTCATTTACACCGGAAAAAGGAGAAAATGATAATGCACTATATAAGTAAAAATTAGGCATAAGAAGCAATTTGTTTTTTAACTGCAAAGTGAAGATTGCTTATGGTGGAGCAGTCTTAGAATTGCGATCATTAGAGAAGTTATTTTCCATGGAAAAAGCTTGATGCTTGACTTGGTATGTGACTGCTAAGATTTTTAATATGGCATGGTGTATTACAATTAGTTCTCATCTTTAGAAATTAGGGACTAAATTAGTCTTAAAATGAATAATTGAAGAACTAAATTGACAGTATAAAATAATAGAATGACTTATTGGGTGAATAGAAGAATATGTGCTTAAATTGGCCAAACTGAAATAGTGAGACGCTGTTTTAGCAAATTGTTGTTATTGTGCTGAGAGCTTCTTCTTATTATCAAAATGTAGATAGTTTTCGTGAGATTAGGATGGAGCACCAAGATGCTAGTTTCATTTCATTCTTATACTTCTTTCAGATTCCAGATAGAAAGACCGAAGATGAGCAAATAGATGCTGTCGTGGTGGATGAAGAAGCTGTAGGCTCCGTTGAAGAAGCAGGATGTGGTGCTAAGATTCTGCGTGGGGATAGTGCCTTGAAACGTTATTTGTCTGAGTATAAGGTAAATTTTTTATCTGTATCCTGCAACTTTAATCACATTTAAATGCAACTTTATCATGGCTAAAAAATGTTTAAAACGCCATAATTGTGCAGCGATTGGGATAGCTCTTTCTACAATGAAATTTCTGATTGGTTTTTTTCTTATGATTTATATGATGAGAAAGAAATTTTTAAGAAAGCTGCCGGTTGCAAGCAGTTCATCTAATTGATGGGCTCTCTATACCTTATTGAAATTTCTGCTTTGTAGTATTTGGATCTGCATTTTTTGTGGCTTTGAAAAACTTTGTTTTCTCTGCAGGTTTCAAAAAGTTCTGTCGAAAGAGATCTTGAGAGGGAGACAGGCATCTCTTCAAAGGCCATGAGCATGTAATTCATAAGTTCTTTTTGGATTGCATAAATCATTAGGTGGTATTAATTGTATAACAACATTTTCTTTACCTTTAATAATTTTTTATTTTCATTAAAATCTCTAATATTGCTTCAGCTGTGACATCATGGAATACCTGAAACAGAGCTTTTCCATTCATTGTTAAGCATTTGAAAGTATTTAACTGTGTAATTGATAGGCGAAAGTATATATATTCATTAAGGAAATAAACATCAAGTGATTGACATGTTTTCTTAATAAGCTTAAAGATTTTGGGATGGAATTCAACTTTAGTCCAAGTTCTTACAGCAAGACTAGCATAAGCATAACATAACATCAAAAATAACAAAATAAAATGAGCAGTTCCTAGTACAAACCACCCTTGTATTTTCCTTAATGATACCAAAAAATTCATAGGGAATAGTGCCCCTCCCCTCTTAAGCATAACATAACATAAAAAATAGCAAAATAAATTGAGTAGTTCTAGGTACAAACCACCCTTGTATTTTCCTTAATGACACCAAAAAACTCATAGGGAATAGTGCCCCTTCCCTCCCAAATAAAACCCACCACTTAGCACAAAAATTTGTGGTGCTGTTACATGATCTATCTAATGATTAAAAATTAATATTTTTTAAAGGAGAAAAAAGGCAAAGGGAACACAGAAGATTGGCCCCCTTTCTCCAAGTGAATCATCTCGTGCATCTTCCTATACTATGTAATGGCACTAGTGTTAACCTCAATAATAATTTCATTCAGAACTCATATCCACGAACTAGGGAGGTCGCTAATTAGCTTGAGCTGAACCATTCTCGATATCAAATGGAGGACATGCCTCTACTTTTTCACTATGGGACAAATTTAGTCCATAATTTTTAGACTTGAGCTTTCAAATAATGATTGTTTATCCAAAGTTGCCTACAAGACTTTTAGGAATTCTTAAGCATAAAGTATTTATTAACCTGTTAGAAGGTTAAATTCTTGGTTGGCTACTAAACAGTTGTCAATTAAATCGAGTTCAACCTTTTTATATATAATGCATGGGAAGTCTAGATATTTGTCCTTAGAAACGCATGAACCATCTCTCTCTCTCTCTCCTCTCTTTTTCTTTCTCAACTTGAACTCCATTCAAAATTTCAAATTGATTCTAAATTAACTGCTAAAAATTTATTAGCGATAACGGCGTTGATTGAACTCATAATGTTGGGTTGCGCATTGTGTTGTTAGAATTTTTTTTTTTTAATGCATAGATTGTATATTATTTAAAAATAAAGGTATCATAAATTTGAGTTTTAAGCAAATTTTGAGCAAGTGTCAACCATCAATGTGTTGCTTGGTACATATTCACCCTTTTATTTATCAAAATTGTTTGATTGATTTAAAATTTTGGATAGCACTATTTACTTTGAAAGATAAAAAATGAAAATTTATTTGAATAATTTGCATGCTCATATGTTGCATGTTCAAGAGAATGGTTGAAGCCTCATAGAAGTTGTGCTATAGGAGGATGATACTTAAATGATACTTTATTGTTATATATGGGTTAAAACTAATATGTATATATAAAACTAGGGTTAAATTATATAACTGATTGGCCCAGTTTTATGTATAACATTCTAGGGACATAAATTTAAGGCTAACTTTATTTATCACACCTCCTTGACACAAGGTAATTAAGATGTTGGTTGATAACTTTAATCATTGAGATTAAGAGATATGGTGAGTGCGTTTACAAGTTAATAGAAGGTTAGAGTGGTGGTAACATGTAATTCTATGTCAAGTATATATCCTTGAATGAAATGAGAATTAATATCAAAATACCTCTTGCAAGTATGAAAGGTAGAATTGAAATAGGTAATGCTCACATTAACATTCTAAATTCAAGAGCTATTAAACGTGGAAACACGAATCTCTTAGCATGACCCATTGAGTTAAATATTTGTTTGTGCAATTGCTTTATATTTATTTATGTAATTGGTTGGTCAATTGTAGCTAGTTTCTTGAATGTTAAAGATGATAAAGGTACCATTAAAGATTGAATATCATTTGGTTTGCTTTGCAATACTCCTTCAAGGAGGTGTTCATCGTCACTCTCCTCTGACTTTTCAAACATTGTTTTAGGGCATTTTCATAGATATTTCCTCACTCGAGTAGCCTTCTTCACTTGAGTCTTTTTTGTAGACTTTGTGTCCCCTTTCTTCTTTGTGAGATAGTGTATGTCTTTTTCTTCATTGAAAGAGCTTAAGTATCTTAAGGTAATGAGTGAATCCTAGGAACGCGTAGAGGTAACCTAATTACTCGTAACCAAGTGAATGGAACCCCTTAAAAATAACTACAAGGGTATCCAAATAATCCTTAAGGGGATCAGTGTATGTTTTTTAGGTATTACCATGTGTGTTGGCAAAAAAATTATTTTCAAATCTAATTGTCCTCCAATTTAAACTTGAAGGATGAAGTAACTCCCTTTTAAAACCAACATCACTCGCTACTTGCATAATAGAAACTCAGCATCTTGAATCGATTGTGATCCACAAGCAAAGGGCAAGTCAACGTTTTTTAAGTGTTAGATACCATATTGAAGATATACTTGAATTTTTCTATCCTTTTGGCATAAGGGTAGGTTGATGAAGTGAACTGCCATTATCTTTTCCTATCTTAGAAGTTCATTATCCCATTCACCATCTTACTTGGAAAAATGAAACCCTTAGGTTTCATTTGTGGACCATGATGCGCTCAATAACTAATCATATATGCACTCAACAAGCACCCATCTTGCTTACAAGTCTTGTGGCTCCAAAGAGGAAGGTTGATTGATCCTCTTTTCAGTATTGGTGTTCAACCTCAAACATTGTGATTTGGCGTAGCATGGGTTAAAATCACATGAAATTTAAGGTTAAGAACAATAACTAGCCATGCCTCAAGTGAGGCCATGATGCATTAGGAGTGAAGGGAAGATTGGTTTAAGCTAAGGTTGCACTCATAAAACCATAGTAACACAAAGGCAAGGTCAAATCTACCTTAAGCTTCATAGATCACTAAAGTTTAGCTTACTATTATGGGATTCAAGGCTCAATATAAAGTTGTATAGCTATCACATGTGTGTGGAAGAGCCATGGGACTTAAACTACTCATGTGCTAACAAATTGGGTGTTGGATTTGATCATCCAAGTCACCTTCATCAAGTGTTCCCAATTTTGTTAATTATGGGGCCTAGTTCATATAAGAATATATCTTATAGGAGGTCAGACCTATTAATATATAACATCACGTGTTATTTCATGAGAATATATACAAACACTTAATGTGCAGTGGCAAAGTGCCCTCAATTCAAAGCTTAAGTTTTGAAGCCATCATCCAAGTGTTTCCAATTTGATTATATGTATAATTCATAATCTTGGATATATTAATGACTTCTTAACATGTTAAGTTTATTAAATAATAAAAATGATAAGAGTGAATATTTCATGTATATGAAATACAAGGTTGTGTGGTGGCATGTGTTTAAGAACTAGTTAAGGTCATAATAATTTTATGCCTATATAAATTATTCTTAAATGTCATAAGGGTAAATTATGATGTTAAAGGGCCATGTACAAGTTTAATATGCTTTATTCTTTTTTCAAAACAGTGAGGTAACACTTTGCATGTAATAGAGACTATGTAACGACTCAGTGTCAGATTAGATGTTATGATCCAACACTGAGCGTCACTGTAATGCTTTATATAGGTTATCATGTCTTAACCCACTATTAAGTACGATTGGCAAAAGATTTATAAGATGGAAAAGATAAGACACATTACAATTATATTGATAAACATTACCGGATTTGCATAAATAAAATGTCCAAACATGCTTATATTTTATAATATTTAATTAAATAAAAGAACACACATCCTCATTAGTCATAATGATAATGAAAATTATTTATTATTATTATCTAATGATAATAATAATAATATTTATGAATTATTTTTATCATTATTTCTTTTAGTAAAAATAATTATTATGATCATAATAACAATAACAAATTAATGCTATTATTATTATTATTATTATTATTATATATATATTAATAAAACTATAATAATTGTACTATAGCATATATATGTATATATTTATAATAATATTGAATAAATAAAATAAAAAAAGCACCAAAATTAAAGAATAGGAAAATTGCATAAAATATATTAGGAGCAGAATAAAAAGTTATGAACAAAAATAAAAATTAGTGTATTATGTTAGTGATGTTAGGAGACAAAATTAATATTTAATTATTTTTATTTCTTATTTAAAATTTTTAATATTTCGATTTGCTCATAAAATTTTCGCACTCACTCTGTTTTTTTATTAAAAGTTCTTCATGTTAAAAGGAGGTTCACTGCGGGAAGGCGGCGACTTGCCGAGGAGGTGGGAAACGACTTTGGAGGAGTTTGGCATAGTGCCGTCAAGGTATTGGAACGACGAAGTGGATGAGCGATGGGTGGTTGTTAGCCGAAGAAGGAGAAGATGAGAGGAAGAGGGGGAAGGCTTTAGCATTGCTGAGGGGGGGGGAGAGGTAGGTTAGGAGTCCTCGACCAGGTAGAAAGGAGGGGGAGGAAGCTTGGCAGCTTGTCGAAAGTGGAGGAGGTGGCTATGAGGGAGAAGAGAGGGGGAGGGGAGGGTTTTATATAGGGATGATGTGGGCGAGAGCTACCCGGTCGGGCTGCCCACCTGCCAGGTGGTCGGGCACCCCACCGGGTAAGGGGGCACACAGCCCCCCAAAGGGGAGGCCAGCCCCCTTGCGTGCCATAACTAGAGGGCACATAAAAAGGGGAGAGGAGAGAGGAGAAAGAATGTGAGGGATTTAAATAAATAATATTAATTGCATTTTATTATCGTCCGATTTTAAAATTTGACGAAACTTTACTAGAAGATCTGCCTTGCGAACATCCTTCATAAAAAATTTCTCAATTTGGAACTATATTTTATTTTAATTAATTTTGAAGGTAAAAACTCAAAAATTAATTACAGATAATTCTGCTCTAAAAATTTGACAAAATTTTTTGCGCAGCCTTTTTTTATTATTATGAACCCAACGACATAAAATTTTAAATTTGGACTTAAATATTTTTTTCATAATTTTTTGTATTTAAAAAATTCAAAAAATAATATATAAGTATCTGTTGATCAGATTATCTCTAAACTTGAGCATTACAATTACAAAACTATAGTCTTCACAATGGTATATTTGGTTTAGTCTAATTCTGAATTTGCCGAGAATCATAATTTTGTCCTAATTGAGTTAGTAATTTAGTCTTAATTACTTTAATTAAGATTTTGATTGTTACAAAATGAGCTCTAAAACTTTCCAAAATTTTACTTTTAGCTAATTTGGGTGTGAGGATATAACACTCTAGTGCTAAGTTAGTAAGTTCTAACCCAACACAAGAGGTTATCGTAATACCTAATACTAAATTAGTAGAAAACTAACTCACTATTAAGTGTTGGGATGTGAAGACCATTTAGATCATCGTGGAGGTTTCAATAGAGCTCCGATGGGCTTCTGGGAAGTCCCGGGGTATTCGGGGACAAGTCGGGGGAAATTCGGGGCTGCAGCGCGCCCTGGTGCACCATGCAGAATTTGTTGTTGGGGCCAGAAGCCCTAGTGCGCTGTGGCGAACCATGGCATGTTGTCTGGGCACTGTGGCATGCTCTGGTGCCCCGTAGTTTGAGCTTAAGCGTTGTAGAGCGCCCTGTCTCTCTGCTGTGCACTACTAAGGCCCTACGACACATTATAGCTATGATGGCCCGATGCCGGTTCAGTGAGAACTGTCATGACATTAGGTATTCACAAATTGTAGGATCGTATTTATCAATTTGAAAGAGAAGGAATACACATATAAAGGCCAAATGATATTTCTCATTTATCAAAATTCCATATTACAAAAATAGCCAACACACATCTCATATAATGTTCATCTTTTTGAAATACAAGATAAACTAAAACAAAAATTAAATAAAATAAAAAGTAAAGTAGCACCGCAGATCCATCATCAAATTAAAAATGTATGAATTAAAGTTCTCGCTCAAATTCTCTTAGAAGTATCTGATCTGATATTGTAAAGAAAATAATACTGGAATTGGAATTCTCAGTAATTAGAGAATGCTTTAAGTACCGCAGTAAACAATAAAATATTATAATTTATAGTAGAAGAGATGCGATTAGCAGAAAAATAATGTGATAAAAATGCAGGAATAATAAGGCAATAGCGCAAACGAGATAATTAATTTCATGCAAAAAATATTATCATAAAGATATATGTTACTGATATCATTTTTTCAGTAATCAATCATGTACGTTAGTGATGTCATTTTTCTAGTAATCAACCATGTATGTTACTGATGTCATTTTTTCAGTAACCAATCACGTATGTTATTGATATCATTTTTTCAATAACCAATCATGTTATAAGAAAATATTGGTTTCAAACACTAACAAAGCATCAATATGAATTTAGCTCAAAGCAAAGCTAAGCAGTAGTAAAATACAAAAATTAATACATGTATATATATTGAATACTTTTTTTCTTTAGTTCAAAATACAAGTTGATTAAATCTGCATAAGTTTTGATATGTAAATTCGTTCTTAGCCAATATTTTGAGATTTAAGAAAATAAAGTAGTGTGATATTATAGGAATATTTATTTTCTTCTTTTATATTCTATTTTTCTTTCACTCTCTCTTCTTGATAAAAGACCAAATTTTAAATTATTGAGGATAGCAATAATATTTATAATAGCATTATTATTATTATTATTATTATTAGGAGTCCTCGACCAGGTAGAAAGGAGAGGGAGGAAGCTTGGCAGCTTGCAGAAAGTGGAGGAGGTGGCTGTGAGGGAGAAGAGAGGGGGAGGGGAAGGTTTTATATAGGGATGATGTGTGCGAGAGCTACCCGGCTGGGCTGCCCACCTGCCAGGTGGTCGGGCACCCCACCGGGTAAGGGGGCACACAGCCCCCCAAAGGGGAGGCCAGCCCCCTTGTGTGCCATAACTAAAGCGCACTTAAAAAGGGGAGAGGAGAGAGGAGAAAGAAAGTGAGGGATTTAAATAAATAATATTAATTGCATTTTTTTTATTGTCCGATTTTAAAATTTGACGAAACTTTACTAGAAGATCTTCCTTGCGAACATCCTCCATAAAAAATTTCTCAATTTGAAACTATATTTTATTTTAATTAATTTTGAAGGTAAAAACTTCAAAAATTAATTACAGATAATTCTGCTCTAAAAATTTGACAAAATTTTTTGCGCAGCCTTTTTTTATTATTATGAACCCAACGACATAAAATTTTGAATTTGGACTTAAATATTTTTTCATAATTTTTTGTATTTAAAAAATTCAAAAAATAATATATAAGTATCTGTTGATCAGATTATCTCTAAACTTGAGCATTACAATTACAAAACTATAGTCTTCACAATGGTATATTTGGTTTAGTCTAATTCTGAATTTGCTGAGAATCCTAATTTTGTCCTAATTGAGTTAGTAATTTAGTCTTAATTACTTTAATTAAGATTTTGATTGTTATAAAATGAGCTCTAAAATGTTCCAAAATTTTACTCTTAACTAATTTGGGTGTGAGGATATAACACTCTAGTGCTAAGTTAGTAAGTTCTAACCCAACACAAGAGGTTATTATAATACCTAATACTAAATTAGTAGAAAGCTAACTCACTATTAAGTGTTGGGATGTGAAGACCATTTAGATCATCGTGGAGGTTTCAATAGAGCTCTGATGGGCTTCTGGGAAGTCCTGGGGTATTCAGGGACAAGTCGGGGGAAATTCGGGGCTGCAGCGCACCCTGGTGCACCATGCAGAATTTGTTGTTGGGGCCAGAAGCCCTAGTGCGCTGTGGCAAACCATGGCATGTTGTCTGGGCACTGTGGTATGCTCTGGCGCCCCATAGTTTGAGCCTAAGCATTGTAGAGAGCCCTGGCTCTCCGCTGTACACTACTGAGGCCCTACGACACATTATAGCTATGATGGCTCGATGTCGGTTCAGTGAGAACTGTCATGACATTAGGTATTCACAAACTGTAGGATTGTATTTATCAATTTGAAAGAGAAGGAATACACATATAAAGGCCAAATGATATTTCTCATTTATCAAAATTCCATATTACAAAAATAGCCAACACACATCTCATACAATATTCATCTTTTTGAAACACAAGATAAACTAAAACAAAAATTAAATAATATAAAAAGTAAAGTAGCACCGCAGATCCATTATCAAATTAAAAATTTATGAATTAAAGTTCTCGCTCAAATTCTCTTAGAAGTACCTGATCTGATATTGTAAAGAAAATAATACTGGAATTGGAATTCCCAGTAATTAGAGAATGCTTTAAGTACCGCAGTAAACAATAAAATATTACAATTTATAGTAGAAGAGATGCGATTAGCAGAAAAATAATGTGATAAAAATGCAAGAACAATAAGGCAATAGCACAAACGAGATAATTAATTTCATACAAATAATATTATCATAAAGATATATGTTATTGATATCATTTTTCAGTAACCAATCATGTACGTTAGTGATGTCATTTTTATAGTAACCAACCATGTATGTTACTGATGTCATTTTTTCAGTAACCAATCACGTATGTTATTGATATCATTTTTCCAGTAACCAACCATGTTATAAGAAAATATTGGTTTCAAACACTAACAAAGCATCAATATGAATTTAGCTCAAAGCGAAGCTAAGCAGTAGTAAAATACAAAAATTAATACATGTATATATATTGAATACTTTTTTCTTTAGTTCAAAATACAAGTTGATTAAATCTGCATAAGTTTTGATATGCAAATTCGTTCTTAGCCAATATTTTGAGATTTAAGAAAATAAAGTAGTGTGATATTATAGGAATATTCATTTTCTTCTTTTATATTCTGTTTTTCTTTCACTCTCTCTTCTTGATAAAAGACCAAATTTTAAATTACTGAGGATAGCAATAATATTTATAATAGCATTATTATTATTATTATTATATTATAATAATTTCCTTCACTTTTAGAATCTTCCAAGTCATCCCATTAAAAGCTTCATTAGGATTTACACTTCACATTAAAACTATTCCTAAGATTATGACTAGATTATAGATTAGATTTCTTTCATTTGATAAAATTTGTTATTCAATGAATGAATCATTAGTTTTATTAGTTTCTAGATTTTATAACTTAATTCTGATTATTTTGTTTTTCGACTTAGGGTAAGAATAGGAGAATCATTCTATTAAGTACGACTTTGCTTAATAGGATCTGCCTTAATTATTAGATCACATTTAGATTGAAACATAGATCTTAAGTTCTACCTTTGGATTATGTGATTGAACCCAAGCTTGGGGCATTTAATCTATAATCCCTAGCTTCGTAAGATTTTGATCAGATTTTAGCCTAGAACGTCTAAATTCATCAATTATGATGTCAAGATTTATTACTTAATCTATAGTTGTGCCTGATTGAATTAGATTAGAATTTGATCAGTTTTAATCCTTTTTAACTTATAAAGTCGTGCTTCTAAGTTACACTTGATAGTAAGAACTGAAGATCTTGAATTTGTGTAATTTGGAATAGTTATAATAATTTAAATTAGAAAACAAATGATATCACTATGTTTAGTAAAGTCTCTTGCTCACTATTGAATTTTGTTATTTACCATTTCTTGAATTTTATGCCTTATTCCTTGAACATATTATACAAGAATATTGTTGCATGATAATCGAAACTTAGAATATTTTGGATAACGTTGCATTGGGTTTAGTTATTGGTTGACTTTTGTGCATAGTAACCCAATGGGCAGGGGGAAGGTGAGATAAGGATTACTTAACTTCACTCATTGATGAGTGTGTTGTTAAGTTGGAACTCAAATAGTCTTATAGACGTGCTTGACTTCTCAGCTACTTCTGAACTTGTCCACAAAAGTAAAGTAAATAACTAAAATATGAATTTGCATGTATTAATACTGCCTCTCAGTTCAGTTATGTATATAGCCCTAGCCTCCTTATTGACGCTAGGAAATTTTGCACCTTAGCCACTTATGTCACTAAGATCCTTGTATCCCTAGCCTCTTATGACGCTAGGAAAATTTTGTCGCCTTAACCTCCTTGTTGACGCTAAGAATCATTTTGATTTTAGCAGGCTAAATTTAGCCCTCATTTATATGACAGTTATGACACACTATTTATACTTTTATTCCTGATTTCAGCTATACTTTTCAATTTATTTTTACTTCAATCGGATATTTTACTTGCATTACTTATATATTATAGGATGCTAGACCTTTTGTTACTTACTTATATGTATCACAGTTGGATTAATTTTCTTTAAATCTGTATATGTCATATGATCATCAACACATTTAGAATATAGTCTTTTTTTTAGTATTTTATTTACTTTATCTATACATGTATGCCTTGTCTTATTTTAGCTTATTTTGGGATATGTCTTTTGCATCACTATTGCTTAAGTTATAAATATGTTATTTATAGTTTTTCCCTTTTTATTTTATGGTTGCTGCTTTTACTTTACTTTCTTTTACTTTAAGCTTAGGAAAAATTGTGATATTAATAAATATATAAAACTTCATCAACCTAAAATGTACTTAGATAATTGTCTAATAAAATTTTTTTTATTGGCTGGGGCTCTGGCATTGTGAAACTGACAATAGCAGAATCTGAGTAGTTTGAAGATCTAGTATCTGAGGAGAAGCCCTATCTGTAGGAGGCACAACAGGGTGGAGCAGAACACATTTAATTTCTTTGATATTATTGCGAGGATGAGTGATGCTTTTATTTTATTTTTAAAACTTTAAATAAATATTATAATAATATAGGTACCCTTGTGACTTTATTTTCTTTTCTGCATTATTATTTTTGAGTATTTTCATATTTATATCTCATTTGAATTATGGTGAAGTGGATGTATTACTTACTGTATTTGCTTCCGCACTCTACAAATTTATATTTACTTAATGATTGATATTATGAATTTATTATGTGCACACGCTTCCCTTATTAGTGGATTATGGATCTTACATAATCTAATAATTAGTGAGGGATTTGTCATAGTAGCACACGTCCCCTTAAGTATAATCTTATAGATTATGGGGTGGGGTCTCACAGTTAGTATTAAATAATTCTATAAAATGTTAAATTGGAATTTGCATTCCTCTCTATTTAATGGATGATTCTTCTATCAATCAGTCACTAACTAGATACTAGAGTTACATCTAAAGCATAATCATCATGAGCTCAGAATAATAGGAGTATAGAATGAAAATACATATATAAGTATGGTAAATTGCTCATATACAAACATGTATATATATATATATATATATATATATATATATATATAGGAAATTTAGTAAGAAATATAACCACTCAACCAAACTAATAGACTTGAACTAATATGTGGAATCATTGGATACTTAGAAATGACATTCTGGTGGTATTACCGATGATTCGAGGCCACGTGGGAGTATGTCTCCCAGTTCCATCAATGGTACGAGAGATACATAGAAGAGGTATCGGAGCCAAACATCTGATTTCTAGACTAATTACTCTAGCACGATGTCTTTAGTGGATTTGACCTCCCAGTTTTAGCCAATGAGTGGCTGAAGCGGGTGACCTTTGTGTTGGAAGCTATCGACTGTCTAGACGATGTTCGAGTCTCCATAGTGTCACTCCTCCTTCAGAACTAGGCTGAAGATTAGTGGGACGCCACCTATTGGGCACTCACCCATAGGAGCAAAGGGAGGCAACTTGAAGCTACCTTTGAAGACTTCTGCCGTGCCTTCACCACCAAATACATTGGATGGATGTTTTTAGGATTTTCTTTCATGTTTTTTATTGTATTTTCCCATTTAATGTATTTTAATTCCAAATGAGTAAATGCAAGAATTTGTGCATTAGGATGAGGATATTGAGAAGATAGCTTTTCGAACTCAATACGAACTTATGAATTCCTTGTAATATCATTTGGGCTCACAAATGCACCATCAATCTTTATGGATCTAATGTAGCATGTGCTTAATCTATATCTCGACAAGTTCGTTATCGTCTTTATTAATGATATTCTTATATATTCCAAAATTAAGAAGGAACATAAAGACCATCTGAGAATAGTACTAAAAGAGTTGCGTAATCACCAATTATTCGCCAAGTACTCAAATGCGAGTTTTGGCTTGATTCAGTTGCTTTTCTTGCCATGTGGTTGATGCACAACGAATTAGAGGACCAAAATAAGGTCAGAGCTATTCAAGAATAGATCCAACCAAATATAGTGACAGGTATAAGAAGCTTATTGGGTTTAGTTGGGTACTACAGAAAGTTTGTGAAAGGTTTTTCCTAGATAGTCTCTCCATTAACCAAGTTAACCCTGAAGGCTATACCATTTGAATGGTCTCCAGCTTATGAAGAAGACTTTCAAGCATTAAAAGATGCACGCTCCTCCACTCCAGTTCTAGTTCTTCCTAAAAAAGGAGTGAACTACCATGTCTATACCGATGCCTCTGGCATAGGCTTGGGAGTTGTGTTAATGCATGATGGAAAGGTTATCGCCGACACTTCTAGACAGCTGAAAGCCCATGAAAGGAGTTATGCAGTTCATGACCCCGAGCTAGTCGCTATAGTGTTCATTTTAAAGATTTGGCATTTCTACTTATATGGGATTCAATGCTTGATATTCACAGATCACCAGAGTCTCAAATATATATTCACCCAGAGGGAGTTGAATTGCAGACAGAGAAGGTGGTTGTAACTGATTAGTGACTACGAACTCGATATCTAATATCATCCTGAGAAGGCAAATGTTGTGGCTGACGTTTTGAGCCGTTATGCTACCCTTAATGCCCTTATCTTTGAAAGCTCATTAGAAGAAGAGTTTCATAAAATGAATATCAAATCAGCATGCGGTGACCTACTGAGTGAAATGATCTTAATGAATAATGTGGAGCCCACCTTCCATAGAGATGTATCCATTTCCCAGATTAAGGATAAAGAGTATCTAAATTTTAAATAAGCCATCGAGAGTAGCACTCATCCCCTTAAGTCTAATCTTGTGGATTAGCGGGCGGGGTCTCACATCTCTGCCCCAGTTTTAGTTCTTCCTAAAGAAGAATTGAACTACCCAGTCTACACTGACATTTCTAGTATAGGCTTGGGAGTTGTGTTGATGCAAAAATGGAAAGTCTTCGCTTATGCTTCCCACCAACTGAAAACCAATGAATGGAACTATGTAGTCCATGACCTTGAGTTAGCCGTAGTAGTGTTCGCTCTAAGGATTTGGCGTCACTACCTCTATGGAATTCAGTGCTTAATCTTCACTAATTACCAGAGCCTCAAATATATATTCATTCAAAGGGAGTTGAATTGCAAACAGAGAAGGTGGTTGGAATTGATCAGCGACTACGATCTCAATATTCAATACCATCCCGGAAAAGCAAATATTATAGCTGATGCTCTAAGCCGTCATGCTACCCTTAATGCTATCATCTCTGAAAGTCCACTAGATGAACAGTTTCTTAAAATGAATATCAAATCAGTGCTCGGTGACCTATTGAGTGAAATGATCTCCATGAGTAATGTGGAGCCCATTTTCCACAAAAATGTATCTATTTCCCAGACTAAAGATGAAGAGTATCTGAATATTAAATAAGCAATCGAGTGGTTGCCGTATAGATCTCCGTTTTCATAAGGGTGTTATCTATTAAGTGGATCATTTATGGATTCTTAAGTCTAGGCATCGTGAAGTACTAATCGAAGGCCACAATTTAGGATATCAAGTGCACCTAGGAAGTTCTAAAATGTATCAGGATTTGAAGCTGTAATTTTGGTGGCCATGAATGAAGAAGAGTGTAGCAAATTTTGTTACTAAATGCCATGTGTGCTATCTAGTCAAGGCAGAACATCAGAAATCAAGTGGTTTACTGCATCTATTGGAAATTTCAGAATGGAAGTGTTCAGATATATCTATGGTTTTATCATGGGATTGCCTCGTGCAAGATCTGGTACCGATGTCGTGTGGGTCATTGTCGACCGTTGCATTAAATCAGCGCATTTTATTCTGATTCATCAAATGGACTCTATTGAGAAACTAGCGAAGTTGTATATCAAAGAAATAGTTAGATTGAATGGTATTCCTAAAATAATAGTATCTAATAGAGACAGTCATTTCATGTCCAAATTTTGGCAGGCTGTGCATCAGGATTTAGGCACTACATTAGCAATGAGCACAACTTTTCACCCACAAATAGATGACCAAACAAAGAGAGTTAATCAATTTCTAGAAGATCTGCTCAACCTCTGCATGTTGGATTTCTCAGGTTCTTGGGAGGATCACATCCCTTTAGTTGAATTTGCCTATAATAATAGCTTCCAAGCAAGCATCAAGATGGCTCCATATGAAGCCATATATGGTAGAAAATATTCCACTCTAATAGCATGGTTCGAAGCAGGAGTTGTTCACCTATATGGCTTTGAGTTAGTGGAAGAAACGAATAAGAAGGTAAGACTCATCTAGCAAATGATTAAGACAGCTCATGATAGGCATAGCAAGTACCACGATGCCCGTCGTCACCCTCTAAAATTCCAAGAAGGAGGCCTAGTATATTTAAAAGTCAGTCCTATGAAGGGTATCTACTATTTTGGAGTTATTAAAAAACTCAGCCTGAGATATGTTTGACCATTTAAGATCTTAAAATGAATTGGGTCAGTAGCATATAAGTTAAAGCTGCCTGAAGATTTTGCTGCTGTGCACAATGTATTTCACGTGTCTTCTCTTCAAAAATGCCTAAGAGAACCCCACCACCTAGTCTCTATTCCTCCAATAGAGATCCAGCCAGATTTATCATTCACTGAAGAACCTATAAAAATTTTGGAGAGAGATCAAAAGAAGCTTAGAAACTATTCCATCCCAATGGTTAAAGTGAAATGGAAAAACTGCTTATCTGCTGAAGCCACTTGAGAGAAGGAATCTGATGAGAGCCAAGCATCCTAGGTTCTTTGAGAATCCATGTATTTTCCTTAATCTTTCACTTCAATTCATTTTTCTTTTATCCTACCCTATTCTTTCCACTTGAGTGATGTTGAGGGTGACATCATTCTTAAGTGGGGGAGCATATAATAACACAAGTTATTACCCAAGCTAGTAGGACTAACTAAGGCCCTAAGTTTTAATCTTAAGTGCTAATTAAGTCATTATGAGTCTTCCACCAAGACCTAATCTAAATCAGGAATCAAATTGATCAAATCTTGATTTTAGGAATTTCAAGAACCCTGGAAATTGACTTAATTAATTTGACCTCATATTGAAAATTAGACTTCGCCATTGCTCTAATTGCCCCCAAATTAGCTATGAGTGATATTTTGGTGACAATCGGGAGTTGTCAAAATTTCATCGAATATTTTAATAATATTTAAATATCCAGAAAATGAGAAAATTAAATACTCGTTGAAATCAAAATATGACTTCACCGTTGTATTCCTCACCTCTCAATTAGCTAGGGGTGAATTGTAGCGCCCCGCCCCGTCGCCGCGCGCAAAAGGACTAAGTGCACTCATATCGGCGGCGGAGCGGTGCGCCACTCGAGGAGGAATATCATGTCTCCCCGAAATAGCTGAAAACTAGCCCATCTAAAGGGACTGCTGACTCAATCTCAAGGGGGGTTGAGAGCTAACACTTAAGATAAGAGAAGTATCCTTATCTTAAGTATTAGACAAATACATGCATTGGATTTAACATACAATAAGAACCTAATATATGCATAAGATATCAGCATATCCAGTAAGCTGATCATATCATAATACTAAGTATAAGTAGTATAATATAGAGTGCAGAAGCTTAAAGCAAACATCCAGATACATTCATCACAGAAATAGTATGAAAACATTCATCTCAGAAAAGAAAAAGAAATACATCCAGCGTTATTACAAATATTTGTTTGAAATACTAAAATAAACTAAGTACTGAACTGAAAGTACTAAGCAGAAAAGTAAAGTTAGAGAAGGGTCCACTAATGCTCCACTGGCTCCTCCTGAATCTCCTTGGTGTCCTCCTGTCCTGGCTCAATATACTGCTCAGGATCTAGCAAATTGCCGGATCCCAAAAGTAGTTCTAATTATTTACTTAACATTTATATAACATGTATAAAACTGCAGGAAAACTGTAAACATATCTAAAAATATAAAATTGTATAAAACTATATAAAACTGAAGTAAAACAAAGTAAAACTGAACTATAACTGAATACTGAAAGTAAACCAAAAATAGTACTGAATCTAAAACTGAGTAATCATCTGTAAGCTATGTTGTATATCACTGAAACTGTGCATCTGAATATGCCTCAACACGGCATGCTACTGATATGCTACCAAAATATCATTGAACTGTTATGAGCAGTACGGTCCAATGTCTACATACACCCTGTTGGGAATACTGTTTATTGATGACACTGATGCATCCATAAATTCTCCCGTCAATGTATGCAACATTCTGTAACTCATAGATCATCACTAATACTTATACATCCTTCTGATACTCACACATCATGCTTATGCTCATACTTATGCTTCTATCTACATGAGGTAAATCTGAAAATCCTGAAAATGTTTGGAAAATGGATAATGAATCCAAGGTCTCCATTGTGCAGAATCCTGCTAAAAGGATTCTAACACCTAATTTCTAATCTCGATGATTGGTTAAAGTTGGAAGTTTTACTTGAAAACCATTGGCTGGATTGATTGTGTACACATTGTTAGCATGTTTGCAAGAAAGGTGGATTTAATCCTTAGCTTGTTTAAACTGCACTTATCGAAGCGCACTACGATATGAGGCAGAACCCGATCACAATTTTCATCTCAAGCTAAGCCGTTAAATGACCTAAATACAAGCATACTTAGTGATCTACATAAAGTGACTTAAGATACTTAGTTTTCTTAAACTGCACTTATCAATGCACACTACGATAGGAGGCAGAACCCGGTCACAATTTACATCTCAAACTAAGGATCTTATTCACTAATTGTAACACTCTTAGTCTTAGAAGATTTATTCTAACGGGACTGTACTCTGCTAATCCTCAGGATAGCACCCGATTATAAATTCACATTAGAGTAAATCAACCAATCCTGAATACTACTGAAGTAATCCAGTACTATGGGTATGCCCTACTATACCCAACCAATAATTTGGGTTCAGAAGATTCTATTTAATCAATAAGGATTTATCAAAGCTATTAATTCTTACTCTAAATAAGTGTGCCCTAAACAAGGCTCCAAGGATGTGATCAAGAGATCACTCATTATAGGTTGCTACCATAAGGAATAAGTCACATTCTAAGTAATTTAGGTGATTTCTATCACAAGGTATCAAGTTCAACTTCTAAAGTTATGAAGGATCATCTAAGTATCTACCTCAATAAGTCACAAAAGCTCTTTCTACCTCAAGGTATCATTAATTAAGGTCTTTAAATATTTTCATGATGACTCTAAAGCAAGACCCTTAAGATCTCACCCTTATACTTCTTGAGTTAACATCTAAGGCTTACTTATTAGTTTTGGACTAAGGTGATCAGGTTAGATGGCTAACCATTCACCTAACCCATTCTTATTCTATAATCATGGGATGGAATTAAGGATATTATTAATATTAGATCATTTCATCAATAATTAACATTTTATTATTCATCTTATGCTAGTAGTCTTATATAAGAGAAATTCAAGGATCTAAAGTTTAGGTTCTGATGGTTCAATCACACAGATTTAATATTAATCTTAGCACTTCTAATTCAATGGTTTAAGATCAATACTCAATCAAATACATTATTAGAATAATGATAGTTGACTTATCTTACAATCCAATTGATTAATTAAGTGATTAAGGTTTGGATCTTAATCAAGACAAGTTAGGGTTTAACCCCTAACTTTTCTATCATTAAGACCAATGATTAACTTAAAGGTCAATGTCCAATCATTGTCTTATTAGCAGATTATTGATGTCAAACTTGGGTTTGGATTAAGTATCATCTGTTTAATCAAGTTATCAATATTCTTATGTTCAAGTGTAGTTTAATATCAATTAAGTGTACTTATAAAGACTTAGAGTTTTCTAACACACATCATAAAATCATAGGGCATATAAATGACATAGAATAAAAAGGGTGATTAATGCTAATCAAATTACAAATCAACCAAAGAGATTAGCACTTAATCACAATTCCAAAAGATCTAAGTTTCATGCCATTTTAAGTTAAACCTATTTGATACAAGCTCTTAAGGATACTATTAGCTAGCAATATGCATAATATAATTAAGATACATACTAAGTGTTGAGCATTTGATAAGTGTGAAAATGTTTCAAACTAAATTTTTAATATAGAAATTTATGCAATATTCAATTTTAACTAAAATATGTTCACATTTAATATAACTCAACCCCACTAGGGTCCTAGGGGTCTTAAAATATCAATATAGTTGAGTTTTGGCCATTTCAGCCAAAACTGGGCAGTTTTACAAAATCTGGGCAGTTTCTAAACAATTCTGGAAATTTTGCAAATTCAGACGCTGCAGCGCGCTGTAGCGCTTTTCACGCGGTAGTGCGCGGTAGCGCCATTGCGCTGCGGCTTACAGCAGTCCGCTACAACTCGCTGTATCGGTCCAATTTGCGAAACTACTATTCAATTAATTTATTTTATCATTTCCTAAAGTTTCAAAAATGTTTCCGCTGTAGCCCACTGCAGCACGCTACAACGCACTGTATCGGTCTACTTTGCGAGTTTACTGTTCAATTAGTTTTACTAATGTTTATATATTCCGCAAACTTACCAATGCAGACCGCTGCAGCGCGCTACCGCGCGCTGTAGCGGTCCATTTTACAAATTCACTTATTCAATTAGTTATTTCACAGATGTCCTAAGTTTTTAGGAAATCCACTGCAGCGGCCTAATTTGCAAAACCGGGCGCTACAGCGCCAGACGGCATTTTTGCCTGGACGAAACCTTCCAGCCCTATTTTCGAGCTCAATTATTCTCAATCTAGAGAGTTCCATGAGTGGTGCCATATATCAATTGAAAAGTATTTCCGATACCTTTCCATCGACATAAAAATTGGCACAAACGGAGTATCCTAACTATACGAAAAATATGAATGAATGACAGGGTATGCAGAATAAATGAAAACAAAGCATATTTTTGTGAAGCTTTTAAAAGTCATAATGGCTTACATACATGCTTATGGGCTTCCAAAGCTACATTCCAATATTATAACAGCTTGAGAAAGATAAGAAGAGGAGCAAAGGGGTACCTTTAACTTTGCAAGAGAAGGAGGAAGAAGAACCTTTGCCTTTCTTCAAAGCTTGGAGAGGAGCTTCTTCAAGGTACTACAATGGAGCAGCAAGAGAGAAGGGGAATGTGAGAAAATTTCAGCAAGAAGAAGAGAGGAGTTGAGTTCTCTTTTTAAAGGAGGAGAGGGAGAGTAGGGAGCCATCATAAGCTAGGGGGCTAGGAGAGGGGAGAGGTCAAGCTTTCTCCCATCAAGTATGGGAGAGAGGATGGGAAGCAAGGTCCAGCTGCATTAAGGAGATGGCCAGCCAATAATTTGGAAATAAATGGGGAAATTGCATTTTGGGATCCAAAGATTGCTTAATTATTTTTTCCTTACTTATTTGAAAATTTGGATTTTTGCAACGTGCTCCGAAAAATCTCAAAAATTCACTCATAGCTAATTTGGGGGTGACGATCGCAACGACGAAATCGAAATTTAATTCTGACGATCATTTAATTATGATAATTTTTTGGGTATTTAATTATATTAAATATTGATGAAAATTTTGACGACTTCCAAACGCGTCCAAAACACCACCCTTAGCTAATTTGGGGTGACGATCGCAACGGTGAAGTCGGATTTTGATTTCGAGGTCAAAATAAATATCTCAGTTTTCTAATTAATTAATTATTAAAATAATCCAAAATATTGGATTGAACTCCGAATTGCTCCAAACCTTCAGGGTTTGATTCTAAAAACTCGATGAACTTAATGAAATGATAATTATGCTATGATTATGCTAAAATTAAGCTGGGTAATGACATTGGGTCGTTATATAAATATTTGGTGATTTTTGAAAATCATTTAATTACTTAAAATCAATTAATAAAACTTAGAAAATTTATAATTAAATTAATTAAATTAAAATTTTAATATAAATTAATCATTTCCTAATCCCTCTCCTAACCTAATCTCACGCAAAATGCACGGCCGAACCCTTCCCCCCTCCCATTCGCTCGACGCACGCCTCCTCCCCCTCGCACTACACGCGTCCTCTCCTATGAGCCTCCGCCGCCACGCATCCGGCATATCGGCGCGTCTCCTAGCCTTGTAGGCTCCTCCTGGATGGTCATAAGGCCCTATCTGTGCTCAGGGTCCCGATCATTTGTGCGATTGAAGCCTGCAGCAATCATCCAATCGAGAACCCCTCTCCTCCTTTCGGCGTCATCGAGGTACCCCTCTCCCTTCTGCCCGTGAGCTAATCTACTCTACTGATGAGCTTAATCCTTAGTGCAGTAGAGTTCTAGTGCATTTTGAGTACCCATTTTAGTTATATTAAGCTCGATTTTTTTTTTGCATGCAAATAGGAGTCGATCTGTACTCCTTCTTCTTAACCGTTGATTTTGCGATCTCAGTTCTTCAATATTGTTGCATGCAAATCGGTGAAACAAAAAGAATGAATTGAGACTGAAGATTTCAGATTTTTTTTATATACACTTTATGAGCTTTGAACACAGCAAGATTTGTGATATTTTTCCTGGTATTGTAGCACTTTTAATTGTGATTATCGTTACCCATGTATAAAATGCAATTCCATTTAATGATTTTGAACGTTGAATGAGTTACAAGGTTTGACACAAATAGAAAGATTTGGGTTATATATTGGTAAAAGCTAAGGTTATGTTGTAAATATATAGAATTACAAACATTATAGATGCTGTGATAGTGAATCATCATCCTTTGTCGCTGCTGATTGAGTATCCAATGATATTTACTTGCTTATTAGGATTGTTATCTTTCTAAATCGGCAATGTATTCTTGTAATTTCTATTACATTTCTGTATTCTAAACCTCTAAAATTATGAAATGAAATTTAGGCCTTATATTTGTAAATTAATGAAATTATAGTTTTATGTGTAAAACTTTGAGAAATATCGTTATGAGCAATCCCTCAATGCACTATGTTGCTCTTATAGATAATGCTCTAGCAACTTGTCTTAGATATCTACTTATTGCTCTTCCACTACTAATCGCTAATGGCACAATGCTGAATGACAAATTGGCTCCCATAACCACTAACTTAGCATCTTACAGGGATATTTAGAAATTAAGTAAAAAATACATATTAATGTCACAAATTAGATTTTTATCACAAAAATAGCATAAGCACAAGCACAAGTGTTTGATGTAAACCTCTTAAAACTTTACTTATATGAAAGCAAGTAAGTGTGGAATACTCAAGTTATTCTTCTTTTAATGTGCTTATAGTCAAATTATAAGAAAAGTTATATTAATTTTTGTTATTCTTGGTTTCTTATTTAATATACTATGAGTATTATTTTCCTTATATAATCTATCAATATTTATCTAGAAGTGCATCATAGGTCTGAGTGACGTATTTGATTTGAGTTGGGTTTGGGTCTTAGATCCTCTTAGTACAAAAAAAAAAAAAATTGTCTTTCCTCACTTGATTGTTAAGTTAGCTTTAGGACTAATAAAAATGCTCTCTCCCACTATGAACATATTATGTTGACCCAAACTATTATTCGATTATTTATCATGCGGATGATTTTATTGCATTATTATTCATCATTGTCTATTACATTTGAGAAGAAAAAAACTTGTGTATATTTGCTAATAAGAGGAGTTCATATGACATTATTGAAATTAAAGATAGAAGTTAAATTAAGGGTGTAGTCTCTAAGTGGAGAAAGCCTTATAAATTTAATACCGGCGACACTCAAGTGTTTATATGTTTTCAAGTATTGCTTGCACGACTTGGCTGACTTCTTTTAGTTGGATTTTGAAAAATAAAAAAAACTCTCCAATTGCTTAATTGAGTCGACATTGTTAATGAGTGTTTTTCCTAAAGATTAAGTGCTCAAGAGCAAGGTGAAGTAGCTTGTAAGAACTTTGCTTAGTTAATAAAGACTCCTCCTGAGTCAGTAGACTTCATTCATGGTTGACAAGGAATTTAATTGAGTCAGTTTTCTAAATTCTTATTCCAATCAAGTTTTATTTACTTCTCAGTTTGCTTTTATTTATTTAAGCTTAGATTGAAGTTAATTAAATAATCAGCGAATTGAATAGTAATCAGCAAAATAAATAATAATCAACAAAATGAATAGTAATCAGCGAAATGAATAGTAAATAGCGAAATAAATAGTAATAAATGAAATGAATATTAATCTGCAAAATAAATAGTAAACAGTAAAATGAATAGTAATCAATGAAATAAATAGTAATCAGCAAAATGAATAGTAATCAATAAAATGAATAGTAATCAGCAAAATGAATAGTAATCAGTGAAATGAAAAGTAATCAACGAAATAAATAATAATCAGCGAAATAAATAGTAATCAACAAAATGAATAGTAAACAGCAAAATGAATAATAATTAATAAAATGAATAGTAATCAGCAAAATGAATAATCATAAGTGAAATGAATAATAATCAGTAAAATAAATAGTAGTTTTTCTCTTTATGTAAAATTATTAAGTATTAAGCTTTATGATATGAGATTCATCTCACATCATGCCTTTCCTAAACTCTTATAATATTTCAATTAAACTTTCAATCAAGATTAGTCAGGGTTAGAGTGTTCATCTTAGTTCCTTAAGAGCTTCTTCTTTAGGAATTAGGAATAGGACTTATGTTAAAATTTATTTATTGGGTAAATTGGGTTACTCAATAAATGAAACTTTAGTTTTAGTAGTTTATAGATTTTCATAATTTGTTTATGATTATTTAATCTCTTAATCTTAGACTTAAGATTAGAGACTCATTTTATTAAGTTTAACTCTTACTTAATAGGATTTACCTTAACATTCAATTTCTGAGATTGGGTGATAAACCCTAGATTCTTAAGCTTTACTTTTGGATTATTTGTTTAACTCCAATTTGTGGTGTTTAATTTATAATCCATAGTTTAGTAGATCTTGATCAGATCTTAACTTAGAACGTCTAAATTCATCAATTAGGACGTGATGATTTATTATTTAACTTGTAGTCAATTATGATTGAATTAAATTAAGACGTGATCAGTTTTAATTACTTTTAACATATAAAGTCATATTTCTAAGTTACACTCGATAGTAGGAGTTGGAGATCCTGAACTTATGCAACTTAGAATAGTTAGAATGGTTTAATAGATAATAATAGTGTCACAATGTGTAGAAGAGTCCTCTGCTTGCTACTTGATTTCTTGTGCTACACATTCCTTGTATTTTGAGCTTATTTCCTTAAACATGTCATGTAAGAGAACTTTGAATATAAAATAAAAACTTAAAATAATTAAGATAATAGTTGCCTTAGGTTCAATTATATTCTAGTAGATTTTAGTGCACATTTACCCTAATAGATAAGGGTAAGGAGTAATAAGGATGCTTATTATTACTCATTGAGGAGTGTTTATTAAATTTGGAACCCATATAGTCTTACAGACATGCTTGACTTCTCAGTTGCTTTTAGACATGTCCACAAAAGCAAAAATAAAATAACTAAAATATTTTTACATTTGAATTTATTGCCTCTTCAGTTCTGCTGTTCATTTCTATCTGCCTTAGCCTAGAAAAGCTTTGAGAATTTTTGTCTACCCTAGCCGAGAAAGGCTTTGGGAATTTTTGTCTGCCTTAGCCCAGAAAGGCTTTGGGAATTTCTGTCTGCCCTAGCTCAGAAAGACTTTGGGAATTATGCTGAACTCGATTGACCAATTTTTTTATATGACAGTTGTACATATATATTTTCTGTTTCAGTTTACTGCTTACTGTTTTAATGATGCATGTTATTTCAATTAGCTTTACTTTACTTATTTGCTCACTTGTACATACTTATAGGATGCTAAATTCTGCTGCTTACTATATGTACCACTTTTAGATTTACTGTTATAAGCCTGCATATATCATATGATCATCAATATGCTTAGGATTAGTTTTCCTTTTAATACTTTACTTACAGTATTATACATGTATACCTATCCTTGCTTAGTTTACTTTGATGTGTGCCTTTTTACCTCAAATCTTGTTTAGTTATAAATGCTATATTTATAACTTATCTTGCTCTTTGTATGCTTATTGCTCCTATGCTAGTTAGGATTTTTGATTTTGTTTAAATAATAAATTGTGATATTAATAACTCATAGAAAATATTCAACATAAAATGCACTTAGACAATTGTCTTATAAGATTTTTCTTTGTTGGCTGAGACCCTGACATTGTGAAACTGACAATATAAAATTCAGATATATTTGAGGAGCTCGTCCCTGAGGAGGAGCATCAGGAGGGAGCTAAAGTTGTTTAGCTTTTATTGCTTTCTGTGAGGATAAGTATTTTTTTTTCTTTTCAGCTCATTTAAACTTAATTAATGTTGTATTAATACATGTATCTTTGATTGTGTTTTTCCTTACTGCACTATTTATTATAAGTTGTATGTTGCATTTTCCATATTTATTATGGTAAATTGGATGTATGTTTATTTTACATTGTTTCTGCACTCTGATTTTGTATTTGCTTAGTAACTAATTATATAATATGTATGTAGTGGATCATCTCTTCCTTACTAGTGGATTAGGGTTACACCTAATTCAATGTTAAGTGAGGGATTTTATAAAGTGATACTCCACTCCTTAGTCTAATAATTGGATTAAGGGGCGGGGTGCCACACAATGAGACCTCTCCAATGCACCAGAAAACCCTAATCAACCTGACCTAAATTGCATAGCCCTAATAATTTTGGATGACCCCTCTAAGGTTCACTGTAGAGGGATAATTCTCCCTCCATAGTGAGCCAATTGGCCAGCCAATGATCCCATTGTGTTCTTTGGGTCAAGGTCGACCCAAGGAGACCTTCAGTGAACGATGGGACTATCAGGGTAATGGAGAATGGCACCGAGAGGGGCTTGGGCACTGTACAATATTATATAGGTCTGAGCCAATATGACTTAGCCAGTCGCCCCTAAGCTCAATTGAGCTTGGGAGACAATAAAATAAGTTAAGAGATGCAATTACAAAACTCAAATGGAAGAAATTAAGCAACAGAGATGACGGGAGAGGCGCACCTAGTGTATGCAATGGCGAAGCTTCGGCTAGCTTTGAATGGCAGCACAGTTATTCACAACTCCAATCGAGTGTCTCAAATGAACAAATGGAGGTAGAGGAATCGATTGTAGGGATTAATGGGAGCCGGGGAAGATGGAATGGCAGACTGTGATATGGCTTTGAGCTTGGCCAACAGTCGTTGCAGAGCTGGCGTACGATAAGAGCACATTGCGTCTATTAATCTAGTCCATCTGATGAATCCTACGACTTAGATTTGATCACCGGGCCAATCAGATACACAGGCATTGCCACAGCCATTGGATATGGTCCCTGATCCAACAACTGAGATTAGATCTACGGTGAATTTAATTGTGTCCTTTGAATTAGAATCTACGAAACCATGAGATGACCCAGATCAACTGATGCCGCTGTCCCACGTTCTAAGCCAAACAATGGATTTCCACTATTTCAAAATTATAGGGTTAACAATCGTTTGGAATTTAATAAATTATATTAATTATTTAATATAAATCATATCTATCTTATTAATTAAAATTGAGCTACCAAATGAGCTCTAAAAAATCTCAAAAGTTCACTCCTTCTAATTTGGGGTAAGAAAATAAAAAATGAAGTCAAATTTTTAATTGAAGATCAATTTAATATTATTAATTTTAAGTTTAATTAAATAGCTCAAAATAAATATCATAATCAAACGATCTCTAAATTATACCAAATTTCAGAGGTTAGCTCCTAATGACATTAAGAGTCAAATGACAAAGCTTTAAAGCTATTGAGGCTGCCCAATAATGGGTAACAACACTAAAGTTGTTACATAAAAACTCAAAAATAAAGTCAGATTTTTTATTGAATGTCTAATTATTATCTCATTTTTTCTAGTTAATTAAATTGATTACAATATTCAGTTTAATCAAATAATTTTCAAACTTCACTAAAACTTCAATGTTTTGGTCTTAAAGCTATTTTAAGATAATTGGAGAGGTTCCTAAGAATATTAAAATTTAAGTAACAACCATGAGCTGTTACATACTAGGTTTACTCAAGTATGACATTAAATGCTACATGTGTGTAAAATGTGCTTTTATTTTGACATGAGATTAAATAAAGGATGTGAGGCTCTAATATTAACATGGAATATGGTATGTGAAAGGCTTAGATAAAATTCTAGTATATGAGATCATATGTTGAAGGGATATATTCTAGGGTAATATAAACTTGGCATGACTAGGCTTAGCTTACTATTTTCCAAGATTTGATTATACTAATACAATTATGAGCTAGGGCTAGTTTGTTTCAACATTAATAATCACAAGTAATGTTATAATGTAGCATAACATTACACTTATGATGCATGATTTGGTAAAGATTCAAGTTAGGTAAAGCATTAAGATAATCTAGGTTAACCTTAGATTAGGTGGAGTTTTATATGAATTTAGGCTTCAAATGCTAATGTGAAAGCTAGATCTAAGCATGATAAGCATTTATTAATATTATAAGGCATCAATATATAGTATGAAAGAAACTTTAGGATTCATGAATGTGAAACGATATAACATAGATCAAGCATTGAGGTTAGGTAAGCCACTTAAAGATATTTGATTATTTAAACACAAATTATTGGTGAATGGGTCTTCATAATATACTCTATACTGTATTTTATTTTAATCATCCATATTGATACTACATAAAATTAGGTTCCAATTATGGATATTATGACTTATAATTATTTATTAAATTATAGAATAATCTAGGGTATTATATCAAGAGTCATACATGGATGAATTCATGAAATATTTCATGCCATTCAAAACTTTACATGGGCGAGTTTTATTTATTAACCTCATCTTCAATGGTTGATATGCTTTTGGTACAATTCTTTGATCTTGTCCCTAATCGAGCACGTGTCGTGTTGGGGTAGCCACGTAGAGTTATTAGAGATGAGGTTCTGCATGGGAAGCTCATCAAACATTTCAAGATGTGAGATTCAACAGTGTTGAAATTCTAGTTCATGGTTTATGAAGGAAACTCTTAAACTAGGGTTCAAATAGTGTTGGAACTAATTACTAGACTAAATATGAAGGTGTTAATGTTGAGACATTGAGGTTTAATCCATCGATGAAGTGGAATTAGGTTTCTTAATGCTTTTCAGTCATGGTGCACTTGATTTTTTTTAGGGTTTATTATAGTTAAAACTTTATCCCATAGCGATCCTCATAAGTTCACAAGTCGATTCAAATTGGTAGTTCTTAAATTGATGCCTTAGATACGAAAACCCTCTTATTTATTAAAGTTATCGAGGATGGAAGCTTGAGGACAATAACATTGAAATTTGGGTCATCGGGTCGGTTCCCCAAGTTAATTGTATTACGATTGAGACGTTTTACACTGTTTGATTATCTTCGTCTTTATATCCAACGAAGACAATTTATTCTACGGTTTGGATATAATATCAACCATTGGATTTTAACTAATAATATGATCGCTAGGATATAACATGCAGTCTGATCCAATCAGCGGATTCGATGATAGAAATTTATCATGCCCTTTATATAAAGATTTAATTATATTTAAATTAAATAATAAAAATTTAATTAAAATTATTTAAAATGTATTATGTGTAATTTTTACTCATTTTAAGTTCAAATTAAATAAAATTTTGGCTATAGTTGTATTTAATGTTAGTTTAAAATATGCATTTTTTGAATTTTAATCACTAGATTATTTTAAATGATTTACTTAAATTTCTAGCTTAATTAATTCATGTAAAATAAATTTTTTATGAGATGATTCTTAAGTTTGATCATTCACATAGGAAAAGTATCTTTAATATTTTGGAATACAATATTTAACATTAGTTCAAGTTATATATGAAAGTTTTTTATTTTAATAAGATTACATTAAGATTAATTATTCTATTTTTGTCTGTTAACCTAAGATTATTATAGTCTCCAAGTGAGAGATTGTTGGGTTGATGGAGCTTCGAGTACAATCCAAGTAGATGAGCTCAACCTGGGCGCACTTGGACATGCAAGACAACACATCCATGCACGTAGATTATTGATTGATGATAGAACTTCAAGTGTTGTTTAAACTGTTTATGAATCAATCACAGATTGTTTGGATCAATCACGAATTGTTAGAACCTTTAAACTGATTATGAATCAATCAACAAGAGGCGAAACAAGCATAAAATAGAACCAAAATAGGCTCCGGAAGCTGAGATGTTTTATGGCTAGGCGCCCAGATGGGTGACTAAGTGAATGTCTCAGTTAAGAAACCAAAACTTGGGTGCACCTAAGTGCCCGTGATATCGTCAAGGCAAAGCATAGAGTGCCAAGGCATCCAAATGCCATTTCCCATAATAGAGATATTGGCGCTTGCGCGAGCCCAAGGGCCAGGAGGAGCGTGAAATACTATATGAATTCACTCAAACATTAACTAAAGGACGATTATATATTCTTAGGGCGTTCCCAGGGATGAGGTGTGCTAGGCTATATATATATATATACCCATCATTTATTAAGGTTACACGAGTATAAATGGAAAGGTGGTTGTTGGTTTCTGGAGTGGAGAGAGAGTTCCTCTTCTTTCTCATTATGATAGCTCTTTTTTGTTGTAGATTAGTGTTGTAGGTTCCATAAATTCATCCTATTATAGTGAAATATTCTTGGTGGTGATGACTTTAAATTTTTTGTCATCTTAGAATTTTTCACTTAAAATTTATGCATGCTATTTGTGCTTGGATTAGATTCTGTGTGATGTGCGAATTTGTTAATTTTTGTCCCTTGCAAACTCTGATTATTTGTCGTTGTCCTCTAAAGTAGCGAACCACCAAATTCCATTGAAGTGTTGCAAATGTGAATTCAAGGTGGTATAATTCACAAAAGTAACTACATTTACAATGGTGGTGGGACGCAGAACCCAAAACGAGGGCGGTGTGTGCGGTTGGGCCTATAAGGAGGTAAGGAACATTTCCAAAATGAGAGATGATATTTGAAAGGGGCGAGCCTTGACACGACGCTTAAGCGACACAAATAATTGCAACAAATGACTTGGAGATCATCACACAATGGTAGGTGAATCTCAAAATAGAGCACGAGATGATGACCACACATTGTACATATTTCATCTTGCACATATTTATGAAAATGCTTAGATACCCTCAAAAATACATAAACTTTTTTTTTTTTTATGTAATTAATTATTTTTATTGATTGATTAATTTTAATGATGCTGAGTCAGGATAAAAATAAAGGTGGACGTAATGTAACAGTTTTCCTTAACTTTGTAATTTTTAGTATTAATATGTTGGTTATATAATTAAGATCTCTACTCAGTTTAAGTAAATGCTGAAATGCATTTCAGGATAATAGCTGCCGCTGTGAATGGGGCTGATTTGTAGGTCCACACTTCTTCAAACGGCAGCCGCGCCATAGAGTGTTCGAAGAAAGATTTGGGCTTTCGTAGACTGCGGTGCCGGCGAGGATGATCCGGAATAATGATGAGAACAAGGGCCTTCTGTGGAGGCTTCCAGAGGTAAAATCCAAGGATCTCGGCAAGATTGGGCCTGCTTTCGGAATCGGTGCCGGCTGCGGGTTTGGCGCCGGCTTCGGCCTCTTTGGAGGCGAGTCTTCCTGCGATTTTTTTCACCCTTACTGCATGGATTTTTTTTGTTTTCATGGAATTTATTATGGCGAGTCATCTCGTTTTTGTTGTACTTGTTATTAGGGTTCAGCGAACGTTTCGTTAGCCAACTAGGTGTTAAAATCTTAAACACTCTAGTTTAAGGATGAAATAATGAGAAACATTCCACGATTTGTTTGAGTTTAGAAGACTTTGAATAGACGTGTAGTTGGAAATAGAAATTTTAGCAGGAGTTTGGTTATTAGAAAGGAAATATTTTATGATTTTTGTTGAGTTTGTTTTGATGTTTTGAACTCGTATAACCAAAAAAGCGAACTGCAAAAACCGAAGTGCGTTTCTTCGCATTTCTGAGGTTCCATTGGATGCTTTGGCTTGCCACCTTGAGAGCCTTTAAAAAAATTAAGTCCCTCTTTGATGACAAATTAGATTGCATTATATATGATTTCTTATAATTAATTTGATCTTTGGGTGGTGATTGATGCGCTCATCTAGCGAACTGTTTGGATTAAACGCTAATAGTGCTATTGTTATAACACTGCGAATCTGCATTTCAATGTCATAGCAATATTATTTAACTATTGGCATTATCTATCAAAACAATTTTGTTTAGTTGTCATTTTGCTTAATGATACTCTGATATTTTGTTTTCTTCTCTAATGTTTTCGCCTTGGCCAACTTGGGTGGATTATATGGCACAACAATAGAACTTGGATGTTCTTAACAAAAGCAAAGAGCAGTCCTGGTTGTAGACTACCCTCATATTATTTCTCAGATGTCCAATTCACTAGTAATAGTGTCGCCACCCATAAAAGAAAAATCCCTTCCGCAGGTTAATTGAATCCAAAATTCAAGGCAAAACTACAAAGTTTAGGATGGTGTGCAATAAAATGTAAACAAAGGAAAAAAAAAACATCATAAAAAAGGAAGTCTCCTGGCTTTGTGCGGCATGCATTATGGATCTTCTTTAACTCGGGGTTGTTTGGCCGCACTGTTGATGCATGATTTAATTGCAAGATGGCACTTAGATCCCCAAACTTCTGAAATTCTATTTATAAATATCTGGATTTAATAAATTTTAATTTAACTGATTTTGGCTATAAACTATGATTTTTTTACGTGCATGATATTCTTGAACTTATCTCTTCAAAGTTTATATTTAATCAAGTCTTAAATTTTGTTAGAATTTAACAAGATTTTTGGGATGTTTGGTAACCAGTTTGATTTAAGTCAAGTAGGTTTTACTAAATCCTTTGATTTGTTTTAGTAAAAGATGGAGATGCTAACTTCTAAAACTGTTTGGTGTCCTGATTCGATTAATTTATACATGCCAAACTCTTTGTTTAGTTTGGTGTCCTATTTCGCTAAATTTTTTGTCAAGCACTTTGTTAATATTTGAGGATTTAATTTATAAACATGATTTGATTTATTTTAGCTTGGATTTATTATAAACGCTGAATAAAATTCTGGACTCACACGGATTTACGTAATCTACACTTGATGGCGAATTTAGGCTGCTGATAGATTTATTTTAAACCTAACAACTTGGTAAAATTTATATTTTTGTTAAATTCTGTTGTCAAATAGCCTTTAATATCTATGTATTAAACACTTTTAGGACTTAATACATTCAATATGCATAAATTCTGATTTACAGGAATTGGTAAATTCTATTTAAATCAAACATGTTGCCAAAGAGCCTCTAAAGAATTAGTTATTAATTTTGTATTTCTGGTTAGTTATCTGACATTTGTTAGAGCTTGATAGTTGATATACTGCATAATGAATGTTAAGTGCTCCAAATATATCTCTTGAACTTGATAGGGAGATACTTGTTCAGTGCTGAATTTATATTAGAATGATTGATTGTCAATTTGATAATAATGTTGCTTGCAAATTTTCTTAATTTTTTTATAATATGAGCTAATTTAGTGTTCTAAATGCCAACTAATTCCTACTAGAGGTTTAACAGAGAAGGTGATCTACAATGCTGATTTTGTTGTCAAAATTTTTATGTTTACCTTTTTTTTTTTTCTTGAACAGTTTAATAGAGATTGATTTAACTAACTATGAAAATTTCTTTTCTTTATTTAGGGTGTAGCTTTAGTTGGCCTTTGTTAACTTCTGTATCCCATATAAATGCATTGTCGCTACTGGTGATTATACTCCCATTCATCCTTATAGGCTTGGTTCTTGCAAATTATAAAGCTTGCCCACTTATAAATGTCTGATCAATGTTTATAGTTTTTGTTTTGTTGTTTATCCACTGTTTTATTTTCAAAATTCTTACATATATAGCAGTCAAAATGTTAAATATTACATATCCAGCACCCAAAGTTTAACATTTCCAAAGTGCACGACATAGGCATTTAGAATTAAAAGGTTCTTAGTAGAGTATTCACAAACCGAGCTTGGTTGAGTTGAGCTCGTGTTTGTGTTTGGCTTGTTAACAAATAGTTTAGTTCAAATTTCAATTGAGTTCATTTATAATTAAAAAGTCCTTACCTTCGCATTTCAAGCTCCTTCCCTTTGCATTCCAGATAAACCCATTGTAGGAGGTGTCGTTACCTTTTGTCGCATTTGAAGCTTCTTCTCCTTGGACCTGACAAGCCATCACTTCTTCGGCTCTCCTATGTCGCTTCGATGCGACAACACTATTTTGAGGCTTCTCCTCTCAGACAACACCTCCTTGGACAACGCATCTAAGCTTCTACAACGCATCCTTCAAAGGCTTCTCTTCGACGATGCCTCTTTGGACAGTGCATCCGAGGTTCGACAACGCATCGTCCTCTTTGACGACGCATCAAAGCTCCTACGACGCCTCTTCTTGCTTGCCAATGGCACATCTCTTGTAGCTTAGTGTGGTATAATTTTTGGTTCATGCTTAACTTGAAATTTTCTAATTTGTTCTTTGTGCAAGTTCTTGTGAACCAAGTTTGGGATGCAAGCACTGGTTTGAACCATTTTTGTGCAAATGTTTTTGCATATTATATTATTTATTGTAAGAATGCGTGTTTATGCTTTGAGATTCATAAACAATAAAATTTGTTGACAATTTTCTTTTCTTTATTTATGAAAGATTTTAATCCTTAGTTATTGGATTTATTTATGATAATTTCGTTTGCTCTGAAGATGTTTTTAATATTGTTGATAACAACTATGGAGTAGATGTAGTATATCATTAGAAGCCATTAATTTTATTGATAGAAGTTTTATGCTTATTGCAATTGAGGACGATGCATAGTTTGCTTCTATTATTTTGACAACACTAACTGATTTGATGAGGAAGGTTCTGATAAATATATTGAGTTTGGTTACAAATGATAAAATATAGGGATTTGAGTGGAAAATTGGAACTGCATTTGGATCTATAAAGGAAGCACATGTGGCACTCAAAGAATATGTTATTGCAAATGCATACAATATTATTTTTAGAAGAACGATTTGGTAAGGCTTGGGCAAGGCCTGTTGATGGTTTCCTGTGGGAGGTGTTCATTTCAAAGTTGGGGAAAGAAGATACATTTATTGTGAAAATAGTTAAATATTCACACATGTATTAAATCTCTTACAAATAAACATGTTAACACTGCTTTTGTTTTAAAGTTATTAAAAGATGATAAGAAATGATCTGCACATGAAACTTTCAGTTATTCTAAACAAAGTTAGGGAAATGTATTCATTAAATTTTATTCATGGCCAAGCGAACAGAGCAAGGAGTAAAGCAATCTTGGATTTATTGGGGATTGCCACTTGAAAGGAATTTGCTTAGGCCAATTGATGGCTGCAGTTGGTGTAGATGGAACAATATGATGTATCCAATTGTATTTGCAGTTGTTGAAATAGAGAATAAGGAGTCATGGAGATGGTTTCTTGGTAATTTATTGTATGATATTGGCACAATTAAAGAGTATGGTTGGACATTTATTTCTGATCAACAAAAGGTAAATAATTAAATATTTATTTTTAAAGTATCAATATGAGTTAATATTCGATATTATTTTTGTGTGCTTATGTAATGGCTAGTACCAACTTTGGCTTCATTTGATCCACAATTGAATTATCATTTTTGTGTGCATCATTTATATGGTAACTTTCAGAAGAAGCATAAAGGAAAGAGGCTAAAATGTATTTTGGAAAGCAGCCAAAGCTAATACATTTTATAAGTTGGAAGAAAATATGACAATGATATCTCTTCATAGCATATAGAGGCACATTAGTGGTTGATAATTATTCCTACCAAACACTGGGCTTGACATTCATTATTAAATTAGCCACGTTGTGCTATGCTTTTGAATAATACCTTAGATCATCCAACATTACTCTTATGATGGTGGGACTTTGAGAATATTTAATAATTTATATGATTGAAAGAATTGAAATTTATTTTATGATGTGTATTCAGAGTAATAGAGATAAAATGCTTAAGCATGATGGAATTATTTGCCATAAGATACATAAATTATATTAGAAAAAAAAAGTTCTCGAAAGTGTTTACCCATTTAGTCCAGTGGATTTGCATTTGAAGTAGAGTTGGTAATAACCAATATATTGTCGACTTGGATAAACGTACATGTGGACGTTACAAACAAATGCACCACCATTATGACCTAAGATAGGTTTCAAGAAAATGGCGTGGATGTGGATGAAATTGATAGCTGTAAATTTCAACGCTGAAATATATGCGAGCACAACAAGAGAAATTGTCATGGTAAGCATGCTGAAAAACAAATGTCAAATAAATTAGCGGTATGTAACAATTTTTTTATTTATATTACTATTAGATGTAAAAAATAATTTACAACAAAATAATTTTGATAATTGCAGGTGAAGAGGAGGCACACTGGATTTATGGGGTACCATATAGAGGATTATCAACCTAGCAACCAGTAGATGATTCATTTTTTCATTTTTTGGGAGATATATACTTGGGGAGATATATTTTCTTGTTTTCATAATCCCAAATTCCATGGGAGTAACATTTTATATTTTTGTGACCATTGGTATGCTCCTGAGATGAAAAAAACTTACATTTTTGATGTATTAAAATTTGATTAGTAGATTAATTTTTTTTTTTTTGCACCATGAAAAATTCTGATTAGTAGATTAATTTCCTTAAATTTAATTGATCTATGCTTGTATCTTGGTTGCAATTCTGATTAGTTTTTTATCTTTACTATTTGGAATTTCATCATACATGGATTTTCCTTTTGCTCTTTAGCACTCTTACAAACTCCTCTTGTCATATATTTGAAACTTTCATACATCATCCAACTACCAAGTTTGATACCAACTCCTACTTCTCTTATTTGTGTAAAAATTTTGCTTACCGAACTTTTTTCTTATTCCATCAATTCTCTTAGCTTTTAACTTCTTTTTTGTTTCATTGCACCTACCATGTATATTACTAATTCTCATTGCCACATTCTTGAATTCTTCCAATATGAGCGTTCGTGTAATATGGAGATGGAGTATAAATAAGCCATTGGATTAGTTTTTGTTTGTTTGCACTGTGATAGAACATATTATCATTACATTAACTCTTGGAGTGGCTAGGCCTTGTCGTTTATTCTTTGAATTCTATATATAAATGTGCTATTGTGTTGTATGAGAATGATAATATTTGGAAAAAATATATATTGAGAACATACTGAATTCTTTAAAAGTATGAATGTTGATTAACAAATATTACTAATACTAAGAGTAACTAAATATCAATCACCTTATAATTATCTACTTGTTAGTTCAAGTGCTGGCCTTTTTTTGTTGGCACTCTTCTGGTCAGTTTATCCAATTATTTATTGTGTTAGTATTTTGTAAATGCCATAGGCTATCAAAGGTTAGATTGCCAAAAAGTTGATTGAAAAAATTAAATTTGCAAGGATAAGATGCCCAGGGTTTATAGATTATAGAATAAGTTTATGCTATTCAAATTATGCTAATGGTTGTTAAGATTAAGTTTGATCAATGAATGATTGTTAAGATTAAGTAGCATACTTACTTTTCATACTGATGCAAATTCAAATAGTATTGAATAAATTACTTACTGAAATGATGCTTGTGAATATGTTGATATTTAGTCCCTATAGTTTTCTTAAAATCTTGTTTGAATCATTCTATTTTAATTTTTTATCAAATAAGTTCTTGTAGGGATTAAAATAATTCTCTTATAAATTGTAGGGACTTATTTGATAAAATTTAAACTATTGGGACTAATATGAGACTAATATAAAAGCTTAGGAACTAAATAATTTTTTTTCCTAATGTCTATGTTTATAGTTCATATTTAATAGAGATTCTTACTTACATAGCTCTCCAATTTTTATAATAACATATTTAGCATTGATTCTTTTATATTTACACAAACGTTTTCATATTATATATCCTAAAATTTATAAAATCTTATCTTTACATATGTGTGAAAAGTTAAAGAAAGATAGAATAATAATATTTTATTTTATAAATATTAAAGCTTATGAGGTTTATATATAACTTATAAAGATTTTATTGCTATGCAAGTATCTTATTTAGTAATAACCATTTATATATTTAAATTATAAATAATATTATATTTATAAATTTATAATCATACATTATCAAGCTAAACACACTCGAAATGCTATTATTTGTATCCAGCTGGATAAAGAATTGAGCTTTAAATTTGTGCTTAATTTTAGCTCGTTAGTTTATTGATCGAGCTGAGTTCAAGTTTTTTAATAAGTTGAACAAGAGTTGTTTGCAAACAACGAGCTTTTTTGATAGCCCTTGTTCTTTTATATGTGGAAACAATACTGTCCTATTTGTAAATATTAAAATTTGGGTGTTAATATATATTATTTAAAGATTTTAATGCTATGCATTTAAAGAAGCAATTTTTTTAGTACATTTGTATGGTCTTTTTTCTCAATTTCTATACTAGTACCATATGAAAGTTCATTTTACGCCTTTCTTTTAATTTATTTTGTATGTTTATTACATATATCTGTTTATGTATTTTAGTATTGGTTTTAGGTTTTCAATTGAAATTTTCAACCCTATTTATAAGAAACCCCACTTGCTTTCTAGCAATTCTAAATTAGCATGTAAATTAGGTCTGAAGTTTAGATAGGGCTAAACTTGTGTCTATTACAAGCAGAGGCGTTTATGTAATTCATAGGTAAAATAAGGGAGATTGAAACTGTTTTCTAGACCATCGATATTTTCCATTGCTGTTCATTGATTTGCATGTATAGTAAATTCTTAAATGCTTGTATTTGTGAAATTGTTTATAACTGATGTTTTCAAGTGCGTCTTTTTTTCCCAATTGAACTTGCTGATGCAGGATTAGGGATTGGATTTCCTGGGGTACAGTTTGGTCTTGGAGCCGGTGCTGGATGTGGAATAGGACTTGGCTTTGGTTATGGGATTGGAAAAGGAGTTGCGTATGATGAGAGTCGCAAGTATTCAAATGTTGGAAAGCTGTTTCAGGGATATGGAAATTTTCCATCTCAGTGAGTATTCATTTACTTGGATTGCTGAATCTCTTATGTACAAATTTAGCACCTCTCTCACTTTAATGAATGCAAACAATGTAAGCGAGATAGTGTGTTTATTGTAGGAATGTACAAGTGTTTTATATGAAAATCACCGCTTTCAATCAATTTTTTATTCTGCTTCTTGTTATCCAAATTTACAGGGATCGCATTGATGCTTTAGTAGATGAGCTGGTTATAAATACCAAAAAGTTCATTAAAGCAACCTCGAGAGAGATCGAGAAATGGAGATGAACTCAAAGTTCGTCTTGAGCCTGTTCAAGTTACTACCAAGTTGGCATTCTTTGCTCTGATCTTCAGGTTATTCCATCGTATTAGTAGTTTTTTTTTATTTTTTGGTACTAAGATATTCATGTGTTTCGTCTCTAATGTTTTACCCCATTTTTTAATGCTTTTAGTTTTCAGAACCTTGACTTTCTATTTAGTTAAATGGCATGCGCTCACTTTTTTGGAAATTTGCTTCTTAGACAATAATTCAGAGCTTAAGGATTTAACTGATGAAATGTGAACATGAGGAAGGGTGAGGCAGGTGCTATAAATAAGGGTGGACTTGAATAAGAGAGGAAAATTTGGTACATATCATGTGCGACATGCTGTCTTGGAGGGTAGTGCCCCTGGTTAGAGTCGCCTTAATCTGTCTCCATAAATTAAATTGCTCGAGAGGATTAAGGCGGCCAAAATCATTGCGTTCTTTTTTGTTTTGTTTTTCTTCTCAGGATAATCGTTTTCCCTTGATCTCAATTGATTTTTCTCGCAATGATTTTCTACATAAATATTTTGTGTTCATATACTGCTATTGATTATTTGGTGATTTCTTGTGTTTGCTTATCGTACCCTAAGTAGTGGTATCAAAGCCAACGGGTAATCTCGGTTTAAGTGATTTATGCAATTTGTGGTTCCCGTGAACAGCATTGTGGCTTCTATTATTGTTGATCAGGGTTTATGAGCAGTTGTCTCCCACGGTGCTTCATTTGTGAGTGGGGTCTTGGTTGATGCATAATTCTTGATTGTGTTGAAGCTTTTCTTTTGAAGGGGGGGTTGACAGTTAATGTGATGATGCACTCACATGAGAAGGAGATTTTTGAGATGTGATAGTGCTTTACATTTTGAAATTTATTAAGAGAGTTATTTAAAAATAGCATTTGCTATTAGGGCTGGCAATTTTACATAAATTTGAAACTCAAACGGTTGGCAATTTGACTCGAAATTCGAATTCAAAACATTTTGACTTGACTCGAAATTAGTCGGACTCGAACTCTATTTGACTTGGCTTGAAATTGTTCAGAATTACTCAAATTTGAGTAGAGTTCTAGTCAGATTCAACTCAACAAATTTAATTCGAATCAGGGATGACTCAACTTGAGCCAAATTTGTCCCCGGGAATTAATCTCCCCACAATCTGACAAGCAAGTACATTTAAGCTAATTATCAAATCTTCAATGGAACTAGAAGTAATAAGCCTTCTCCACATAGGGGAGCTATAAAACATTCAATTGTCTTGAAGGGATGTTTATTGACAATATATTTCGTAAGAAAAAGCTTGATTCATATAAAGTTTTCAGTATGGAAGTTCCATCAGATTACTAGATAAAAACTTCTAAACACTTGAGAGATCTCTGATGCCTTACCTCCCTTTTCTACAACTATGCACATATTGTCCCAATTGGACCATATCATATGAGAGCCCTCTCCCTCACCTAGGAAATTTATTGAGCATAATTTTAATACTATTAAGAATCTGTTTAGTGGGTTGTGATATATCCATCAATTAGAATGGAATGGCTTTCAAGACATGATTAGTGAGAATAATCTACCCACTTGCAGAAAGAAAATTATTTTCCAAAGTAACAATGTAGTTGTAAATCTTGTCATTCAAAAACTATGATTCTTATTTTTTTAGTTGTAAAGATAGTCATCTCCAAGTAGTTAAAAGGAAGCTTAGCACATTCAAAACCAAGACTTGTCTATAAGGATTCTTTTCTTTTGTTGAATCTTAATGTGTAGTATCTTGCTTGGAAAAGCAATTCAGGCTTGAATAACGCCTTGACAATCTCATTCAATTCAAGAATTGATTAAAGGCAAAATAATAGAACAATGTAATAGTAAGCAATGCAATCTAACTCCAGAGAAATATATCACACAATCACTCGAAATATCAGAGGATCAAATGAATCAAAATTTTTCCTGCACAGTTGAGAAACTCAAACTACTATTAATATAAGAACCATTCTCTAACAAGTCTTTAGAATATCATAAAGGCAGTAATAAAAAATTCCCTCCAGCTTTTAAGATCATTTGCAGTTTCTAAAGTTCTTTAGACAGAAAATTGATTGACCGCATGTTCCAGAACGCAAAGGAGAAAAGGAACCAATGATGACTAATATCATTAGCAAATCAAATGAAGCAACGATAAATAAATAGACCAGAATTGGTAATATCACGCGCCAGTAAGCCACCAACATGTCAATCGGATCGAAGGTGATCTAAAACAACCATAAATAATACCCTCCATTTTTTGATATTGTCAAGCTCTCCTTATCAAGTAGTAACCAGAAATTTTAAGTTTTGATTTAGGAAGGTAAAGCAGTGTAAAGTAATGCCCCCCATACAAAAAAAAAAGGCCAATGTATAATCACATTTGTACTCATTTGAAACTTCTTTTTTATTTCTTTCTATCCAAATCCAATTGTAAGAAGCATTAATATTTTTCTCCATTTCTTGAGTTTTTGAGTTGGAGTCCAAAATTTAAAAGAAAATGTTGCTTGTAAGTATAAAAATACAATACATTTATAAAAAATTAATATTTTTTCATTTTCATGAATGATTGAAAAATAAAATATCTAATATTTTTATTAATCAATATTTAATACATATCATATATTATTTGAGTTTTGCTATTAGCTATTGAGGTATGTTAAAAAAGAGATTGATATAGTATATTTTTATTTATTTATGTAGAAAAAGAAAAAATTCTAAAATTTTGAATAGTCCAATGATATTATTTTTTGGGCATTATATTATTCTTATATTATTTATGAGTGAAGTTAATTTTTAAGCTAAAGTCAAAATTACATCATATGATGCCATTTTTATTTCAAGATTATATTATTGATAATAGTTTATAAAACTAAAAGAGTAACCATGAGACCTAGTTGTAAGCTATCTCATATTTTCTCAAAATTAATTGAAAGACCTGCGAACACAATTGACAGTAAGATTACATGCATGAGATCTTTGATTAAATATAGCATTTTGAAAGAAACAGAAAGCTCATTAACAGCCAGTGCAGATATCTTGCTTGCACGAACTTTAGTCCCAAGAGAAGCCCTCAATTTAGCAATAGCTTGAAACAATCAAGCTCTCATTCATGGGCTGATTAGATTCTGAATAGTTTGGATGACATCAATCTCTCTCCAATGGTGGTGATGTACACTCCAAATGTCTGTAATTATATAAAATACAAATACTAAATTGAGATACTAAATAGAATGAATGGATGAATGCAAAATTTTATTTTATATTGTATGGCTGCGTGAATGAATTTTTATTTATTTATTTGTAACTATCTCATTTGAATGCCTAGTAAGGTCTTACTATTCAATGAGGATAATATTAGTTTAATTTTTACTAACCTAAAATCAAAACATCATAGATCAACCCATGTAGAAGACAATAAGAGTATGACAATTGACTTCATTATGCAAAACATCACAGATCAACCCAAGAAGAAGACAACAATATATATTTATCAATTAAAATAATGAAGTCTATTTAAGGCAACTAAGTCCAACAAAGCTTCAAATTCAAGATTCTCTATTTCTTTTCCTCAACTCTTCCCTTTGCGTGACCTTCAATGTTTGAAACAACTTCCTTATTTCTTTGAATTCTCAAACCCAACAACACTTTAAAGAAGGTTGTAAGGCTGAGACCAAACTTTGGGTTTAGGCCAGGGCTAGCCTAACTTGTAACAATAAAACTCTTAAGTACCAATATATTATTAAGTTTAGCCTTAATGGCATCATAATTTTATCCTCATAAAATAAATTTTTAGCATGTCACCCATCTTGGGAGTGATCCAAACTTGAGCATACTTAATTTTAGAGTTATTATCAGAAACTCTGTAATCTAAAATTTCACATCGATGTTTAAGAGTTCCCTTAACTTCACTTAAGTGGATTTGACAATCTCCCCAACTTAAGCAAATGATTCTCCAGTCAATATCTACACACAGATCTAAGAACCACCTATTAGGTAGATAAGAATAGAAGTGGCCAATATAGGCTCTAGAGATACCCCTAACCATGAAGTACCTTAACCTATCATAAGTTCAAAAGGTGACTCCCACATAGTATTACTTTGCCCTACATGGCACTTAGATCATATCTAACACTAAATGGCCTTCTCTAACACTAATTGTAATAAACAAAACTACAAAACTCGTACACCAATTTTTGTATACTTTTCCTTTAATGATCTCACAATTTTATTTTCAAAAGATAAATTTTTAGCAGATCACTCATCTCAGGAGTGTTCCTAACTTAAGCACACTTAGCTTTACTTAAGGGGATCTCACATAACCACTGTTAAGCCTACATTTCTCAACATTCTAGTGCGTCAATTATAATTTAATCTCTTAATATATGATCAATTTGACTTCCATTTCTTTCTCATTTAAGAATCCAATTAAGAAAATACTGACATATGTAGACTTAGGTGAGGTGCTGTAGCGCCATATCCCGTCGCCACGCCAAAAGGGTTAACAATTGGCGGCGGAACGGTGCACTACTCGGGAAGAACAGCTGAATCTTCCTGAATAATCACTGAATAATGAGCTGCTTGACTAATCTTTAAGATAAGCGTAAAGCCTTATCTTAAGTATTAGACAATATAGTATATACATTAGATTATGAGTGGAATATGAGTAATCCAATATATATATATATATATATATAAGTATAATAATATTTTCAGTATACTGATCATATCACAATACTAAGTATAAGTAGCAGTAAACACAAAGTGCGGAAGCTAAAGCAAACATCCATATCATTTATAACAGAAAATAATAAATCATTCATCTCAGAAAAGAAAAGAAAAGATTATCCAAAGTTATTACAAATAGTTTACTTGAATGAAAATACAGTAAATAGTCTAGTGACTGAACTGAAAGTAAACTAATGTATAAAGATAAATACTGATATAGAGTCCTCTAGTGCTCCACAAACTCCTCCTGGATTTTCTGTGACGTCTCATGAACTAGCTCCATAGGCTGCTCTAGATCTAGCAAATTACTAGATCTCAAAAGTACCATGTGTTAGACAACGAGTCTAACACATCTAAAACTACTATAAACAGTTATAATTATATAAGGTTTAACATTTAAGCAATTAAAAAAACTATAGAAAATTACTAAAATAGCTGAAAAGTATAAAACTGTGCAAAGCTGAAACGTGAAGCAAAATAGTGGCTGAAAGACTTAAGTACTGAAAACCGAAATCAGTAAAGAAGATGAAACTAAATAAAAGCTGAAATAAAACTGTGATATATGTCACTGAATATGCATTTGATTATGCCACTGATTTATGCTGTCACCATGCATTTGGTGTTTTATTCACCCCAAGGAATCCTAATATCCATGATGCATGCTGTATCCCGTAAGTCCTAGTCAAATTGATGCATGCTGCATCCCATAGTTCACAATGCTTTTTGATTCTTATACTTATGAAATTCATGTCAAATGCTTTCAAATCAACATGATTTTTAAATCATCAAAAACTAGAAATCAATTCAAAATCAAGTAATTATTATATTCGTCTCCATCGTGCATAATTCATCTAAATGAATTCTGACTCTTAATTCGAATCCATTGAATGGTATTAGTTAAGATTATACCTAAACTTATCAAATGAAGAGGTTGTATACACATAGTTGGTATGTTTCTAAGAAAAGTGGGTTTAACTCTTAGTTTGTTTAACTGCACTTATTGAAATACATGATGATAAGGGGCAGAACCCTGTCACAATTTACTCTTTCAAACTAAATTGTTAAATACCATAGTTAAAAGTATACTAATAGCATCCTAAGGAAGGTGACTTGAAACATTTAGTTTGTTTTACTGCATTTATCGAAACACATGATGATAAGGGGCAGAACCCGATCAAAATTTATTCATTCAAGCTAAGTATTCAATCCCATACTTATAACACTTTTGGACTTGGGATGTTTATCCTAAGCTAAACTGTACTTATCTAATTACCTAAGATAAGACCGACACTCTATAGTTATATTCAGGGTAAATCAACCAACTCCATTTTTGACTGAAATAAATCAGTTCTATGGATATACACTAACACCTCCAACTGATAGTTCTATTGATTCTAATAATTCTATTTAATAATCATGGAATAATAAACTAATGAATCCACACTCCATTGTGGTGAATCATACACAAGAGTTTCATGGGTGTGACATAAAAGTCACTTAAATTAGGTAAACCACCTAATTTAAGCTCAATCTATAGTTCATTAAGTTATTATTACTACAAAAATAGAAGCTCAATTATCTAAGGTTTAAAAGGCTCATCTAAAGGCCTACCTCAATGCATATTCAATAAGATATCTCCTACCTTAATGCTTTCCTTATTTTAAGGCATAAAATGCTTGCCTTAAGAGGTTAAAAACTTTTAATCACAACCCTTAGCTTTCTACCCTAAGATTTGACCATAAGTTCATACCTTGAAAGTTTATCTATTAATAAGGTCTAACAATTATTAATTTAAAATACTAGATTTTAATCTTAAGATCTAAGCACAAAAATATACAATAATTCAAGCTAAAAGGATTTTATTAAACATACAAGCCTTAATACATTGAGTTTGATTATACAAATCAGATGGGTAAAACTCATTTGATCTCAACTTATACTATAATCATGGGGTATAATCATATAACTTATTATGAATTGATCATGTATAAATTATTATCATTTTACAATTTAGTTTATGCTAATAGTATTTCTTAAGAGAAAATCAAAGATCTAAAGATCAAATTCAGATGATCAATCATATGAATTTATTGAACCTCAATACATCTAATTTAATAGTTTAAGATCAATGTCAAATTAAGGAGCATTGTTGGAATCATACAAGTTCCTTAAGTATTTGAATCAGATAATTTATTTAAGATGATTAAGGTTTGGGTCTTAATCCAGACAAGTTAGGGTTTAACTCCTAACTTGACCAAACCAAGACTATTTGCTTGGTTATTGGTCAATGGTAAAATATGAGAGTTTATTGCGTATTATTGATGTCCAAAATCAGGATTTAATCAATTATTGTTTTGTTTAATCATTTCTTAAGAATCTTTAAGGTTTAAGGTTGATCAATGTCAAATCAATTATTTAAGGTTTCTAAATTAAAGTTTAAATTCTCTAACATGCATACTATAGTTATTGAAGCATATATAAATTAAATTAAGCAAAACATAAAGTAATTAAATCTAAACATTACATTAATTACTATTTGGCACAAAATATTCAAGTAAATCTTTTAGGAAATTAGAAAATGTCATTTAGGACAAGAGGTAGATTTCAAATTCAAAATCACCTATACATTTACACAATGCATGATTCTACTAAATCCAATTTTTATTTTAGTATATTTTTGTATTATTAGGGTTACGGAGTCATGAAAATACGAAAAATATCAAATTTGGGTAAAACTGGGCAGTTCTGCGTGCTAAGGCGCGCTGGAGCGCCTCCTGGCCGAGAGCCAGGAGCTACGGCGCGATGGAGCGCTTTCTGGCCGAGAGCCAGACGCACGTGTAACAACCGAAGTTGTTACCTTAGTCAATTAGGATTAATCTCGGTCCTAATCTTAATCCTAAGTACTAATTAAGTCATTAGGAGCTAATCTCTAAGACCTAGTCTAAATCAGGAGTCAAATGGATCAAATCCTAATTTCTGGAAAATCCAGAAACCCTAGAATTTGACCTAATTAAATAGACCTCCGATCAAAAAATGGACTCTGCCATTTCGCTCATTGCCCCCAAATTAGCTAGGGGTGATGTTTTCGGGTCAATCAGAAGTCGTCAAAATTTTGATAAATATTTTAATAATATTTAAATACCCAAAAAATTGGAAAATCAAAATACCAATCGGATCGAAAATCCGATCTCGCCGTTGCGTTTCTCGCCCCTCAATTAGCTAAGGGTGAGTAGTTGAGAATTTTTGAGGATCAATAAATAGCTAAATTTTAATTAGGAATTTTTTTAAAAATAATAATATTATTTAATTAACCAGCCATCAGATCTAACGACAGATCTGAGCCGTTCGATCGGCTCGATCGAACGGCACGCGGGTCGTCTTCCCTGACCCCCACTACGTGCGAGCCACGCGGCGACTCGCCGCAGATCTCGCCAATCGGGGGCTCCTCCGCCCTCGTCGCCTCCGCCCTAAGCGTCCATAAGGCTCCGCTTGCGCCCGGGGCAGTCGAGCTAGCAAAAGTAGGACCTAAAGAGCCGCGGATTGTCCCGATCTAGCCATCAATCACCCGGCACCGTTCATCCAAGGTACTCCCCGAACCTCTGATTATGCATTATATCATTGATTGTTAGTTCTCATGCTTATTCCATACCTCATATTAGGATTTAGACGGATCCGATCGTCCATAGGTCAACCCGAGCGAACGGATTTTGCGATCGAGGTGCAGTGCATACCGTTATCTCCTCTTCTCGCCGAGTCGGTCCCCCTAGGTTTTAGATCTGCCATCGATCCAAGCCCCCTCACGCGGTGGTTCACTCGCCGTCGGGTAGGCCTCGGCAAGGCCTATCCATTGTCGTGCGGGTCGACCTCCGGCAGTGACCGGAGGGCCTGCATTAGGGCTAATCTAGGTTGCCGCTTCGGGGATCCATCGAGGAAGCCAGGTCCCGTCTCGGGTCGGGCTGGGTCAGGCGCGACCCGGAGGGGCCTCTCGGGCTGTCGCTTCGCGGACCGCGCTCCAGGCCGCGTGGCACGCGCTCATTGGGTCGTGGCCTGCCCGCATCAGCAAGCCAGCGCGCGTGGGGCCCACTGCCAGCGTTCGCCCACCACGTGCTGCCACGTGGTTTTGTGGGCCCGCCCGCAGATGCCCCGGCCAGCCCTGGGTCGCCGTCCTCTCTCCTGCAGAATAATTAAATAAAATATAAATAAATATATATATATATATATATACATAATCAGAAACTTTAGAATAACTATATATATATATATATATATATATATATATATATATATATATATATATATATATATATACATATATAACAGAAACTTTAGGATTTGAAACATGCATATATATCTATGTCAAAACAAAAAACTTTAGGAGTTAATTAATTAAAGGAAGTTAATGATTAACAATAATTAATTTGAGAATTAATTAATCAATTAACAGTGAGGATTAATAAAACTAATTAATATTAATTTATTAATATACTAATCAAATTAATAGATTAATTAGGATAATAATTAGATAATAAAAACAGTAAATACAATTAAGAAATTTATTAGGCTTAATTAATAAGGATTAATTAACAATTAAAATAGAAATATTAATACAATTACAATATTTAGATAGATTAATTATTAATTAATTAATAATTAAGATTAATTAATTACAGATTAGTAATAATTAATTAATTAATTAATTAATACAAAAATATATTTAATCTTAGGAATGAACATTAAATTAATAAAAATTGAATAAATAAATAATAAATAATATAAATTGTATTTTTGAATAGTAATTAAATTAATTAAAATTAAATAAAACTTAAAAGTTTAATAACTTTTTGTAGGATGATCCAAACATAGTCAATATAGATCTTATTTTACTCAGAAAAATAAAAGGGATCAAATGGCGTAATGCAAAAATTAGTATTGGGGTACGCATAACGTAGTAACATTTTAGGGCCTATTTAAACCCCCATAACTTTTAACCTAGTCATTCAAATATAGTCAATATAGGTCTTAAAATACTCAGGAGAATAGTTCCATCACTGTGGTATTAGTTTTTCCATGTGAACATCACGATAAAAAGTCAACCCTGTACCTTATAGTTGACTTTAGGGAAAAATGACCAAAATACCCCTATAATTCAATTGACCATAACTTGGTCAATTCAACTCCAAATTCAGAAATTCAAAGTGCTAACCAGCTTAGAATTTCAATGTAATCAATAAACTGAAATAATATTTAGGATCTGAACTCTAGAAATTTAGTAAATGACCAAAATATCTATAATCTTAGTTAGATCATAACTTAACCATTTGAGATCCAAATTAGGTTTACTCCCTATCAACATGCTCAGTATATTATAGGGAAGCTATAGAAACCAAGTTTACTGAAATTGAACTTCAAATGGAAAATTTTGGTTTTTCTCACCCATTGACCGACCTAAAATTACTGAATTGCCCTTGGAAATTAAAATAGCCATAACTTAATCATCTGACCTCAGAATGCAGTGTTCTTGGACTCTATGGAATCCTTGTACAGTAACCTACAATAAATTATATAAGAAGTTAGGTTTCATTAGAGTGAAAATTACTGAAATGCCCTTAAGTCAAAAACCTTAGTTTGGACGTGTAGGACCTGTTTTTCATCCAAATTACGTGTACTTACTGTCTATCTTTAATTTAGACAGTAAGGGATCATGTGACACTAAGAAACTTCAATTTGGACCATTAATAAAAAGTTGACTTTTTGGACCTTTAAGTAGGGGCAAAATAGCATTTTGCCCAAAAATTTAGGTTAAGTGTTCTTAACCTCTAAGTTGTCTTTTAATTCACTAAAATCAATATTATAACTATATTAGAGTCAATTAAGTGAGTAAATCAACTATTAGGTCAAAATGATAAAATTCAAAAAAAAATTTTTCTCTAAGTCCTTTCGTTAGGATCTTTCACCTCACATTAGGACTATTCTTAAGATTAGGAATAGATCATAAGTTAGACTTCATTCATTAGATAAGTGGGTTATACAAATGAATGAATCCTTGGTTTTATTAGTTTATAGACTTTTCTTTTCTTTTACAACTTATTTCGATTATTTTATCTTTTAATCCTAAATTCAGGATAGGAGATTCATCCTATTAAGTTTGATTTGCTTAATAGGACTTGCTTTAATTAGTAGATCACTTTTAGAATGAAACCTAGATCTTAGGTCTTATCCTTTGGGTTATGTGATTAAGCCCAATCGCGTGGTGTTTAATCCATAACCTATAGCTTAGAAGATGTTGATCAGATTTTAGATAGAGCACCTAAATTCATAAAACTAGGATGTATGATTCATTGATTTGAACTTGTAGTAATATTTGATTGAATTAGATTAGAACCTGATCAGTTCTAATCCTTTTAAACTTATAAGGACGAGCTTCTAAGTTACACTCGATAGTAGGAATTGGAGATCCTGAACTTGTGTTCTTGGAATAGTTAGAATGGTTTAATTAGAAAACAAATGATATCACTATGTTTAGTAGAGTCCCTTGTTTACTTTAATATTTTGTGCTATGCATTCCTTGATATTTGTGCCATATTTTCTTGAGCATATCATATAAGACTTTGATGCATAAATAAAATTTTAGAAAAATATGAAGACTCCTTAGATTCCTTGTGAAAATATTAAAATAAATGATTAAAGATACAATTGTATGTGTTAGAGCTGCCTCTCAGTTATGTCTTCTGCCTAGTTTTCTTGTTCATGCTAGGAGAAGACTATGTTTATATTTTCTGCCTAGTCTCCTTGATGATGCTAGGAGAAAATTTGTTATGTGTTTTCTGCCTATGCCTCCTTGTATGACGCTAGGAGAAAACCCTATATCCTGCCTAGTCTCCTTGATGACGTTAGGAGTATATAGTTTTGCGCCTTAGCCTCCTTGTTGATGCTAAGATCCTTTTGATATTCAGTGGGCTAGATTAGCTCTTTTCTGTATGACAGTTAGTACACGGATGTTCATACATAGTATTGATGTTTTGTATATGCTTTAGTATTTTCATTTCAGTTAGCTATTCCTTTGTTCTGCTTATATATATTTTAAGATGTTAGATTTATTATTACTATTTATATATATTATTGTTGAGTTTTATTTGTTTAACTTGCATAATTCTTATGATCACCTGCATGTTTATGATGTAATATTTTCTTTCAGTACTTGTTCAGTTACTTATACCTATATGCACTATCTTATTTAGCCTACATTTGAGGCATATCTTAGCCTTCTTTTTGCTTAAATTATAAATGTTGTTTATAACTTTTTCCTCTATTTTGTCATGCTAGTTGCTTACTTATTTGATATATATGTTGCTTAGAAAATATTAAATGATGGTATTACAAAGCACATAAAACATATCAACTTAAAATATACTTAGATAATTGTCTAACACAAGATTTTCTCTTTTGTTCTTGGCTGGGGCCCTACATTATGAAACTGACAATGGCAGATCCATATCAGATAGAAGATCAGGTGCCAGAGGAGGTGCCTTATCTAGAGGAGGAGCCGTTAGAGGGAGCTACTGCTTAGTTTCTTATAAGTGAGAATGAGAGGATTTATTTGCTTTAATTACTTAAACTTTAATATGATGTAATAATACAGGTACCCATGACTGTGTGTTTTGGATTACTATGCTATTTATTCTGAGTTATATTTCATGCTATTCATATTGTGATGCTTGGATGTCTCTTATTTAAATTGTTTCCGCACTCTGTATAAAATTCTTATAAAGTTACTGAATATTTAATTCTGTGCTTACTCATTCCCTTATTAGGTGGATTGTGGATTTCATTCTAATCCAATAATAAGTGAAGGGTTAGTTAGAGTGACACTCCACCCCTTAGCTTAATCTTGTGGATTAAGGGGTGGGGCACCATAGTTAGTATCAGAGAATTCCATAAGGTGTTAGATTAGAATTTGCATTCTTATCTACATAATGGAAGATTCTTCTGACAATCCAATCACTATATTAGGAATATTGGAGTCATATCCAAGACACCACAATATCATGAGCTCAGAATAATAAGAGTATAAAAATAAAAAATGCTGTCACGGTACTAGAACTTAAATAAGTAGAAACTTAGGATAACTGAGTAACTAAGTAACATGAATGAAACAATTATAAATCTTATTGGATCAAACCTAAGTATAATATGTAACTAACTAATTTAAATTAAAACCTTCAATAAGGTTTACAAGATCAAGAACTTAAGATGTTAAGACTTAACTTTCATACTAAGACATATGAATCCCTATAAGGCTTTAAATCAACAAACAGGTCTTAAAACACTTTTAAGTAGTTACCTTCTACTTTCTAAATTTTGTCTCCGTAAAAAAGAATAATAACAGCACAACCTACTTTTAAGAATCATTAAGGCTAATAATATTTCTCTAAAGAGTTTACAACTTGTTAAAACATTAGAGTATCAATAGACAGTAGGCTGAAGTGAAAGCACCAGATTGGGAGACCATCCATTGTATTAAGTTGCTACTAGTATCTATGACTTCTAGCTCACTAATGCTTTCCATCCCACAATTCGAGGTAGAAACCCGACATAATGTATTATGAAGAAGAGAATCATGTGATAATACCTACATTGACTTTCATCGTGCCATTGACAAACTATATTGAATAAAGTATTCCAGTAAATGGCTACCTACTGTACCTCTTACGCCAACCACTTTATGATTAATAAAGTGCAAATCAATCTTATGTAATTCTTCTTAGATTATGACACCTTGTCGCTTCTACAACTCAGATTAAGCTATGGATCCTGGATCATCTCCTTCTTCTGCCGTCTCTAACAGCTCCTCAACTGAGGCCACCACACTACTGGAGATAATAAGGGTCTTGGTCAACACTCAGGCCAAGCTATTCGAGGGAATGGAGAGAATAATAATCGCACTTGCCAATTAGAATCCGCTCCCGTCATCAGTAGCCCCACCTAATGACCCATATAATAGCTGTACAAAGCCCCATCCTAATGGAAGGTGCTACCATGGCATGGGATGCTGCTATACTTGTGGTCGACATGGTCACTACTTTCAACACTGCATATGCAATAGGACCATTGATGGTGCTCGCATTGACCATTCTAAGCACCCTCAGACTGCAGCATCGAATCGAAAGAGGAAGCTGGCCAACACACCTCAACCTATTTTAGCTAGGCCTCCACAAAGACAGAAATACCACAATGGGCCTGCAAGAGCCTACATCCTTGCACCACTAGGTGTGGCCAGGGACAACGCTGTTGTTTCAGGTACACATATTCAATCGCCTAATTATTTTCATCATTTAAGTTTTATCATCGCTTCATTATTAATTCTTATTCTTAATCACCCTTTAATCTTACTTATGAATCTAATACTATATTAGGATGTCATATTGTTGATTGGACAATTTCTCATTCCTAGCTTAGCTAATCAAACCTTAGGATCTAAGCCATGCTTTTGTGACTCATAACAATAATTCTTTTACTGAGTAGTAACTTACCCAGTTGGGTAAATGACCTCTCACTCCTTAGGTGTAAAATACCAAAAAATTCCATTTCAAACTGTTTATTAATATATAAATAATATTGACTTCAGATTGAAAATTTGACTCCGCCATTGTGTTCACCACCCCCAAATTAGCTAGGGGTGAAGTTTTGAACGCATTTAGAAATCGTAAAATTTTAGACAAATATTTTAATATTATTTAAATACCTGAAAATTCGAGTAATTAAATACTCGTCAAATCAAAAATCCGAGTGCGCCATTGTGTTCTGAAGGTCTCAATTTGTTAGGAGCGATATTTTTAAAATTTTTTTAAAATAATTATTAAAATTAAATTTAAATAATTAAATTGAATTAAATAATCATTATTTAAGTAATAAACGGCGCCAAAGAAACGCCGTTCACTTAAAGAAGCGCCGTTACTTTCTGCCGTCATCCTTAAGGACCTTTTGATCGGATCATTAGGATCCGATCCAACGGCAGGCGCGTCGTCTTCCTTGCGAAGCCACGCGTATCGCAAGCAGACGCGCGTGGCGACCCTTCCTGCACGCGGCGAGCTCCCCTTTTCTTACGAAACTCCTTTATCTTCTCTTAATTCCATTCGAATCTAAGTCAATTTCATTGCTACTCTATCTGGAAGAATCTTCATTGCAAATTAGAGGAACTCTGCAACGATTCTTAATTTCGATCAACCATAACCTGAAATTCTGATTTAGGTACTGCATTCCTATATCTCTATATTCAATTATTCTGCTTTCAAACGATTATTAAGTAAATGATAATGTAGTAGTAATATGATTATAAATCAATTTATACCCTAAATTTTCGAATTTACTTCATTTCGATTTCGATTTGATTAATCTTCATTGCCTACTCTAAGTGTTTCAATGCGTCCGTTTCTAACTTAGAACTCTTATGAGTTGTATCGATCGCCATTTTTGGCGATCTATCATTAGCATCCTACAATTTTACTATAAAACTCTCACCTGAGTAAATCTAGGGCATCATGTTTAAGATCAATACAAGAAGTCTAGGTCAGAGTTATTGATCTCTTATAGCAAGTATGATCGCTGGCGTCCATTTGAGATGCAGTTTGAGCTCTGAAAATCTCTGTGCACCGCGCGGATCAAAGCCCTAGCTTTTCCTCATCGCTGCCGAGAAGACGATGTCCCGCCTTCGATTTTGGGTCGGGCCGGGTCGACCCGGGCCCGACCCATCTCCACGGACTTTTTTGTCCTTTTCTTCATATTCAAGTACGCGGGCCCCGCGTACAGTGGTCAAACCAATCCCGCGAGGACACGTGTCTCGCGGGACAGGCTTTGACAGGCTACTCAACTCCGGTGGGACCCACTCACCTGATCCAGCCAATAAAATCGCGCCACGTGGATGGAGAGGGACCCACCGGCTGTCAAATTCCTGCAAAATAAAATATTTAATTATAAAAATAATAATTATAGATAATTCAAATATATATAAAAAATAAATAAATAATATATATATATATATAATAATAATTAAACAGAATAATAATAAATTTTAATACATTTAAATCTTATAATAAATATTAAATTGATAACATTTTAAATTTAATAAATATATTTAACACATAAATTAAAACAGATAATACATTTAATTAATTTAATAATTAAAATAATATATACAGTAAACTAATAATTAAAAGATAAAAGTAAATAATAATTTATAAATAATATAAAAACTGTAACATTAAATATAAAATAGATTAAGAAAATTAAAATAAACAGTAATATTAATAAAACAATAAAAATTTAATATATAAGAGTAATTAATTAATAAATAATCAAAATATAACTTACAAAATACTTAACCAAATTATACAAATAAATATATCAAATTTATCAGAAAATTTAAAGAATAATTTAGAAATATTAATTTTACTGTTAAAAATTTAACTAATCACAATTAGGAACCAATCCTAATTAAGCCTTTAAACCTAAAAAATTTCAAATAGCCAAAAATAAGTCAATTTAACTCCAAATTAGGTGATCCAAATATCCAATTAGATTAGAAAATCCTAATTTACAATAAACTGCAAAAATATTTAGGATCCAATGTTTAGATCTCCTAATTAACCCTAATCACTCTAAAACTTGATTAGTGAATATTAGCAATTATAATAATCCAAATTAAGTAATTTTAGTTTTAAATAATTTATAAAGTAAATTAGAACCTAAATATATAATTAGTTTAATAATTTTGTAACTAAATTCACTAATCACTCACTAATTACATTTAACTCCAATTATTAACCCTAGAAATTAGATTGGCTGTAACTTAGCTAATTTATATCAGAATTGAATAATTTCAAGTTCAATAAAAACCTTAAAACATAATTTACATTAAAATAACATAAATTTTATATTATGAGTAAAATTAATAAAATGCCCTTATAAGGTCAAATTCCCAATTTGACCTTATAAGGCATAATAATTAAATAACTTAATAAATCAAAATAAACAAATATTCTTTTCATTTTAAGAAATCTAATATAAAACAATAAATTAATAAATTTCATTATTTTTAGCAGATCAAAGAAATTGAAACTGGTTGATTTTATCAAAACAGTCAGGTACGTAAATCTACTTATAAGTTTCATTTCAGTATTCTTATATTTGAGCCATTTTCCAATTGAATATTATTTACACTACTTACCGCTTTATAATTTGCAAAAAGAATGATATTGAATAGCATGTAACAAAAAGTTGAAACAATGAATATATTATTGTGGTGTTTGTCTTTGGAGGGAGAAACGCAACACTGAGAATCTGTACAGATTGGGCCAGCTAGCAGCCCCTGGGAGTTATATGGAGGGATTTAGCCTCTTGTAGGAAGTAGGCAATCCAGAGGAAAGGCACACCAAGAATTATTATTAAGTAAGCTACCGACGGGTGGCGAGATAAGCTTCATACAGATTATGCCTATGGGTTTACCCATTTGGGCTCAGGAGTCTTCGGACTCACCTTATTGTTACAAGTGCTTTCAATAAAATTTATTTCATATATGTCGATTTTCACAGCTATTTTGCAGGGCAGAAATTGCTTACTTTACTTGCAGTTTTATTTTCAGTCATTTTCATATATGATTTATACCTATTATAGGATGCTAGATTTATTCTTATAAGAACAATTTGCGTACTCCTACCTGACTGGTAAATTGAATTTTTCAGGTTTTGATAATTAAAAGAATTTAGAAGATCTGCCAAATTAAAAAGAAGAAGAATTTAAAGAAGCAAGAAGAATGTAGATTTTTCTTATTTCATATATTGTGTATTTCAAACTGTTGTAACTTTTCATATATATTTTTGGCTCTATGTATAAAAGGACTGTGAATTATTATTTTATTTTATTATGTCCTTTTTAAATCATAAAAATGTATATATATTTTTCATTTGAGATGAATTGTTCTTTAAAGACTCTCGAACTTCGATCCCCGGTCGCCACAGAAATTGGTATCAGAGCGAAGTTTGAGACTATTTAAGAAATAATTCATAAAAAGAGCCAACTATATGAATATAGTTATTAAGTTATTAGAAGTTAGATTTTTAAGTTGGGGAGCCAACTAAGTATAATTTATTATTTCCCAGATTATGGATAGTCAAAACAACAATAACAATCAATCACAGGAGGAAAATGTTCCTCAAAACACTCCTAGTCACAACGAGACTATTTCACCTAATGTTGAAGCAGTCTATCCTTTTGATCATAGTGGAGCAAATCAGATGCTCCAGTTCATGAATATGATGAGTCAATTCATGAATAGTCAACAAATCCAGAACCCTCATCCTATTCAGAGAAAAGCAGTAAATGAGGACATACAAATATTTCTTAAACTTCAGCCACCCAGATTTAATGGCAAAGCAACTCCTTACCAAGCTGAGGAATGGATTCAAAGGATAGAAAAAGAGTTTAAATGTGCTAAGAGCTCAGAAGACCAGAAGGTATCTCTAGCTACTTATCTTCTGACGGAAGCTGCTGAGAAGTGGTGGAAGACAACCAAGAACATCAGATTCCAGAATAGATCAGAAGAAGAAATCCAATGGGAGGAATTTACGAAAGCATTTTTAGGCAAATATGTGCCTCAGTCTGCCAGACAGACAATGAGAAAAGAACTACTAAACTTGAAACAAGGAAGTCGCACAGTGACATAATATGAGGAAGAGTTCACTCGTCTAGCCAGCTTTGCCCCAGAAATGGTTACTACTGAAGAAGTCAGATGCCATCTATTCCTTAATGGATTAAGAAACAACTTTCAACATATCCTAACACCTCTTCAGATTTTAAACTTTGCTCAACTAGTAGAAAAAGCCAAGCTTATGGAAGCTCAAGAAGAGTAGTACTCCTCCAGAATGAAAAGACTAGCATTCTCCCCCCATTTTAAATCCAAGAGACAACAATTCTCTAGACCTCAAGGAAAAGTGTATAATATTCAAGGTAACTCAAGTAGACCCTCTCCAAGAACACCAAACACTTGCAAGTTTTGTGGAAGAATTCATAGTACAGATAAATGCTTCACCGGTGAAGGTCAATGCCACCGGTGTGGAAGGACGAACCATTCCATAAAATTCTGTCGTGCCACTTATACAGTCAATGGATATCAAATCCCAAATCAAGGAAAATCAGTTATAAAGAATCAAGGAAGACCACCAGTAAATCAACAAAGCAATATTGCATCTTCCAGTAATCCAAGAAACAATCAAGCTCAAGCTAGAATATTCAATCTATCTCAAGAAAAGGCAAAAGAAGAACCTGATGTGGTTATAGGTACAATTTTATTATTTCAATACCCATGTTCAGTTCTTTTTGATTCTGGAGCTACGCATTCTTTTATTGCGTTAAAAATAGTTCAACAATATTCATTACCAGTAGAACAACTTTCATCAGCACTTAAAGTTAATCTACCATCAGGAGAGTTCTTAGAAACAAACATCTTCTGTAATTGCAATATTGATATAAATGGAAATTCTTGGGAAGCTAAACTCACTATCACCCCTATAACTAGTTTTGATATTATTCTTGGGATGGATTGGATGAGTCAGAATAAGACATTAATTGATTGTGCAAAGAAAATAGTATATATTTATAATGGAAATAAGAAAGTAACTTTTATTGGTCAAAGGAGTGCAATTATTAGTCTTATCCCAGCAAACAAAATTGAGAAATTTATTAGAAAGAAGTATCCTTTATTCCTAACTTTACTCTCAAGTTCTGAGGTTAAAACTACAACTTTAGAAGAGACTCCTGTAGTAAGAGAATATGCAGATGTATTTCCTGATGAACTTCCAGGTTTGCCACCTCAAAGAGAAGTGGAGTTCAGCATTGATTTAAGTCAAGGAACGAACCCTTTATCTAAAGCTCCATACAGAATGGCACCCAAAGAATTAGAAGAACTTAAGAATCAACTTCAAGAGTTGACTGAAAAAGGATTTATAAGACCAAGTAATTCTCCTTGGGGAGCCCCAGTTTTATTTGTTAAAAAGAAAGATGGAAGTATGAGATTATGTATCGATTACCGGGAATTAAATAAAGTTACTATTAAGAACAAATACCCATTGCCAAGAATAGATGATTTATTTGATCAGTTAGTTGGTGCTTCCATATTTTCTAAGATTGATCTGAGATCTGGTTATCACCAACTTCGTATCAAAGACGAAGATATTCCTAAATCTACATTCAGAACAAGATATGGGCATTACGAATTTTTAGTAATGCCGTTTGGGTTAACAAATGCCCCATCTTATTTTATGGATCTAATGCAGCGAATAATGAAACCCTATCTAGATTCTTTTATTATTGTCTTTATTGATGATATATTAATTTATTCTAAGAATGTTAAAGAACATGAAGAGCATCTTAGAATAACCTTGAACTTGTTAAGGCAACATCAACTGCATGCCAAGTTCTCAAAATGTGAATTTTGGCTTCACTCAGTCGCCTTCTTAGGCCATATAATTAGCAAGGAAGGAATATTAGTTGATCCCAGCAAGATAAGTGCAATTCAAGATTGGTCCCAACCTACTTCAGTAACAGAAATAAGAAGCTTCTTGGGTTTAGCTGGGTATTATCGCAAATTTGTTAAGAACTTCTCTCAAATTGCAGTCCCTCTTACTCGTCTTACTCAAAAAGATGTACCTTATGTTTGGGATTCATCTTGTGAATCAGCGTTTAAGAAGTTAAAAGAATGTCTAACCTCAGCTCCTATTATAGTTCTGCCAGTTGAAGGAAAAGAATATCAGATTTATTGTGATGCTTCTAGAATTGGATTGGGCTGTGTACTTATGCAAGAAGGAAAAGTGATAGCTTTTGCATCTAGACAACTCAAAATTCATGAGAAGAATTATCCAATTCATGACCTGGAGTTAGCTGCAATAGTCTTTGCATTAAAAATCTGGAGACACTATTTGTATGCAGTAAAATGTGAAGTCTTCACAGATCATCAAAGTTTGAAGTATATTTTTACTCAGAAAGAGATCAATTTAAGACAGCGAAGATGGTTAGAATTAATTAAAGATTATGATTTATCAATTCAATATCATCCTGGCAAGGCAAATGTAGTAGCAGACGCACTAAGTCGAAAGGCAGTTTCACATTTGCATGTTTTGACTTCTAATCCTATATTACTCAAAGAAATAGAAGATCTTCAGTTAGAAGTTAAATTGCCATCAAATGCTAAGTTATTTCAAATGACTATAGAATGTTCATTAATGGATGAGATTAAAGAAGCTCAACACCTAGATGAAGAATATAACTCCTTATCTGCATCCATTCAATCAGGAAAGTAATTAGAATTAAATTTAGATTCAAATAAGAATATTTGGTGTGGATCCAGAATATGGATACCAAATAAAGATGAGCTAAGAACTAAAATATTGAAAGAAGCTCACCAATCTAAATACTCAATTCATCCTGGGAATAATAAGATGTATCAAGACTTGAAATCACATTTTTAGTGGCCAGGAATGAAAAGAAGTATAGCTGAGTTCATATCAAAGTGTGAAGCCTGTAACCTGGTAAAAGCAGAACATCAAAAACCAGGAGGATTACTTCAACCTCTAGCTATACCCCAATGGAAATGGGAAGATATCTCCATGGATTTTATAACTGGATTTCCTCGCTCAAAATCCAATAACAATTCTATTTGGGTAATTGTGGATAGGCTTACAAAATCAGCACACTTTTTACCCATTAAGCAAACAGATTTAGTAGACAAATTGGCAAAAATCTATCTAAAAGAAATAATAAAGTTGCATGGTATTCCAAAAACCATCGTTTCTGATAGAGATAGTAGATTCACTTCAAAATTCTGGAAAGCAGTTTATCAAGATCTTGGTTCACAGCTCTGTATGAGTACAGCTTTTCATCCACAGACTGATGGACAAACTGAAAGAGTGAATCAAACTCTAGAAGATCTTCTTCGCCTTTGTGTCTTAGATTTTGGAGGAAGTTGGGATGATCACCTTCCATTACTTGAATTTTCTTATAATAACAGTTTTTAGGCAAGCATAGGAATGGCTCCTTATGAAGCCCTTTATGGAAGAAAGTTTATCACTCCTTTATCCTGGAATAGTGTTGGAGAAAACAGAATATTAAAATCAGATCTGATTATTCAAGCAACAGAAAAGATAAAAATAATCCAGTATCGAATAAAAGTAGCTCAAGACAGGCAGAAGCAGTATTTTGATGCTCATCATCGTCATATTGAATTTTCTGTTGGAGACTTTGTATATTTGAAAGTGAACCCATTCAGAGGAGTTTCCAGATTTGGAATTTCTGGGAAGTTAAGTCCAAGATTTATTGGACCTTTTGAAGTTTTAAAAAGAGTAGGCCAGGTGGCATATCAAATCAAACTACCACCACATCTGAGTCTAATGCACGATGTGTTTTATATCTCTTTGCTAAGAAAGTGCTTATCTGAACCTTCATTAAGAGTAGAAGTAGAAGATATCAATTTGCAACCAAATCTAAGCTATGTGATCGAACCAGAAGAAATTCTAGATCGAGATGAAAGGAAGTTAAGAAGTAAAACTATTCCCATGATAAAGATCAAATGGAAGAACTATCGTAAAGAAGAAGCTACATGGGAAAAAGAATCAAGTATGAAGAAAGCATATCCTCACTTATTTCACTAGTAAGTGACTATAGATTTTGTAAATATCTTTAAATTTTAAATTGATGTCGGGGCGACATCTCTTTTAAGTTGGAGAGAATGTAAAATACCAAAAAATTCCATTTCAAACTGTTTGTTAATATATAAATAATATTGACTTCAGATTGAAAATTTGACTCCGCCATTGTGTTCACCACCCCCAAATTAGCTAGGGGTGAAGTTTTGAACGCATTTAGAAATCGTAAAATTTTAGACAAATATTTTAATATTATTTAAATACCTGAAAATTCGAGTAATTAAATACTCGTCAAATCAAAAATCCGAGTGCGCCATTGTGTTCTGAAGGTCTCAATTTGTTAGGAGCGATATTTTTAAAATTTTTTTAAAATAATTATTAAAATTAAATTTAAATAATTAAATTGAATTAAATAATCATTATTTAAGTAATAAACGGCGCCAAAGAAACGCCGTTCACTTAAAGAAGCGCCGTTACTTTCTGCCGTCATCCTTAAGGACCTTTTGATCGGATCATTAGGATCCGATCCAACGGCAGGCGCGTCGTCTTCCTTGCGAAGCCACGCGTATCGCAAGCAGACGCGCGTGGCGACCCTTCCTGCACGCGGCGAGCTCCCCTTTTCTTACGAAACTCCTTTATCTTCTCTTAATTCCATTCGAATCTAAGTCAATTTCATTGCTACTCTATCTGGAAGAATCTTCATTGCAAATTAGAGGAACTCTGCAACGATTCTTAATTTCGATCAACCATAACCTGAAATTCTGATTTAGGTACTGCATTCCTATATCTCTATATTCAATTATTCTGCTTTCAAACGATTATTAAGTAAATGATAATGTAGTAGTAATATGATTATAAATCAATTTATACCCTAAATTTTCGAATTTACTTCATTTCGATTTCGATTTGATTAATCTTCATTGCCTACTCTAAGTGTTTCAATGCGTCCGTTTCTAACTTAGAACTCTTATGAGTTGTATCGATCGCCATTTTTGGCGATCTATCATTAGCATCCTACAATTTTACTATAAAACTCTCACCTGAGTAAATCTAGGGCATCATGTTTAAGATCAATACAAGAAGTCTAGGTCAGAGTTATTGATCTCTTATAGCAAGTATGATCGCTGGCGTCCATTTGAGATGCAGTTTGAGCTCTGAAAATCTCTGTGCACCGCGCGGATCAAAGCCCTAGCTTTTCCTCATCGCTGCCGAGAAGACGATGTCCCGCCTTCGATTTTGGGTCGGGCCGGGTCGACCCGGGCCCGACCCATCTCCACGGACTTTTTTGTCCTTTTCTTCATATTCAAGTACGCGGGCCCCGCGTACAGTGGTCAAACCAATCCCGCGAGGACACGTGTCTCGCGGGACAGGCTTTGACAGGCTACTCAACTCCGGTGGGACCCACTCACCTGATCCAGCCAATAAAATCGCGCCACGTGGATGGAGAGGGACCCACCGGCTGTCAAATTCCTGCAAAATAAAATATTTAATTATAAAAATAATAATTATAGATAATTCAAATATATATAAAAAAAAATAAATAATATATATATATATAATAATAATTAAACAGAATAATAATAAATTTTAATACATTTAAATCTTATAATAAATATTAAATTGATAACATTTTAAATTTAATAAATATATTTAACAGATAAATTAAAATAGATAATACATTTAATTAATTTAATAATTAAAATAATATATACAGTAAACTAATAATTAAAAGATAAAAGTAAATAATAATTTATAAATAATATAAAAACTGTAACATTAAATATAAAATAGATTAAGAAAATTAAAATAAACAGTAATATTAATAAAACAATAAAAATTTAATATATATGAGTAATTAATTAATAAATAATCAAATTTATAACTTACAAAATACTTAACCAAATTATACAAATAAATATATCAAATTTATCAGAAAATTTAAAGAATAATTTAGAAATATTAATTTTACTGTTAAAAATTTAACTAATCACAATTAGGAACCAATCCTAATTAAGCCTTTAAACCTAAAAAATTTCAAATAGCCAAAAATAAGTCAATTTAACTCCAAATTAAGTGATCCAAATATCCAATTAGATTAGAAAATCCTAATTTACAATAAACTGCAAAAATATTTAGGATCCAATGTTTAGATCTCATAATTAACCCTAATCACTCTAAAACTTGATTAGTGAATATTAGCAATTATAATAATCCAAATTAAGTAATTTTAGTTTTAAATAATTTATAAAGTAAATTAGAACCTAAATATATAATTAGTTTAATAATTTTGTAACTAAATTCACTAATCACTCACTAATTATATTTAACTCCAATTATTAACCCTAGAAATTAGATTGGCTGTAACTTAGCTAATTTATATTAGAATTGAATAATTTCAAGTTCAATAAAAACCTTAAAACATAATTTACATTAAAATAACATAAATTTTATATTATGAGTAAAATTAATAAAATGCCCTTATAAGGTCAAATTCCCAATTTGACCTTATAAGGCATAATAATTAAATAACTTAATAAATCAAAATAAACAAATATTCTTTTCATTTTAAGAAATCTAATATAAAACAATAAATTAATAAATTTCATTATTTTTAGCAGATCAAAGAAATTGAAACTGGTTGATTTTATCAAAACAGTCAGGTACGTAAATCTACTTATAAGTTTCATTTCAGTATTCTTATATTTGAGCCATTTTCCAATTGAATATTATTTACACTACTTACCGCTTTATAATTTGCAAAAAGAATGATATTGAATAGCATGTAACAAAAAGTTGAAACAATGAATATATTATTGTGGTGTTTGTCTTTGGAGGGAGAAACGCAACACTGAGAATCTGTACAGATTGGGCCAGCTAGCAGCCCCTGGGAGTTATATGGAGGGATTTAGCCTCTTGTAGGAAGTAGGCAATCCAGAGGAAAGACACACCAAGAATTATTATTAAGTAAGCTACCGACGGGTGGCGAGATAAGCTTCATACAGATTATGCCTATGGGTTTACCCATTTGGGCTCAGGAGTCTTCGGACTCACCTTATTGTTACAAGTGCTTTCAATAAAATTTATTTCATATATGTCGATTTTCACAGCTATTTTGCAGGGCAGAAATTGCTTACTTTACTTGCAGTTTTATTTTCAGTCATTTTCATATATGATTTATACCTATTATAGGATGCTAGATTTATTCTTATAAGAACAATTTGCGTACTCCTACCTGACTGGTAAATTGAATTTTTCAGGTTTTGATAATTAAAAGAATTTAGAAGATCTGCCAAATTAAAAAGAAGAAGAATTTAAAGAAGCAAGAAGAATGTAGATTTTTCTTATTTCATATATTGTGTATTTCAAACTGTTGTAACTTTTCATATATATTTTTGGCTCTATGTATAAAAGGACTGTGAATTATTATTTTATTTTATTATGTCCTTTTTAAATCATAAAAATGTATATATATTTTTCATTTGAGATGAATTGTTCTTTAAAGACTCTCGAACTTCGATCCCCGGTCGCCACATTAGGCTAACTGAATTAGTGATAGGCAAGTCACAACTGTGACTTAGAATACTAGCTTAGGATTAGATCTCCAACACCTTAGTTGTTGGAGTGAGTACCTTCCATATCATGTTGAAATGGAAAGTCACCACCATAGAACCATAATTGATCAAGTTATAATTTCTGACTTGATAGTAGCCTTATAAATTACATTTTAGTACATCATCCTAATTGGATGAGAAACCCATCATCTTGATTCATTATGAATCCTTTCGTCCTTTCGATATCAAATCATATTTTGTGACTCGATGTATTGGACTTCTCTCTCCCTTGAGATTGATTTCCAAGTGTTCAACCACTCTCTCTCTAACTTAGCATTATTCCCCCTAGTAAGGTGGATTACCTTGCCAATAATAGGAGCCATGGTTTGGATTGACCTTATGATTGGTCCATCCTAATCCTTCCTAGTGTGAGTTCATTTCATGGCTAGATTATTCTAGCCCATGTTTATAAACTCACAAGTGTAGTAGCTTGCCTCATTAGACTTGGTTTAATGATGGGGTATCAGTTAGTTTTAGTTATAGAATCATTTCTAAAATCAAAGAATATTTGTTCTTTGAAAATTTGACCCCCCTTTAAGTTATCAAGCACTTGAGTTCTAATTTCAGGATTAGAATTCTTGGAAACCCATAGGAACCCTTCCTAATTGTGTCATTCATGGTGGCTTAATAAGATAGCCTTGTATCTTTATTTGTCCATTTCAATGTGATGATAACTCTCTCTTCCTTAATCTTTCTTAAGTGATAAGTGTCGCTTACTTGTAGTATTTGGGTTGCGAAAGATCTTATTCCCATGGGATAAGAAATTCTCCTTCCCGAGTAGCTTATAATCATCCCTTGAATACATGCCTAAGTCATGATGTGACTCAAGCAATATTGTTCATCCCCTTGAAATGAACTCTTCTTCAAAATAGGTTAAGTTTAACCTTAAGGATTTGAGCCACATATGTGACTTAGATATTAGCATTGTTCTAGAGCCTTAAAACCCAATTCATAGATTATGACTTATAGTTGTCGCATCGGTCCCTGCTAGGTTCCATAACACTAATCCTTATGGATGAGTGAGGTCCTTGCCTTAGCCAAGTCATGGTTCATGACTTTGTGTTAAATGGCCTTCTGGTAAACTTTCGAATACTTGATGATAGGTCATCATGTGTGACTTAATGTCCTAAATTCTTCTTAACCTTAAGGCTAAGTATCCTAATTAGATATCGATCCTAATTGCATTAGTAAAACCCTTAGTAAAGAGGTGAATGCCTCTTATTAGTTCAAATCCAGTATGAACTAATTCATAAGATTAGTTCATCGCAACCTTATTTCCTAAGTAGGAGTTAATAGAAACTCCCTAATAAGTGGTCCTTTAGCCAGCTTCAAAATCCTAGGCTCCATTAAAGTAAGTGGTCAACGACCTCTAAGTTCTTTAATGCCAAATCTTTGGATTCTAATTCGTTGAAATAGAATCCTAGCATTCCTTAATTCTGGGAAAGTCTTATATGACTTAGCTATTTAGCTTAACCTCTTAAGCGATGAATTTCACTTAAGTATAAGAATCGCAAGGATACGTGACCCTTAGAATTATCCTATGCTTAGTATGTGATATCACTTGCTAAGCGGTGGTCTTACCCATAATGCTGAGTCATATGACTGAGTATTTAATCCTAAATCCCGGGAAGTCACATTCAACCCAATTGAAAGTCAACTTGCCTCTCCTTATTGCCATCCTCACTTAAGTGATAATTATCACTAAGATTAGTTATTTTTCTCTAATCTTAGCAGTGAGGCTAGATTAAGAAAACAAATGATATCACCATACTTAGTAGAGTCCCTTGCTTACTTTGATATTCTGTGCTATGCATTCCTTGATATTTGTGCCATATTTTCTTGAGCATATCATATAAGACTTTGATGCATAAATAAAATTTTAGGAAAATATGGAGACTCCTTAGATTCCTTATGAAAACATTAAAATAAATGATTAAAGATAAAATTGCATGTGTTAGAGCTGCCTCTCAGTTATGTCTTCTGCCTAGTCTCCTTGTTGACGCTAGGAGAAGACTATGTTTATATTTTCTGCCTAGTCTCCTTGATAGCGCTAGGAGAAAATTTGTTATGTGTTTTCTGCCTATGCCTCCTTGTATGACGCTAGGAAAAAACCCTATATCTTGCCTAGTCTCCTTGATGACGCTAGGAGTATATAGTTTTGTGCCTTAGCCTCCTTGTTGACGCTAAGATCCTTTTGTTATTCAATGGGCTAGATTAGCTCTTTTCTGTATGGCAGTTAGTATATGGATGTTCATACATAGTATTGATGTTTTGTTTATGCTTTAGTATTTTTATTTCAGTCAGCTATTTCTTTGTTCTGCTTTTATATTTTAGGATGTTAGATTTATTGCTGCTATTTATATGGATCATTGTTGAGTTTTATTTGTTTAACCTGCATAATTCTTATGATCACCTGCATATTTAGGATGTAGTATTTTCTTTCAGTACTTGTTAAGTTACTTATACCTATATTCATTACTTTGTTTATCCTACATTTGAGGTGTGTCTTAGCCTCTTTTTTCTTAAATTATAAATGTTGTTTATAACTTTTTCCTCTTTTTTGTCATGCTAGTTGCTCCCTTATTTGATATAGATGTTGCTTAGAAATTGTTAAATGGTGATATTACAAAACACATAAAATATATCAGCTTAAAATATACTTAGACAATTGTCTAACATAAGATTTTCTCTTTTTTTTGGCTGGGGCCCTACATTGTGAAACCGACAATGGCAGATCCATATCAGATAGAAGATCAGGTGCTAGAGGAGGTGCCTTATCTAGAGCAGGAGCCTTTAGAGGGAGCTACTGCTTAGTTTCTTATAAGTGAGGATGAGAAGATTTATTTGCTTTAATTACTTAAACTTTAATATGATGTAATAATACAGGTACCTATAATTGTGTATTTTGGATTACTATGCTATTTATTCTGAGTTATATTTCATGCTATTCATATTATGATTCTTGGATATCTCTTATTTAAATTGCTTCTGCACTCTGTATGAAATTCTTATAAAATGACTGAATATTTGATTGTGTGCTTACTCCTTCCCTTATTAGGTGGATTTTGGATTTCATCCTAATCCAATAATAAGTGAAGGGTTAGTCATAGTGACACTCCACCCCTTAGCTTAATCTTATGGATTAAGGGGTGGGGCACCACAACACATCACGCTACGACAGATTTAGACGTTATGGTGCGTTATAGCCCTTTTAAATGTTGTGACGCATTATGGCGATACGTATCCCAAGATGCAGGTGCAACGGCACGCTGTAGTGCTCCCTGACCGAGAGCTAGTGGCTACGACGCGCTACGACGCCATTTTTCCCAAAGCACGGGCGTTGCGACGCGCAGTAGTGCTCCATGGCCAAGAGCCAGGTGCTACGACACCATTTTTTCCGAGGTGCAGGCACTGTAGCGCCTCCTGGTCGGGAGCCAGGTGCTACGGTATGCTGTAGCGCTCGACAGTGATTTTGCCTGGGCAAAAAATGGAACATGTCATCTTTCACACTCAAATACTTTCGGTTTAGAGCACCTCAAGTGCGGTGCCATATATTGATGGAAAGGTCTTTCCGAGACATTTCCATTGATACCAAAATAGACATGGAAAGATTATCCTAACATCGTAAATGTTGATGCCCTAGCTACCTATGTGAGATTTCTTTTTTTACAACATTATTCATTTTCTCTTTTAAAAGGATTCTGATCGAGCTCTATTGAGCTCAATCGCTCAAATACATGATCTTAATAATGAAATAAGCATATGAGTAACATGAAGCAGACATTAGATCAATCCAATGGGAGAAAGAAAAGTACAAGGAAATGATACAAAATGGTACCTTGGCTTGTAAAAGAGAAGAAGATCGAGCTCTGCTTTCTTTAGGGCTTCAGAGGAAGGAGCTTCTTCTTTAGCTTGGGAGGGAAGGAGCTTCTTCCTTAGCTTGGGATGGAACTTGGAAAGAGGAGAAGGAGCTTTAGCTGATGGCTAAATGGAGGAAGCAGAGTTGAAGGAGGGCTAGATAAAGGAGAGGAAGGTATGGGCTGGGAGAGGGGGCAAGTCCTCTCCCATCCACAGCATGGAGAAGGAGAGGAGGCTGAGCCCCTTACGTGATCTGGCAAGGAAAGAAAAGGCACCGGATGGGAGGAAGGGGGAGTGGGGTCCAGCGCAACAGAAGGAAAAATGGAAATAATATTTTCAAAATTTTAATTTATGCATAAAAAAATCAGATTTGATAAAGGTACTCTGAAAAATCCCAAATTTCACCCCTAGCAAATTTGGGGGTGAGGAACTCAACAACGAAGTCATTTTTTAATTTGGAGATCAATTTAATTATCCTAATTTTTGGGATATTTAAATACACTAAAATATTCGCAAAAATCCAACGACTTCCAAATACTTCCAAAACATCACCCTTAGCTAATTTGGAGGTGATGAGCGCAATGGCGAAGTCAAATTTCGATTTTAAGGTCAAATTAAATATCTCTATTTTTTAATTAATTAAATATATTAAAATATTTTAAATATTTGATTGAGCTCTGAATTGCTCCAAATCTTTAGGGATTGGTTCTATTAATTAAATAAAATTAATGAAATGATAATTAGGATGGAATTAAGCTAAAATTAGGTTAAGTAACAACCTAAGATTGTTACAGGTGCATCCACTTGGATAACCCAGTTAAATATAAGGCAAGGAAAGCACCCTATAATGATTTGAAGGTTGGGTTTGATCTATCTATAGCTTTCCTTGGATTATATTTAAAGAGATTATATTGATAGCATCATAAGGCCATTTGAATCCACCTTGTGTGGACTTGAGAAAACCCATGATTTGAGTGAACGTAAATCCATCGCAAATCAAATCATAGCCACATTATAATGATAAGAGTGAGATTTACTCATCTTTAGTATCACATGATTTAGATTTAGAAGGTTGATGATCTGGATCATAGGGTCTCCTCCTTTGGGCTAGCATAAGTTCAAATCCAAAACTCCAAACCTTCCCTTAACCCCATCTTGATGAGAGAATGGATTAAGCTGACCCGAGTGAAAGAAAAATGAGAGTTAGGTCTAATCAATACCCTTAGGTATTGAGTAACCCTTACTTATATCATTTGGGGGTATGGTAAGTGAGCTTAAGCACTTAAGGACATAATTGGACCAAGATCTATCCCAAGCTAACCATTGTCTATGCAGACTTAATGGATGCTTAGAAATTGACAAATGATTAGTAAAATGATATGACACTATACTATATACCATAAGAATGTAAATTACATTTTTATATTAGAAAAATGGGTAATTAAGAACCACTTATAAAAGACACTTCTCATGAACATTCCTTTGGTTTAAGTAAACTTAAATTTGACCAATGTCGATCTGATCTATAAATTACTAAGTTTTAATTGAAATATTTATTTTTCTTATCCATATTTTTTAGTTTAATCAAATCACACAGTGAATTGATAAAATAGAATGTTCATTTGTTAAGCATACCTTTTAGAGAATTTTGGTAATTTTGGAGAATTTTTCTATTATCATACTCTCCTGGGTTATTTTAATGTATTTATTTAATTAGAAAAATTAAGATAATTAAATTTACCTCCAAATTAATATCCAATTTTATTTTTAAATTCATCACCCCCTCAAATTAGCTAGGGGAAAATTTTTTATCACTAAAATTTCTAAATTAAATATTTAATTGAATCTTTAGCAAGTGGGACCCACCACCTGCAGCATATCATCTTAAGTTCAGCCCATCTTCCCAAATTTCACCTCATCTCCACTTGCAGCTTATCCCCTTACCAAAGCCTAACTTCCCCAATTGCACATCTTCCTCACTTGCAATAAATAAAGACTTCCCTACATCTTATTCTCTAATCTAACCCATACCCCCTTACTTATCAAAACCATCATGATCTCTCAGCTTGCACTTAGAAATTTTAAGAGAATGCGAAAGAAAGTTTTGCTGAAGCTTCATCTCAAGCAGAGGAAAAATTCATTAGCTGAACTAAGGTACTTTATTTTTTATCGATTCAATCATACCATCAAGTTCGTTTATCTATTACTCCTTGTTACAAAAATCTAAATGTTCAACCGAGCTCAAAAATGCTCGATATAAGTTTGATGTCATTAAAAGGTAAATAGTACTGTACCACAAAAGTCACAAAAATTCCCATGCATATGTAATTAAAGTATCACTGTTTTTGACATTAGAGTGCTCCATTTGTGTTAATTTTGGTACCAAAAAAACATTTCAATCAGTATATGATATGATCACTGAGGTGCCATAAATTAAGAGTGTTTGGATGCCTTAGGGAAAACATGCGATTTACGTCCATACAGGCTGACCGCGTGGCGCCGCGGTGCGCCGTAGCTCGTCATAGCACGCGACTCTCAGGTCAGAAGTGCCGTAGTGCCCGGTTCTTGGGTCAGAGACACCGTAGCGCGCTACAGTGCATGGACCTTGGGTTCAAGGAACGAAGGCGCTCCGTAGAGTGTCGTAAGCGTGTTATAGCGCGCTCGAGTACCCAATTTTCAAAATCTTCAGAAATTTTATAATCTACCCACTCTATAACTAGATTAATACAAAAATATACTAAAATTATTATGATAAATTTTTAGGTTTTGATAATTGAACATAAGAATATGAAAATCATGCATATAAATCATGTAGGATAAACATAATTTATTATTTATGATGATTGGATCTTTTGACTATGGGCTTTGTATGATAAACTTACATTTGTAACATTCTCTTTTAAACTAATGAAAATAATGCATATTAAATCAATGTATTATTCACATCCTAAAAACTTATGATAACAAAGTTTAATTTAAATTAACTTTTGACATATCCAATCAAGTGAAATATTTGTGTATTCAGATACGTAGATCTATTTATAAGTCTTACTTCATTATATCTAATTTGAGATTTTTTCCATTTGAATCATGCTTTTTGATACGCTTATTGCTTAATGAATTTTAAAAATATTATCATAAGACATGTGACAAAAAGATGAAATGTATCATTATGTGTGGTGTTTGTCTTTGAAGGAAGAAAAACAATACTGAGAATCTGTACAGATAGGACTAACTGATAGCCCCTGGGAGATATATAGAGGGATTTAGCTATTTTAGGAAGTGGAAAATTCAGAGGAAAGACACACCAAAATTTGTGAAAAGGCTAATAAACTACCGATGGGTAGTGATAAAGCTTCCTAAAGGCTATGTCTATGGATTTACCCATTTGGGCTCAGGGGTCTTCGGACTTGATTTTCTATCATACAATTTATTTGATGAGATTTATTCCATGTTTAAATATATATCTTGAACTTAAGTCTAACATGCAGGGAAAAACTGGCTATATTTGACAAATATTTATATTTCTTATTTTTGATGCAAAACTATTTATAGAATTTCTTACATTGATTTATACCTGATATAGGATGCTAGAAAGTAAATCTTATAAGATAGTCTATGTACTCCTACTTGATTGATAATTGTTGATAAATTTTTAAGCTTTGATAATTAAATATAAGAGGATCAACTTGAGTAAAGAAATTGCTTAAATTTTAAGAAGTGAGTTATAGATGAATATATTACTTTAACTTTTGCTGTAAGATTGATTAATTAATGTAATATATATGTATATGACTCTATATGGATGATTATGTACGCAATATCATTTTATTTTCACAACTAATGTTTAATTATCAATTATTTCTTAGAAATTCTCAAACTTGATTTCTCGGCAGCCATATAACCCCCTCAAATTTCTCAGTAAGCTTGGGAGCTGGTCCATGAATCATTATTAGTCCACACCCCACTTAAGTAGGAACTTAAGTTATCTTAAGAGGGGGGAAAGTATTGGGTACCCTTTTGATGATTTAAAGACCAAACTTAATATAATTCATAGAAACTTGAGCTTCATTAGGCTTAAGCAATATGATAGTAACCCAAAATCTCACTAAATGACAAATTAATGAAAAATCAACATGAACAAGTGCAAATAAGAATCAAGGACCCCTTGTGCCTCACTTAGGTAGGACAACCAGGGATTGACCAAGGTTAGCCAATCCCCTTACAAGACTTAACTAAGTGATTAGATTATGGCTATTGCAATTGTTATTGACTCATTCTCCATTTGGGATAAAGCTTGGATCATTTATGGTAGCAAGGGCTAGTTAAGGATGCCAAGTGGAGTAATACCTCAAAAGCTAGCTATAAAGTAATTAGCCAACCAGATGTATATTATGATCTAAATGCATGAGCATTAGAACCAAGCAAACCTCCATTGAATAATTAAACTAAACTAAGAATAATATGAAATTTGCAAATATCATTAACCTAAAAACTATGATTAATTTTTAGACTCAAGACTGTTTCTCTTTGTAAGCTACAAGTATATGGTTATTTTATATTTACAATTTATATCTATTTTTCTTTTCTTTGATAAGCTCTTATATGTGCTTGAACCTCCCATATTGAGACATGATTTAGAAATATTTGAGCTATATAACTTGTGCATTTTGTTATACCAAATTGTATGGATATGATGAAATGTGTAGTTGAACAAGTATGAGATAAAATGATTCTAGACTATTGTTATTCTTGAATATTTATAGATATTTTGGATTGACAATGGTTCATTGGGGTGATAAGGAGGACTTGCATGACCTATGAGGAGAGTTATGGCAACAAGGAAGCAAAATAATCATGAACCAACTAGCTTGGTAGATGTACCGGGGCACTAAATACTTCATAATAAGTGTTAATCATATATAGCCAATAATATATGATTTATATATGATGTTACTCATAACATGAACCATAATCTATGACTACTTATGCATTTAAGTATGTTTTCTTATATGGTGCTTATGAAACCAACTTAGATGATATGAAATGCTATTATTAAGATCTTTATTCAATTTTGCTTAGATTATTGCATTACTACTTAGGCACAAAATTAATAGTTACTTTATTGATGCCTTTGATGAAATGCAATCATTTACAATATGCTACTCCTTTTTACTCCTCTTCAAAGAAATATTATTCATTATGTTACCTTCATCTTATATTTTATGATTCACATTATTCTTAAATTTAATTACAAATCACTTTACTATCCAAGTATTTAAATCACTCTTAACTAATTTCAATTCACTGGGCACCTTTCATTTATTATGTCAGGAAACATAGAAGGATGGTTGCACAAAGGAAAGCACTAAATTAATAGAGCCCAACTTGCTCAGACTACCATTGCTGCTAAATCTACTATTATACATATCTAAAGATTCTTATATATATATATATATATATATATACAAATATTGATAAAGATTAAAAGTCATGTACGCATTCTGCATGTAAAACTAAATTTGTGGTGGTGATGTGTTCTGTAGGCTTATTTGTTTTATGATAATTTAAATGTGAATTATCTTATATCTTTGTGCTTAAATACCTTAATACATACCTATAGAGTATAATAGTTAGCATTATTTGTTAATTTGGTATTGGTTCTTACAAGATAACAGATGGAAGTGCACGAACAAGACAACGAAAGGAAGAAAAAAGAAGGAAAAAAGAGAGTAGTAAGTAATCTAATTTAAGAAAATTGCATCCAAGACAAAAATGTTAACCATCACACTTGGTGAAAGTTCTTAAATCATATTATTTAACATAGTGCTAAGTATCAGAATAGTAGGAGCAATGATATGATTTAGTAAGTTATCGAGACAACATGACTCCTTTATGCTTTAAATATTCTCTAAAACTAGCAATTTCTATATGCTCTTAAATGCATGAATCTTTTAATTCCAAAATTTTCAAAATGTGGAAGAGTTGAGGATACCAAAAGTAACTGATACTCCATCAAGGAGGTTGTGTGTAACAATCCTAAGTTGTTACTTAGCATAATCTTAGCTTATTTGTAGCATAATTATCATTTCATTAGATTCATTTAGTCATTAGGACCAATCCTTAAAATTTCAGAGCGATTCAGAGCTCAATTTAATATTTGAGTTATTTTAATATATTTAATTGATTATAAATTTTAGATATTTAATTTGACCTCAAAATCAAAATCTGACTTCGCCATTGTGATCGTCACCCCCAAATTAGCTAGGGATGATATTTTGGAAGTATTTGGAAGTCATCGGAATTTCACGAATATTTTAATGTAATTAAATACACTGAAAAATATAATAATGATTTAATCGTCAGAATCAAAATCTAACTTTTCCTTTGAATTCCTCACCCTCGAATTAGCTAGGGGTAAATTTTTGGGATTTTTTGGAGCACTCTTATCAAATCTGATTTTTAAATAAATTAAAAAATAGAAAGAATCAATTACTTATTTTTAAAATCTTTTTCCTCCATTTTCTTCTATGCGCTTGCTGCCCCCCCCCCCCTCCCCAATTTTTGCGATTGACACCCTTACCTCCTCTCCCTGGCGCATGCAAGAAGCCCTGCCTCTCCCCTCTTCTCCTCAATACTGATGGGAGGGCTCAAGGGAGAGCTATGCCTCCATCTCTTCCATAAAGGCATCCCCTAGCCCTCCTCCTTTCCTCCATTTTGGCCATCCGTTGAAGTTCCTTCTTCCTCCCTAAACTTCACCCTAAGCTGAAGGTTCTTCCTTTCAAGGCTTGAAGAAAGCAGAGTTCTTTTCTTTCATCCAAGGCCAAGGTACCATTTTGATATACTCTTTCTTGTGCTACTCTCTTCATCTAATTTATCAAAGTATTGTGAATGTCATTTTTATCAGCTATTGTATGGAGTCTATGTGTGATCGCCGAGCCTCAATCGGATTCAAATGAGTCCGATCGAAGCCCGTTTCTCCTTTACAAATGTTGTCATAAGCTGTAAGATTTTTGTATATATGTAGCTAGGGCATCATTTTCTACTCATTAGAATGATCCATTTGTGTTAATTTTGGTATCAATGGAAAGGTCTCAGAAATATCTTTCCATCAGTATATGGCACCACACATGACGTACCTAAAATTGAGAGCATTTGGGTGTGAAAGGAGACCCGTTATGGTTTTTACACAGACTAAATCACCATTGGGCGCTACTGCATGTCGTAGTGCTCGACATCTCGAGTGAATCTGCCATGGCACATTGTAGCGTGCGATAGCGCGTCACAACAACATAAAAGTTCGATAAAATTTAATTAGATATGCTATCGTGCACTGCAGTGAATTCGACTCGTAAGTTCGCTGCTACAGCGCGCCGCAACGCTTGAAAGTGTTACCATGCACCGTAGCACCCACATCTTGGAAAGTTCTAGCGCCGTAGCGCCTAAAAGCAGCCTGAAAGCGCTGCAGTGCGCGTAGCGCCTAAATTGTCCGAAAGTGCCCAGAACTGTCATGAATTGCTCAGATTTGTGATTTTTTGCATTTTAATGGCTCTAGGACCATAATGGGGCCAAAATATATCAAACTAAAGCTTGATTTAGTAAAATTAAGCATTGTGTAAATTTGGAGGTGAATTTCAAATGTAAAATCTATCATTTACCATAAATATTATGTTCTAAACCTCCTAACCATTTACTTGAATATTTTTTGCCAAATGGAAATGTTATAATCTTTGATTGCTTGTATGACCAAGTAGAACTTAATAATCAAATTGCATGGAACTTAAGTACTTTAAATTTATAATTAAGTGCTAATCCCTTTTTGGGCTTGATTTAAGATTTGATTAGCTTTATTACTCGTTGTTCTAATCAATGTAATGCTTATATATGTTAGAGAACTTTAACTTTGATATGGACAACTTGATTTAATTAATTTGACATTAATCAATATCTAACCCTAAGAACCTTAAGAATTGATTAAGTTAATCAATACTTGATCTTGAACTTGAAGTGAACACCAATAATGCATCAATAATTTACTAATTTCTCATTGATCCTTAAACTAAATAATTGATCTTGATTTGGTTAAGTTAGGAGTTAAACCCTGATTTATCTTGATTAAGATCTAAACTTTAATTACCTTAATCAATTAACTTTGATTGAAAGATAATTTAACTTGCATAATTCTAATAATACATCTGATTTGATATTAATCTTAAACAATTGAAGTAGAAGTACTTAGATTATTAAAGAACTCATGTGATTTAGTATCTGGACATATACCTTAAGATCCCTAATTATCTCTTATATAAGACTCTTAGCATAAGATAAATTATAAAAATATACTGATTTGCAATATGATCAACTCCTAATAATATTCTTAATTGTATCCTATAATTATAGCATATGTGTTGATAAGATGGGTTTACCCATCTGATCTGATCAATTCAAACTTAAAAAGAATAAGAATTAGTAAAAATATAAGACTTAACTATCCTTTCTTATTAAAAGTGTAAGATCTTTATGATCTTGCCTTAGGTTATTAATGTAATAATTGCCAAGCCTTAACAATTGATATGACATTGAGTGTAGCGTCGCGCCCCGTCGTCGCGCGCTAAAAGGGGTAATCGTGATCAATTCGGTGGTGGAGCGGCGCGCCACTCAGGGAGGAATATCCCTTCTCCCCGAATAACTGAAACCAAACCCATCTGAAGGGCTGCTGACTCAACCTCAAGGAGGGTTGAGAGCTAATACTTAAGTTAAAAGTAGTATCCTTATCCTAAGTATTCGACCAATACATACATTGGATGTAAAATACATGAGGAATCTAATATATATATATATATATAAGATATCATCATTTTCAGTATACTGATCACATCACAATACTAAGTATAAGTAGTATATAACAGAGTGCAAAAGCTTAAAGCAAATATCCAAAAACATTCATCATAGAAGTTGTATGAAACATTCATCTCTGAAAAGAAAAGAAAATATATCAAGAATTATTACAAATAGTTTAATGAAGCACAGACATAAAAGCTAAGTACTGAACTGAAATAAACTAAGCAAAAAAGTAAAGTTGGGGAAGAGTCCACTAGTGCTCCACGGGCTCCTCATGAACCTCCTGAGTGTCCTCCTGGCCTTGCTTAATATATTGCTCAGGATCTAGCAAATTATCGAATCCTAAAAGTGCCCAGTGTTAGATAATAAGTCTAACACATCGAAATTAATCTAAATATTTTTAATTAATCATTTAACATTTACATAATGTAAGTAAATATGCAGAAATACTGTAAAGATAACTGAAAGTATAAAATTGTATAAAAGTGAAATAAAGTAAAGTAAAATTGAACTGTAAACTAAATACTATAAGTAAATCAAGAATATTAAAGGATCTAGAATTGAGTAATAATATGTAAAACCATACTGTATGTCACTGAAGTCATGCATATGTATATGCCACGAAATAATATGCTACTGAAACCGTGCATATGAATGTGCCAAAATACTGTATGTACTGATTTGCAACCAAAATATCACTGAACGAGTATGAATCATACAGTTCAATGTCTACATATACCCAGTTGGGAATCCAGTACTAGTCATCCTGCAAATTCCCTGATTGATATATGCAATATTCTGTAATTCATTAATCATCACTGATACTCATACACAATGCTCATGTTCGTACTTATGCTCATGCTCATGCTTCTAAGCTACATGAGGTAAATCTAAAAATCTAGAAAATGCTTTAAAATCTAATAATAAATTCAAGGTCTCCATTATGCAGAATCCTATAAAAATGAAAGATTCTGACTCCTATATTCTAGTTCGATAATTGGTTAAAGTTGAGAGCTTATTTAAAAATCATTAGTTGGGAAGGTTGTATACACATATTTAGCATATTTCCAAGAAAGGTGGATTTAACCCTTAGCTTATTTTAAACTGCACTTATCGAAGCACACTTTGATAGGAGGCAGAATCCAGTCATAATTTATATCTCAAGCTAAGCCGTTAAATAACCTAATTACAAGAATACTTAGTATTCTACATAAAGTGACTTGAGATACTTAGTTTGCTTAAAGTGTACTTATCAAAGCGCACTACGATAGGAGGCAGAACTCGGTCGCATTTTACATCTCAAATTAAGGATCTTATTCACTAATTGTAACACTCTTAGTCTTAGAAGATTTACTATAACAGGATTATATTTATCTAATCCCTTGGGATAGCACCTGGTCATATGTCCACATTAGAGTGAATCAACTAATCTTGAATACTAATGAAATAATCTAGCACTATGGGTATACCCTACTATACCCCACCAATAATCTAGGTTCAAAAGATTCTATTTAATTAATAAGGATTTATTAAAGTTATTAATCCTTACTCTAAATGGGTGAGTCCTATATAAGGCTCCAAGGGTGTGATCATAGAAATCACTCAATAATGATTTCTACCATAAGGGGGAAGTTCCATTCTAAGTATTTTAGATAGTTCATACCACAAGATGTCAAGATCAACCTCTAAGGTTATGAAGGATCATCTAAGATTCCTATCTCAATAAGTTACAAAAGTTCTTCCTACGTCAATGCATCAATAATTAAGGTCTTTAAATATTTCAGGAATGATCCTATAGCAAGATCCTTAAGATCTCACTTTTATACTTCTTAAGTTAATATTAAAGGTTTACTTATTAGACTTGGATTTAAGTGATTAGATCAGATGAATAAAATCCATCTGGTCATACTCTATTCTATAATTATGGGATGAAATCAAAGATATTATTAGAGTTAGATCATTTCATAAATCATTATAATTTTATTATTCATCTTATGCTAATAGTCTTATATAAGAGAAAATCAAAGATCTAAAGTTTAGATTCAGATGGTTCAATCACATAGTTTTAATATTAACCTTAACATTCTAGTTCCATGATTTAAGATCAATGTCAAATCATATGCATTATTGGAATCATGTCGATTGAATTATTTTCAATTAAGGATATTTTAGTTAAGGTGATTAAGGTTTAGATCTTAATCAAGACAAGTTAAGATTTAATCCCTAGCCTTACCAAAATTAAGACTAATAGTTAATTTAAAGGTCAATGACACATCAATGTATTATTAGTATATTATTGATGTCAAACTTTAGATTTAGATTAAGTATCATCTACCTAATCAAGTTCTTAAGGTTCTTATGTTGACTTATAATTTAATATCAATTTAAGCACATTTAGGTGTCCAAATAAATGTTAAAGTTCTCTAACATACATCCTAATATCATGAAATGTGTAGGGATGTAAAGTAACATAAAATAAAAAGTAATTAAGGATAAATTGTAACAACCCAAAAGTTGTTACATGTCAATTAGTGGATCTAATTGACTCTAAATCTCTTTCATTACTCTTATAATAGAGTTAAAAGTCTCCACCTCAAATTTCGTGCGAATTGGAGATCGTTTGTCGATTTCCAGCATTTCCTGGTTTTTAGATAATTCTGAAAATACCTAATTTAAATTGACTTCAAAATTAAAAACGGACTTCGCCATTGCATTCCTCACGCCCAAATTAGCTTGGGGTGAAATTTTGGTGAGTTTTGGAGAAAGTCAAAATTTCTTGATTATTTTATTATATTTTTCATAATTCGGTAATTAAAATAATTAAGATAGCTTCCAAATTAAATTTCGACTTCATTTTTGAGTCCGTAACACTCATTTTAGCTAAAAAGCAAATTTTCAAAATATATATATGTATACATATAAAAAAAAAAAAATTAATTTCATGAAAGTTTAATCAAATAAAACTTCTAAATAAATCAATATATATATATATATATATATATATATATATATATATATATATATATATATCCAATTATACTCTTCTTATGCTAAATTTTTTCGGCAAACCTTAAAATCCTTTGGCCGACCGCACGCGATCTCCTCTCTTGTCCCGAGAAAACCCTCATCCTCATCCCCATCTCCTTTCGATAGGTTAGCATTGATGAAGCCGCTCAATCGGGACGAGCGGCCATCAATGCGTGTCCCTCACCGCTTGTTTGTACCAATGGAGGAGCCGAGTGATAGCCAGCTTATCGCAAGTTTTACCAGGTTATACCCATGCCTCTCGCATCTTAAAAAGGAAGGGTTAGAGTTCATAAAGGTACACATTATTTTTTTAAGGAGATCGTTAAGATCAAAATCTTGACGAGCTTTCCTAGAAAACCTAATAGCAATCTTATGTATATTTCTCGACATCTCAAAAAAAAAAAAAGGTACTCTACCAGATTTACCTTCCTTATATAGTCAATGTTAATTTAGGATTTTTAAGGTGACAAATGTGAAATTAAAACATAATCAGTTTGATTTCTTATAGTTTCTTAATTACAAGTAGATTATCTAAGTAAGAAAATAGTATTGTTAAAGGTTTGATCCCATTCAGATAAACTTTTATTTGTATGGTGATCTTTGTGATATTGTCTTAAAGTCATTGAAGTAAGTATTCTAAGTATTATACCTTTATTTAATAATCTTTAAAAGCATGATTTATTACTTCACTAACATATGGCATGCTGGGTTTGTTATATGAGTTTTGGAATTTCTATCATATTGTTAATTCATTTTTTTTTACAGAATAATGTTGCTGCTGTATGTGATTACTTATACAATGAAATTCTATCAATATCAAGGTGCTTATATTTGATACTATATCTACCTTTGTACAATTACATGTTTAAGGCGATCGAAATACTCATAAAGGCAAAATGCAACTTCACGGCTTGGTGATAAGATATTTATTTTAGAAGTTATGTCTTTACTCTTAATTAGTGGTTGTCTAAATTTATATTAGAACTGTCCAGAAATTCTATTAAGAGTAATGTATTAATCATGCTTATCGTTTTGTTGTACTTGAAAAGCAAAACCTCTTTTGTTAATAGGCTCTTTATTTCTTATCATTCAAACCTCAGTAGCAATATTAAGGAAAATATAACATTAGTTGTCAGACACTCTTTGCTTTAATTGACTATATTGTCACATATTATATAATGAAAGCTTAATCATCCTTGTCAATTTCATGATACTTAAGTTCTTGGTTTTCTTTTTTTTTATATGGCTAAAAGTTTAGCAATTATATGCTGCAATTGAACTATTGGATCTGAAGGAGATATCAAATATAAATAAAATAGAGATGAAATCTAGGTATAGCATTTTCTTAGACATGAGGCAAAATAAGTTTAAACTACTTAATAGATTCGTTTAAAAGAATTACTGAGTATTACAGTTTCCATTCCTGAACGATAAAGTCTTTCGTTTAGTCGATTTGGATTTAAAAAAAAAAAACTATTGGTATTATTATTATCTTGAATCATTTCTTATATATTTTTATAATAGACTAAAATGAAATATTAGTTTTGATTCTAAAGATTTCATACATCACAATTAGATACAAAAGAGAAATTTTGAGTTATAACTTGGAGCTTTTGAGAATAATTCTTCCTCATCAAATCAAATATTCCCTTGAAATTCTGAAATAATGCTGCTATCCCTTACAATGTAAATCAATTGTTGTTAATCTATGAGAATCAAAACTGCCATCCACTATGTATAAGTTCATATGTTGCCATCAACATTTATAGAAATTAAATGCTTTTATTTTCCTTATGAGGCAGGGATAGTTATACAAGTTAATCATAAGAGGACAAATACTGAATATTAATGCTGTACTTCAATTTTAAATATTAATGTTAAATACTGTAAATAAATAATACTATACTTTATATGTATAGTAAAATACTGTTGTCATTAATTTCAGTATGCTTCGATTGCTTTAGTTAAACTAAAGTAAACAAATGCTATCGTTGTTGCCATCATAAAGTTCAAAATTCTGCTATGAGTTCTAGGACATATGAATACTGTCACTTATTTCATTTTAATCAAAAGTTATCTTTTCAAGCTATAGGACAAAATGCTGCTATTAGTATTATATGCCACCATGTATTAATTGAGATTTAATTATTGTTATCTAAAGCAAAGTAAAGAAAGAACATTTGTTATTATCAATTTCAATATATTGTCTTTACTGAATACAACTACTATGCTTTAAATTTTGATATTAATATAGAATGCTGCAATAGATGATGCAAAACTACATAACATTAAATGGGTATTAATGTTTAAATGCTGAATTTCACATCATTAGATTTATTTTGCTGCAGTTAAAATAATCAAATATTAAGTGATCTAAATATTCCTATATGTAATAAGAAAATCATATATTTATTAAAATTATATACTTTCATTTTCATACATAATTGATGCCTATCTTTTATAAGGTTTTATGCTGTCATTATACATGTGATCAAATACTACTACCTTTAGTTAATGAGATTACAAGTAATGCAATGTTATCAAATGTTGCCCATTAAATCAATATTATTAAATGCTGGAAGCAAAATGAAGATATTTAGAAATGTTGAATCATTATAGTTTTATTTTACAATTGTAGAATTTAAACTGATATCCATTACATGCTGAGAATGTATAGTTCTACACTTTATATAGTAGAATACTGCTGCCCTTTTTGTTTACATTGCTGTGTAATATTTTTCTACCATCTAAATTCAGATCTAAATGCTGCTAATTGATTAAATATAAATCAATGCTGAAGGTTGTTGGAAGGATCATAAGTTATAATTTAAGATTGAAAAAGTAAAGCCATATGAACTTAAATGTGAATTTTATGTTTATAAGGGATTGATTCCTGCCATTTTTTTATGTGCTCATATGCTACTAAGCTTACTTATGTTATTAAATGTTTCCATGTGAATATACACTTAAATCATATCTTGCCATTAAATGAATGAGGAATAAATGTGAGTATAGAAATTGATATCATATGCTGCTATCTCTTGAAGAACCACATGTAATCATACAAATTCTATTGTAAAGATGAGGTGAATCCATATGACAAATGTTGCTATCAAAATAAAGTATATGCTGCTAGTTAAAATTAGCATAAATCAAATGAGTCAAGAGCTGCCATCATTAGCAGATTTAAGTGTTTGCTGTCAATTATTTTAAAGTCAAATTCCATAAGAAATCAATTGCTATTTGTGAATTTATGAGAACGAATGATGCCATGAAAAGTAGGGACTCAAATTGCTACTACTTTAGTTGAGAAATTCATAAGTTGTTAGGTGTTTCAAATGCTATCATATAAATGCTGCCATTAGATATTTCTTATGAGAGATTAATGATCAAATGTCACCATCTAACATGTGAAAGATCCCATGTAATAATAAAATATGTAAGAGAATAGGTGTTACTATTAATTGAGGAAAAGATTATATGCTGCCATCAATTGTATAAATGAATCTATTGCTGCCCTTTAGATAAGAGATTTGAATGATATCATGAAAACAAAATTAATTGCTGCATATATCTTCCTATTATGAGATGCTGTTAAGAAGGTAGAATAATAACTAGAATTGTGTTGTTTACTTTATTACATATTCATACAAATTGCTGTCAAAAGAAATAAATGTTGCCTTATCTCAATAAAAATTAATATTGTCAAGTATCTCTTAAAAACTCAAGTGTTTTAATATTGTGTTGTTATTTAAGTTCAATATGAATCAAATATTTTCATAATTCAAATGCTGCCCTTCTTTTATATGTAATTAAATGCTGCTTGTAAATTTAACCCTTGTTTCTTTTATACTAAAATGCTGACTTTAATAATGATTCTTTGCAGGATAAGTTGTAAATACAGGATTGCTAAAATAAATGCTATGAGTGAAAAACCACATAAAGCTGCTCTTATAAATGCTAAATTTTACTTCTACATTTTTTTTAGATATTTTATATAGAGCGTATAAACTGTTTAATTTAGTTTTGTATATTTTATTAAGATTGGAAATGAGCAGTCCTGTAAAAAGGACTGAACTCTATTTTAGAATTAGAATTAAACTCTATTTTAAAATTGGAAATGAGCAACCCTGTAAAAAAGGGTTGAACTCTAATGTAGAATTGGAAATGAGCAATCCTATAAAAGGGATTGAACTCTAATTTAGAACTGGAGATTGATTGTGAAAATTGTATATTTGAACAAAAACAAAGGAGACTTTGCCGAAATTTTTAAGGATTTTATGACTTAGAAAAATTTCAGAAAAGTCTAATATTCAATTCAAAACATTCATTTCAAAGGTTCATAATTCACAATCAACTTGATTAAAGTTAAATAGTTTCTTTTCTTTTTAAGCTTTAGATAAGCTTTCCTTGTATTTCAAGTTGTATTATCTTTCGAATTTCATGAAAATGAACTTGCAATTCATTCTACTTTTATTTAAAATTGACTTAAGATCAAATATCTATAAGTTAATTTGGAGTTTAATTAACTCTAATCATAAAGTAGATTATTAAAAATTTAGATAACAAGATGATATCACATACTTTACAATTTTTGTAATCCATTGAATGCTTGCATAGCTTTGAGCCTCATATCCTTGAACATGTATTCAAGACTCTTGTGCATAAATAAAAATTTTCTTAAAACTTTAAAAGGGAAATGCCTTAAGGTAATTAGAGTACAATGAAAATGTATATATTAGAACTTCACATTTTAGAGAGGATATATGTGAATGTTCAACTTCCCCACTGTATCTGGTTAAGCAGACATGCTTAACTCCTCGCCCATTCTGTTGTGTACTCCTACAGAATGAGATATTTCTAAATGTAACTTTAACTTAAAATATAAGAGATTTTCTTATAAATTATAAAATCTCTTCATAACTGTTTGGTTATGCTTTCGTATCATAGTCTTAGACTATGATTATCTTAGATTGAGAATCTAAGATATTTCCTCATTTCCTTTAGCCTTAAACTCTCTATTTTTAGTATTATGTATTGCTTGCTTCAGTTAATTTGAATAGAGTATATATTGCTTAACTTCAATTAATACTTCACTGTATGTCAACTGCTTACTTAGCATACTTTCCATTTGATCATATAAATTGCTTACATTTCATGCGCATATTAATTTCTAACCTTTAAAATGCTCTCCTTTACAAATTTTCAGTAAAAGGCTAGAACATTATATAAAAAGTGAGTATTTTTACTTAATGATTTTCACTGCTTTTCTTACAATTGTGCTCATTACTTTCCCATACTATATAGCTTTTACAGCATCACTACATACTTAAATTGTAAATTATAATTGTGATATCTTGTTAATCTAAAAACATAGCCAACTTTAAATTGTGCTTAGACTGTTTAGTCTAACTACCCTTTTCTTTTTCTTGGCTTTGCCCTATTATATTTAAATACCAAAATATGATAGAGCAAAAGCTCTTTTATTCAGGTGATGCAGGTCCGAGTACTTGAAGAACTTTTAAGGAAATCTGCTTTCGCTTAGTCATATATATATAATTCACTTGTATTTGCCATGTACATTAAAAAGCCTTGTAATAATTAGATTACTTAACTTACTTTTATTTCAGTTGTTAATATGTGTTGTATTTTCTATGTATATAAAACTGCTTGGGATGAATGAGTGGATTGCCTATTTTATAAATACTTGTATTACTGCATTTATTTATATCTTCCTTTTTCATTCATTTTAACTTAACAAATGCTCATAAAGAGACTTGGCCACTTAGTATCGACACTTGATTTATTTTCTTCTAATCAAGTGTTGGGTGCTAAGGTAACACCCCAATATCTGGATTAATCTTTTATCCAATTATTGGGGCCGTTACATAACCAAATTCTAAATCAAACCAAAGGAGTTAGCACTTGATTATAATTCTAAAAGACTTAAGTTTCATACCATTTTAATTATTGAGGTATACTTGTTTAATATAAGCAATCAAGGGTCATATTCTTTAACATTTAGCACAAGATTTTTACGACACATAATGAGTTCTAAGCACTCATTAAAAATAACAAAGTTTCAACTTTAATTTTCATATAATTCAGTTTCACTATGGTCCTAGGGACCTTAAAATGCAAAAACACTGAAGTCTTGGCCATTTCAGCCAATTCTACGCATTTTCAAAAAATTCTGGGCGCTACGGCGCATGGCAGTGCTTTCAGGAGCTACGGTGCACTACGATGAAAAATGATGTTGCGCGCGCTGCAGTGCTTTTGATGCTGCAATGCGCTACGGCGGGACCAATTCGAGAGCTGGATGCTACAGCGCGCTGCAGCACTTTCAGGCGCTGCAGCGCGCTATCGTGGATCAACATGCAGAAACACTATTCAATTAATTTTTCTTCTAGTTTCATATAGTTTTCTAGAAATGGCGTTGCAACCTGCTGTGGTGCACTGTAGCAGTACAACTTGTGGGTTACTGTTCAATTAATTTTTCTCTTGATTTCCTATAGTTTTTCCCGAAAATACGATACAACCTGCTGCGGCGCGCTGCAGCGGTCTAACTTGCGGGTTACTGTTCAATTAGTTTATTTATCAATTTCATATTATTTTTCCTAAAATGATGCTGCACCTCGCCGTAGCACGCTGTTGCACGGCAGCAGAAATTATTTGAGCTTCGGGCGCTACGACGCGCTGTAGCGCCCGAAGGTGATTTCGCCTGTGCAAAAACCATGAAGGGTCATATTTTGAGTTCAAATACTCTCAATCCAGAGTATTCCATGAGCGGTGCCATATATCAATGGAAAGGTCTTTCCGATACCTTTCCATCAATACCAAAATTGGCACAAATAAATTATTCTAACTATACAAAATATGCAGTTAAAGGTTTAGATATACAAGATGGACGAAAAATAGAGCATGATAATTTCAAGTAATAAGATGCCTCAATGAGCTTTAATGGCTTCCATACTCCATCATTGATTTTTAAAGATACAAACAAGCATAATAGCAACATGAAGAAGATAAGGAAGAGGAGCAAATGGGTACCTTAGTTTTGCAAGAAATGGAGGAAGAAGACTTGAAAAGCTTGGAGGAGGAGCTGCTTCTTCTCCTTTTTCAGTCCAAGACTTAGCAATGGAGGGGAAGGTGAGAGATTTAAAGTGACAGCAAGGCTGGAGGAGAGGGAACTAAGCTCCATTTATAGGGGAAAAAGGAAGGGGGAGGCCATCATGAGCTAGGGGGAGGAAGTGGGGAAGAAGGATGGCTCCCAGCCAAACTTTGCGTGCAAAGGAGGGGGGCACTGAATGAGGTAAGGGGCAGCCAGGTAGGAAAAAAGGAAATTAGAAAAATAGGAAAGATAAATTTAGAAATAAATAAATATTTATTTCTTTAATGAAGTAAAAATTCGGATTTAAGAAACGCGCTCCGAAAAATCCCAAAAATTTACCCCTAGCTAATTTGGGGGTGAGGAATTCAACGACGAAGTCGGATTTCGATTCTGACGATTATTTAATTATCCTATTTTTGGGCATTTAATTACATTAAAATATTTGCAAAAATCCGATGACTTTCAAATGCATCCAAAATATTTGGGGGTGACGATCGCAATGGCGAAGTCGGATTTTGATTTCAAGATCAAATTAAATACCTTAATTTCCTAATTAATTAAATATTAAAATAATCCAAAATATTCGATTTAGTTTCGAATCACACCAAATCTTTAGGATTAATTCAAATGACTAGATGAACTTAACATAATGATAATTGAGATATGATTATGTTAAAATTAAGCTAAGTAACAACCTTGGGTTGTTACATTGAGATAGGAAGATTTTATTATTGAAACATGATGTAGGAACCTAGATGCTCATTCTTAGCCTTATATGATTGGTCTTGAACCCTTATGGTAGGATTACTTAAAATATGTAGAATGTGTTTCTTCCATGTGATAATAACCTATATTGAGTGACCTTTTGGTCATATCTTTGGAACCTTGTGTAGGATTCTCCTCAATGGAGTAAGGAGTCATGGTTTTGATACTCCTCAGTTATTAAATAGAATTATTATAACCTAGATTGTTAGTTAGATATGATAGTATATGTCTATAGTACTGAATCACTTTAGCAAAATTTCATGATTTGTTGAATCACTCTAAGTAAGATTGTAGAGTCTCAGTCTTATCCTATGTGATTGGATAAGTGCAGTCCAGCTTAGAGTAAATCTTCAAATCTTAAGAGCATTATGAGTAGGGAACTTGAATCCTTAATTTGAGGAAATAAAATGTGATCAAGTTCTGCCTATTATCATCGTGCACATCGATAAGCACAGTTTGAGACAAACTAAGTATCTCAAGTCACCCTTTTTAGGACACTTGTAGTATGTTATGATTAGAGAAATGAAATCCTTAGTCTGAAGAAATAAACTGTAACCTGGTTCTACCTCCTATCGTCATGCACATTGATAAGCACAGTTTAAAACAAACTAAGTATCTCAAGCCACCCTTCTTAAAACACTGAGTATGCTTATATTTAGGGTATTTAAAAACTCAGTTTGAGATAATAAACTATGGCCAGGTTCTACATTCTATTGTCGTGCACCACGATAAGCGCAATTTTAAACAAACTGAGCGTTAAGTTCACTCTTCTTGGAAATATACCACATATATGTATACAACCTTTCTAGCTGATGAGTCTAACTAAAATAATAAGTAAGACCACCTAATAATCTAGAGCTAGGAGTTATAATCTAATTAGATGGATTCTGCATAATGGGGACAATTGAATCATTTGAGTAGTTTTTTGAATTTTCTAGATTTAAAGTATACAGTCATCAAAGCCTTGGCATAAGCATAAGCATAAGTATCAATGATTATTTATGGATTACGGGATGTAGCATACACCAAAGAAGGAATTACAGGATGTAACGAGAATCATTGTATCAGAATTCCTAAGGGGATGTATGTGAGCATCAAACTATATGTTCATGGTAATTCAGTGATATTCCAGATGCGTAGATAGTGACATACATTACATTGGCATATTCAGATGCAAAATCTCAATGGCATACAACATATTTTTACAGCATTACTTCCTCAGATTCAAATCATTTACTATTTTACTTATATTCAGTATTTAGTTTACAGCTCAGTTTTACTTTACTTTTGCTTTTTACTATTTTTCAGATTTTCAGCTATTGTATAATTTTTCAACAATTTTATTTATACTATTTAAATATTAAGTTTTAAATAACTGTAACTACTTAGAATAGCTTTTGATGTGTTAAACATATTATCTAACACGTGGTACTTTTGGGATCCATCAATTTGCTAAATCCAGAGTAGTTAGTGGAGTCAAATCAGGTGGATACTCAGGAGATTCAGGAGGAGTTCGTGGAGCACTAGTGAACTCTTCTCCAGACTTTACTATTTTGCTTATTTGTTTCTTAGTTCAGTGCTTAGACTCTTTTTTGTATTTTAGTAAACAGTTTGTAATAACTCTGGATGTTTTTCTTTTTTTTTTCTGAGATGGATGTTTTATTCAACTTCTGTGATGAATATTTATGGATTCTTGCTTTTAGCTTCCACACTCTGTCTTTATATTAGTTATACATAGTATTATGATGTAATCGACATACTGGAAATGTTGATATTACTATACATATATTGGATTTCTCTTTCTTATACTTGTAATCCAATGTATGTATTAGCTTAATACTTATGATAAGGATACTACTCTTATCTTAAGTATTAGCTCTCAACCCTTCTTGAGGTTGAGTCAGCAGCCTTCAGCTATTTGTAAAGATGCAGAATCCCTTCCCGATTAGCGCACCGCTCCACCGCCGATTGATTATCTCTTTTGCGCGTGGTGGCGGGCGGGGCACTACATTGTGTGCCTTCTCGATATTACCAATCGATCAATCCTCAAAGAGAAAAGCTATTAGCATATGTAAACCTTGGTCTCGATAAGGTAATTAATAGTTCTTATGCTTATCTAAGTGTCTCTTCAGAGACGAAGTTTGCTCAAGGGAAATAGATGCATTTACATCACCTTCCCAACTATTAAAAAGAACTAGGAGGAAGTCCAATGCAAGGCTAAGTGTTGAGAAGCTAAAAAGTGACCTCGATTGGTTAGGAGGGGAGGATAATGCAAAATAAAATCTCAATTTCTAATAGAAATTAACCCTTGAGGTGGATAACTAAAAAATATGATATGGTTGTCAAAAGATAATTTATGGATATACATATGTAAGGATCTACGATATTCTAATTATCGTAAAAGAATAGAGGTTGTAGGGGAGAGAAGTCGAACCCTCTATCGATGCCAACCTAGGTGATAAAATACAACCACAAATACATGACATACACGATAAACACATGGTTGGCAAGCAAGGCCCATCAAAGGAACACCAACTGAATACTCGCATATGATATTTAATATAATGAGGTTTATAAATCCAAATTGGGAAGCTCTTGAGTCAAAGGTGAGACATCTAAGAGAAAATCTTGGAAATACACCACTATATAAGCTTGGATTCCAAAGGAATCAAAGTTTGAAAAATCAATCATTAGTGAACATAATGATATTTAAATTACGATCATGTAAGGTACAAACTAATATGCATTTGAGAAGTTCAAGCAAGATTATCACAATCTCGATCAGTATCCCCACAAATTCACTAAAATATGTGGTATGCTATCGGATAGATAAAAGATATAGAACTATTTTAAGCTGATAATAAATATTAAGGTAAAAATTATTTGTTAACATATTTAAACATAATATACCTGTCTAATGGGTACATGAGAGATCAAGTGTAACAACCCAAAGAATATTATTGAGAGATTTCAAATAATAATTCAAGAATAAGCATTAATCACAAAAATTATTAAATGAAATAATATCCATACATCATAGAGCTAAAAATTTAAATTAAAGCTATACAAATTATCTTAACTTAGATAAATATAAAATAATATAAAATTCAAAATAATGACTCTCCATATCACTCTTGATAATAGAATCCCTTCTAGCTCTTAAAATCAAGTTAACTTATGTTTCTAATTCTCGTGACCTATATTAAGTATTAATATTGTCAATTGGGCAGGAGTACGTAGAGCATCTAAGATTATTAATTTCTAACATCCTATATAGGCTACAAAAATAATGCAATAAAATGTGACGAAAATATTATAATTATAATTAGAGGGTTATGCCAATTTCAATAGTAACTTACAATGCTCAAGTGGCTTAAATAATTTCAAAGCAAAAATATAAATTGATATGAATATAGGTAACTTAGCATAAATTACTACGTAATTTGGATATATCATTTTGAGCTTAGGAGCTTGACCCTCAAGCTTCACTGTGAGACCCAGATATTAGCATCAAAATTATTTTAGAAAGGTATACAATTACCCGTCGACAATTGTTCGCATAAATATTATTTTGGTGAGTCTTTTCTATGGATCACTTGCCCCTTCCTAGTGGACTAGATCCCTCCTTATTTTTTATGGGTTGCTAGCAAACCCTACTTGTACAAGCTCAATTTTGTTTAACCTCCAAAGACTCTCACCACATATATTTATCATATAAATTTATGGAAAGTAAAAATTTAATTTAATTTAACATAACACTAGGATACATGCAATATTTGTATACATTTGAAGGAAGTAAGCTCATAATGATAAAAATAATACAATTTGAATAACTCTATGTACATGATTCATTTGTTTACTCCGCAAAACTTACCTTATATAAATATGTTAAAAATTAATTCTTATACATTAATCTATTTAGAAACCTAAAAAATATTAATATAAAGTTTTGGGTCATTATTTCAAAATTTGAGTAAAAATCCTAAAATTTATTAGATGATGTGATTATGGTTTTTTGTAAATTTTAAATATTTAAATGAAAATCCAAATAATATTTTTAGATACTTATTTCTAAATAAAAGTTGATCCTAATTAATATGAGGTTACGTATGCCAAGTTTCAACTATTGGTTCAAAATATTTTAAATGTTATGAAGGTGCAAAGTTTGGAAAAAATATTAACTACTTTTGAAATTTACTAAGAAAATAACCACATTATATTTTAAATCTTAGACTTAAATATGAGGTCATAAATGGAAAAATAAGGTTTTATGCTCAATAGTAATGTTGTTCCTAATATAACAGAGAGTAATAATGCCAAAAATTAGCTAAATCTAATAATTATATTAAAAGTTATGATAATAAGAATATAGAAAAAAATTTTCTAAAATTTATCAAAAATTATTTTCTAAATTTTAATGGGTATTTTCTGAAGTTTGAGTGCCTAAAAGATGACCTTATACTCTAAATCAACCAATACAGTATTCTAGGAAATTGTTCAGAAAATATAGGAGAGTAAAAATACAAAGTTATAGCACTCAGAACCTAATTGTTGAAAAGTTACAACTTTCAAAAGCTGACAAAAAAGTAGTTTTTTCTAATAAAAATATATAAATAATAAAAAAAAAATTCCAACTTTGGAGTGATTTTTGAACTTCTTAAAGGTAAAACTAATGGTTATGTCTTTTAGTAATTTGTTAACAATAAATATAAGAATATGTGTGCAAAATTATAACAACTAATTTTGAGTAAAACAATAACTATTATAACATGAAGTATGAATAAAAAATTATAAAATATTTGAATAAATCTAAGGAATTTTTTTTTCTTAGAATTTTATGAATTTACACATACAAATTATTCAGCCTAAAATATCATTATGGATGTGCCTAAAATATACAAAAATTTTAATAATTATTTAATCGATCATTACATATATTCAAATATGAAAGAATTTGGTTAATAGGGAAAGAGTGAGAGAAATAAAGGAAAGATATTACCTTGAAGCAAAGGAAGTTTGATGAAGCTTGAGGAATAGTGCAGCATATATCTCTTTCTTTATGTGATTTAGAGCTTCCAAGATCTTCTCATTATCATGAAATTTATTTAGGGATGAAGTCCCCAAGATTTGGAGAGGTGAAGAAGAAGAAGGGGAAGGGGGTTTGACAAATGCTTTTAAACAAATGTAAGAAAGGAATGCATGTATAATTTTAGATTTCTAATTAGGGTTAGAAGGTATAGAAGTGTTTATAAGGCTTTAACAAAGATCCAAGGGTGTATATTTGATCAAGGTAGAATTTGGATAGCTTAAAATAATATGACTTATATTCATCCTTAATTGAGAATAATTTTTATGGAACATCAATTAGTGCATTTAATTAAGTGGTTTAAATGCAAAAGCCCTAAAAATTATGGCATAATTTTTACGTAATTTGGTTAAAAATGAAATTTTAGTATTTCTCAAAATTAAAAAAAATGTACCACCAAAATTCAAATTGAAATTTTCAAAATGTAGATCTTAATGAGAGGAATCCATAGACACCAAAATTGTTCAATTTGGACAAGCAATTGAGCTGAAATTTGGGTTTGAAGTTGACCAAAATTGGGTTCGCCGGCGCCGTTACCCCTGTTACACCCGTTGCTTTCACTATTAACGGCGTCAGATCGTTGGCGCGATCTAAGCCGTTGGTTTCAGCAGCAAAGCGGGATCCGTTGGATTCGCCATTAACGCTAGACTGCGCTAAATAGTTGTTAAAGGCCGATTATTTTTTCAAATTAAATTAATTCAATTATTAAATTAATTTAATTCCAGATGTATTTTTAGTATAACTTATCTATTTTATCTCCAAAATTATGAAATTATTATTGCTAGATAATTTGATAGTGGAGAATTCACAAATATAAAATATTTCAATTTTGACACCTCAATAATTTTTTATAATTATTTTGATTTTAATCCATCATAAAATGACTAGGGAAAATTCTCTCATAAAAAAATTTTCAAAAACTTTTCAAAATTCTCTAAAATTATTCTTAATAACCTGGTATTTTTCTTTTGCAAAAATAGCTAATTGATTACGCAAATTAACTATGATAATAAACAATAATCTTATTAACTCAAAATATTGAAATTTTGCATCAGGAATAGAAGCCATCTGTCCATTATGACAATGGAGGAAAAGTTAAGTGAAGAAGAAGCTAAATTTGAAGTAAAGCCTATGCAATATCATGATACCAACAATAATGGGAAGGCCATGACATTTGTCTTGATTGGTCTAAGAATAGAAGCAACATCAATTAGATGCACATGATAGAGAAATTAATATGTTGAATGATCAACTTGTTGATATGGGTGATATGATGAAGCAGTTGGTCAACAGGCTCAACTTGATAATATTGGTGGCTCATCAATAAGGAAAACATAATTTTCTTTTGAAATCAAACAAATGCAAGATGCCCCATGTTATGTGATGTATCCTCAAGTGCTTTGAAAAAAATACATAATTATTACAGATTAATCAAAGGTGTATAGTTGTGAGACAAACTTGTAATTAAGTATGAGTTTTACATTATTTTATTTTCTTAATTGTATGTATAGTGGTATTTTTATGATATTTCATATACTTGTTCACAGCTAACCATATTCAAATATTGACGCCTTTGATGTGCCAGTTTCAGAAGTCTAAGTTGTCATTCAAGAACAATCCATAGAGTGTTGCTGTAATACTTACTTGGAGCAACATGATGAACCAGTTATCATTTTTTTTTTATTTTCTTTTTATTTTATAAGAGCTTCTAATAAAAATATTTTTTATTTTATTATTTATTATTTATTAAAGATACATGAATTAAACTTATTTATCTTATGGATGAACACTATTTTGTTTAAATTTATTTTAATAAGATAATATAGATATCACATATATATTTTATTTACTCTTAATTACAATTTTATTTGATCATTCATTACTTGAATGAAGAATAGTTATTTGATTGCAAAATTTAGAGTTAGTTTGAGTTTTGAATATATTACTTTTCATACAGATGATTATTTCTTTTTTATATAATAATGTATCTTTGACATAATAATGTATATTTTATATAATTCAATATGTAAGTGAAAAGATGGATACAATGAATGATCAATGGTGCTATGGAACCATAGAGGTAGATACTATAAGGATACAGCCGCCACCTTACTTATTAGGAGTATTGATCTACCTTTGAAGCTGAACTCAATTATGTTGAAACAATGAATGGTGCTGAAACATTTGATCATGCAATATTAACTACTGCTATAATGCTTGGTTTAATGAAAAAAATATTGTTATTTTTGATTATTTTTGATAAAATATGTCACATAATGTCTAAAGATTATAGAGTATATTATTTGATATGAATATATTGTTGTAAACTGTTTAATATATATTTATTTTGCTTTTATACTTTTAGCTGCCTAAGTCTTTGTCTATTGAAAAAAAAAAAAAGGTAAATTATTTGAAGAAAACATTGTTGAAATAACATTTGATACTCCTAAAAGTTCATTAGATCATGATTCATAGAATTTAATCCATATTTCTAGCATTGGATCTTCCTTGTGGCTGTAATTAAGTGCTTTGTTAAATTGATATTTGAAAGCTAAACTGAGTTAAAAGCTCAGGTCGGATCATGATAGACAAGCAGTTGGAAACCAACCAAGTCGTGCTTGTCAACCTGATCAGGCACATATCAGGTTCAAGTTCAAAATGTTGACCCATATTAGAAAATAGGTTGGGTGTGGGTTGATATTTTTTGGGTCAAACTCGAACCCGACAGTGAACAAGGTCCAACAAATAACTCAAACTACGTGAAAATTGAGAAAAAGACGTAAGAAAAATTATGATCATGCGAGCCTCTCTTCACATATTTTGAGCTATTAGTTGGGAAGATTGCATGGCTCTTGTAATAATAAACCGTGCGCGGCTATAAATGTGATATACGAATGATTTAAGCATAATGCACAAATGCTTATACACGTAGAAAAAGAGGGGTGTCAATTAAGGAAGGCCATACCAGCACCGAAGCGTGCAGCTGCCATTAATTCGCGCACATAAACGCGCACATGAGGGAGATAACAACGTCACTCACAGGCTTGCTGTAAACCTGAAGAATCCAGCTGGATCGGCCCACCAATCAATCATCCATGAAATTAATACAATCGATAAACTAATGGAATTATCCCTTTGATTAGTGGATTATTAAATAAATTAAACAGTACGATATTATTATGCATAGGGATCGGGTGCGATGAATGCGGCATTCAGCTTAATGAGTGAGCCGCACTCAACTCGGATGTCCTAAACTAAGCGGCTGGGTTTGCATGTGGCCCAGCCCGGTCCGCAAAGCACCGCTCTGGGCCGGTTTTTCTTTGCCCTTCTGCAGCTGAATTGTGTTGACTTTGCTATTTAGTTTGAGCATGCCTAGATTTGAATTAGACACCAACATTTTAAAAGTTTAACGGTTATACCAATCTTATATATATTGTTGTTAGGAGAATCACAGCAATGATACTTAAATACTGATCCAAGAAGTAATTTTAGAAAGTAAGAATATTATTTGGCCAATGAAAAATAAATTTTTTGCTGATATAACAGACCTTTGATTTGTATTTTTTAGAAAGCAAACTTCACACCATTGAACTTCTCATTCTTGCATCTGTGATTTCTCCCACTCAAACCAAAGTACAATGCCCTTATACTAGTTGTAGGGAATTTATCGAAGCAAAAGTGAAACACAATAAAATCTTTTATTCATACACAACACCAATTAGGCTATCAAGAACAAATTCAACGATAATGTTCAAAGATTCAGCAATAATAAAAGAAAACAGAAAAGTAAATGGTTAGTACTTATAATTACAAAAATAAAAAATTAAGCGTATATGCAAGAAATTGCTTAAATCACTAATTACTGCTCCTTAATACGAAATAATTTCCAATTCCCCGGCAACGGCGCCATAAATTTGACAGACCTAGGATATACGTCTGCGCTTTCACGCAAGTGTACGTGGTCTGAAGTAATAAGTGAAAAGTTTGAATTTCTGGGATTTATCGAACCACAGAGAATTGAATGTTTTGTTACTAATGTATATTTATGATCACTAATGTTTAAGCTATACGTGTATTGTTTGGTGTTGGTTCCTGAACAAGTACGACAACACTTAGTAGAAAATACTTTTGATAAACGGAAGAGGAGAGTTGGGTTTCTCTCACATGATATGATAAATAATTTATGTATGATAATTCCTCAAACTTTCATTAATTCTTTAGTCAAGTGCACATTATTCTTCTTAGAGTTTTAATTCAAAGAATTACAAGTTCAAGTCTCGTGCATAAAATGAACATACAGTCGATTCTATTTCAGCACATAGACCCTTATAAGATTTTAGATTTGTAGTTTTTATCTCATCTCTTGATCATGAAGATGAGGGTTATAAAATTTAAGATCTTATAAGCATTAATTTCACTAAGAGCTTCATGCGTCTCAAGCATCGTTTAGATGAGGGAATGATTTTATCGGGCTTAATGACTATGTCACCTCGTTCATAAGCACTCAATGAATCCATTCCCTCTCTCAAATATGCTGAGCAACAGAGCTCAATTAGTGGGTCTTAGCATCACACGCTTTAACTCATTAGTTGAGCATAGATTAAGGTGCACTAAGCTCAAAAATTTCTCACATAATTCTAAGCTCTCATGCACTCATAAATCTAGCATCAAAATTAAGGTGAGCTATGGAACACAAGACAAAATAGTCTTTGAGTTCAATTAGTCCTTTGTCCTTTGGTCCACATTCAAGTCCACTTTAATCCCTTAATTTTCTTAACAAGGCATTGAGTTCATGATTTTTATTAAAACTTGAGGAAAACCTCATACAATTATAATATCTATCAACACATGTGAGATTGCCCTAACCCTCCCTAAGGGAGGTTTGGCTCTCTATTATAAAAGAGATGAAAAAGAACACATACATGGATAAAAACTCTTTCATGATCAACTAAGAAAAATACAAAGCAAGAGTTTAGAAAATACTAGGAACGCTCCTTTGGGAAGTTCTCCGGACTCCTCTTCTTCTTGCTTGAAGTTGCTTCTCTTAGGTCCCTAATGCTGCATTTCTTCTCATTCTCCTTAGCAAGATGAGCTCTTCCACCCTTGGAGAGTTCTCCTTCTCCTCTATGCAACCCTCTCTTTACTTAGATTGTAGTGAGCTAAGTTGAGAATCTCTCTTAAATCAAGAGAAGTGGTATTTATAGAGGTGGACTGCTTCTTCATCTTCTCATTTCAAAATCTGCTTTTGCCCATTTAAAAATTATAGTGCAATGTTGGCTAAATCCACTTGAGGGATGAAAAGACTATTACTTTTCCATTGATAATTCTCCACATCACCTCAAGAATACCATTTTCCCCTTGAAAAATGTAGCTGCTGCATAAGGAATGATGGCTGGAGATAAGGTGCTAGTTGGGGGTCTTGTCCCAGCAGCATTTAATGCTCTACTCAGAAAAATTTTTGGTGGGCCGCTGCAGTGCGCTATAGCGATTTCACAAAAGTCACCGCTACAGTGCGCTGTGGCGCTAGGGCTTTGCAATGTGCTCCGCTGCAGTGCGCTATGGCGCCCGATTTTACAAATTGGCTCGCTGCAGCGCACTGTGGAGCCAGCGCTTGGCAAAGGGCTCCGCTGCAGCGTGCTATGGCGCCCAATTTTGTAAATTGGCTTGCTGCAGCGCTCTGTGGCGCTAGCGCTTCACAAAATGCTCCGCTGCAGCGCGCTATGGCTCCTGATTTCACAAATTGGTTCGCTGTAGCGCGCTGCAGTGGTTTTCCTTTAGAAATTTTGAAAACTTGTCCATATTTCTCAGAATTTGTTGGATAGGCATTTTTCTTGAAAAGATAAGCAAAATTGGATTAATGAAGCAGTTTTAATATGAGAAATGAATGAAATTTTCCTTTAATTAGGATATAAATTAGGGATTTATCAGTGTCCACGAGACACCAAGTCAGCATATCAGTGGGATACAGTTCTGTGGCATATTTAGATGCATAATTGTGAATTCAGTGGTATACATCACAATTTTCAATCAGCATATATTTGGTTTCAGATTTGCTTATTGTCTCACATACATTTCAATAGTTAGTTGCAGTTTCAGATTTACTTACTATTTTCTCTACATTTCAGTATTTAGCTTGTAGTTTTAGCTTTATTTTCAGTCTTGCACACTTTTATTTTCAGTTATTTCAGTTACAATTTTGTATTAATTATACGGTGCAATCAGATTTTTGTTTCGACGAGTATATAATTATTCGATTTTTCGGGGTATTTAAATATTATTAAAATATTTGCGGAAATTTTGACGACCTCCGATTGACACGAAAACATCACCCCTAGCTAATTTGGGGGCAATGAGCATAGTGGCGAAGTCTATTTTTTTTTATTTGAGGTAAATTTAAATTGGTCAATTTCTAAGGTTTCTGAATTTTCGAGAAGTCAGAATTTTATCCATTTGATTCCTGATTTGGATTGGGTCTTAGAAATGAGTTCTAAATGACTTAATTAAGACACTAGAATCATAATTAGGACTTAGATTAGTCCTAATTGACCTAAGTAACAACTTGGGTTGTTACAATGAGACACCAAGTTAGCATATCAGTGGCATACAGTTCTGTGGCATATTTAAATGCATAATTATGAATTTAGTGGCATACATCATAGTTTTTAATCAGTATTTATTTGATTTCAGATTTATTTACTGTCTCACATACATTTCAGTAGTTAGTTGCAGTTTCAGATTTACTTACTATTTTCTTTATATTTCAGTATTCAGCTTGTAGTTTTAGCTTTATTTTTAGTCTTGTACACCTTTATTTTCAATTATTTCAGTTACGGTTTTGTATTGTTTTGTTTTCGACTATTTTAACATTTTTCTGCAGTTTTGTTTAATCATTTAAATGTTAAATATTAGAAAACTATAACTATTTAGAATAGCTTTCGAAATGTTAAACTCATTGTCTAACATGCGGTACTTTTGAGATCTAGTGATTTGCCAGATCCAGAGTAGTTTGTAGAGCTAGATCAGGAGCTAGTTCATGAGATCCAGGAGGAGTTTGTGGAGCCTTAAAGAACTCCAGCAATATTTACTTTTCTACATTAGTTTACTTTCAGTTTAGTATTTAGACCATTTTTTGTAATTTTATTAAGTAAACAGTTGCAATAACTCTGGATGTATTTTTTTTTCTTTTTTGAGACTATGTTTTACTTAACTTCTGTGATGAATGTGTTTGGATATATGCTTTAGCTTCCACACTCTGTATTTAATACTAATTATATTTAGTATTATGATGTGATCAGCATTCTAGAAATATTATTATACTTATATATATTAGATTACTTATTTTCCACTCAAGATCCAATGTATGTATTTACCTAATACTTAGGATAAAGACATTATTCTTATCTTAAGTATTAGCTCTCAACTTTTTTTGAGGTTGAGTCAACGGCCCTTCAATTCTAGTTTCAATTATTCGGGGAGATGCAGAATTCCTTCCCGAGTAGCGCACCATTCCGCCACGAACTATTTGTAAAACCTCAAACTTACCCCAGTTGTGCGTGGCGATGGGGCGGGGCACTACATACTTTCTCTCACATTGAATACGTTTGCAATTTGTTATCTATAATAAGAATGTTAACATCCTTTGAGTGTTTGAATCATCTCTTATATTTATTTATTTTAAAGTGCATGTCTAAATTCAAGTTATGATGAAATAATGAATTTGCTTGCCTAAATAATGTACAGTCAAAACAAGCTTGTGGATATGTTATGTTGCTCATGTTAAAAAATCAAATGTATATGTGGCTCATTTAATATGTTAAAAAATCAAATATATATGTGCTAACATAATATATATTTAGTATTTGTAAGTGGGGATATAATGCATTTCTAAGACTATTTTATTATGATTTATTATTAGTTATGATTACATTGATGCTCTATACTATGTTATATGAATTATATGTTTCCTTTTTAACATCTAAAATATTCTTATTTAGCTCTAATTGAGTTCATAATCATTTTATTATTAATTTATTTCAGGTATTACATATATTATTTATTTAGATTAAAATAATATAAATATTATTTTAAAAAATTTATATTAAAATAATATTCAAATTTTATTAAATAAAATTTTTTTAGATACCACTCAAGTTTATTTCTCTTTACATATGGGCGGCATCCGGCGGTGACGGCCTACTTTCTACTTGGGCTTCGTGTACGTACGAGTAGTATTTAAGCCGTTACTTAGATTAAGCATTACACAAACGTGTCAGCTGGCAGAGTTATGTTGGAACACTAATTACGTCATGTAGCGTGCTAACTAAACTACAGTCAAACTTTAAACATAAATTAAACCTTCGTTTTAATGACGTTCAATGCGCTGCACATTCAGATAGTTTACACTATTCTTTTTAAATAAATCTTAGCATGAGAGAAAGTTCTTTACTTCTGGGCGTGCCGCAGCGCCTGGGCATCCTTAAGGAGAGCGCCGCAGCGATTGGCCGTCCGGCAAACCTGATTTTGGAGCGCTTATAAGTATTCTCTAAGCCCTTATTAGGGCTAGAATACCAGTGTGAGGTCTCCAGGGCTCCATAGAGAAGGCTAAAGTTTCTAAGATTTGGATAATTGTTTCTAAACCCTAAAAACATTATAATCTCATCTCCAATAGTGAAATTTTCTTTGCTTTCCTCCGGTGGATGTAGGCGTTAGTACCGAAGCATATAAATCTCTTGTCTTATATTGTTATTGTGTTTGCAAGCAATTTCTTTTTGCTTTATTTTGATTTTATTCTACATAAACACAACGAAAATCCCAAACAAGATTTAAAAGTTTCTTGTGAGTATATAATGACTTGTACAACAGTCCATCAAAAGGACAACTACATGCTACACCTTTTGAACTGCTTAAAAAAATACATAGTAAGTCGTTCAAATGGAATCGCTTACTATAGTCCAACCATACTAAGTGGTTCTAATATAACCACTCAATAAAGCCCTTCTATAAGTGGTTTAAAACTAATAACATAGTTAAATTCATTTTTGTAGTGTAATGAAAGTTTTCTTTCCCCGAAAAAGATTTGATGTTTGCTCAAGCCATCTATTGTGGTGCCCACTATTTCCCCTTTCATTTGATCATAAATACAAGGCTCCTTCTCAAGCCATCTATACCACTGTGGACTAAGCTCATAGATTTGCCAAAGTTTCTATCTTCATACTAGTTTTTTTCATAGAGAAGTGCTCTTTGCTAACATCCATACTCCTATTAAGCCATCTATGTTGTGTTATCTAAATTTATTATTTCATTTTTTAATCAAATCATTATGATTTTAGGGTCCATTTATGGTAAGCCTCTCCACTTGGACATCCCCACAAAAAATCTATTTAGGTATTTTGATGGACTAAATTATTTGGTGAACTAAATATCATTAGTCATATTCCTTCTAAGGAATAGTTTAGTACAAAAGAATTTGATACTAGCATATAGTTGTTTTCAAGATTATGCACAAGTTTCTTAGCAATTACAAGGCTGTTCATCGAGATAATGATTCTTGCATTAAACTTCACTTTACATAAATACAACCAAGGGTTTCAAAGATTGGGATTTGAATTTTGATCATGTCTTGTGTGTTAAAGCTCATCAATGTTTGATGGTGATTGACCCTTCAATCCTTGAGAAGGATCCTTGTGGTGAAAAAGATCACTTATAATAATTAAAAAAACTAATTCCTGCAAGTAATTTTCATCTTGTGATATTCCAACCTCTTATTGTGCCTCATGTGATATGTGATTCTTTATTGACAACAAGATAGCTACTTATTAAAACTCAACCTCATAAAGTAATCCTCATGATAACTTTGAAGTTGTCCTTATTGTTAGGGTGTGGAGATCATTTAGATCACCCATGAAGGTGTCAATGAAGCTCCGGTGAGTTTTCGGGAGATCTTGGGGTGTTTTGGGACAAGTCGGGGGCAATTCGGGTGCTCCAGCGCACCCTGCAGTCATTGTAGGTCGAACCTGGGGCACCCCGGCACATCGTGGAACCCGCGGAAGCTTTGTTGAGAATTTTGGTGGTACCTTAAGTATTTTAGAGGAATTTTAGATCATTTGAGGTCTTTATGAAGCCTAGGTACTTAAGGGAATATGTGAGGGATGCCAAGTGAGTTCAAACTTAATGCATTAGTGTGGAGGCTATTCTTTTCTTCCCAAACCCTTGAGTGAGAACTTAAGCAAATCTTAGAGGAGTAGCTGATCTGGAGGTGTGGAAGCTATAGAACTTCTTGCTTTTGAGATAAGAAAACTCTATGTAACTTTGTAACCTTCTTGTTCACAGTTAATCTTTACTTTGGTGGCGTGGCTCCATGATTTTTCCCATTCTTGGATTTTCCACGTAAATCTTTTTCTTTGGATGTTCTTGTTGTTTATGAAATAATTTATTTGTATTATGATTTTATTTCTTGATGTTGTTTCTTGTTTGATTTCAAAAGAATTGTTTCAGTAACACCAACAGAAACCCTTCCGTATCATTTGCTAACAAGTAGCATCATAGAATGGTTCTAAGGTTTGATGTTTGAGTGGGAGCAATGACTGACGACATGAGACACAAAATAGAGAAGTTTAATGACACAAATTTGTTTTTTTGAAAGATGCAAATAGAATATATGCTCTATCAAAAGAAGCTGTATTTACCACTTGGAGGAGTCGCAAAGAAACCTGCAACTATGACGGATAAAAATTGGGAAGTTCTTGATAGAACAATGTTGAGTCTGATTTGTCTTTCTTTATTTTCTTTAGTAGCATTAATATTGTAAATGAGAAAATAATTATAGATCACATGATAACCCTAATGCAAATGTAGGAGAAGCCTTTAGCTTCTAATAAAGTGTAATTTGTGAAGCACTTATTTAATATGAAGATGCTAAATGATGGGTCAGTAACAAAACATCTTAATGAGTTCAATATTGTTATAAGCCAGTTGAGTTCTCTGAACATCTAGTTTGAAGATGAAGTGCAGGCTTTGTTATTATTATCTTCATTGTTAAACAGTTGGGATAGTTTTGCCACTATTTGTAAAGACCCACTCAAGTAGTAATAAGTGCAACTCTTAAACATCGAAACACCTTTTCAAATAATGGTGGAGTTCTTGATTAGAACTCCAAAGTTAAGGGTGCTCAAGTGGGAGCACTCCTAGGATGGGTGACCTACTGGGAAGTTATCTTCTGAAGGAAAAATTGTGAGGCATTTTAGACCAAAGCGGATAATACCTTAGTGCTTCAGAGTTTGGGCTATTGCAAATGGTATCAGAGCAGACCGGTTTCAGATAGGAGCTAAGGTGCTCCATGGTTGTGGGTACTAATTGAGCTTGTAGGGGCCACCTCTAGTCCTATCTGCCCAATAGATGGTTCTTGGATCTGTATATGGATATTGATGAGGATGTCAATTACTTAAGTTGGGGAGATTATAAAGACTCACTTAAGTAGTAATAAGTGAAACTCTTAAATATTGAGGTGCCTTTTCAGATAATGATGGAGTTCCTGATAAGAACTCCAAGTCAAGCTTACTCATGTGGGAGTGCTCCCAAGATGGGTGACCTGCTGGGAAGGTATGTTTTGAAGGAAAAATTATGAGTCCTTTCATACAAAAGAGGACAATGCCTTAGTGCTTACGAGTTTTGGATGTTACAACAGCGTTGGCCAGCCTTCCAGTCAAGGAACCGGAACCCTTCTTTGCTGTGCTGAGTCGTGTAGGCTCAGCACTTGATTCCAATTGATTTGTGATCAAACTCCTAAGTTCAGCAAATGTAATGCAATAATTCCTAAGCCTTGAGTTGGCCCTGATCAATAGAATCGATGGGGCTAACGCCCTCTCTGGGAACTGGGTCCAAGTAAGGTCCAAAGATTCTAGTTGCTTCTAAGATATGCTAGTATAAGGCTTATGTGCACCTAGTCTTTCTAAGGGTGTAGTCAATGAGCCCTTAGCCAGGCATGGCCTCTATGGGGAGTATTGACTCTCCACAGGTAACTTGTAAATATGATTTGTGGGTAGTAGCCTTCCAGCGAACCAGACAATCTCAGATAGGGATTTAGGTTTCAGTCAATGTGCCTAGTTATCGAAATAGAGCGACAATCATCTGGAGGCAACAACGTGGTCAAAAAGTAAAGGAATTGGCAATTAGGGTTTACCCTAAACGGCCAGCACCAGGAAGAGCGCGATGAAGAAGACGACTGTGCGGGTCAGGCTGACCCGTGATCCACATGGTTCGACAGTAACGGGTCATCGAGATAGGTCGATCCATGCCTTTTGTTAATTGGGCCGAACCCGTTTAATAAATTCAAATGGAATATTATAATTATTTTTCTTAAGGAAATTCATTTGATTAATGGAAATGTAATTAGAAAAATACATAATGTATTATTTAAATAACTTTTTAAATAAATTTATGTATAATTTTGTTCATAAAATGTAAGGAATAAAAATATACAAAGTAAATGCATTTTCTAATTTTGCCTAATTATTTCAGTATCTTGATTAGGGATGCTTAGCCAAATCTTGTGATTTTAGTTTCATTTGATTCGTTATGCCTCGTTGAATGCATGTGCTAAGTAGGATGATTTTTTTTTTTTATTTTGTTAGTTAAGCCCTATTCCTTGATTTGCATGATTAATGAATATTAGGGTTTGTAATTAGCCAAATTGCACTTTATAGTCTCTGATTGTTTGTATGACTAATTAGAACTTAATTGCTAAGTTGTATGGAATTAGATTATTAATTTTATAGTTATGTACTAATCCCTTTAGGATTTGATTAGTGATTAAAATGCATTAATTACTCTCTATTTTAGTTAATTAGATTTGTATATGCTTCATAAATAGTAGATGCATGTTAGAAAACCTAATTTTTGATTTGGACACTTGAGCCTTTCAATTTGCCTTAATCAAGATTTAAGCCCTAATTAACCTAATTAAGTGATTGAAGAAATCAAAGAATGAACTAATGCTCAATTGATCTTCAATAATTGACTAATTAGCTTAACAATCATCTTATAAGTCAAACTTGCATAAATAATTCTATCTATGTCAAGTTTGGGTTCAACCCTAACTTGATTAGATTAAACCTCAAACTTAATCAACTTAAATTGAACAATTTGATTTGGACATTAAATGTGGTGCCCCACCCCTTAACCACTAACAATCAAGGATAAGGAGTAGTGTGCCACTTTGGCAAATCCCTTACTTATTAGTAGATTAAGGTGTAATCCCCAATCCACTAATAAGTGAAGGATATGCCCTGAATAATACAGCAAAATCATTCACTAAGTATATGCAATCACAGAGTGCGGAAGTAAGAAAGGTAAAAATACTATATCCAATCCACCATAATATAAGTAAGAAGTAAACATGCAGCTCAAAATAAAATAGTACAGTAAAAAAATATACATAAATATCTAAATTATTATAAATATTAAATAATTTTAATGAAAAAGATTAAGCTCTCATCTTCACAAAAATAAAAGAGAAGCTAAGCTAAGGACCTCCAGTGGCAACACACTCCTCCTCCTGAATATGATCTTCAGAAGGCTCGACTGCATCGAATAACTCAGAATCTATCATTGTAGGTTTCATAATGATAGGGCCCCATCCAAAGAAAAAAAATCTTGTTAGACATATTATTTAAGTACATTTTAGGCTATCATATTTCATGAGTTTTATAATATCAACATTTTACTTAGACTATAAAATAGGCAAGGCATATGGGTGCAACAAGAATACAAAGGAAGGAATAAGCTAAAAATTAAGGTATTTATAACTAAGCAATATGTGAGGTAAGAAAACATACCTCAACACTAAAGCTGTAACAAGGTTAGGCTTATAAGTATAAGTAAGGTAAAGAAAATACTAAAGGAAAAAACTCATCCTAAACATGCTTATGATCACTTAAATTATGCAGATTTAAAAAGAAGGTAATCTAATTGTGATATGTATAAGTAAGCAGTAAAGGAAATCTAGCATTCTGTAAGTATAAGTAAACATGTAAAGTAAAATTAACTATAGTAAAAGAAACAAAAAATATTAAATAGGTATGTAATCATTATCATATCAGAAGAGGGCTAAACTCTCCTGCTAAATAGAAAAATATAATATTCTTAGTGTCATAAGAAGCTAAACCGGTAAGTTTCTTAGTATCATAAGAGGCTAAGGCAAAATAACAAAGCAGAACATAACTGAGGAGGTAGCAAGTACAAATGCAGTAATATTTTAGTTATTTACTTTACTTTTGTGGATATATCCAGAAGTAACTGAGGAGTCAAGCACATCTGCAAGATTATTTGGGTTCTAATTTAACACAATACTCCTTAATGAGTAATGTTAAGTAATCCTTATTTCTCCTTACCTGTCCATTGGGATAAAATGCGCAAGATCAACCAGAAACTGAACCCTATACAATGGTTATCATAATTATCATAAGTTTTTATTTCATGCATCAATGTTCTTATATGACATGTTCAAGATAAAGACACAAAGTAAAAAGGAATGCAAAAGCAATAAGTCAATAGTGAGTAAGAGACTTTACTACATATAGTGATATCTGTTATTATCTACTTAGCTAATCTAACTATTTCAAGTTATACAAGTTCAGGATCTCCACTTCTTACTATCAAATATAACTTAGAAGTATGGCCTTATAAGTTAAAAGTAATTAGAATTGATCATGTTCTAATTTAATTCAATCAGTATCACCTACAAGTTAAAAAAGTAATCAATGCGTCCTATTTGATAAAATTAGATGCTCTAAGCTAAGATCAGATCAAGATCTACTAAAATTAAAAATTATGCTTTAAACACCATGAATTGGGTTTAAATCACATAATCCAAAGGGTAAGTTTTAAGGACTAAGGTCTAAGTCTAAATGTGAACTAATAATCAAAGAAAATTTTATTAAGTATAATCAAGCTTAATAAAATGATTCTCCTAATCTTAATCTAAAGTTCAAAGATTAAATAATCAGAATTAAAGTATGCAAATCTATAAACTAATAAAACTAAGGTTTCATCTATTGAATAATCCATTTACTCAACAAATAAAATTTAACATAATATTTATTCCTAATCTTAAGGAAAAGATCTTGAAGTGGAGTATAGATCCTAAGAAGCTCCAAATAAATGACTTAAGGAATTTTAGGAGTTGATGATAGTTATTACATTCTATTCTTTAATTGTTAGTCAACTTTGTGTAAGGAAGTTACGATGTGAGCTTTAAACTAAGTTAGTAGCTCATGAATTTTACTTAGGAAATTCTCAAGATTTGAAATGAGAATTTTACCAAATTATTTAATTATGAGGTTAAGGGTTCTAAATTGATTCTAAATTGATTCTAATTTAGTTTTATTACTAGTTTTAATGATTTAAATGATATTTTAGAGGTTAAGGGCACTTAACCTAAATTTTGGGCAAAATGACCCATTTGCCCCTACTTAAGGGTTTAAAATGCTACTTTTTGATTAAGGACTCTAAATAGAATTTTCTTAATGCAAAATGATTTCTTACTATCTAATATGAAGATATATAGTAGGTACATCAAATTTAGACAAATATTAAATCCTATTGGTTCAATTTAGGGATTTTAACCTATAAGGGCATTTTGGTAATTTCACTTAGTAAAATCTAAAAATTCAGTTAATTTATTATTATCTACTGTCGAAGGATTCCATAGAGTTTAGGAACACCAAATTTTGATGTATAATGATTAAGTTATGTTTGTTTCAATATTAGGGTTTTGCTTAAGATCATTAAGAGTTTAAGGGAGTAAGTTTCACATTGAAAATCACCTCCAAAATCACATAATGCTTAATTTTAGTAAATTCAGGTTTGATTTTGATATATTTTAGCCCTAATAGGGTTCTAAGATCATTAGAATGTAAAAACTTACAAATATGGGCAATTCTGGACAGTTATAGGCACTTTCAGATATTTCTAGGCGTTACAGCGCGCTGTGGTGCCCTCTATCCGAAAGCTAGGTGCGACGGTGCGCTGTGGCACCAGACTTTTCAAAGCATGGGCCATACAGCGCGCTGCAGTGCTTTCCAGTGCCGAAAGTGATGGGTAGATTATAGCACTGTGGCGCACTGCGCCGGATTTCAGCGTTGCGGTAGATTTAGTGCGGGGCGCCAGACTTTCTGAAGCACGGGCGCCACAGTGCACGACAGTGCTCTTAGGCGCTGCAGCAAATTTCAGCATTGTGGCGCACTGCGGTGTATTTTATTTAATTTCATCAAATTTATATGCCGCTGCGGTGCTCTGTGGAGCACTACGACACGCTACGACAGATTCAACCTGGGACTCGGGCGCTAGGGCACGCGGTAGCGCCCGACGGTAATTTTGCCTGTGCGAAAATCGTAACAAGTCTCATTTCATACTCAAATACTTTTAATTTATAGCACTTTGTGTGCAATTCCATATACCGATGGAAAGATATTTTTGAGATCTTTCCATTGATACCAAAATCGGCACACAAAGATTATTTTAATGATGCAAACAATGAGGTTAAAGGTTCGGGTATACAAAAATCATATTTGCAGAATGAATTTTTTTCCCTAACATTAACTATTTTAATGAGCTCTAATGATCTCTACATCTCAAACACAAGTTCTTATTAGCATGAAATAGACATGTAAGGTAAGTATAGCAGCAATTTGATAAAGAGAAGAGGTACTAAAGAGGTACCTTGGCCTTGAAATGAATGGAGGAAGAGGACTCTGATTTTTGCAGGAACTTAGGAGCTTGAGAGCTTGAGGGAAGAAGCTTCTTATTCTTCTTCAACTGCTAGCATGAGAAAGAAGAGGCTGAGGGTTCTTCTTTAGCATGTAGGATCACCTCTAGTAATAACTACCCAATGGATAATTTTTGGATCTGTGTATGGTTACTGATAATGACATTAATTACTTAAGTTAGGGAGATTCTAAATACCCATTTAAGTAGTAATAACTAAAACTCTTAAACATTGAGGCACCTTTTCAGATAACGGTCTCAGGATGGGTGACCTACTGAGAAGTTATATTCTTAGGGCTAAACTGTGAGGCCTGTCAGGCCAAAGTGGACAATACCTTGATGCTTAAGTGTTTTGGTTGTTACACTTATTGTCTAACACATGATATTTTAGAATCTGACAATTTGCTAGATCCAGAGCAGTTTGTGGAGCAGGCTCATGAGGCTTCTCAGGAGATCTAAGAGGAGTTTGTGGAGCATTAGCCGACTCAACCTTCAGCTTTTATTTTCTGCATAAGTTTATTTTTTGTAGTGAGTGAGAGATATTTTATTGTCATTTTCATTAAAATTAAATAGTCGATAATAATTTAACTCTGGATGCATTTTTTTTCTAAGATAAATGATTTTTACTTGGCTTCTATGATGAATGATATAAATGAATGCTTTATCTTCCGCACTCTATATTTAATACTACTTATACTTAGTATTGTGATGTGATCAGCATATAAGAGATGCTAATACTCATATATATTAGATTCTCATTAAATTTACCTCCCATAATCAATATATGTGAGTACTTGTAATGACCCCAATATCGAGTAGGAGGTTAACCCAACATCGGTACATCACCACAGTATCTGATACTAATTTAGAGGGAAGCTAACCCAATTACTAGATGTTGTGTTTGGATAAGGATCATGAAGAGGATCTTAAGTTAAGATGAGAAAATAGAAGAAGAGGAATGCATATGATGAATATAATTTCAAATGCATGGATGAAAAGGATAATTGTATACACGTGCAAAGCAAGTAATCATATAATAAAAGAAGCAATTATAATTGCTTGTAAATGAAAATGCAGTTGTAATTATAAGTGAAAGAAATGAGATATGTGAATGAAGGTACTTGCAAATAACATGAAGCAATTATAAGTTACAATGACAATCAATATAAGGATTTAAAGTGATTGCAACCCATACATGAAAGTAGGATTTGCAAGTATGAATAATAATAAACATTCACATATAGCATTGTAAGTTTAACATTATAAAATGCATGAACAATTATGCTACATGTAGGGATAGATTCAATTAATCACATGCAACAATTAAATTTATGAATATAAAATGTTTATGCAATTTATCCATCCATTTATCCAAACTAAGCATTAAGTATAAGATACTAATTCCATCATAGAATAGAATAAAGACAAAGCAAAAAGTTTAAGCTAATACATGCTAATTTATTTAAAGAGCATATAATGAACTCTCTCTCACTTAAATTAAAAGCAAGTAAATAATATTTAGGCAGAAGCAACTATTTTAAGCTTAAGCACTTAGTCCAGCTCCACTAACATCCAAATGCACCTGATCTATCATATTTTGGCATTTAAATATGATAGGGCAAATTCAATAAAAAGAAAAGTATAGTTAGACTAAATAGTCTATGCACATTTTAATATTGGGCTAAACATTTTAATAGTTTTGATTGGATATCACATGCTAGTTTACAATAAGAAAGTAAGTAGTGGATCAATTGAAAGCATTTAATTAGGGAAAAGAAAGTAAGGGAAAGTAAGAAATACTAATAAAAAGTAAAGCAAGTAAGAATAGTCACAAGTTTAGATATTCTAACCTGCAAGTAAAGCAAGGGTAAAAACATTCTATATACGGTAGAAAAGTACTAAAGTGCATATGAAAATATAAAGAATTAAGCATGTATATGTTCAATGAACTTATACTAAGTAAAGAAAAGAAAACAGTAAAACATTTAAATGTAATTATAACAACATTCACTACAGTATAAATAAACTATAAACAAGTAAAGTGTAGTACTAAAAACATGGAAGGTGAAAATAATAGTAATTGAAAGAAGATCTTAGGCTCTTGGTCTAAGATACACATAGCCTAGGACTATGTAAAGTAACATAGCTAAAAAGCTATGTTGAGTCTTCACAATCAATAAGATTGTAGAAAATCTCATATTATATTTAATTGAAGTTATTTTATGAAAGTACTCATTCTATGGGCAAATATAGAATGAAGTGAGGAGTTAAGCACGTCGGCCTAATAGGTAAAGGAAAGCAGGGTTCATAATAAATAATACTCACATTCACCCTCTAAGAATGTGAGGTCTCCTTATTACTTCTTATTAGCCTGCCCTTAGCTTAACCAATAATAGTAAACCCCTATAGTCTTAATGTGAAAGTTTTATTCATACACAATGTATTATATGAATGTGTTAAATAAAATAGGCTCAAAGCTAAGCAAGTATTCAAGGAAAAATTGAATAATTATAAACCATATGATATTCAAAGTTATCTAATTTTAATGATCTACTTAATGATTGGAACTAATTGAGCTCCCAATTGATTTAGAGATATTGATCTCAAGTCAATTGTAAGTAAGATAAGTAGTTAAGATTTTGAAAATAGTAGTTTAATTTAATTTTATGAGATGGCAAAGTAATTTATAAGTATAATACTACTAAATGAAACTAACCTTATCCTTACCCTAAACAATATAATTGTAATAATTTAATAAAAATAAGGCTTAGGAAACTAGCTAGGATAAGGTGAGACTATGAAAATACCATAATTTAAAAAGGTAGAAGTTAAGGTTCTATACACTAAAATCATATAACTAGGTTGTTTGGGAAAGATCAATTCAAACCAATTACTAATCTAGTTAGGTTAAAGTGATAGGAAGGTTCTAAATATATAGGAGAGAAATAATTTGAGAGCTACAAGTTCTACAATTACTATAAGTTGAAAGTTAATGAAATCAATGGGATTCTTAAACTAGACTAATGAAGTTAGGACACCCAATCCAATTCCATAAAGGATTTAAATGAGAATTTAGGAGCTAAGGGTGAAGTGAGCTAGGATCCATTCTGGTTACGTAAGGCTAGTCCTAATTGAATAACAATCTACAATTACTTAGGCATTAAGGTTAACTGCACTTAATGAATATAATAACTAGCTCTAAATATCACATACAAATCCAATTATAAATCAATTCTATAACTTCTCTCCTAAGGTTGAAAGATGAATCACATAAATTTGCTAAAGAGTTAAAGTATCTAAATTAAGAGAACTAAGCTTAATTCATGCAATTAAAATTGACATGGGAAAAAAATAATGTGACATGGTTGCTATCCTAAGGTTAAAATACCTAAAACATGCAATTTAAGAAATTAGAAAATTAGCAAATTACTCTAATTTAGGAGACAAAAACCTAAAATCACTAAATATTGCCTAAAATGAAATAATATACATTAATATGAAATCCTTATTATATACGGAGTAAAATGACACTAACTAGGTTGAAATTGGACAACGTTGAAAATTAAGATTTATGGGACTCCTAATTAGGGTTAAGAAGTGATTAAGAAAATTAGAATTCAAATCTTAAATTTGATTTCTTATTATTGTCCTACACATCTTTGTGATTGAAATGGACTATTAAATCATCAAATTTTGACACCATATTATTAAGTTATGCCACATACAAGAATTGAATTTAATTTGCAATTAAGTAATTAATTTAAGTTAATGATTAATTAAAATAATCATCCAAATAGAAAATAATGGATATATTATTAATCTATATATTTTTGTGATCAAAATAGTATATAATATTGCATTATTTGGTTATGTATGTTTAAAGTTACTAATGAAATAAAAAATATCATTTAATTAACATTAAATAATTTATAAAAATCATTAATTAATTAATATTAAACATTAAAAGAGATGCACTTAAAATAAGAATGGCACAAAAAATTAGAGGTGCGGATTACGAAGTTGACGGATGCGACCCCCAACGTAGAAAAATAAAGGACATGATGGCTCCGAAATACGTGTGCCGCCAGACATGTGCTGTTCTCAGATAGGAACTATGTGTCAAGGCTGGACCGACTGCAAAATCACAGTTCAGCGCAATTGGGCCAGTTCGGTCCAGCATAAGGCCAAGAGCCGCAAGCAAAATCGTGGTTCAAGCCCGTCTTCCCCGATTTCATCTGAGAGCCGCGTCCTAATTTTTGACCTAACCAGAAGAGTCTGGTAGTCCCGATGCACAGACCACATACCATTACAATGTCCCTGATGAACCTGACTCATCAAGCCCCTAATCGGCACATGACGTTCTTGGGATTATCCATGGAGTGAAATGCTAGGTCATCCAGATAGCTAGGGTTTTCTTTACCCCGATGAAGGACTGTAGATGGTTCGATGAATCGGTACTTGATCGAACTCGATGGAGCCTGATTCAGCATCAATAGGGCTTAATAGGTAGTGAAATAGCATCTTGCAATATCAAGTTAAGAGACATGAAAGGAGTTAAAGGAGATAGAGCGTACCTTCTTCCTCAGCTCGCGGACTAAGGTTAGAAAAATAGTGTAGAATTTTCACAGAGTTGCCATAGCTCTCAATCAGCTCCCAGTTCCCCCTAGTAGCTTCCAATGAGTCCAAAACTTCAAGAGGAAGTTGAGAGAGGGAGTATGAGGGCTCTGGCAGCCAATTGGCGTGGCCATACCCCCACTCGCTTGCACTTTGTGAGGGATCGGCCTGCGACATAGGAGGCGTATAGGAGAGGTATCTCAGCCGTTGGATCAGATGTGCGATCCAACTGCCAGATCAGATCCATGCACAGCAGCTGTCTGATTTAAAAAAAAAAGAACGGGATGGCCAGGATTCATTGATCCCGTTGTCCCGTGTTCGGCCAACAACGACAGATCCACGCGATTCCTAAAAGGCCGTTGGAATAAAATTTTAAATAAATATTAAATAATGTTATTTAATTAATTAATTATACATAATTTAATAATCAAAATTAATTAATCAAATGCACTCTAAAAAATTCCAAAATTTCACCCTTGCCTAATTGAGGGGTGAGGAACTCAAAATGTAATTGGATTTTTGATCGGATGTCAATTTAATTATATTAATTTTTTGAGTATTCAAATATTATTAAAATAATTGGGGAAAAATTGTCGACTTCCAAATACTTCCAAAATACCACCCCTATCTAATTTGGGTGTGGTGAGTCCATTGGCGGACTTTGTTTCCGATTATGAGGTCTAAATAAATTAGGCATTCTTAGAATTATCAGAAAACTAAAAATGCTAGAAATTGCTGAATGATCTACAAATCACAAGAAATTTGAGGTGGAGGCTCTTAATACTATTATAAGAGAAATGAGAGAAGATTAGAGTCAATTAGGTTACTAATTGATGGGTAATAATATTAGGGTTATTGAAGTACTATATCTAATACTTAAGATAAGTATTTTACTCTTATCTTAAGGATTTATCCTCAGCACTCCTTTGGGTTGAGTTTTAGCAGTCAGAAGTATTCGGGGAGGTTCAGCAGTCCTTCCCGAGCAACACATCATTCTGCTGCCAATTGTAAATATTCTTAAAAATACCTCAGTTGCGCGCCGCAGTGGGATAAGAAGTTACAAAGGCGCACCTACTCTTGCCCATGAGCATAATCTTCATGGCCGTGCACCTCAGAATCATCAATCTCCTTCCCCTGCTAATGTCTACATGTTGACTCCAAGCTCAGCTCCTAAAGATAATGAAGTCATATCAGGTATGTCTTAAGTGTCATTTAGCTTATGTTTTTTGCTTATTATTTTCTTCTACTTGGATCATGCAATTAAAACTATGTTACTATTTTAAACATAAGCACTTAAGAAACAAGCGATAAATTATGTAGTGTTCTTCTTGATACTAAAGCTAGTCACACTTTTCTATTGGAGAGTTGTGCTAAAGCTCTTAAGTTACATTCATATTGTTTAGCCAACTTCTAAATAGGCTTACCATTTGGAGCCAGTATGCAAGCTGAACAATTTTGCAATATAGCAATCCCCATCAATGAGCAAAGTTTTAAAGCTAAACTTATAATCCTCCCGATTGCAAATTTCAACATAATTCTTGAAATGAACTGGCTAAGTAAACATGACACCACAATCAACTGCCAGAAGAAGAAAGTCACTATGGGTAGTGGAAGCCAAGCCAAATCATTTGTAGGTAAGTTCAATACCCAAGCTTCCCTGATTAATGCATTAAAAGCTAAAAAACTAGTCAAAAAGGAAAAAAATACTTACCTAGTGACTATGCTAGGAGATAAGAAAGAAGAAGTTCCTATCAATAAGAATCATATCATTTGTGAATTTCTTGATGTTTTTCCTAAAGACCTACCTAGTCTTCCACTCGTTAGAGAAGTGGAGTCTGTAATCGAGCTTATTCTAGGAACGCAGTCTATTTCCAAAGTCTTGTACCATATGGCACCCAAAGAGTTTCAGGAACTGAAAAAGTAACTTCAGGAATTGCTGGAGAAAGACCTTATTAGGCCAAGTTCATCTCCTTGGGGAGCGCCAGTTCTTTTCATCAAGAAGAAAGATGGTTTCATGCATATGTGAATAGACTATCGAGAGCTCAACAAGGTAATGATCAAGAACAAGTATCTGTTATCTCAAATTGATGACATATTCAATCAATTATCTAGAGCTAAGGTTTTCTCTAAGATTGAAATGCAGTCCGGTTACCACCAACTGCAAGTCAAAAGTGAAGATGTTAAGAAGATGGTGTTCAGGACTCGTTATAGTCATTGTGAATTTTTGGTGATATCTTTTGGTCTAACGAATGCACTGTCCATTTTTATGGATTTAATACAGCTGGTGCTTAAGTCCTTCATAGAAAATTCATCATCATCTTTATCAATGATATCCTAATTTAATCAAAGAGTAAAGTGGAGCATGAACATCATCTAAGAGCCATATTAGAAGAATTGTGCGATCATCAACTCTAGTCTAAGTACTCCAAATATGAATTCTGGCTCAACTCAGTAGCATTTCTAGGTCATGTTGTCAACGCTCAGAGGTATTATAGTTTATCAAAAGAAGTCGGTGATGTTCAATATTAGTTGTAGCCAAAGTTAGTAACTAATATTCCAAGGTTTTTAGGATTAACCGTTTAGTACAGAAAATTTGTTAAAGGCTTTTCTCAGAGTGCCTCTCTGTTGACCAAACTAACTCAGAAAACTGTACATTTTATCTAGATTTTTGAGTTTTAAGAAGCATTTCAAGCATTAAAAGACACACTTTCAATTTCTCTAGTGCTTGTTCTACCAAAAGAAGTGTTAGACTACTAAGTCTATACTGATGCATCTGAAGTTGGTTCGAGATGCGTGTTGATGCAAGAAGGTAGAGTGATTGCATATGCTTCTCATCATCTTAAGCCACATGAGAAGAATTATCCAGTGCATGATCTCAAGCTTGCTACCGTTGTATTTGCCTTAAGAATTTGGCATCACTTTCTCAATGGCGTATAGTGTTTGATCTTCACTGATCATCAGAGCTTGAAGTATATTTATAATCAGTGAAAACTAAATTGTCAACAAAGAAGATGGTTAGAATTGTTCAGCAATAGTGATCTAAATTTTTAGTATCATCTTGGTAAAGCAAATGTTGTTGTAGCTGATGCTCTTAATCATCATGCTACATTATGTACCTTTATAGTCAAAAGTACTATCATAAACAAATTCGTAAGTTATACATTGTGCCTATCAGAGGTAATATGCTTAGTCATTTGAACAAATAAAATTTTGTAGAACCAACCTTTCATAGAGATGTCTCCGTCAGTCAGACCAAAGATGAAGACTATCTTAAGTTCAAAGCTAAAATTGAAGGTGGTTGTCGTCATGATCTCCAACTGCATGAAAGTGTAATTTATCAAGGAAATCGTCTTTTGATTCCTAGATCCATGTACCAAGTAGTTCTTGTTGAAAGCCATAATTCTGGATATAAGGTCCACCATAGTAGTAAAAAAATATAACAAGCTTTAAAGCAGTCTTTCTGGTGGTATAGTATGAATAGAAGTGTAGCAAATTCGTTGCAAAGTGTCATGCATGTAATCTCATCAAGGCTAAACATCAAGGCCTAGAGGACTCCTGCATCCTCTGGAAATCCCTGAATGGAAGATGGGATCAGGCGTAAAAATGGTTAAAGTCGTTGGAGGTTAAATAAATATTAAATAATTAAATTAAATTAATTTTTTAAACAAATTAAATAAAATTAAATCCAATTTAGCACCAAATAACCTCCAAAAATTCTTAAAAGTTCACCCTTAGCTAATTTGGGGGTGGTAAATTCAAAAATGCAATTTGAATTAATTTGGAGATCAATTTCTTTTAGCTAATTTTCATGATCATAAAATTGACAAAATAACTATTTTGCTCAAATGAGCTCCGATTGATCCCAAATTTTTGGGGTTAGGTTTAATTGACCACTTGAGTCTAATGGGAAGAGAATTAAAGCCTTGTTTAGCTTAAATTTGCTAGAGTAATAACCTTAGGTTATTACAGTAGCCCTCCCAAGCTAGCTGGTTAATTAAAATAAGGTTCCTCCTTAGGCACGACACATGTTCAACATCCCTTAGCTTCCAAACTACACCGCTTGGTAGCTAAAAGTTCATGTCTTCTTTATATATAATATTGTATTCCTTATGATCTCCTAGATACACCTTTGACAGACTATAAATATACGTCTGCGCTTGCACGCAAGTGTACGTGGTCTGAAGTAATAAGTGGAAAGTGTGACTTTCTGGGAATTTATCGAACCACAGAGAATTGGTTGATTTGGCACTAAAGTATATCTATTCTCACTAATGTAAAAGCTATAGTTTATATTGGTTGGTTGGTCTAAAATTAGCACAAATATTCACTAAGTAAATAATAAGATTTAAAGAAAGAGGAGAGTTGGGCCCATCCCACATGCAATGATATAATACTTGTGTGGATGTGTTTCTCAAGCTTTATCATTTAGTTTAATTGAAATCAAGTGCACATTGTTGCCATTTAGTCTAGCTCAAAGGCTTACAAGTTCAAATCTCGTGCACAAAATAAACACACATTCGGTTCTACTTTAGCACAAAGACTCTTGTAAGATTCTTGAGAATTAAAGTTAATTCATTTTCTCTTTATTTAAGGAGAGTTTAAATTTTCTTAAATTTCAAGATCTCACAAGCATTAATTTTCCACTACGAGCATCACTTCACATCTCATATAGTTGAGATGAGAGAATCACATGTTGGGCTCAATGACTATGTCACTTAGTTCATGAGCACTCAATACTTCATTTCTCAATCTCAATTATGTGGAGCTAAGGAGCTCAATTAGTGGGTCTTAGCATCACTTGCATCAACTCTTTGGTTGAGCTTAGATTGAAGTGCATTGAGCTCAAGATCTTTCTCACATGGTTCTAAGCATCCATGCACTCAAAATCTAGCATCAAACTAAGGGTGAGCTAAGGAGCACAAGACTATTAGATCTTGGATTCTTTAGTTCTTTTCTTATAAACACATCAAGAATAATTTGATAGGAATTTCTTAGTAAGGCATTTAAATCACAATTACATCATGCTTGAGGGAAAATATTCACATAATAATATTACATCATGCAAAATGGGACTTCATCCCAACCCTCCCCAAGGGGAGTTTAGCTACTCATTACACAAAAAAATAAGGAAAACACATAAATAGCAAAAGACCCTTTCATGGTCACTAAAAAGAAAATACAAGATTGAGTTTATAAGATATTAGGAATGCTCCGTAGAAGTTCTCTGGGATTCTTCTTCTCCTTTTAATTACCTTCTTCTTAGGATGTTAGTGCTGCCTTCTTCCTCTTCTCCCTTTACAAAAAGCTTACTTTGTCACTCTTGGAGAGTTCTCTCTTCCTTTGGCTCTCCACTCTACTTATGCAATTATTGCTAAAATTGTGAACCCTCGTCTAGTCAAGAGGAGGGGTATTTATAGGGAAGGGGGGCTGCATGCTCCTCCTCATAAGAAACCAGATTTCTCCTTTAAAAATACTGAATTCATCATTGCATTAATTTTTAAATTAGGGTGAGGTGACAATAATCCCATTTTTTTAGCCACACATCACCTCAAAGCTTTACAAAAATGGTTGCTGCAGGATATGGTGGCTGGAGACAACATTCATTATAGAGGTCATGTCTCCAGCCCCATTAAATGCTCTGACTGGAAAAAAATTTGGCGGGCCGCTGCAGCGCGCTGTAGCGCCCTGCTGCATGCCTTAGCATACCTTGGTTCCAAGCAATTTTAGCTAAGTCTTCCGCTGTAGACCGCTGCAGTGCGCGACAGCGCGCTGTAGCGGGAAATTCCACGAAAAACACTGTTCAATTAGTATTTTTTTTCGATTGTATAGAGAAGTATTTCTGCGGCTGCCCGCTGCAGCGCGTGACCGCACGCTGTTCCGGCCAATTCCGCAAAAAACACTGTTCAATTAGCTGGGTGGCCCGACTTATATTGCCAAGTTTTCCGCGATGAACCACTGCAGCCCGCGACCGCGCGCTGGAGCGGTAAATTCCGTGAAAAATACTATTCAATTAGTTGAGCCCCCATTTAATAATCATATATATTTCCGCGATACACCACTGCAGCGCGCGACCGCAAGCTGTAGCGGTGAATTCCGCAGAAAGCACTGTTCATTTAGTTGAGCCCCCATTTAATAATCATAAATATTTCCACGATAAGCCGCTAGAGCGTGCGACCGCGCGCTGTAGCGGTGAATTCTGCGAAAAATGCTATTTAATTAATTGGGGGCCTGTTTCATATGGGTTAAATGTTTCCGCTGCAAAGCCCGCGGTGGCACGCGACCGCCCGCTGCAGCGTGCTGTAGCGGATTACTTTGTTATATTTTTTATAAAATTGCAGAAATGTCCAAGAGCTACTTTGGAATCCATTTCCTGAAAAAGATATATAAATTTGATTTAGGAATAACACAAAATATCTTAAATAAATGAATTTTTCCCTTTATTTTAGATGTAATTTATGGATTCATCACACCCCCACACTTAAATTCTTGCTCGTCCTCGAGTAAGCTCAAACGAATAATTTTTTTTTTTTTTTTTTTGTATTTTGAGTGGATGAAAGTCACAATGATGTATTTGAAATAAGTATAAGTGAAAATATGTGCATGGCAACAAAAAATAAAATGAATATTGTAGCAATCTTAATGTTATCAATTGAGTCACTAAGGTGGTAAGTCACTAAATCTCCAAATGTTTGAATTGTTTAATGCTTGAAAATAGGTGATGGGTTCCATACATTTTGGATTTTTAGACTAAAAACATAGTTTAGAGATTCTTAGAGTTATGCCATATGTGCTCCTTCTTATAAATCATAAAGATGAAAAAAGTTTAAGGAGAGATATTTTTCTTCATCCTTTTTCATTTTGATCCCTTGGGAGAGATATTTTTTATCATCCATTTTTCCATAAAAATTTTATTCTTTTCATCCTTAGGGAGAGACATTTTTCATCATCTCTAACATCTTTGTGATCTTGAAGTCCTACGGGAGCCTAGCACACTCCATTTAGAATCTATTCCATTTACTTTTAGTTTGAATCCTATGCCTTCCCCCACACTTAGCTCAAGCATTTATTTAAATTTTTTGGAGATTTAGATTTTCCTCCATTCATTCCTCAATCTCACATTTGATTGCATAATAATTCATTTAATCAATTTTTTTGCTAAGCATTCTTTTACTTATATCTCATTTGATTTTTGCATTTTTGTGATTTTCATTTCTTTTGAATAATTCAGAAAAAATATGTCAATTAAGAATAGCTCAATAAATGCGGGAATATGAGAATTCATAAATTGCAATCTCAAAAATAAAAGCAAACTACAATAAGGATAAAAATGAAAAAGAACAAATACAACCTAATTAATTTTTTTGGGTTGCCTCCCAACAAGCGCTGGTTTAAGTGTCTCAGCTTGACACAGGAAGGAGCTTATGTGATTCCCTCATTTGGGAGGTCTTGAAGGGTCCACCCTCCCTTCTCTTGAAAGTCTCCTTCCTCCAAGTATAACTTCAGACGATTTCCATTCACCTTAAAAGAACTATTATTTGAGACAACTTCGACAGCTCCATGAGGAAAAACTTTAGTGATGGTGAATGGTCCTGTCCAACGTGATTTTAGTTTTCTAGGAAAAAGTCTTAATCTGGAGTTAAAAAGCAATACCTTCATTCCTGGTTGGAAATGCTTAGGTTTAATTAGTTTATCATGCCATTTTTTTGATTTTTCTTTATACAACTTGGCATTCTCATAGGCGTTTAACCTAAATTCATCAAGTTCATTTAGCTGCAGCAGTCTCTGCGCCCCTGCCTTTTGGTGGTCAAAATTTAATTTCTTTATTGCCCAAAAGGCACGGTGTTCAAGTTCCACCGGAAGGTGACATGCTTTTCCATAAACGAGCTTATACGGGGACATTCCTAGAGGGGTCTTGAAAGCAGTTCTATAAGCCCAAAGGGCATCTTGGAGTTTTAAAATCTAGTCTTTTCTATTTTGATTTATAGTTTTTTCTAGAATTTGTTTTAGTTCTCTATTGGAGACTTCAACTTGCCCGCTGGTTTGAGGGTGGTAGGGTGTACCCACCTTATGTCTTACCCCATAGCTTTTTAATATATTCTCTAACTGCCTATTGCAGAAGTATTTTCCCCCATCACCGATCAAGAATCTGGGTGTTCCAAATCTAGCTAGCACATGTTCCTTGAGAAATTTGATCACAGTTTTAGCATCATTGTTGATACATGCTACAGCTTCAACCCATTTTGAAACATATTCAACTACCACAAGGATATACAGATTGGCCTGTGAAGAGGGGAAGGGTCCCATGAAGTCAATTCTCCAAACATCGAATAGTTCAACTTCAAAAATCCCATTTAAGGGAAGCTCCTCCCTTTTTGTTAAGTTTCCTGTTCTTTGGCACTTGTCACAACTTTTGACGAAATTAACGGCATCCTTGAATAGATGGGGCCAAACGAATCCAGATTGAAGCACATTTGCAGCCGTTCGCTCAATTCCATGGTGTCCTCCATAAGGAGATGTGTGGCAGTGGAAGAGAATATTCCTTGTGTCAGCGTCAAGAACACATCTCCTTAGGAGTTGATCATTGCAATATTTATACATAAAGGGATCATACCAAAAATAATTTTTTATATCTGCAAAAAATTTCTTTTTTTGTTGGTAACTCATATCTTTTGGTATGATTCCTCCTGCAAGGTAGTTTGCAATATCAGCGAACCAGGGAGGATCATTTGTAGCTATCCCATAGAGTTTCTCATCGGGAAAGGATTCACTAATTTATGTTGACTTTTCATGATCAATGTGGGTCAATCTGGATAAATGGTTAGCAAGCACATTTTCACTTCCCTTCTTATCCCGGATTTCAAGATCAAATTCTTGTAAGAGCAATACCCATCGTATCAAACGTGGTTTTGCCTCTTTCTTTTGGAGGAGATACTTAATGGCGGCATGATCTGTGTAAACGATGGTCTTAGACCCGATGAGATACGACCTAAATTTAGTAAAAGCAAAAATGACAGCTAAAAGCTCCTTTTTTGTGGTGGCATAATTTCTTTGAGGATCGTCAAGGAGTTTACTAGCATAGTAAATCGAATAGAAGGTTCGCTCTCTTTGTTGCCCTAGAATAGAGCCTACAGTAAGGTCACTCGCATCACACATAATTTCAAAAGGTGAATCCTAGATTGGAGCAGAAATTATTGGAGCGGAGATCAATGTAGTTTTTAATGTATTGAATCCTTTCAGACAATTGTTATCAAAATTGAACTCAACATCCTTTCCAAGCAATCTACAAAGTGGGATACTTATGATTGAAACATCCTTAATAAATCTGCGATAAAACCAGCATTCCCTAGAAAGCTTCTAATTCCTTTAACATTGATGGGAGGAGGAAGTTTTTCAATTACTTCAATCTTAGCCTTATCCACCTCTATCCCCCTCCTCGAAATTAAATGACTAAGAACGATACTTTCTTCAACTATAAAATGACACTTTTCCCAATTCAAAATTAAGTTAGAATCTTTACATCTTTTTAACACCTTTCCCAGATTAGTTAGGCAATGATCAAAAGAGGTCCCAACAACAGAAAAATCATCCATAAAAATTTCTAAGAATTCTCCTATCATGTCAGAGAAAATAGCTATCATGCAGCATTGAAAAGTAGATGGAGCATTACACAAACCGAAAGGCATTCTCCTAAAGGCGAAGGTTCCAAAGGGGCAGGTAAATATTGTTTTCTCTTGGTCTTCGGGTGTAATCAGGATTTGATTGTATCTAGAATAACCATCAAGAAAACAGAAATAAGGATTTCTTGTTAATCTATCAAACATTTGTCAATGAAAGGAAGGGGATAATGGTCTTTTCGAGTTGCTTTATTTAATCTCCTATAATTAATGCAAACTCGCCAATCAGTCACAGTCCTAGTGGGGATTAGCTCATTGTTGCTGTTGAGAATAACGGTCATCCCACTCTTTTTGAGAACCACATGTATAGGGCTCACCCAAGGGCTGTCAGAGATGGGAAAAATGATCCCAGCATTTAAGAGTTTGACGATTTCTTTGTGAACTACTTCTTTGATGTTAGGGTTTAATTGCCGCTGAGGTTCAATTGAAGGCTTAGAGTTGTCCTCCAATAGGATACGATGCATACACAGAGTTGGGCTAACCCCTTTCAAGTCCGCAATACTCCATCCCATTGCACCCTTATGATCTTTTAAAATGTTACATAAAAGATTCTCTTGATGTTTAGTTAACGAAGTGGAGATTATTACAGGAAGTGATTTATCTTCTCCTAGGTATATGTATTTTAAGTGTGAGGGAAGAGGTTTTAATTCAATTTTAGGCGGGAAAATTATCGAAGGTTGAATCATGTTCCTTTCCTCAATTAATTCTTCAATAACTTTCGTTTCAGTGGAAATTTTGTATTCCTCACTTCCCACCATTCCCTCTTCTCCCACATCTTCCAATGACCCAACTTCTTTTAATAAATTGACCTCCCAACAATCCTTGTTTAACTTTGAAAGGTGTTTCATAGAATTATTTACATGGAATTTAATCTCTTCCTCTCCATAATGCAACATCAATTCCCCTTTGTCTACATCAATTAAGGTTCGTCCTGTGGCCAAGAAAGGTCTACCTAAAATAATAGGAATCTCTTGGTTTTTATCTTCCATGTCCAAGATTATGAAATCTGCCGGGAAGATGAACTTGTCAACCTTTACAAGTATATTTTCCACAATTCCTAAGGGAGATTTTACAGATCTATCGACAAATTGGAGTAGAACAGAGGTAGGTTTTAACTGATCAATTTCTAGTTTTTTAAATATGTAGAAAGACATCAAATTAACAGAAGCGCCAAGATCACAAAGGGCTTTTTGTAAGGATTGGCATCCAATCATGCATGGGATAGTGAAACTCCCAGGATCCTTCTTTTTAATGGGAATTTTTCTTTGAAGGATTGCACTGCATTCCTCAGTTAATGCCACAGTCTCCTTTTCATCGATCTTCCTTCTCTTGGATAGGATGTCTTTCATAAACTTAGCATAACTAGGCATTTGTCCGAGGGCTTCAGTGAATGGGATATTGATGTAAAGAGTTTTAAAAATCTCAAGAAATTTTTGATATTGGACATCGAGTTTCTCCTTAACCATACGCTGTGGATAAGGTATATGAGGGGTTTCCTTAGGTGCGTCTCTATGTTCATCTCATGCGGCATCCCTTGCCACAATCTCTTCTGTCATAATTGTTTCTTCTTCCTCTTTTTTCCCTCTAGATTTAGCGATATATTTACTATTCTCTTTTCTTACGATCTCATGAGCAACCTTTCCACTTCTTAAGGTGATTGTGCTACCTGATTCATTTTCATATTCCATGATCACCCCGACTAGTGAAGGTTGTTCTAGCTGCCTTATTATATCTTTCAATTTTTGTTCAAATCTTTTAATCATCTCCTCTTGCCTGAGGAGAGTGTGCTCATGCCTGTTTAGTGTGGTGTCAGTTTTATTCATGAATTCAATAGTTGAGTTTCTAAATTCTTTTACAGAGTTTTCGAATCTTTCTCTATTCTTTCCATGATTCATGATCATATTAACATCTCTCACTTTCCCATCATTCTCCTGTAAAGGGCTTTTATAACCACATTTTAGCTTCTTATTAAGTTTGGAAATTTGATTTTGCAATTCTAGGATTTTCTGTGACTTTCCTGGTGAATTACACTCTTTTTTATCCTTGGAATCATTCCTTAGAAGTGGCCATTGGTAAGCGTTGTTTGCCATTTCTTCCAAGAGGTCATAGGCTTCCTCTTGGGTTTTTCCACTAATGGATCCCCCGGCTGCTGCATCAATGAGTGTCCTAGTCGGAGCATTCAAACCACTATAAATGGTTTGCACTTGCATCCAGAGAGGGAACCCATGATGCGGGTAACGTCTGAGGTACTCCTTAAAGCGTTCCCACCCATCAAAGAGAGTCTCACCTTCCATCTGAGTAAAGTTAGTGATCTCAATTCTCAACTGTGCAGTTTTAGCCGGAGGGAAGTATTTGGCTAAGAATTTCTTAGCCAAATCATCCCAAGTATGGATAGAATCGCTCGGTAAAGAGCTGAGCCAACTCTTGGCTCTATCTCTCAGTGAAAAAGGAAATAGCCTCAATTTAACTGCATCGTCGGAGATGCCGTTAAACTTGAAGGTATCACATATTTCAAGAAAGGCTGAAATATGAGAATTTGGATCTTCAGTGGCTAATCCTCCAAACTGATTATTTTGTACCATACTCAGCATAGAGGGTTCGATTTCAAAATTATGGGTTTTTATATTCGGCCTTACAATCACATGGGGAATGCCCCTAATAGTGGGTAGTGCATAATCTCTAAGTGCCTTACCCCTAGGCTCTTTTCCGTGAAAGTGTCCATCACAATTTGTTGGTTTGATAAGTTTCATTCTGGCCTAGCTTGTAAGTATGTTCGTTCTATTTCAGGATCAAACAAATATTCAGTACAGACTCTTTTACTCATATAAGTTTCAATAAAGCTTATTAAGAAAGATTTAGCAATAGAGATCAAGCAGATATATTTTGAAAATGAAAATAGACAAAAAGAAATATAAAATATTAGCTTGATAATTACACTAGACAATATAAAGCAAGAAGAAATAAAATCAAATGCTTAAATCACTAGCTACTTATAAATTATCTTTAGTTCAAATCAAAAACTAATTCCCCGGCAACAGCGCCAATAACTTGACAGACTGTAATACACGTCTGCGCTTGCACGCAAGTGTACGTGGTCTGAAGTAATAAGTGGAAAGTGTGACTTTCTGGGAATTTATCGAACTATAGAGAATTAGTTGATTTGGCACTAAAGTATATCTATTCTCACTAATGTTTAAGCTATAGTTTATATTGGTTGGTTGGTCTAAAATTAGCACAAATATTCACTAAGTAAATAACAAGATTTAAAGAAAGAGGAGAGTTGGGCCCATCCCACATGCAATGATATAATACTTGTGTGGATGTGTTTCTCAAGCTTTATCATTTAGTTTAATTGAAATCAAGTGCACATTGTTGTCCTTTAGTCTAGCTCAAAGGCCTACAAATTCAAATCTTGTGCACAAAATGAACTCACATTCGGTTCTACTTTAGTACAAAGATTCTTAGATTCTTGAGAATTAAAGTTAATTCATTTTCTCCTTATTTAAGGAGAGTTTAAATTTTCTTAAATTTCAAGATCTCACAAGCATTGATTTTCCACTACGAGCATCACTTCGCATCTCATATAGTTGAGATGAGAGAATCACATGTTGGGTTCAATGACTATGTCACTTAGTTCATGAGCACTCAACACTTCATTTCTCAATCTCAATTATGTAGAGCTAAGGAGCTCAATTAGTGGGTCTTAGCATCACTTGCACCAACTCTTTGGTTGAGCTTAGATTGAGGTGCATTGAGCTCAAGATCCTTCTCACATGGTTCTAAGCGTCCCTGCACCCAAAATCTAGCATCAAACCAAGGGTGAGCTAAGGAGCACAAGACTATTAGATCTTGGATTCTTTAGTTCTTTTCTTATAAACACATCAATAATAATTTGATATGAATCTCTTAGTAAGACATTTAAATCACAATTACATCATGCTTGAGGGAAAACATTCACATAATAATATTACATCATACAAAATGGGACTTCATCCCAACCCTCCCTAAGGAGAGTTTAGCTACTCATTACACAAGAAAATAAGGAAAATACACATAGCAAAAGACCCTTTCATGGTCACTAAAAAGAAAATACAAGATTGAGTTTAGAAGATACTAGGAACACTCCGTAGAAGTTCTCTGGGATTCTTCTTCTCCTTCTAATTATCTTCTTCTTAGGATGCTAGTGCTGCCTTCTTCCTCTTCTCCCTTTGCAAAAAGTTTACTTTGCCACCCTTGGGGAGTTCTCTCTTCCTTTGGATCTCCTCTCTACTTATGCAATTCTTGCTAAAATTGTGAACCCTCCTCTAGTCAAGAGGAGGGGTATTTATAGGGAAGGGGGGCTGCATGCTTCTCCTCATAAACAACCAGATTTCTCCTTTAAAAATACTAAATTCATCATTGCATTAATTTTTAAATTAGGGTGAGGTGACAATAATCCCATTTTTTTAGCCACACATCACCTCAAAGCTTTACAAAAATGGCTGCTGCAGGATATGGTGGCTGGAGACAACATTCAAGATAGAGGTCATGTCTCCAGCCGCATTAAATGCTCTGACTGGAAAAAAATTCGGCAGGCCGCTGCAGCGCGCTGAGCGCCCTGCTGTATGCCTTAATACCTTGGTTCCAAGCAATTTTAGCTACGTCCTCTGCTGTAGACCGCTGCAGTGCGCGACCACGCGCTGTAGCAGAAAATTCCGCAAAAAATACTGTTCAATTAGTGCTTTTTTCCGATTGTATAGAGAAATATTTTCGCGACTGTGCACTGTAGCAGTCAATTCTGCGAAAAACACTATTCAATTAGCTGGGTGGCCCGATTTATAGTGCCAAATTTTCTGCGATGAACCGCTGCAGCGCTCGACCGCGCGCTGTAGCGGTAAATTCTATGAAAAATACTATTCAATTAGTTGAGCCCTCATTTAATAATCATATATATTTCCGCGATACATCGCTGCATCGCGCGACTGCGCGCTGTACCGGTGAATTCCGCAGAAGGCACTGTTCATTTAGTTGAGCCCCATTTAATAATCATAAATTTTTCTGTGATACACCGCTGCAACGCACGACCGCGCGCCGTAGTGGTGAATTCTGCAAAAAGCACTGTTCATTAAGTTGAGCCCCCATTTAATAATCATAAATATTTCCGCGATAAGCTGCTGCAGCGCGCGACCGCATGCTGTAGCGGTGAATTCTGCGAAAAATAATATTCAATTAATTGGGGGCCTGTTTCATATGGGTTAAATGTTTCCGCCGCAGCCCGCGGCGGCACGCTACCGCGCGCTGCAGCGCGCTGTAGAGGATTACTTTGTTATATTTTTTATAAAATTGCAGAAATGCCCTAGAGCTCCTTTGGAATCTATTTCCTTAAAAAGATATAGAAATTTGATTTAGGAACAGCAATAAATATCTTAAATAAATGAATTTTCCCCTTTATTTTAGATGTAATTTATGGATTCATCAACCTTCCCCAAATAACCCTTGGTGTAAATTTTGAAGGCATCTTTTGTAGTAGCATGAAAGGATGTACTCGAGTCCACCACCCAGGACTATGTACTGATGGCAAGATCAGTGAATCCTGTTCCTCTTCTGTTGAAATATTTATTAAGGTCTGATCTTTTCATTCTCTTGACTTCTTGAAGGTAGGTCAATATTTTTTGAAGTGTCCAATTTTTCCATAATTCCAACATTCAGGCTTTCCCTTTCAAGGTCTTAACTTTTTTCGCCTTGACTTAGAACTATTCTTGTGAATCTTCGATCCACACTTCTTCCTCTAGTTTTTATATTCCAGGATGAACTAGACACTTTACAATTTGACCTTCTTTGAACATCTTAATTTAAAATTAGCCAGAATACATTATCAAAATTTAACTTATCATTTCCTGATGAGCTGCTTACAAAAGTGTAATATCCCAAATTCTTAAGCACCAAAGTATTATCTGCTTTGACTTGAAAGGCCACAATTTTTGTCTCAGAAAAAAATTTCCCAGTAGGTCACCGAACCTGGGAGTGCTCCTACTTAAGCACGCTTAACTTTGGAGTACTTATCAGGAACTCCACCATTATTTGAAAAAGATGCATCAATGTGTTAGAGTTTCACTTATTACTACTTAAGTGGGAGTTTTTACAATCTCTCCAACTTAAGTAACTGACATCCTCGTTAGTATCCACACATAGCCCAAGAACCATCCATTGGGTAGATAGGACTAGAGGTGGCCTCTACAGGCCCAAGAGGTACCCACAACCATGTAATAATGTAATTATCATGGGTTCAAGAGACTATTCACAAGAAGTGGTACTTTGTCCTGTATGTCACTTAGCTCATATTTAATACCCTATGATCTGCTCTGATACCATTTGTAATATCCCAAACTCTTAAGCTCCAAGGTATTATTTGATTTAGCCTGAATGGCCTCATAGTTTTTCCCTTAGAAGATAACTTCCTAGCATGTCACATATCCTAGGACTACTCCCACTTGAGCATGCTTAACTTTGGAGTTCATATTAGGAACTCCACCATTATCTAAAAAGGCACCTCGATATTTAAGAGTTTTACTTATTACTACTTAACTGGGTCTTTACAGCTGCTGAAGAGGATTCCAGGGACTGGTTAGACTGCAAGATGAAGCTAGGGGTCCTGAACACCCCGACTTACTCTCAGATTGCAGATGGTAGAGGCTTGAGGTGCCGGGAGAACTCGGGAGTGCAGAGTTAGCTGAGAGGGCAGGGGAGATTCAATTAAGTGTTCTTAGAGTGCATAAAGTTCTCTAAATGAATTGTGAGGCTATTTATAGCCTCATGGAGGAGCTCAAATGTAGTTAATTGTGCTGGGGGAGTCGTCCCGAGAGTTCAGATCATGGTCGAGTTCCCAGTTTCTCCAATGGGAACTGCCGGCCCATGGGGCCCAACCGGGGTGCCCAGTTGATAAGGAAAGATTTTAACTGCTCTGTTGAGGTGGACGTGCGAGTGGGGGACAGGGCTGGTAGCTGGCATACAAGGGATCCTTCATATTGGGAGTGGGGCATTTTCGGGACGATGATCCATATCGGTAGTCGTCTGATCTATAGATCAGAACTGCGGAATTGTTCTGATCTTTCGAATTCTAACGGCTGGATCCGAAATGATCCAGGCCATGGGATCCACGAGGTGGATCCCATGACAGATCAGCGCACTCGCCAGATCGAATCTGGGCTAATGGATTGGATGGAACAACGGTGAGATGAACCTGGGAGTGCTCATAAATGTTATGAACCCTTTTATGCAATTTTCTCAATTTAAATTAAATTAAATTATGGCCTAATGACCTCTAAAAATTTTCAAACTTTCACTCCCAACTAGTTTGGGGGTGAGGAATTCAAAATTGCAATTAGATTTTGGATTGAAGATCAAAATATTTGGATATTAATTAAGGTTCCTAATTTGGCAAAATTGCCAATTTGACTTAATGATGTCCGATTGACCCCAAATCTTTCAGGGTGGACTTCTAATAACTATAAATGCAATTGGATTAAAAGTAGAGTGTAGTTAAGTTTATGATTAATCTTAGTAAAAACTTAGGGTTGTTACTGTAAACACCACATAAGTAGTAAAAAGTGAAACTCTTAAATATCGAGGCATCTTTTCAGATAACAACGGAGTTCCTGATAAGAACTCCAAAGTTAAGCGTGCTTAGGTGGGAGCACTCCTAGGATGGGTGATATGCTTGGAAGTTATCTTATGAGAGCAAAACTGTAAGGCTTTCAGGCCAGAGCAAACAATACATTGGTGCTTAAGAGTTTGGGCTATTACAGATGATATCCGAGCAGATTATAGGGTGTCAGATAGAAGCTAAGTGCAATATAGGGCAAAGTACCACTTCATGTGAGCAGTCTCTTGAACCCATTATGGTTAAGGTGCTGCATGGTTGTGGGTACCTCTTGCACCTATAGGGGCCCATCCAGAGTCCTATCTACCTAATGGATGGTTCTTGGATCTGTGTGTGGATACTGTCGAGGACGTTAATTATTTAAGTTGGGGAGATTATAAAGACCCACTTAAGTAGTAAAAAGTGAAACACTTAAATGTTGAGGTGCCTTTTCAGATAATAGTGGAGTTCCTGATAAGAACTCTAAAGTTAAGCATGCTCAGGTAAGAGCACTCTTAGGATGGGTGACCTACTGGGATCTTATGAGGGAAAAATTATGAGGCTTTCAGGCCAAAGCAGACAATACCTTGGTGCTTAAGAGTTTGGAATATTATAGTTACAGGCTCCCCCACTTAAGAATGATGTTTTCCTTGACATCATTACTAAGAAGGAAAAGGCAATGTGAAAAAATCAAGAACTGAAATCTAGAAATTATGAGTACCTGAATTTTCAAAGAGATTTGGATATTTCTGTTGCATATCGACCTCTTTCTCCCAAGTGGATTATTCAAGAGAGCTCTTCCTCCACTAAATTTTCACCATGGGGATAGAGCAATTTCTCAGCTGCTTTTGATCACATGCTAAGATATTGATATGCTCTTCCACATATGAAAGGTCTGGCATAAAGGAAACTACTAGGAAGTTATCTTATAAGGGAAAAACCATAAGGCTTTCAGGATAGAGCGAACAGTACCTTAGTGCTTAAGAGTTTGAGCTGTTACAAATGATATCCAAGCAGGTCATAGGGTGTCAGATAGGAGCTAAGTGTAATATAGGGAAAAGTACCACTTCATGTGAGCAGTCGCTTGAACCCATTATAGTTAAGGTGCTACATAGTTGTGGGCACCTCTTGCGCCTGTAGGGGCCATCTAGAGTCTTATCTACCCAATGGATGGTTCTTGGATCTGTGTGTGGATACTGACGAGGACATTAGTATATAAGTTGGGAAGATTGTAAGGACCCACTTAAGTAGTAAAAAGTGAAACACTTAAACATCGAGGGGCCTTTTCAGATAATGGTGGAGTTCTTGATAAGAACTCCAAATTAAAGCGTGCTCAGGTGGGAGCACTCTTGGGATGGGTGACCTGATGGGAAGTTATCTTATGAGAGCAAAATCATGAGGCTTTCAGACCAAAGCGAATAATACCTTGGTGCTTAATAGTTTGGGATATTACAGTTACAGACTCCCCCACTTAAGAATGATGTCGTCCTCGACATCATTACTAAGAAAGAAAAAGAAAATGAAAAAAACTCAAGAACAAAAATCTAGAAATTAAGAGTACTTGGATTTTCAAAGAGACTTGTATATTTCTATTGCATGTCGGCCTCTTTTCCCAAGTGGATTATTCAAGAGAGCTCTTCCTCCACTAAATTTTCACTATGGGGATAGAACAATTTCTTAGCTGCTTTTGATCACATGTGATGAATCCATAAATTATATATAAAATAAAGGAAAAATTCATTCATTTCTGATCTTTAAACTGCTTCTAAATCAAATTTTGTCTATCTTTTCAGAAAAATGGCTTATCCAAAAGAGTTATGAGACATTTATGCAAAATTCTAATTTTTTGAAAGGAAACAGCTGTTGCGCGCTGCAGCGGGTCATTTTGCAAAATCAGGCACTGGCGCGCGCTGCAGTGGGTCCATTTGCAAATCGTGGGCGTGATCGCGCGCTATAGCAGGTCCGTTTGCAAACTGCGAGCGCGATCGCGCGCTGCAGTGGGTCCATTTGCAAACCGTGGGCGCGGTGTAGCGCGCTGCAGCGGGTGACTTTATGAAATACGGACGCGGCAGCGTGCTGCAGCGGTTCAGCTTGCTAACCGTAGGCGTGGTAGCGCGCTGCAGCGGGTGTCTTTGAGAAATGAATCGCTACCGCGCGCTGCAGCGGAGCATTTTGCGAAATGCCCTCGCTACAGCGCGCTATAGCGGTATGATTTGCAAAATGCTAGCGTAGTAGCGCGCGGCAGCGGGGCACTTAGTGAAAATTGCTGGTATATGCATTTTATTCTTCTGGCATATGCATTTATTTCGGCTAAGACAAGACTCCCAACCAGCATCTTGTCCCAGCCATCATTCCCTTTGTAGCTGCTACATTTTTAATTGAAAAGGAGGCTTATGAGGTGATGTTTTGGCTAAACAAATGAAGATATTGGTCACCTCACCATCAATTGGGATTTTTGCCATCATTGCTCAGAATTTTCTAATGGAATGGCTGGTTTGGATCTTAAGTGGAAGAATGCAGCCCCTCTCTTATATATATCACTCCTCTTGATTAGAGGAGGGTTCCCAATTTTATTTAAAAATAACTAAGTAAAGAAGAGGGGTGCAAAAATAAGAGAGGAACTCCCCAAGGGTGTAAGAGCCATTTTTGCTAAGGAGAATAAGAAGGAAGGCAGCACTAGCGACCTAAGAGAGGAACTTCAAGAAGGAGAAGAGGAATCCAAAGAACTTCCAAGGAATGTTCCTAGTATCTTCTAAACTCTACTTTTGTAATTTCTTTTCTTAGTTGATCATGAAAGGGTCTTTATCCATGTATGTGCCTTTTTCATTTCTTTGGTAATGAGTAGCTAAATCTCCTTAAGGGAGGGTTAGGGTAATCCCATGTATTTGATAGTAATATTTTTATTGTATGAAGTTTTTCTCAAGCATTAATAAAATGTATGAACTCAATGCCTTGCTCAAGAAATACTTTTTATCATTATTGTGAATTAAAGGAGAATAAACTTATGAACTCAAGAACTAATGTGTCTTGTGCTCTATAGCTCACCTTGGGTTAGATGCTAGATCTATGAGTGCATAAAAGCTTAGAACTATGTGAGAGAGTTCTTGAGCTTAGTGCACCTTAATCTAAGCTCAACTAAAAGTGTTGATGCGTGTGATGCTAAGACCCACTAAGTGAGCTCCCTAGCTCAACATAATTGAGGGTGGGAAAGAATTAGTTGCGTGCTCATGAACGAGGTGACATAGTCATTGAGCCCAATATATTAATCCCTCTTCACAACTATGTGTGATGCGAGTGACACTTGTAGTGGAATCAATGCTTATAAGATCTTTAAGAATTTAAATAATCTATATCTCCTTGATTAAGAGATAAGATAAAAACTCAAAACCTAAAATCTTATAAGAATCTTTGTGCCAAAATAGAACCGATTGTGTGTTCATTTTATGCACAAGATTTGAACTAGTGAAACCTTGAGATAAAACTCAAGGAAGAACAATGTGCACTTGATTTAATTTTAAGTAAATGAAGGACAACACTTGAGGAATCAATATGCATTAGTAACTTATCATGACATATGGGATGAATCCAACTCTCCTCTTCCTTTATCTAACTTATTTTCCACTTAGTGATTATTATGCTTAATCTAGAACCAACTCAATCAATTACATTATATCTTAAATATTAGTGATAATAGATAAACCTTAGTAACAAAACAACCAATTCTCTGTGGTTCGATAAATCCCGAAAATTAACATTTTCTACTTATTACTTCAGACCATGTACACTTGCGTGCAAACGCAGATGTGTATTTACAGTATGTCAAGTTTTTGGCACCGTTGCCGGTGAATTGGAATTTGTTTCGTATTAAGGATAATCTATAAGCAGCTAGTGATTTAAGAATTTTTTTGCATATACTTTTCGTTTTTGATTTTTGTAATTATAAACATTTACTTTTTTCTGTCCTTTTATTTTTGTTAAACTTTTGAACATTATTGTTAAATTGTTCTTGATAGCCTAAATATTGTAGTGTATGAATAGAAGAGTTTGCATGAATTATCTGTTTGACCCAAAAATCGAAAGAACCTACTTGCAGGCTAGGAGAGAACAAAACCTTTCAAACCAACAAGCTATTATAAATAATGCTAATGAAAATTCTGTAGAGCCATTAGGAGAGCAGTAGGAGTGGCTAGGGGGAGAGCACTAAGAGATTATGCACTTCCCACTATTAGGGGAATCCCTCATGCAATTATTAGGCCTAATATTGAAGCCAATAACTTTGAGATTGAACCCTCCACACTGAGTATAGTGCAAAATAATCAGTTTGGGGGATTAGCCACTGAAGACCCGAACTCACATATTTTAACTTTTCTTGAAATATGTGACACCTTTAGGTTTAACGACGTCTCTGAAGATGCGGTTAAATTATAGCTTTTCCCATTCTCTTTACAAGATAAAGCCAAGAGTTGGCTCAGCTCTCTGCCAAGCGATTCCATCCGGACGTGAGATGATTTGGCTAAGAAATTCTTAGCCAAATATTTCCCTCCGATGAAAACCGCTCGGTTGAGAATTGAGATAACCAACTTTACTCAGTTGGAAGGGGAGACACTCTATGATGGATGGGACCAATTTAAGGAAGGCTTAAGGAGTTGCCCTCATCATGGGTTCCCTTTATGGATGCAAGTGCAAACCTTTTATAATGGTTTGAATGCTCCTACAAGGACACTCATTGATGCAGCTGCCGGTGGCTCTATTAGCGGTAAAACCCAAGAGGAAGCTTATGAACTCTTGGAAGAAATAGCAAATAATGCTTACCAATGGCCTCTCCATAAGAATGATCACCGTGATAAAAAAGAATGTAATTCACAGCAAATCCTTGAACTGTAAAATCAAATCTCCCAACTCAATAAGAAACTAGAATGTGGGTATGTAAACTCTTGTCAGGAGGATGATGGGGAGTCGAAAAATGTCAATATGATTATGAATTATGGAAGAAATAGAGAGAGATTTGAAAAATCGCTTATCGAATTTAGAACTTTCACTGCTGAGTTCATGAATAAAACTGACGCCACTTTGAACAAGCATGAGCACACTCTTCTAAGACAAGAGGAGACAGTTAAAAGAATTGAACAAAAATTAAAAGATATAATTAAACAGTTAGAGCAACCTTCTCTAGTCGGAGTGATCGGTGAGTATGGAAAGGAGTCGGGAAACACAATAACCTTGAGAAGTGGAAAGGCTACATTGGAGGTAGCGAGAAAAGAGAATAGTGAAAACATAGTAAAAACAAGAGTGGAAAAGAAGGAGGAAGGAGAAACGATCAGGGCAGAGAAGAGTGTTGCAAGGGATTTAGAAAAAGAAAAATCTAGAGATCAACCTAAGGAAATCCCTCATATACCTTATCCTCAGCAGTTGGCTACGGAGAAACTTGATGTCCAATTTCAAAAATTCCTAGAAACCCTTAAAACTCTTCAGATCAATATCCCTTTCGCAGAAGCTCTAGAGCAAATGCCTAGTTATGCTAAGTTCATGAAAGACATCCTCTCTGAGAAAAGGAAGATTGATGAAAAGGAAACTGTGGCATTAATAGAAGAATGAAGTGCAATCCTTCAAAGGAAGATTCCCATCAAAAAGAAGGACCCAGGGAGTTTCACTACCCTTGCACGATTGGATGCCAATCTTTCCAAAAATCTCTTTGTGATCTTGGTGCATCTGTTAATTTGATGCCTTTCTACATATTCAAGAAATTAGAAATTGATCATTTAAAACCCACCTCTGTTCTCCTCCAATTTGCCAATAGATCCGTGAAATCCCCCTTAGGAATTGTGGAAAATATACTTATGAAGGTTGACAAGTTCATCTTCCCTGCAGATTTCATAATCTTGGATATGGAAGATTAAAATTAAGAAATTCCTAGTATTTTAGGTAGACCTTTATTAGCCACAGGAAGAACCTTAATTGATGTAGATAAAGGGGAATTAAAGTTGCATTATGGGGAGGAGGAGATTGAGTTTCATGTGAATGATTCTATGAGATGCCCTTCTAAACCCAATGAGGATTATTGGAAAACCAATTTAATAGAAAAAGCTTGGTTAATGGAAGATGTGGAAGAAGAGGGAATGTTAGCAAGTGAGGAAGATGAAGATCCCATTGACACGGAAGTTATTAAAGAATTGATTAAGGAAAGGAAGATAATTCAACCTTCGATAATTTGTCCTCCTAAAACTGAATTAAAACCTTTTTTCTCACACTTAAAATACACTTACTTGAAGCAAATGAATCTCTTCCTGTAATAATCTCCTCATTATTAACTCAACATCAAGAGAGTCTTTTATGTAAGGTTTTAAAAGAACACAAGAGAGCAATGGGATGGAGTACTGCGGATCTGAAGGGGGTTAGTCCAACTCTATGTATGCATCGTATCCTTTTAGAAGATAACTCCAAACCTTCAATTGAGCCTCTGCAGCGATTAAACCCAAACATCAAAGAAGTAGTTCACAAGAAAATTATCAAACTCTTAGATGTTGGAATCATCTTCCCCATTTCTGACAGCCCTTGGGTGAGCCTTATACATGTGGTTCCCAAAAAGAGTGGGATGACTATTGTTCTCAACAGTAACAATGAGCTGATCCCCACTAGAACTGTGACCGGATGGAGAGTGTGTATCGATTATAGGAGATTAAATAAAGCCACTCAAAAAGACCATTATTCCCTTCCCTTTATTGATCAAATGCTTGATAGATTAGTAGGAAATCCTTATTCCTGCTTTCTTGATGGGTATTCAGGATATAATCAAATCCTAATTTTACCTGAAAACTAAGAGAAAACAACTTTCACCTGCCCCTTTGGAACATTCCCTTTAGAAGAATGCCTTTCGGATTGTGCAACGCTCCAGCTACTTTTCAACGCTGTATGATCGCAATCTTCTCTGGCATGATAGGGGAGTTCTTGGAAATCTTTATGGACAATTTTTCTGTTGTCGGAATCTCTTTCGATCATTGCTTAATCAATCTGGGAAAAGTTTTGAAAAGATGTGAAGAGTCAAATTTAATCTTGAATTGGGAAAAATGTCACTTCATGGTCGAAGAGGGTATTGTTCTTGGTCATTTAATTTATAGGAGAGGGATAAAAGTTGATAAGGCAAAGATTGAGGTAATTGAGAAACTTCCCCCTCCCATCAATGTAAAAGGAATTAGAAGCTTCTTTGGGCATGCAGAGTTTTATCGAAGATTTATCAAGGATTTCTCCAATATAAGTATGTGCTTTGTAGACTGCTAGAAAAGGATGTCGAGTTCAACTTTGATGAAAATTGTTTAAAAGGATTCAATGCTTTAAAATCCTCTTTAATCTCAGCTCCAATAATTTTTACTCCAATTTGGGATTCACCTTTTGAAATTATGTGTGACGCGAATGACCTTGCAGCTGGAGTAGTCTTTGGGCAACGAAGGGAGCGAACCTTCTATTCAATCTACTATGCTAGTAAGCTCTTAGATGATGCTCAAAGAAATTATGCTATCACAAAAAAAGAGCTTTAGCTGTCATTTTTATCTCACTAAATTTAGGTCGTATATCATTGGGTCTAAAACTATAGTTTATACTGATCATGCTGCTATTAAGTATCTCTTTCAAAAGAAAGAGGCAAAATCGCGCTTGATACGTTGGGTGTTGCTCTTGCAAGAATTTGATCATGAAATCTAGGATAAGAAAGGGAGTGAGAATGTGCTTGCAGATCATTTATCTAGATTGACCCACCTTGATAATGATAAGTTGACCAAAATTAGTGAGTCTTTCCCCGACAAGAAGCTTTATGGTATGACTACAAGTAATCCTCCCTGGTTTGCTGACATTGCAAACTATCTTGTAGGAGGAGTCATACCAAAAGATATAGGTTACCAACAAATAAAAAAAATTTTCGCTGATATAAAAAATTACTTTTAGTATGATCCTTTTTTGTACAAATGTTGTAATGATCAACTCCTAAGGAAATGTGTTCCAGACTCTGACACGAGAAATATTCTCTATTATTGTCACACATCTCCTTATGGAGGGCACCATGGGATTGAGTGAACGACTACAAAGGTGCTTCAATCCAGTTTCTTTTGGCCCCATTTGTTCAAAGATGCCGCCGACTTTGTCAAAAGCTGTGACAAGTGCCAAAGAACTGGGAATTTAAGCAAAAGGGATGAGCTATCTTTAAATGGAATTTTTGAAGTAGAGCTATTCGATGTGTGGGGAATAGACTTTATGGGAGCTTTTCCCTCGTCCCAAGCCAATATGTATATTCTTGTGGTGGTTGAGTATGTCTCAAAATGGGTGGAGGCATTAGCATGTGTAAACAATGATGCTAAAATTGTTATTAAATTTCTCAAAGAACATGTGCTAGCTAGATTTGGGATGCTCAGATTCTTAATCAGTGATGGAGGAAAACATTTTTGTAACAGGCAATTGGAGAATGTATTAAGAAGTTATGGGGTGAAGCATAAGGTGGGTACTCCCTACCACCCCCAAACTAGCGGGCAAGTTGAAGTCTCCAACAGAGAACTTAAACAAATTTTAGAGAAAACTGTGAACTAAAATAGAAAGGACTGGACTTCAAAATTTCAGGATGCCCTGTGGGCTTATAGAACTGCCTTTAAGATTCTTTAGGAATGTCTCCTTATAAGCTCATTTACGGAAAATCATGCCACCTTCCGGTAGAATTTGAGCACCGAGCCTTTTGGGCAATAAAAATATAAATTTTGATCCCCAAATGGCAGGTGCATAAAGAATGCTGCAATTAAATGAACTTAACGAATTTAGGTTAAACGCATATGAAAATGCCAAGTTGTACAAAGATAAAACAAAAAAAACGGCATGATAAGCTGATTAAGCTAAAACATTTTCAACCTGGAATGAAAGTACTGCTTTTCAACTTAGGATTAAGACTATTTCTAGGAAAACTGAAGTCAAGATGGACAAGACCATTTACTATCATGAAAGGTTTTTCCTCATGGAGCAGTTGAGGTCGCCTCCAAAGATGGCACTTTTAAGGTAAATGGAAATCATCTAAAGTTTTACTTGGAGGAAGAAATCTTTCAAGTAAAGGGTGGATGGACCCTTCAGGACCTCCCGAATGACGGTATCACATAAAGATCTTTCTCGTGTCAGGTTGAGATACTAAAATAAGCTCTTATTGGGAGGTAACCCATAAATAAATAAGTTGTATTTTTCTTTTTGTATTTTTCTATATTTTCCTTTATTTTTATTTAGTGTGTTTTATTTTGAGACCATAATTTATGAATTTTCATATTCTCTCATTTTTCTGGTATTCTTAAATGACATATTTTTTATGAATTTTTCAAAGAAATGAAAGTCACAAAACATCATAAGGAATTTAATATAAAGTAAAGGAGTGCTTAACAAAAAGATGATCAAATGCATTATGAGCATTAAAATATTTTAACTAAGGAATGAATGAAGGATAATCTATCTCCAAAAATTTAAAGTAATACCATGAACTAAGTGTGGGGGATGACATTAGACTAAAGATTAGAGATTATGGGAGTACTCTAAAAGAGTGTGCTAGGCTCCCGTAAGACTTCATGATCACAAAGATATGTATTAGGGATGAAGAAAAGTATCTCTCTCTAAGAATGAAAAAAAAAGGGATGATAAAAAATATCTCTCCCAAATGATCAAAATGATAAAGGATGAAGAAAAATTTCTCTCCTTTAATCTTTCATCTTTGTGATTCACTAGAAGGAGCACATATGGCACAAAACTCTTGAGTCTATCACTACCTCTCTAGTCCAAGTTTCCCATGGAACATTACCCATCACCAAGTGCTAAGCATAAAAATAAAATACTTAGAGATTAATTGATTAACCTTATTTCATATCTAAGGATAGAGCATCTTAGTGCCAAATAATTTGAATCATTTTTGTTATGAACATGCCTTGACTTTCGCTTATTCTAAATTGATATCTTTGTTGACTATCATATCTACAAAATAGAAAAAAATACCATTTTGAGCTTACTCGAGGATGAGCAAGAATTTAAGTGTGGGGGTGTGATGAATCCATAAATTATATCTAAAATAAAGGAAAGTTTCATTCATTTCTGATCTTTAAACTGCTCCTAAATAAAATTTTGTCTATCTTCTTAGGAAAATGGCTTATCTAAAGGAGTTCTGAGCATTTTTTGAAATGAACCGCTACCGCATGCTGCAACGGAGCATTTTGCGAAATGCCCCCGCTAAGTGAGCTCCTTAGCTCAACATAATTGAGGGTGGGAAAGAATTAGTTGCGTGCTTATGAACGAGGTGACATAGTCATTGAACCCAACATATTAATTCCTCATCTCAACTATGTGTGATGCGAGTGACGCTTGTAGTGGAATCAATGCTTATAAGATCTTTAAGAATTTAAATAATATACATCTCCTTGATCAAGAGATAAGATAAAAACTCAAAACCTAAAATCTTATAAGAATCTTTATGCCGAAATAGAACTAATTGTGTGTTCATTTTGTGCACAATATTTGAACTTGTGAAACCTTGAGATAAAACTGAAGGAAGAACAATGTGCACTTGATTTAATTTTAAGTAAATAAAGGACAAAGCTTGAGGAATCAACATGTATTAGTGACTTATCATGACATATGGGATGAACCCAACTCTCCTCTTCCTTTATCTGACTTATTTTCCACTTAGTGATTATTGTGCTTAATCTAGAACCAACTCAACCAATTACATCATAGCTTAAACATTAGTGATAATAGATAAACCTTAGTAACAAAATAACCAATTCTTTGTGGTTCGATAAATCTCAAAAATTAATACTTTCCACTTATTACTTCAGATAACGTACACTTGCGTGCAAACGGAGACATGTATTTACATTATGTCAACATGCTAAGATCTTGATAGGCTCTTCCACATATGAAAGGTCCAGCATAAGGGAAACTGCTGGAAGTTGAACTAAGTGTGATGAATCAAAAAGACATCTCTGCAGCAATAAAATGTGAAAGATGTTGTGTACTGCAAAGAAACCTTTTGGAATCTTTAGCTTGAAAGTTGTATAGCCTATGTTTGCTACCACTTCAAAAGGTCTGACATAATGAGTACTAAGCTTCCCAGCTACACCAAAATGAAAAACACCCTTTATTAGGCTGGCCCTAAGATAAGCAAAATCTCTAACTTTGAAATCCAAAGGACAATGATGGGCATCATGATATTTTCTTTGGTGATCTTGTGTAGCTCTAATTATTTGTTGAATTAACAGCACTTTTCTATTAGTTTCATCCACAAGATCAGATCCATACAATTAAACACTATGGGTTTCAGACCTTGCAAGTGGAGTGCTGCACTTTCTATCATATAATGCTTCATATAGTGCCATGCCGATACTGTCCTAGAAATTGTTATTATAAGCAAACTCCACGAGAGGTATATGATCTTCCCAGAAACCACCAAAATCTAGAATACATAAACACTGAAGGTCTTCAAGAACCTGATTAACTCATTCTATCTGTTCATTAGTTTGAGGATGAAAAGCAGTGCTCATGACCAGGGTAGCCCCAGGTCTTGACGCACTACTTGCCAGAACTTGAATGTAAATCTGTTGTCATGATTAAAAATAATTGATTTTGAAATACCATGGAGTCTGACAATTTATTTAATGTAGATCTTGGCCAATTTCTACATGGAATCAATTTGACGCATTGGAATGAAATGTGCTGACTTGGTTAGTTGATCAACTATGAACTAGATTGAGTAATGTGACGGCCCTACCCCGCTGTGGTCCTGTTAACCCTTAAGTTAACATAATTACGGTGGAGGGGTCACCAAATGACAAGGTCCCCACTTAAGATTGGATTAGACACACATTCTAATCTAATTTAAACTAAGGACTTTGCCATTCATCCAAAAATACTATCACTAAATGATCATACAAGAACTCAGAGTGCGGAAGCATAAAAATATAACATCCATCCATACAGTAACAATACAGAATAAGTAAAGTACTGAAAAGAGAAAGTTAACCTGTATTATTACAACATTTAATAAGCTTAAGAGAACTGAAAAAAAAAGAAACTCTCGATCTTACAAGCAACAGAAACTAAAGCTAAAGATCTTCAGGAACAGGCTCCTTCTCCAATGGCAAGCTCTCCACTGGATCTGCTGCTCCAACAAACTCAGAACCTACCATTATCAGTTCCATAATGGTAGGGCCCCAGCCAACAAAAGAAAAACTGGTTAGACTATTGTCTAAGCACATTTTAGGGTAAACAATTTATTATGTTAAATAGATATCACCATAATAAAACTGAAGTAATAGGTGCAAAAAAGCGTACAAAAAGAACAGTAATAAGTTATAAACAAACAGTTTATGACTAAGCAAATAGGAAATAATATATACCTCCTCTAAGCAACTGCAACAAAGACAGGTAGGCAAAAGACTAAACAAAATTGTAAGAAAAGTATAACCTAAACATGCTTATGATCAAACAGATTATGCTAGGTAACATACAGAAATTGAACAGTCTAAAATTGAAAACAACTATCATCCTATGTGAGCATATGAAAACAGTAAGTAAAACTACAATCCTATATAAAAACACGTGCAGGAAAACTGTAAGTAAAATAGTGCTGAAATGCAGAATATGCAAGTAAAACAGTAACTGAAAATAGAAACTGCAGTGACCATCTAAGTCACTCAAACTGAAAATATACTCAGCAAATCTTAGCCTAATGAGCTAAGAAACTCTGAGCTGAACATCACTGAAAACTCTTAGCCTGATGAGCTAAGATAGAACTGAATGTAAGTGTACTTGAATTAGTATAACCATATCAGAATCTTGACTCTATAGTCAGTATGGCAAGAGTCTATCTATCCTATCACTCAGACTAGGCATGGCCATAGACTGTTGGACATTTAAACCCTCGAAAGGTTGCCGACCCGAACGGGTTGATCGAAGAGGTATACTAATCAAGCTACTACAAACCACTTGTGAAACGAAAACATAATGCTGCTTATGAAAGTTCCAAATTAACATAAGATATTTATCAAATATCTTAAGTACATAATATATGTTCAAGGTATAAAGCTCAAAAATCAAGGAATGCGAAGCATCAAAATTAAAATGAGCAAGAAACTCTATCTAAAAAACAGGTGATATCCGTTGTTATCTACTTTATTTGTTCTATCTACTCTAAGTTACATAAGTTTCAGAATCATCAATTCTTAGATATTTTGTAACTTAGAATCACGAATCCTACTAGTTAAAGATAATTAGGACTGGCCAAGTCCTAATTATAACTTAATTAAAAGATGACTATTTGGTTAAAATGATTAAATAATCGACCTAATTTTGTAATTTAATTTACCCCAAACCTCATCTTGATTAGCCAAATCAAGATGAAAAGATTAAGAATTAGATTCCAGATGATGGGGTCTAATCACTTAATCCAAAGGTATAACTAAAGATCTAAGGTTTAGAACCCAAATCTCACAGATTAAGTTAAGGCAAGTTCTAATAATAAATCAATTCATTATGATAGATCTCTATTCTTAATTCTAGGGTTTAAAGATCAAATAATTATTTAATAAACTAAGAAAATCTATAAACTAGAAAACTCAAGGTTTCACCTATTGAGTAACCCAATTTACTCAATAGATGAATTCTAACCTAAGATCTATTCATAATCTTAGGAAATAAGGCTCTTAATTTCTAAGAGTATCTCTCAAGACACACATTCTAACTAATGTTATAAAGACCTAAGGAAAGATCTAAGAATGATTTAGGAAGAAAAAACACTCACTTAAGTATTAGGAAATTTTCCTTAAGGAGCAAATTTTGAGATTTTAATCAAAATCTAATTTAGACTTAGATTGATTAATTCAAGTTCTAAATCATTCTATTTACTGATTTTAGTAATTAGAAACTGAATTTAGGGCTTTTAAAGGCTAAACCCTAAATTTGGGCAAAATGACCATTTTGCCCCTACTTAAGGGTTCAAAAGATCAAATTTTGATCTAGGGCTTAAATTCAAAAATTTTATTTTGGAAAGTATTTCTTACTGTATAATATAAGATTTAGACAGCAACTAAATTAATTCTTGGTGATTATTAAGCCATATGAGATCAAATTAGTGAATTTAACTCATAAGGGCAATTTAGTAATTTGGCTAAGTGAAAGTTAAATTTTCTTTCAGATTATTGAACTTTACTGTCTAAGCTTTTCATAGAATCTAAATTTACAAAATTCTGATAAGTATTGACCAAGTTATGGCCAATACAAGATCTAGGGTTAAAAGGTGATTAAGGAATCCTTAATTATGGGTTAAAAATCCTAACTTTGTAAATTAGTGTCCAAATTGAGTAAAATTAGTGGCTATGGTTTACAAATATTCCACTGATTACAATGACATGTGGTAGGCTCAATTTGGATCTAATTTGATTAAGTTATGACCTAATTAGTGTTTAGGGTGATTAGTGAGTAATTAGCAAAATTAATCACTTAAACACTAATCCAACCTTACAGATAGGTTTTAAATGGCTCTATGAGTCCTTTGAAACTTAAATCTCTCAATTTGGATTACTAGATTTGCTAATATTCACTAATCAAGATTTGGAGTAATTAGGGGTGATTAGCAAATCTAACAGTTGGCTCTAAAATATCTTTACAGATTATTGTTAATTAGGTTTTTTTGATCTAGATTGATATTTGGATCTTCCAATTTGGAGTTCAATTAACCAAGTTATGGTCAATTGAAGTTCTAGGGTTAATTAGGGTAATTAGGGTTAGGACCTAAAAGTGATTAGGCAAATGCTAATCCAAACAACAAAATAAATACTAGCAAATTAATCCTTAGGATTTTTTGATCACTTTAAAACTCATATTGGGTATATTTGGATTAATCTATACAAAGTTATGAGCTAAATAAGATTTGTGACATTTAATTTAACTTAAATAAACCCTAAATATCAGTTTGCTAAATACAGGTCCAAATGCAAAATTGACAGTGCCAATTTATTCTTCTATTTTTGCTGAATCCAATGATATATAATTTTGCATAATTTGGATGTATAATTTGCAAGTTATTAGGGTTTGAAGATTTGAATTTAATTCATTAATTAATTATGTTTTAATTTATTTAATTAATCTGTTATTATTATTAATATATAAATTCATTTATTAAATAAACGTTTTATATATATATATATATATATATATCTCGTTTATAATTAATATTTTTGCAGGACGCGTGGCGGGCCATTACTGGTTGAGTTGACGACCGCGGGACCCACCGGATCAGACGACAGCGGGCAGGCCACGCGTCGCGCTGCGACGGGCTGGCATGCTGCGAGGCGGGTCCCACAGTGGCAGTCGAAACGCCATGAGCCACGGGTCGCGGGCCGGGCCCGGGCCGGGCCAGGGCCGACCCGGACCAGCCCTGAGGGCTCGTCTTCCTCGCACGATTGCTCCAATCGCAGGCTGCTAGGGCGCCAAAAACGACAGTGATAACATCGTTTTCGAAGTTCAAGCCATATACCGATCGAAAGGTATTGAAGTTACCTTTCAATTGGTACTTAAAACACCGCCGGGGAAGAAACACAGCTCTGGAAAAATCTAAACCTAGATGACCCTATCGAAAACTTCAAACGTTTAACGGAAAATACTGTCGCTTCTACCCTAAATTACCTCGATCCATACACTTGATTGATGATCAGATCCATTAAATTAACAATCAAAGATGTGAAATAAGTGTTGGAAACAACTGATTAAGGATCAAAGCATTGTATAATATGTTAGGAGTACCTCAAATTGGATGGCTGAAGAGGATACGATAATTATCGAGGGTTGATTGATCTTCTAAGCCCAATTTCTGTGCAAGATGATGAATCCAAACGGTCTAGGAGTCTAAATGGAGAGACGAGGAGGTCCTTCAGCGGTGGTCGACGCGTGCCTCGCGCTCGGCGTGCCGCGCGCGATCCCTCGTGACACGCGGAAGACGCGCGAGGACGATAACCCTCGTTCGTTCGATCTTTCGATCGAACGGACCTCGGCGCCCGTCTGATCGAATGATGAGGTTAGAATTAGGGCAACAGCGTCAGGGTCAAGTGGACGGCACCGTTAATGCCAATAAATTAATATTATTATTTAATTTATAATTTAGAGACTTAATTAATTAAATTTACCCTATTAATTGCATTCCAAAAATTTCCAATAAATCACCTTTAGCTAATTGAAGGGTGAGGAACGCAACGGCACACTCGGATTTTCATTTCGACAATTATTTATTTATTTGAATTTCCATGTATTTAAATATTATTAAAATATTCGACGAAAATCCAACGACTTCCAAATGCCTCCAAAACTTCACCCCTAGCTAATTTGGGTGTTCTGAACACAATGGTGAAGTTAGATTTTCAATTTGAGGTCTAAATAAAAAGTCAATTTTCTAGGGTTTGGGATTTTCCAGAATTTCTAGTTTTGACTCAGTTGACTTCTGGTTTGACCTAGGTTTCAAAGATGAATTCTAAATTACTTAATTAGTGACTTAGAACCTTAATTAGGACTTAAATTAGTCTTAATTGAGCCAAGTAACAACTTGGGTTGTTACAAACTCCCCCACTTAAGAATGATGTCGTCCTCGACATCACTTAAGTGAGAAAAAGAATTTAAGTAGATATAAAGAAATGAATTGAAATAAGATAGAATTGAAGAATCACCTTGATTAAAAAGGTATGGGTACTTTTGATGCATATCCACCTCTTTCTCCCAGGTGGCTTCATTACAAGACTGGTTCTTCCACTGAATCTTTATCATTGGAATAGATCGATTCCTTAATTTCTTCAGATCACGATCTAAGATTTTAATTGGTTCTTCAGTGTAAGAAAGATCTCGAAGGATGTTCAATAAGATGAGAATTTCAATTTCAGGATGTTCAATAAGATGAGAAGGATCTCGAAGACACTTTGTCAGTGATGAAACATGGAATACATTATGAACAGCAGCAAAGCCTTCTGGTAGCTCTAATTTATAAGCTGTTGATCTAATCTTCTACAAAATTTTGAAAGGTCCAACGTACCTTGGACTGAGCTTTCCAGAAATTCCAAAACCATAGACTCCTTTCATCGGGCTCACTTTTAAATATACAAAATCTCCTTCTTTGAACTCCAGAGGACGATGACGGTTATCATGATATTTAGTTTGCCTGTCTTGAGCTGTTCTAATTCTTTGCTGAATGAGTTTAACTTTCTTATTTATTTCTTCCACTAACTCAGATCCATATAATTGAGTATCTCCTATCTCAAACCATGCTAGTGGGGATGAACATTTCCTCCCATATAAGGCTTCATATGGTGCCATCTTAATACTTGACTGAAAACTATTATTGTATGCAAATTCCACTAAAGGAATATGTTCTTCCCAGGATCCTGAAAAATCAAACATACATAAATGCAGGAGATCTTCTAAGACTGGATTTACTCATTCTGTTTGGCCATCTGTTTGTGCATGAAATGCTGTACTCATGGCCAGAGTTGTGCCTAAATCTTGATGGACAGCCTGCCAAAATTTAGAAGTAAAATGTCTGTCTCTATCATATACAATTGTTTTAGGAATTCCATGCAATCTGACTATTTCCTTAATATATAATTTGGCCAACTTCTCCACCGAGTCAGTTTGACGGATTGGAATAAAATGGGCAGATTTTGTAAGACGATCTACTATAACCCATATTGAATCAGCTCCATATCTTGAACGAGGCAAACCCATGACAAAATCCATGGATACATCAGTCCATTTCCATTCTGGGATTTCTAGTGGGTGCAATAAGCCACCAGGCTTTTGATGCTCTACTTTTATTAAGCAACAAGCATGGCATTTTGCAACAAATTCTGCAACACTTTTCTTCATTCCTGGCCACCAGAATGATTGTTTTATGTCTTGATACATCTTAGAATTCCCTGGATGAATTTGATATCTTGAATTGTGACTTTCAATTAAGATCTCTTTCTACATGGATTTAAGAATCCAGAGACGATTATCCATGTAAATAGCACCTTTCTTAAACTGCAATTCTGGACGATGACCACTTTCTATTGCCATTTTAAGGTTTAAATATTCATCATCCTTACTTTGAGAGATTGAAACATCTCTATGGAATGTGGGTTCTATATTATTCATGGATATCATGGTACTGACTGAATTTCCCTTAGCAAGAGAAATTTCCATTTTATGAAACTCATTCATCAACGGACTTTCTAAAATTAAGCTGTTAAGAATAGTGTGACAGCTTAACGCATCAGCTACCACATTAGCTTTTCTTGGATGGTACTGGATATCTAAGTCATAATCACTAATTAATTCCACCCATCTTCTTTGCCTACAGTTCAATTCTCTCTGGGTAAATATGTATTTCAGACTTTGGTGGTCTGTGAATATAGAGCATTGAACTCCGTACAAATAATGGCGCCAGATTTTTAATGCAAAAACTAATGCTGCCAATTCTAAATCATGTACAACATAGTTCCTTTCATGGGTTTTAAGCTAGCGAGATGCATACGCTATAACTTTGCCTTCTTGCATTAATACGCATCCTAACCCAATTCCAGATGCATCTGTATACACCTGATAATTGACTCCTTTTGGAAAAACTAAAACTGGAGCAGAAGTTAATGCATCCTTTATAGACTGAAATGCAGTTTCACATTCTTCTGACCAAACAAATGGAAGTGCCTTCTGAGTTAATTTTGTAAGAGGTGCGGCAAGCTGGGAGAAGCCTTTAATAGACTTTCTGTAGTATCCGGCTAGACCCAGAAATCTACGAATTTCAGTAACTGTCTTGGGCTGAACCCAATCCTAAATAGCACTAATCTTGCTCTGGTCTACTTGGATTCCACGAGCATCAACCACATGTCCAAGAAATGATACAGAATCCAGCCAAAATTCACACTTAGAGTATTTAGCATATAACTCATTTTCTCTGAGTTTCTCTAGAACTAATCTCAAGTGCTCTTCATGATCCTTTAATGTCTTGGAGTAAATTAAGATATCATCAATAAAAACTATAACAAATTTATCTAGATAAGGTTTCAGAACTCTCTACATTAAGTCCATGAACAGAGATGGGGCATTAGTGAGACCAAATGACATTACAAGAAACTCAAAATGCCCATATCACATTCTGAATGCTGTCTTCTCTACATCTGAGTCCTTTACCTTCACTTGATGATACCCTAACCTTAAATCAATTTTAGAGAATACTACAGCACCGGCAAGTTGATCGAACAGATCATCGATACGAGGAAGTAGGTATCTATTTTTAATAGTGACTTTATTCAACTCCCTGTAGTCTATCCACATTCTCATAGACCCATCTTTCTTCTTTACAAATAATATCGGAGCTCCCCACAGAGACATACTTGGTTTAATAAACCCCTTATTTAGCAGTTCTTGTAATTGCTCATTTAACTCTTGCAGTTCTTTCGGGGCCATTCTATATGGTGCTTTTGATAGAGGTTGTGTCCCCGGAACTATATTTATTTCAAATTCTACTTCTCTGGTTGGTGGTAAACCGGGCAGATCTTCAGGAAAAATATCTTCAAAATCTCTAACAATTTTTATTTTAGAGATTGGGGTTACTTCTTTGCTACTACCCATCATCACCATCAGAATACAACTATAGCCTTTGCACACCATTTTCTCTACTTGAATTACGTTGATTAAGGAGCTACTAGTGCTGAGTTTCCCAATAAACGTTGCTGAAGCTTCTAGAGTTTGCAAGATAACCTTCTTCTTTTGATAGTTAATAGTAGCGTTATGCATACTAAGCCAATTCATGCCTAGTATGATATCAAAATTTACTATAGGTACCATAATTAACTAGGCTGGGAAGGTATGGTTATTGATTGATATTTGAATATTACAAAATTTGTTCGTACTAAGTTGGGCTCCAGAAAGAAGTCCAACACTTAAGATCTTTGCAAGTTTATAGTAGGGTAATCCTAATCTCTTAGCAAAATTTTCAGAGATAAATGAATGACTAGCCCCAGTATCAAATAATATACTGTAGGGCTCATCTTTAAAGTATAGGGTGCCTAATAAAAATACAAATTTTAGGAAGTTCTAATTCAGTAAGAAAGACAAAAGTTGTGAATTGTACCTGAGACTACGTTGTTGTCTTCTGCTGCTTCTATAGGAGTGAGATTGTACACTCTTGCCTTTCTAGCAGGTCTGCTGTCAGATGTCTGAGCTGTTGATTGATTTGGGTTTGAAGGTTTTGCAGCATAATGAACCTTTGCAAGGGTTCGCTCTTGAGCAGGAGGTGGCATAAGAGTCTTCTGAGGCTCTCTGAAATTGATGGGAGTGGCACGGAATACTTTATTCGTACGATTCCGTTCAATAGCTACTCCATCAATCATTTTATTTGATCGACAGTCCCTATACGCATGACCTTGCCTTCCACAAGTAAAACATACTCTGCCAAAATGATAAAATTTTCCATAAGGATGTGGCCTATTACAAGCGGCAGTTTGGCTTGATGTTTCAGTAGTCTCCATCTGATATACCCTTCCTTGGTTTGTTCATTATTGTTTGAAGTTCTGAGGGTATTTGTTCATGTTGAAAGCCTTTCTCTTCATGTCCTTGACTGATTGATGATGCTCTATAACTCGTGCGGTTTCAACCAATTTCTCAAACTGGGTGTGTTGTAGGGGAATTACGTGATCTTTAATGGATTCTCGAAGTCCATTCTCAAATCTGAAACATCTATCTGCTTCAGTAGGAACCAAATGAGATGAAAATCGAATAAGCTTCCGAAATTCTGAAGTATATTCAGCTACTGATCGATTTCCTTGGGTTAATCTCAATAATAATTCGCCAATGATGTTCTTAGTGGATGGTGGGATAAATGATTCCTTGAATGCTTGGACAAACTAGCTCCACTCTATTTTATCTAATTCGAATTCCTCGAAACGTGTATTCCTTTCTTGCTCCCACTAATGTTCTGCTTCTCCTTGCAGAAGGTGAGTGGCTAATCTTACAGATTGGTTGCTTGAACAACTTAGGCTAGTGATGTTTTTCTCTATTGTCTTCAGCCATGCCAGAGTGTCCATTGGTGATTCAGATCCTTCAAAGGTAGGAGGCCTTAGTCTTAGGAAACTGTGAAGTATCCCATCTGCAGACTGTCGAAAGGTATTGGGAACTTGTGGAGCGGGAGATGCTGAAGAGATGCTGGCATTAGTGGCAGGTATTACAGATACTAACTTTTGAATAGCTAGAGCCTGCTGATTTTGATTCTCTAGCATTGCAGTAACCATATTTCTCAGAGAAGTTATTTCATCAATAGTATTAGAAGCGGCCACGGTATTGTTTGGAGCGTTGCTTACAGACGGTTTAGGGTTAAGTGGAGTGTTGTTTGGAGAAGTAGCAGGATTCATTTTCCTGAAATCAAAACAACTATCTTGAGTTCTTTATTAAAACAAGATGTAAGATAACTACTGCTTTTCTCATTTATTTAAAATTTTATTGAAATGACAGAATACATCATCATAGATTATGAAACTATTCCCATCCTATATATTCCTTTATGAATGCAACACAAAAATCTTCATAAGTAAGTTCTCGTCCTTCCTCTTGAGCTTTTTGGAAGAGGTTCCCATAGGAGTTGGTCCACCATTTCTTTGCTCGACCTCATAGGAGACATAATACTACTTCTAATTGAATATTATTTGGCCATTCCATCACACCAAATATGTGATCAACCCTTGCTAGCTATTCTTTAGCTAATACGGGAATATCAAGGCCTTTATAGATGCCTTCCATAAGTAGTCTATCTAAAACTTGTAACCCTTGAGCTGAGACACCTGCTATAGTCCTTCCTTGTTTCTTTCCTAGCTTGTCTTCATATTTCCATATGACCTCGAATTCCTTCAGATATGTCATGAATGCCATTTCTAGATGATCTTTTTATTCCTATAATTATAATCATTCTACTTAGACTTGTTGAGCATATATATATATATAGACAATTTGATGTTTATGGTTTATCATCTCTTATAGTTATTTAATAACTTAACTTATTCTGAGTTATACTCATAATGTGATGGATGTTAATTCAAGTATTCATTTAGTGATTAAGTGGTAGAAGAACCATCCATTAGGTAGAGAGGAATACAAATTCTAATCTGACACCTTATGGAATTCTCTGATACCAACTGTGGCGGCCCTGCCCCGCCGTGGTCATGTTAACCCTTAAGTTAACATGATTACGGTGGAGGGGTCACCAAATGATAAGGTCCCCACTTAAGATTGGATTAGACACACATTCTAATCCAATTTAAACTAAGGACTTTGCTATTCATCCAAAAATACTATCACTAAATGATCATATAAGAACTCAGAGTGCGGAAGCATAAAAATATAACATCCATCTATACAGTAACAATACAGAATAAGTAAAGTGCTGAAAAGAGAAAGTTAACATGTATTATTACAACATTTAATAAGCTTAAGAGAACTGAAAAAAAAAGAAACTCTCAATCTTACAAGCAACAGAAACTAAAGCTAAAGATCTTCAGGAACGGGCTCCTCCTCTAATGGAAAGCTCTCCACTGGATCTACTGCTCCAACAAACTCAGAACCTACCATTATCAGTTTCATAATGGTAGGGCCCCAGCCAACAAAAGAAAAACTGGTTAGACTATTATCTAAGCACATTTTAGGGTAAACAATTTATTATGTTAAATAGATATCACCATAACAGAACTGAAGCAATAGGTGCAGAAAAGTGTACAAAAAAAATAGTAATAAGTTATAAACAAACTGTTTATAACTAAGTAAATAGGAAGTAATACATACCTCCTCCAAGCAACTGCAACAAAGACAAGTAAGCAAAAGACTAAACAAAACTGTAAGAAAAGTACAACCTAAACATGCTTATGATTAAACAGATTATACTAGGTAGCATACAGAAATTGAACAGTCTAAAACTAAAAACAACTATCATCCTATGTGAGCATATGAAAATAGTAAGTAAAACTAGCATCCAATATAAAAACACGTGCAAGAAAACTGTAAGTAAAACAGTGCTGAAATGCAGAATATGCAAGTAAAACAGTAACTGAAAACAGAAACTGCAGTGACCATCTAAGTCACTCAAACTGAAAATATACTCAGCAAATCTTAGCCTGATAAGCTAAGAAACTCTGAGCTGAACATCACTAAAAACTCTTAGCCTGATGAGCTAAGATAGAACTGAATGTATGTGTACTTGAATTAGTATAACCATATCAAAATCGTAACTCTATAGTCAGTATGGCAAGAGTCTATCCATCCTATCACTTGGACTAGGCATGGACATAGACTGTCGGACATTTAAACCCTCGAAAGGTTGCCGACCCGAACGGGTTGATCGAAGAGGTATACTAATCAAGCTACTACAAACCACTTGTGAAATGAAAACATAATGCTGCTTATGAATGTTCCAAATTAACATAAGATATTTATCAAATATCTTAAGTACATATTATATGTTCAAGGTATAAGGCTCAAAAATCAAGGAATGCGAATCATCAAAATTAAAATGAACAAGAAATTCTATCTAAAACACAGGTGATATCCGTTGTTGTCTACTTTATTCGTTCTATCTACTCTAAGTTACATAAGTTTCAGAATCATCAATTCTTACACATTTTGTAACTTAGAATCACGAATCCTACTAGTTGAAGATAATTAGGACTGGCCAAGTCCTAATTATAACTTAATTAAAAGACGACTATTTGGTTAAAATGAATAAATCATCGACCTAATTTTGTAATTTAATTTACCCCAAACCTCATCTTGATTAGCCAAATCAAGATGAAAAGATTAAGAATTAGATTCCAAATGATGGGGTCTAATCACTTAATCCAAAGGTATAACTAAAGATCTAAGGTTTAGAACCCAAATCTCACAGATTAAGTTAAGGCAAGTTCTAATGATAAATCAATTCATTAGGATAGATCTCTATTCTTAATTCTAGGGTTTAAAAATCAAATAATCATTTAATAAACTAAGAAAATCTATAAATTAGAAAACTCAAGGTTTCACCTATTGAGTAACCCAATTTACTCAATAAATGAATTCTAACCTAAGATCTATTCCTAATCTTAGGAAATAATGCTCTTAATTTCTAAGAGTATCTCTCAAGACACACATTCTAACTAATGTTATAAAGACCTAAAGAAAGATCTAAGAATGATTTAGGAAGAAGAAACACTCACTTAAGTCTTAGAAAATTTTCCTTAAGGAGCAAATTTTGAGATTTTAATCAAAATCTAATTTAGACTTGGATTTAATTAATTCAAGTTCTAAATCATTCTATTTACTGATTTTAGTAATTAGAAACTGAATTTAGGGCTTTTAAAGGCTAAACCCTAAATTTGGGCAAAATGACCATTTTGCCCCTACTTAAGGGTTAAAAAGATCAAATTTTGATCTAGGGCTTAAATTTAAAAATTTTCTTTTGGAAAGTATTTCTTACTGTCTAATATAATATTTAGACAGCAACTAAATTAATTCTTGGTGATTATTAAGCCATATGAGATCAAATTAATAAATTTAACTCATAAGGGCAATTTAGTAATTTGGCTAAGTGAAAGTTAAATTTTCTCTTAGATTATTGATCTTTACTATCTAAGCTTTTTATAGAATCTAAATTTACTATATTCTGATAAGTATTGACCAAGTTATGGCCCATACAAGATCTAGGGTTAAAAGGTGATTAAGGAATCCTTAATTATGGGTCAAAAATCTTAACTTTGTTAATTAGTGTCCAAATTGAGTAAAATCAGTGGCTATGGCTTACAAATATTCCACTGATTACAATGACATGTGGTAGGCTCAATTTGGATCTAATTTGACTAAGTTATGACCTAATTAGTGTTTAGGGTGATTAGTGAGTAATTAGCAAAATTAATTACTTAAACACTAATCCAACCTTACAAATAGGTTTTAATGGCTCTATGAGTCCTTTGAAACTTAAATCTCTCAATTTGGATTACTATATTTGCTAATATTCACTAATCAAGATTTGGAGTAATTAGGGGTGATTAGTAAATCTAACTATTGGATCTAAAATATCTTTACAGATTATTGTTAATTAGGTTTTTTTGATCTAGATTAATATTTGGATCTTCCAATTTGGAGTTCAATTGACCAAGTTTTGGTCAATTGAAGTTCTAGGGTTAATTAGGGTAATTAGGGTTAGGACCTAAAAGTGATTAGGCAAATGCTAATCCAAACAACAAAATAAATACTATCAAATTAATCTTCAGGGTTTTCTAATCACTTTAAAACCCATATTGGGTATATTTGGATCAATCTACACAAAGTTATGAGCTAAATAAGATTTGTGACATTTAATTTAACTTAAATAAACCCTAAATATCACTTTGCTAAATACAGGTCTAAATGCAAAATTGATAGTGCCAATTTATTCTTCTATTTTTGCTGAATCCAATGATATATAATTTTGCATAATTTGGATGTATAATTTGCAAGTTATTAGGGTTTGAAGATTTGAATTTAATTCATTAATTAATTATGTTTTAATTTATTTAATTAATCTGTTATTATTATTAATATATAAATTCATTTATTAAATAAACGTTTTATATATATATATATCTCGTTTATAATTAATATTTTTGCAGGACGCGTGGCGGGCCATTACTGGTTGAGTTGACGACCGCGGGACCCACCGGATCAGACGACAGCGGGCAGGCCACGCATCGCGCTGCGATGGGCTGGCGTGCTGCGAGGCGGGCCCCATCGTGGCAGTCAAAATGCCACAGGCCACGGGTCGTGGGTCGGGCCCGGGCCGACCCGGACCAGCCCCGAGGGCTCGTCTTCCTCGCACGATTGCTCCAATCGCAGGCTGTTAGGGCGCCAAAAACGACGGTGATAACATCATTTCCGGAGGTCAAGCCATATACCGATCGAAAGGTATTGAAGATACCTTTCGATTGGTACCTAGAACACCGCCGGGGAAGAAACACAGCTCCGGAAAAATCTAAACCTAGATGACCCTATCGAAAACTTCAAACATTTAATGGAAAATACTATCGCTTCTACCCTAAATTACCTCGATCCATACACTTGATTGATGATCAGATCCGTTAAATTAACAATCAAAGATGTGAAATAAGTGTTGGAAACAACTGATTAAGTATCAAAGCAATGTATAATAGGTTAGGAGTACCTCAAATTGAACGGCTGAAGAGGATACGATAATTACAGAGGGTTGATTGATCTTCTAAGCCCAATTTCTGTGCAAGATGATGAATCCAAACGGTCTAGGAGTCTAAATGGAGAGACGAGGAGGTCCTTCAGCGGTGGTCGACGCGTGCCTCGCGCTCGGCGTGCCACGCGCGATCCCTCGCGACACGCAGAAGACGCGCGAGGACGATATCGCTCGTCCGTTCGATCTTCCGATCGAACGGACCTCGGCGCCCGTCTGATCGAATGGTGAGGTTAGAATTAGGGCGACGGCGTCAGGGTCAAGTGGACGGCACCGTTAATGCTAATAAATTAATGTTATTATTTAATTTATAATTTAGAGACTTAATTAATTAAATTTACCCTATTAATTGCATTCCAAAAATTTCCAATAAATCACCCTTAGCTAATTGAAGGGTGAGGAACGCAACGGCGCACTCGGATTTTTGTTTCGATGATTATTTATTTATTTGAATTTCCAGGTATTTAAATATTATTAAAATATTCGACGAAGATCCAATGACTTCTAAATGCCTCCAAAATTTCACCCCTAGCTAATTTGAGGTCAAGTGAAGTCAGATTTTCAATTTGAGGTTTAGATAAAAAGTCAATTTTCTAGGGTTTGGGATTTTCCAGAATTTCTGGTTTTGACTCAGTTGACTTCTGATTTGACTTAGACCCTTAATTAAGATGTAAATTAGTCTTAATTGAGCCAAGTAACAACTTGGGTTGTTACAAGTAAGCACCAGACCTTGCCTTAGGCAAACCCATGACAAAGTCCATGGATATATCAAACCACTACCATTCCTAAATTGTCAGAGGATGAAGAAGTCCTCTGGGCCTTTGATGTTCAGTTTTGATGATATTACAGGCATGGCATTCCGCCATGAATTTTGCCATGCTTTTATTCATTCCATGCCACTAGAATGACTGCTTCAGATCATGGTACATTTTAGTACTTCCTAGATGAACTTAATATCCCGAATCATGACCTTCGACAAGAATCTCTTGGTGCATGAACTTAGGGATCCATAAATGATTGCCCTAATAAATTACACTACAACACATTTGCAAATCATGTCAGCGACCACCTTCAATATCATCTTTGAACTTCAACTAATATTCATCTTTGGCTTGTGAAAAGGAAACACCTCTATGAAAAGTAGGTTCTACAGAACTCTGACTTATCATTACGCTTAGCATATCGCCACACATTGGAACAATATCGAGCTTACAAAACGCTTCTTCAATAGCGATCATGGCACTAAGAGTTCCATGATGGCTGAGGGCATCGGCAACAACGTTAGCTTTACCATGATGATATTGGATATTCAGATCATAGTCACTTATCTGCTCTACCCAGCTTCGCTGGAGGCAATTAAGTTCGCGTTGAGTGAAAATGTATTTTAGGCTCTGATGATCTGTGAATATTGAACACTGAATGCTGTAAAGGTAGTGACGCCAGATCTTTAGAGCGAACATCACGATTGCAAGTTCAAGAACATGAATCGAATAATTCTTCTTGTGCAGCTTCAATTGACAAGACACATATGCAATAACATTTCTTTCATGCATCAGTACACAAACCAAACCTATGTTTGATGCATCTATATAATTTTGCTAGTCTAGATCATCCTTGGGTAAGATAAGTACTGGGGCAAAACAAAGTGCATCTTTCAATTCTTGGAATGCATCATCGCATTCAGGGCTCCAGACAAAAGGCACAATCTTCTGAGTTAGCTTTGTTAAAGGAGAGGTTATTTGAGAAAAGCCTTTAACAAACTTTTTATAGTAGCCAGCAAAGCACAAAAAACTCTTAATATCAACCACAGACAAGTACTGGGGTAGAACAGAGTGCATATTTCAATGCTTGGAATGCATCTTCGCATACAGGGCTCCAAACAAAAGACACAACCTTTTGAGTTAGCTTTGTTAAAAAAGAGGTTATTTAAGATCAGCACTACTTAATCTTGGACAACATTGACCTTCTTATAATCTACTCTTATACCTTGGGCATCTGCAACATGACCCAGAAAAGTGACTAAGTCAAGCTAGAACTCTCACTTGGAATAATTTGCATAGAGTTTATGGATACACAGTTCTTCTACTTGTGATCTTTATCTGATACAAAGAATAGATCATAAAATATATAGGAATAAACTCCTTATATGAAATTTTATGATACTTCTCTGATACCAACTGTAGCGCCTCGCCCCATTACCGAGTGCAAAAGAGGAAATCAATCGGCGATGGAGCGGTACACTACTTGGGAAGGCATAACCCATCTCCCCAAATAGCTGGAACTAAACCACTGAAGGCTGCTGACTCAACCATGAGAAGGGTCGAGAGCTAGTACTTAAGATAAGAGTAGTACTTATCCTAAGTATTAAGCTAATACATACATTGGATTATGAAAATAAAATGAGGAATCTAACATATGTATAATAATATCAGCATTTCCAGTATGCCGATCACATCACAATACTAAGTATAAGTAATATATAAATAGAGTGCAGAAACTAAGCATACATCCTAAGGCTCTACGAACTCCTTTTGACCTGGCTCAATAAGCTGGTCAGGATCTAACAAATTGTCAGATCCCAAAAATACTACATGTTAGACAATAAGTCTAGTACATTGAAACTAATCTAAGAAGTTCTAATTACTAAATTAATATTTAAACAAAGTAAACAGAGCTGCATAAAAACAACTGTAAAAATAGCTGAATAATAGAAACTGTACAAAACTAAATAAATGATTTGAATAAGTAAGATTGACTGGATACTAAATACTGAAAATGAATAAAAATAGCATATGATGTGAAACTGAATAAATGACATGTAAGACTATACAGTATGCCATTGAAATCATGCATCTGTATATGCCACAATATTGTATGTTACTGAAGTGCAACCAAAATATCACTGAACTGTTATTGATATATAGTCAAATATCTACATACATCCTATTCAGAAATACAATTTACTGTGATATCTGAATAACCTGAATTTACTCTGTTGATGTACGCAACATCCCATAATCTAAACATAATCATTGTTATATATACCCATGCTTATGCTTATGCTCATATTTCTAAATCTACCTATCTGAAATCCAAAAATCTAGAAAACTGCTTTAAAGTCAAACTATGAATCTATTATCTCCATTGTCCAGAATCCATTTAAATGGATTCTGACTCCTAGTTCTAATTCCAATAGTTAGTTTTACATAAGATTTTACTTAAAATTATCAGTTAGGATGGTTGTATACACATGATTCTATATTTCCAAGAGAGGTGAATTTAATACTTAATTTGTTTATAACTGCACTTAGCGAGATGCACCAAGATAGGAGGCAGAACCCTTTTACAATAATTCTTCCCCAAACTAAGGATCTAGTCCACTGATTATAACACTCTTAGGCTTAAATGATTTAATTTAGCATGATGGTATTTGTCTAATCCCTTGGGATAGCCCCTGATCATAAGTCCACGTTGGAGTGACTCAACAAAATCTTAAATTTTACTGAAGTGATTCAGCACCATGGATATACATGATCATAACCAACTAATAATCTGAGTTCAGTCAATTCTATTTAACCCCTAAGGATTTATCAATGCTATGCATTCTGACTCTTATTGGGCAAAATCCTATACAAGGTTCCAAAGGTATGACCAATAGGTCACTCAACATAGGTTACTACCACATGGGAGAAATCTCATTTTAATGTCTTATGTGAATTTTACCACAATGTTTAAGATCAACTTCTAAAACTAAGGGAGAATCATCTGATTTCCTACCTCAAGGTTCAATAAAAGATCTTCCTACCTCAATGTGTTAACATTTATTAAGCATTTTTGATATTACAATACACTCTTATAGCAAGATCTTTAAGATCTCACACCTCTAACCATTATACTATATTCATAAGTTTCCTTTGTTAAATTTGGATTGATTTGATCAGATTAGATGGTTAGACCCATCTGATCACATCCTATAATATAATCATAAGATAAAATTTAAAATATTATTAGGATTAGGTCATTTTGTAAATTAATATAGTCTTATTATTCTCATGATAAGAGTCTCATATAAAGAAAATCAAGAATCTTAAGCTTAGATCCAGATGTTTAAATCACATAAGTTCTTTATTAACCTTAGCACTTCTAACTCAATGATTTAAGGTCAATACTATATCAAATGCATTATTAGAATTATGTCAGTTGAATTATCTTTTAATCAAGTCGATTTGTTAAGTGATTAAGAGTTTAAGTCTTAATCAGGCAAGTTAGAGTTTAATCCCTAGCCTTTCCAATTTAAGACTAATAATAACTTTATAGGTCAATAACAAATTAATATATTATTAGTGTATTATTGATGTCAAACTTCAGATTTGGATTAAGTATTAGCTACTTAATCAAGTTCTTAAGATTTTACACTTTATTATAGATTTAATTTCAATTTAATCAAATTAAGTGTTCAAGGTATATGAGAAAGGTTAACTGTACTCATAATACTATTATGAATGCATAACAATAGGAAAATTGCAGAAAATAAAGAGTAATTAGTTCTAATAAAACCCTAAATCAAAATAAATGGATTAGCACCTATTATAAATCCAACCATCAGAAATTTATGAAACTTAGCATCAGTTATCTACTTATCTATATAAACAATCAAAGACCAAGTTTTTTGAATTTCATTAACTAGAAACCCTAATTTTTACTAATCATGTATTTAAAAGATTATGGCATAATTAAGAATACTTTAATCAAAAAATTAATCCACCTAGTACATGCATTCTATAAGGCATAAGAAACATAATGGCACCTAAATCATGCAATTTAGTTAAGTATTCCTGCTAATCAATCATAATTTAGCTTTGTAATAATTAGGCTACATTAAAAAATTTAACCATTAAAAGTGTAATATTATTTTATATTCGTATTCCTCATATTTTCTGATTAATTTGGTATTTAATATCATAGAGTTTGGATCAGTAGATTATAAGTTATTCAAGTAATTTATTTTGTATTTTTCTAATTAAATTTCCCCATAATTGGATTAAATGGATTATTTTCCTTAAGAAAAATAAATCCATTTAATCAAATTTATTAAAACAGTTTCAGCCCGATATCCAAACCGCACGGGTCGACTGATGCCAGGGGAACCCGGCACTGTAGTACAGCACGGGTCATGGGCTGACCCGGCCCGCACAGTGCCGTCATCCCCGATCCTTCACCCTGACCCTTAGCCCGATTAGGAAACCCTAATTTGCTAATTCCCATGCGTCCAGGCCACGCATGACCAACTAACAGTCGCTACACGTTCACAATAGCCAGACGCATCGATGGAGACTTAAAACCCTCTATGAGGTGGTCTGGATCAGCCGGACCTTACTCACCCAAAAGCTTCCACTATGGAGCTATTGTAGGGAGTTAATTCTCCTCACAAAGGGCACAATTTTCCCTGGGTTCGATCCCTACACCTTCAGGGAGGTGAGATAGATCGAACCCTTAAGGTGGCTGGGTTTGGGGTGGCTTAGATCGCTGGGTCCTTACTCGGACCCAGCCCTTTTTCGGGACTTAGTTTGATCAATCAATTCGATCGATCGAGGCTAGCTCAAAGTGCAATTATAAATGCAATGGGTTTGATTTGATAATGCTGATCAATACAAATCAAATGGAGGAAAGCCCGAGCCTCATTGGCTCAGAGCTTGCAACTAAGGTACCTAGGTTTACGGTGCGAGCTGGTTCGACTAGCAGAGCGATTCACTGGCAGCTGAACTTATAGAAAGCATAAGAGATCCTGAACACTAGGATTAGCCACTAACAGCGGTTTGCAAAGCTCTATATTTTCCTAGAGGAGCTTGGCAGATCGATAATGGCGAAAGGACAGTATAAAAGAATTCAAACTCAATTGATCAGCAAGCAATTTTAGAGGGGATCCTTAGGCTATTTATAACCTTAGGGAGAAAAGGGAAAGGTTTTAGAGGCTTGAGTGGGCTTGGCATTGACCCGAGAGCTCGGGCCATGGCCGAGCTCCCAATTTCCATAATGGGAGCTAACCGGACCATGATGGCCGATAGGGCTGATATGCTGAGGTGGAGGCGCGAGTGGGGGACAAGTCCTACGGTCAGGTATGACAATTTTTTACTATTGGGTGCGCGAGCAAAGTGGGGATGATGTTCCACAATCACAGGGCCTTCGGATGCCGTCTGATTGATCGATTAGATGGCGGAACGACTCTGATCGCTCAGATCCTAATGGACGATCGCAGAAGCGATCTGGGCCGTAGGATCAATCGGGCAGATCCGCGACTCCGCAGATTTGGATCTTAGCCATAGGATCAACAGAAGGGACGGCTGGATGGAGCGGGGCTCTGTTATCACGTGACCCGGGCTCTACAGCAGATCGCCTGCGTTCCGCATAGCGATTCCTAATGGGTAAGTCAGTTTAGAATATTTTTGCAATTTTAATTTATTGGGATCCCTTATGTGCAATAAATCTCATTTCAATTTAAATTGAATTATGCTCTAAATAACATCCAAATATTATAAAACTTTTCCTAGCTAATTTGGGAGTGAGGAATTCTAAAATGCAATCAAATTTTAAATTTGAGATCAAAATATTTTTAGGTATAGATTAGGGCATTTAGATTGATCAAATGGCTAATTGACTTAGAGAGGTTTAATTGACCTCAAATTTTTAGGGTTAACTTAAATTAGTATTTAATATACACTAGGATAAAAATTAAGGCATTACTAAGCTTAGATTAAACTGGGTAACAACCTAGGATTGTTATAGGCTCGCAAGTGATTCTCATGCTCCACTTCACTTTTGGAATAAATCAAAATATCATCGATGAAGATGATAATGAACTTATTGAGGTAGGGCATAAGAACGCGCTGCATTAGGTCCATGAAGATGGATGGCACATTTGTTAAACCAAAGAACATTACTAAGAATCTGTAGTATCCATAACGAGTTCTAAACGCTATTTTCTTTACATCTGATTCCTTGTCTCGCAATTGATGATAGCCTAACCGCAAGTCAATCTTCAAGAAAACTTTAGCTCTAGATAACTGATTGAAAAGATCATCGATACATGGTAATGAATATTTGTTCTTGATCATCACCTTGTTCAGCTCGTGATAGGCGATACATATATACATTGAACCATCCTTCTTTTCAATGAATAGCACTGGTGTAACTACCTTAGGTTGTTACCCTAATATTATATAGCTTAATTGCTCATTAATTTCAATACCATTATTATTAGAACATCAAATTGAGCTTATTTAGAAAATTTGAAGTCCATTGGACTTCTCTAAGTCCAAAATGGCATTTTGATCAGTTTAGATGCCATAGATTAGACCTAAAATATTTTGATCTCAAAATTAATTTCTGATTGCATTTTTGAATTCCTCACCCCCAAATTAGTCATGAATGAAAGTTTGGTGCAATTTGGAAATCATTTAGGCATTAATTCACATTTAATTAAAATGGTCTAATTGCATATTAGGGTTTCCAATAATTTGAAATTGCAATTTTACCGGTGGGCGATTTGCTGCGGAGCCCGGGACGTGCGACAGTGGAGTCCCGCACATCTCACCGTTGTGTCTTCCTATATGATGGCTAGGATTTAATCCTGTGGGATTGTGGATCCATTATCAGATCCACCCCATGGATTCTATGGCCTAGATCAGATTGGATCAGACCATTAGGATCCAGTCCATCAGGACCATTCCGTGGTTCTGATCGATCCATCAGATGGCCCACAACGCACCAGCACTGTGGATCTTCATCTTCTCCATGCCCGTGATCGACCGAAGAAATCCTGTGGATCCTGGATAGCCTGGCCTGTCCCCCACTACCCGTTCCACCTCAGCATGCTGTTGGGGTTCTTCCTTCAACGGCATATTGGTCCTGATCCAGCCTCGTGACCTGGCCAAGCTCAATTAGGAAAATTGAGAGCTCGGCCATGGCCCGAATTATCGGGTCTTTGCCAGCCCGGGCAAACCCTCTAGAAGACTCCCTAAGCTTGTCTGAGGTCATAAATAGCCTCAGTAATCCTCCCTCTGCCCATTTGCTACTTAATTGAGTTCAATTTTCCACTGTCTCCTCTCTGCCATTGCCATCTGTCTGAGCTTGCGTAGGTGATCCCAGGAGCTCCTGAACTGCTGATAGTAGGATCTCCTAGTGTTCAGGATCCTTTGCAGCATGTGGAACCTCAGCTAAAGCCAGCCGAGCCCTTAGTCGATTGTCCCGTCCCGAGCTCCCCTGTCAAACCAGGTACCCCCATTTGCCAGTTTTGAGCGAATGAGGCTCGGACCTTCCCCCTTTTGATTTGATTACATGCGTATTGTCAAAACGAACTTACTGATATTGTAATTGAGCCCTAAGCTATCCCCGACCGATCGAATCGATCGATCGGGCTAAGTCCCTTAAGGAATGCCTCGGGTGAGTAAGGTCCTGGCGTTCCCGACCACCTCAGGCCTTCAGACCAAGGGGCTTCGACCGGTCTCACCTCCCTGAAGGTGTAGGGATCAAGCCTTGGGTCTGGCATGGCCTCTGTGGGGAGAATTGTCCCCCCACAGTAGCTCCATTAAAGGAGTCCTCGAGTGAGTAAGGTCCGGCCGATCCAGACCATCTCACAGAGGGCTTCGGGTCCCGTTCGGTGCGCCTGACTAGGGTGAACATGTAGCGATCATTGGTTGGTCGTGCCATGGTCGGGATGTGCCAGAATTAGTTGATTAGGGTTTCCCTAATCAGGTCCTTCCATCAGGATAGAGGCTCGGGGACGAAGCCCCTGTGTAGGTCGGGACGACCCGTGACTCGTGCAGTGCGACAGTCCCGGGTCTTCGGGCCCCGACCGACCCACGTCTTTTGGTGAATTGGCTGAACCCGTTTTAAATATATTTGAATAATTGGAATTATTTTCCTTAAGGAAAATAATTCAATTATTCAAATCATAGGAAATCATTTAAATAAAAATCTAGAATGTATTAATTAAATAACTTTTAATCCACTGGTCCAAATACTATGATATTATATATGAAATTGATCAGAAAATCCTCAGAGATCTGAATATAAAATAATATTAAATATATAATAGTTAGATTTTCCATTCTTACCTAATTATTGCAGTTCCTGATTATGGTTGATTAGCAATTATACTTAACCAAATTACATGTTTAGGGTGCCATTAGTCTCATGAAGAGTAAAATGAATATGCTAAGTGATTTATTTTTCTGATCTCTATATTTCAATATATGCCCTAATCTTATTAAACCATGATTAGTGAAAATTAGGGTTTGTAGATATTGGATCTTAGGCAAACTTAGTCTCTAAGTAAGTGTATGACTAAATAGAACTTATGTGCCAACTTGTATGAAATTCTGATGGCTAGATTTATAATTAAGTGCTATTCCTTTTTGGATTGATATAGGGTTTGATTAGTACTAATTACTTTCTATTTTTCTAAAATTTTCTATTAATATAATTTATAACAGTAAGCTAGATGTATTGAAATTATGTATACAAATTTATGATGTATAATGAATAAATCTAAAATTAGGAACTTAAACCTCTTAATTAACCTTAAGAAGTCTTAAAACTTTGATCAAGCTATTAAGATTTGATCTAGGTATAAGATTGCCACCAATAATATATCCCAAATTCATAAATTTGACATTTGATTTATAAATAAATATTTGATCTTAATTAGGCACGAGTAAGGGGTTGAACCCTAACCTATTTGATTAAGATCCAAACTCTTAAATCCTTAATTAAATTAACTTGATTATAAGATAATGAAATTGTTATTATTCCAATAATGCATCTGATTTGATATTGATCTTAAACATTTGAATTAGATATGTTAAGGTATTGATAAATCTATGTGATTGATTAATCTGAATCTAAACTTTAGACCCTTGATTTTCTCCTAAATAAGACTACTAGCATAAAGAGATAATATAACTAAACTGATTTGATAATTGATTTGACTCTAATAACATCCTTGATTTAAATCTCATAATCTTAGAATAAGATATAATTAGATGACTTAATCATCTGATCTGATCACTCTAAACCTAACTATTAAATATAACATAGAGTGTTAGCTTTAGAATTAATAGTGTGAGATCTTAAGTATCTCAGCATAAGATTTTCTCTGAAATATTTTAAAGACCTAAATTTAAATATACATTGAGGTAGGAGAATTTTGTATAACTCATTGAGATAGAAGCTTAGATGATCCCTTAACCTTAGAAGCTGATCTTAACCCCTCATGGTAGGAATCACTTAAGATATTAGAATGACACTTTTCCTTGTTGTAGAATCTATATTTAGTGATCTTTGATCACCTTTTTTTGGAGCCTTGTATAGGACATACCTACTTAGTATAGGAATTGATAGTTTTGATAAATCCTTGCTGATTAAATAGAGTTGTTTGAAACCAGGCCATTGGTTGGTGTAGTATGGTATACCCATAGTACTAGTTTTCTTTAGTAGTATTCAGGATTGGTTGATTCACTCCAATATGGACTTATGAGCAGGTGCTATCCCGAGGGATTAGATGAATACAGTCTCATTAGAGTAAATCTCCCAAGACTAAGGGTGTATTAAACAGGCACTCATTCCATAGTTTGATTGAAATATAAAATGTCAACGGGCGATGCCTCCTAGCGAAGACCATTTCAATAGGTGTGGCTCAAATAAACTAAGTAATTAGAATCACCTTCTTTAAGACACTGAGTGTGATTGTGAGTTAGGCATCTTAATAACTTTGCTTGAGATACAAATCACCAATGGGCGATGCCTCCTATCGAAGATCGCTTCGTTATGATGGCTTAATCAAACTAAGTGATAAGAATCACCTTTCTTGCAAACGTGCTGAATATGTGTATACAATCATCTCTTCTAATGATCTTTAAGTAAATCTTCAACTTTAACCAATCATTATTCTAGAAGCTAGGAGTCAGAATCCTTTTAGCAGGATTCTGCATAGTGGAGACTTGGAATTCATTATCGATGTTCAAAGTTTTGTAGATTTATGGATTTTTCCTCATATAACATAGAAGCATGGGCATAAACATGAGCATGAGAATAATGAATAATTCAATGGTGATGTATGAGTATTAGTGAGGAATTATGGATTATGAAATATTGCATACATTGACTGAGGAAGTTCAGGATGCATCGGCATCACCGTACTATCTTCCCAATTGGGTGTATGTATACATTGGATCGTACGACTCATAGCATTTCAGTGATATTTTTGTTCCATACCGTGGCATACCGTGTTGTGGCATATTTGGGTGCATCATTTCGGTGACATATAGTATAACATTGGACATATTTCACATTGATTTCTGAGCATTTGATATTTTCATTTACTTTCAGTATTCAGTTTCGATGCAGTTTTACCTTGCTTAGTCTTTACAATTTTAGCTACATAGTGCCTTTACTATTATATTATACAGTTGTGTTTACTTTACTGTCTATTGCATTTACTTTAGAACTGCTTAGTTAGTTGCGATGTGTTAGACTTCTTGTCTAACACGAAGTACTTTTGGGATCTGGCAATTTGCTAGATCCCGAGCAATTTGTGGAGATAGGGCAGGAGGACCTATAGGGGATCCAGGAGGAGTACGTGGAGCATTAGTGGATCAATTTTCCACCTTTTTCTTACTACTTTATTTTTGGTACTTTTGATAGACCTTACTTTTCGTCTTTTAATTCAGTTTGTAATAATTCTGGATGTATTTTACTTTTTTTTTCTGAGGTAAATATTTACTACTGCTCTGTGATGAATGTATCCTAGATATTTTGGTTTAGCTTCCGCACTCTGTTATACTACTATACTTAGTATTGTGATGTGATCGGCATACTATAAATGCTGATATATTGATAACATATAGTGGATTCATATTTACCTCTTTAAATCCAATATACGTATTAGTCTAATACTTAAGACAAGTATTCTACTCTTATCTTAAGTATTGACTCTCGATCCTACTCTTAGGTCTGAGTCAATAGCCTTCAGTGTGGCTCAGTCTGTTAGCCTATTCGGGGAGATGCTGTTGTCAGTTGCTCCCTCCCTGAGTAGCACACCGCTCCACCGCCAATCTATTATACTTGTCTTTTGCGTGTGGCAACAGGGCGGGGCACTACAACTGGTGCTCCCCAAGTAGAGGAATTTGGTTTGATAAGACCCTTCTTGAGTAACTCTTGAAACTGTTTGTTCAATTCTTGCAACTCCTTAGGCATCATATGGTAAGGAACTTTAGATAATTGTTGTGTTCCACGAATAAGTTCAATCACAAATTCTACTTCTCTAACGGGTCAAAGACCATGTAGGTCTTCAGAAAATACATCAGGGAATTAACATACGATGCGATTCTCGATGATAGGGGTGTCCTCTTGCTTCTCTCCTTGCTTCCTCACTAGGTAGGCATCACATCTAGTTCTAACTAATTTCTCAATCTTCATGGCAGTGATCAGTAAGGCTTGAGTGCTAAACTTGCCAACAAAAGTTTTTACTTGATCTCCGTTGTCTAACGTGATCTTCTTCTTTTAACAATTGATAGTAGTGCGATGCTTACTTAGTCAACTAATTCCCAAAATTACATTGAATTTTGTAATTGGCAGCACTATCAACTTGGCTTCGAAGTTTTGTTCGCCAATAGGGATCGCTACGCTACAGAACTATTGAGCTTGCATATGGGCTCCAGAAGGTAACCCTATACTTAACGAACTTGCTAATCGATAGGAAGATAATTTAAGGGCTTTGACTCAATTTTTTGATATGAAGAGTGACTCGCTCCAGTATCAAAAATAATATTGCACGGTTTGCCATTAATCATTAAAATGCCTATGATTACAGTAATAATAAAAATTCTACTTAAATTATTTAAGAGATAAGGAAATACAGAGACATGAATTAAATAAATTTAAGATGTACTCGATACGACATCATTATCTTCGAAAGAAGAAGCAGTCAACATATAAACTCTTGCTGGAACAGTTGGATGATGGTTCTGTGGTCCTCGGCATTAATGGTTGTAGGCTAGACTTAGGAGCAGATATAATTCTAGGATTTGCAGAAGGAACATGATGAGGCATTAAAGACAAAGAAGGAGCTCGGCTGTTTAGAGGCTATTGACAAAATACCTGATCACGCTTTGAATGGCTGATGAGCACACAATCAATTGTTTTCTCAGTGTCACACCTATATAAGAAATGGCCAGGTCGGTCGCAAGTGTAACAGACATTCCCTTGATGGTAACATTTCACATAGGGTTGGTGACATTTGCATTATGAGGTCTCTACTTGTGGTTAGTTGACCTCAATATGGAATAACTTTGTGATCCTCTAATTTCCAATGGTCTCTCTCCTATAATATGTGAAGTGTCCTTCCTCTTATGGTCCATTTGACCTTGAAAATGATCTTGCAGACAAGCTGCTTTAACCGGCTCAGAGAAGTGCTTAAAATGATGGGAGTCTAGGTGGGCTCTTATTAAGTCTTACAGCCCCTTCAAGGACCTGCTGCATCTCGATGCTTTAGATCTAATGAGGTCCGGAGTGAATCAGGACAATCGTCAAAATTCAACCTCATAGTTAAAAACAGATTTCCCACCTTAGGAGAGGTTGAGTAGTTCATCATCTAATATGGTCTGGGCAGGCACAAAAATGAAAGTTTCTCTGAATGCCTCAACAAATAGATCCCATGGGATGTCCTTAATCTCATAATCTACAAACTTGGTGTTTCTTTCATTCTCCCACTAGTACTCTGTTTCATCTTAAAATATGTGGGTAACCAAAAGAATGGCTTTGGAATTTTGGCATTTAATACTAGCTATATTCTTTTTGGAGGGTTTAAGCCAGTTAATAGTGTTCATGGGGTTCATTTTTTTAACAACCCAATGTTGTTACCCTTGTCAATTAAGACTAAACCAAGTTCTGATTTAGTTCTAACTCTCTTAATAAGTCATTAAAAGCACACCCTGAAGTTTTGATCCAAATTAGGTGTCAAATAGATCAAACCATGATTCTGGGAATTTCAGGAACCCTGGAAAATGACCTATCTAAATTGACCACAAATCAAAAATCTGATTTCGCCATTGCGCTCATCACCCCCAAATTAGCTAGGGTTGATGTAACGATCTAAGTCGTTACTATGATAATTAGTACTGAGCCTAACTCAAAAATTAAGATTCCGAGTGACTCTAAAAATATTGTTGGATAGAGTATAATTTTGTGATAGTAATGCCCACATTTGAGAGTAATCTGGATATTAAATAATACTCCTAATTTAATTTTTGAATTATTTAAATTCAATAAATTGAGAAAATTAAATACAAGTCCAAATTTAACGATTTTAGTTGTTGTTGGATTAAGAATATTATTAAAAAGCTACATAAAAAGTTTCGTCAATTTTTGAACTATGGATTGACCATAATTAACTTTTGAAGTTTTTATCTTTAAAAATTAATAAAAAATAAAATATTGCTCCAAATTAAGAAATTCTTAGACGAGTGTATTTTTCTCATCAAGATACACCTCCGTGTTAAGTTTCGTGATTTTTTGGAAAAGAAATAAAAGAGAGAGAAAGTAGAGAGAAAGAGGAGAGAGAAAGAATGGATAAGAAGGAAGATCAAATTAAACACTCCAACAAATATGACAAATTTTCTCTCATCCATCTCATCCAAATAATGGATGAGAGAGAAAATAATTAATTAATTAAGAAAAAAAAATTATAAATACATTCCAACCCCCCCCCCATTTTCCTCACTTCCCCCACCCCCACTTCCTTCTCCTCCCCCACTCCCCTCTCCCACTCCTCTTCTCCCCCTCCACTTCCTTCTTTTCTTCCTTGGCCATCACTGATTCCCCCCCACCGACCTCCAGTAAAGTCTCATCAATGCCAATATATAGTAAGAAATGAGAAAGAAATGAAAGATTTTATATTCTTTTCATTTCTTCTTTTAATAATAATAATAATGTTATTATTATTATTATTATTATTAATATTATTACTGTTATTATTATATTTTCATTTTTGTCATTTTCTTTTTTTTTCTATATATGTATATATTTCTTAATTTCTCCAACTTTCATTTCTATTATTTTCTTATTTTTTTCTATATGTATATATTTTCTAATTTATGTAGCTTTTATTTTATTATTTTCTTTTTTTCAATATATGTATATATTTTCTAATTTCTGTGACTTATATTTCTATCATTTTCTTTTTCATTATATATATATATATATATATTACTTATAATAATAATAAAATAAAATTATTATTTTCAATATATAAAGATAAATAACTAAAATATTATTAATATTGATATTTTTATAAAAATAAAATAAAGAATATTATTCTTTTCATTTAATTGTTTCATTTGCTGCATTTGCTTCACTATTAAGTTTTGACCCACTTTGATATATTTATATGAGATTTTGTGCTCATAACTTAAAATAAATGATCAAAAATTAGTATTATAAGCTCATTCATATTAATCTCAAGTCTGTACAGACAATGTGTTAGGCCAGATCATGTTGATATCTGAAGAAATAAGGAGACTATACATTGTCTTTGAGGAAAAATGTGTTATTGGTCAGGAATTCATATCTCAGATAGAATATCTTGCACTTTATATTTAACTAGAGTATGAATAATCTTTCATTTTAAACTCTAGGCACCATACATTTTAATGACAAATCTTGTAACACATTATTTGACATTGGTGCAAGCCACACGTTCATTTCAGAAAGATTTGTCAAACTCTTGAACTACCATATTACAACTTAGCTAAAGCCTTGAATGCTGGTCATGAGTGCATAAAAATGTTGCGACTGTAACATACCAATTAATGGCAAGGCATATGAAGCAAACCTAATAGCACTGCCTATAGTAAAATTTGACATCATTATAAGAATGAATTGGCTCAGCAAACATAAAGTTATAATTGATTGTTAAGGAAAGAATGTCATTATCAAGGGTAGGAGCAAGTCTGAAGTATTTATAGGAAAATTAGGCATTTAGCATCTTTAATCAATGCTTCACAAGCAGAAAAAATTAATTCAAAAGCAGTATAATGCATACTTAGTAATGATGATGGAAGAAAAGATGGAAGAAATTCCTTTAATAGGCACTCAAATTGTAAAAGAGTTTGAAGGTGTATTCCTTAATGAATTGCCTGTATTACTACTAGTAAGAGAAATCAATTTTTCAATTGAGTTAATTTTATGGCGCTCAACCAATAGCAAAAGCACCTTACCGCATGGCACCCAAAGAACTGCAAGAGCTAAGTGAACAACTACAAGAGCTAATGAACAAAGGTTTTATTCGACAAAATATGTCACCAGGGGAGCCCCAGTGCTCTTTGTAAAGAAGAAAGATGGTTCGATGCGAATGTGCATCGATAATCGTGAATTCAACAAGGTAACCATTAAAAATAAGTACTTTCTACCACATATTGAATATCTATTGATCAATTAGCTGAAGCTAAGATATTCTCCATGATAGATCTAAGATCACACTAGCATTAATTAAGAGTCAAAGAAGAAGATATTCTGATATTCTGAAAACAACACTATTTAGAACTCACTACGGGCATTATGAGTTCATGGTCATATCATTTGGTCTAACCAATGCTCCATCCATCTTTATGGACTTGATGCAAAGAATTCTTAGACCATATTTGGATAAGTTTGTAATATTATTCATCAATGATATTCTAATTTATTTTGAGAGTAAGGAAGAACATGAAAATCATCTAAAAATCATTTTGGAAACACTAAGGCATCATCATCTTTATGCCAAATTTTCTAAATGTGAATTTCGGTTGGATTATGTAGCTTTCTTAGGCCATGTAGTGGATGATGAAGGAATCAAGGATGATCACAAAAAGATAAGCGTCATTTAAGAATGGCCCTAACCAAAGATCGTGACGAATATTCACAGTTTTACCAATTTAGCCAGGTATTATCGAAACTTTGTTAAGGGATTTTGCAAATAGTTATACTTTTAACCAAATTAACATAGAAAGCAGTTCCATTCATTTGGAGTCAGCAATGATAGGAATCTTTTTAACAGTTAAAATAAGCATTAACAACCGCCCCGGTACTAACTCTACCACAAGAGATAAGAAATTATCGATTTTATACTTGACGCGTCCATAGTAGGGCTTGGATGTGTCCTTATGCAAGAGAAGAATATAATAGCATATGCATCTAGGTAAATAAAGATTCATGAAAGGAACTACCTAGTTCATGACTTAGAACTGATAGCAGTAGTATTTTCCTTAAAAATATAGAGGCACTACCTGTATGGAGTGAGATGTGAAATTTTAACTGATTATCAAAGTTTAAAATATATTTTCACTCAGAAAGAGTTGAACCGTCGACAAAGGCGATGGTTGGAATTGATCAGCGACTACGACTTATACATACAATATTATCCTGGTAAAGCTAATGTCGTAGCTGTCGTAGCTGATGCCCTCAATAGAAAAGCAGACCTAAATGCTATAATGGCAAGTCCATTAATGAAAGAATTTAAAAAGTTAGGCATAAACATATTAATATAAAGCAATTAAATAGATTACTTTAAAATAATACTGCAGAGCCCACGTTCATGCAACGCATAATAATTTCTTAAGAGAATGATAAGGGATATTTTAAGCTAAAAGCACACAACAAAAATGGTTACCGAATGGACTTAGATTTGCTAAAAGGAGTTTAGATTTATTATGGAAAAATAAGTTTGATTTTAAATGATTCATATATTTAGAATCAAATTCTATCTGAGGCTCACAACTCATGGTACACAATTCACCCTAAAAATAATAAAATGTATAGGGATCTGAAAGAGACATTTTGGTGGCCTGGACTAAAGAAAGATGTAGTTGAATATGTCGCTAAATGTCTAGTCCACAATTTAGTAATAACAGAACATCAAAGGTTAGGTGGATTATTATATCCATTAGATATCCTAGAGTAGAAATGGTTAGATATTTTTATAAACTTTGGTATGGGAATGCCTAGAAGCCATATTGGAGTAGATGTGATTTGAGTAATCATAGATCATCTAACAAAATCAGCACACTTCCTTTCAATTAAGCAAACATATTAGGTATAAAAGCTAGCCAAGTTATATATTAAAGAAATAGTCAAACTTCATAGAATCCTTAAAACAATTATCTCAGATCGTGATGGTAGATTTACCTCCAATTTTTTGAAGGCAGTACATCAAGATTTTGGGATAATATTGGCTATGAGTACATCATTTCACCCTTAAGCAAATAATCAGACTGAGAGAGTAAACTAAGTACTTGAAGATCTTCTTTGATTAAGCATATTAGACTTTGGTAGCTGTTAGGAAGATCACCTTCAATTAGTGGAGTTTGCATATAATAATAGCTCTCAAGCATGCATTGGAATGGCCTCATATAAAGCTCTGTATGGTAAAAAATGTAGCACACCATTGGCTTGGATTGAAGTAAAAGATGTTCAACTATACGAATCTGATATAATTGAGGAGACTAATAAAAAAATTCATCTGATAAAGAGCAGGATTGCAACAACTCAAGATCGACAAAAAAATATCATGATGCTAAATATCGAACACTAGAATTTAAAGTAGGAGATCATGCATATCTAAAGGTAAGCCCAGTAAGAGGAGTTCATAGGTTTGGCATAGTCGGAAAGTTAAGTCTAAGATACGTAGAACCCATTGAAATAATCGCCAAAATTGGAAACGTCGCTTATAAGCTTAAACTACCAGATAATTTTTCTACCGTTCACAATGTATTCCATGTTTATTCATTATGAATGTGTCTACATAAACCATTTTAGCAAGTGTAACAATCCTAATATTGTTACCTATTAATTAGTGATCTAATTGACTCTAAACCTCTTTTATTACTCTTATAATGGTGTTTGGAGTCTCCACCTCAAATATCGTGCAATTTGAAGATCATTTGACAATTTTTAATATTTTTTAGTTTTCTGATAATTCTAAGAATACCTAATTTATTTAAACCTCAAAATAAAAAATGGAGTCCGCCATTGGACTCATCACACCCAAATTAGCTGTGGGTGATATTTTGGAAGTGTTTAGGAGTCGTCACAATTTTCACGAATATTTTAATAATAATTAAATACACTGAAAATTAGGTAAATTAAATATACCTCCGATCGAAAAATTAATTTTATTTTTGAGTTCCTCACCCCTCAATTAGGCTAGGGTGAAAGTTTGGAATTTTTTAGAGTGAATTCGAGTATTTAAAAATAGGAAATTAATAAGGAAAATTTAATAATATTTTAATAAATTAATTATTATCTGTTTAAATAATAGATATAGAATAAATAATTAAACCCAATGGCTAATTAAATTTCTCGCGCGCATCCGCCATTTTTCGTCTAGACAAGATTGACAGTCCGTCTCCATCTGGGCCGTTGATCGCTATTATGCTTTAATCGAACGGCTAAGAATCATTTCTGCGCAAAAAAGTATCGAACCGTTCGATCTAAGGCCCAAATGAACGACCGTGATGCATCCACTGTACGCCTTCTCCTCCACTCCATCTGTAATCGTACTCAGTACAGTGATAGTGGAGGTACGACTCCAGCTGTTCTGTCCGAGGCTCTTACCTTCCAATTCCCGTTCCTAATTTCCATTTTTTCTTGACTCCTCCTTGCGGTATTGCAAAGCTTTGCTGAAGGTGCTGAAGAACTGCTCTAGTTGGTGTGGATTTCTACCTGCAAGAACTTTAACTGGCAAGGTGAGCGTTTAGCTACCTGAATTTTGCGAAGCTCCCGCTGAGGTGATTCAATCATTCGCCTGCTGAAACCCTAATCTAAATTTCAAAGGCTTCATGCATAAGGTACACCTTCCAAATCCTTTTACTCTTAGTCACAATACCTCGTACTTATAAATATAGAATTGTTTCAAACATTCACTACAATTTCCTGGCTATTTTCCATTTAATAAATCCCTGTCAAATATAATAAATTTGAACTTCATCCTGCTAGCCCTAATGCGATTATTTTATTTCAGTTTTCTCCAAATTTAAAATCCTTCTATAAAAGCTGTGTTTAAGTTTAAATAAGAAAATGTACATATATATATATATATACATATATACATATATATACATATATACATATACATATATATATATATAATGGTGAATCGAACTCGATCGATATAGATCGAGCCCGATTCCGTCTCTTGATTTCGTACCCAAGGTATCGAAGGACAATACCTAGGGCATCAGGTTTTATGATTAGGGAGGCATTTTAGATTGGGGCTTTTATATCTCGATCAAAGATTTAGGTATGAGCTTCATGTCTTAAAGTTGATTGTACCCTAAAGCAGCTCAAAGTGCGAAAATGGTGATGCCCTAAATCCCCAAACGAAGGAGTATTAGAGAAGAAGATGGTTTAATGAACCATCGTAAAAAGAACTGATCGGTTCACTTAGTTTGATCACCCAGTTTAGAACGGACAGTTCTGCAAGTAACGTGGGACCCATCGCAACGCGTGGCTCCCATATAGGGAAGACACGCGTCTCAAGTGGCACAATTAACAGCCATTGACAGCCGCCATTTCAAATCGTTGCTTTAATTTTTGCGATTCTTGAATTTTAGTGTCGCTTATAATTCTAGAAACGAAATGAATAATTAATTATTAAGCAAATTTTAAATGTAAATTTTAAATGCAAATTTTAAATGCAAATTTCATTAGCTCATATCTTGCTTAATACTTAACTAAAATATATGTTTTTATATACCATTTCGATCACCAAAATGTGTAGATTATTAATAAGTCATCAAATTTATGGTTTGGTGAATATGTTATTTAATAATTAATTAAATTTAATTAATTAATCATAAATTAAGTTCCAAACTTATGTATAACATATTTGGATATTTTGTTATCCAAATTAGACATTTAAATAGTCCATTTCACTCACAAAAATATGAGGAATAATAATATGAGATCAAATTTAGGTTGAACATTAGATATTTTAATGGTATTTTAAGCCATATTAAGGCCCCTCCAAAACCCTAGAAAATCAATATTGTCCAAATTCAACCTAGTTAGTGTCATTTTACTCCATAGGGTATAAGGATCACATTGGCATAAGTAACATTTCATTTGGACAACATTTGGACATTTTAAGTATTTTGCTCTTAAATTTTAAGTTAAATATTAATTTCTTTATCTTTCATAAATATTTATTTTAGGATGTGTGAACCCTAAGATAGTAAAATTATTTCATTTATTATCTCACATATTGATTTAAATTGTATATTTAATTCTTACACTCCATGGATGTGATGATTAAAAATAATTATTGCTTGGCTTGGGATTTGTAAAAATTATCAATTATGACATTTGATTTATTTATTTAACTTAAATAAGGGTCAAATGAATAGTATGTGTTAGAACTTAATTAGTTCTAATTTCTTTTAATTTATAGGACTGATATTCTAGATTTATACTCAATAGCTAGATGTTGGAGATCCTAAACTTGTATAAGTTCATATTAGATAGATCAACTTAATTAGAAAACAAAGTGATATCATAAAGGTTATTTAGTGCTATTTAATACATTGAAATTTGAATGCTTTGCTTCCTTGTTTTGGACTTTATACTTTGTCACATTATATGGAATATAGTATATTTTCTATGTTAATTTGATTCATTCATAAAGCATATTATTAATTAAAATAAAGAATTTAAGGTAATGAATTTTATGTAACTTATAGTGGAATATGTTTTACTTAGTCGGCCTGGACAGTGTGACTTTACTTTTACACTAGGATGGTTCTCATAGGTGCTCAGATGATAGTTTACTTTTGCTCTAGGATGTTTCTCCTAGATGCTAAGTAGGTACTTTGTGGCATTACTTTAAATCTGGGATATTTCTCCTAGATTTTCAGATTGAACTAATTAGAAATAAGTGATTTCGGAATTGGGATGTTTCTCCTAAATTTCAGATAGAACTAATTGGAAATAAGTGATTTTGGATCTGAGATGTTTCTCCTAGATATTTGCAGATGGACTCTTTTAATAGGCTTTTACTTTTTGGCAGGACTAATTAAGAATATGTCCATATGAGTTAAACTGTTTTACTTTACATTTTCAGCATACTTCTTTAATTACATCATTTTCAGTATACTTCTTCTTCATACACTACTTTGGTTATATATGCTGCAATTTCTTTAGTACTTACAGTCTTTCGTGTAAATTGTACTGTTCAACAGCTTTTTTTCACTTGATGGCATATTAGGATGTTAGAACTTTACTTTCAGCTTAGTACTTTTATTTTATATTATAAACAAGCATGTATAAAATTGATCATATTACTTAAGAATTTTCTTGTACTTAATAAATGTCATTATTTGTTACTTAACCATTTGCTGCAGCTTGAATTGAGGTATGTTCTTACCTCACTCTTTATTTGAGTTATAATTAAGTTAATTATAACTTTACTACTCTTTCTTTGATGCTTTATTGCTCCTACTTTTCTTAGATGTTGCGATATCATTAAAATTAAAAAATACTTAACCTAAAATGTACTTAGACATTTTGTCTAACTAGATTTTTCTTTTGTTGGCTGGGCCCTTCCATTATAAAATTGACAATTGTAGATTCTGATCTTTTTGAGATTGTGGAACCTTCTAAAGACCTTATTCAGGAGGAGGAGCATGTAGGAGAAGACCCTTAATTCTTTTTTTTGCTTTGTGAGGATTGAGTGACCTTACTTTACTACTTTAACTTTTAAGTTATTTTGTAATAATATAGGTTTAAACTATTTTCTTTTCATGCTTATGTATTCTGAGTTGTATAGATCTTATCTGGATTGTATGGATGTTATTACTTATCCTTTTTTCGCACTCTGATATATTATAGTATGCTTATTCAGTAATTGGCTCATTTTGCTTTCCTTATTAGGGCATATCTTCCCTTAACATTTGATTAGGAAGGTTCATCCTTAATCTAAATGCTAAGTGAGGGTTTGCCCATTGACGACCACCTCTTAACCTTGGATGATTAAGGGGTGGCCGCCAAAATATCCGAGTTTGACCAAAGGTATGGGCGATACGTTGAAGGAGTGTCGGAACAAGGAGTTTGAGTACTAGATCAAATGGTCCAACACGATGTCTTTAGATGCTTCGACCTTCCTGCTCTAGCCAAGGAGTGGCTGAAGCGAGTACACTTCGTTATGGCAGCAATAGATTGTCTCGATGACATTCGAGTTTCCATAGTATCCCTCCTCCTTTAGGACCACGCCGAAGATTGGTGGGTTGTCACCCGCTGGTCACTCACTCATAGGCACGAAGGAATGCAGCGTGAGGCTACCTTCAAAGATTTATGTCATGCTTTCACCACAAAATATATTAGATAGATGTTATATTATTTTAGTTCATGCTCTTTATTGTATCTTCCTATTTCATGTATTTTAAATTAAAATGAGTAATGCAAGGATTATCATATTTTTCCTCGAAATTCTAAAAAGGTGTCATTTTTTGAATTCAGACTAGCACAAAAATGAATCTTGGTCAGAGTCTCTCCCCAGCTGCATCTGGCAGCTCATCCTCTGAACTGAGCGCACTACTTGAAGTAGTCAAAATGATGGTGGATTCGCATAATAAGGAAGCCAAAAGAATGACAAAATCCAAATCGAAACAAGTTGAGAGAATGGAATGACTATTGATGGTACATATGAATCTAAGTTATCCAAATCCTGAGATAGCACCTGCATCCTACTACCCATTCTAGCATCATGCTTAATCTGCAGATGGAATTCTACATAGTTTCCCAATGGGAGCCTTTCTGCTGTTGATACTTCCAGTTGGATCAAGATGGTGGAGAAAAATCTCACTAGTATCAAGTGTCTAGACTCCGAAGTGATCCATTTGACCGCCCACCTCCTCCAGGATGAGGAAGAGTACTGGTGGGATAACATCTGCAACACATTGATTGCTGATCTTGAGCTTGAGGATATCACTTGGGATGAGTTCTTTGAGGCATTTCAAGCTCAGTACATCCCCACTTCTGCGAGACATAACCTAGGGGATCAAATTCTAAAATCACAGCAAGGAAACCGCTCTATCTCTGCATATGAAGCTGAGTTTTGGCTACTAGTAAGATTTGCCGCCAATCTCGTTCCAACTGAATTGGACCGATGCCAGCAACTTTGAAGTGGTTTGCGACCTTCCATTCGAAGCCAAGTCGTCCCCCTCTGTCTAACAAATTTTGTCGAATTCTTGGAATCCGCCAAAGTGGTGGAGCAAGATCAAGTGTTAGAAGGACCTAAGAGGAGTTTTGGGTTGACCTCATTCCAGCACAAGCACCCTAAACAAGCTAAGGTATACCAGCTTGAAGCAAAAGCTCCATCTGCCAACCTCTTTGATGGTTGCACTCAACCCCACCCTTATAGTTGATGCTACCATAAAACAGGGAACTGCTTCAATTGCAGTAGGCCATGTCACTCCTACTATCGGTGTAGGTACACCGATACCATCAATGGCGATCAAATTGATCGATCTAAGCATCGATAGGTATTCGACCTATTTCAGAAACCCTCAACAGCCCTCCCAGCACTACCTCCTCCTTTTGCTCAATGGCGAGAGACGGCTGTTGTCTTCCATTCAAACGCTCCAAAGCCACCGCCTCAACAACCTTACAACAATATGCCTCTCGGTCCTACCAGTGTAGCCACCGCCTCAACATCCTTACAGCAACAGGCCTCTCGGTCCTGCCTGTGCCTACGCCCTCACCCCGATTGAGACAGCTGAAGACAACCATGTGGTGTCATGTACACACTTCTGAACCAATCTACTTTTCAGCATTACTTGCTTAAAGTAGCTAGTAAATTACTGCATCTATAATTAGGTACAATCTATGTAAATGATAAGCCCCGCAACATATTATTTGACACTAGAGCTAGTTACTATTTCATTTCTGAAAGCTGAACCAAACCTCTTAACTTGCCACTATACCATCTAGCCAAACCTTTAAGCATGGGATTACCATCTGGAACTCAAATGCTAACTCGTCAATTCTTTAAGATTCAGATCCCTATTAGAGACACGGAATTTCAAGCCAAACTTGTAGTCCTACCAATAGCAATTTTGACATCATTCTGGGAATGAATTGGCTAAGTCAACATGACGCCACCATTAATTGCCAGAAGAAAAAGATCACATTGGGTAATGGTAGACAAGATAAGTCATTTGTCAGAAATTTTAGTACTAGAGCTTTGATCAATGCCATCAAAGTCAAGATGTTAGTAAGTAAAGGTTGTAGCGCCTTCCTAGTGACAATACTAGGAGAAAAGCAAGAAGATATTCCCCTATCTAAGAATCTTGTCATTTGTGAATTCATCGACGTCTTCCTCAAAGATCTACCTGGTCTCCCACCCGCACGGGAAGTCAAATTTGCAATAGATACTATTCCAGGAACCCAACCTATTTTTAAGGAACCTTACCTCATGGCACCCAAGGAATTATAGGAGCTGAATAAACAGTTATAAGAGCTATTAGAGAAAGGTCTTATCAGACCTAGTTCATCCCCTTAGGGAGCACCAATGCTATTTGTTAAGAAAAAGGACAGGTCAATGCATATGTGCTTTAACTATCGGGAGCTGAACAAAGTCACAATAAAGAATAGATACCCATTGCCCCGCATAAACGACTTGTTTGATCAGCTGTCTAGAGCAAAGGTGTTCTCGAAGATCAATCTGCGATCAGGATACCATCAGCTACAAATTAAAGACTCTGACATTGAAAAGATAGCCTTCAGGATTATATATGGTCACACTTTGAGTTCCTGGTTATGTCATTCGGAATGACAAATGCGCCGTCAATATTTATGGATCTAATGCAGGCATCCTCAAACATTATCTTGACAAATTTGTCATCATTTTCATTGAAATATCTTGATTTATTCCAAGACTAAGGTAGAGCATGAAGGTCATCTGAAGACCGTATTAGAGGAACTGCGTAGTCATTAGCTTTATTCCAAATACTCAAAGAGTGAATTTTGGCTCAATTATGTAGCTTTTCTAGGCCACGTGGTAGATGCATAAGGTATTAAGCTGGATCAGAATAAGGTCAGTGCCATCCAATAATGGATCCAGCCTAAATCAATAACAGATATCAGAAGATTCTTGGGTTTTGTTGGATATTATAGAAAGTTTGTGAAGGGATTTTTCCAAATAGCCTCTCCACTAACTAAACTAACCCAGAAGGCAGTACCATTCGAGTGGTCCCCAGCTTGCGAAGAAGCATTCCAAGCACTAAAGGATGCACTTTTCTCTGCCACAGTTTTAGTTCTTCCTAAGAAAGGTTGAACTACCAAATCTATACCGATGCTTCTGAATAGGCTTGGGAGCTATGTTTATGCAAGAAGGAAAATTCATCACTTACGCTTCCCGCCAACTTAGAACCCATGAAAGAAATTGTTCTGTCCATGATCTTGAGTTAGCTGTCGTAGTGTTCACTTTAAAGATTTGGCGTCACTACCTTTAGGGAATTCAATATTCGATATTCACTGACCATCGGAGCCTTAAGTATATATTCACCCAAAGGGAGTCGAACTGCAGGCAAAGAAGATGGTTAGAATTAATCAGTGACTATGATCTCGATATCCAATACCACCCCGAAAAAGCAAACGTTGTAGTTGATGCTCTGAGCCGTCATGCTACCCTTAATGCCATTATCTCTAAAAGCCCATTGGAAGAAGAGTTTTTGTAAGATGAATATCAAGTTTGTGCGCGATGACTTATTAAATGAAATTATAAACATGAGCAATGTGGAACCCACTTTCCACAGGGATGTTTCCATATCCCAAACCAAGGATGAGGACCACTTGAACTTAAAAGTTGCAATTGAAGGTGGTCATCACCCCGAGTTAAATTTTAAGAATGGTGTTATATATTTAAATAATCGTCTTTGGATTCCTAAGTTAATACATCAGAAGATTCTAGTTGAAGGTCACAATTCTTGGTATCAAGTGCATTCAGGGAGCTCAAAGATGTATCAGGGTCTGAATCAATCATTTTGGTGGCCAGGTATGAAAAAAGTATAGCAGACTTTGTTGCAAAATGTCATGCTTGTAGCTTAGTTAAAGCAGAACATCAAAGACCCGGTGGTCTGCTTCATCCACTTGAGATCCCCGAGTGGAAATGGTTAGATATATCGATGGACTTCATTATGGGATTGCCTCATGCGAAGTCTGGAACTGATGCTATTTGGGTCGTAGTTGATCGTTTGACCAAGTCCGCTCATTTCATTCCTATTCAGTAAATAGACTCAATTAAGAAACTTGCTAAGCTTTATATAAAAGAGATAATTAGGTTTCATGGAATCCCCAAAATAATTATATCTGATAAAGACAACTTATTTACTTCCAAGTTCTGGCAAGCAATACATCAGGATATGGGAACCACCCTAGCAATGAGTGCAGCTTTTCATCCACAAATAGATGGTCAGATAGAGTGAGTGAATCAAGTTCTTAAAGAATTGCTTAGATTGTGTATCCTTAACTTTGCTGGATCTTGGGATGATCACCTCTGGCTGGTAGATTTTGCATATAATGATAGCTTTCAGGCTAGTATCAGAATGGCTCAATATGAGGCCCTATATGGTAAGAAGTTCACCTCATTAGCATGGTCTGAAGTGGGAAGTGTGCAGCTGTATGGGTCTAAATTAGTGGAAGAAACCAATAAGAAGATTCAGTTTATTCAACAAAGGATTTATACTGCTCAAGATTGTCGGAGTAAGTACCATGATATGAATCATTGACCCATAGAATTCGGTGCTATAGATTTTGGTACTTAAAAGTGAGCCCAATGAAAGGAGTCTTTAGATTTGGCATAGCTAGGAAACTTAGTCCCCGCTATATTGGGCCATTTTAGGTAACATAAAAGATATGATCTTCTGCCCACAAATTGAATTTACCCGATGACTTTGCAGCTGTTCATAACATATTCCACATATCTTCATTGAGGAAATGCCTCAGTGATCCCTCTCACTTAATTCAATTCCCAGAAGTGCAAATTTAGCCTGATTTATCCTTTTCTGAAGAACCCATTCAAGTCCTGGCCCGAGATAAAAAGCAACTGAGAAGTCGTTCTATTGATATGGTAAGGATTCATTGGAAGAATCCATCCCAAAATGAAGCCATTTGGGAGAAAGAAGCTCATATATGATCCAAGTACCCTAAGTTATTTGAAAGCCCAGGTACCTTCCTAAATCTTATCATTTCAATTCACATTCTTAGATTCTGCACTGCTTTCTTTTCACATGAGTGATGTCGAGGATGACATTATGTTTAAGTGGTGGAGTCTGTAATAACCCCAAGTTGTTACCCAAGTAAATTAGCACAAATCCAAGTCCTAATTTTAATCTTAAAGCACTAATTAAGTCATTAGGAGTTCACCACCAAGACCTAGTCCAAATTAGGGGTCAACTAGATCAAACCTTGATTTTGGGAAATCCAGAAACCTTAGAAATTAATCTAATTATTTTGACCTCAGATTGAAAATTGAACTTTGTTATTATGCTCATTGCCCCCAAATTAGCTAGGGGTGATGTTTTGAAAGCAATTGGAAGTTGTCAAAAAACCATCGAACATTTTAATAATACTTAAATACCCTAAAAATAAGGAAAATTAAATACTTATTGAAACCAAAATCTGACCTTGTTGTTGCATTCCTCATCCCTTAATTATCTAAAGGTGAACATTTGAAAATTTTTTTGAAGTCGTTTAATAATTAAAATTTATCTAATAAAATTAGGAAATAAATTATTAAATTAATTAATCAATTGTTATTTAAATTATTAAATCCACGGCGACGTTAGTATTCCAACGCCGTCTACCTAATTTTCGTGGCCCTTAACCCTCCCCGTCAAATCAGATGATCGATCTGGGGCAGAATGATCTAAGATCAGATGATTACACTCATCTCCCTCGTGCGCTCCGTCGTCCTCCACGCGGCATCCTGCGACCGTGCTTCACCAATCCCCTGCGTTCTAGCCTCACAACCTCCGTCTATGCCTTCCTTAAGTCCTCTCCAGTGTGCGTAGTATTACTTTTGCTACAAGATTGGACCCTCTCGGTGATTTCAACCCTAAGAGAACCCGTAGCCATCGATCCTCAGGTACCCCGTTCTCCTCTGATTTCTCTTTGATTGATCAATTGTCAATGCACATCTCTATTTCATCATATGAACTACACTAATGTTGCACCTGATTGAGGTATCTTTGGCTCGATCGATCGCATTTTAGGACATGTTCACAGTGGAAACTGTTGGGACTCGTATGGGTTAACCTAGGGTTCGCATTTGTGGCTCGGTTGGATCTCCTCTCGGGTTGGTTCAACCATAGTTGTGTAGGTATAGGCAAGACCTACACATGGTCGTGCGGGTTTATCTCGATCGTCACCGAGATCATCGGCTAATTAAGTGCCCTAGGCACCTCATCTCGGTGCGCAGCAGACGACGAAAGGTACTGGGTCAGGCCGGGTTGACCCAGACCCGATTCGCATTCGCGTGGGTCCGTCCACGTCGGCAAACACGCCGGACAGGTGGGACCCACGGTGCTATCTGGTGCATCCCGGTTCGTCCGCGCATCCAGCTATGGGGCCCGCCTACGTACGAGTGCGCTGCCGTGGGGCCGCACTGTCCTCTGTCAGGAATCGTGGGACCCACCCTAGGCAACCCGTGCCTCTGAGGAGATGCCACATGTTCTGTGAGACCGCCAGCTGTCATCTCGTCCATTCAGAGCGTGCCACATATATGCATGGGTCCCGCCGCCAGTTAATTAATTAATTCTTATTCTGTTAAATATTATTTAATTTAATTCTATTTTATTTAATTAAAAGTAAGCATAGTTTAATTTAAATGGAATTAATTTAAAATGCAGAGCTTCAAACACTCATAATTTGCAAACCAATAATCCAATCATAGCAAATATATATCTCATTTTGCTAATAAAAATGAGAGAAATAATATGGTAGTGTCAAATTTCTTGTAGGACATCTAAATAATATAATGATATTTTAGGACCCCCACACTTGTACCAAAATTTCTCTTAGCCATAATTTTGCACACACTCACTCAAATATAGTCAATATGGGTCTTAAAATAAGTAGGAAAGTATCTTGTTTATCATGATAGTATTAGTTTTGTTGTTGGACCATTAGTTTGACTAATGACTTTTGAGTACCCTCATTAATTACCATAATTATCCTAATTAACATAAAAATTCAATTGACTATGACTTGGTTAATTGGACACCAAATTAGGAAATTAAAGTACTAACTATATTAGAATTTCAGTGCCAATAGTAAACTGAAATAAAATTAGGGTTTTGACCCTTAGAAACCCTAGGTTGACCAAACTACCCCTAACCCTAATTAGGCTATAACTTGACTAATTGAGGTTCAATTTAAGTCTACATCTAGTTAAAGTACTCAGTACGATATATGAAAGCTATAGCCATTAAGTTTACTGAATTTGTATCTCAAATAAAAAAGTTATTTTTGACCCCTCTAAATCTTAGAAATTACATAAATACCCTTAAACTTGAAATGCTCATAACTAATCTAATAGACATCAAAATTCAATGTTCTTAGACTCTATGGAATCCTTAAACAGCAAACAATAATAAACTACACAAATATCTCAGATTTCATTAGGTAGAAATTACTAAAATGCCTCTTATGTTAAAATTCTTAATTTGGACCTACATGAATCAATTCTTGCCCAAATTTAGTGTACTTATTGTCTATCTTTATGTTAGATAGTAAGGAATAATTTGGTGTCAAGAAAATTTAATTTGGAGCCCTAAATCAAAGAATCGCTTACTGGATCCTTAGGTAAGGGTAAAATTATCATTTTACCCAAAATCTAGGTTAAGTGTTCTTAACCCCTAAAATATCATTTAGATCAATAAAGTCAGTAATAAAACTAATTTAGAATCAATTTGTGTCATAAATTTTATAACTTAAGCAATTTGATAAATATTTCAAATTCAGGCTTGTTAATCCCTAAGTAAGGCTAATCAACCTTACTTAGCTAAAATCCATCCCTAACTCTTTTAATTGAACCAAAATAGTAAATAAAATTGCATTCCATATATTTCTGAAATTTCCCTAGGTCATTTCATTAAGGAGCTCTTTAGGAATCTTCACCTCATATTAGGACCTTTTCCTAAGATTAGGGATAGATCCTAGATTAGATTTCATCCATTGAATAAAGTGGGCTATTCAATGAATGAAACTTTGGTTTTATAGTTTCTAAATTTTAATTATTTTATCTTTCAATCTTGGATAATGAATAGGAGATTCATCCTATTAAGCTTAATTATACTTAATAGGATTTGCCTTAATCATTATTTCACATTTAGACTTAAACTTTAGTCCTTAGACTTTACCTTTGGATTATGTGTATAACTCCAGCTCGTGGTGTTTAACTCATAATCCCAAGTTAGTAGATTTTGATCAGATCTTAGCTTAGAACATCTAAATTCATCAATTAGGGCATGATGATTTATTACTTAACTTATAGGCAATATTGATTAAATCAGATTAGAACTTGATTAGTTCTAATTGCTTTTAATTTATAAGGCGATGCTAGGTTACACTCAATAGTAGGATTTGGAGATCCTAAACTTATGTAATTTAGATTAGTTATAATGGTTAATTAGATAATAATAGTGTCACCATGTGTAGTAGAGTCTCTTGCTCATTATTGATTATTTGTTCTTACGCATTCCTTCTATTTTGTGCCTTAAATTTTGAACATGACATATAAGACAACATGGTTGCATGAAACAAAAACTTAGAATAATTAGGATAATATTTGCAATGGGTTCAGTATTTAGGCTAATTTTAGTGCACATTTATCCTAATGGACAGGGGTAAGGAGAAATAAGGGAAAACTTAGCATTACTCATTAAGGAGTGTTGTGTTAAGTTTGGAACTCATATAGTCTTGCAGATGTGCTTGACTTTTCAACTGCTTCTAGACATGTTCACAAGAACAAAGTAAAATAACTTTAAAAATTATTGAATTTGTATTTACTGCCTCCTCAGTCCTGCCTGTTCAGTTTTGTTCTTCCCTAGCCCAGAAAGGCTTTGGGAATGTTACTATGGCTCAATTCGCCAATTTTTAATATGGCAGTTTGTACATACCTATTTTCTATTTACTTTTTTTACTAATTCATGTTATTTCAGTCAGCTTTACTTTACCGTACCTGCTTAGTGGTATATCATAGGATGCTAGATTTTTTTGCTTCTTACTATATGTATCACAGTTAAATTTATTTATTTTTAACCTGCATATGTCGTATGATCATCAGCATATTTAGATGTAATCTTTCCTCATATTACTTTTATTTACTATATTTATACATGTAAGCCTAGCCTAGCTTTAGCTTATTTTAAGGTATATTTTTTACCTTATTTTTGCTTAGTTATAAATGCTTTATTTATGGCTTACCCTTTCCATTTGTATGCATGTTACTCCTACACTAGTATATTTTGTTTAATTTAAAGTAAATGATGACATTAATAACTTATGAAAAATTATTAGCCTAAAATGTACTTAGACAATTATCTAATAAGATTTTTTTTCTTTTGTTCGTTAGGGCTCTAGCATTATGAAACCGATAATGTCAGATTTGGATCATTTTGAGAGGCTCATGCTTGAAGAGGAGCCTTATCTTTAAGAGGAGCAACCGTGTGAACCAGAAGTCATTTAGTTTCTTTTACTGCTTTATTTTGAGGACAAGAGATTGCTCTTGTATTTCATTAAACTTATTTAAAAGGCTGTAATAATACATATACCTTTATGCTGTGTTTTTCTTACTATACTGTTGATTCTGTGATGTATGTTGCATTTTCTTTATGTATTATAGTAATTTGGATGTACTATTTACTTGCTTTATTTCCACACTATAAGTTTGTGTTTACTTAGTGATTGGTTCATATTGTATGTATTTTGAGCATATCTCTTCCTTATTAGTGGATTGTAGATTATACATAATCCAATGATGAGTGAGGATTTGCCAGAGTAGTTGTGGGCCCCCCGTACTGATAGTAGGGAGTACGGTGCTCCATATGTGGCAAATCCCCAATTTAAGTAAAGTCAAGTAAAACCCAATTTGCCTTAAGCTCAAGACTTCTCACCTAAATACTATAAAAATTCATCAATACATATGTATATCAAAGTGGCGAAAGCATAAAAGTGTATAGTAACATCCACAAGCACAACATAGTAGAAGGGAAAGAAACAAAATAGTAACTCATCACAAGTGCAGAAAAGTAAAATACATCTAAAATTTAATTATTACAAACTGAATTAAATAAAAATATAAAAGTCTCTCAATCTCACTGAAAGAAAATGCAAAGAGTATATCTAAACTGCAGAACTAACCTCTTCCTGAACAGGCTCCTCTCCTGCAGCACTGCCCACGGACAAGTCTGAATCTGACATTTGTCGGTGTCACAAATGCCAGGGCCCCAGCCAACAAAATAAAAAGGTTACAGTTAGACAATTGTCAAAGTACATTTTAGGCTATTTTAAATGAACTAATTAATTAAAGATATCACATTTGATTAATCTAACATGCAAGCAATTATGGGGTGCAACAAGCTATACAAGAATAGGGTAACTATAAACTATTTATTTATAGCAATCAACAAGTATCTGAAATAACATACAAATCACAAAAGTAAGCAAGGTGAAGCTAAAAGTAAAAGTAACTGCAACTACTGCAATAAATCTGATCCTAACATGATTATGATCACATTAAAATATGCTGAGTATAAAAGAACACAAGCACTAAAATATAATAAGAAATTCTAACATTCTAAACATGCCAATATATATAGCTAATCCATAAGAGTATACATACAACATGTAGATTGATATGAAAAGGAAAGACCACTCAGACATGTGGCAAAAAGTAAAATAAACAATGCACCGTAAAGCCACTAAAATATGCGGCAAAGCAAGCAAGTACTGTAAGAAAAACCACTGAAACATGTAGCACATCAAGCAAAACTAAAAACTAGACTATAGTAGCAGTAAGCCTAATACATAGTACTGACATACCAGATAATGGGCCATACAGGGCCTCTGAACTGAGAGTTTAACTATAACCATTCTAGACATCCAATACGCTAGGCCTGAGTTGAACTCATAGAATAAGTCTATAACCATCCTAGACATCTAATACGCTAGGCCTGAGTTGAACTCATAGAATAAGTCTATAACCATCCTAGACATCCAATACGCTAGGCCTGAGACTATTCTATAACAATACAAGAACTGAAGAGGCAAACTAAGCTAATACATACTCTACTAACTGAAAACACTGTAAGAACTAGATGAATGATATGCTTTATAAACACTAACTTAGGATGTATCATCCATATCGTAAGTTCTCCTATTATGCTCAAGAAATAAGGCTCAATATCCAAGGTATGCCAAGTTATCAAGACAAAGTAAGCAAGAAACTTAATCTAGACTTATGTGATATTTGTTGTTATCTAATTTATCCAATCTAGCTATTCTGAGAAAATACAAGTTTAGGATCTCCATTATCCAGCTATCGAGTAACATCTCAGATTTATGATTTTAAAGTTAATATTAGAACTTAGCAAGTTCTAATTCAAAATCATATGACAACTATAAGGTTTAAACAAATGAATTACGACCTAAATATTAATATTTTTCTCTCTTACCCAAATCTTGATTAAGTAAATCCAGATTTAAGGATTTTGGACTTAAACTCCACCTTGGTGTTCAAATCCTAAATCCAAGGTGATGTCCTAATAAGGGTCTAGGGTTCATACTTAATACCCAAGTTACAGATAAAGAATCCTATAAGCTGAAAGATCCAAGAGCTAAGAACTTAGTGAAAGGCTACTCTACTGATTATAAGATAAAATAATCAATTAAGAACTTGAGAATCTAAGATCTATTTCTAATATTTTAAGATAATTTCAATATTCTATAGATTGAATCAAGCCTATACCCATATGGAAGGCTTCAAAATATTCAAACAATAATTCATTTAAGGAATTTCAAGTAGAAGTTCTAAAGTCTAAGATTTAAGATCTAAGATCTAAGATTTGATCACTTAAGACTTAAATTAGGTTAGAATTTCTAAATGTGTTTCTTTTAGAATTTAAGCTCATGAACTAACTTAATTGTACTTATTAAATTGATATTTAACATCTAAAATTATTAGATTTAATTATTAAGGCAAAGTGACTCCTTTATGATCACTTAAGATCTAAGTATTTTACTTAAGTGCAAATGAAGATTTCTTAACTTAATATGAATTTTTTTTTAACTTAAGAATTTAGAGATATGCTAATAATCTAACTAAGGATAATCTACTAAATTTTCCAAGGTTTAAGGGGCACTTAAACACAATTTGGTCAAAATGACCAAAATACCCCTCTTAAGGCTAAATATGAGATTTTAGGATTTAATTATCCAAATTACTTCTAATCTATTTTAATGTGTTTCATATTAGTTAATGAAGTGGGAAACACACTTATCTTAGGTTTTGACAACCTAATTAAGCTAATTAGTACTAATCACCTATTTAAGCTAATTAGGGTGATTAATAAATTTATGGCATTCTAGGGCAATCCAACTTACCCATAGGTTCTAATATACTTAAGATAGAATTAGGAATTAACTTACCCAAAATCAAAGGCTTAATCATGACTTAGTTCACTAATCCTTAATTAGGGTGATTAAGGGATGATTAATAAAATTGAATTTATTACTTTTAATGGTCTACATAGGTTCCTTATGGTCTCCAGAGTAATTAGAGACCTTAATCAACATAATTGGATATAAATTGAATTTATTAGGATTTAATTAAAAATAGAAAAGGATTTGACAATTATTTAAAATTCAACCATTGAATCTGTGATTTTATTTTATATTTAGATTCCTTACATTTTTTTGATTCAAATGGTATATTGGATCATACCATTTGGATCACTATAACTCAAGTTATTAAATTAATTTATTCTGTACGTTTATTTAAATTAAAACTATATGATATGATGTACTAACTAATTATCATAAGGAAAATAAATCCAATATTCGTTTTATTAAACTGCGGCCTGAAATCAAAAGGTGCAGGTCATGGGTCGACCCGACCCGTGACTTCGTCTCGACGGCTCCGATCCTAGGGCAATCTTCAGCCCCAAATTCTAGAGACCTAGGCGATAGTAGCGACTCCACTCGATCTCTACATGTTCCTTGGGTCGAGAAGTGTCGATTGGGCTATGAACCCCCATCAGGGATGCGCTGGATCGCCGGGGTGCTACTCGACCGAGGCGTCGATTATGGCGCATCTGTGAGGATCAAATTCTCCTCACAGAGCTAACCATAGGAGTCAGGCTCTACTCCTACATGACCAGGGATCGAAGGGGATTTGATCGATCCACTCAGCAAGCTTCGGGGTTGGGTGAATCGCTGGAGTGCTACTCACGGTATTTTGCCAATGTGAGCTGTGACTAGGTCGATCAATTCCAGTCAATTGAACATAACCCTTGATACCAATCTACAATCATTTCCGAGAGGTTTCAGCATCCATTGGACGACTAATCACTCACGAAGATCGCAGCATTTGCAAAATCGGCCAACTGGCAGTGCACACTCGGACGATAAATTTGCCGTCTGGTCCACTGTCAGGCCTCAATAGAAGGTTTGGACGTCTACTAGGGAACTAGGGAGAGGTCATAACGCAGCATCAAGGGATTAAAAGTGTGAGTCGAACTGAATCCAGTTTAACAGAAGGATCGGACAAAGGCTGTACCTTGGTTTGAAGAGTTGCAGTGACGAAGAAAATGCAGATAGCCTAGATCACACCAGAGGGTTGCAGGAGCTCGGCAAGGGGGTCTGAACTCCAGACCTCACCCTCTATCAGCTGTACACAGCAGTCCAGTTGTCTGGTTCACCGAGAGCTCCAATTACTTCAGCTGGAAGATGAGGAGATCACAGTGTGCAAAGGAGCTCACTGTAATTCTTGGGAGGTACTTATAAACTGAGGGAGTCCCTAGGGATGGAAGCCGAAGCTGAGCTAAGGCATTGGGCTCGAAATGATGCCACCTTCAGCCACCTAAAAATGGGGTCATCCCATCCTCCAGATCGCCATAGAGGGCTCGGCCATGAATGGGAAGGTGCTAATGACCTAGGTGATATGGCGAGAGGAGTGGCAGATAATGCTACGTGGCATATACGGGCAAAATCCTCTCTGTCAGGCCGAGATCTCTCGGGGACGAAGGCCTACAGTGGCTAATAGGGGCGCGACCATCTAATAGATCATCAGTTACAACGGAACTGTCCTGATCATCCGACCAATAACGGCTGAGCATGGGGATCAGATCGATTGTCGGATTGGATCTGATAGATCTAACTGGTGAGCACGTTAATTAAGATGGGAAGCCAGATGTTGTCTGATCTTATCTCAAAACCACGGAACGGTCGAGATGAGACAGGACCAATTGAGAGTGCGCGTTGGACGCGTGCTAATGATCTGACGCTCCTTATTAGATCATAAAGCATGGCTTATGGATCGTTGGATGAGGGCGCGGAGATGCGTGCTAACGCATCCGTTCGAGGCTTACGATGCCTCACTGTCGGAACCCCACAGCGGATCTGCCGCGGTCCCGACAGCAAATCCTGAGCTTGAAATATATTTATAATTAAATTATTAATATTAATTCTTTATAATTAATTATCTTTAATTCTAATTAATTTATAATTCCAATTTAGGCTAAATGAGCTTCAAAAATTCCCAAAAATTCACCCTTAGCTAATTAGGGTATGAGGAATTCAAAAATGAAATCAGATTTTGATTTGGAGATCAAATTAATTTAGGTATTTTCTAGGACTTAAAAATAGCCAAAAATACCAAAATTCTCAATTTAGCTCCGATTAATTTCAAACTTCTAGGGCTAGGTTTAAATGACCCATTGAGTCTATTGGAATCGAAATCAAAGCTTAATTTAGCTTAATTAATCCAGATCTAACTAGGGTAACAACTAGGGTTATTATAGTGGCACACCTCCCCTTGGCTTAATCTTGTGAATTGAAGGGCGGGGCACCACAAATGCTGATTTTCATTCTAATAACTCTATTTAATAATCAAGGAGTAATAAATAAATTAATTCTTGCTCCATTTTGGTGAGTCCTACTTAAAAGGCTCCAAAGATGTGACTTAAAAGCCACTCAATATAGGATACTACATCAAGGAATAATCTCAAACTATGATCTTTATATTATTCTACCACAGGGATTTAAGATCGAACAATCTAAAGTTATTAAAGTTCATCTAAGCTTCTACTTCAAAATCAAACAATAAGCTCTTCCTACCTCAATAGTTTGCCTACTTAAGGGTCTCGTATTTGATTTATCTAATCACTATCTTTATATTCTAAAGATCTATGTACTATAAGAAACAATTAATTTCAAGTTAAATTTTAAGTTATAAAATTTCACTTAGACTTACTATTGGATACATAATTCAAATGAGAATTCATCGTATTTCAATTTATTCCAATTCTACAATTATGGGATAACATCATGTAAATTAATGAGAGTTGATTGAATTCACAAATCCATTTCATTTTATAGATTAACTTATGCTAATAATCTTACAAAGGAGAAAATCAGGGAACTTAAGCTTAGATTCAGATAATCAATCACATGTGTTAATAAAACTTCTTAAATCTCTTAGTTTACTAGTCTAAGAACAATGATAAGTCAGCAAGTGTTGTTGAATTTATGCAAGTCATTTAAAGTCCAAATCAAAGTGTTCAATTCAAGTTAATTAAGTTTGAGGTTTAATCCAATCAAGTTAGGGTTGAACCCAAACTTAACATAGATAAAGTTATTTATGCAAGTTTGACTTATAAGATGATTATTAAATTAATTGGTTAATTATTAAAGATCAATTGAGCATTAGTTCTTTCTTTGATTTCTTCATTCACTTAATTAGGTTGATTAGGGCTTAAAGCTTGAATAAGGCAAATTGAAAGGTTCAAGTATCCATATCAAAAAATTAGGTTTTCTAACATGAATACTAATATTTATGAAGCATATACAAATCTAATTAACCAAAATAGAGAGTAATTAATGCATTTTAATCACAAACCAAATCCAAAAAGGATTAACATATAATTACAAAATTAACAATCTAAATTCCATGTAACTTGGCAAATAAGTTTTCATTAGTTATACAAATAATCAAAGATTATAAAAGTGAAATTTGGCTAATTACAAACCCTAATATTCACTAATTATGCAAATCAAGGATTATGGCATAATTAACAAAATATAAATAAAAAAAGTATCATACATAACACATGCATTCTACAAGTGTGACAACCATAGTTGTTACTTCAGCTAAACCTAGCTAAATTAAGTTAAACTAAGCCTTAATTTTGATTCCATAAGACTCAATGAGTCACTTAAACCTAGCCCTAAAAGTTTAAAATCAACCGAAGCTTATTTGAGAATTCTAGTTATTTTTGCCTTTTTTGGAATCTTAAGATTTAACTAAATTATTTTGATCTCCAAATTAAAATCTGATTTCAGTTTTGAGTTCATCATGCCCTAATTCGCTAGGAGTGAATTTTTGGCAATTTTTGGAGCTCTTTTGATCATAAATTAGATTTAAAATTTATAGGAATTAATATTAATTAATTAAAAGGTTTAAGTATTAATTAAATTAAATTTTATTATTTATTTTATCTGAGGGATTTGTTGTCCTGACAACAGCGCAGCTTAACCTACCTATAGATGCTCTTGCACTAATCGCAGCGTAAGATCAAGTGGCGCTGATTATTTGCGCCTTGATCCTCTAGCACCCGTTGAATCAGAGGTGTCTGCGGTTCTGTTAGCCAGATATAACATTAGGCCGCCCATCTCCAATGGTCTCACAATTAGACGGCTGCCAGTGGATCAACCTGTACATCTTCGTCTCCGCGCGACTTCGTTGGCCTAACAGGAAATATCTCAGCTTTGTCTACCACTCCTCTGCCCTACCCCATAGGCCGTTAGGGTCCTTTATGCCTATGGCCGAACCACCGGGGGGATTCAGGATGGCCAGGCCATTCCAATTGAGGCATACTGATGGTACCTCTCGACCTGAACCTAAACCTCAAGCAACAGCATTGGTGCCCTGCCCCTTTGCTCACTGTGATCCTTTCTTTGTCTCAACCAAAGCTTCTGAAGCTCCCGTCAATCTCAGTGATCCCCGCAGCTACAAAATGCCGATTGAGGGTGTGGTCTGGCGTTTAGACGCCCATGCTGAGCTTTTGCGATCACTTGAAAGCTTCTGAGCTCTTCATTTCGCCTTAGTCGCAGCCGTTCTCAAATTTCAGGTACAGCCACTGACTCTTACCCCATCGAGCTAAATTCAGCTTGACTAACTGTCAATTAAGCTCTATATGTTGTGCTAAGATCTCCCTTCTAACTCTCTGTGAGTAATCAAAGTGCAGTGGGTATTGGCAGTGGACCAGACTGTGAAACCACCGTATAAGCGTCCGCTGTCAGTCCACCTTCGATTCGCCATAGGTCACGGCAAATCTCGGCGTCCCCATAGCTGCGAACCATTGATTGAGGATGTGGTATGGTGTTCAGACCCCCTTGAGATACTTTTGCAAGTGCCTGGAAGCGTTGGAGCACCTCCCTTCATCCTAATCACAGCCATTCTCGATCTAAAGGTACTGTCGTAACCCATCTTCATTGTCGAGTTGATTCCAGCTTGGTTCTTCATCAATTAACCCCTAGATACTGTGTTAGGACCTCACTCTCAACCTTCTATAGCCAGTCAGGGCCTGGGAGCAACTGGCAGTGGAGTAGGTGGTAAATTCGTCGTCTGAGTGTGCACTGCTAGTCGGCCTTTAGTTTGATCAATCACCGCATTCCTTCCAGCCAGTAGCTCCCAATTGGTGCTGGCACCTCTCTATAAGTGACTGAATACTTATATTGATGGTTGGGTTAGATCAGATCGATAGATTCAACTGGAATTGATCGACCCATGGTTGGCTCATGTCCGCATTCCACCCCGAGTAGCACTTCATCGATCTAGACCTCCCCGGGACCTTGCGACTCGCCCAATCGTTTCCCCTTCAATCCCTGAACGTGTAGGGTTAGACCTTAGCTCATGACATCGGCGCTATAAGGAGAATTTGCTCTCCTCAAGTGCCCCTTAGAAGATGCCTCGGTCGAGTAGCACCCCAACGATCCAGCGCATCCCAGTGGGGGTTCCTATCTCAATCAACGCGTTTAGTGTCATGGATGGTGTAGCCGTCGAGATCAGGGCTCGACATGGCTTGTGCGTGGCGAATTGCATGTCGGGAGCAAACCCTAGAAATTCAAGTATCGGGCATAGCCACGGGGACGATCCACAGTGTCGGGCTTGGTCAGACCCTGACCCGCGCTATTTTGATTTCGAGCCGCTGCTTTATTTAATTTATTTAGGATTTATTTTCCTTCTAATAATTCATTCACAAACGAATTTAATTAATTTGCTATGATTTTAATTTAAATAAAAATATAGATTAAATTAATTTAATAATCTTAACTATACTTATCTAAATGGTATGATCCAATATATCATTTTAATCATAAAAAAAATATAAGGAACAATAATATAAAATAAAATCAATGATCCAATAGTTAGATTTTAATTAATTGCCTAATCTTTCCCTATTCTTATTTAATTTATAATTAATTCATTAAATGCCCAAAAATATTGATTAAGGTCTCTCATTATTTAAAAGACCATAAAGAACCTAATTAAGCAATTAGATATAGTTTAACAACTTTAAATTTGCTAATGTAATAACTTTTGTTGTTACCTTAGCTAAATCTGGATTAATTAAACCAAATCAAACTTTGATTTTAATTCTAATAGACTCAATGGGTCATCTAAACCTAGCCCCAGAAGTTTGAAATCAATCGGAGCTAAATTGAGAATTTTTATATTTTTTGCTATTTTTAAATCCTGGAAAATATATAAATTAATTTGATCTCGAAATCAAAATCTGATTTCATTTTTGAATTCCTCATACCCTAATTAGCTAAAAATAAATTTTTGGGAATTTTTGGAGCTCATTTTAGCCTAAATTAGAATTATAAATTAATTAGAATTAAAGATAATTAATTATAAAAAATTAATATTAATAATTTAATTATATATATATATATATATATATATATTAAGCTCAGGATTCGCTGTTGAGACCGCGGTAGATCCACTGCGGGGTCCTGACAGAGAGGCATCGTAAGCCTCGAACAGATGCGTTAGCACGCATCTCTGCGCCCTCATCCAACGATCCATAAGCCACGCGCTATGATATAATAAGCAGCGTCAGATCATAGCACGCATCCAACGGCCCGCGCTCTCAATCGGTCCCGTCTCATCTCGACTGTTCCGTGGTTTTGAGATAAGATCAGATGGCGTCTGGCTTCCCATCTTAAATAACGTGCTCACCCGTTAGATCTATCAGATCCAATCCGAGGATTGATCTGATCCTCGCGCTCAGTCGTTATTGGTCGGATGATCAGGACCGTTCCATTGTGATTGATGATCCATCAGATGGTTGCGCCCCTATCAGCCACTGTAGACCTTCATCCCCAAGAGATCTTGGCACAACAAAGAGAATTTCGCCCGTATATGCCAGGTAGCCTTGTCTGCCACTCCTCTCGCCAGGTCACCTAGGTCGTTAGCACCTTCCCATTCATGGCCGAGCCTTCTATGGAGATTTGGAGGATGGGATGACCCCATTTTTAGGTGGCTGAAGGCGCCATCTGTCCGAGCCCGATGCCTTTGCTCAGCTTCGGCTTCAATCCCTAGGGACTCCCTCAGTCTATAAGTACCTCCCAAGAATCACAGTGAGCTCCTTTGCACACTATGATCCCCTCATCTCCCAGCTGAAGCAATTGGAACTCTCGGTTAACCAGAAGACTGGACTACTGTGTACAGCTGATAGAGGGCGAGGTCTGGAGTTCAGACCCCCTTGCCAAGCTCCTGCAACCCTCTGGTGTGATCTAGGCTATCATGATTGTCTCCATCGCTACAACTCTTCAATCCAAGGTACAACCTCTATCCGATCCTTCTGCCGAACTGGATTAGGACCTCTCCCTAGTTCCCTAGTAGACGTCCAAACCTTCTGGTGAGGCCTGGCAGTGGACCAGACGACAAATTTGTCGTCTGAGTGTGCACTGCCAGTCGGCCGATTTTGCTAAATGCTACGATCCTCGTGAGTGATTAGTCGCCCAATGGACGCTGAAACCTCTCGGCAATGATTGTGGATTGGTATCGAGGGTTAGGTTCAATCTGATCGATCGATTCGATTGGAATCGATTGACCTAGTCGCAACTCATGTCGGCAAAATACTGTGAGTAGCACTCCAGCTATTCACCCAACCCCGAAGCTTGCTGAGTGGATTGATTGAATCCCCTTCAATCCCTAGTCGTGTAGGAGTAGAGCATGACTCCTATAGTTAGCTTTGTGAGGAGAATTCGATCCTCATAGAGCGCCATAATCGACGCCTCGGTCGAGTAGCACCCCGGCAATCCGGTGCATCCCTGATGGGGGTTCATAGCCTATTCGACCCGTCTCGACCCTAGGAACGTGTAGAGATCGAGTGGAGCCGCTGCTGTCGCCTAAGTCTCGAGAATTTGGGCGCCGAAGGTTGCCCTAGGATTCGAGTCATTGAGAGGAAGGAGACGAAGTCATGGGTCAGGCCTACCTGTGACCCGCGCCTTTTGATTTCGGGGCGCGGTTTAATAAAACAAATAATGGATTTATTTTCCTTATGATAATTAGTTAATAAATTATATCCTATAGTTTTAATTTAAATAAATATACAGAATAAATTAATTTAATAACTTGAGTTATAATAATCCAAATAGTATGATCCAATATACTATTTGAATCAAAAAAATGCAAAAAATTTAAATATAAAATAAAATCACAGATCTAATGGTTAGATTTTAAATAATTGTTAAATCATTTTCAATTTTTAATTAAATCTTAATAAATTCAATTTATATTCAATTAAGTTGATTAAGGTCTCTGATTACTCTGGAGACTATAAGGAACCTATGTATACCATTAAAGTAATTTAGGAATCCTAATTTTATTAATCATCCCTTAATCACCCTAGTTAGGAATTAGTGAACTAAGTCATAATTAAGCCTCTAATTTTGGGTAAGTTAATTCCTAATGTTATCTTAAGTATATTAGAACTTGTGGGTAAAGTTGGATTGCCCTAGAATGCCCTAAATTCATTAATCACCCTAATTGGCTTAAATAGGTGATTAGTACTAATTAGCTTAATTAGGTTATCAAAACCTAAGATAAGTGTGTTTCCCACTTCATTAACCAATATAAAACACATTAAAATAGATTAGAAGTAATTTGGATAATTAAATCCTAAAATCCCATATTTAGCCTTAAGAGGGGTATTTTGGTCATTTTGACCAAAATGTGTTTAAATGCCCCTTAAACCTTGGAAAATTTAGTAGATTATCCTTAGTTAGATTATTAGCATCTCTCTGAATTCTTAAGTTAAAAAAAAAATATTCATATTAAGTTAAGAAATCTTCATTTAGCCTTAATTAAAATACTTAGATCTTAAGTGATCATAAAGGAATCACTTTGCCTTAATAATTGAATCTAATAATTTTAGATGTTAAATCTCAATTTAATAAGTGTAATTAAGTTAGTTCATGAGATTAAATTTTAAAAGAAACACATTTAGAAAGTCTAAGTTGAAAACCTAATTTAAGTCTAAAGTGATCAAATCTTAGATCATAGTTCTTAAATCTTAGACTTTAGATCTTCTACTTGAATTAAACTATCTCCAATTGAAATTCCTTAAATGATTTATTATTTAAATATTTTGAAGCCTTCCATGTGGGTATAGGATTGATTCAATCTATAGGATAACAAAATTATCCTAAAAGATTGGGTATATATCTTCGATTCTCAAGTTTTTGATTGATTATTTTATCTTATAATCAGTAGAGTAGCATTTCACTAAGTTCTTAGCTCTTAGATCTTTCAGCTTATAGGATTCTTTGTCTGTAAGTTGGGTATTAAGTATGAACCCTTGATCCTTATTAGGACATCACCTTGGATTTAGGATTTGAACACCAAGGTGGAGTTTAAGTCCAAAATCCATAAATCTTGATTTACTTAATCAAGATTTGGGTAAGAGAGAAAAATATTAATATTAAGTCGTAATTCATTTGGTTAAACCTTATAGTCATCATATGATTTTGAATTAGAACTTGCTAAGTTCTAATATTAACTTTAAGATCATAAATCTGAGATGTTAGTCGATAGCTGGATAATAGAGATCCTAAACTTATATCTTCTCAAAATAGTTAGATTGGACAAATTAGACAACAACAGATATCACATAAATCTAGATTGAGTCTTTTGCTTACTTTGACTTGATAGCTTAGCATACCTTGGATATTGAGACTTATTTCTTGAGCATAATAGGAAAACTTAGGATATGGATGATACATCTTAAGTTAGTGTTTATAAAGCATATCATTCATCTAGTTCTTATAGTGCTTTCAGTTAGTAGAGTATGTCCTAGCTTAGTCTGCCTCTTCAGTTCTTGTGTTGTTATAGAATAGTCTCAGGCTTAGCGTATTGGATGTCTAGGATGGTTATAGACTTATTCTATGAGTTCAACTCAAGCCTAACGTATTGGATGTCTAGGATAGTTATAGTTGAACTCTCAGTTCAGAGGTCCTGTATGGCCTATTGTCTAGTATGGTAGTATTATGTCTTAGACTTACTGCTACTCTAATCTAGTTTTCAATCTTATTTTGCTTTGCCACATGTTCTAGTGGCCTTACTTACAGTACTTCCTTACCTTGCCACATGTTTCAGCGGCTTTACGGTGCTTTGATTGTCTTACTTTTTGCCACATGTCTCAGTGGTCTTTCCTGTTCATATCAATTTACATGTTGTATGTATACTCTTATGGATTAGCTATATATACTGACATGTTTAGAATGTTAAAATTTCTTATTATATTCAGTACTTGTGTTCTTTTATACTCAGTATATTTTAATGACATCATTATCATGTTAGGATTAGATTTATTACAGTAGTTGCAGTTACTTTTGCATTTAGCTTCACCTTGCTTACTTTCATGATTTGTATGTTATTTCACATACTTGTTGATTGCTATAGATGGATAGTTTATAATTACCCCGTTCTTGTATAGCTTGTTGCACCCCATAATTGCTTGCATGTAAGATTAATCAAATGTGATATCTTTAATTAATCAGTTCATTTAAAATAGCCTAAAATGTACTTAGACAATTGTCTAACTGTAACCTTTTTATTTTGTTGGCTAGGGCCCTGCCATTTGTGACACCGATAAATGTCAGATTCAGACTTGTTCGTGGGAAGTGCTGCAAGAGAGGAGCCAGTTCAGGAGGAGGATCATTTTGTAGTTTAGATAGACTCTTTGCATTTTCTTTTAGAGAGATTAAGAGACTTTTATATTTTCATTTAATTCAATTTGTAATAATTAAATTGTAGATGTATTTTACTTTTTTGCACTTGTGATGAGTTACTGTTTTGTTCCTTTCCCTTCTACTATGTTGTGCTTATGGATGTTACTTTACACTTTTATGCTTCCGCCACTTTGATATACATATGTATTGATGAATATTTATAGTATTCAGGTGACAAGTCCTGAGCTTAAGGCAAGTTTGGTTTTACCTGACTTTACTTAATTTGGGAATTTGCCACAGATGGAGCACCGTACTCCCTACTGTCAGTACGGGGGCCCCACAGCTAATCACCCCTTAATTACCCTAAAGTGGAATTAGTAAACTAACCCTTAGATTATCCTCTGATTTTGGTAAATCTAGTTTCTAATTTCCTTTTAAGTGTACTAGAACCTATAAATGTGTTTGGATCATCCTAATATGCCCTAATTTCCTTAATCACTTCATTTGGCCTTAAGGTGTATCTAGTGATAATTATGCTATTAATGATATCAAAATCTAAATTAAGTGTTTATTCCACTTTAGTAATCCATATGAAACTCATTAAAATAGTAATAAATCAATTTCATTGATTAAATCCTAATTTCCCGATATTTGCCTTAAGAGGGGTATTTTGGTCATTTTGATCAAAATTGGTTTAAGCACCCCTTAAAACCTTGGAATTTTAGTAAAGTATCTCTAGTTAAATACATTAACAACTTTTTGAAATCTTATGTTCAATAAAATGGAGTTGAGTGAAGAATTCTCCAAAAGTCCTTATTAAGATCTAAAGACCTTAAGTGTAACCTAGATCATCTCCTTAAGGGATCAATCTAATTAATAATGGGTACTCAACTTTAATTCAAGAGTTTTATTAAGATGATCCATAAGCCTTAATCCTAAAGAAAATTTTTTGTAAAATCCTATGTCTAATTTTTAGCTTAGATCTAAAGTGATCAAATCTTAGATCTTAGACCTTAGATCTTTGATCATCTAATTAAATTATACCATTTCATTTGGAATTCACTACTTGATTTATTGTTTAATCCTTTTGAAACCTCCTTGTGGGTGTAGGAATTATATAATTTATAGAATAATGTAATTGTTCTAAAGATTGACTAAAGAGATCTTAGATTCTTATTTCATGATTGATTATTTTATCTGATAACTTTAGAACAACCTTTCATTTAGATCATAGCTTTGGAAATCCTTCAGCTTATAAAATTTTGTACCTTTAGATTATGCTTGAGTGTGAACCCTAAATCCTTACTAGAATACTACCTTGTATTCAAGATTTAAACCTCAAGTGTGGAGTTTAAGTCCAGGATCCTTAATCTTGATTTACTTAAATCAAGATTTAGGTTAAGTGAGAAAAATGATAATAATTAAGTCGTTGATTTTACTTTAAGCCTTTATAGTCATCATTTGATTATGATTTAGAACTTGTTAGTTCTAATATTAACATTAAGGTCATAAATCTAAGATTATACTCGATAGTTGGATATTGGAGATCCTAAATTTGTATCTTCTCAGAATAGTTATATTTGGATTAATTAGACAACAACATATATCATATAAGTCAAATTAAGCCTCTTGCTTACTTTGACTTGGATTGCTCTACACACCTCTAATATTGAGCCTTCTTCCTTGGGCATAATAGGTAAACTCGGGATATGGTTAACATACCCTAAGCTGGTATTTGAAAAGCATAAAATTCAGTTCTTTCAATGCATTCAGTTCAGTAGGGTATGTCCTAGCTTAGATTTCCTCCTCAATTCTAGTTTTGCTATAGAATATACTTAGATCTAGTCCAGTGCTTGGCTAGGATGGATATATGTCTTATTCTATAAGTTTAACTCAGACCTAGCTCTGATGATGCCTAGGATGAATACATGTTGAACTTTCTATTCAGAGGCCCTGTATGGCCTATTTCTATTCTGACAGTACTATGTTTATGCATACTTTTACTTCAGTTCAGTTCAACACTTTGTTTTGCTTTGCCAGTGGTCTTACTTTTCAGTGCTTTTAGTTGCTTTGCCATATGATTCACTGGCTTTACTTTTTAGCTCATTTTTATACTTAGCTTTCTTTGCCACATGCTTCAGTGGCTTTTCATTATTAACTCTGCATGCTTGTATATATGATTCATTAAGTAGTTAGTAAGTATTGGCACGCTTAGGATGCTATTTTTGTATGTGTATTAAGCACATTTCATTACAGTTTACCTTCGATGAAATCAGCATGCATTTATGTGATCATAAGCATGTTAGGATGAGTTCTTCAGTACTTGTAGTTATTTTTTACTCTTTAGCCACACATTATTAGTTTCATGTTTTGTATGTTATTCTTCATACCTGTTGTTCAGTTATAAATATATTATTTATAGCTATCCTTTTGTTGTAGCTTGATGCACCTTAAATTGTTTGCATGTTAGAATAGTTAAATGTGATATCTTTAAATATTCAGTTCACTAAAATCAACTTAAAATGTAATTAGAAAATTTGTCTAACTGTAACTTTTTTCTTTTGTTGGCTGGGGCCCTAGCATTTGTGATACCGACAAATGTCAGATTTGGAGTTGTTTGTTGGTGGTTCTGTAGGAGCGGAGCTTGGATAGGAGGAGGATCTTCCTGTTGTGGTGATTTTTATTTTTAGCTCTGAGATTCAAGAGATATTTTATGCATATAAACTTCTAGTCTGTAATAAATATTATTTCTGGATGTATTTACTTTATGCACTTTGAGCTGAGTTATTATTTCTCTTACTCTTTTATACTACGCTGTGATGTGGATGTTATGTTATACTATTTTTCTGCTTCCGCTACTTTGATATGTTGATGTATGTTCACAGTTCCAGGTGACAAGTCCTCGGCTTAAGGCGGGTTGGGTCTTACCTAACTCTACTTAGGTTGGAGATTTGCTATAGTTGAAGCACCGTAGTCCTCGTGTTTATGCTAACCTCAGTTTTAGTATGGCCGCGGAGGGTACGGGGCCCCACAGTTGGTATCAGAGAATACCATAAGGTGTCATAATGGGATTTATGATTCTTTTCTACCTAATTGACCGTTCTTCTGAAGTACAAACATCAAGATATAACATCCATAACACAGTACTATCAGTAACTCTCTAAAAAATATATAATAAAAATACTCATATCCTAAAAATCTAGTCATCTCTAGTTGATAAAAACCAGTACATTCTGCTATTAGGATCAAATAGATCATGAAGAGTCTGACTTGAACTATTATCTGCATGCCTTCGAGTTGGCTTGGATATATAGTTTCAAGTGGATACAAGAGAGCGAATGGTAGCTTAAAGGAGTTTCAAAATAAGGAACCTTAGTCTTGGACAAGCTTCGGCATCAGTCAGTGTACCGAGGGCTTGACTTTCATATCTATGCACAAGAGTGGTTGAGCTGAGTAGAGTAAGTCCTGAGGTGCATAGAGTTTCCAAAGTCCCTCTTTGTTGACATTGTGACAGATCAGATGCTATACTATGCGGGCGTCTGGTGGTTTGATACCATTAGGAAACTTGAACGAAAATGCAAAAGAAAGCATCAAGAAGTGAACTTCGAGGATTTCTACTTTGCGTTTAGGGCCGAGTACATTAAGGATGTTTGAGTGCTAGTTAGAGTAATTGTCATTTTTTTATTCTAGTAGTGTTGTGATTTTTGGCATTTTCTAAATCTTACGTAAATCTTCATTTCAAAAGTAATAAGAATTTTTGGCATCTATTAGAGATTTAATTTTTGTCTTTCCTAGAATGATTCTGAAATCTAGCTTTGTATTACTTAAATAGAATGGATCCCAGATCACCTCTTGCGGCTACGCCTATCAAAACTAATATCGCTTCGAGCAGTTCTTCTGATGAAATAGCTCATCTTCGAGCAATGGTGGCAACCATGTTGGAGAATCAGGCCCAACAAGCATTGGCCATGCAGAAGATGATGTCTGGTCACTCAGTGCCAGCTGCTACTATTGCTGTTCCTACTGCCCCTATTCAGCAAAACCCATTTCCTTCCCATCATTCTATGGATGGTCTTCTCCACAACTTCTTAAGATTAAGGCCTTCCACCTTCAATGGAAATTTATCTTTAATGGACACAGCCAACTGGCTGAAAACTATCGAAAAGGATCTAATCAGTCTGAAAATCCTAAATTCAGAAGTCGTCAGTCTCACGACACATCTGTTTCATGCTGAAGCAGAATACATGTGGGATGACATTTGAAATACTAAATTCATTGACTATGAACTTGAAGACATCCCTTGGGATGAATTCGTAGAGGCATTCAAGGCTGCATTTATTCCCTCATCTGCACAAAATATCATAACGAACACGATTCTAAGGCTGACACAAGGAAGTCGTTCTGTTGCCGACTATGAAAGAGAGTTTTGTAAGTTTATTCATTTTTCCCCAGAGATGATCCAATCTGAATCGGCTAAGTGCCATCGGTTTCTCAGCGGACTGAGAGATTCACTAAAAGATCTAATTGTTCCACTCAGTCTGACTAGCTTCTTTGAGCTTGTATAGACAGCAAAAGTGCTTAAGCATCATCACTCAGAAAGAGATCTCAAGCAAAATATGCAATCAACTCTCCACAGGCAGGAAGCTTTCAAAAAGCATAGACCTCACTCTACAAAGGTCTATCAAATCAAAGTTGCACCCACTAATGAACTAATTCAAGGCTGTAACCGGCCTCATCCTTATGGAAAATGTTGCCACTTTGGCCATAAGTGCTATACTTGTGGGCATCCAGGCCACCTATTCTATCATTGCACATCACAGAGATAGTGGATGGAGTCTAAATTAAATCATCACAAAAGAACCAAATATTCAGAGCAACTCTACTAAATAGAAGAGAACCAGGTTTGGCAATAATGCCAGCTCATGCATTTGAAGTTGCTCGAGAGCAACCCTATGCTCCCAAGTTCTAGAACAACCCCAGGAAACAGGCGAATGACCATCCTACTGGTCCTGCTCGAGTGTATGCTCTAATATCTCTTGAGGCAATAGAAGACAACAATGTGGTTTCAGGTACACATTTTTGAACCTCTTCTTTTAAATTGCATTTATGTATCTTAATTTTTGCAATCTGTTAATACAATTGTATGAATAAATTAGGCACACTATATTTTAATGACCAGCCCTGTAATGTGTTATTCGACACTGGTGCTAGTCATTCATTTATTTATGAATATTTTGCTAACATTCTTAAACCACACTCGTACAACTTAGCAAAATCCTTAAGTGTTAAACTTCCATCTGGAGCCCAACTCAGTGCTCATAAGTTTTGTAATGTCAAAATCCCATTAAATGGACAGGAGTTTGACTCCAAATTAATTATCTTGCCACTGGCAAACTTTGATATCATCCTTGGAATGAATTAGCTCAGTGACCATAATGCCATGATAAAGTGCCTTAAGAATAAAGTCACTCTTCATTCCCAGGGCAAGCCTGAAACCTTTATAGGAAAAGTTAATACACAATTATCATTAATCAATACTATTAAAGCTGAACAATTAATCAATAAGGATTGTGATGCTTTTTTAGTTATTATGATGGGTGAAGCAAAAGAAAGTATCCCCCTCTCTGATTGCAAAGTAGTTAAAGAATTTGTCGATATGTTCCCAGAAGATTTGCCTGGTGTAACTCCTCTCGGAGAAGTAGAGTTTACTTTTGAATTGATCCCAAGTACCTAACCCATATCTAAGGCTCCGTGCAGAATGGCGCTTAAGGAACTTCAAGAGCTTAACGAACAGTTGCAAGAACTCTTGGATAAATGCTTTATTAGGCCAAGTTTGTCTCCTTGGGGAGTGCCCATTCTGTTTGTAAAGAGAAAAGATGGATCTATGCGAATGTCCATAGATTATTGTGAACTAAATAAAGTCACTGTAAAGAATAAATATTCGTTGCCTAGAATTGATGATTTGTTCGACCAATTATCTAGAGCTGTTATATTCCCTAAGATCGACCTTAGGTCTGGATATCATCAATTACGAGTAAAAGAAGAAGATGTAGGAAAGACCGCTTTCCGTACTAATTATGGTCATTTTAAATATTTAGTGATATCTTTCAGACTCACTAATATGCCATCAATCTTTATGGATTTAATGCGGCGAGTCCTTAAACCGTATTTAGACAAATTTGTAATCGTCTTTATTGACAATATCCTTATTTATTCTTGAACCTTAAGAGATCATGAAGATCATCTGAGATTAGTATTAGAAGCTCTGCATGAACATCAAATGTATGCCAAGTTCTTCAAATGCAAATTTTGGCTTAAATCCATTGCATTCTTGGGACATGTAGTTGATGCCCAGGGTATTCCTGTAGATTAAAACAAAGTAAGCACTATTCAGGATTGGGTTCAGCCTAAGTCAATCATTGATATCAGAAGTTTCTTGGGATTAGCTGGATATTATAGGAGGTTCATTAAGGGCTTTTCATAGATTGCCTCACCTTTGACTAAGCTAACTCAGAAAGCAATTCCATTTGTTTGGAGTCCTGAATGCGAAGAAGCATTTCAAACTCTGAAGGATGCACTTTCTACCTCTCCAGTACTTGTTCTGCTCAAGGAAGGCTTGAACTATCATGTGTACACAGATGCCTCTGGTATTGGTTTAGGTTGTGTGTTAATACAAGAGGGTAAGGTAATCGCTTACGCCTCCCGTCAGTTAAAACTCCACGAGAGAAATTATCCGGTTCATAATCTTGAACTTGCCGCTGTGATCTTTACCTTAAAATTTTGGCAACATTATTTATATGGAGTTCAATGTTCAATTTTCACCAATCATCAAAGCTTAAAGTATATCTTCCCCCAAAGAGAATTGAATTGCCATCACAAAAGATGGTTAGAGCTCATTAACGATTATGATTTAAGTATTCAGTATCATCCAAGTAAAGAAAATGTGGTGGCTGATGCTCTTAGCGGTTGTTTTACTCTATCTGCCATGATTGCCTCCAGTTCTTTAGAACAAGAATTTTGTAAGCTGGAGATTTCTCCAGTCAGTGGCGACATGCTAAGTTCACTTCTAGTAAATATCAATGTGGAACCTACTTTCCATAGAAATGTCTCCATCTCGCAGACAAAGGATGAATACTATCTGAAATTCAAAGTAGATATTGAAGGTGGCCATCGTCATGATTTACTGATGCATAACAGCGTGATTTATCAAGAAAATTATTTGTGGATTTCTAAATCCATGCACCATGAAGTTTTGGTAGAAGGCCATAAATCTAGATATCACATTCATCCATGCAGTACTAAGATGTACCATGATCTAAAATAATCATTTTGGTGGCCCGATAGGAAAAAGACTGTAGCCAATTTTGTGGCTAAGTGTCATGCCTGCAACTTGGTAAAGGTCGAGCACCAAAGACTTGTTGGTCTTTTGCATCCATTAGAAATTCTTGAATAGAAATGGTTTGATATATATATAAATATATATATATATATATATCTTGATTTTGTTATGGGGTTGCCTGGCACAAAATCTGGTGCCGATGCAAACTGGGTTGTAGTAGATCATTTAATTAAATCAGCGCACTTCCTTCCTGTCTGTCAGTCTGACTCTGTAGAGAAGTTAGCAGAGCCCTATATCAAAGAAATTGTCAGGCTGTATGGAATTACGAAATCAATAGTATCTGATAGAGACAACAAATTTATTTTTAAGTTTTGGCAAGCTGTGCACCAGGATCTGGGTACTACTTTAGCCATGAGTATAGCTTTTCATCCTCAAATTGATGGTTAGACTAAAAGAGTAAATCAGGTTCAAAAAGATTTGCTTAGGATTTGTGTTCTCGATTTTGTCAGTTCTAAGGAAGATCATATTCCATTAGTCGAGTTTTCCTATAATAATAATTTCCAAGCTAGTATTAAAATGGCTTCCTATGAGGCATTGTATAGTAGAAAATGCAGTACTGTAACAACCCAAGGTTGTTATCCAGCTTGAATTTAGCTTAATCATATCTTAATTATCATTCCATCAAGTTTATCTAGTCATTAGAACCAAATCATAAAGGTTTGGATCAATTCGGATACCAATCGATTGATTCAAAATATTTTAATATTTATTTAATTAATTAGAAAATTAAGGTTTTTATTTTGACCTCGAAATTGAAATCTGACTTCGCCGTTGCGATCGACACCCCCAAATTAGCTAGGGGTGATGTTTTGGACGCGTTTGGAAGTCGTCAAATTTTCGCGAATATTTTAATGAAATTAAATGCGTCGAAAAATTAGCATAATTAAATAATCGTCAGAATCGAAATCCGACTTCGTCATTGAATTCCTCACCCCCGAATTAGCTAGGGTGAATTTTTGAGATTTTTCGAAGCACGTTTTAAAAATCTGAATTTTTAAATAAATAAGCAGAATAAATAAGAAATATTTGGATCCCCAAATTGCAAATTTCCAATTTTCTAATCTCCATTTCTACTATCCATCACCTCATTTGGCACCTCCATGCCCTCTTGGGCTGAACATTAATGACTCCTCCACCTCTCTTCACATCATAACCTCCCTAGTCATGATGGCCCCCTACACTTCCCCTTCTCTTTTAAAAAAAGAGCTCAGCCCTCATTCTTTGGCTTTCTGAAGCTTTCTCCTCTCCCCCTCCATTGCTTAATCCTTTGCATTGGAAAGAAAGAAGAAGTGCAGCTCTCCTCTAAAGTTTGGGAGAAAGGTAAGGGTTTCCTCTTCCTCCACTCCTTGCAAGACTAAAGTACCTATTTGCTCCTCTTCTTTTGCCTTCTACATGTTGTTATTATGCAAGAATATAGCCTTGGAAGTCCATATGCATGAATGAAAGCCATTAAGGCTCTTAAAAGCTTCAAAGGAATTTGCTCTGTTTTTGTCTATTTCTTATATCCTGTCATTATCTACATTTTTGGAATAGCTATGATGCTCAGTTCATATCAATTTTGGTGTCGATGGAAAGGTATCGAAAATACCTTTCCGTTGATGTATGGCACCAGTCATGGAACGCTTTAGATTAGGAGTAATTAAACTCAAAAGAAGGGCCTCACGGGTTTCGCACCTGGCGAAATCACCGTCTGCCGCTCCAGCGCGCTGCAGCGGGCTGCAGCAGCATTTTGGCAGGAACTTACGAAAAACATTAATAAAATTAATTGAACAATAGAATTGCAAAATGGGTCGCTACAGCGCACGGTAGCGCGCTGCAGCGGCATTTCATGAAAAACTTAGGAAAAGGGCCATAAAACTAATTGAACAATAATTTGCAAAATGAGTCGCTACAAAGCGCAGTAGCGCGCTGCAGCGGTCTACAGCGGTATTTCATGAAAAACTTTAAGAAAATGGCCATAAAAATAATTGAACAGTAATTTGCAAAATGGGTCGCTACAGTGCGCTGTAGCGGTCTGCAGCGACAATTTTGCGAAAATCATAAAAATCATTTAATGAAGGTAATTGAACAGTAATTTTGCAAATCAGACCACTACAGTGCTCCATAGCGCGCTGCAACGGGTTGCAGCCGACTGCAGTAAGTCGCAGCCCTATCGCGTGCTGCCACGCAGAAAGCACAACAGCGCGCTGCAGCGCGAAAACAGCTACAGCGCGCTGCAGCGCCCAAGTTGCAAAATTCCCAGAAATTTCAAAAACTGCCCAGATTTTGTAAAACTACCCAGTTTTGGCTGAAATGACCAAAACTCAATTGTTTTGATATTTTAAGACCCCTTGAACCCTAGTGGGGCTACGTTATATCAAATTTTAGCTAAAACTGAACATTGCATAAAAATTTATATGAAAGTTAAATTTGAAACTTGCCACTTTTAAATTAGCTCTCATTTCTACTATAGATCTTAAATATGTGTTATGTCAAAGAATAAGCACTGGGATCTAAATTGCTTGTATTAATTATATATAGTTTAACAACCAAATGGCATGAAACATAAGTCTTTTAGATTTGTGATTAAGTGCTAATCTCTTTGATTTAAATTAAGATTTGATTAGCATTAGTTACCTTTTTATTTTATGTTATCTTTTCATTGACTTCATGATACTATGATATATGTTAGAAAACCTTAACATTTATTTGAACTCTTAAAAATGTGCTCACTTGAACATAAGAATCTTGATAACTTGATTAAGTAGATAATACTTAATCCAAACCTAAAGTTTGACATCAATAATACACTAATAATACATTGATTTGTCATTGACCCTTTAAATTAACATTGGTCTTAATGATAGAAAGGTTAGGGTTAAACCCTAGCTTGTCTTAATTAAGATCTAAACCTTAATCACTTAATTAACTAACTTAATTGTAAGATAATTTAATTGACATTATTCTAATAATGCATATGATTTGATATTGATCTTAAATCATCAAATTGGAAGTGCTAAGAATAATATTGAATATGTGTGATTAAACCATCTGAATCCAAACTTTAGATCTTTGATTTTCTCTTATATAAGACAATTAGCATAAGATGGAAATAAAATTGTAATGATTTATGCAATGATCTAACTCTAATAAGATCTTTGATTTTATCCCATGATTGTAGAATAAGAAAGGATCAAATGAATTTTAATCATCTGATCTGATCACCTTAACCTAAGTATAACATGTAAACCTTAAGAAGTAGAAAAGTGAGATCTTAAGGGTCTTGCTATAAGATCATTATTGAAATGTTTAAGGACCTTAACTAATGATACATTGAGGTAGGAAGGACTTTTGTAATTTATTGAGGTAGAAACCTAGTTGATCCTTCATAACTTTAGAAGTTGAACTTGATACCTTATGGTAGGAATCACCTAAAGTACTTAGAATATGCCTCATTCCTTGTGGTAGCAACCTATATTGAGTGATCCTCTGATCACATCCTTGGACCCTTGTGTAGGATTCTACTATTTAGAGTGAGGATTAATAGCTTTGATAATCCTTGTTGATTAAGTAGAATTGTCTGAACCCAGATTAGTGGTTGGGTATAGTAAGGTATACCTATAGTAATAGATTATTCTAGTAGTATTCAGGATTGGTTGATTCACTCCAATATGGACTTATGACCAGGTGCTATCCCGAGGGATTAGCCGAATACAGTCTCATTAGAGTAAATCTTCCAACACTAAGAGTGTTACAAATAGTGAACAAGATCCTTAGTTTGAGATGCAAACTGCGACCGGGTTCTGCCTCCTATCGTAGTGCGCTTCGATAAGTGCAGTTTAAGCAAACTAAGTATCTTGGGTCACTTTGTGTAGATCACTAAGTATTCTTATAAGTAGGTCATTTAACGGCTTAGCTTGATATGAAACTGTGACCGGGTTTTGCCTCCTATCGTAGTGCGCTTCGATAAGTGCAGTTTAAACAAGCTAAGAGTTAAATCTACCTTTCTTGCAAACATGCTAACTATGTGTATACAATCAACCCAACCAATAATTTTCAAGTAAACTCTCAACTTTAATCAATTATCGATCTAGAACTTAGGAGTCAGAACCCTTTTAGCAGGATTCTGCACAATAAAGACTTAGAATTCATTATCAAATTTCAAAGCACTTTTTGGATTTTCATATTCTACCTCATGTAGATAGAAGCATATGCATGAGCATAAGCATGATGTGTGTGTATCAAAAGGATGTATAAGTATCAGTGATGATCTATGAGTTACAAAATGTTGCATACATTAACGGGGAAATTTATGGATGCATCAGTGCCATCGGTAAACAGTATTCTCAATAGGATGTATGTAGACATTAGATCGTACTACTCATAACAATTCAGTATTATTTTGGTAGCATATCAATAGCATACAGTACTAAGGCATATTCAGATGCACCATTTCAGTCACATACAACATAGTTCACAGATGATTATTCAGTTTTAGATTCAGCGCTATTTTTATTTATTTTCAGTATCCAGTTTACAGTTCAGTTTTACCATATTTTACTGCAGTTTGTCCGTCTTATACAGCTTTATGTTTTCAGTTACTTTTACAGTATTTATGCAGTTTTAGTTATATAATGTAAAGTTAAATGAATAACTAGAACTGTTTAGATTAGTTTCAGTGTGTTAGACTTATTGTCTAACACGAGATACTTTTGGGATCCGGCAATTTGCTAGATCTTGAGCAGTATATTGAGCCAGGTCAGGAGGACACCCAGGAGATCCAGGAGGAGCCCGTGGAGCATTAGTGGACTCTTTTTCAGCTTTATTTTCCACTCAATTATTTTCAGTTCAGTACTTAGTTTATTTCAGTATCTCAGACAAATGTTTGTAATAACTCTGGATGTATTTTCTTTTCTTTTCTGAGATGAATGTTTTTCATACAGCTTCTGTGAATGAATGTTCTGGATTTTGATTTAAGCTTCCGCACTCTGTATTATACTACTTATACTTAGTATTGTGATGAGATCAGCTTACTGGGAATGCTGATATCTTATACATATATTGGATTCTTATTGTATTTTAAATCCAATGTATGTATTTGTCTAATACTTAGGATAAGGATACTACTCTTATCTTAAGTATTAGCTCTCAACCCTCCTTGAGGTTGAGTCTGCAGCCCTTCAGAGGGGTTTGGTATTTCAGCTATTTCGAGAAGACGGGTTATTCCTCCCCGAGTGGCGCACCGCTCCACCGCCAAATTATGATCTTTACCCCTTTGTGCACAGTGACGGGGCGGGGCGCTACAGTTGGTATCAGAGAAATATCATAAAGTGTCAGATAAGGAAATTTTCCTATCTACTTTATGATCTATTCTCTACAGTGGATATGATCATAATTACTAAGTGTAAGGAAAGTAGCATCCATAGTTCATCATACTAAAATCTCAAAAATGAAACTAAGAATATCTGGAAATGACACCTTAAGAATTGAACGAACCATAAAATTAGTAAAATATGGTTAAATATTAAAAGCAAGTAACATATGACATCTTAGGGTCTGAACGAACCTTAAAGTGATAATATATACAAATTTAACTCTTGTAACTAAAATGATTGGAAATCAGAACTAATAATTGAATGAAATTTTAGGGATGGAATATCAGCAGTTCGATTTCTTCTACTACCTTAGATTATTCGATGAATATTGGGCAGATGATTTCCAAGATGGCAAAATATATGGAAGGATCGTAGAAGGAGTATCTCCTCACGGAGTAGAAGTGCTAGATAAGATTTTAGTTTATTCAGCCTTCAAAGGAACTAGTCTCCCTGTTCTTGCCAAAGAGTGGTTAAACCGTGTGACCATTGCATTTTGAGAGACAGCTTGTCCTGATGACTATCGTCTCCAGATTTTGGGATTTCTGCTTGGTGGTTCTGCCGATAGATGGTGGTTCCGGACAGAAAGAAGATTATTTAGGAAGCATTAATTAGTAAAATTCGATGATTTTTGTGTCGCTTTTATTGCAGAGTATTGTAGTTGATGTCCTTAGGTTTCATATTGTATCTTGCTTTCATTTTAGTTTATCCTTTTGTCCACTTATGTAACTTCTCTTTTGAGAAAGTGATGATTAAGAAAGATAGTAGATCATTTTTTCCTTTGCTAAATTCATGTTTTGTTACAGTCATGAATCCAGGATCTCCTTCAGCACCTACCCCGATTAAGAATGCGGTCTCGTCATCTGACGGACCCGAAGAATCAAACGCAATGGCTAGTCTAATGAAAGCTTTAATAGAAAGCAATGCGCAACAAGCACAAAAGACACGTACTCTGATTCTCTCTGTCAGGCAACAATCTGCACCCCCTGCAGGTTCTCATCATCTTCACACTATACCGGTGATGGGATCCTACACAATTTCATTCGCCTTAGAACTCCCACGTTCAATGGAGCACTAAATCCAATGGATACTGTAAATTGGCTCAAGATGGCCGAAAAGAACTTGACTAGTATCAAGTGCCCTAATTCTGAAGCTATTCGCTTGATAACTCATCTGTTCCAAGAAGAAGCCGAATATTGGTGGGAGAATGAGTGGGCCAACAAATTTGTCGATTATGAAATAGAAGATATCCCATGGGATATGTTTTTGGAAGTATTTTGCGAGGCATTCATACCAGCATCGTCTCAAGCAATCCTGGAGGATTAGCTCCTCCATCTCACCCAAGGCAACAACTCAGTGTTTGAATATGAACAAGAATTCTGAAGGTTGTCCCGTTTCGTTCCAGATCTGGTTAGAACGGAAGCATCTAAATGCCATCATTTTCTGAAGGGTCTAAGAGACTCAATAAAAGCTCACCTAGTGTCCCGCCAAATCAAAACTCTGGCAGAATTAATCGAGGCAGCTCGCCTCCAAGAAGGATTTCAAGGTCAGATGGACCGTAAGCGCAAGGCTGCATTTGTGCAGCCAAGGAAGGAGCAGTTTGGTCATCGCAAGATGGCTAAAGTTTATAACATCGAAGCTGAACAATCCCAACCTCAGCACCCTGAATGCAAGAAATACTACACGTATGGGAAATGCTACCACTTTGGTGGTGTATATTTTGCATGTGGTCGGAAGGGTCACCGTTATTTCGAATGCAATTCTAAGACAATAATTGATGGAGTGCTCATCGACCACTCCCATCAAAAGCAAGCCTTCCGTGCTCAGCCAGGGAACAACCAAGAGCTTGCTCCTGCTAAAATGCCAGCACCCACTTCACATGCTAAGGCAATTGAACCTGCACAGAAGCTGGCCTATAACCGTCAAGGCCAGCGGCCCCAGGGAAAACAACCTACAGCTCCTGCAAAGGTGTACATGCTAACACCCACCTCTGCACCTGAAGACAATGATGTCGTTTCAGGTATGTCTTAAATTATAGTTTTATTCAGTTATTATGGTTTCAGTATTCAATCTTTACTATTTCAGTATTTTCAAATGTTTGAGTAGAAATTCTTATTCCGTTATTGTAATCATAGGCACCTTATCAATAAATGATAAACTTTGTAATATCCTTTTCGATAATGGAGCGAGTCATTCTTTTGTATCAGAAAGCTGGGTGAAGGCCCTTAAGCTACCAACATATCAATTAGAAAACTCGTTGAGCATCGGGTTATCTTTCAGAGCCCATATGCAATCTCAACAATTCTGTAACATAAATATTCCTATCGGTGAACAAAAATATGGAGCTAAATTAATTATATTGCCAATCGCAAACTTCGATATAATCCTAGGCATGAATTGGTTAAGTGAACATGGTGCTTCCATAAATTGCCAAAAGAAGAAAATCACTTTGGGTAGTGGAAGCCAATCAAAAACCTTCGTTGGAAGATTTAGCACTCAAGCGTCATTGATCAATCCCATGAAAGAAGAAAAGCAAGTCAGGAAACGGTGCGATGTGTATCTCGTAATAATGTTGGGAGAAAAGAAAGAAGTCGTACCTATTTCGGATAACCGAATAGTTTGTGAATTTCCTAACATTTTTCCTGAAGACCTACCCGGTCTTCCTCCCGTTAGAGAAGTAGAATTTGCTATAGAATTAATTCCGGGAATCCAACCATTATCAAAAGTTCCATATCGTATGGCACCTAAGGAGTTTCAAGAGTTGAACAAGCAATTGAAAGAGCTGTTAGAAAAAGGTCTTATTCGGCCGAGTTCGTCTCCTTGGGGAGCGCCAGTTTTATTCGTGAAGAAGAAAGATGGATCGATGAGAATGTGCATCGATTATAGAGAATTTAATAAAGTAACTATCAAGAACAAATACCCATTGCCACGAATCGATGATCTATTTGATCAATTATCAGGAGCTAGGGTATTTTCCAGAATCGATCTACGATCTGGCTACCATCAGCTAAGAGTTATAGATGCAGATACAGAAAAGACAGCATTCAGAACCCGCTATGGACATTACGAATTCTTAGTAATGTCATTTGGATTAACTAATGTACCATCCATCTTTATGGACCTAATGCAGCGAGTATTAAAAGCATACTTAGATAAATTCGTCATCGTCTTCATTGATGATATCCTGATTTATTCAAAGAATAGTGCTGATCATGAGAAGCACTTAACATAAGTTTTACAAGAACTCAGAAACCATGAGTTTTATACAAGTATTCCAAGTGCGAGTTTTGGCTTGACTCAGTCACTTTTTTGGGCCACGTCATAGATGCGCAAGGAATTAAAGTAGATAAAAATAAAGTAAGCGTCGTTCAAGATTGGTCACAGCCAAAGTCTGTGACTGATATCAGAAGCTTTTTGGGTCTGGCAGGATATTATAAAAAATTCATCAAAGGCTTTTCGCAGATAGCTTCTCCTCTCACAAAGTTGACTCAGAAGGTAGTGCCATTTGTTTGGAGTCCAGAATGTGAGAACGCCTTTCAATCATTAAAAGATGCTCTTTCTTCTGCCCCAGTTCTTGCCTTACCTTAAAAAGGTTTGAACTACCAAGTCTATATTGATGCTTCAGGGATAGCCTTGGGTTGTGTGCTAATGCAGGAAGGAAATGTTATTTCCTATGCATCTTGTCAGTTAAAACCGCATGAAAAGAATTATCTGGTGAATTCACCGTCTGTGCGCACTGCCAGACGAAATTATGGCTCACCTAATACGGCACTCTCTCTAGGGATTAGCTATTTAATTGGCACCAAAAGATCCCGGGTAATGATTGTAAGTGAGTATCCATGGTTGGGTTCGACCAGATCGATCGATTCGACTAGAATCGAACGATCCAGTCGCGAGCCTAGACGGCAGAAATCACCGAGTAGCACCCCAATGATCCAGACCACCTCAGGACCTCTCGAGTCAACCTATCGCTCCCTCATTGATCCTTGAACGTGTAGGGATCAAGAGCGAGGCATCCTGTGCACTCTATGAGGAGAATTTACCCCTCATAGGTGCGCCAGCTCGGGGGTCTTGGCCGAGTAGTCATTCGGCGATCCGGCGCTTCCCAGCTAGGGCTTCCTGGCTCGATCGGTGCATCTAGGGTCAGGGAACGTGTAGCCGTTGAAACCAGGGCGTGACCGGAGCGCGAAGAATTTGGCGCTGGAAGCCAGTCCTAGGGTTCGGGCTACGGGTGCGTGCGCAAGGAGGAAGACGACAATTCTGGGCCGGGCTGACCCCGACCCGCGTCTTTTTGTTCAGGCCGACAGAAAATAAGCGGATTTTTAGAATTAAAAATACTTAGGGAAATTAGTTTATAATTAAAATTCTATAGTTTTGATTTAAATAAAAATGCAGATTAAATAATTGAAATAACTTTAGTTATACAGATCCAAATTGTATGATCCAATATACCATTTGAATCAGAAAAATCCAAGGAATCTAAATATAAAATAAAATCTTAGATCCAATGGTTGGATTAAAAATTATTTGCCAAACCTTCTCTGTTTTTAATTACATCATATAAAATTATTTGATTGTCTAATTAATGAGATTAAGGGCTCAGAAATCTCCTTGAACCCTAAGGAACAAATTCAGACCCTCAAAGGTAATTTTGGATAATTAATTTCCTTAATCACTCCTTAATCACCCTAATCAAGGATTAGTGACTTGAACTTTAATTAATCCTCTGATTTGGGTAGGGATGGTCTCTAATAGTATATTAAGTCTATTATAACCTAAGTGTAATATTGGATTGCCCTAGACTGCCCTAATTTCACTAATCACCCTAATTGACTTAATTAAGTGATTAATGCTAATTAAGACTAATTAGATTATCAAAATCTAAAATAAGTGTGCTGCCCACTTCAGTAATCATTATGAATCCTACTAAGTCATATAGGATCTAACTTGAATAACTAAACCCTAAAATCCTAATTTTACCCTTAGGAGGGGCATTTTGGTCATTTTGACCAAATTGTGTTTAAATGCTCCTTAAAGCTTGGGAATTTTAGTAAACTATCCTAAGGTAGATTAGAAGTGTTCTCTGAACTCTTAGACTAATACTAAGGTTAATGTGATCATCAATTCAAGAAAACTCTACTTAATCCATAATTAAGATACTTAGATCTTAAGTGATCATTAAGAGTCTTTGGCATTAGTCCTTAAATCAAATATTTGAGATGATTAAATACCACCTTAATAAGTTCAGTAAGGTTAACCTAAGAGTTAAAACTTAATAGAATTGTAATTGGTAAGGTCTAAGTTAAAAATTAACTTAGGGTCTAAAAGTGATCAAACCTCAGACCCTTAGATCTTAAGTAGTTTTAAAAGAATCAACATGAGTTTGATGTTTAATTTAATGCTTAAAATAGTCAATTTCAACCATAAGCAGCTCCTTATAGTTTAACTATGAACTTAGGTTCTAAAAGAATCACAAATGGAAACTCTTAAGTTAAAACCCTAATTTAAAGTCTAAAGTGATCAAACTTTAGATCTTTAGATCTTAGATCTTAGACTTAGATCTTCAATTTGAATTAAACCATCTCCAATTAAAATTCCTTAAATGATTGATTGTTTAATCTTTTGAAACCTTCCATGTGGGTATAAGATGATTCAATCTATAAGATAATGAGATTATCTTAAAGATTGAATGTAGATCTTAGATTCTCAAGTTTTTAATCGATTATTTTATCTTCTATTCAGCAGAATAGCCTTTCACTAAGTTCTTAGTTCCTGAATCTTTCAACTTATAGGATTCCTTACCTTTAATTTGGGTAATAAGTGAGAAACCTAGACCCTATTTAGAATGTCACCTTGGATTTTAGGATTTGAACTCAACATGAGGTTTAAATTCTAAATCCTTAAATCTTGATTTACTTAATCAAAATTTGGGTAAGAGAGTAAAATATTAATAAAATTAGGTCATTGATTTATTTATTTAAACCATATAGTCATCACATGATTTTGATTAGAACTTGTTAAGTTCTAATATTTAACTTTAAGGACTTAAATCTGAGATTCTACTCGATAGCTGGATATTGGAGATCCTAAGCTTGTACCTTCTTAAAGTAGTTAGATTTGGTAATTAGACAACAACAGATATCACATAAGTCTAGATTGAGTCTCTTGCTTACTTTGACTAGATTACTTTGCACACCTTGGATTTTTTAGCATTATTCCTTGAGCATAATAGGAACACTTAGGATATGGAAGATACATCCTAAACTAGAATTTGTAAAGCATATATTATTTCATCAAGTTTTTCAGTATTTTCAGTTAGTAGGATAGGTTCTGAGTATAGTGTTGCCACCTCCAGTATTCAATACGGTATGGAAGTTACCTAGGCCTCAGAGAGGAACAGGGATGGCCTAATGGCTGGGTATTTTGATGATTTTTGGGCTGGGATGGCGGTGCTATATCTTAGGCGTATTGCTACTCTAGTTCAGTTCAGTACAAATTGCTTGTTTTTGCCACATGTTTTAGTGGCTTTATTTACAATTTCAGTTGGCTTTACCACATGTTTTAGTGGTATCACTTTTAGCATTGCTTGCTTTACCACATGTCTCAGTGGCTTTACATTGCACTTAATTATTTTGCTTTTTTACCACATGTCTTGGTGGCCTTTCTTTCCTTTCCATAACTAGCATGTTGTATGTATACTCATATGGTCTACTTATATATATTTGAGCATGTTTAGAATGCTAGAATTGCACATTTTTAATACTTGCATTTCTTTTATATACTCAGCATGTGTTAATATGATCATAATCATGTTATGAGTTGAATTATCATACTAGTTGCAGTTCTTTTGCTTTTAGCTTTACCTTGCTTACTTTGATTTCTTGGTATGTTATTTCACATACATGTTGAATGCTATAAATGGATAGTTTATAGTTATCCTTTCTTTATAGCTTGCTGCACCCTTTTACTGCTTGCATGTGTAGTTGAATTATAATGTGATATCTTTAAATGTTCAGTTCATTAAAATAGCCTAAAATGTACTTAGACAATTATCTAGCTGTAACCTTTTTATTTTTGTTGGCTGGGGCCCTGGCATTTGTGACACCGACAAATGTCAGATTCAGACGTGTTCGTGGGCAGTGTTGCAGAGGAGGAGCAGGTTCAGGAGGAGGACAGTGCCGCTGCTGTTTAGTTAGTTTTTTGCCTTTTATTTTAGTGAGATTGAGAGATATTTTTTACTTTCTTTAAACTTCAGTTTGTAATAATTAATCTGGATGTATTTCATTTCTATCCTGTGATGAGTTACTTTATTGCATTCTCTTTTTCTACTATGTATGCTTGTGGATATTATTCTCTCATCTATTGCTTCCGCCACTTTAATACTTGTATATTGATGATGTGATAGCCCTTGGTGACAAGGCCTTGGCTTAAGGCATGTTGGGTTTACCTGACTTTACTTATGTTGGGGATTTTTCATAGTTGGGGCACCGTACTTCCTTGTTGTCAGTACGGGGGCCCCACAGTTGGTATCAGAGAATACCATAAGGTGTCAGAATGGGATCTATGATTCCTTTCTACCTAATGGATCGTTCTTCTGAAATACACGCATCAATATAAGTGACATCCATAACATAGTAGTGTTAGTAACTTTATGCAAAATGAAAGAGGAGAATACTCCCATCCTAATAAATTTATTCATTTAGAGTCTAACACAAATATAATACAATTCTATCCCCAGAGTCAAATGGGATCTGAAGAGTCCAATATAGACTATTATCAGCGTGCCTTCAGGAGAGTTTGAAGCTGTAGCTTCAAATGGAGGTAGGAAAGCAACTGGCCGATTGAAGGAGTTTCATCAAGAGGAATTTTGGTCCTGGAGAAGCTTCTACATTAAGCCATATATCGATGGCTCAACTTTCCCATATACGCGCAAGAATGGTTGAGCCGAGTGGAGTCCATTTTGGAACACATAGAGTGTCCTGAGTCACTTTATGTAGATATTGTGACCGGCCTGATGGTAGACTACGCCGGAGTGTGGTGGTATGAGGCCATGGTAAGGCTCGAGAAGAAACGTAATAGGAAGCGTCGGGAAGTCACCTTTGAGGATTTTTGTGTAGCCTTTAGGGCAGAGTACATTGATAATGTTTGAATGATAGTTAGGTTAAATGTTATTTCAGTTTCAAGCAACGCCATTTGATTTACAATTTGGGCATTGTAATCTCTTAATTTTATAATTTATGAAAATTTTGATTTCCCTTCCTTAATTCTGAGCTTGTCTCCTTACTTAATTAACTAGAATGAATTCCAGATCACCACCCACAGTTACTCCTATCAAGAACACTGTTGCCTCCAATAGTTCTAGCGATGAGGTGGCTCACCTGCGAGCCATGGTGGCAACTCTCTTAGAAAACCAGGCTCAACAGGCACTAGTCATGCAGAAATTATTAAATGATCGTGTGACTCCAGTCACTGTCGCTGCTCCGACAGTCCATGCTCCACAAGTTGCTTTGTCTTCACACCATTTAGCAGATAATCTCCTCCATAATTTTCTAAGGTTAAGACCTCCAACCTTCGGTGGGAACCTGTCCCCAATGGATACAGTCGATTGGCTGAAGGCCGTGGAAACGGATTTGATTAGTCTGAAAATTCCGAACTCCGAAGCCGTCCGTCTCACCACCCATCTGTTCCACGCCGAGGCAAAATATTGGTGGGAAGAAGTCAGGAATACCCAGTTCGTCGATTATGAACTAGACGACATTTCTTGGGATGCATTTGTTGAAGCCTTCAAGATCGAATTCATTCCTCCATCTGCACAAAACATTATCTCCTATACGATCATAAGTTTGACTCAAGGGAGTCATTCAGTCGCTGAATATGAAAGAGAGTTTCGTAGATTGATTCATTTTGCACCGGAAGTCACCCACTCTGAGTCAGCTAAGTGTCATTGCTTTCTTTGTGGACTCCGAAATTCACTAAAGAACTAGATTGTGCCTCTCTGTCTAACTAGCTTCTTTAAGCTAGTGGAGACAGCTAAGATGATCGAGCATCACCAATCTGAAGAGGATCTTAAATGAAAAGCACAAACAAATCTAAAGCCGCAAGGAAACTTCAAAAGGCACGGATCTAATCCTGCAAAAGTATATCAGCTGGAAGCTGCACCTACAACCGCAAATTCAGAACTGCACCAAACCACATCCGTATGGCAAGTGTTATCACTTTGGCCAGAGGTGTTTTAATTATGGGCATAGGCCATCGGTTCTATCAGTGCGATCACACAGAAACGGTCGACGGAATTCCTATGAAACCCCGCCAGAAGAACTAGGTGTTCAGAGCAACTCCACTAAACAGAAGGGAACCAAATCTGGCTATAATGTCAGCCCCTACTTCTGAAGTGGCTCACACACAGCCACCAGCTCCCAATTCTCAGAATTACCAACGACGGCAAACTAACAATCATCCTGCTGGTCCTGCCCGAGTATATGCTTTAACTCCTATGGAAGCCACAGAAGATAACAATGTGGTTTCATGTCTTTCTGTATTTTAAATCTTTTCAAGTTGTTAATACGAAACTGTGTAAATTTAGGCACACTTTATTTCAATAACCAGCCTTGTAATGTATTGTTCGATATGGGTGCCAGTCACTCATTCATTTCAGAACAATTTGCTAATAACCTTAAACTTCGCACATGCAACCTGGCACAAAAGTTGAATGTTGGACTTCCGTCTGGAACCCAACTAAGTGCACATAAATTTTGCAATATTAAAGTCCCGGTAAACAATAAAGAGTTTCAGGCCAAACTAATTATCTTACCGATAGTGAACTTTGATATCATCCTTGGGATGAATTGGCTCAGTGACAATAACACCGTGATAAACTGTCATAAAAGAAGGTCACTCTTCATTCTCAGGGCAAGCCCGAAATATTCATAGGAAAAATTAGCACGCAGTTGTCTTTAATAAATGCCATTAAAGCTGAACAACTGATTGTCAAGGATTGTAGTGCCTACTTAGTTACCATGATGGGTAAAATAAAACAAAATATCTCCCTTGCTTATTGTAAAGTAGTCAAAGAATTCGTCAATGTGTTTCCAGAAGAATTGCCTGGTGTACCTCCTTTCAGAGAAGTAGAATTCTCTATTGAATTGATCCCAGGTACCCAGCAGATATCTAAAGCACCTTATAGAATGGCACCTAAAGAGCTTTAAGAGCTCAATGAGCAATTGCAAGAGCTCTTGAATAAAGGTTTCATTAGGCCAAGCACGTCTCCTTTTCATTAGGCCAGTATTATTTGTGAAAAAGAAGGATGGATCTATGCGTATGTGTATAGAATATCGTGAGTTGAATAAGGTCACCATAAAGAATAAATACCCACTGCCTAGAATCGATGATTTGTTCGACCAGTTATCCGGGGTCGTGATATTTTCCAAGATCGATCTAAGGTCCGGATACCATCAACTGCGAGTAAAAGAAGACGATGTAGGAAAAACTGTTTTCCGTACTCGTTATGGCCACTTCGAGTTTTTGGTGATGTCATTCAGACTCACCAATGCACCATCGATCTTTATGGATTTGATGCAGCGTATGCTAAAACCATACTTGGATAAGTTTGTGATCATCTTCATCGATGATATCCTCATTTATTCCAAAACCTTGAGAGATCATGAAGGACATCTGAGGTTAGTGTTAGAAAGCCTACGCGAGCATCAATTGTATGCCAAGTTCTCCAAGTGCGAGTTCTGGCTTAACTCCATTGCATTCTTGGGGCACGTGGTCGATGCTCAAGGCATTCGAGTAGATCAGAGCAAAGTAAAAGCTATTCAGGACTGGGCTCAACCTAAGCCTGTCACCGACATTAGAAGTTTCCTGGGATTAGCGGGATACTACATAAAGTTTGTTAAAGGCTTTTCTCAGATTGCTTCGTCGTTGACTAAATTGACTCAAAAGGCTATTCCATTCATTTGGAGCCCAGAGTGCGAGGAAGCGTTTCAAACCCTAAAGGATGCTCTATCTACTGCTCCAATTCTTGTTCTACCTAAGGAAGGTTTGAACTATCAGGTATATACCGATGCCTCTGAAACTGGTCTAGGCTGTGTGTTAATGCAAGAGGGTAAGGTAATTGCTTGCGCCTCTCGTCAGTTAATACCCCACGAGCGAAAGTATCCAGTTCATGATCTTGAACTTGCAGCCGTAATATTTGCCTTAAAAATATGGCGTCACTACCTGTACGGAGTGCAATGTTCAATTTTCACTGATCATCAAAGTTTGAAGTATATCTTCACCCAAAGAGAGTTGAATTATCGCCAGAGAAAATGGTTGGAGCTCATTAACGATTATGATCTCAGTATCCAATATCATCCGGGAAAAGCAAATGTTGTGGCCGATGCTCTTAGTCGTTGTGCAACTTTAACCTCGATGATTGCATCCATCTCTCTAGAACCTAAATTTCATAAGCTCAAAATTTCTCCCGTTAGTGGCGATGTGCTGAGTTCACTCTTAGCAAATATTAATGTTGAACCCACTTTCCACCGAGATGTTACTATTTCACAAACCAAAGATGAAGAGTATCTGAAATTTAAGGCAGATGTTGAAGGTGGTCTTCGCCATGATTTGCAGTTGCAGAATGGTGTAGTTTATCAAGGTAATCAATTGTGGATTCCTAAGTCCATGCACCAAGAGGTTTTAGTTGAAGTCCATAATTTTGGGTATCATATTCACCCAGGCAGTACTAAGATGTATCAAGATTTAAAGTAATCATTTTGGTGGCCAGGTATGTAGAAAGATGTAGCTGACTTTGTGGCCAAATGTCATGTCTGTAACTTAGTAAAAGCGGAACACCAAAGACCTGGTGGTCTTCTGCATCCATTAGATATCCCGTAATGGAAATAGTTCGATATATCTATGGACTTTGTCATGGGATTACCTCGTGCAAAATCAGGTGCCAATGCGATCTGGGTTATAGTAGATCGCTTAACTAAATCAGCACATTTTCTTCCTATCCGTCAAACTGATTCTGTAGAAAAGTTAGCAAAACTCTACATCAAGGAGATTGTCATATTACATGGGATTCCAAATTCAATCGTATTTGATAGAGATAGCAGATTTACTTCCAAATTTTGGCAAGCTGTGCATCAAGATCTGGGTACAACTTTAGCTATGAGTACAGCTTTTCATCCTCAAACGGATGGTCAGACTGAAAGAGTAAATCAAGTTTTGGAAGATTTACTTAGGCTCTGTATTCTTGATTTTGCTGGTTCCTGGGAAGATCACATCCCGTTAGTAGAGTTTGCCTACAATAACAGTTTTCAAGCCAGTATTAAGATGGCTCCTTATGAAGCACTGTATGGAAGAAAATGTAGTACTCCGCTAGTTTGGTCAGGAATAGGAAGCGTTCAGTTTTTTGGTTCAGAATTAGTTGAAGAAACCAGTAATAAGATCAAACTAATTCAGCAGAGAATTCATTCAGCTCAGGATCGTCAAAATAAGTACCACGATTCTCACCACCGTCTCCTAGAATTTAATGAGGGAGATTATGCTTATCTAAAGGTCAGTCCAACGAAAGGTGTCTTCAGATTTGGCGTAACTGGGAAACTCAGTCCCCGATACGTCGGGCCTTTCAAAGTTTTGGCCAGGGTAGGATCATCTGCCTACCAGTTAAGTCTCCCTGATGGTTTTGCCACTGTTCACAACATATTTCATGTATTATCATTGAGAAGATGTCTTCGAGACCCTTCTCACCTCGTTCAATTTCCAACAGTAGAGATTCAACCCGATCTTTCATATGTTGAAGAACCTGTCAGAATCTTAGCTCATGATCAGAAGCAGCTAAGGAATCGATCAATTCCTATGGTTAAAGTTCAGTGGAGGAATCGAACATTAGAAGAATTTACTTGGGAGAAAGAGGTGGATATGCGTAATAAATATCCCCAGCTCTTTACAAACTCAGGTACTATTCTTCTCTATATTTAAGCTTGTGTTATTCCAACCAAATCTTTCTACACTTAGGTGATGTCGGGGACGACATCGTTCTTAAGTGAGGGAGTCTGTAACAACCCTAGGTTGTTACCCTAGCTAAACCTGGTTTAATTAAGCAAAACTAAGTTTTAATTTTGATTCCATTGGACTCCATGGGTCATTTAAACCTAATCATAGAAGTTTGGAATCATTTGGAGCTAAAATGAAAAATTTGGTACTTTTGGCTATTTTTAAGCTCTGAAAAATACCTAAATTATTTTGATCTCCAAATTAAAATCTAATTTCATTTTTGAATTCCTCATACCCTAATTAGCTGAGGGTAAATTTTTGGGAATTTTTGGAGCTCATTTGGTCCTAATTTGGATTTAGGAAATTTTAGAATAATTAAATATTATTTAAATTAGTAATATTTATATTTAAATTACATTTTTAATAAATATTTTTCGACGGGATTTGCTGTCGGGACCGCGGCAGATCCGCTGCGGGGTCCCGATAGCGGCTCATCCTTATCGATCCAGGATGCGCTGGCACAAATCTTGGCGTGTGATCAGACGGTGCTGATCATTCTCGCCCGGGACTCTTTCGTCTCTGTCAGATCTAAGGCTTGATCTGACGGATAAGAAGGCGCCCGTTGTTCATTAATTTGAATCTCCATCAAGCCGTCCATCGCCAACGGTTCCGCAGATCAGACGGCTGAGGAAGGATCCCAGCTGTTCATCTTCGTCCCCGTTCGCTCCCAGCCCCGATCGCGAGGATCTGTCGTACGCGCCATGTCGACCCGGTCGGCCATGCCTTCACCATATCCCTCTAGCAGTTAGGATTTCTCCCCTGAATGGCTGAGCCCGGTATAGGGGCTCAGTGGGGGTCAAACCTCCCAATTGAGGAAGGCCGAGACTACCATTTCCCCGAGCCTGAATTGCTGGCTCCCAGCTTTGCCACCCAGACCTAGGCACCTCTAGGCCTATAAATACCTCCTCTGATCTCACAGTGAGCTCCTTTGCTCATTGTGAGGCTCACCTTCCCTCTGCCTCTATTCTCGGTGCTTCCAAGCTCTCCCGGCGACTGAACCAGCTTCGTCCGCTGATAGTGGGTGCGGTTTAGTGTTCAATCCCCCAGGCTTTAGTTAAGAGCTCAAGGCGCCAGACTGGTCATCTTCCTGATCTTCAGGTACCGCCATTTTCCTTCCCTCTTTTCTGACAAGCTAAATCTAGCTCGGATCTCCCTTGCTCAAGCTTTAGATGCTATGTAGGATCCTCTCCCTAGCTCATCAATGGACGTTCGAGTCCGCAGGTGGGGTCTGGTAGTGGACCAGACGGTGAATTCGCTGTCTGTGTGCACTACCAGACAAAATTCAGGCTCGCCTAATACGGCGCTCTCTCTAGGGATTAGCCATTTAATTGGCACCAAAAGATCCTGGGTAATGATTGTAAGTGAGTATCGATGGTTGGGTTCGACCAGATCGATCGATTCGACTAGAATCAATCGATCCAGTTGCGAGCCTAGACAGCAGAAATCGCCGAGTAGCACCCCAACGATCCAGACCACCTCAGGACCTCTCGAGTCGACCTATCGCTCCCTCATTGATCCCTGAATGTGTAAGGATCAAGAGCGAGGCGACCCGTGTACTCTGTGAGGAGAATTTACCCCTCACAGGTGCACCAACTGGGGGGTCTCGACTGAGTAGTCATTCTGCGATCCGGCGCCTCCCAGCTAGGGCTTCTTGTCTCGATCGGTGCGTCTAGGGTCAGGGAATGTGTAGCCGTTGAAACCAGGGCAGGGCGTGACCGGAGCGCGGAGAATTTGGCGCTGGAAGCCAGTTCTATGGTTCGGGCTATGGGTGCGTGCAGAAGGAGGAAGACGACGATTCTGGGCCGGGCCGACCCCGACCCGCATCTTTTTGTTCGGGCCGACAGAAAATAAGCGGATTTTTAGAATTAAAAATCCTTAGGGAAATTAGTTTATAATTAAAATTCTATAGTTTTGATTTAAATAAAAATGCAGATTAAATAATTCAAATAACTTTAGTTATACAGATCCAAATGGTATGATCCAATATACCATTTGAATCAGAAAAATTCAAGGAATCTAAATAAAAAATAAAATCTTAGATCCAATGGTTGGATTAAAAATTATTTGCCAAACCTTCTTTATTTTTAATTAAATCATATAAAATTATTTGATTGTCTAATTAATGAGATTAAGGGCTCAGATTGCTCCTTGAATCCTAAGGAACAAATTCAGACCCTCAAAGGTAATTTTGGATAATTAATTTCCTTAATCACTCCTTAATCACCCTAATCAAGGATTAGTTATTTGAACTTTAATTAAGCCTCTGATTTGGGTAGGGATGGTCTATAATAGCATATTAAGTCTATTATAACCTAAGTGTAAGGTTGGATTGCTCTAGACTACCCTAATTTCACTAATCACCCTAATTGACTTAATTAAATGATTAATGCTAATTAAGACTAATTAGATTATCAAAACCTAAAGTAAGTGTGCTGCTCACTTCAGTAATCATTATGAATCATATTAAGTCAGATAGGATCTAACTTGAGCAACTAAACCCTAAAATCCTAATTTTACCCTCAGGAGGGGCATTTTGGTCATTTTGACCAAATTGTGTTTAAATGCTCCTTAAAGCTTGGGAATTTCAGTAAACTATCCTAAGGTAGGTTAGAAGTGTTCTCTGAACTCTTAGACTAAAACTAAGGTTAATGTGATCTTCAATTCAAGAAAACTCTACTTAATCCCTAATTAAGACACTTAGATCTTAAGTGATCATTTAAGAGTCTTTGGCATTAGTCCTTAAATATAATACTTGAGATGATTAAATACCACCTTAATAAGTTCAGTAAGGTTAACCTAAGAGTTAAAACTTAATAGAATTGTAGTTGGTAAGGTCTGAGTTAAAAATTAACTTAGGGTCTAAAAGTGATCAAACCTCAGACCCTTAGATCTTAAGTAGTCCTAAAAGAATCAACATGAGTTTGATGTTTAATTTAATGCTTAAAATAGTCAATTTCAACCATAAGCAGCTCCTTATAGTTTAACTATGAACTTAGGTTCTAAAAGAATCACAAATGGAAACTCTTAAGTTAAAACCCTAATTTAAAGTCTAGAGTGATCAAACTTCAGATCTTTAGATCTTAGATCTTAGACTTAGATCTTCAATTTGAATTAAACCATCTCCAATTGAAATTCCTTAAATGATTGATTGTTTAATCTTTTGAAACCTTCCATATAGGTATAAGATGATTCAATCTATAAGATAATGAGATTATTTTAAAGATTGAATGTAGATCTTAGATTCTCAAGTTTTTAATCGATTATTTTATCTTCTATTCAGCAGAATAGCCTTTCACTAAGTTCTTAGTTCCTGAATCTTTCAACTTATAGAATTCCTTACCTTTAATTTGGGTAATAAGTGAGAAACCTAGACCCTATTTAGAATGTCACCTTGGATTTTAGGATTTGAACTCAACATGAGGTTTAACTTCTAAATCCTTAAATCTTGATTTACTTAATCAAAATTTGGGTAAGAGAGTAAAATATTAATAAAATTAGGTCATTGATTTATTTATTTAAACCATATAGTCATCACATGATTTTGATTAGAACTTGTTAAGTTCTAATATTTAACTTTAAGGACTTAAATCTGAGATTCTACTCGATAGCTGGATATTGGAGATCCTACGCTTGTACCTTCTCAGCGTAATTAGATTTGGTAATTAGACAACAACAGATATCACATAAGTCTAGATTGAGTCTCTTGCTTACTTTGACTAGATTGCTTTGCACACTTTGGATTTTTGAGCATTATTCCTTGAGCATAATAGGAACACTTAGGATATGGAAGATACATCCTAAACTAGAATTTGTAAAGCATATATTATTTCATCAAGTTTTTTAGTATTTTCAATTAGTAGGATAGGTTCTGAGTATAGTGTTGCCACCTCCAATATTCAGTACGGTATGTAAGTTACCCAGGCCTCAGAGAGGAACAGGGATGGCCTAATGGCTGGGTATTTTGATGATTTTTGGGCTGGGATGGCGGTGCTATATCTTAGGCGTATTGCTACTCTAGTTCAGTTCAGTACATATTGCATGTTTTTGCCACATGTTTTAGTGGCTTTACTTACAATTTCAGTTGGCTTTACCACATGTTTCAGTCCTTTCACTTTTAGCATTGCTTGCTTTGCCACATGTCTCAGTGGCTTTACATTGCACTTGATTGTTTTGCTTTTTTGCCACATGTCTTAGTGGCCTTTCTTTCCTTTCCATAACTAGCATGTTGTATGTATACTCATATGGTCTACTTATTTATATTTGAGCATGTTTAGGATGCTAGAATTGCATATTTTCAGTACTTGCATTTCTTTTATATACTCAGCATGTGTTAATATGATCATAATCATGTTAGGAGTGGAATTATCATAGTAGTTGTAGTTCTTTTGCTTTTAGTTTTACCTTGCTTACTTTGATGTCTTAGTATGTTATTTCACATACATGTTGAATGCTATAAATGGATAGTTTATAGTTATCCTTTCTTTGTAGCTTGCTGCACCCTTTTACTGCTTGCATGTGCAGTTGAATTATAATGTGATATCTTTAAATGTTTAGTTCATTAAAATAGCCTAAAATGTACTTAGCCAATTGTTTAACTGTAACCTTTTTATTTTTGTTGGCTGGGGCCCTGGCATTTGTGATACCGACAAATGTCAGATTCAGACGTGTTCGTGGGCAGTGTCGCAGAGGAGGAGCAGGTTCAGGAAGAGGATAGTGCCGCTGCTGTTTAGTTAGTTTTTGCCTTTTATTTTAGTGAGATTGAGAGACATTTTCTATTTTCTTTAAACTTCAGTTTGTAATAATTAATCTGAATGTATTTCATTTCTGCCCTGTGATGAGTTACTTTATTGTATTCTCTTTTTCAACTATGTATGCTTGTGGATGTTATTCTCTCATCTATTGCTTCCGCCACTTTGATACTTGTATATTGATGATGTGATAGCCCTTGGTGACAAGGCCTTGGCTTAAGGCAGGTTGGGTTTACCTGAGTTTACTTAACTTGGGGATTTGTCATAGTTAGGGCACCGTACTTCCTTGTTTTCAGTACGGGGGCCCCGCATTATCTTTATGGCATCCAATGTTCCATATTCACCGATCATCAGAGTTTAAAGTATATTTTCACTCAGCACGAACTCAACTGTCATTAACTAAGATGGCTCGAGTTAATAAGTGATTATGATTTATCGATCCAATATCATCCGGGGAAAGCGAATGTTGTAGCCGATGCACTCAGTCATCATGCTACTCTCTCCTCCTTAATATCTTCAAGCCATTTAGAGGAAGAATTTAGAAGGCTTGATATCAGGCTAGTTCGTGGTGCTATGCTAAGTGAATTGATATCTATGAGTACCGTAGAACCAATGTTTCACCGTGATGTCTCCATCTCCCAAACGAAGGATGAAGACTACTTAAAATTCAAAATGGAGATTGAAAGTGGTCATCGCTTTGACCTGCAGTTGCGAGGTAATGTAGTCTATCAAGAAGATCGCCTGTGGATTCTCGAATCCATGCATCAAGAAAGTTTAGTGGAAGGCCACAATTTTGGTTACCAAGTACATCCTGGTAGTACTAAAATGTACCAAGATCTGAAGAAGTCATTCTGGTGGCCTGGAATGAAGAAAAGTGTGGCTAAATTCGTATCGAAGTGTCATGCTTGTAATCTAGTCAAGGCTGAACATTAGAAGCCTGAAGGGCTTCTCCATCCCCTAGCGATTCCTGAATGGAAGTGGTTTGATATTTTTATGAATTTCGTGATGGGTCTACCCAAATCAAGATTTGGTGCTGATTCAATTTGGGTCATTATCGATCGACTGACCAAATCGGCATATTTCATTCCAATGTGTCAAACCGATTCTGTAGAGAAATTGGTGAAGCTGTATATCAAGGAAATCGTCAGACTTCATGGGATTCCCAGGTCTATTGTATCTGATCGTGACAGTCAATTCACTTCTAAGTTTTGGCAAGATGTGCATCAAGACTTGGGAAATACCCTAACCATGAGCATCACTTCTTACCCTCAAACAGATGGTCAAATTGAGCGAGTTAATCAAACTCTTGAAGACCTTCTTTGCCTATGTATTTTGGATTTCAGAGGTTTTTGGGAAGATCATATCCCCTTAGTTGAATTCTCTAATAATAACAGTTTCCAATCAAGTATCAGCATGGCTCCGTATGAAGCCTTGTACGGCAGGAAATGCAATACGCCCTTAGCATGGTTTGAAATAGGTAGTGTTCAACTGTATGGTTCAGAATTAGTTGAAGAGATAAGTAAGGAAGTGCAATTGATCCAATAGAGAATTAGAGTAGCTTAAGATCGCCAAAGTAAATATCACGATGCCTATCATCATTCTATGGAGTTTAGTGTTGGAGATTTTGCGTATCTCAAAGTTAGCCCAATGAAAGGAGTATTTTGCTTCGGTGTAGCCGGGAAGCTCAGTCCTCGCTACATCGGACCATTTGAAGTAATGGAGAAAATTGGTTCTGCAGTGTATAGACTAAAACTTCCTGAGGATTTCTCTGCAGTTCATAATGTGTTCCATATTTCCTCTCTACAGAGGTGTCTTCGCAATCCTTCTCACCTAACTCAACTTCCAGCGGTATCTCTTTAGCCGGATCTTTCTTATATGGAAGAGCCTATCAGAATCTTAGCTCGTGATCAAAGGCAATTAAGAAATCATTCTATTCCTATGGTAAAGGTTCAATGGAGTAATTGCTCTGTTGAAGAATCTACTTGGGAAAAGAGGCCGATTTACAACAGAAATATCCAAGTATCTTTGTTAATTTAGGTACTTTTAAAATTCTAAATTTTAATCCTTAATCATACGCATTTTCTTTTCCCTTCATAGTAATGATATCGAGGACGCCATCATTTTTAAGTGGGGGAGTCTGTAACAACCCAATATTGTTACCCAGCTTGAATTTGGCTTAATCATATCTTAATTATCATTCCATCAAGTTCATCTAGTCATTAGAACCAAACCCTGAAGGTTTGGATCAATTCGGAGACCAATCGATTGATTTTGAATATTTAAATATTTAATTAATTAGAAATTAAGGTTTTTATTTTGACCTCGAAATTGAAATCTGACTTCGCCATTGCGATCATCACCCCCAAATTAGCTAGGGGTGATCTTTTGGACTCATTTGGAAGTCATCGAATTTTCATGAATATTTTAATGAAATTAAATGCACCGAAAAAGTAGCATAATTAAATAATCATCGAAATCAAAATACGACTTCACCGTTAAACTCCTCACCCCCAAATTAACTAGGGGTGAATTTTTGAGATTTTTCGGAGCGCATTTTAAAAATCTGAATTTTTAAATAAATAAGAAGAATAAATAAGAAATATTTCGATCCCCAAATTGCAAATTTCTAATTTTCTAATCTCCATTTCTGTTGGCCATCACCTCATTCGGTGCCTCCATGCCCCCTTGGGCTGAGCATTAATGACTCCTCCACCTCTCTTCACATCATAGCCTCCCTAGTCATGATGGCCCCCTACACTTCCCCTTCTCTTTTAAAAAGAGAGCTCAGCCCTCATTCTTTGGCTTGCTGAAGCTTTCTCCTCTCCCCCTCCATTGCTTGATCCTTTGTGTTGGAAAGAAAGAAGAAGTACAACTCTCCTCTAAAGCTTGGGAGAAAGGTAAGGGTTCCCTCTTCCTCCACTCCTTGCATGACTAAAGTACCCGTTTGCTCCTCTCCTTTTGCCTTCTACATATTGTTATTATGCTAGAATACAGCCTTGGAAGTCCATCTGCATGAATGAAAGCCATTAAGGCTCTTAAAAGCTTCAAAGGAATACGCTATGTTTTTGTCTATTTCGTATACCCTGTCATTCATCTATATTTTTAGTATAGCTAGAATGCTTTGTTTGTGTCAATTTTGGTGTTGATAGAAAGGTATCAGAAATACATTTCCATTGATATATAGCACCACTCATGGAACGTTGTAGATTAGGAGTAATAAAACTCAAAAGAAGGGCCTCACGGGTTTCGCACCTGGCGAAATCACCGTCTGCCGCTGCAGCGGGCTGCAGCGGCATTTTGGCAGGAACTTAGGGAAAACATTAATAAAATTAATTGAACAGTAGAATTGTAAAATGGGTCGCTACAGCGCACGGTAGCGCTTTGCAGCGGTCTGCAGCGGCATTTCATGAAAAACTTAGGAAAACGGCCATAAAATGAATTGAACAGTAATTTGCAAAATGGGTCGCTACAGCGCACGGCAGCGCGCTGCAGCAGTCTGCAGTGGTATTTCATGAAAAACTTAGGAAAATAGCCATAAAACTAATTGAACAGTAATTTGCAAAATGCGTCGCTACAGCGCGCGGTAGTGCGCTGCAGCGGTCTGCAGTGGTATTTCATGAAAACTTAGGAAAATGGCCATAAAACTAATTGAACAGTAATTTGCAAAATGGGTCGCTACAGCGCACAGTAGTGCGCTGCAGTGGTCTGCAGCGGTAATTTTGCAAAAATCCTAAAAATCATTTAATTAAGGTAATTGAACAGTAATTTTACAAATCGGACCGCTACAGTGCGCCATAGCGCTGCAACGGGTTGCAGCGGACTGCAGCAAGCCGCAGCGCAATAGTGCTACCGCATGCTGTCGCGCGGAAAGCGCTACAGCGCGCTGCAGCACCCAAGTTGCAAAATTCCCAGAAATTTTAGAAACTGCCCAGATTTTGTAAAACTGCCCAGTCTTGGCTGAAATGACCAAAACTCAATTGTTTTCATATTTTAAGACCCCTTGGACCCTAGTGGAGCTAAGTTATATCAAATTTTATCTAAAATTAAACATTGCATAAAAATTTATATGAAAGTTAAATTTGAAACTTGCCACTTTTAAATTAGCTCTCATATCTACTATGGATCTTAAATATGTGTTATGCTAAAGAATAAGCACTAGGATCTTAATTGCTTGTATTAATTAGATATAGTTTAACAACCAAATGGCATAAAACATAAGTCTTTTAGATTTATGATTAAGTGTTAATCTTTATGATTTAAATTAAGATTTGATTAGCATTAATTACCTTTTTATTTTATGTTATCTTTTCATTGCCTTCATGATACTAGGATATATGTTAGAAAACCTTAATATTTATTTGAACACTTAAATGTGCTCACTTGAACATAAGAATCTTGATAACTTAATTAAATAGATAATACTTAATCCAAACCTAAAGTTTGACATCAATAATATACTAATAATACATTGATTTGTCATTGACCCCCTAAATTAATATTGTTCTTAATGATAGAATGGTTAGGGGTTAAACCCTAACTTGTCTTGATTAAGATTTAAACCTTAATCACTTAATTAATTAACTTGATTATAAGATAATTTAATTGACATTATTCTAATAATGCATATGATTTGATATTGATCTTAAATCATCAAATTGGAAGTGCTAAGAATAACATTGAATATGTGTGATTGAACCTTCTGAATCCAAACTTTAGATCTTTGATTTTCTCTTATATAAGACAATTAGCATAAGATGGAAATAAAATTATAATGATTTATGCAATAATCTAACTCTAATAAGATCTTTGATTTTATCCCATGATTGTAGAATAAGAAAGGATCAAATGAATTTTAATCATCTGATCTGATCACCTTAACCTAAGTATAACATGTAAACCTTAAGAAGTAGAAAAGTGAGATCTTAAGGGTCTTGCTATAAGATCATTATTGAAATGTTTAAGGACCTTAACTAATGATACATTGAGGTAGGAAGGACTTTTGTAATTTATTGAGGTAGAAACCTAGTTGATCCTTCATAACTTTAGAAGTTGAACTTGATACCTTATGGTAGGAATCACCTAAAGTACTTAGAATATGCCTCATTCCTTGTGGTAGCAACCTATATTGAGTGATCCTCTGATCACATCCTTGGACCCTTGTGTAGGATTCTACTATTTAGAGTGAGGATTAATAGCTTTGATAATCCTTGTTGATTAAGTAGAATTGTCTGAACCCAGATTAGTGGTTGGGTATAGTAAGGTATACCTATAGTAATGGATTATTCTAGTAATATTCAGGATTGGTTGATTCACTCCAATATGGACTTATGATCAGGTGCTATCCTCAGGGATTAGCCGAATACAGTCCCATTAGAGTAAATCTTTCAAGACTAAGAGTGTTACAAATAGTGAACAAGATCCTTAGTTTGAGATGCAAATTGCAACCGGGTTCTGCCTCCTATCATAGTGTGCTTTGATAAGTGCAGTTTAAGCAAACTAAGTATCTTGGGTCACTTTATGTAGATCACTAAGTATGCTTGTATTTAGGTCATTTAACAGCTTAGCTTGATATGAAACTGTGACCGGGTTCTGCCTCCTATCGTAGTGCGCTTCGATAAGTGCAGTTTAAACAAGCTAAGGGTTAAATCTACCTTTCTTGTAAGCATGCTAACTATGTGTATACAATCAACCTAGCCAATGATTTTCAAGTAAACTCTCAATTTTAATCAATTATTGATCTAGAACTTAGGAGTCAGAATCCTTTTAGCAGGATTCTGCACAATGGAGACTTAGAATTTATTATCAGATTTCAAAGCACTTTCTGGATTTTCAGATTCTACCTTATGTAGATAGAAGCATAAGCATGATATGTGAGTATCAGAAGGATGTATAAGTATCAGTGATGATCTATGAGTTACGGAATGTTGCATACATTAACGGGGAAATTTCTAGATGCATCAGTGCCATCAGTAAATAGTATTCCTAATAGGTTGTATATAAACATTGGACTGTACTACTCATAACAGTTTAGTAATATTTTGGTGGCATATCAGTACATACAATATTGAGACATATTCAGATGCACCGTTTCAATCACATACAACATAGTTCACAAATGATTACTCAGTTTTAGATTCAGTACTATTCTTATTTATTTTCAGTATATAGTTTACAGTTCAGTTTTACCTTGTCTTACTATAGTTTTGTACCGTCTTATACAGCTTTATGTTTTCAGTTACTTTTACAGTATTTATGCAGTTTTAGTTATATAATTTAAATGTTAAATGAATAACTAGAACTGTTTAGATTAGTTTCGATGTGTTAGACTTATTGTCTAACACGAGTTACTTTTGGGATCCGGCAATTTGCTAGATCCTCAGCAGTATATTGAGCCAGGTCAGGAGGACACCCAGGAGATCCAGGAGGAGCCCATGGAGCATTAGTGGGCTCTTCTTCAGCTTTATTTTTTGCTCAGTTTTTTTCAGTTCGGTACTTAGTTTATTTCAGTATCTCAGACAAATGTTTGTAATAACCATGGATGTATTTTCTTTTCTTTTCTAAGATGAATGTTTTTCATACAGCTTCTGTGATGAATGTTCTGGATGTTTGCTTTAAGCTTCCGCACTCTGTATTATACTGCTTATACTTAGTATTGTGATGAGATCAGCTTACTGGGAATACTGATATCTTATACATATATTGGATTCTTATTATATTTTAAATCCAATGTATGTATTTATCTAATACTTAGGATAAGGATACTACTCTTATCTTAAGTATTAGCTCTCAACCCTCCTTGAGGTTGAGTCAGCAGCCCTTCAGAGGGGTTTGGTATTACAACTATTTCAGGGAGACGGGTTATTCCTCCCCAAGTGGTGCACCGCTCCGCCGCCAAATTATGATCTTTACCCCTTTGCGCACGACAACGGGGCGGGGTGCTACAAGTACTCCACTAGCTTGGTCAGAAACAAGAAGCGTTCAGCTTTTTGGCTCTTTGTTAGTTGAAGAAACTAACAAGAAGATTCATTTAATTTAGCAAAGAATTCATTCAACTCAATATCATCAGAGCAAGTATCATGATGCTCATCATCATCTCCTAAAACTCAATATTGGAGATTCTGCTTATTTGAAAGTCAGTCCAATAAAGGGTGTCTACAGATTTGGTGTAGCAGGGAAACTCAGTCCCCGCTATGTTAGACCTTTTGAGATTTTGGCCAAAGTAGGATCATCTGCCTACAGGTTGAATCTTCCTGATAACTTTACAGGTGTTCACAATGTGTTCCATGTATCATCATTGAGAAGATATCTCAGAGACTCTTCTCATCTCATCCAACTTTCAGCAGTAGAAATTAAACATGATCTTTCTTAAGCTGAAGAACCAATCAAAGTCTTAACTCATGATCAGAAGCAGCTAAGAAAAAGTTCAATTCTTATGGTCAAAGTCCAGTGGAAGAATCGATATTTGGAATAATCTACTTGGGAAAAAGAAGTGGATATGCGCAATAAATATCTGTGGCTCTTTGCAATCTCAGGTATCATTCCTTCTTCTTTCCTTTCCATTTCATTTGGTATTTTAGTCCTTGTAATACTTTCTTCACTATGTGTTATTGGGAACGACATCATTCTTAAGTGGGGGAGTATGAAACAACCCTAGTTATTACCCTAACTAAATCTAGGTTAATTATGCTAAACTAAGTTCTAATTTTGATTCCATTAGACTCAATGAGTCATTTAAACCTAACCCTAGAAGTTTGGGATCAATCAGAGCAAAATTGAGAATTTTGGTATTTTTGCCTATTTTTGAATCCTGAAAAATATCTAGGAAATTATCAGAATTTAATCTCCAAATTAAAATCTGAGTTCATTTTTGAATTGCTCATATCTTAATTAGCTAAGGGTGAATCTTTGGGAATTTTTAGAGTTCATTTGGTCCTAAATTGAATTTAGGAAATTATTAGAATTAATTAATTAATTAAATGATTTAAATTATTAGTTAATTTAAATTATTAATAATTTTATATTTGGGATTTGCTGTCGGGACTGCGGCAGATCCGCTGCGGGGTCCCGATTACGGCACATAGGTCTAGCCATTGGATGCCCTAGCGCGCATCCTAACGCATCTAATCCTACGGCTCATATTACCCGCATTGTGATCTAATCCTACCCACTCGATCAGCATCTCTCATCCAATGATTGAGATCCCGTCTGCAGTTTTGTTATTCGGGAGCCGCATCAGACCGTCTATCACCAACAGTCATGCGATCTGATGGTGGAGGCAGACCCCATCACTGTAGACCTTCGTCTTCATTTGATCACTGGCCCGATAGGGAAGATATGCTTATACAAGCCAGGTCGACCCAGTCTACCACTCCCTCTGCCATGTCCTCCACATCGTTAGACCTTCTCAGTTCTGGTAGGGTGAAGCTCATCGGGTCATGAGGACCTGCTAGCCCCAATTGTGGTGGCTCAAGGTTTCACCTCTACCCAAGCCTAAACCATGTCTTCCAGCCTTTGTGTCCACCCCAAGACCTCCCTCTCACCTATAAATACCTTCAGAGCATCTCAGTGAATCCCTTTATTCATTAAGATTCATTAAATTCCCAGCTAAAGCATTTGGAGCTCTCAGCGAATCCCAACGTCCCCATAGTTGTGAACCACTAATTGATGGTGCGGTTTGGCATTTTGACCCCCTTGCGATACTTCTGCAATTGCCTGGAAGGTTCGGAGCACCTCCCTTCATCCCAATCGCAGCCATTCTCGAGCTCATGGTACTGTCGTCACCCTTCTTCATTGTAGAGTTGATTTCAGCTCGGTTCTTCATCAATTAACCCCTAGATGCTGTGTTAGGACCTCACCCTCAACCTTCACTAGGCAGTCAAGGGCCTGGGAGCAACTAACAGTGGACTAGGTGGTGAATTTGCTATTTGAGTGTGCACTGCCAGTCGGCCTCTAGTTCGATCAATCACCGCATTCCTTCTAGCCAGTAGCACCCAATTGGTGCTGGCACCTCTCTACAAGTGATTGAATACTCATATCGATGGTTGGGTCAGATCAGATCGATGGATTTGACTATAATCAATTGACCCATGGTTGGCTCACGTCTGCATTCCACCTCGAGTAGCACTTCAGTGATCTAGACCTCCCTGGGACCTCGTGACTTGCCAAATCGTTTCCCCTTCTATCCCTGATCATGTAGGGTTAGACCTTAACTCATGACATCGACACTGTAAGGAGAATTCGCTCTGCTCAAGTGCGCCTTAGAAGACGCCTCGGTCGAGTAGCACCCCGGTGATCCAACGCATCCTAATTGGGGGTTCCTATCTCAATCAGCGCGTCTAGTGTCATGGATGGTGTAGCCATAGAGATCCGGGCCCTGCATGGCTTGTGCATGGCGAATTGTGCATCGGGAATGAACCCTAGAAGTCCTAGTATCGGGCATAGTTGCGGGGACAATCCATAATGCCGGGCTGGGTCAGACCCCGTCCCGCACAGTTTTGATTTCGGGTCGCGGCTTTATTTAATTTACTTAGAATTTATTTTCCTTCTAATAATTCATTCATAAATGAATTTAATTAATTCTCAATGGTTTTGATTAAAATAAAAATACCGATTAAAGTAATTCAATAACTTTAGCTATAATTATCTAAATTGTATGATCCAATATACCATTTTAATCAGAAAAATGTAAGGAACAGTAATATAAAATAAAATCAAGGATCTAATGATTATATTTTAATTAATTGCCTAATCTTTCCCTGTTCTTACTTAATTCATAATTAATTCATTAAGTACCCAAAAATATTGATTAAGGTCTCTGATTACTCAGAAGACCATAAGGAACCTAATTAAGCAGTTAGATATAATTTAAGAACTTTAAATTTGCTAATCACTCCTTAATTACCTTAAAGTAGAATTAGTGAATTAAACCTTGGATTATCCTCTGATTTTGGTAAATTAAATTCCTAATATCCTCTTAAGTGTAGTAGAACCTATAAATATGTTTGGATCATCCTAGTATGCCCTAATTTTTTAAATCACCTCATTTCGCCTTAAGGTGTAATTAGTGATAATTAAATTGTTAATGATATCAAAATCTAAGTTAAGTGTTTATTCCACTTTAGTAATCCATATGAAACTCATTAAAACTATAATAAATCAATTTATATAATTAAATCCTAATTTCCCGATATTTGACTTAAGAGGGGTATTTTAATTCATTTAATAATTAATTAAATCCTAATAATTTCCATAATTCAATTTAGCCTTAAATGAACTTCAAAAATTCCCAAAAATTCACCCTTAGCTAATTAGGGTATGAGGAATTCAAAAATGAAATCAAATTTTAATTTGGAGATCAATTTAATTAAAGTATTTTCTAGGGCTTAAAAATAGCCAAAAATACCAAAATTCCTAATTTAGCTCCGATTGATTTTAAACTTCTAGGGTTATATTTAAATGATCCATTGAATCTAATAGAATCAAAATCTAAGCTTAGTTTGGCTTAATAGATCTAGATTTAACTAGGGTGACAACTAGGGTTGTTACAGATTACCCCACTTAAGAACGATGTCGTCCCCGACATCACCTAAGTGAAGAAAGTTCTTCTAGAACAAAAATCAAATATAATAGATGGGAAGGAAAAGAATAATACTTGGGCTTGCAAAGAGCTGTGGATATTTATTACGCATATCCACCTCTTTCTCCCAAGTAGATTCTTCTAAGGATCGATTCTTCCACTGAATTTTGACCATGGGAATTGAATAGTTCCTTAGCTGCTTCTGATCACGAGCTAAGATTTTGATAGGTTTTTCGGTATAAGAAAGATCGGGTTGGATCTCTACTGCTAGAAGTTGAACGAGGTGAGAAGCGTCTCTGAGACATCTTCTTAATGATGATACATGAAATACATTATGGACAGCTGCAAAGTCGTTAGGAAGATTTAACAGGTAGGCAGATGATCCTACTTTGGCCAAAACCTTAAAAGGTCCGACATAGCGGGGATTGAGTTTCCCTGCTACGCCAAATCTGAAGACACCATTCATCGGACTGACTTTCAAATAAGCAGAATCTCCCACATTAAATTCTAAGAGATGATGATGACAATCATGATACTTGCTTTGATGATCTTAAGCTGAACGAATTCTCTGCTGAATTAACTGGATCTTACTATTAGTTTCTTCAACTAACTCTGAACCAAAAAGTTGAATGCTTACTATTTCTGACCAAGCTAGCGGAGTACTGTATTTTCTACCATATAATGCTTCATAAAGAGTCATTTTAATACTGGCTTGAAATTTTTTGTTGTAGGCAAACTCCACTAACGGAATATGATCTTCCCAGGAACTGGCAAAATTAAGTATACAAAGTCTAAGCAAATCTTCCAAAACTTGATTCACCCTTTTAGTCTGACCATCCTTTTGAGGATGAAAAGCTATACTCATGGCTAGCGCAGTACCCAGAATTTGATGCCCAGCTCACCAAAACTTAGAAGTAAATCTGCTATCTCTATCAGACACTATCATTTTTGAAATCCCATGCAGTCTGATAATTTCCTTAATATAGAGTTTTGCTAACTTCTCTACAGAGTCAGTCTAATGGATAGAAAGAAAGTGTGTTGATTTAGTCAAATGGTCTACTATAACCCAGATTGCATCGGTACCGGATTTTGCACGAGGCAATCCCTAATGAAATCCATAGATATGTCGAACCATTTCCACTCAGGAATTTCTAATATATGCAGAAGACCACCAAGTCTTTGGTGCTCAGCCTTTACCAAATTGCAGGTATGACACTTAGCCACAAAGTCGGCTACATCTTTCTTCATGCTGGGCCACCAAAACAATTGCTTTAGATCCTGGTACATCTTAATACTGCCTAGATGAATATGATACCTGGAATTATGGCCTTCAATCAACACTTCACGATGCATGAATTTGGGAATCCACAAACGATTACCTTGAAAAATTACGCCATTATGCAACTACAAATCATGACGACGATCACCTTCAATATCTGCTTTGAACTTCAGATAATCATCATCTTTGGTTTGCGAGATAGAGACATCTCTGTGGAAAGTGGGTTCCACATTGATGTTTGCTAGAAGCGAGCTTGGCATATCACCACTAACTGGAGAAATTTCAAGCTGAATTTTGTATGTTCGATAAGGTTGTCCTCTCATGCGCTTCCTTTTGAATGTTCGATACATCCAGAACCACCATCTCTCAGCCGGTCTATTTAGCAATGCTCCCAAAATCTGTAAACGATAACCATCGGGACATGTAGTTTCTCTGAATGTGGTAGTTACACGATCTAACCATTCTTGAGCAAGGGCTGGAAGGCTGGTTCCTCGAAAGGTTAGGCACACTAAGTTCTTATCAAGCACTTCTACATCAATGGGAGATACTCCACTAATGGTTCTACAATAAACCTTGCCAGTTTGAAAGTCATTCATCCAGTAGTCGTCGAAGAGCCTAAGGTAGTGACTGAACCCATTATAATAGTTCTCCATCCTAAAATGGCATTTTATTAAATATCAAGATTTGAGTTAAATTTATTTAAGTGTCTCTTACTTCTATAAGTTTGTTTAAACCTTAAGGTGTCCTTTCCAGATATTTTTAGTTTCATTTCTAAGATTCAACTTGATGAATTATGGATGATGCATTCCTTATACTTAGTGATCGTGATCATATCTGCTCTAGAGAATGGATCATAAAGTAGATAGGAATACTCTCCTTATCTGATACTTTATGATTCTTCTCTGATACCAACTGTAATGCCCGCCCCGTCACCGAGTGCAAAAGAAGGATAAATTATAACATAATTGGCGACAGAACGGTGCGTTACTCAGGAAGGCTGAACTTCCCCTAATTTGACTTACAACTTAGTAGTAATTGTTAATATAAGTGTAATATCCTTATCCTAAGTAGTAGTCTGGGTACTTTAACATATTGGGATTATAGATGATGATGAGTAAATACCTAATGTATATAAGTATCTTATATAATTTTCATATCGATCATATTACAATACTAAGTATAAGTAGTAATAATAATATAGTGTGGAAGCCCTATCATTCATCAATAATTTTATCATAGAAGATAAGTAAAAGCATTCATCTCAGAAAAGAAAGAGAAAATATATCCAGAGTTTAATTATTATAAACCATGACTTAAATAGAAAGAGCAGTAAAAGTCTCTCTTCTCATAGTAGAAAATAAACTAAGACAGCAAGTAAAAGCTGTGCTAGATACTGCTCGTCCTGCTCCCTCTATCTTCTGAGATACTTCTAATGCTGGCCCCTCCAACTGATCAGGATCTGATATTAACAGTTTCACAATGTCAGGGCCCTGGCCAAAAAGAGAAAAATCTTATCAGACAATAAGTCTAAGTATATTTTAGGCGAGAATTAATATTTTCTTATATTTAAGGGATTCTACTTAACATTTAATGAAATAGAAATCGAACTAAGGAAAACTAAAGTAAACTGAATTAAAATTCTAAATATTAAAACTGAAAGCAGGAAAGAGTATATCTAAACAAAAGTACTAAAAGTTAATCAATTAAAATAAAATTATAGCAAAAATAACTAAAAGTAAAATTGTTTTGTATGCCATTGTATATGCTGCTGTGTTGTGGAGTCTTCATTGTCCAAAAATAGCACATGAGCTACCGTGCGCTACCGCAGATCCAAGCCCGAAGCTGAGGCGCTACAGCCGCCTCAGTGGTCAACAATCGAGAAGCGGGAGCTGCAGCGCGCCATAGCGGAATCAAACGTGGGCTGAACTTTATGTTCCAGAAAATGTAAATGGAGGATTTATTCTACCAGAAGAAGTTGTATCTCCAATTGAAAGGAGCTGACAAGAAACCTGGAACTATGACTGATGAAGAATGGGAAGTTCTTGATAGAATCGCTTTGGATTTTATTCATTTATCACAATCTTCTTCTGTTGCTTTTAACATTATTAATGGGGAAACTATTGTATATCTCATGAATGCTCTAACGAAAATGCATGAGAAGCCATCTATTTTGAATAAGGTTTTCCTAATGAAGAGACTATTTAATATGAAGATGATGGATGGGTATTCAGTGACTGAACACCTCAATGGGTATAACACTATGACAAGCCAGCTGAGCTCGATTGGCATCAGTTTTGATGACAAGGTCTGAGCCCTGTTGTTACATTCTTTGTTGCTAGACAGTTAGGATGGGCTAGTTATAACCATCAACAATTCTTCTGGAAATGCGTTGTTGAAGTTTGATGACATCGTTTGGCAAGTGCTGAATGAGGAGGTATGAAAGATATATCATGGAGAAGCATCTACCTCAGCACTGAATGTTGAGAGCAGAGGAAGAAATGCTGAGAAGAGATATACCAGGAATAGGTCTATGTCTCAGCAAGGTAAATCAAGACCCAGAAAAGTAAAGCCAGATTGCTGGAATTGTGGGAAGGTATGTCACTTCAAGAAGGACTGCCCTACTCTAAATAAGCCAAGTGGTAGCGATAAGATGATGAACCCCACTGTGAATGTTTCACCTGAGGAGGATCGGGATGCTTTGATCCTCTCACTTGTTAACACGGAGTCCTGGGTTATGGCCTCATGCGCCTCTTTTCATGCAACTTCGTCAAGGAGTGCCTTCAAGAACTACACCAAGGGTGACTTGGGGAAAGTATATCTTGGAGATGATAAGGCATGTGATATCATCAATAGAAGTGATGTGGATGTGAAGCCACCAAGTGGCATTGTTTGGAAGCTTAAGGATGTTAGACATGTGCCATATCTAAGAAGAAACTTGATCTCAGTGAACCAATTAGCCAGAGATGGTTACAGCACTTATTTCACAGGAGACTCATGGAAGGTCACCAAGGGTGAACTCATTATTGCACGGGGCAGTATGGAAGGTACACTTTACTTGATCAATAAAGTGTTTGAAACTATTGCATCTGAAAAGGAGATAGATGCATATCTATGGCACCGGAGGCTTGGCCATATGAGTGAGAGGGGGCTGAAATCTCTATAGTCAAAAAAGAAGCTCCAAGGGCTGAAGTTAGTTGACTTAACTTTCTGTGAAAATTGCATGTTAGGCAAATTGAAGAAAGTTTCTTTCTCCAAAGTTGGAAGGGAGATCAAATGCAAGAAATTGGAGTTGGTGCATACAAATATATGGGGGCCAGCTTCTACATCTTCCATAGGTGGAGCAATATACTTCATCACCTTCATTGATGATCATACAAGAAAGGTATGGGTTTATTTTTTAAAGCACAAATCTGGTGTGTTCGATGTGTTCGAAAAGTGGCTAGATTTGGTGGAGAATGAGACCAGGTTAAAGCTGAAATGCTTAAGGTTTGATAATGGTGACGAGTATTGTGATAAAGAGTTTAAGGAGTTATGTGCCTTAAGAGGAATCAAGAGGGAGTTTACAGTCCCTAGAACACCGCAGCAAAATGATGTTGCATAACGGATGAACCATACAATCACAGAGAGAGCCAGGAGCATGAGGTTGCATGTAGGTCTCCCAAGATAGTTCTGGGCTGAAGTCATCAACACAGTTGTATACTTAATCAATAGGGGACCTTCCGTACCCTTGAATGAAGGGATCCTCGAAGAAGCTTAGAGTGGAAAGGAGGTGAAATTGAACCACCTTAAGGTATTTTGTTATTCATCCTATATGCACATTGATGCGGGATCCAGGAGCAAACTTGATGCAAAGATAATCAAGTGCACATTTATTGGATATAGCGTGGGTGAGTTCAGATATAGATTCTGGAACAATCAGAACTAGAAAGTCATCAGAAGTAGGGATGTCACTTTTCAAAGAAAGTGAGATGTACAATGATTATATGGGAGTCAAGACTAACTCCAAGGATGCTTCAGATGGAGAACCCTGGCACATAGAGATTGATGACAGTGCTAAGCCAGATGTTGGAGAAACTCATGAGGGTGCCTATGTTGAACCGCAAATACCCATGTCATGAAGATCCACAAGAGTGTCTAGACCGCCATAGAGGTACTCTCCTTCTTTGTTCTATTTATTACTAACTGATAGTGGTGAACCAGAAAGTTTAGAAGAGGCACTTCAAGTTGAAGATTCAAGCAAGTGGAAGGCTACTATGAATGATGAAATGGAATCACTCATGTCAAATGGGACATGGGAGTTGGCACCCTTACCAGCTATGAAGAAAGCTCTTCAAAATAAGTGGGTTTATCAGATGAAGGAAGAGATGAATGGAAGCAAGTGCTACAATGCGAGACTTGTAGTAAAAGGTTTCCAGCAAAAGCCTGGGTTCGACTATAGTGAATTCTTCATCCCAATTGTGAATATGATAATCATCAGGGTTGTACTGAATTTAGTTGCTGTTAAAGATTTGCATCTAGAGCAAATGGGTGTTAAAAGTTGCATTCCTTCACGAAGAACTAGAAGAAAAGCTTTATATACAGCATTCTGAGGGGTACAAGGCTCAATGTAAAGAGAATTCTGAGCTGGTGTGCATGCTCAAGAAAATTCTCTATGGCCTGAAGCAGGCACCAAGGCAGTAGTATAGAAGGTTTAACAAGTTCATGTCTAAATCAAGGTACAAAAGATGCTAGGCAGATCACTGCTATTACATAAAGCAGTGTAAGTCCTCTTATATCATTCTATTACTGTATATAGATGATATGTTGATCGTAAGATTGGACATAGATGAGATAAAGATACTGAAAGAGCAGATGTCAAAAGAATTTGACATGAAGGACTTGGGGCCTACCAAGCAAATTCTTGGAATGAGAATCCATGGGGAAAGAAGTGTAGTAATTCTGAAGCTGTCGTAGAAGGATTATGTTGAAAAGCTGCTAAAATGATTCAACATGAATAAAGCAAAGCCCGTGGGCACTCCCCTAGAAATTCACTTCAGCTTATCGAAGGAATAGATATTAAAATCTAAAAAAGAGAAGGAACATATGATGAAGGTTCCTTATGCTTCAGTAGTTGGGAGCTTGATGTACTCAATGATCTACACAAGATTAAACATTACCCATGCAGTGGGAGTGGTCAGTAGATTCATGGGAACCCAAGAAAGCACCATTGGGATGTGGTCAAGTTGATCCTAATGTATCTGAAAGGTATATCGGACAAAGCTCTATGCTTTGAAAGATCTGATATTATTTTGTAGGGATATGTAGACTTATATTTTGCAGGAAATGTTGATAGTAGGAGAAGTATTGCGTGCTATGTCTATACATTGGGTAGTGCAATGGTGAGCTAGATCTCCAGGCTACAGAACATTGTATCGCTATCTACAACGGAAGCTGAGTACGTTGCCATCATGGAGGCAAGCAAGGAGATGATTTTGTTGAAGGGTTTCATGGTTGAATTAGGCAAGGATCAGAAAGATGTGTGGCTCTATAGTGACAGTATGAGCACCACTCATCTAGCTAAGAATGCTATTTTTCATGCCAGTACAAAGCACATTCAACTCTGTTACTATTTCATCCAAACGCTGTTAGAAGAGGGACACCTTGGATTGGAGAAGATCCATACTTCTAAGAATCCAACCAACATGCTTACCAAAGCATTAACAGTGGAGAAACTGAAGTTATGTGCAGCTTCAGTTGGCCTTGGTACGTGAAGGGAGAGCACTGGTAAGCCACACCACGATCCTTGACAGACACAGAAGAAGACAATGAATGTTCAATTGAGGAAGGTGGGGAAGGTTGCCTAGAAGTCTCCAAGTGGGAGATTGTTGTGTTGTGGAGACTTCATTATCAAAAAATAGTACAGTCGCAGCACTCCACAGCGTGCTCCAGCGGATCCATGCCCGAAGCTGAGGCACTACAGCGCGCCTCAGCAATCAGCAATCGAGAAGCAGGCACTGCAGCGCACCATAGCGAAATCAAACGTGCGCGCTACAGCACGCCGCAACACGCTATGGTGGTGCAATTTTGAAAGTCGATCGCTACAGCGCCCGGTAGCGGCCGACAGAGTTTTGCTTCGTTCCAGGTCTCGATCTGAAAAAAATTGAGGGGTATTTTGAACTTTTGGGTCCATAATGGAGCTAGCTACTTAAGCCAAAGTAGTAGAGAAAAACCTAAGGCTTTTGCAATCAGTTTGGAGGCTTGGAGGCTGTGGAAGAGAGAACCCTAGAAGAAACCCTAGGGAGCTGCTAAGCAAGAGAAGGCTTGCTGCTTGAAGAAGAAACTTTAGGAGGTAGCAGCTTCTTCCTTTCTCCATTTTAAGAGTAGAGATATATTTGTGTATACTAAGGTGATATAGCTCTTGTAACTCTGTAAACCTTGAAGCTTTTTTATAGTGAATTTTTTTATTAGTGTGGCTCTGTAGTTTTTCCCAATCTTTGGGTTTTCCACATATATGCTTGTATTTGGATGATTTGTATGTGCTGAGATTTTCGTACTGTGATTTTCTGATTTATAAGCTAGCTCGGTAACTGTCAATGCACCCCGATTCTCAAAGTCTTTGGACTTTGGTTTGTTGTCTGTATTACAAGTGCCATTCTGCATTAGGTATCCTGTGTATTACTAGTGTTCACAACATATTCAGTTTGATTTTACTAATCATTCTTTAATAAGCTTAAACACTAATTAGAGCTCATTAATCCCAAACCTTAACCAAATTGGGTGTACTTAGTGTTTATCTTCAAATTAGACAATAAGAAATTATTTGGAATTAGAAAATTTTAATTTGGAACCCTAAATCTTTAATTCTCCATTTAGACCTTTAATGATGGGCATTTTGGTTCTTTTGGCCAATTGTTGATTTAAATAAAATTAAAACACCCCAATCTATCATTTATCTTATAAATCAACAAACTTGGTGTTTTTAAACAACTTAAGGTTAACTAGACCTTCAATATTACCTTAAAAGCATAACCTTAACTTTGCTGTAAAATAGTAAAGTAATTTTATGTTAAGTTTAATATGAATTTTAGATCCACATCTCCTTGTTAAGTATTCATCAAATTAGACTTAATTAGTATATATTATACCTTAGAGTTTAAATATTTCTCTCTTAGAGTAGAATTCCCTTAAAGCTTAAATGTATTCCTTAAGTAAACCTTATGTTACCTTTAAGAGTTTCCTCAGTGATAAGTACTTTTAACTCTTACCCTAAGATTTTTCATAAATTCTTTTCTTAAGCTCAATCCTATTGAGTAATAAAATTACTCAATAGCTTAAGTCTTATTTGGATTAAGTTTTAGTTAGAGGTACATCTTAATCTTGAATATTGATTATTTTGTCTTTTGACTTTAGTTTAAGATTATAAAAAATCTATCTTATTGAGTTTGATTTTATTTAATAAGATTTGACTTAACCTTTAATATGTTAGAGTTTGAGAAATCTTAAATTCTTAGACTTTAGTACCTTTGGTTAGGATGTGTAAAACTCATATTTTTGGAGTTTAACTCTTAATCTCTTGATTTTGATTTGCTTTATCAAGATTAGTTTTGGGTTAATAAATATAACAATTATGATTTCTGATTAATTTATTAAAATTTGTAGGTGACACTACTTGATTTTAAATTAGAACTTAATTAGTTCAAATATGTGACTTTATAGATTATGACTCTGAGTTTATACTAGATAGTTGGATATTAGAAATCTTTAGAATAAATAAATTAAAAAATAAAAGATATCACAAATTTTTGATTAGTACTGCTTGTTTCTTTGAACTGTATGCACTGCTTAACTTGTTACTTAAGCCTTATTATTTTAACATAATTAGTTGAGACATTGAATATTTGATGAATATTATATATTAGTTTGAAATACATAATGTATTAACATTAATGATCAGTAAATTAAGTAAATTAGATAATCGTTCAATGGAGTGTGTCCTAGTTAATCTGCCTCTTTAGTTTGGCTTGGATCTATCCATGAGTGGTCTAGATGACTGATGTAATCAGAATTTGTAGCAAAAATCTAGTGTTTAAACAATTATGTCACTATATATTTCGTTATACTTTGAGTAGAAATTGATGTCTTTTCAGGGAAATGAAGAAAACAAATTGCAAAGGCTGATTTACCAAATTCTGGACAAAAATGGCCGCAGCGTGCTGCAGCGCGCCATGGCATCCCCTTAAAATCGCCTGACCTGGAAGTACAACTGCAAACCTGGAGCACAACCGCTGCAGCGCGCCATGGCACGCCATAGCGTGCCACAGCGTCATATTGATAATGATAAATCAATACCTTATAAACGAGTAATTGAATAGTAAGAAATGCAAGTTGCACGCCGTCACACGCTCTAGTGTCATTTATCGTTAATTATTGAAACCTTATAAACAAGTAATTGAATAGTAAAATCGCAAGTTGCACGCTGTAGCGCACCACGGCGCCCCTCAGCGAGCTACAGTGTCATTTCTCGATGATTATTTGAACTTTATAAACAAGTAATTGAACAGTGATCCTGCAAATCGTACGCTGTGGGTAAATTTTTATTTTATAAGACTATAGTTAAATTAATTGAGTAGTGAAAATCGCAAATCATCCGCTATAGCGCGTCTCAGCGTACGCTGTGGCGACTGAACAAAAAAGATACTAACTTATATGCAGGAAGAGCGTTTGGAGCACTGCTGCCACAACGCACCGCAGCGGAACAACGATTGAAACGCCATTGCCACATCACGCCACAGCAGAATAGCAAATGAAATATCGCTGCCACAGCGTGCCGCAGCGCCATAGCACACCGCAGTGGATGGCCCAGAATTTTTCAGAAAACAACAATTAAGAGGCATGGGGAATGCCACAAAAATGTGACCTTTGTCCTCCCCCAGATTCTTCAAAACTGATATATTAAATCCCTATTGAATCCCAACCATTAAATAGATAAAAATATTAGAATATATTGGAATTAAATGAAGGAAGATAAAAGGTCACAAACTAAAAACTTTAAGGCTGAGTGCATCCCTATTTAAGGGCCAATCTCAGACCTTAAAACGATTCCAACCTTGGCTACTCAAAAGACATAAAAGAAAGGCTGTAGGAAGAGATAGAAGGAGAGCTCTCCAAGGGGAAGAGAGGACCAAGAACATGAAGAAAGAAAAGACAGCAAAGAACAAAGGGTGGAGCTTCAACAGGATAGCACAAGAAAAGTAAAGAGAACCCCATAATTTCCCCGGGTGACTCCTTGTATTTCTCCTAAACTCCCTTGATTAATTTCTTACCGTGAACTGATGGCAACGTTCACTTTTCCTTGCATGTATGATCTTTCTTGCTTAGTAATGGTAGGTTAAAAATCCCTTAGAGTGGGTTGAGATGTAGTTGTAGAATTATGTAAGGGAAATATTGGTTGTATGATGACATTATTTAAATGTAATAAAAAATTGTTTGTATTGTTTAATTTTCATATTGAATGAATGCTTGGATGAACTGAACTCTTATTTATTTTAGTTAAAAGAGCTTGTGTTCCAATACTCATCAATTGGGTAAGAGCAAGGAAGGTGGTGCGAGTCGAGCTGAGAATTACGTGACTGAATTTTCAAGGCTCACTAGCACCCTCCCTTAATAGCTCTCCAAAAGATTGAAGCTTGAGAACTAAGCTCTCCATTACCTTGCTCTGCTGCTCAGCAAAGTAGAAGGGATGAGAGGACATTGGGAATTTCGTGGATTATGTGACAAAATCCATTGACCCAATGCATCCTCCCATTTAACTAAACTGCGTGTGAAGCGCATGACGCACCGTAATGGTATCTTACTTTTGAGATAATTATAATTAAAAGATATTTTTAGTAACATAGACATATGGAATCAAAATATAACTAATCGAATCATGTCTCATAAGAGTTTATGTGCTAAGGAGGAACCCAAAAGGAGTTCTCTTGTGCACTAAACTTGAACCCTATGTAATTAAAGAATACTTTAATTCCAATGGTGTTTATTGGTTTTAATAAAGTAATTAAATTGAACATCTACATTCAAACAATGAAGTTATATAACCAATCCCTGCATATATTACAACAAAATCTCAACTCTATCCTTTTTAATCAAATCATATCTTTACTCAAGTCTTGTGTATTGCTAATTATGAACCCAAAAAAAATCAACTAAAATTTTCATCTAAATATTAGTGAAAGAAAATACAACTCGGTATCAAAACAATCGTTCCCTGAGGTTCGATAATTCCCAGAAACTAAACTTTTCACTTATTACTTCAGACCACGTACACTTGCGCGCAAACGCAGACGTGTATTTCCATCTGTCAAGTTCTTGGTGCCGTTGCAGGGGAATGGTTTTTGTTTTGTATCAAGTATAATTCTCTAGTAACTAGTGATTTAGAATTAATTAACTTGTACATATTTTTACATAACTGTAGTTAATTTCTTTATCAGCTTGCTTTGAGAAAATTTCAAAAAAATTTCAAAAAAGAACTTGTGTTGAATTCTCTTGCATACTATCTTATTGAATTCTGTGCTGTAATATTGATTGTTGAACTTCTTCTAGCTAGTTACCCCTAAATTGCATGAGTAAGAGGAATCTTACTGAATTATTTTACGATCCCGAAATAGAGAGAACTTATTTGAGAGCTAGGAGAGAGCAAGTCTTTTTAAACCAACAAACAAACAAATGATAGATTTAGATATGAACCCAATAGAACCTATGGTAAATGCTAGGAAAATATTGCTAAGAGAATACGCACTTCCCACGGTAGAAGGAGTTCAAAATACTATTGTTAGACCTCCTATACAAGCCAACAATTTTGAGATAAAACCATCCACTTTAAACGTGATCCTAAATAACCAATTTAGTGGGATGGCATCGGATGACCCGAATGCACATATTTCAACTTTTCTGAAAATATGTGACACCTTCCAATTTAACGAGGTATCCGATGACGCATAAAGATTAAGACTATTCCCATTCTCACTAAGAGACCAAGCTAAAGGTTTGGCTCAGTTCTCTACCCGGTGAGTCTATAAGGACTTGGGATGACTTGGCCAGGAAATTCCTCGCCAAATATTTTCCACCTGCAAAGACCGCCAGGCTAAGAAATGAAATTTCAAACTTCTCTTAGCAGCATGGTGAGAACTTGTATCACGGCTGTGAACATTTTAAGGACTACTTAAGTCATTACCCGTATCATGGGTTCCCTTTGTGGATGCAGGTGCAAACATCTTACAATGGATTAAATGCACCAACAAGGACACTCATAGACATAGCCATAGGAGGATCACTAAGTAGTAAAATCATTGAGGAGGCCTTTGATCTCCTTGAGGAAATGGCTAACAATGCATACCAATGGCCGACTGAGTGGCTAAACTCTACCAAAAAAGAGGTGAACCATCTGAACGAATCTAACAAATTAGCCTCCTAGCAAAGGGAGATTGAAATTCTAACTAATAAAATTGAGATAATGAATATTAGTGTTGTTCATAAAGCTAGTTTTGAGTTATATGGGGGGGGGGTGTAACAACCCTAGGTTGTTACCCTAATTATTTATAGTCTAAGTAGTTATTTATTTTAATCCCATTTCTCTTAGAACATCAAATGAATCATATCCTAAAAATTTGAAGTCCATAGGACTTCTCTAAGTCCAAAATGATATTTTGATTATTCTAAATGCTCTAGTCTAGACCTAAATTATTTTGATCTCAAAATTAAATTCTGATTACATTTTTGAATTCCTCACCCCCAAATTAGCTAAGGGTGAAAGTTTGGTGCAATTTGGAAATCATTTGGACCATAATTCAATTTAAATTTAAATGATTCAATTCCACTTAAGGGTTTCTAACATTTCATAATTGCATGAATACCCATTAAACTGAATTAACAATCGGGATCCGTTGTGCGGACCGCGAGTGATCCGCTGTGGAGCCCAGGTCGCATGATAGTGGCGTCCCGCAGATCTAGTCATCGCGCCTTCTTAATCCGACGGCTAGGATTATATCCCGCGGAGCCGCGGATCAACCATTGGATCTACCCGATCGATCCTACGGCTCGGATCACTCCTGCGATCGGCTGTTAAGATCCAGGCAATCCGAACCGTTCCGCCATCTGATCGATGGATAAGACGGAATCCGAAGGTCCAAGCACTGTGGACCTTCGTCTTCCTCTCACTCGCGCACCCGACAGGGAGAATCCCTGTACCGCCAGCTGTCCAGCCTGTCCCCCACTACTGCTTCCACCTCAGCATGCCATTAGGCATCTCCAAGTAATGGTTAGAGACCCCATTTGGGCCTCGTGGCCTGGCCGAGCTCGAAATAAAATTTCGAGAGCTAGGCCATGGCCCTGCCTCTCAGGACCTCTCCTGTCTGAGCCAACCCTCCAGAAGCTTCCCAACTCTCAGTCAAGGCTATAAATAGCCCTAGCCCCATTCCAATTGACCCATGCTGATCAATTGAAGTCTCGGTATCTTCCGCCATTACCGAACTCCCGAGCGTGCGTAGGCGACTCCCAGTCGTTCCCGATGAGCGTATCGCTGATAGGAGAGTCTCCTGGCATTTAGGAACTCTCAAATGAAGCTCAGCAAGCCCGGCATTGCCCCTGCAATGTCTGCAAGTCCCTCGGCAAATCCAGGTACCCCAGTTGCTGGTTTTGAGCCAATGAGGCTCGAACCTCCTTCCATTCGATTAGTATGCTTGCGTATTGTCAATTCGAATATAATGTGATCGTAGCTAGGACCTAAGTTAGCCCCAATCATCGATACGATCGATCGGGCTAAGTCCCTTAAGGACCACCTTGGTCGAGCAAGGACCCAGCAATCCAGACCATCCCAGACCCCCAGACTTGAGGGCTTCGATCTGCCTCACCTCCCTGATGGTGTAGGGATCGAGCCCAGGGTCTGGCGTGACCTCTGTGGGGAGAATTGCCTTCCCACAGTAGCTCCATTAGAGGAGCTCTCGGGTGAGCAAGGTCCGACCGATCCGGACCGTCTCACAGGGGGCTTCGGGTCTCATTCGGTGCGTCTGACCACAGTGAACGTGTAGCGATCAATCGCCGGTTGTGCCGTGGTCCGGATGCACCGGAATTGGCCGATTAGGGTTTCCCTAATTGGGCGACTCCGTTGGGACGAAGGCTTGGGGATGAAGCGCTGTGCGGGTCGGGCCGACCCGTGACCCACGCGGAGCGACAGTCCCGGGTCTTCAGGCCCCGATTGACCAGTGCGGTTCGGCTAATGGGCCGAGTCCATTTATATTAAATCCGATTAATTGGAATTATTTTCCTTAAGGAAAATAATCCAATTAATCCAATCATAGGAAAATTAAATCAGAAAAATATAGAATGTATTATTTGAATAACTTTTAATCCACTGGTCCAAATCTTTTGATATCATATATAAAAATGATCAGAAAATCATCAAGAATCTGAATATAAAATAAAATTGCACATCTGTTGGTTAGATTTTAAATTGTTTCCTAATTATTGTAGATCTTAATTAGGGTGAATTAGCAATTATACTTAACCAAATTGCATGTTTATGGTGCCATTAGTTTGCTTATAATGAGTAGAATACATGTACTAAGTGAATAATTTTCTGATCTTTGTATTTCAAATTATGCCTTAACTTTATTAAACTATGATTAGTAAATATTAGGGTTTGTAATCACTGGATCTTAGCAAACTTAGTCTCTAATTAATTGTATGGTAATGTAGAACTTATATGCTAAGTTATATGGAATTATAATGGTTGGATTTAAACTTATGTGCTAATCCCTTTTTGATTAAATTAGGGTTTGATTAACACTAAGTGTTCTCTATTTTCTAAAAATTTCTTATTAATTTGATGCATAACTGTAATCTAGATGTATTGAAATCAATTATGCAAACTTATGATGTGTAAATTAAACAAATCAAAGAAATGAGAACTTAACCCTTATTATTAATCTTAAGAAATCTTAAGACTTTGATCAAGCTTTTAAGACTTGATCTAGGTCAGAGATTGCCACCAATAGCACACTCTTAACTCACTATTTGACATTGATCATTAATCAAACACATGATCTTAATTGAATAAGAATAGGGGTCAAACCCTAATCTACTTAATTAAGGTCCAAACCCTTAAAAACCTTAACTATAGTGATTTGATTATAAGATAATTAACTTAAAATTTCTCCAATGATACATCTGATTTTATATTGACCCTAAACATTTGAATTAGACATGATAAAGTTATTGATAAAGCTATATGATTGCCTAATCTGAATCAAATCTTTATATTCTGGATTTTGTCCTAAATAAGACCATAAGCATAAAAAGATTAATAACATTATATTGATTGAACAAGTGATCTAAAACTTTAAAAACATTCTTGATTTAATTCCCATAATCTTAGATTAAGTTGTGATCAGATGACTTAATCATCTAATCTGATCATTCTAAACCTAACTATGAAATATAACTTAATATGTTAATATTAGAATTTATAATGGGAGATCTTAAGCATCTCTTCATAAGATCACCTTGAAATATTTAAAAGACCTAAATTACATATACTTTGAGGTAGGAGAACTTGTATAACTCATTAAGGTAGGAGCTTAGATGATCCCTTAACCTTAGAATTTGATCTTAACCCCTCGTGGTAGGAATCACTTAAGACATTAGAATGATACTTCTCCTTGTGGTATAATCCATGTTGAGTGATCTTTGATCACATTTTTGTGAAACCTTGTATAGGCCTTTATAGTCTTGATCATTCCTTGATTTATTAAGTAGACATATTTGAACCCCAATTATTGGGCGATGTAGTATAGTATACCCATACTACTGATTCTTTAGTAATATTTAGGATTGGTTGATTCACTCTAATGAGGACTTATGAGCAGGTTCTATACTGAGGATTAGACGAATACAGTCTTATTAGAATAAATCATTTAAACCTAAGAGTGTATTGAATAGGTATTTATTTCTTAGTTTGATTGAAATACAAATTGCCAACGGTGCAATGCCTCCTAGCGAAGACCGCTTTAATAGGTGTGGCTCAAACAAACTAAGTAATGAGATTCACCTTCTTTAAGACACTGAGTGTGATTACGAGTAAGTGATGAGAATCACTTTTCTTGTAAACATGCTGAATATGCATATACGATCATCCATCTAGTGATCTTTAATTAAACATGTAACTTTAACCAATTATTATTCTAGAAGCTAAGGGACAGAATCCTTTTAGCAGGATTCTGCACAGTGGAGACTTAGAATTCATTATCTGTATTCCAAGTTTTCATGGATTTTTGGATTTTACAAATATATCATAGAAGCATGGGCATAAGCATAAGCATGAGCTTGAAGCATTATCTCAGCAATGACACATGAGTATCCGTGATGAATTATGGGTTACAGAATGTTACATACACAGACTGGGGAATTTCAAGGTGCATCTGCGTCATCGTACTATCTTCCCAGCTGGGTGTATGTGTACATTGGACCGTACTACTCATAACCTTTTAATGATAGTTCAGTTACACATTCATGATATACCATACTCTAGCATATTTGGTACATCTTTACAGTGACATATAGTACATTATTTGACATTCCTTTTACATCAATTTATGAGTATTTAACGTTTCATTTACTTTCAGTATTTAGCTTTTGATGCAGTCTTACTCTGTTTAGTCTTTACAGTTGCAGTTACCTAGCGTTTTTCTCAGCTTTTCTTTAGTTTTCTTTATTTAACTGTCTACTGCATTTACTTCCTACTGCATAGTTAGTTGCGATGTGTTAGACTTCTTATCTAACACGGGATACTTTTGGGATCTGGCAATTTGCTAGATCCCGAGCAGCTTATGGAGACATGATAGGAGGACTTGCAGAAGATCTAGGAAGAGTACGTGGAGCCATAAAGGATCTATCTACCTCTTTTTTTTTACTTTTTTCTTTATTTCAGTAGACTTTACTTTTCACATGCTAAATCAGTCTGTACTAACTCTGGATGTACTTTTCTTTTCTTTTCTGAGATGAATGTTTACATACTACTCTGTGGAGAATGTATTTTGGATGATATGCTTTTAGCTTCCGCACTTTGTTATACTACTATACTTAGTATTGTGATGTGATCAATATACTGGAAATGCTGATATATTGACAATATATATTGGATCCTTACTTATTTCTTTAAATCCAATATATGTATTAGCCTAATACTTAAGATAAGTATTCTACTCTTATCTTTAGTATTTGCTCTCAATCCTACTCTTAGGTTCAAGTCAGCAGTCGTCAGTATGCTCATCTTTTAGCCTATTCGGGAAGATGAGTTTTGATTGTTCTCGTCATCTCGAGTAGTGCACCGCTCCATCGCCGATCTCATTACTACTTATCTTTAAGCACGACGATGGGACGGGGAGCTACAGGGGGTCACCATAGTGAATATTGTAATTTAAATAATCTATTTGCCCCATCACAAATGGAACAAGTCAATTTTATGAGAAATAAAATATGAACAACAACTCTCACAACAACCCCTACTCTAACTCTTACAATCCGGGATGGAGAAATCATCCCAACTTTTCCTGGAGTGAGGGGAATACTCAAGGAAACACCAATGCCCCACGACAAAATCGGCCAATGCACAATGGAAACAATTTGTATAAGCAAAATCAGAATAATAAACAAGATGGCGGTTTAGAAGAATCCTTTTGGGCTTTTAAAAATGAGACGATGTAGTTTATGAAAAGGACTGAATTGACAATGAATCGCCATGAAACCTCCATTCAAGGAATTGAGGTATCATTAAGAAATATTAAAGTTCAATTATGACAAATTTCTAAACAGCTGTCTACTAGACAGCAAGGTATGCTCCCTAGCTCAGCTGAATTAAATCCTAGAGAAATAGTGAGTGTTATAAACATAGACACTAAAAAGATAAACGACATCGATCGTAATAAAAAGGAGAAGAAGGTGCCAATAAGAATTCCCAAGCTAAATGATAAGAGAGAGAGATACTAGCAACAAAAAGGTGACCCTGAAAGATTGAATATTCCATGCATAATCAAAGGCAAAGTCCTTTTAGATCCCTTGTGTGATCTAGGGGCTTCGGTGAATCTTATGCCACGGCACATTTACACCAAACTAGGAATAAGGGGAATGGTGGAGACACCAATAATTCTGGAATTTGTAAATCTTTCATCACAAACCCCTTTGGGAATTGTTAAGGATGTCCTGGTCAAAATAGGAAGCTTTGTGATCCCCACAGATTTGGTAGTTTGCCAATGGGATTGCTGGAGTGAAAACTCCACTGTAATATTTGAGAGGCCATTCTTAGCTAGCTCGCAGGCTGTCGTAGATATTGAAAGGGGACTCATGACTGTTAAAGTCAAGGATTTAGAGGAAGTGATTGATCTAATGCCCTCATTATTTAAGGAAAGAATTATAAAGGAAAATTTGGAGAAAGTAAATAAGGAGTCGGAGGGAGAGAATGAGCTAAGAAGTGTTGTAGATTTTGCCGATCACCAGGATATCTTATTTGGAGGAAGGACTTAAAAGGGGAAAAGAAGAAAAAGGGAGCCCCCATTGTGAATAAGGAAGGAGAGGTAGAAGACAAGTCCAACAGCGAACGAATGAGTTTGAGCCCAATCTCGGTTGGTGCTCACTCATCTCATTTAAGAATTTGGGCTAGAAAACCTCCTAGGGATGAAACCACAAGTTGACCTTGAATGTGTCGGGCTAACGACATTAAACAAAGCGCTTGTTGGGAGGCAACCCAACCTAGTTTACTGTTTTTACTTTAATTCTATCTTAGGAGTAGAATAAATTTAATCACAACCTAATTTTTTTATTTTCTTTGGAATTCGATCTTAATGTTTGGAAATTTTCAGCTTGAAAACCGTCACAGCGCACCATAGAGGATTTATCCGCTCATCGCACTGCAGCGGTTTCGTTGTTGTAGCACGCCGCAGCGGATAGCTTAGCACCCTTGTTTCATGAGCACCATAGCGTGTCATAGCGTGCTGTGGCGTAAAAAGCCCAGTTGAAGCAGAATTGACTGCCTTGGATTCCCAAAGCAGTCAATAACGCTACAGTGCGCCTTGGAACTCCCAAACTGCAAAATGTGCTAGGAAAAGCTAAAATTTTCATCTTCTTTGAGCAGAAATCAAGTCACACTTACGGCATGCATTAAATCATCTTTGACCAAGTCTTAGTGTGCCATAAGTGTGTCTAACTAACCCTTCCAGATTTTTCCATAAACCCTCTACAAAAGGCCTAGAGGGGATGAGCTGAAGGTGCACTCCAATGCAACCTGAATTCTTCAGCTCTAGATCCCCTCAACTGTTCTTAAAACATCAAATTATCTAAATCCACCCTTAATATCATCAAGAGAATCATGTCATCGGGAAAGAAAACTGATGCTAACAAGGGAGCTTATACCTCCACAGCTGGTGGAGCATTCAACAAAAAATGGTTTTCTTTAATTGAAGCAGAACAACGCTTCAATCAAGTAATTATCAAAAGGAAGCTGATTCCCGAGCGGGGATTCGGGCTCCCTTACCTCGTACACCCAAACCAAATCTTGAACTGAGGATGGACCTATTTTGTGAGTCCCACAAACTCCACATACCTCTCGTTAGTGTAGAAAGTGTACGCCAACGCAATCAATGCAGTGGGGGATAAAATCTTTGTAAGAGGTAAAGCTGTGGAGTTTGGGCTCAAGGCCATTGAAGGTTTTTACATCTTAGGTGAGGTGGAGAGCTGTATATATTTTGACCTGTTGAGCTCACAATACGACCCAGCAGAAATAGCAAGTTAGATTACCCGCTCCGATTGTGGTTGGAAAGGGAACCTTGCCAACATTCCTCGATCACTTCTCACAAAATTGAATAATGCTTGGCACGTGTTTGTCTCCAGTTTTGTGATTCCATCGGGGCATCTCAGCGAGGTAACCCGGTCATGGGCGCTACTCCTTTGTGCACTACAAAGGGAAGGAGACATCCTCATCTCCAGCGTTATAAAGGAGCAGCTCTGGAATGCCTTGACCGGGACATGTGCTGCTATTGCTTTTGGGTCACTAATATCAGGAATCTGCAAAGCCGAAGGGGTGAAACTTCTCCTGACCGATGTGGCAATACCACCTCGAGCCCCTCTAGAATTGATAAACGTCACCGGTCGCACCCAGGAGGGGGCGCGAGCTAAGAAGAAGAGGGGGGAAGAAGGCGAGGCTTCCACATCATCTGGCCAAACATCGACCGAAAAGATGTTGTCACACATATATGTGCATCTGCGAGATCTGGGCGTCCCCTTGGCACGTGACATGCGCTTCATGAAGGGAGAAGTGGCCCAGTATCGTTAATTCCAAACGAAAATCCACAAAGCTCTCGGAACAATGTTCCAAGAGTGGAGCTTATGTGGAGGACCAGATGGGTCAAGTTTGTCGTGCTCTCCTGCAAGAGTACCATTTTTGGAAGATGATTGGCCGGCAGACTATTCATATCGCTACGAGGGAAAAGAAGATGAGGACTGAAGATCGATGAGCTTGTGATGTTTCTTGTTTTTGTATTTTCATTTTTTCTATTTTTTGTTTTGTAGTTTGATTTTAATTAATAAAATAAATTTTATATTTTTCACACCCTACATTTTTTCTAAAATTTAACTTTAAAGTGAATTTTCTAAATGTAGATAAGTTTTAAATTCAAAGTCAAAAACACTTATGGTATAAAATTAAGATGCAAGAATGTTTGAGATAAAGATGAAAATGAATTTAAGTAATATACCTCTTATTTAGTTTATGAATCTACAAAGCTTGTTTTCTAGTACTTAAAATGAAATGTGCTTAAGTTTAAGTATGGGGGTAAAAAATCTGAAAATTAAACCAAGGTGGTGGCAAGAGGTGAGTAATAATTTGAAATGCTAGGCTCTTGTATGACTTAGTGATCACAAGGACTGCATTAAGGGATGAAGAAAAATGATTCTCCCATTTAAAAAAAAGGAATTTCAAAAAAGAAAAGAGTGAAATCAATATATAAAGGGATGATGAAAAATATCTCTCCCAAGCTAAGCAAGTGAACATTTATGATGAAGAAAAATATCTCTCCTAACATGTTAAAATGTTCTTGTGATACATAAGAAGGAGTACACATAGCACAACACTCAAAAAACTCACTAATTGCATCATTAAGGTTATGAATTTTAGGATCACCTCCTCATATTTAAGCATTAAGCATGACATTTTGAATTGAAACCAATGGAAGTGTAGACACATTAACTCGATTAGAGGGGTAGTAGAACTTAGAGACATGAAGTAATTTGGACTAGAGTATGCTTGACATCTAAACTCATGATACATGAGTGTAACGCATTGAATCCTTAGACAATGATAAATTCATAATTTCATATTTATTGAGGTTACTTGAGGACGAGCAAAAATTTAAGTGTGGGGATTTGATGTAGTCAGAATTTGTAGCAAAAATCTAGTGTTTAAACAGTCATATCACTATATATTTCTCTATACTTTGAGTAAAAATTAATGTCTTTTCAAGAAAATGAAGAAAACAAATTGCAAAAGTTGATTAACCAAATTCTATACAAAAATTGTCGCAGCACGCCATGGCGTCCCCTTAAAATTGCCTGACCTAGAAGTACAACTGCAGACCTGGAGCTGCAGCGCGCCATGGCTCGCCATTGCGCGCCACAGCATCATATTGATAAGGGTAAATCAAAACCTTATAAACGAGTAATTGAATAGTAAAAAATACAAGTTGCACGCCGCAGTGCGCCACGGCCCGTCGCAACGTGCCACGGCCCGTCGCAATGCGCTCTAGCGTCATTTCTCGTTAATTATTGAAACCTTATAAACAAGTAATTGAATAGTGAAATTGCAAGTTGCACGCCATAGTGCGCCACGGCTTGCCTCAGCGCGTTACAGCGTCATTTCTCGATGATTATTTGAACTTTATAAACAAGTAATTGAACAACGATCCTGCAAGTCAACCGCTGTAGTGCACTGTCGTGGGTAAATTTTTATTTTATAAACTATAGTTAAACTAATTGAATAGTGAAAATCGCAAGTCATCCATTATAGCATGCCGCAGCGCGCCTCAGCGTGCGCTGCATGGACCGAACGAAAAAGATACTAACTTATATGCAGGAAGAGCATTTGGAGCAATGCCGCCACTGTGCGCCGCAGCGGAACAGTGATTGAAACATCGTTGCCATAGCGCGCTGTAGTGGAATAGTAAATGAAATGTCGTTGACACGGCACGCCACAGCGGACGGCCTAGAATTTTCCAAAAAATAGCAATTAAGAGGCATGGGGAAGGCCAACAAAATGTGACCTTTGGCCTCCCTCAGCCTCTTGAAAACTGATATATTAAATCTCTGCTGAATCCCAACAATTAAACAGATAAAAAGATTATAAGGGATTGGAATTAAATGAAAGAAGATGAAAGGTCACACACTAAAAACTTTAAGGCTGAGTACATCCCTATTTAAGGGTCAATCTCAAACCTTGAAAGGGTTCCAACCTTGGATACTTAAAAGATCTAAAAGAAAAGCTACAAGAAGAGAAAGAATGAGAACTCTCCAAGGGGAAGAGAGGACCAAGAACATGAAGGAAGAAAAGACAACAAAAAATGAAGGGTGGAGCTTCAAGAGGACAACGCAGGAAAAGTAAAGAGAACCCCTAAATTTCTCCGGGTGATTCATTGTATTTCTCTTAAACTCCCTTGATTAATTTCTTATCATGAACTGATGACAACATTCACTTTTCTTTGCATGTATGATCTTTCTTGCTTAGTAATGGTAGGCTAAAAACCTCTTTGAGTGAGTTGAGATGTAATTGTAGAATTATGTGGCGCCCCACCCCTTAATCCACAAGAATTAAGTTAAGGGGTGGTGTATCACTCTAGCTAACCCTTCACTTATAATTGGATTAGGATGAAATCCATAATCTACCTAATAAGGGAAGGAGTGAGCATAGAATCAAACATTCAGTCACTATCTAAGTAAACATACAGAGTGCGGAAGCAATTTTCAATGTAAAACATCCAAGCATCACAACATAAGTATAAAGAAATGCATCTCAGAATATAAGCATAGAATCTAAATATGTAGTCAAAAGTACCTGTATTATTATATCAAATTTAAGTTTCAAATAATGATAATAAAAGTGCACTCATCCTCACTTATAATGGAAGGTCTAAATAGCTCGTTCTTCCACAGGCTCCTCCTCCAGATATGGCTCCACACCAAGATCCTAATCGTCCAACTGAAGAGGATCTACCATTATCAGTTTCACAATGTAGGGCCCCAGCCAAAAAAGAAAAATCTAGTTAAACAATTGTCTAAGTACATTTTAAGCTGATAAGTTTATATGTGTTATGCAATATCACCTTTCTATAACTTCTAAGCAGTAATATATAAGGGAGCAACAAGCAATATAAAAAGGAAAAGTTATAAGCCATCATTTATTACTTAAGTAAAAAAGAGAGGCTAAGACATGCCTCAAGTGCAAGCTAAACAAGGTAAGACATACATGTAGCTAATCAAATAAGCACTGTAAGAGGAATACTACATCCTAAACATGCTAGTGATCAAAAGAAACATGCCAATTAAGATAAAATAACTCAGCAGTGGTACATATAAATAGCAGCAAGATTCTAACATCCTAAAATACATAAGCAATACAAAGAAATAGCTGACTGAATAAAAATGCTGAAAAGTAAATAAAACATCATAACTGCATATATATATAAATATCTGTGCATCAACTGCCATACAGAAGAGAGCTAATCTAGCCCACCAGATATCAAAGGATCTTAGCACCAGTACGGCTAAGGCACCAACGGTGTACCCCTAGTGTCAACAAGAAGACTAGGCAATCAGCACACAACGAAATATCAGAAGATGAGGTCTTCCCCTAGTGTCAACAAGGAGACTAGGCAATCAGAAGATAATATTGAGAGGCAGCTCAAACACATTCAATTATTATCTTCAGTTAATTACTTTAATATTTTCATAAGGAATCTAAGGAGTCTTCATATTTTCTTAACATTTTATTTATGCATCAAGAATCTTATATGACATGCTCAAGAAAATATGGCACAAGAATCAAGGAATACATAGCAACAAAAAATCAATAGAAGCAAGGGACTCTACTAAACATGGTGATATCATTTGTTTTCTAATTTATCCATTCTAACTATTCCAAATTACACAAGTTCAGGATCACCATTTTCCTACTATCGAGTGTAACTTAGAAATTCATCCTTATAAGTTAAAAAGGATTAGAACTGATCAGGTTCTAATCTAGTTCAATCAGATAGATGATTATGAGTTAAATCAATAAATCATACGTCCTAATTTTGTGAATTTAGACGTTCTATCTAAGATCTGATCAAGATCTTCTAAACTTATAGACTATGGATCAAACACTACGAGATTTAGGTTTAATCTCATAATCCAAAAAGGATAAGACCTAAGTTCTAGGTTTTATTTTATAAGTGATCTATTAGTTAAGGTTAATCCTATTAAGTAATCAAACTTAATAGGATGAATCTCCTATCCTAAATCTAAGGTTTAAAGGCAAAATAATTAGAACAAGTTGTAAAATAAAAGAAAAGTCTAGAAACTAATAAAACTAAGGTTTCACCCATTGAGTAACCCGTTTACCTAATGAATGAACTCTAACTTATGATCTAGTCCTAGTCTCAGGAAAGGTCCTTAAGGTGTAGTGTTAAAGACTTAGCAAATTCCTGGAATCTAACCTTATAGTTGATTTCACTCATTTAAATGTCACTAAGATCTTTATAACATTGTTTTACCAGTTTTGAAATGCTAAATAGAGGTTAAGAGTACTTCGTCCAATCTTCGGGCAAAATGATTATTTTACCCCTACTTTATGGGTTAAAAAGTCAACTTTATCTTATGGGTCAGAATTAAATTTTCTTAGTTCCAACTGATTTTTTACTGTCTAACTTGAAGATAGACAGTAAGTACGCCTAAATTGGACGAGAAACGGTCAAGTTATGACCAAAAGTAAGGCCAAGGGTATTTTGGTCATTTTCCAAATTTCTAGGGTTCAGATCCTAAATATTATTTTAGTTTATTGATGATATTGAAATTTTAAACTAGTTAGCATCTTGAATTTTTAAATCTGGAGTTGATTTGACTAAGTTATGGCTGTTTTAAGTTAGGGGCATTTTGGTCATTTTTCACTAAGAGTTCTAGGGTTAACTTTTTGTCCTGATGTCCAGATGAGAACACTAATACTACTACAATGATGGGGCTGCTCTCTTGAGCATTTTAAGACCCATATTGACTATGTTCTGATAACTGAGTAAAAAGTTATGAGGTTCTAAAGAGGTCCTAAAATATTACTCGTTATACGTACCCCGAAATTAATTTTTGACTTACGTCATTTGATTCCTTACATTTTTTTGATCAAAATGAGACCTATATTGGCTATGTTTGGATCATCCTACAAAAAGTTATTAAACTTTTAGGTTTTACTATTCAAAAATACAATTTGAATTATTTTACTGTTCATTTATTCAAATTGAATGATTTTACTGTTCATTCCTAAAGTTATTTATATATTTTTTGAATTTATTAACTTTTCATTAATCTGTGATTAATTAGGCTTAATTATTAATTAACAATAATTAATCTATTAATTAATTATTTAAATTATATAATATTAGTATTTTACTATTAAAAAGTCATTAGTACTAATTACTATTTAATTAACCTTAATCACTTGTTAATATCTAATTAAGAATAATTAATTATAGTTTACTAATTAATAATCATTAATTATTCTAATTATTGTTAAGGTTTAATTAATATTAAAATAATCCTAATTAATCTATTAATTATTAATTAACTACAGGATTATTGTTGAAACATTATTAACACTAATTATAGTTAATTAACTACTAACAGTAATTAATTAATCACTAATAGTAATTAATTAATTTAATTAATCGGCTGAGATGGCAATGGGCTCCACCTATGACACGTGGCAGCACCTGATTGGTGCTGCTCTGCGTGTGGACCCCCACTATACACGTGGCGTGCCCAGAGGCTGCCACGTGGCGCTGTGGGTCCCACAGGGAAGCCGAAAGGTCTCGGGTAACCGGGCCAGTGGGTCCCACTTGACACGTTGCGTGCCCAGAGGCTGCCACGTGGCACTGTGGGCCCCACAGGGGAGCCGAAAGGCCACGCGGGCTTGGGCTGTGGGCCCCCCACGGGACACGTGGCGCGCCGGATGGCTGCCACGTGGCGCAGTGGGCCCCACGGCCGAAGCCGAAGCGTCGCAGGGCTCGGGCTGTGGGCCCACGTGACACGTGGCACGCCTGATGGCTGACACATGGTGCAGTGGGCCCCACGGCCGAAGCCAAAGAGGAGCGGGCACGGTCGGTGGGTCCCACCTGACACGTGGCAGGCCATAATGGTGCCACGTGGCTCTGTGGGCCTCACCTGGCTGACGCGGACCCAGCCGAAGGCAAGTCAGGCTCGGGTCGACCCGACCTGGCCCGGACTTCATCTTCTCCGCGGAGGGGTCCCGAGGGCACCGGGCTAGGGCACGGCTTTTGCCGGCCTTCCCGGTGCCGGACCACCTCGGCCCGCACGGCCGGCAATAGCCCTCATCAGGGGCTACACGTCGGTGGGCGGACCATCACCGGAGGAGTCCGGGTTCGCCGGAAAAAGCGAACCCTAGATCTAGGGTTACGGGGATTTTGGGTTTAACGGAAACGACTGTATCTCAAACCTAAAATCCGATCGATCGATCTGATCCGGCCCTATCCTAATCTAGCTTGCGGAATAGGGTTAAGAACGACAATCATCTGAAATGGAGGCGAATCGAAGGAGTTAGGAAGGTACCTGATTTTGACTGTGGATGGGGGCTCGGCTCGAGTTCGCTCGATCTGGGTTCGGGGATGCGTAACCGGGGGTCGGGGTGCGAGAGAGGTCCTTATGGACCCTCGAACGGACCGGCCGAGGCGGGGGAGGCCGCCAGTTGGCCAGGCGAGCGGCGGGGTGCCGCGTGGCTCACTGGCAACGGGGCCGAGGATGAAGGCCCATGGCCGTCCGATCTCGCGACACGCGGACGGCCTGGATCCGCCCGAACCGCGCATCGCGGATCGCAGCTGTGAGCCACTGGATCTGCGCGGATCGGACGGTCCGGATGGAACCGTCCGATCGGACGGTGCCGTTAGCGCCGTCCACTTAAGTTGACGGCACCGTCAACTAAATAATTAAATATTATTATTATTATTATTTTGTTCTTTTTTATTTCAAACATGTTTTTCCGAGCTATTTCAGAGGTGAGGAACGCAATGGCAAGGTCGGATTTTCGATCCGACGAGTATTTTAATTCTTCAATTTCCGGGGCATTTTTATTATTAAAATATTCGTCAAAATTTTGATTACTTCCGACTGACACGAAAATTTCACCCCAAGCTAATTTGGGGTCAATTAACGCAATGGCGGTGTCCATTTTTCGATCGGAGGTTAATTTAAATAGGTCAAATTTTAGGATTTCTGGATTTTCCAGAAATCAAGATTCGATCCATTTGATCTCTGATTTTGGGGGTAAGCCCTAGAGGTTGACTCCAATTGACCTAAATAGCACTTATAGTTATATTTAAGACTAAGATTAGTCCTAATTAACTAAGGTAATAACTTAGGTTGTTACAAATTATGTAAGGGAAATATTAGTTGTATGATGATATTATTTAAATGTAATAAAAAATTATTTGTGCTATTTAATTTCCATATTGAATGAATGCTTGGATGAACTGAACTCTTATTTATTTTAATTAAAGGAGCTTATGTTCCAATGCTCATCAATTGGGTAAGAGCAAGGAAGGTGGTGCGAGTCGAGCTGAGAATTACGTGACAGAATTCTCAAGGCTCACTTGCACCCTCCCTTAATAGCTCTCCAAAAGATTGAAGCTTGAGAACCAAGCTCTCCATTACTTTGCTCTACTGCTCAGCAAAGTAGAAGATGAGAGGGCATTGGGAATTTCGTGGATTATGTGACAAAATTCATTGACCCAATTCATCCTCCCATTTAGCTAAATTATGTGTGAAGCGCATAACACATGGTAATGGAATCTTACTTTTGAGATCATTATAATTAAAAGATATTTTTGACAAACTAGACGTAGGGAATCAAAATCTAACTAATCGAATCATGTCTCATAAGAGTTTATGTGCAAAGGAGGAACCCAAAAGGAGTTCTCTTGTGCACTAAACTTGAACCCAATGTAATTGAAGGATACTTCAATTCCAATGGTGTTTACTGGGTGTAATAAAGCAATTAAATTGAACATCTACATTCAAATAATGAAATTATATAACCAACCCTTGCATATGTTATAACAAAATCTCAACTCTCTCATTTTTAATCAAATCATATCTTTACTCAAGTCTTGTGTATTACTAATTAGGAACCCAAAAAAAATTAACCAAATTTGTCATCCTAACATTAATGAAAGAAAATACAACTCTGTATCAAAACAATCGTTCCCTGAGGTTCGTTAAATCCCAGAAACTAAAGTTTCCATTTATTATTTTAGACCACGTACACTTGCGTGCAAACGCAGATGCGTATTTCTATCTATCAATGATACATGTAGAATTTTCTATTTAGTAGCTATGTTTAGCCAGTTACTGTTATTGAAGGACTAGTTTAGGCACACATTCAATTAAAAATAAATAATTTTTAGTTTAGTTATTTATAGTTTAGTTCAGTCCAACTTTCAGTTACTTTTAGTACTTTCTGTATTTTATATATTTCCCAATAGATTTTTGTTTTTATACATAATTTTCAATAGAAGTATGTTATGATGCTAGTTTCAGTACAATATTACATATTTTGTGTTTTATCAGTAAAATCATTATGTGCAATTGATCATATTTGCTTAGAAATTTCTTTGTGATGTAAGAGATTCATATATATATATATATATATATATACTTAACCTGCCATTATTTAGTTTGAGGTATGTTTAATGACCTAAGTTATAAATGTATTTCTTATAGATTTTAGCATTTCAATTATTTTGTAGTAGCACCTTACTACTTTGGATGATTTGTGATTTCCTAAAATTTAATTATAATTTATCAACCTAAAATGTACTTAGACATTTATCTAATATAAGAATTGTTTTTCTTAATTAGGGTTCTGACATGTAAAAACTAACATATCAGATTTAGAGCATTTCCAAGATCTTGGCTGTTAATTAAAATTTAAAAGGGTCCTCCTTTATGAGGAGTAGGAGTAAAAGGAGGACCCTTCTGTGGATTCTTAGCTGTCAATTAATATTTTATTTTGGGAGAGAGTGATTTAATTTTAGCCTTTTATTATCTTAAATTTTATTAAATTATGGTATGTAATAATTTAATTTTGCATTTTATGGTTTTATTTTAGTACTGTATTTTCTGGGATATATTATTTATATTGTTTAATATTTTATTTTCTTGAATGTGATGAATGGAAGTATTTCATTTCTATCAACTTCTGCACTCTATTTATCCATTGCACCTATTCATTTGTCCTCCGAATTATGATTAACATTATATGATAATTTGTGGCACATTTGTATATCTAAGTAGTTATTACCTAGACATCTTAGCAAGACTAGTGTTAGCAAAGCGAGTGGTCTCTCAGTAGGCACTTACTTTGTTACACCAATACAGGATAATCATATGTGATGACCCACCCCATCGTTAATGAGGTAACACACTTCATTATAGTGGATCCCTTCCTTTTGAGCAAAGCCTTTGGCCACTAGTCTAGCTTTGTTGCGCATATCGACTTTTGAATATCCCTCTTTCTTTGCATATGTGATATAGTTTCTTAGCCAGACTGGTTGTTGTGTTGCATTCCTATTGAGTCTGTCTGTGATGACCCATGCTAGGTTGGTAAGAACCAAACTAACATCGGATGCAGCTTTTTGCAGGATCATATTGGCAGTTAGATAAATTAGTAGTTAACAAACATTCAAGCCATTCACATAAAAGAAACGACATTCATTCAATTTAAAATAAAAATAACATCCATAAATTATTACATAAAATTCCATGTTCATCAAACTATTAATCCTGGAAGGGGCAGTTATTTTCCCACGCTACACCTCTAGGCTATATCAACCGCCTCCAACTGTATCTAATCTGGCATTATAAAAATAATGTCTTAGTGCACATTCTAAATACAATAGATATTAAAAATATACTTAAAGCATAGCGGGAAGCAAAATGATAATAACTGCAGAAAATAGTGTGTTTCAAAAATAAGAAGATAAATATGTCTCCTGCAAAATAACTGTTCTTGCACATGCCAAGATTTCAAACAGAAAGCAATAATCGCATAAAAAATTTATGTTTATGTTTATGTTTATGATATCATGAAGTAATAATAGCGGTTATGTTGGGCAAAGCCAGAACCATGATGCTGGGTTCATATGCATTTAAGCATAAACCTTCACCTGGACCCACTTAAGGATCTCAGATGGCAACGTGCATTTAAGCAACTTTCACATGTGCCTCCCTCAAAGGCTCCAGATGGCACCCTTATAGCTCCTGAGGACTAGCCCCGTCCCTAACCTAATCATGCTCCGTTTCGGAACCCTTCTTGCAACATTCACAAGACACATAAACATCATTCAATTTCTCTTGCATCATTAGCAGTAAGAATATCATATCAAGTAGTAATAAGCTCAAAGCGATGCATAAGCAGTAATTGAAAGTAAAAGCATATAAAGTAATATCTAGTGTACCTTTATGTTTTGAATTAACTAGATGAATCACTCACAACGTGTTGTGTCTGCAAAAATTATAATTGAGGTCCTATTAAACTTTGAAAGTAAAGTTTGTATTTCAACGAATCTTACTTATAAGATTTAAGACCTGTATTCATGTTTCTAAGCTTGACTTTAATTTATATATTTAGAATCTCAAAGTCAATGAATAATTTTAAGTTAAACAACGTTTTCTTAAAAACTCCAAATTTTATTCCAATTTCATGCGTAATATGAATGCAAGTATCTATAGGTTGGATAATGTATCAATTTCTATTAAATAGAAGTTAGTATATTGCATAAATTTTCCAAGTCTAAAACATTTTCATAAGTGATATCTAAAATGGCTAAGTATTCACTTAGTTTATACTCTCAATTTAAGCATATACGAGTTTAACCCTATCAAATTCTATCTCTTTAATCTTCTAATAGCATGATTTGAAATTTAAACTAAAGCTGGGATTTCACATTTAGGGTTTGCTTACTAATGTACCGAAATAATATTTTGCTTTTGATACAATAATTTAACTGAAATATACTACTCATAAAATTATAATATAGAATTTGAAATCAAATTAATTTATTTTATTCTACTTTTATTATTATTATTATTATTATTATTTGTTTATTATATATATACATATACCAATATATATATATATATATATATATATATATATATATATATATATATATATATATATATAAACCTATTTACGTTTTAAGAAGATCGGCAGAGGTCGGGCGAGCAGGATCCTTACCTTAGCCAAATGCGGAGAACCCGACGCAAGGAAGCCGACTCAGAGAAGGATCGCAGTAGGAACCCGTCGGCTGCAGAGATCGAGCCGACGCAAGGGATCGTCGGACGCAAGGGAGAGATCGGCGCAGAGAAGGAAGTAGCTCGGAAGAAAGAAGATCAAGCGGAGAAGAAATGAGTCACGTCGCCTGGGACTGTGCGCACTGGGACGTCCGTCGGGCGCAAGGAGTCGAGTCGCATCGCCTGTTGTGCGCTCCCGCCTGCTCAGGTATGTCTCTTCCTGTCAAGCGGAAGGAGAGGGAGATGCGAGCGTGGTGATGGTTGAGTGCCTTACGTTTGATTTTTATAGGGTGTGCATGCGTAACGCACACCCGTTTGGACTTGGACAGTCATTAAGCCCTACGCTCGGCTTTTCCTTAAACGCCCGTAGATTACGGAAAATTGCTTAACAGTCAAAATTTATTTTTAATGGAGTGATTTTATTTAATTTTTGTAACTGCCAGTTTTGAAAACTTTCTAATTTAGGTATTAAAACTGAAAAGTCAAAATTTCAGCGGGAGTTTTAACGGGAAACAGATAATTGCGGGATATTTAACGAATCGGGATTATAATGTCTTGCCTTATTAATGACCTAAGGTCATTACAAACTCCCCAACTTAAAAATAATATCGTCTTCGACATTTCATTGTAATAGAAAATAATTTAGTTGAATGCAAAAGGATTTAATTAAGATTACCTGAGTTCTGAAAGAGTCTGGGATATTCTTTTCTTATATCCTCTTCTCTTTCCAACGTTGCTTCCTTGGCACTATGATTTTTCCATTGTACTTTGATCATAGGGATTGTTCTTTTCCTTAATCGATGATTGTCTCGCTCTATGATTTTATCAGGCAATTCAACATATGTCAAATCTGGTTGGATAACAATATCGGGTGCTATTATTTGTTGAGACGATTTTTGTAGGCATCTGCGAAGAGTCGAAATATGAAATACATTGTGAACTGCTGAAAGATTTTCAGGTAGTTTGACTTTTTAAGCAGCGGCTCCAATTTTGGCTATCACCTCGAAAGGTCCAATATACCGAGGACTTAATTTACCGGTCACCCCAAATCTAAATACTCCTTTCATAGGACTTACTTTCAGGTATACAAAGTCCCCGACTTGAAACTCTAACATTCGGTGCCTGGAATCATGGTATTTCTTTTGGCGATCCTGAGCCACCAGTATCCTGCTCTTTATTAGTTGGATATTTTTATTAGTTTCTTTCACCAATTCAGATCCATAAATTTGAACATCTCCGACTTCTGCCCATGATAGGGGCGTAAGATATCTTCTTCCGTATAAAATTTCATAGGGAGCCATTGCCAATACTGACCTGATGGCTATTGTTGTAAGCAAATTCAACCAATGGTAAATATTTTTCCCAGCTCCCACTGAAGTCAAGTATGCATAACCTTAGAAGATCTTCTAAAACCTGATTTACCCTTTCTATTTGTCTATCTGTTTGAGGGTGAAATGCAGTGCTCATTGCAAGAGTAGTACCTAGATTATCGTGCACTGCTTTCCAAAATCAAGAAGTGAATCTGCTATCTCTGTCTGACGTAATCGTCTTTGGAATCCCGTGCAAACGAATAATTTCCTTAATATATATCCTGGCAAGTTTCTCCACTGGATCAGTTTGTTTTATTGGGAGAAAGTGCGCAGATTTTGTAAGCCTGTCAATGATCACCCATATGGTATCTTCCCCTGATTAGCTTCGGGGTAGACTTACTATAAAGTCCATGGCAATATCAACACATTTCCATTCCGGGATTGGTAGAGGTTGCAAGAGTCCTCCGGGCCTCTGATGTTCTGCTTTTACCAAATTGCAAGAGTTGCAATGTGCCACGAATTCTCCTATATCTTTCTTTAGTCCTGACCACCAGTACATTTTCTTTAAATCATGATACATTTTGGAACTTCCCGGATGAATAGTGTAACCAGAACAATGCGCTTCTTGCAATATTGCCATTTTTAACTCCTTATCCTCTGGTACCCATAATCGAGTTCCGTGATAAATGTAGCCATCCTTTTCCTGAAGATCCTTACTTTTCCCTTTCAAAATAATTTTCTTCATCTCTAGATACTCTGTGTCTTTTTCTTGAGAAAATTTTATGCGCTGTTCCAGCGTTGACTCTGTAGCTTCTGAAACTCCAGCATCCAGAAGGGAATTCAATTGGCTCGTAGATGCCCATTCTATTTCTAATTTATTTAGCTCATTAACCAGGTACTTGTTGAAAGTGATTGAGCTGAGGTTTCCGTGTGTACTGATTGATTTTCTGCTCAGTGCGTCAGCTACGACATTTGCTTTGCCGGGGTGATATTGAATATCCAAGTCGTAATCACTAATAAATTATAGCCATCGCCTCTGCCAACAGTTTAATTCTCTCTGAGTGAAGATATATTTGAGGCTTTGGTGATCTGTAAAAATTTTGCATTTTATTCCATACAGGTAATGCCTCCATATCTTGAGAGCGAAGACTACTACTGCCAGTTCCAAGTCGTGCATCGGATAGTTCTTTTCGTGCACCTTTAGCTGATGTGAGGCATAAGCAATTACTCTCCCGTTTTGCATTAAGACACACCCAAGTCCTACCTTAGACGCGTCGGTGAAAACTTGGTAGTCCATCCCTTCTTGAGGTAATGTAAGAACAGGAGCGGTTGTGAGAGCATGCTTTAATTTCTGGAAGGATTCTTCGCATTCTGAGCTCCAAACAAAGGGCACCAGTTTTTGTGTTAATTTGGTAAGTGGAGCTGAAATTTGAGAAAATCCTTGCACAAATTTTCGATAATAGCCAGCGAGACTTAGAAAGCTTCTGATTTCTGTCACAGATATAGGTTGCGCCCATTCTTGAATGGCAAGGATTTTTGTTTGATCCACCTGAATTCCTTTGGCACTTACCACGTGTCCCAGAAAAGTTACATAATTTAACCAGAACTCACATTTGGAGAATTTTGCATATAGTGCATTAGATCTCAGGGTCTCAAGGACTGCTCGCAAATGCACTTCGTGATCATCTTTACTCTTAGAGTATATTAAGATGTCGTCGATGAAGATGATCACAAATTTATCCAGGTGAGGCTTTAGGACCCTTTGCATCAAATCCATGAATAAAGATGGGGCGTTTGTCAGCCCAAATGACACTACTAAAAATTCATAATGTCCATATCTTGTTCGGAACGCTGTTTTTGGAATGTCCTCGTCCTTTATTCTCACCTGGTGGTATCCGGATCGAAGGTCAATTTTAGAAAATACCACCGCTCCAGCGAGTTGATCGAATAAGTCATCAATGCAAGGAAGAGGATATCGATTCTTGATTGTGACTTTGTTCAACTCTCGATAATCAATACACATCCTCATGGTACCGTCTTTCTTCTTGACAAACAACACAGGAGCTCCCCATGGTGACATACTAGGGCGAATGAGGCCTTTATCTAACAATTCCTTTAATTGCTCATTTAATTCCTATAGCTCTTTTGGCGCCATTCTATAAGGTGCCTTTGATAACGGTTGCGTACCGGGAATTAAATCAATAGTAAAATCTATTTCTCATACCAGAGGTAATCCTGGCAACTCATTAAGAAATACATCCGGGAATTCACTGGCGACCCTTGTATCATCTAGGGAAGTTACCTCTTCTTTATTTCCCATCATTATTACTAAGTAGGTCTCGCATCCTTTTTGAATTAATTTAGCTGCTTGAATGACATTGATGAGAGATGCTGCGGTGCCTAGTCTTCCCATAAATGTCACTGGTCTTCCTGCACTTCTGAGGGTAACCTTTTTGCGCTGGCAATCGATGACTGCTTGATGATAAGATAGCCAGTCCATACCCAAAATAATATCAAAATTTACAATTGGGAGGACTATCAAGCTAGCTTTAAATGTCCCACCATTAATTGGGATTTCACATTCACAATATTCTCTAGCGCTCATGAGGGCGCCAAATGGTAACCCCACGTTTAATCTTTCTGCTAGTTCTTTAAATGGCAGTTGTAGTTTCTTTATGAAGATTTCAGATATAAAGGAGTGACTTGCACCCGTGTCGAATAAAGTTATACATGCGTACTCAGAAAAATACAAGGTACTTAATATTAAATGCATGCTAAAGATTTATTTCTTAAAATAATTAAGAAGTGCCGGTCAAAATAATTAAAAAGTACCTGTCACTACGTCATGATCCTCGGGGGCCATGACTGGAGTAAGCGTGTAAACTCTAGCAGTAGTTGGTCGTCCCAGGGTATGATTTCTCTTTTGAGTTGGCGTGGTTGCAGGAGATGATGTCGAGGTTGGGGGTACTTGCTGGAGCCGGGGTACGAGGAGGGGTAGATACTGGGTTCATTCTAGGCCTCTGAATAATATCCCCACCTATAGTTTTGAAGGATCTACAATGTCGATAACTATGCCCCTTCCTGCCGCAATGATAACATTTGTTGCCCGTGTGATAGCACCTGCCCGTTGGGTGAGGTCGGCTACATTCAGAATTTTCCCTTTCCCTAGCAGGCCCTGCGGTGATCTGATACACATTTGTCTGTCGACTAGGTCGAGACCTTTTAAAGGTTTCACGATTGTCCTGGGATTGGGAGGGACATTTCTCCTGGCGTTCAGCAATTATCTGCTCATTATGCCCCATTATGGTTGCACAGTCCAGTATCTCAGCGAATTTGGTGTGCTTGAGCGGGAGCAAGCTGGTCCGGATGTAGTCCTTCAAGCCATCCAAGAACCTACTACATCTAGCAGTCTCTGTATCCACCAGCTTAGGTGCATATCTGGAGAGTCTTGTAAACTCAGACTCATAAGCTGCGATGGACTTATTTCCTTGGGTCAGCTTAATGAACTGATTCTCCAATATCTTTTGGGTAGACAGAGGGATGTAACAACCTCGGAATGCCTCTGCAAATTCTTCCCATGAAATATCTTCTAGTTCCAAGCCCATAAACTGAGTTTTGTGGGTGACTCCCCACCATCGCTCAGCTTCGGCCTTGAATAGGCTTTTAGCCAACCGCACCGCATCTCTGGCCGGACATCTTATGTCCTCCAGTTTGTTTTCTATTTCTTAGATTCAATCTTCAGCCTCCATCGGCCGAGCTGATCCGTCGAAGAGTGGGGGATTTAGCTTCAATAATGCTTGCAAAGCTCCACCAATTTGGTGCCCTTGGCTAGGAGGAGATTCCTAAGTCTTGTGTTGATTGGCCAATATCTGAGCCATAAACTCCAGGATTCTGTCAGTCTTACTCTCTGATGGACCTGAAGGCAAAGGGGCCTTCACCGGAGTCTCCATTGGCAACTCAGGAGAGTACTCTTCCGGATTCATCTATAAGGATGGTGATTGCGATTAAAAGAAATAAAGAAATTGAATGCTTGATTTAGAAAGAATTAATATTTCATGCCAAAGAAAATTAACAGAAATAAAGATACAATCGATTTCTTCATGATACACAAAATTTCGCTCTTAAGATAATATTCTAAATGAGTTGCTTAAGGCTCTTAGCCCAAAGCTTCCTATATTTACTGGTTGCTTTCTTCCTCCTAGAAGTTGAGGCTGCATTCGTTGTTTGATGCACTTTCCTTTCAACCTTTGAAAGGCGTTCTTCATGCTCATCTTCTTTTTCCAACGTGAATTCGGCCAATTTAGGGAGCACCCACCTTAGTGTCTCCTTAAATTCTTGTACCTCATTTTGGAGGTTGGTGATCTTCTCGAAAGAGACACACATGAACCTTGTCAGGCTTTCACCACGTGCCTCTTCCTTATCCTCCAACTCTCGAATCTGATCTTTAAGAGTAGGGGGACCGTAATTAGGTCTGTTGAAATCCATTTACCAAGGTCCTTCTTGGCTTAAGTCGATTTCCGAGTGTTCCTCCGAATGATTAGGAGAATTCATCAGTTTAAAGACACAAACTTATAATTTGTTTGAATAATGACCTTAACTAGTTTTCTTACTAGATGTTTCCCTAATCATGTCACTAGTTTTCTATATGATGTTTTGTTTCTACCACAATCTTACTGTGTCACTAGTTTTCTATCTAGTATTCATTCTAGTGTATCCATACTTTAAATTGAATGATTTCTGATTATGGCTTCTATGTTAAATACTAGTTTATTCTAACACTTTCAATACTGCTCTGATACCAATTGTGATGACCCATGTTAGGTTGGTAAGAACCAAACTAACATCGGATGCATCTTTCTGCAGGATCATATTGGCAGTTAGATAAAATAGTAGTTAACGAACATTCAAGCCATTCACATAAAAGAAATGACATTCATTCAATTTAAAATAAAAATAACATCCATAAATTATTACATAAAATTCCATGTTCATCAAACTATTAATCCTGGAAGGGGCAGTTATTTTCCCGCGCTACGCCTCTAGGCTATATCAACCGCCTCCAACTGTATCTAATCTGGCATTATAAAAATAATTCCTTAGTGCACATTCTAAATATAATGGATATTAAAAATATACTTAAAGCATAGCGGGAAGCAAAATGATAATAACTGCAGGAAATAGTGTGTTTCAAAAACAAGAAGATAAATATGTCTCCTGCAAAACAACTATTCTTGCACATGCCAAGATTTCAAACAGAAAGCAATAATCGCATAAAAAATCTATGTTTATGTTTATGTCTATGATATCATGAAGCAATAATAGCGGTTCTGTTGGGCAAAGGCAGAACCATGAAGCTGGGTTCATATGCATTTAAGCATAAACCTTCACCTAGACCCACTTAAGGATCTCAGATGGCAATGTGCATTTAAGCAACCTTCACCTGTGCCTCCCTCAAAGGCTCAAGATGGCACCCTTATAGCTCCCGAGGACTAGCCCCGTCCCTAACCTAATCATGCTCCATTTCGGAACCCTTCTTGTAATATTCACAAGACACATAAATATCATTCAATTTCTCTTACATCATTAGCAGTAAGAATATCATATCAAGTAGTAATAAGCTCAAAGCGATGCATAAGCAGCAATTGAAAGTAAAAGCATATAAAGTAATATCCAGTGTACCTTTATATTTTGAATTAACTAGATGAATCACTCACAACATGTTGTGTCTGCAAAAATTGTAATTGAGATCCTATTAAACTTTGAAAGTAAAGTTTGTATTTCAACGAATCTTACTTATAAGATTTAAGACCTGTATTCATGTTTCCAAGCTTGACTTTAATTTACATATTTAGAATCTCAAAGTCAATGAATAATTTTAAGTTAAACAATGTTTTCTTAAAAACTCTTAATTTTATTCCAATTTCATGCGTAATCTGAATGCAAGTATCTATAGGTTGGATAATGTATTAATTTTTATTAAATAGAAGTTAGTATATTGCATAGATTTTCCTAATCTAAAACATTTTCATAAGTGATATCTAAAATGGCTAAGTATTCACTTAGTTTATACTCTCAATTTAAGCATATACGAGTTTAACCCTGTCAAATTCTATCTCTTTAATCTTCTAATAGCATGATTTGAAATTTAAACTAAAGCTGAGATTTCACATTTAGGGTTTGCTTACTAATGTACCGAAATAATATTTTGCTTTTGATACAATAATTTAACTGAAATATACTACTCATAAAATTATAACACAGAATTTGAAATCAAATCGGCAGAGGTCGGGCGAGCAGGATCCTTACTTTAGCCGAATGCGGAGAACCCGACGCAAGGAAGTCGACGCAGAGAAGGATCGCAGTAGGAACCCGTCGGCTGCAGAGATCGAGCCGACGCAAGGGATCGTCGGACGCAAGGGAGAGATCGGTGCAGAGAAGGAAGTCACTCGAAAGAAAGAAGATCGAGAGGAGAGGAAATGAGTCGCGTAGCCTGGGACCGTGCGCACTGGGACGTTCGTCGGCCGCAAGGAGTCGAGTCGCGTCGCCAGTTGTGCGCTCCCGCCTGCTCAGGTATGTCTCTTCCTGTCGAGCGGAAGGAGAGGGAGATGCGAGCGTGGTGATGGTTAAGTGCCTTACGTTTGATTTTTATAGGGTGTGCATGCGTAACGCACACCCGTTTGGACTTGGACAGTCATTAAGCCCTACGCTCGGCTTTTCCTTAAACGCCCGTAGATTACGGAAAATTGCTTAACAGTCGAAATTTGTTTTTAATGGAGTAATTTTATTTAATTTTTGTAACTGCCAGTTTTGAAAACTTTTTAATTTAGGTATTAAAACTGAAAAGTCAAAATTTCAGCGGGAGTTTTAACGGGAAACAGATAATTGTGGGATATTTAACGAATCGGGATTATAATGTCTTGCCTTATTAATGACTAGGGTCATTACACTGTCTCTCACAATTGAGTCATGAACTGGAGTCTCACAATCGATGTCAATTCATTCTTCCACATCCCTAATGTGATCTTCATATGTAGGAGTACTCTTAATGTGATGTGAAGAATTTTGAGGAACAAAAGGGGTGGCATCAAACCCCACTCTCAGTCTACCTATAAGATTATTAATATTATCCTCCACCTAATGCAAACTCCCTGAATCTCAATAAAAACTCTTCATCAAATGTGACATCTCTTCTCATCATGATTTTTTCTATCAACTGGATCAAAAACCTTGTAGCCCTTCACTCCGCGTCAAAAGCCCAAAATTGCCTTCCTAGCCCATGGTTCAAGTTTACCTTTACTGACATGATAATAATTTGGGCTCCCGAAAACTTTCAGTTGATCATAATCTGTAGCAAGATGTCTATACCACGACTCTATAGGAGTTTTCTTGTTAAATGCTACATATGGCAGATGGTTCACAAAGTAGCATGTATTGTTTATGGCCTCTGCCTAATAGACTCTCTCCAGCCCAGAATTAGACAACATACATTGCACATTTTCCACCAAGGTCAATTTATTCATTTTGCTAGCCCATTCTGTTATGATGTTATTCTCATTGTGAAGTGGTGTTCTATCCTTGATTTATAATATTCCTTTACAAAAGGACCAGAAGTATATTTTCCTTCATTTTCTGATCAGTTCCTCTTGATTCTCTTGTTAATTTGATTTCCCACCAACTTCTTCTAATTTATGAAAACCTCCAGCACATTTGTTTTGTTCTTCATTGTGTACACCCGTACAAATTTGGAGCAATTATTTATAAAAGAATTAAAATATCTATGACCACCAAATGATGTTATTTTTGTTGGTCCCCAAATATCGGGGTGTATTTACTCAACTATATCTTTGGTGTTATGGAGGCCAACACCATAGGTTTTGCGTGTTTTTTTTCCAAATATACAATATATTACAAATTTATAATTTACACGAAGTTGTACTTTTTATGAGTTCGTCTCTCTCCAATTCTCTCAATGAAGGCTCTCCTGCATGTGCCAGCCTCATATGCCATAATTTCATGGCATCATCAAAATCTTCAGCCATAGATACTAAACTTGTCATTGTACTTACCTGAAGATAGTATATGTTATATTGTCTAGCTCCTCTCAAGTAATTCATTGCACCCTTGCTGACCTTCAGGACCACTATCTCAATCACTAACTTAAAGCCCTTGACTTTTAAGGCCCCAATAGATAGAAGATTCTTCTTAATCTCTAATATATGTTTGACTTTTTTTAGTATTTGAATTGTCCCTACATGTGTCCTAATCAAACCACTTCCTACTCCTAAAATATGGCATGTAACATCATTCCACATTCTGACTACACCACTGCCCATTTCTCTATACGAACAAAACCAATTATGTTGGGAACATATGTGATACGTTGCACCCATATCCATAATCTAACAGGAACTGTCAGCTATTAGACCCATAAAAATAGTTACAAGAGATACCTCTGAGTCTGAACCCTCCATCACATTTTGAATCGCATTAGCATTTGCATCGGAATATCCATTTGTTTACTGCCTTTCTTTTAACTTTGGACAATCTTTCGTCAAATATCATGTCTCCAAATAAAACATGCATTGATTGCGCCCAATGCTCCGGCTTCTGGATTTTGCTCTCTTCTAGAAATTAGCACTCTTCTTTAGCCATTTTTTTTCTTTTTTTATCTTCCTCTCTATAGTGTAAGAGCCTCTATCATATATGATTTGTTAGACTCTTTATCTATTCTCATGAACTCGTAGTTCACAAGGTCCATAGTCACCTCTTCATACCTCAAGACATCCTTCCCATAAATCAATGTTATGGTGAAATTCTCAAACTCATCTGGTAATGCTCAACAAAAGCAGAGCATTGACTTCATCCTCCGTAGTCTCATCCAAATTAGAAAATTTGCCTATGAATTCTTGAACTCATTAAAGTACTCATATATGGAAATTTCTCTTATCATCTGAAATAGATAGAGCCGCCTTTTCATGTGAAGTCAGTTCTCTATACTCTTCGTGAGGTACTTGCTCTCTAGAAATTTCTATAGTTTTCATGCCAAAGTTTCCCTCATTACTGCATACTTGATCTCCTGGGTTAAATAGTTTCAAATTAAATCACATGCACTACAATTCATTTTGATCCAATCCATCTCCGAAATTTCTTCTTATTTTTCTTCACGATCAAGAACATTTTTCATTTTTAGTGCATATAGTGCGTCTGTCACATCGCACTACCACATAATAAAGTTGTTCTTTCCATCAAACTTGACACATCAATTTTTGCTAGATATGTCACAACCTGGTGGAGAGATCCCACCGATGATGACGAAGTACCAGCCACTTCTTCTACTCTATCGGGATCTTTAAGGTTCAAATAATGCGAAACAAAGGGTGTATATGTTAGTAAAATCAAAATGAAATAAAGAAAATTCACATGCAAACATAATCACAGCACAAGATAAGAGATTTAATGCTAACACCTACGTCCACGGAGAGGAAACAGAGAATTTACAGAAGAATTGTTTCAGCAACACCAACGGAAACCGTCCGTATCGTTTGCTAACACTTGTATGCTCAAAATCTATTATTATTTTTATATTTGAGGCATTATAGTCTTAAGATAATCACTTAAACATAATGAATAATTTTGAGGAATCTCTCAGGAATCAGATTAGCATCATTGTATAATATGACAAATTTTCTTTGGTGAGCATAATAATTAAAATGCATTATTAAGCACGTTAATGCATTAAGAACTATCCTTTCTCTCTGTTCCCAAAATCCCCATTAAAACTTGGCATAATTCGATCGCCATGCTTTCTTTAATGAAGTCTCAACGTTCCCAAAGCCAAAAACTCTTGACTAAAACCTTGCTTAGAAAACAATCAAAATCACTCCGTAAACACAATAAAAATCAATTTCCTATTCCTCGGGATCGTTTACGAACTTATTTTACATAACAAGAAGTTTTATATTGCTTAATCCCTCCTCCCCCGCAAAAAATCCTCATCAGCTTCGCGCACTTAGCTTCCTTCCTACGAATACTTACTTTATCCCGTCCCAGCGGCGCAGCTGCCGGCGTCAAACTTTTTCCACATTTTCATGCATGATCGCAATATATAATAACAGATCGAATAAGCGAAGGAAAAGAAGAAAGGAAGAGAATATTAATGGCTTCTAATTCCTCTTCTTCGGCGAGCTCCGGCGTGCCTCCTGGATTTCGGTTTCACCCCACTGATGAGGAGCTTCTTCTTTACTATCTCAAGAAGAAGGTTTGTTTTGAAAAATTCGATCTTGAGGTCATAAGAGAGATTGATTTGAACAAGACTGAGCCTTGGGATTTGCAAGGTACGTTCCCATAACTGGCTTCCAGTGTTGTTGCTTTGTATATGTGAGTTATTCTAATGTATCTTCGTAATGTTTATAACTTAATATTTAAGAAATCATTTGTTATAATATTAAGAAGAAATCATTCTTAATGTTTATAACTGGCTTCTTAATGTTTATAACTTAATATAACTTAATATTCTAATGTGTTATAACTTAATATCTTCTAATGTATCTTCTTAATGTTCTTAAAGGAAGAGCACATTTAATGGCTTCTAATAACTTTATATTTATAATATTGTTTGTTTTTATAGAATTATTTTTTTGTATATTTTTTCATATTTTTATACCATGACTTAATATACATATAGACCATCAATGCATGCATCCACATCACCTCTTCCATAATTAATGCTTAATTTAAGAAATCAAACCCTTTTTTTAATTTAACTATAGTAATTTTAATAGCTATTTTGTAAGAATAAACATGAACAAGAAGGATGTGGAAGATATTTTGATTATAGTTATATAAAATAAATATGTGCAAAATATTATAAATATTAAGTTATTTAATTTTGCAAGAAATAATTGATCATTAGACAAACCATTAGCATGAGAACTTCAATTAATCCTCATTATAATTGAGCTCAAATGGCAATTTAATATGATGGTGCTGAACTTAAATTATCTTAAAACAAAAGGGTGAATAATCTTTACGTTGATGTCATCCATTGTTTATAATTACAATAGATTGAACAATGACTATTAAGCATTTATTAGAACTCAATCATATTTCACCATAAGTAAAAGAATTTCATGATTTAGTGATCTTGATAATAGAGTTTTCATAGATAGAAGGCATCAATGACCCTATACCCATGGGATGAATGATTTGTATTCACTAGGGTAAGACAAGCACAAGCCAACAACCATGTAAATAGGGTGAAGGATCACTTGGATAGCTTTTTCAATGACTTAAGCAAGTAGTAATGGATATAGCAACAAGAGATTCCATTAGTTTGCAACATACAATAAAATACAATGAAACGATTTTATGTAGGAAGAAGATTAATATAACTCAAAAGCTACAACAACAGCACTAAAAGGGTTGAACCCCTAAATAAGACTAACCGTAGATATTTACAATATTTGCAACCTTAAATGACTTGACACATGTCTTCACAAAGTGGTCCAACTAGTTGGGTTTTTAGCTAATGTTTGACTATTGCACAAGAGAATGGGAGTCTTCAATTTAGCATATAATGGGTCAAATATGGCATATGAGTAATAGAAAGCATGATGCAGTATTTGTAAATTGGCAGAAACCATATGTCAGTATTCAAAAATTTTCTTTTGGAAATCTCCACGTGTAATAGCCCAAACTCTTAAGCACCAATGTATTACCCTTGGCCTGAAAAGCCTCATAATTTTATCCTCAGAATATAACTTCTCAGCAAATCACCCATCCTAGGAGTGCTCCCACCTGAGCACACTTAAATTTGAAGTTCTTATCAGGACTTTATCATTATCTGAAAAGGCGTCTCGATGTTTAAGAGTTTTACTTATTACTACTGAAGGTGGTTATTACACAACGGCTCTGCAAGTGTGCTTTCCAAGTAATCCTAGATGAATTTCCCAGGCACATCCCAAGTCATAATGACTTGGAAAGTGTTTAATAAATCATTAGAAAGATAGGGAGATCATTCATCCTAAGTAACCACAGCTATGGGTAATTATTATTTTTTTTGCTGCTCCAAATATTTTGTTGGCACCACATAAGGCTTAATAGTTTCATGAATAACTTGGTAAGAGTGGGGGTCACTTATCTAACCTCCCAATGACCGCAAGATCGATCCCTATATTACATGTCATTTATTAGAAGTGTCTAACTTACTTTTATGACCAACTCCTAAGTTTAACTATTGAGATAGATATTTCACTTTCTTAATTGCATATCTTCGAGCCTTATCGATAGGCTCACTTTTTCTTCCAATTTTGTAAATGACCTTTATACTTTCCTAAGTATTAGGAAGTTTGACCTCTAATAAATCATCTCAAATGAGCATTTCCTCATGCCTATATTAGAGCCAAGTAAGCTTTGGTAGATTTTTCTTAATCTCATTATACAATAAAAAGCTAAAAAAACATCATGTTCTTCACATTGACCACATAGTGCATTTGCATATATCATGATAATTTTAACTTATAAGGGTTGTCATTAATCTTTTAAGTGATCTTAGGAAGACCATAGTAGTGGATTCAACTTTTGATTGCTCCCCTTCAGTCAATCACTGCAATTTTGTGGCTAGACCAAATCTCAAATTAAAAAGATTTACATCCCTTTATGTTGATCATGTCTCTCCTCATACCTTAGCTGACTTATACTAAGTTGTTCATCAATCTTATAATGCATGGGTCATATGTTTTCCAAAAAAAATTGTGCTTGATTGACCTAATTTAGTGATATATGACCTTAAATGGGCAAATGCATATCAAACTAGATTATCAATAAATAGCCCAACCAAGTCTCAAATGGAATCATAGATTTGGATCCATTAATGGACCTGTTGAAGTAAAGTAATATAACAAAATATTCTCATATCTCTATAAGTTATTGATTATGAAAGCTTCTCAAGCGAACTAAAGTTCAATTAGCAGTCTTCACCTGATTGTCAGACTACAAAAGAAATAATGTGTTCCATTTCAACTTAATGTCCTTGTCAATCAAAGACTCTTCCAAAAATCACTCAAAATTGACCATCTAAGTACGATATTATAGAGCTCAACAATTCATACAACACCAGCATATGCTTGAAAAATAACTTGGCAAGAACTTCCTGTGGCATGCTTTCTTGCACTGCATTGGACCAACCATCTTTGAAGACAAACTTATACTCACATAATTATGTCCTCATTTAGTCAAGAGCAATTCTTACAAAAATTCAATGGGAATACTCTCTCAAGATCAACTGGACACTAACAAGCATAAATATATACCTTACTTTGAATTTAAGAGCTTAGGGCATCCCCAAATGTATTTGGAAATATCTTCTTGGATCATGGGCCAATAAGCATATTTGTATAATCTTATCAAAGATTTGTGATCCCCAAAGTGGCCAGCTACCATTAAAGTAAATGTGTGACGAGCCCAATATTGAGAATCACTAAACCCAATATTGATACGTCACCACAATACCTAATACTAGATTAGAAGGAAACTAATCCAAAATATTAGATATTATGTTTGGATAAGGATTTAGAAGAGAATCTTAAGTTAAGATAAAAGGGAATTTTATGAAAATATGACATGAATACATATGAAAATGTGAACCTACAGCATGTGATATGAATACTTGCTAATTTAGATGTAAAAATTCTAAATATTTAACATATGCTATAGGAGTGTACAACATGCAATATAATTCTAAATCATTAAATTCTTAAAAATTTTGGCATGACTTCTACTATATTTGGCTAAGGGTATACCTGCAAATTTAAGCATACAAGTCTTCCATTTCAATGGAAGATTAAATTGAAAGAAAGCAACCTAAAACTAACATGAAATCAATCCATTATATAGAATTGTTTAGTTTCAATTCTAATATAAAGCCAATCCGTTATATAGGATTTGCTCATTTACAACTCTAATATAAAGTCAATCCATTACATGAGATTGTTGTAATGGATTGCTTATTTACAATTCTAATAGTTTGAAGTGAGAAAACACATATGTAATAATTATCTATCCTAGAGTATGCATAATTCAAATATCACTTAATACATACAAGAGGATGAGGAGTAATTCTCAACTTAAACATTTAACTAATTTCCAATTCTATATACAATTAAGTATACAACTAATTTCTAACTTAACATTTAAGTGAATATGCAACTAAGCTCCAGTTTAATATGCAAAGTAAATATGCAAGATAATTATATAACTAATAATTTATTTAACATTCAATTATAATCATCCATTCATCACATCCCAAGCATTTAAGTATAGAATTAAACTCCAACATAAGCATAGTAAATATAAAGTAAATGACATAAATATTACAAACAATAGTAATTTAAAGAAGGTAAAAGAATTAATAGCTCACTTGCAAAATTTTATAAGCTATAATTTTATAATATTTTTAAGAGGAAGCAGCTAGCTTTTTGCACATGGTCCAGCTCCACTAATCTCCAAATACACCTGATCTATAATATTTTGGCATTTAAATGTGATACGTCAAAGCCAATAAAATAGAAAATATGGTTAGACTAAATAGTTTAAGTACATTTTAAGATTAAGCTAAGCATTTTATTATTTAATTGGATATCACTACTAATTATAACATAAGCACAAGCAAGGGTGCCAAAAGGTAAGCATACAAGTGTGGAAAAATGGAAGTAAATAAAAGGCAAAGTGACTAAGAATACTCACATAAATATACATCCTAGCCTGCAAGTAAAACAAAGGTAAAAGCATCATAAATAGGCTAGAAAGAAACTAAAGTGCATATGACAATAAATGAAGTAAAACATGTATATGTTCAAATGAACTTATGCTAAGTAAGGAAAAGAGATAGTGAAGCGTTTAAATATAGTTTTAACAATATTCATTGTGATCTAAGTAAACTGTAAATAAGTAAAGTACAGTACTAAAATATGGAAAATGCATAGTATATAAATTAAAGGAAAATCTTAGAGTATTAGTTTAAGATTCACATAGTCTAGAACTATGGAAGGTAACATAGCTAAAAGCTATGATGAGTCTTAATAATTTATAAGATTGAAGAATATCTCATATTTTAAATAATTAAAGTTATTTTAGAAAGTACTCATTCTGCAGGCAAATACAAAATGAAACAAGGAGTTAAACATGTATGTTAATAAGTAAAGGAAAGTGGGGTCAAAACAAGTAACACTCACATTCACCCTCTGAGAATGTGAGGTCTCCTTATTATTTCTTATTAGCCTACCCTTGGCTTATCCAATAATATAAACTCCTATAAGTTTTAATGTGAAAGTTTTATTCATGCACAATGTCTTATATGAATAATTTAAATGAATAAGGCTCAAAGCTAAGCAAGTATTCAAGGAAAATTCAATGATTGTAACTAAGTGATATCCAAAATTATCTAATTTTAATGATTTACTTAATGATTGGAGCTAATTGAGCTCCCAATTGACTTTGAGATATTGATCTCAAGTCAATTAAAAATACTAGTGGTAATTGCGGTTTTGAAAATAATATTTTCAATTCATTTATTATGATATGACAAAATAATTTATAAGTATAATCAATCCAAATATAAGCTAATTCTATTCTAGTCCTAAACTATAAGATTTAATTATGATAATTAAATTAAGGCTTAGGTGACTAATAGGAAGAGATTGAGATTAAAAAAATATTAAACATAAGGAATTAGAAGTTAAGGTTTAATTCACTAAAGCTCTATAGCTAGGTTGTAGTTTGAAAATTATATCTAATCAAGTACTAATCTAGCTAGGTTATAATAAAATAAAAGGTCTAAAGTATAAAAATAAAAGGATTAAGAATTACAAGTTCTATATTTTCTAATAGTTAAAGTTTAAAGAAAAATTAATAGAATTCCTAAACTACCCTAAATGAATTAGGATTCTTATTACTAACTCTTAAAGAATTCAAGTGAAGACTTTAAGAAATTGGATGAATAAACTAAGCTCTAGTCTAGTCACTAAAGGCTAGTCCTAGTTGATTCAATAATCTATAATTATAAAGACATTAAGGCTAACTACTCTTAATGGATGTAACTAATAAATCTAGGGATCAACTACACTAGGGTTTCTACGTTATGGTTGAAAGGTGAATCAAGCACTTTGTAATTAATTCACTTATCTAAAAAATATGAACTAAGCTCAAACATAAGTAGTATAATTTGACAGAGGGAATAATAAATGTGATATATTAGTTATTCTAGGGCTGTATAATACCTAAAACATGCAATTTATGAATTAGAATTTATCACAATAACACTATTTAAGAGTCAACAACCTAAAATCACTAATTGTTGTCCAATGGAAATGATTTACATTTTATTAAAATCCTTATATCATAAGGAAAAAAATGACACTAAGTATATCAAATTTGAACAATATTAGAAAATTATAGTTTTTCTTACTCTTAATTAGGGTTAAAAATTGATTATGAAAATTATATAGTTCAAATATTAAATTTGATTTCATTTTAATATTTCTCACATTTTTGTGAGTGAAATGGACTATTTGATCATTTAATTTGGATATTAAATGATCAAATTATGTCACATGAAATGATGAGATTAAATTATAATTAACTAATTAAATAATTTATCAAAATAGAAATTAAATTATATATTAATAATCTACTCATTTTTGTGATCAAAATGGTATATAATATTATATTATTTGGATTATTATTTTTAAAGTTATAATTTAAATGAAATTACAATAATTTATCATTAATTATGTAAGACAAATCATTTAATCATCAGCACAAAAATTAAAAAAGGTGCAGAAATTTACAGCACTGAATACGGTGGAAAACGATGGTGCAAAAATTGAGAGGTGGCTGACAGCGGCTCGAGACTCGCGCGCCATCAGGCACACGGTAACTCATATGAGTGCCGTGTGGCAACGCGGGACCTACGGTCTTTAAGTAGCTGCCCGCGGTCGAACCATCCCGGTTCAGAGGTAAGACCCAGACCGTAGCACATGCAGTCCGGACTGTGTCGTCCCCGTGAATGACTGAGGAAACCCAATTAGGGTTTTAGCCTCAGGTCGATTCCGGCAATCCCTCAGCTCGGCACGCACATAGATGGAAAGCTCTTGTCAAGGCCAACTTAAATAAGCTTAACATTAACGCTTGGAGTCAACGGTGGTGTCAACAAATTGAACCCTAGGTCTCAAGAAATGGACCTGGATATCATCGTTAATTTCTAAGGGCTAATATAGTTGATCAGGCTCGATTGAGCCTGATAGAGCCTCAGATCAAAGGCTATCGATATGAGATTGATATGGCTATAATTAAATTAGGAGAAGGATGATTAGGGAGGTACTTGGAGGTGGAAGAAGATCGAAAATCGGTGATCAATCGATGAGCCCTATCTAGCAATCCAACAGCTCCCTGCTCCGGCCAAACTTCTCAATAAGTGCCAAACAAGCTTAGAAGAAAGATGGGGGAGGTAACTAACATTACAGAGGCCAGCTGGAGGACCAAACAGTCCTCTTTGATGCCCTGTGATCATGCAAAGAAGGAGGCGTACGGGGAATTCATCTGGTCCGTTAGATATAGGCATTGATCTGATGGCTAGATGCGATCGACCAATTAGTGTCATTGGATTTGATTTAAAAACAAGCAACAGAAGGGATGAAGCCTCGCGGCTATCCCGTGCATTGGACTTGTGCACGGGATCTGCGCTTTCCAATTTTATAAATAATTGATTTAATAAATAAAATAATGGTAATTAATTTAATATTAAATAATTAATTTATGCTATTTAATTAATCAAAATAAAATAACTAAACGTACTTCGAAAAAACTCAAAAATTCACTCTCTTACCTAATTGAGGTGTGGGGAACTCAAAAATGCAATCAGATTTTTGATCGGAGGTCAATTTAATTATCTTAATTTTCTGAGTATTTAAAATATTATTAAAATATTTGGGAAAATTTTGATGACTTCCAAATACTTCCAAAATACCGCCCCTAGCTAATTTGGGCGTGGTGAGTCCAATGGTGGACTCAATTTTTGATTCTGAGGTCTAAATAAATTAGGCATTCTCAGAATTATTAGAAAACTAGGAAATATTGGAAATTGTCAAATGATCTCCAAATCGCATAAAATTTGAAATGGGGGCTCCTAATACTAATGCAAGACTAATGAAAAATGATTAAAGCCAATTAGGTCACAATTGATGGGTAACAACACTAGGATTGTTACAATATGATTCCCTAATCTACATCACTTGATCAACACCTCTTAGCATAAATAATAGATTCCCATTAAAAAGAACATTTTCTTTACATGCAAACTTTAACTACACAAAATCAATTATTCAATGGATTTTAATGGTCACTTGTCACCTCTTTTAGATATCCTAGATTTATAGACCTTTAGTATGATGATTTTCATAATACCTGGTAAGCTTATCAATAGCGTGCATAAAGGTCATCGTAGTTCCTTAGGTCATGATAGTAGTCAACCATCTTGTTGTGTGCCCTTCATATATTTTAAGATTAGATTTAATTGGATATAATTCATCCAATTTATATGTTGATTTTGTTATGATTTTAAATGAGTGTGCAAGTAATATGCTATTTGATGGTTGAAATGAATGTTATCTCCTTAAGAATGAATATAATGTCATTAATATTTTATTAATTAATGAAGAGCTATAAATTTCTTATCATATATAGGGTAGTTCAATTGTGACCCTTGTAGTAGCTCAGACATATAGGTAATTAGCTTACCAATTAAAAATAATAAGCACACACTACATGACCTAATGCATTTGTCTGAATCTTAAATAGATTTTAAAAATTGGTAGCACTAAAATTAGGGTCTGGATGATCTTCTACTTAAGCTTTATGACAGTCTTTCCTTCATTCAAATTCCACTTGAAGTTTGAAGGGCTCTTAGTTATTTGGTGGATTAGTGTAGCAAAGAGAAAAATGTTATTAATAATTTTGTATACATAATGGCACACTGTGACCTAGCAAAGCTTCTAACTTTATCATATTTGTGGCTCAATAACTCAGTAAGTAGCACTCAGACTTTAGATTGACCAATCTATATATTATTTTCTAATTTTTAAATATGGTCATCTTGAAGAAGTTACATTTCTTTTTAATTAGAAAAAACCTCAACTACTCAATTTTAAAATACGATCATCTTGAGTGGTCAATATAACTCATCTTTATTGATTAATATCACTTGACAATGATCTTCTTCATCCTATGGACTCCTTAGGTTGAGTTCCAATGATGATTCTCTCACCTCAAACTAGGATAATTCAAAATTTCTTCCTAAGTAACATGATGGTCTATCTAAGTAAAAAAGCATAAACACATACTTATGAGGTATATGTATCAACCTCTTCATGATTATTTTTGTGGGTAACACAATGGTTCAATCCATCTTATCTTAATAAAAGTGGTGTTTCTACTCACCTTTTAGCACAATATCTTATTTCTTTCTCCTTTAGTATACAACCTCTCAATCCATTATGAAAGGATTTTCAAGTTATAATGGCTTAGATATCTAACGACATAATGCCAGATAAAAGCTTATCAAAAAATTGACTTGATGGCAAACTTAGCAAGACATTATTGATCCGCTATAGCTTTAATCTACATAAGTTGATCAATTATGTTCTATGTATGGAATAGTCTGCAACCCAAACAATAACCCAAGCCTTCAAAAACCAAGTTCTTTTGAATTCCTAAGTTAAATATGGATACAATTATTTTTACTTCACTAGATCTTCTTTGTTAATAATTTCTCACATCTTCTAGGATTATTAGCCAAAGGCAAGGTTATCTTCTTTTGTATTCCAATAAAAAATAAAATGGGATTGTACTCATAAAACCTATTAGAGCTAAGAAACTAGTTATCACAACCGCCCCTTTATCCTTATGGTAATTCATATTCATTAATGATCTGTGATTCTTTGTCCAACACTTAGACTCTTCATGATCAAGCTTCTTACAATCTCACATTCATAATTAGGGAAATTTTCTTTAGCTTAGCTCATGGCACATCTCAAGCTAGATGGTAAAGTTTCTTCCACCTTGGTAATATTTTGGGATTCTATATTGGCTTCTAATACATGTTGATCCTTTTTTTAGACTACCCATAACTCTAACTTGAGGTTACCATTTTCCTTACAATGGATATAATAAAGTAAACACATTTTATTTGCAATAGTTGATAGTATGATAGTGGTATACATTGTAAGGATATAGGAATCCTCAAGTATTAACTCTGTCGTAATATTCATTTTTCAATATCTGAGGTCTACTTTCAGTTCAATTAATGCCAATTAATGGAGAGAGTGCCACTTCTCCCATTTTTTAACACCACAAAGTAAAGTTTTTTCTTAAACAATCTCTTAAAATTGTCCCAACATAAATTCACTGGTTGATTCTTAATTTTTAAGTGTAACGCCCCGTCCCATCATCACGCTCAACTGAGGTAATTTAACAAACAATTGGCGGTGGAACTGTGCGTTACTTGGGAAGGACTGTTGAACCTCACCGAATAATGCTAACTGAATTGCTGGATCTCAACCCCAAAGAAGAGCTAAGAACTAATCCTTAAGATAAGAGTGAAATGCTCATCTAAAGTATTAGATATAGTACCTATACATTAGATAATGAAAGTGATTTTTAATAAGAATCCAATATATATGAGTATTATCATTATTTATGCTGATCACATCACAATACTAAGCATAAATAGAAATAAATACATAGTGTAGAAGCTAAAAAATTCATCCAGATCATTCATCATAGAAGCTAAGTAAAATGCATTCATCTCAGAAAATTAAATACATCTAAAATTAGGTTATTACAAATTATTTGCTTTAATAAAAATAACAGTAAAAAAATGTCCCTCAATCACTACAGAAAGTAAACTAATGCAAAAAATAAAAGCTAAAGACTAGTTTTCAGCTAACGCTCCACAAACTTCTCATGGATCTCCTAGGAAGCTTCCTGAGCCTGCTTCTCAAATTGCTCTAGATCTAGCAAATTATCGGATCCCAAAAATATCACATGTTAAACAATAAGTCTAACACAACTGAAGCTACTATATACATTTATACTTATATAAAGTTCAATATTTAAGTAAATAACCAATACTGTACGAAAGCACTAAAACAGCTGAAAAGTGTAAAACTGTACAAAGCTGAAAATAAGATAAAATAGTGGTTGAAATACTAAGTACTAAAAATAGAAAATAGTAAAGAAGCTAAAATAAAATTGTGTTGTATGACACTGAATATGCATCTGATTATGCCACTGATTTTGTTATTATTATGCATTTGGTGCCTCATCACCCCAAGGAATATTAATATCTATGATGCATGCTGCATCCCATAGGTCCTACTTAAATTGATACATGCTGTATCCTATAGTTCACAATATATTTTTATGCTTATGCTTATGCAATTCATGACAAAAGCTTTCAAATCAATATGATTCGTAAATCATCAAAAATGAAGAAATAAATCAAAGTAAGATGTAAGACTGTACATCTTGATTGTCATAATAAGCACATTTTATTAAAAATACTATAATTAGAAATTTAATCATATACTACCTTAAACTAGATTTGCTCAATTTAACTAAAATCTTATAACTTTCTAAGTTATCACGTGATGGTAGTGCATATACATAATTAGTATGTTCTCAAAAAATGTAAATTTAAATACTTTATTTGTTTAATTGCACTTATTAATGCGCACAAAAATAAAATGGATGAAACCCTTTTACAGTTTATTCTCTTAAGTTAAGTTGTTTAATACCCCACTTAATACATGACTTAGTGTATGTCTTAAGAAAGGTGACTTGGAACACTTAGTTTGTTTAAATACACTTATCAATGCCCACAAAGATAAGGGGATGAAACTCTTTTACAATTTATTCTCTCAAACTAAGATGCTCCATTCCCTAATTAACACATACTTAAAATTGAGATATCTTACCCCAAACTGAACTGCACATATCGATGTGCACAAAGATAAGGGGATGAACTTTTTTATAATCTTATTCCAGACAAAATAACCAATTTTATACTCTACTGAATTAAATCAGTTATATGGATATATACTACAATTCCATATAATAAATACTAAGGTTATCATTTCTATACTAATTATTTTAAAATCCAAGGAAATTCAGACAAACGAATCCATCTCCATTGTAGGTACTAAGCAGTGGGGTTTCAAGGTGGTGACATAGAAGTTACTCAATATAGATGTCCTACCATAATTAGATAGCCTCAAACTAATGTCTCTTAGGTTATCTTACCTCAAGGATATATGGTCAATTATTTAATGTTTAAGGAGTTTCTCTAAAGGCCTACCTCAAAATAAAACAATTAAGGCATTTTCTACATCAAAGGTAACCCTATTAGAGGTATAGTATTTACTTAAACTTAAGACTGTCTTTATACTTTAAAGATCAAAAGCTGCAAATCATCACAATTAAATCATAAGCTAAAATTTAAAGATTCAAGATAATGAGATCCCATATATGTTTAAAAGTTCAATCAAGATTCAAATGCAAAAGTCAAGTATGCAAATACTTCATATTTGAATTCAACCCAAAACTCCAATTATGGAATAAAATCATATAATTTATTAAGAATTAATCATTTGACAATCTAGCGTATTTTATCGATTTAATAAGAGTCAATTAATGCTGGTCTCTTTCCTTAAAAGAAAATCAAAGGAAGTTAAGCTTAAGATTAAGGTAAGAAAATCATATTATCATTTTTGAGACTTAATAAATCTAGATCACATGATAAATTGACAATGTTAATTCGAAAATAAATGCTAACATTCACTAATTATAATCTAAAGTAACTAGTACTTAATTAGTAATTTAACAAAAATTCAAAATTTAAATTGGATAAATTAAGTTCTAAACATTCTAATAGTTGATCACTATGTTTCAAACCTAACGTCCCACATTTCAAGCAACATAATAAATATATTTAATATGGTTATCTTAGGCTTTAAGAAGTAATAATACAATGATTCAATCAAAAGAAAATAACTACAAGTGTAAGTTTGTCATACAAGCATATATTCAAAAATTCTAAATATCCTAAGCATGGATTTCATATTTAAAAATTGTCTCTATAATTACACAATATATTATTGTAGTCTATTTTTGCATAATTAGAGTTCAGGAGTCATCAAAATATGAAAAATATGAAGTTTGAGCAAAATTGGGCAGTTCTGCACCCTACGGCGCGCGTAGCGCTTTCCTGGCTGAGAGTCAGGCGTTACAGCGTACTGGGGTACTAAATATTTTGAGGCGCGGGCGCTACGGCACCATATTTTTCTAAGACATGGGTGCTACGGCGCGTGGTAGTGCTCCCTGGCCGAAAGCCAAGTGCTACGATGCATTGTAGTGTTTGACGATCATTTTGTCTGGACGAAAAATGGGATGTCTCTCCTATTGCATCCAAATACTCTCGATTCAAGACACCTCAAGTGTGGTGCCATATACCGATGGAAATGTATTTCCAAGATGGTACTAAAGTCAACACAAAATTATTATTCTAATGCTGCAAACAACGATGCCCTAGCTACATATGTAAGATTTATTTTCATACATCATCATTCATTTTTTGGATTTTGATCGAACTCTATTGAGCCTGATTGCTAAAATATAGGTTATTGAGGACAAGTTTTAAGCATTCAAATGAAATGAAGTAATCATTGGATCACCCAATAGGGAAAGGGAGGGTACAAGGAAAGGATACAAAGAGGGTATATGAAGGGTATAAGAAGGGTACCTGAGCTTTCAAATGGAAGAAGAGCTCCAGCTAGAGTTCTTCAAGAGCTTGGGAGAAAGGATCTTCTCCTTCTTCAGCTACTAGCAACAAAAGGGAAGAGGGCTAGGGATTCTTCAAGATCTTAGGGGATTCTTCTTTAACACTTCAGCAAAATGAGGAGGGTGGAGAGCTAAAAGAGGTAGCTTTAAGAAGGAGGAAGCATGGGTTGGGAGAGGGAGCAAGTCCTCTCCCATCAGCAGCATGGGAAAGAAGGGGGAGTCCCTTGCGTGCACAGGAAGTGGCTGCCATTCGCAGGAAATGGAAGGAGAGGGGAATGGGTCTTAGCACAGAAGAAAATAAAGGATTTTAAGTAAATAATTAATTATCTTTATTTCTAATTAACACATTTCTCTAATTAAAATTGGATGAATAAACAGACTCTGAAAAATCCCAAATATTCACCCCTAGCTAATTCAAGGGTGAGGAACATAATGACAAAGTCAGATTTTTATTTGGAGATCAATTTAATTATCATAATTTTTTAGGTATTTAAATACATTAAAATATTCGAGAAAATTCGATGACTTCTAAGAATTTCCAAAATATCGTTCTTAACTAATTTGGAGGTAACGAGCGCAATGGTGAAGTTGTATTTCAATTTTGAGGTCAAATTAAATATCTTAATTTTCTAATAAATCATATATATTAAAATATTTATAATATTTTATTGAGTTTTGTATCACTCCGAAATTTTAGGATTTGGTTCTAATGACCAGATGAACCCAATGGAATGAAAATTATGATGCGATTAAGCTAAGATTATGCTAAGTAGCAACTTAGGATTGTTATATAAAGTTACACCATACTAAAGCATGCTTGGACGCCTTCAATCAATGATAATTGACCTTCTCTTCATTAGTAAGACTTTGGAGCTCAAGCTATCCCTCTAATTAATGCACCCATAAGTTTAATAACTTTATTTTATGGTGCTATCATAATTAAAAGTAAGATCTTCACCTCATACCTAAGGAAAATTAATTTTTTTCTGTCTATCCTTTTTATGATTCAAACATTCTTTGATACTCTCATCATTTTTTTCATTATATGCTTGACTTAATGATACATGTTATGGTTAAGTTTAGGTCTGTAGTAATTGAACCTAAATATATTGTTAACTATGCATATGTACTTATGATTATACTTGCATTCACACCATGGACTCCATCATCTTCTTCATTTATTAAGTCAACATTATCACACTTCTGAAATAACTTATCATATTATTTATTTAAAGATCCACTTAAGTAGTAATAAGTGAAACTCTTAAATATTAAGGTATATTTTCAGATAATGATTAAGTTCCTGATAAGAATTCCACAAAGTTAAGTGTGCTCATATGGGAGCACTCCCAAAATAGGTGTCTTGCTGGAAAATTATCTTTTGAGAGAAAAATTAGGAGGCCTTTTAGGCCAAAATTGACAATACCTTGATACTTAAGAGTTTGGGCTGTTACAAATGATATTATAGCATGTTATATGGTGTCATATTGGAGCTAAGTGTCATACAGAGTAAAGTACCACTTCATGTGAGCAACCTCTTGAACCCATGATAGTTAAGATGCTACATGATTGTGGATACCTCTTGAGCTGTAAGGGCCACCTCTAGTCCTATCTATCCAATAGATGGCTCTTGAATTTATGTGTGGATACTGATGAGGACGTCTGCTACTTAAGTTGGGGACATTGTAAAGACCCACTCGAGTAATAATAAGTGAAACTCTTAAACATCGATATGCTTTTTTAGATAACGATGGAGTTCTTGATAAGAACTCCAAAGTTAAGTGTGCTCATGTGGGAGCACTCTTAGAATGGGTGACCTGGTGGAAGGTAATCTTTTGAGGGCACAACGATGAGACTTTTCAAACCAAAAATGATAATTTCTTAGTGCTTAAGAGTTTGGGTTATTATAGTTTAGGTGGAGGGACCATTTAAATTATTTTTTAACCTTTTTTCTCTAAGAAAATGAGATTAACTCTTCACTTTGAGTTTTATGGACTTCCATAGATAACACTATTAACATGCATTCAAATCCATCAATTAGAACCTTGTCTAACTTTATATCAGATCAATAGAATGTCGTTATGATACTAATAATAAGATATATAATGATTAGGTTATTACAAGAAAATGTCAATGATCACAGTTAATGTGACAAAATTTCACTTGGACAAATCAATCAATGACTTGAACAAAAAATAATGTAAATCCTAAAGTAAGTTTATATAATAAATGGTTTTAAGGCAAAGAAGGATGATTACTTCTAAGAACCAAAAATTATAAGAACAATGCGAAAAGGGAAGAACCACAAAATAAAATAATTATTATATTTGCAATATTTAAATATTATATTGTAATAGCTCAAACTCTTAAGCACCAAGGTATTATCCATTTTGGTCAGAAAGGCCTCATGGTTTTGCCCTCAGAAGATAACTTTCCAGCAGGTCACCCATCCTAGGAGTGCTCCCACCTGAGTATGCTTAACTTTGAAGTTCTTATCAAGAACTCCACTGTTATCTGAAAAGGCGCCTCGATGTTTAAGAGTTTCACTTATTACTACTTAAGTGGGTCTTTACAATCTCCCCAACTTAAGTAACTGACGTCCTCATCAGTATCCACACACAGATCCAAAAATCATCCATTGGGTAGATAGGACTAGAGGTGACCCCTACATGCACAAGAGGTACCCACAACCATGTAGCACCTTAACCATTATGGGTTCAAGTGGCTGCTCACATGAAGTGGTACTTTGCCCTATATGGTACTTAGCTCTTATCTGACACCCTATGGCCTGCTCTGATACCATTTGTAATAGCTCAAACTCTTAAGCATCAAGGTATTGTCTATTTTGGCCAGAAATGCCTCACGGTTTTGCCCTCAGAAGATAACTTCCCAGCATGTCATCCATCCTGTGAGTGCTCCCACCTGAGCATGCTTAACTTTGAAGTTCTTATTAGGAACTCCACCGTTATCTGAAAAGGCGCCTCGATGTTTAAGAATTTCACTTATTACTACTTAAGTGGGTCTTTACATGTACTAACTCAATAGCTATCTTCCATTGATTAAAATTATTGACCACATTTGGTAGCTTTAGAAGCAAATAAGAAGACACCAAAATTCTAATGTAGAATGGGCCTATTATGGTTATTATTTGATGGGCAATATGTTGTTTTACAAGCAAATAAAAAGGTGCCACATGAGTGCCTTTAACAAATTTGTGTTATTTATCCATGCAACTTCATGAGGCCTTTAAAGCAAGTTTCATTTTCTATAAATCAAAGCCATTTTCAGTAAAAAGCATGGGACAAGTGCATGAATCACCCTCCATTGTAAGTAATTCTTTTTCTTGCATAGCGTCATTTTATAAGTAAGATCATAACTCTACTAACTTAACTTATAATATAAAGAAGCACTAATATTGTGATTTTTAAAATTTAGAAACTTAAGATTTTAATTAATATTTATGCAAATATAAAAAAATAAAACAAAAAATAATCACAAAAAAGAAAATATATAAGAATTATGGTGGTTCGGGACCTCTTATCTCTGCGCCCACTAATAAAAAATTCTCGTTCAAAAATTCACTCCAACTTGTCACTTTTTGGCTAAACTAGCAAGTGATGAAGCCTTATCTCCTTTGTAAGAAATTGGCCATGTAGCAATGAGGTTTCCCTTCTTCCCAAGACTTTTTGCCTAAACAGGTTATCCAAAAAAACTCTCCTAAACAAACATAATAAAAGTTGAGCTTAAGAAAATAAAGAAAATGAAAAAATAAAATAAAAATAAGCTTACAGAAATTTTTAGAATTAGTTTTTAGATATAAATCCTAGACTTTTAAGAATTTATTTTGAGCACTTGAGAGTTGTTAGAACTTTAAAATATATTATAATTTTTCTACTTAAACTGCTTGAGCTCTTAAAAACCTCAAGATATTTAATAAGATGTATGAGTTCTAAGGTTTTGCTTAAGAGGTTATCCATGGCCTTTATTTATAGTGGAGGTGAAGTGCCTGTAACTCTTAATTATTACCTACATCATTTATTATCAAGTATTGCTCTAATTTACATTGCTTTTGCAAGGCTTGTTCTTCTAATCTCATATACTGTGTTGAGTAGTTAATCTAAAAAATAAATAAAGTCTTGATGATCTTATAACACACTTAACATTAACAAATTAGTACCAAAAGTTATTATAGGACAATCACTAAGTTGAAACTCTTAGAGTTAACATACTATTATCATACTTTTGATCCAATTTTCTTAAGAAGTTCTTTAGCTATATTATATCTATGTTTACTTTTGATACTATAATTTACTACTTTTACATCTAAAAGAGATGTGTTGTTTCTAAGTAGTGACTTCTAGCAAATATCTACCCTTAAAATATAAGCTTATATTAACTGGTGACCATTTAACCATTTTAGTGTCCACCTAAATTAGCATTTGAATACAACTTGCTCACCTAAATTATCCTAGAATTTACTTGATAACTTCCCAATATAGCTCACCTAAATTTACCATTTGTGGTTGATAATTCCACTGCTAGAGCAATATCTAGCCTAGAACATATCATAGCATACATTAATGGTTGGTGCTTATTATACATTTGCTTTCTTTTCTCTTTAGTTTTTGGTGACTATTTCTTAAATAATTTGAAGTGTGCTCATAGAGGAGTATTTCTGAGTCTTAACTTCTTTCAAGTCTTAACTTCTTAACATTTAATTTTGGGAAGCATTTAATTACTAATCTAGCATAATACCTTCTCTTCTATTAATATTGCACTCACTTGTCTTGCAGAGCTTTCTAAAAGCAGAGTTAACACTAATATATTTCAATCTTCTATGAAAAGGTATTTGTAATATTGCTATGTTTGTGTTGGTTATGATCTTCTCACAATAGGCAAAGTAGTTAGCTTTGAAGAGTTTTGTACATTAACTTTGAGCTCTGAGAAGCTTTTATATCAATATTTAAAATTCTTAAATTTTTTGTGTAACTTCTTCAACGATGCACTCTCCTTATTCTTCCTAAAGCTCTTACTTAGATGCTTGCTTTTTCTATATTCAACATCTGATAATCATTAAAAAAAAAAAAAAACGATGGGAACGGCAAACAGAGAGATGCAGGATAGGAGGGGCAGCGCAGAGCGAATGGTACTTTTTTAGCCACAAGGACCGGAAGTATCCGACCGGTTCGAGAACGAACCGGGCGACGAGCGCAGGGTTCTGGAAGGCGACGGGGAGGGACAAATGCATCAGAAGCACGTGCAGCAAGATCGGGATGAGAAAAACCCTCGTCTTCTACCGCGGGAGAGCTCCTCATGGCCAGAAAACTGACTGGATAATGCACGAGTACCGCCTCCACGACCCCCAAACGTCCGCCCCCGTAAGCATTTCATTTCTATCTCCATCTTCATTTACAAAAAATATTGCCAAAAATTGAAAGCAAAGCGCAACAAAATTCATATAAGAAAATTATTGTAACTAAAATCTTTGGCAGAACTAATGTATTCATGTATGAAGTAATAAAAATAAAGAACATTATCTTCTCTTACTATACAAAAAAATAGCAAAATTAGAATGAATGTAGCACATACAGAGAGATAGACAGTTTTCATGTAGGATGAAGACGTTCATCACTGAACCACAATTTTTCGTACAAACTTTGTCTGGCGCGTGCAGGAGGACGGCTGGGTGGTGTGTCGGGTGTTCAGAAAGAAATGCTTCTACAAGATCATCGGCGGCGGAGGCGCGGCGTCCAGCGCGGGCCCCTCCGCCGCCGCCGCCGATCGGTCTCTCGCCGCCCAATACTTCAGCCAGCAGCAGATCCTTCAGCAAGCCTATTCCTCGACCGCGGCGGCCCTCTTCAAGCCGGAGCTTGGCCTTCAGTATTACCCTCAGCTCGATTTGCTACCAGCTCACCGTGGGGTGATCGGATACCACGACTTTTCGGTCGTCTCGCACGAATGCGATCTGTTGCAGGAGGTCGGCGGAGGGATGGAGGTGATGGATAACTTGGAAGAGAGGTTTGGTGGTGTGGTGGAACACATGAACACAATGCCTCAGCAATGTGATATTGATATGGCTCTGTGGGGGTATGGAAGTAGGAGAGATTGAAATTGTGATTTGAGAATTACTTAATTTAAAATTTTCTTTTCTTTTTTATGTTAATTGATTATTGTTAATATGGATGATTTCATGTATAAGGTAAGGATCATAAATGATGTGGCTTCTTATATATTTACTTGGCTCTTTTTAACTGAAAAATAAAGATTTTCTTTTTGTCTTCACGTAATTGCTGTTTTAGAAGGAAAATACGTTATTTCTTATAATTATATGTATATTTACCCTTCATATACATATATATATAATTATATGTATATATACTATATATATATATATAGTATAAATTAAAAATGATTAATAAATATATTTGTAATCGTTAAAATATATTAATTAATGCACCAAAATAAAAAAATTAGATGCTTCCCAAATATATATATATATATATAAATATAAAGTAAAGACTTATAATTTCTTTTTCTTAAAATATTTTATGTAAGGGCCTGTTTATTTTAAGTAGATAATATAAAAATGATGTTCACAACCTCTCATATTGAACTCAAAAATATTCAAAAAATATTATGTGTCACGTGAATGAACGAATGATTTATATTTTATTGAAATATGTAATTAATTAATTAATACATAAGTAATTATTTTCTTAATTATATAAATAATCACTATCTATTTATTATTACTTAATTTAATAAACAAATAATATATAATAAATTAATATGTATGTAAGCCTATTTATTTAAAAAAAGTTGAGTTTTCGTACAATGTTAATTCTAAAGAAAATATCTAAACAAGAACTTAGACAATAGACAAAGATAGGCATTGGAAATTTAAAATTTGAATTTCGGCGTGATATATTTTGAGTCAGGTTTATCATAAGTTTTGATTTCGTATCCTATTTAAAATTAGTTGAAGGGCTCGAACTCGACATAAATTTAACACAAACTCAACTCAAACTTGAATAAATTGATTCAAATTCGAGTATGGATAAACTCACTCAAACTTCGAAGCCAACTATAAACAAAGAGAATTAGATGCCACTAATTCTCATAATAGAAAACGAACGACTCAATTAAATATATAAAAAAAATATTTATTTAGGGTGACGAAGGGGCTCGCTCGCGTTCCTCCCCCGTTCGGCATCCCGCCCGCGAAGATCTTCCCCGACGCCCTCCTCCCCCGTTCGGCATCCCGGCGTGACGAAGAGGCTCGCTCGCTTACGGCATCCCCGCTCGGCATCCCGCCCGCGAAAATCTGCCCCGACGCCCTCCTCCCCCGTTCGGCATCCCGCGTGACGAAGGGTCGCTCGCCTACGGCATCCTCACCGATTCCCATCTTTCCAAAACCCACCTCCCCACTCTTCGGCTGCCAGCTGCTTCCATAAGCTGCCCGCTCTGTTACTTCTAGGGCAAAATTGTTGATTCTACGATCATTGACGATAAAAGGTACTCTTATGTTCTAACTACACTAGCAGCTACACCCATTTGAATCAACTAAATTTAAATGCGAGAGAGCACAAAAAACTCGAACAAAGATACTTTTTCCTATACCAAGCTAGAGTTTTAATTAAAGTTCCAACCTATATGTTTACTTTGGAGCAGTTGATTTAATTTTTTTAATGACGCATTTACTTTCTCGTGCAATATATTGCGAAAGTAGATGATTACGCAAGAGAAAAGATTAGTGCCACTGTAAATTGTCATCTATAAAGTGAAAATATACCTAAAGTAAGACGGCGGAGACTGAGTGTTCAAACTTCGAATTGCAGGTTGCTGTGAACTAGCGAAGAGGAAGAGCGCTGCTGGTGTGGAAGCTTCTCGATGGAGAGGAGAAACAAAGGCAAGCGACTCGGCGAATTTGATGACTGCAGGCAAGGAGAGGGGGATTGTCGAACATTTTGAAGCCAAGAGTAGGTTTTTTTCTTTCCACGCAGAAATCAAAGGGCCTGGAGCCCCGCTCGGCCCGGTTAACTGCCGACTTTATTGCTTAATTCGGGTCAATCCAGACTACAAAATATTATCGAAAAGATTAACAACAAATTTATTTTCAAAATCAGGAGTATAGGATAATGAATAATTACCATCGGATCTGTTATAAAAATCTTTCATTCTGTTTATTTAGGATTTTTAAGGTTTTTTTTGAAGACTTTTTTTATTATTTTGTTTAAGGGATTGTAGATTGAAATGCTAAACATGCCCGCGATCGAGAAATGCTAAAAATTGAAAATCTACAATCCCTTAAATAAAATAATAAAAAAAGTCTTCAAAAATACCCTAAAAATCTTAAATAAACAGAATGAAAGCTTTTATAACAGATCTGATGGTAATTATTCATTATCCTATACTCCTGATTTTGAAAATAAAATTTTTGTTGATCTTTCGATAATATTTTGTAGGCTGGATTGGTCCGGTCCGACCCGAATTAAGCAATAAAGCCGGCATTTAAATCGGGCCGAGCGGGGCTCCGAGCCCTTTGATTTATTTGTGGAAAGAAGAAAACCTACTCTTGGCTTCAAAAAGTTCGACAATCCGCCTCGGGCCTGCAGTCATCAAATTCGTCTAGTCGCTTACCTTCTTGTTGGTTGTTTCTCCTCTCCATCAAGAAGCTTCCACACCAGTGGCGCTCTTCCTCTTCGCTAGTTCACCTCAACTTGCAATTCGAAGTTTGAACACTCAATCTCCGCCGTCTTACTTTAGGTATATTTTCACTTTATAGATGATAATTTCCAGTGGCACTAACCTTTTCTCTTGCGCAATCATCTACTTTCGCTGCAACTTCGTTCGCCTGTCCTCTATTCTGATTCTTGATGCTCTATTCAAGTAATATATTGCAAGAGAAATCAAATGCGTCAATAAAAAATTAAATCAACTGCTCCTAAGTAAACATTTAGGTTGGAACTTTAATTAAAACTCTAGCTTGGTATAGGAAAAAGTATGTTTATCTGAGTTTTTTGTGCTTTCTCACATTTAAATTTAGTTGCTTCAAATGGGTGTAGCTGCTAGTGTAGTTAGTCAAGTTTCAAAGTTGATCAAATTCCTGGAAATTTTTCTTTCTTTTTTCTAAGCAAGGTTTTAGGCTCTAAATGATGAAAGTTTTCACAAATAATTTCTATTGCGCAAGAAATTGTTACCATTGTCAGACCTGGGAATGTTAAGGAAATCATGATAATAAACAGCAGTATTGAACAAAACAACAGTCTTCAAGAATGCACTTAAATTTTTACTCTACTATCATTTTTGTTTTTTCATTTTAGATTGATTACTTGCAACATTGTGCAATTGTTACAATCTCTTGAAAATTATGAGCGTAGCCCAATTGTTAAACATGAGCTATAAATCACTAGTTTTAGTTTGTTCCTCTATTGTCGAGTTTTGTTGGCTACTTCTATATAATTGGTAATGAAATTTTCTACTACTTGTGCTTTTATGGCATATTTAGGTCAGATTCTTTGTTGGATACAAAAAGCTCTGCACTCCACTTATTGAGTTAGTTACCTCAATTAGGCATTGAATAATTGTTTTAAGTGGTTGATCAAATTTCTCTTACTATGTGAGAGTGGAAGAGTTAGTGAAGGCTTCTAGAGGTTTTAAGTAATGTGAACTAATTTTTCTATCAAGGGATAATTAATTTTACCGCATGTTAACGTGTGACTATAATGATGGATGTGCATGTGAACATTATTTTACTCATAGACTAAACCATAACTTTTGGCCTCAAAGGGTTTCATATTTTAATTGAGGTGTTGTGTGGAGAAAATTGAGTTAAACTCTATTTTAATTGTTCAAAATTTTGATTATTGCTCGATTCGAACACTCTACCCTTCTTCAAGGGTTTGAAAACTAGATCACATTCTCATCGGACTTAAGAATTAGTTGACTAAGGCTCATCATCTGGCTAGTAAGCTTTCTCATCTCTTTAATGTTTTTAAGGGGCTTAACATCGAGTGTAACTTGGAATTTACTTGAATTGTCTTTATTTTCTTATGGCCAATAAAGTAAATCAGGAATTTCTCAGATTGATTCCCAAAAAGTGCACTTTTAAAGGTTCAATTTCATGTTATACCTAGTAAAATTTTGAAGGACTCATCCATATTTATCAATTAAACTTCTTCACTATAACTTCTTAAAAATGCATCATTGATGTAGACTTTTATGCTCCAAGTTTTTTTAGCCAAATTTTTTATCAATAAGCATTTTATATGTTGCTCCAACATTTTTGATTTTAACTGGAACGACTCGATTGTAGAGTATACCAATTGGCATAATGAATGTAGTATTTCTCTCATTACTTGGATTTATCTTAATTTGATCGTAGCATGAGTAGGCACTTATGAAGGTAAAGGTATCAAATACAATTATCAAGTTTACTAAGTCATCAATGTTTGTTAATTTATGAGTCTTCTTGGCATGCATTGTTGATTTTTGAAGTGCATATATTTTTCACTTGTTGTTGACCTTTTATATCATAACATTTAGTAGTCATCTTTGGATTTAAATTTTTCAAGTAAACAATGCTTTCTGAAGTATTATGACTTTTTCCCTAATGACCTAGCTTTGTTCATATGAGAGTTGCCTCGGCCTTTGAGTGACATGTAGCTTTTGTGGATTTATGTTTACGCTATGCGATGCCACCTAAAGATTAACACCCATCATGTTTTGTGAACATCAAGCAAAACATCGGAAGTACTTTTTATGAAAAAGCAATTAATTTACTTAAGAATTTATCTCCAGTTGTGTTACTTACTGACTAGGAAGTTCTTTGTTCTTCTCTGTTTTCAAGCTTTGAAATTTTTTGGGAACTAGTCGAGTGGCTTTATATATAGGAGTTGATTTGGGTGCTTTTGGCTAGTTGGTTGACTCGGCTGAGACTCAAGATGTTGAGACTTCAGCATTGCATGTTGCTTTATCGTGAAGCCAATAAGTTTTCATGCATTGTAAAGACTATCCAGTTCTCCAAGAACATTACAGCCATATGTCAGGTACATACCACTCCTTGAAACACATTGAGCTTTGGTCGATGATAATGCTATTGTAGCTGATGGTAGGCACTTGGATCACCACAATTTCCAATTAAATTAACCTTGAAATTAGTCTGTCCCCCATATGACATTCAGGAATATACTGCTAAATGGTGCTCAAATATCCCAATTAAATCCTGTCAGATTTCTGATTTTTAAGGGAAATATTTGCCGTGAATCGCATGTAGTCCTAGGATATTCACGCTGCTATCAGTGCCATCCAGGAGTAAGGAAGCCCTAGTGATATCGATGATAGCTTTCAGCATCATCAAAGGGGTTGGTGAAGCTTGGTATGTTGCAAATATTGTAATGTGATACTTGGTCATGGTTTTATATTTGTTAACATAATTTTTATTTGCTTTGTCCTTTGAGATTTGTTGATCTTTCATCTTCAAGAACCATGCTTCCAAAATGATTAAAGATGGCGTGAGGGTGGTTGGGGATGACCTGATATTCATATTTTTGTTGTTGATAATAGAATGTGGAGGTAAATTTCTACTATGGAAACTTGAGTCATGATGCAACCAAACCTCATCAAGTCCTCTCCTCTCTATAATGAGTTCCTTAATTTGACTTTTTTATCAGCTTATTTAGAAATGTTTTTAGAACATTACAGTTTGAAGTGTCACTGACACCTTTGATGTTGTGATACAAATAAAACTTTTATGGGTATCTCTCAAGTTTTTATCTTTTGTTGTGAGGAGACTGGTAATAAAGCTTGTAATTTAGTTCCTCCACATGCTCAAATAAGCTATAAGGGAGGTAAACTCATTTATCTTGTAAACCTGAGTGTACTCTCTAGAGTTAAATGAATTAGCCCCATTTTTAATTTGTTGGTTCCATTGACAACAAAAGTTTCAGGCTTCTCACTTCTAGTCATCGGCTAGATTAATCCTCATTGCTCTTTTCTCATCTTCCCAAGTGTTTTGAATAACTTGGGTAGGTCTTTAAGTCTCACTATGGCTAGCCTTTTTATTGGAGTTCTTTCAATGGATGGCAACTTTAACATTAATATATTTTGTGGCGCTTGACAATAACTTGGGCATTGGTTTTGGTGGTTTCTTAGTTATAGAGAAATTAAAACATGAACTTTTCAAGGCTATTGAAGAAGGCAAGTCAAGTCATATGTTTGTCTTCATTGGTGATGTTGTGGGTGGACTAAGTAAAACATGAGGCATAGTCTTAGAACGACTTGTTCTTCTCTTGCCTCATAAACAATAGTGTAAGAGGATTTAGGAGGCCTCCGGGTTATTACAAAGGACTAATGAATGAAACTGTCTTCATTGGTGATGTTGTGGGTGGCCTAAGTAAAACATGAGGCATAGTCTTAAAACGACTTGTTCTTCTCTTGCCTCATAAGCAATAGTGTAAGCGGATTTAGGAGGCCTCCGGGCTATTACAAAGGACTAATGAATGAAATTGTCAATTGATTGAAGTTTATGATCCTCTTGTAAGGTAGAGAGTTGAACTAAGGCTTAGCTACTTCCATGAACATGGTGGTAAATAACTTGTGTTTTACCAAGTTTACACGCCACAAAGGGAGATCATGGTTTTAAAGTGATCATTGGATTGATAGGATCAGTTATCCTTTTGTACCTTGAAACTCGAGAGTTTGAAACCCCTCGATACAGTGCTGACCTAATTTTCATTCTTCAAGAGTTGTGTGCCTCTTACCAACCCCGGTTGAATTACCCTGATGGATATATCCATAGGCGATTCTTATGCAGATTGAGCCTTTGTCATCTCTTCAGCACCAAGTTGAAAACTTTGGCTGGGGAGTCTTCAACGTTCTACGCAAAGTATGGTAGTCTCCAAGCATTGTGAGGTTTTACAATGATTGTAATTAGTGCAGCACCCTTTCCCCCAAACAGTAAAGCCAGGCTCACGAGCTATATGGGAGTGATGCATTCCAGTTGGCCATTGATGACCTGCTCTAGCTGAGCCACCTGGGTTCACTTTTGTTAAATGATTATAAAAAATTGAGTGTTGACTGACAGTTGGTGGAGAGTTGAATGAGGTGAAATAGTTGTTTAAGTTCTTTTGATGTATTTGCACACTCATCGGTTGGAAAAAACTTCTGCTTCACTCCAAGTTTGAGTGTGGGCAGTAGGTTGAGTGTTGGGTGAGGTGGGATCGTTGTTATAGTTTTCTTGATGCATTTGCATACTCACTAGTTTAAAAAAAAAAAAATTCACTATAAGTTTTTTCTAGGAATGCCCGCAAATATGATTATCTGATGTTTTACAAAGAGTCAGCCGAGTGATCATTGGATGTGAATTTTATGAAGCTCTGTTATTGCATTTAACCATAGAGTGAGATAACATTAAACAAAAAATCATACAAGATGAATTAAAAAAGTGAAAAAAATGAAAAAAAAAATTGAAGACACGCAATCATTTTGTAAAAAGAAAGAGCGTTGTAGGAAAGATTTCGTGCAGGTTCTGACACAACTAAAGTTTCCATAGATTAACTGAAGTAGTTATTGCTGTAACAGCCGAGTGATAATGAAAACATGGCTGGATGGCAACTCGTTCCTCGCATAGCAGTGGGTTCCACTATATTAAGAGTGCGTGAGTTACATCACTGTGAAGAAACTTGGTCAGGGTGAGCTATGACTCAGTTAAGACCCTATATGAGTTTCTTGTAGCTTGAAATCCATGCACGCATGAAAGCTCAAAATGGGACTAGTTAGAAAAGAAAGTAAAAAAAAAAAAAAAAAATATTAACAAGATATATAATGGAAGATCCAAATTTTTGGTTTATTGCAACTCTCATAACACTCAATTCCTTAAAATGCATTAAATGACTATTTAACTTAGCGTCATTAGAAAACCTCGCCGAAGCAGCTGCTGGACCTCACAAAACCATCACTGGACCTTGCCAAAGCCCTTGCCTGATACACTTTCACTGCCATTGAATCTTGCCGAAGCTGCAGGTCAGCATCATCAAAGTGGAAGAGGAAGAGGAAGAGGAGGAGGATAATATTGATGGAGTCTTAGGCCCAATGACATACATACATGGTAGCGAGGTTCGGTAATGATGACCTCCAGCAGTGGCAACCTCCTTGATGGTGACTTCTAGTTCTGATGAGTTGTTTTAATAATGTTAAATTGAGCATTATGAGAGTAATATTTAAAGATTGGGCATTTAATAAATTTTAAAGATTTTGTCATTGTGTAGTTAAAAGTTCAAATAAAAAATGCTTTAGTGCCCATTGGTGCAAAAATATAAGTACTTTTCTTGAGATCCTTCGAGTCTGCCTTTGCTGCAGTTTGCAAGTTGTAAAACTTACAAAGCCTCTCGACATAAAAAACCAGCCGTACATTTTCCTGCAACTTCACCTTTCACTTTACTTGGTAGTTAGCAAGTCCTTTTGCTAGCTCCCTTCTTTATATTTGATTCTTATTAATCTTTGTAGTTGATTTTTTTGTCAATTCTTTTGATTTTGTTGCATTTAAAAGGCAAGGCTTAGCTTTAAAAGGGTGTTTAATGCTTGATGTACCAGGCATCATAAGTACGTTGAATTCTATGATGTTTTTTAATGGATGATCCTTTGGGTAGAAGGTTTCATTTGAGCATTGCGTTATCTTAGCATCCTTGCATTTTCTGTGACATTCTTCTGCCAGCTATATTCAGATTAACAACTGTATTTTTTTATGATGGTTTAGTTTTGCAATGCACTGCTTTTGTATTGCATTTCAAAATTTTCTCATGTGACAAAGGAGTTTTGTGAGAGTACAAAATAGAATTCAAAGTTCATGTGCACACCTTCAAATCTTCATCTTGCTGTCTCTCCAAAAATAGACCGACTTTATTTTCTAGTTTCCCACATTTTAGGTAAAACCTTTTTCTTTTTTTGTATATTTAAACAATCAATTGTATATTTACAGGTGAAATTGTGCACTTCTTCAAGTATTTGACCTCCTGGTAACTAGAAATGTTGTTTTACAAAAGTTGTGGGACTATATTAATAAAGCACAGAAGTCGAACGAACTATTGGCATAAAAGCAACAATGCGGGAAAATCCATTTAAGTATTGAAGAATAAAGCAAGGGCCAGTATATATATATCTATATGTATATATATTGTGTACGCACACTTGTACTCTTTGGCAACAAAAGATGCTCTAAGCCCTGAAGTATATCATTCCTTATCATTGTACATTGAATGAAAGATCTTAAGGAATATTGTGCTTTTATTGTCTTCTTCCATCACGATGAGTTTGATGTATAGGAAGTTGTTCAATAAGGTCTTTTCATTCATACTTATGCAGCCGGCATCATTCTAGAAGATTCAAAAACTAAAATGTTGTTATCATAATCTTGGTAAGTAGTTTTTATTGGTGCTGGAATAGTGTCCAAGCATTCAGATGTGTCATGTAGTGCTGCCATGGGTATTATGCATGAAGGTAATATAGACTCTAGCTGAAGTCTCCCTTCAACATGCATCTCATAATCTTTTAGTTCCTAAATCATCATCTCCTTACTAGAAATAGGAGGGATAGACTTAGATCTCTCTGTGAACTTTGAGGAATCAAGGTGATTAATTATCAACACTTGTAGATAAGCTGTGGGGACCTAGTGCCGGGTCAGCAGGAGCTAATCCAGCACCGGTTTGCTTGTGGAATAGTAATAGCAACAACAACAAGTCCTCTAGCCGCATGATCATATTGAGTGATTTAAGAGACAAATATATAGACATCAAACATAACTCATTTATTCATTAATTCATGAGTCTTGGATACATAGATTAAAATAAAAGAAAAAAAAATTACAAACTTTTAAAAGTAATAGAGTTAAAAAGAAAGTGGTGGATCAGCAGGTAGCAGTATCAGCACTGCTCAGTTCTTTAGCACCTTTCCTCGAGGACGAACTCCTGATCTGGGCATGTTTCAAAAGTGCGGGCATTCGAATACCAGTTAGTTGCGAAACTAAGTACTGATAGATGTCATCTTTACAAATATTAAATAATAAGCAAAATAATCAATATTTGACAGGAAATAAAAGCTGTACAAAATTATCCCTGCAAACCTGTTTCAATTGCACTTGAAACTTAGCATAAAAATAATTGCAGTCACAAAAATAAATACAAAATTTTAGCGCTTGATATCTGAGGCAAAATGTGATTTTGTTGGGCAAGTACAAAATCTAGGAAAATGGGGGGTTCATTTTTGTGTTATATATCTCAACTTCCCTCTATACCTGCCCCCTCAAAGGCTTATCAGTATAGGCTCCTTATGACTCCTGATGTCGGACAGCCCCGTCCTAGCGGTTGTCTGATCAGACAAAAAGTATAAAGCAATATGGAATCATTGCTTCTCACTTATCCAAACTTATTCATATATCATTTTAAATGATTTTAAAAGGCACTTTTATCAAATTTGTGCGATGTTGAGCAAAAAAACATATTTAAACAGAAGTAATAAAAGACATCTGGTACCTTGTTTCTTAAGTTCGAAAGATCAACAGTTCGGATGAGTGACAGTTCGCTCAATCTGCATTTAGGTTTTGGATATGTTTAAATTAGCTCTCCGCCAATATTTTTAGGAGTAACATTTTTTTTCATTTCGATTATGTTCTTCTTTCGCTTTCTTGAAGTCTGATTTTAAGATACTGCAATGGCAGTAATGTTTATTATAGCGTTTATTAATTTGTTGAGGATAATAATCATATTTGATACAATATTATTGTTATCATTATTTTAATGACAACAATAATATAGGAATGAAAGAATGTAACAAAAATGATTATCAAAAATGAAAATGCTTAAATTGAAATTATAGTCATTTTATAATATATGTATAATTTTCATTATTAATTAATGAGAATCATATTAATGTGAATGACATTATATTATCATTATTTTTATAATTATAATTATTAGGTAGGTATAAATTAAAAGAATGTAGAAATAGCAAAATGATTCTCTGCTTTTCTTTTCCCTTTTTTTTTCTCTATCTTTTAAACTTATTATCTTACCTTAAGATTAGGATTGCCGAAAAGCGGAGGGTGGCCGGAGGCTGGCAAGCGGCTGGCCGGCTGGAGGAAGGCTGGCTGGGTTGTTGTTGGCCGGCCGGAGGAGGGGGGCGGCTAGCCGGGCTGTTGGGAGAGGGAGGAGGGGCTGAGGGAGGAGAGTGGCTGCTGAGGGGGGGAGGAGGGGCTGCAGGTTTAGGGTTTGGAGGAGGAGGGGGCTGTGGGGGGAATATGGAAGGAAGGGGGAGGGCTTATGTAGAGGAGAGGAGGGGCTGAGGGGGTCGACCAGGTGGGCTGACCAGCCTGCGCCAAAAACGACGCAGGCAGCCCTCCCTGGCGCGAAACCTTCCGCGCCAGAAGCCCTGTCGGGCGAGCGACGCGGGAATTAGGGGGCGAACGGGGGAGAAGGATATTAGGAAATTTTTCTTTAAAAGAAAAATTCAAATAATACTTAAAGTTAAATTATTCGTATTTTTCCGCCGTTTGGCGTCCAAATACAACGAAACTTGGCACCGAGGTGTGTTATGACATGACGAACACCCTCGCACCGAAAATTTTCGATTCGAACAAATATTTTATTTTTAATTAATTTCTGAAGTTTAAAAACTTCAGAAATTAACCACGATAAATCCGACGCTCATAATTTGATGAAACTTCTCGAGCAGCCTTAAAATATTATGCTTAACACAATGACACTGAAATTAATAAATTCTGACATGTATTTCAAAGTTTTGATTTTTAGAATTTTAATAATTCAGAAAATAAAGCGGGAGCTTCTGTTATTCGGATTTCTCCCAAATTATGGCACTTTGATCTTAAAAATTATTCTTATTTAAGGGTATTTTTGTTTGACCCACTTTGAAATTCCCCGGAGTTTTGATGTCTGAAGTGGGCTCTGACATATTTGAAAAAAATAACGACATTGGATCGTTACATAAGCATTGACACATGAGCTGTCATTACAATCCCAGTCATCACTAGACTTTACTGTTGCGTTGGAATTAAGCAACTATCTCATTTACTTGAGATTAGGATGAAGTTTGAAGCAATAACATATGCTGTGGCTAACAACCTTGCAAAAGTTTGGCATTACTTCAAAAACCATCTTTTGTTTATAGCCAAACAAAAAGAAAAGATGCCAGAAGAGATGCTAAAGTTCACCAAAATGCAGGCCACAAATCTAGATAGCAAGTTGTTATAAAGTCAATCACAATGGTGGTTTAAAAGTTTGAAATTGGAATTCATCATGTGTAATGCACATGAGAAGATACTTTTTTAAGAATGAAAGCAAACTTTCGACCGTAGTTTTGTCATATCTTTGAAAATGCTAGCATGAATGGGATATTTTATATGCTGCATGATTTGTGATATAGTCTGCACATGAATCCCAGGATTCAACCCAAAGTAATTGGTAGAACTCTTTATAAAAAGGTTGTTGCATGTTTTAGTATGTGACAAAGGCACTTAATTAAATTTAAAAAAACATTATTTTATCAGTTTTGTAATAGAATGAAACAATTATTTGCTAGAAGAAAATGTGATGTTATATCTCACAAGCAAGTTTCTCTAAAAGATTAATAATGTAAATATATTACAAGAAGATGCAGTTAAATCGATTGAAACTAAAGGGAAAATTGAAACAAATGGGGATGATATTTTAGTGAAGGTGATGATATTTTAGATGCACGTCATGCACCGCAAAAAGGAGATTTTGTCTAATATTTTACATTTTTGACTAATGTTTAACATGCCCAGAAATTTGGTGTATGAAAAAGCAAATTTATGTTCATATTATGTATGCAGCTACTCAAGTGAATTTAAATTTATTTCCATTTATTCTTGACGATAGGATCTGTCCTTTCAGTTTGGAAGCTCTTGATTTTTTTTACCAAAGTTGAGGTTTTGTCTAGATTCTATTCAACTATTAATTACACTAGGCATGCATTGCCATGCTTATTGCACGATATTGTATGTTTGTGCTTAAATTGTTGTGTTTTCCTTATATTAGACTTGTATGCCGAAGGTTAATTATGTGCAAATGTTAGAAGGCTACTAGAGTTGCATTTAATCTGTTCTGTATTTTTCTTGTCGTATTCTCATCTATTGCAGCTATAGAAGTTTCTTCTCTGCCAGGATGCATCCTCCTTTAACATTACACCGACATCCAATGTGTGCTGCAGTATGTATTCTTCAAATACTTCAATATTATCCAATTTTTTATTTAAAAGTTTTTATCACATGTTAAGCTTGTTTATTCCAAGCTTTTTTTTTTTGTCCCATCATGTGTATCTGCCAGCTAGCCTCTCGTTGGATATAATGTGTTTCAATATTATGTCTGTATTTTAATGCAACTGTCTTTGTTTTGTATTTGTTTTTTTATACCAATTTATCTTTACGCTTCTCTTTTTCTTGTGAGGTACCTTTTTTTCAGTTTTCTCTTACATCCAAGTGCTATTTTTTATTCTGATTATTAATCTGGTTATGCCCTTTCAGATCATTGAGCTCTTTCAAAAATGTCATGCTGACCATCCAATTGGAAAATTTTTTGGAGACTGCACGGAACTTAAGATAAAGCTAGATCGCTGTTTCAGGGAAGAAGTAAGCCTTTGTTTTCCCCTTGTTTCACTATACAGAAGCTAATCTTATGCAACTATTTCATGCTTATAAGTTGAGTTTGCGTCCATTATTTGGATAGAAAGCTGTGAGGAGAAAGGCCAATTATGAAGAAAGCAAGAAGCTCAAGGAAAGGCTGAAGACTTATAGAAAAGAGACGAGAGAAGCAGAATTGGACAGGCAATGCAATTAGTAAATTTGTAAATGCTAGTTGTTTTACAATTTATAGTGAAACAAATGACTAATTCTTATGGCAAGCAATTTGTATCATTTGAGCTATCGAATGTTTCATGCTATTCCAACTTGGTAATGCAGAATAAAGAACGGCTGCATATTTTCAGTATGATTTTTTTAATGATCAAAGTTAAGCTGCTATTTTTCATGCTTTGATTTGTCACATAATGTTGATAAATTAGATGTTTTCAATTTTCTTTTAAAATAATATTTTGATTCTAAACTTTATTGATATTGTGGTGTGATCTTTTTTTTATCATTTTACTGCCAATCATGGCCATACAGCTTTTGGGTTTATTTGACAATTTGTTATTTAATTTATGGATCTGGTTCCTATTAATCTTTAAAAGTTTTAGGAATCATAATTTCTTATGTTTTTGTTGAACCCTACAAAGGTTGTTACCTACATGCCAGGATGATTTTAACTGTTTTTAATGGCTTATATAAGATGGAGTTCTTGTAATTGTTTATATATTTATAAACATAGCGGTGCCATTGAGTTTAATTTGACTGAACAATTTTAAAGTTTGTTACTAAGTGCTTTGCTGTGGGACATGTGTGTTTGGTTTAAAAGAATCTGACGGATAGTAATGCTTTTTTATTTAGAATCTCTAATATTTTGGTGTTTTCATATGTTATTACGCATACATATAGTTGAACCAGGTGATGCGTTTGTGATGTGTTTATTGTTAGTACATTTGTAGCAAATCAAATCATATATGATATTAGAAAGGAACAACATGTAATTGATGATGTGATTAAACCAACCTGCAGTGTATCTACTGTTGTTTGTCTGCTTTTATCTCCTCAATGAGGATTTTAGTATAAATTAGGAATTTTCATCCATTTTACCTCTATTTTTTGAAAGTGGAATTTAGTGTCTAATATACCCAAATAATGTAAGAAAATACTTGCAAAATGTTTGTAGTAAGATTGATTTTTTGACCCATTTCTGTCAAGAGTTGCCCTAGATAGGACGTGCAATATTGATGAATATTATCTACCAAAATCTTATGTAGGCTGTCTTGGTTTGAGAATGCAGAACTTAAACATATCTTGATGGGTGGAGGGGGTGCGCTGATGTATCCCTGGGTTATGGAGTCCCCATTCTTTAAGCCTTGCATCATACCAGCTAAAACTGCTAGCTTATTCTCTTGACACATTTTGAAAATCATGCCATCTTAATTTCGGTCCAAGAATGCAGTTGCTAGTACGTATTCTAGGAATTTTGGATCTGCGTTAAGCAAAGAGGTGCAAGCTCGCTAAATATGCACTTAAAGCACAAATGTCTGCACGTCACATAGGAGCTGTTGAGTTTGTTGTATTCTGGGTGTAAACTAATCTATTTTCCGATAGTTGTTATAAATTTTGTTTGCTTGTTTAGCGTAAAAGAATTACATGGTAATTTTGTGGGGGAATTTAATTCCCACTGCCTTCACAATTTTAGCATAATTGGTTTTTGTCAGAATCGAGAGTAAACTAATTATGTCGCATTATCAGTGCGTTTAAAAAATGCTGAAACCTTAGTCCTTGAGAAAACTCATAATTTGCAGGTAAAACTCTTCCACGATTTCGTTCCAAACATCGTTCGCATAGTAGGCAAATGTTCATGACTTCGTCCCCGGCCATTGTTAGCCATTAACGGCTCTCGCCGACCTCGGCTTTGCTTTCTTTGGCTAGCGCATTTTTCGCTTCCTTCGTAGGCTTCATCCCTAGTTACTCCGACATCATTCGCGTTGCAGGCTAGTGTCTTTGACTTCATCATCGTCTTTCTTCCGGCCATTGCCAGCCACTAGTGCCTCTCATCGACCTTGGCTTTGCTTCCTTCAGCCATCACTTTCTTCATCTCTAGTCACTCCATTTTTTATATTAAAAATTAATTAAATTGAGACTAAAATACTCCAACAAAACATCAACAAGTAAATATTGGAAAACTTTTTGCTATATTCTAAACACTATCAATTGAATTATATTGTATTTATTTTACCTGAAAAACTCTTGCTTGCAATAAAATATTTTACTCCAATATTTCGAACAACCTCTGTCTTTGGAATGCTTAAGGAGTTTTCTAATTGTAAATTTTTGGAATTAAGGTTGTGCTCATTTCATATCATATATGTCCCAAAATTAGTGTATTTCATTTTAATGCTTGTATTTTCAATTTGTGAGTTTCTTTTAAAAGACCCAATTGTAATATTTTAATGTTTGGAGCTATTTTAATTATGAAAGATTTGTACTTTAGAATTTAATTGAGCCAAGCCTTGAATACATCCAAGCTCCTAAAAAAATGTCCTTTGGCTAAATTTTTTAAATTGTACCCATCACTAATTATTGTAGAATTACATTTGGGGCAAGGTTTTGGTTGATACACTTTATATAAAGCCCTGCTATCTGTTTCTGTCAATTGGCAGGACTATTTTTTCAGTCAGCTTTCTCAGGAAGCAGCCACTTAGAAGCATTTTTCATAAAGTAGTTTTAAAAGCACGGCTATTATTTTTGGTTGTTTAGCATATAAAAATTATTGTGTGGGCCTCAATCCTCCACCGCCACCAATCTCAGTCCACTTGTTAATAATGCACTAGCTTGGATTAACTGTTGATTACTGCTCTTTCGTTGATGTTGTGCCCAACAGTAGGAAAACAAAGCATTCAAACAAGAATAACAGTAGTTTAATTCTATAGCAGCTTCACAGCGATTTTCTTAGTAGCTACTTTACTGCATTTCGTTATACAATTGCAGCTGCCTTGGATAGTCTTTGCTTTCAATCCTGAGTCATAGCTGTTTGAAAAGAGCTTAAGTGGGACAGGGAAATTAGGTGTGAAAATTCTAGAGTGTGAACCTAAAATAAAAACAAAATCAGAAAAGTTGTATAATTTGGTGGATTCATTAACCTTTATGGTTTATTAGTTCAAAATTGAATTACAAAATAAATTGATGATGCATCAAAATTGAATTCAAATTTTATTATCATATTTAGGAGTTGGCACAGATTCTATTACATTCGAATCCATCAATGTCATCCCTTTATGTCATTGTTTATATGCATCGGTCATTGTTTATATGCATCGCATAGCTACTTGGTTATGAGTCGATATTTGTTGTAATTTTGTTATAATTTTGAATACATAAAAGGCATGACTGAGATAAAAAGTTTGCAACAGCATTTGCTGACATTTATTTTTAACCGTTGCTTTTATTTCTCATTTTTTTCTCTTTAATTCAAAATCATTTCTCTTTATATGCCCATTTTTTTAAAAAATAGAAGCATGTGACATTTGAATTTATCTTGAAATTTATTGCTACCATTATCAGAAGAACACCCTTAGCCATTGGACTTGCATCAAAGGGCTAGCACCACGAAATGGCATAATTTAAAAACAACCAATTCTAGGCTTGAAATTTTTAACCTTACATCAAAATAAAAATTTCCAAAAAGAGCAATACCCAAAAAGATGTTATCTCAAAGATTTTAATGCTTTTGGTGCTTGTGGTGATAACAAGCATGTAAATTTTCGTTATACTATATCAATCGATATGTAAGTGGAAGTTATCTATTGATTTAGTCATGCAAGTTTGTTGATCTGAGTGTGACTCTAATCATTGACAAACTATGAACGGAGCTACTTCGTTAGTAGTAGATTTTGCATTGGTTGGCTGCTATTTATTTCTAAGATTTCTCTTTTCCTCTGAATTAGGATTTTGTCTAGTTCTCCTATTGTAACTGACATTTCTTTTTGTTATGTTTAGTTAAAGTGGTGATAATTTACTGGTTTTGTTATATTGCATGAATAAGAATCTTATTGAAGAGATCTTATTCATAGATATGCTTCGTTAATTTGTACCTTATGGTACAGAAATGCTTAAACTTTTGAAGTATTATGCTGTGTTAGGACTGTCCGTTGGGGTAAATCAACCCATTTTTGTCCTATCATTAAAACCCAAAATCAAAATAGAAAGACTGCGTTAGCACATTTTAATAAGTGTGTTTATGAAAGACTGAATGAGATTAAACTATTATTATATGGGCGATTTATAAAAACATTTTAGATTTATTTAAAGAACTGTTAAGTATAAGTTGCAGAACCATATGCTAGAAAAATCAAGGACTGAACTTATGTATTCCAATCTCTGATCCTTTTTTTTCTTAACAAATGAATATGAAAATACAAAAAAAAAAGGATTTGTATACTGTGGTTTTTGTTATAACTATATTTCATTTTATTTATGTTTCTTAGCCTGCAGTTGATGTAGGCTTGTCAATTCATACTTGATATAAATTTGAACTGAAAATTTTTAATTTGAACCGAAAAATATGAATTGCTTCAAACTTTATAATTATGATTTGAGTGTTATGTATACATTAATATGTATGTTTTCTTATCAGCAGTAAAATGATTTTTTTTTTCTTGTACATCTTAATAATTAGATTTACCACCAGATCACAATTTGCTAATTTGATTTTTTTCATATTTAATTTCATTTAATTTACATAGAAAGGCTATTCGTTCTATCAGAATATTTTATTGTACTTAAAGAGCTACCTACTTTAAAGTCACTCTCTTTATCTTCCTTTCTTGTAACCCAACCTCTTCCTCTGCTCATGCTTTTCTATACTTAAATAATTGCTAGTGTAACAGATATGCAGAGTACTAGGCGATTCATGCGTTTCTTATTTCTTGCAAAAGGATTTGTCATCTTCATTTTTGTTCTTTTATAAATTGTTTGTTCCTAACAATTAATTAACCAAAAAAATTCTGAGCTTTACTTCCCCTTCACATGGAAACCGCTCTCATGAGCGAACAAAATGTCAAGAAAGGAGAATCAATAACATTGATTTCTCCAAGAAATCCGACTCCAGCAGAGATAATATATCTCTCAAACATTGACCAGACAGTAGCATTTAATGTTGAAACTGTTTTCTTCTATGAAGTTTCTGAAGTTGCTTCTTTTGCATCTGATAATATTATAGAAGTAGTGAAGCAAGCAGTGTCTGAGGGGCTTCTTATTCCCTACTACTTTATGGCTGGGAGGTTGAGGCACAGCTTTTATGAGGGCAGGTTAGAACTGATTTGCAACAATAAAGGGGTTCTCTTTGTTGGTGCTCAGTCAAGCCTTAGCATAAAGGAACTAGGCAATCTTGCATTACCAAATTCTTGGTTTCGGCTTCTCATAGCACTTCCTGCAGAGGATTTTCAAAATCTGGATGAAGTTCCTGTCTTTACCATTCAGGTACAGACTTGCTTTCTGAACAAATCATTCAATATTTATGTGTCGCATCTTTTAGCTACTTTGGTGCAGCCAGCATCATTTGCATTGCTTTGTTCTGCATTCATTTATAAATTAAAGGGCTTTTTTTACTTGCATAGCACGGCTATAGTTTAAAGTTTATATTTTTCATGCAAACATTTCACTTCACTCGAACAACACCCAGTACCATTTTATACTTTAATACAAGGCTCCAATCTCTCTTTTTTGGTTAGGGAGAGCTGTTTTTTTCCTTCTTCAGGAAGTAGCCCATTGAAAAGTAGTATTTAATAAATAGCTTTCAAAGTGCTGTATAACCAGTTTCTAGTGCTTACTGTATGAAAATCATTGCATTTCCCTTGATCCTCCACCGCCAATGCCCGCCAATTTGTTGATCTTCTGCTTACAAGTTGAATATTCGTCAACCATTGTCATTAGTTGTTTATGTCGTGAACTACTTGGTAGCAGGACATTCAAACAACAATAGTTAATTCCTTTATTGTAGCTTCACAGCAGATTCCTTTTGCAACAACTTTACAGCAGCTTCCTCTATAGTAGCTTCCTAGTAATTTCACAGTTGCAAATGGGGATTTAGTCTCAACATCTTCCATTCTTCCTGTGTTCTTTTGCTGACGAGCAAAATAAATGGCAGTGCACTTGCCTGCTTTAACATGCCTTTGACGGTGCACTCCAATCATAGAGTTAAGAGAAGTGATAGCGACAAGCTTAGAAGATTTTAGGTTTACTTGTCAAGGAAACAAAGAGACAAAAAGAGGGGGATGGACATAGGAATGAAGCCAGAAACAGCGAGGAATTGATGAAAACTAACCCAAGGAAAAGTGGTGGCCGTGGGTAGGCCCAGGGAGCTATTAGGGAGCTCACTGAGAGAAAGGATAATGACATGGCCAGTTTTTGCCAAGTGGAAACTCGTTGTCATGGGGTTGGAGAATGGATTTTAAAGCCAGGTACGTCTGGTGTGGGGTTGCTGCTTGTTTTTCTGGCTAGCCGGAGGAGATGAAAAGAAAGGGTGGTGGTAAGACAAGTGCTATTTTTGTTGTATTAAAAGATTTTTGGTCCTATGATTTTATAATTATTCAAATGTGAATTAAGTTTTACTGTATATTGTATTCGTAAAAATTCTATACTAAAGCTAGTTGAGTTGCTTGTATTACTTCTTAGGTCACAAGATTCCAGTGCGGTGGTTTTTCGATTGGATTTGTAATGAACCACAGTCTACTTGATGGTAGGTCAGCGGCAGAGATGTTCTTTAATTTGGCTTCGATCTGCAGAGGCGACCTACAGACTTGCTGTGAGCTCAACACTGATAGATCATATATCAGGGCACGAAATCCGCCTCTGATTAAATTTCATCACACCGAGTACACTACAAAACTGCTGCCGGAGTCTTCTGCACCTTCTTCCTTTACTTCACCTATCGTCATGTCATCGCAACCAGCGATTCATTTCTCAAGAACTTCTAACTTCAAACTTTTCTCATTCGATGCTGATATGATTCGCCGTCTCAAGATTAAATCTGAGCACACGAAATGCTCAACCTTCGAAGCAGTGGTGGCTCATTTATGGAGAGCAAGAACAAAGGCGGTCTTCAATGACCCGACAGAGACATCTTCCGTATTATTTGCAGTCGACATAAGATCAAAAATGTCCCCTCCTTTGCCTCAGGGGTATATCGGGAATGCAGTGGTCACTGCATCAGCAAGTGCCCAGGTGGCAGAACTGGGGGAGAAGAGCTTCTCCTTCTCGGTGGGGTTGGTGGAAGAGGCCATTGGAAGGGTAAATGATGAGTATGTTAGGTCGGTTATAGACTGGCTTGAAGTATACAAGGGTGTGCCCTCTGCTGTAAATGGGAATTTCTTTGTTTCTGCTTGGTGGAAGCTTCCATTTCATGAGCTTGATTTTGGATATGGGAAGCCAATCTACGGAGGACCAGTGGTCAGCGGCATGGAGGAGTTTGTTCTGTTGCTTTCCGATGGCCGTGGATCAGGAAAGGGAAATGAAAGTGGAGTTAATGTGTGGATAGCCTTAGATCAAGAGAAGATGCACAAGTTCCAATCTTTGGTTTTTGAAATATAATAAACTTGATACTGTTGTATATAATAAAGCTGCTTAAAAAACAGAAGCTGCGATTCACAATTCTCAACTATATTTTTCTTTCTTTTATCAAGATTGCAAGAACATAAGGGTTGTTTGGTCAGTTAAGGTATTGAGAGAGTGAGTTAAGATGAAATGGAGGAAATAAAGATGGAAAATATTAGCGTGTAAAAGCGATAATAATATTGGGTTGAGCTCATATTTGTAATTTGTATTTGTCTATGAAGTTCTCTATGTGCGGTCATGGGCTGTTGTGCTTCTTGAGAAGTTATTGGAGATGACAAAGGAGAGGAATTGATGGTTAGATTGAATTTCATTCTGTAATAATGTAGCCATACTCCAAACTGAAACACATCCTATCATTTCTAAATAACCAAGAACGATTTTCTGCATAATCCTTCTGTTTTCTCGTTATATATTTTTTCTCATGATCCGGCAAAATTAAAGTATTTTGAATTTTCTAGGAAAACTCTCAAAAAGAATTCATAAAGATATCTTAACAAAACAAAATGATTAGCAAAAGTGAGAGTACTAGGCTCATAATCCTCAATAACCTTATTGTTTTGTGATAATACTAAAAAATCGCCAACAATATCCATGAAATAATGTTCCCTATAACCTCTCCTAAAACCCTATCAAGGGCAGAAAGGCAAACCCGTTGTGCTCATATGGCTTGGAATGGTGAAGTGCCGCAGCCTTCCCTCCTGCTCCTTCATGTATCCCTCACACAAAAAACCTCGTGAGAACTTATCTTCCACAATTCTATCGACATCATGCACGAACACATCTGTTTCTCCATCCCTCCTTCCCCTTGCCACCATTCCCGCTGTATAAATTGCCCCCATTCTTCCTGGAGCTTCATTGAAATAACCAGTTGGAGCATCCACCATAATCAGATCCCATTCGAGCTCGTAGAACACGCTTGGCAGATCTGTTAGAGCCAAATCGCACTCGGAAAGCCGACCCAACTCTGTGCACTCTCTCCTGCCCCTCAGGTCGAGGAGCGTGTTAGCATCCCTCACCTTGGTTCTGTAAGTCACGTGATATGATTCGAGATCAGGGAAGCTCTCTCTGATCTTCACCATCCACGCCTCATCTTCCTCAAAGAAGACTGTGCGGCCGCCATGGTTAAGCGCGCTCCACATCAGGCTGTCACGGCCCAACCCGAAGATGAGAAAGTTGCAGGGCGATTTCTGCTCGAGCACGCGGGCAGTTACAGAAATCTCGCTGAATGTCTGCTGCGGCGTGATGTTCAATGTTGCATAGTGGATGATGGTGCCAGCTAGCGTTGGAGGGATCTTGCCGCATGTGTGAATCGATGGATTTGAAGGAGTGTATTGTTGCTGCTTTGCTGATGTGCTTTGAGGAGGAGGGGCTTCAGAGGATGATGGCAGGCTGGACCTCAGGACGATGATGAGGAGGAAAAGGAGCAAGAAGAACAGGAGGATGTGCTTCAGGTTGAAGAGGGCACGAGCCTTCTGCTTCATTCTCTTATGGATTTTTTATCAGAGGATGAAATGTTTTGAGGTTCTACCAATGTGGCTCTACTATGTCTTTCTTGTATACATTTTTTTTACCTTTTTTTCCGCTTTTTCTTTTTTTTTTTCATGATCTAGAATTGATGTTGTGCTTCGTAAAGATGAGGAAGTTAGTTGGTTTTCATCTGCCTTTTCTTTAAGCTTTGGCAAAGTAGTTGGAGGATTGATGTTGACTCTTCATCTGCTGCTGTTGGGTAGATTTTAGTTAAGAGAAATGTTATTATTTTTGTGGTGCTCAGAAAAATTTATTTAATAAAATTTTTTGGGTGTATTTAATACAAATTTTAAAAATAATATTTGTATTATTTTAATATAAATAAATATACAATAATAAAATATATATAAATTCTATTGAATAAATTTTGTTGGGTGTCACGTCAACGAGTTTAAATAGCATTCCTTAAACCAAATGTGAAATAAGAAATAATTTTAGCATTTACAAAGAAACAATTTTAGCATTTACAACTTAGATATTATTGATGGTGATATATTAAAAAATTCAAATTAATATTAATTTATTTTTGTAATATTCAATATTGCATATTCTTATATTTTCATTTAGCAATCATAATAATACATCAACATCCATTGAATAGTTCTTCAATATTGACATAAACTATCTACCAAGACTTAAACATCATCATTGGTAAGCTTTCAGGTGGCTTGAGAAAGAATCAAAGGATCTCTAATAACTGATAAAAATTTTATTTTTGTTGTTTTGAAGGAATTATATCATTGTCATGTTGGGATGTTTAGGGTTCAAATAATGCTGAATAATTTATATAAATGATGAGCAAATCAAAATAAAATAAAAAAATTCATATGCAAACATAATTACAGTACAAGGCAAGAGATTTATATAGTTCGGTGCTAATATCTACATCCATTGAGAGAGGAAAGCATGGAAACTTTATTATATGGAAAAGATTACAAAGATTTAAGTTTAAAAAACCTCTTACTCAAACTCTTGGGAGTTATTTTCTTCTTCAATATGGAGGCTGTAGATTTTCAATTAAATATGCTCTAACCTTAAAAAGGCCTTAGAAATATATTTATATGGGGCTCAAAATTGTGTCAGCTGAGCCGCATGCGCCACAGCGCGTCGTGGCGCCTTTCTCTCGGGTGTCCAGGCGCTATGGTGCACTACTTCCAAAACAACTCTTAATCACCAATTTTCCCCTCAGATCTCATATTCTCCACATGAGAGCTGGATCTACTATAGCATTTTAGCTATCACAATGAATTAATACCTCTTGTTGCTTCACACCCAAATCTTCCAAAAACTTTTCACTCAGATAGCTTCTTTGAATGCTTCAGTAACTGCCACGTATTCAGCTTCTTTTGTAGATAGAGCAACTATAGGTTGTAGAGTCGATCTCCACGCTACCGGACCTCCTGCTAAAGTGAATATATATCAAGTCATTGATCGTCTTCTATCCAAATCTCCAGCATAGTCGGAATCCACATGTCCAATACACAAATCAACTATTGAAGATTTCTTTTGAAATAGTAAACCAAACTCAATTGTACTTCAAATATCGAAATATACCCATCACTGCTATCCAGTGATTCTTCCCCGGATTGTGCATATATCGAACGACTCACAACTTCACCTGCTTAAGACAAATCTAGTCTAGTGCAAACAATGGCGTACATCAAGCTTCCAACCGCACTAGCATAAGGCACTGAGTGCATTTCTTCCTTTTCAAAATCTATTTTGGGACATAACCTTGCAGATAAACAATAGTTATGTGCTAAAGGTCATATACTTTATAAAGTCATCAATTCTAAATCTCTTCAACACCTTTTCCATATACCTCTTTGGATAAGCTAATCTTTCTTGTCTATCTGTCTCTACATATTTTCATTTTCAGTATCTTTTTTGCCTCTCTCAAGTATTTCATTTCAAAATTCTTCGGCAGTTGCCCTTTCATGTGATCCATCTCAGATTGAGCTGAAGTCGCCACTAACATATCATCGACATACAAAAACAGGTAAATGACGTTACCTTGGGGAAACCTTTTAAAATACACGCTGTGATGAAACTAGCTTCTCTAGTACTCCTCTTTCTTAATAAACTAATCAAATTTCTTATTCCATTATCTTGGTGATTATTTTATGCCATAAAGAAACTTGTCCAATTTGCATACCAAGTCTTTTTTTTCTGGCTCAATGCACCCTGGAGGTTGCATAATAAAGATCTCTCCCTCTAATTCTCCATGTAAGAACGATGTTCTTACATCAAGCTGCTCAAGTAGGAGATCAAATTATGCCACCAATGCTAAAAGCATGCTAATCGATGAGTGTTTAACAATTGGGGAGAACACTTCATCATAGTCAATCTCTTCTTTCTGAGCAAAGCTTTTGGTCACTAATCTAGCTTTGTAGCGTACATTAGCTTCTGAAGATCCCTCTTTCTTTGCATACACCCACTTACAACCAATAACCTTTCTACCTATAGAGAGTTTCATCAACCTCCATGCCTCATTTTTATGAATAGACTCAATCTCTTCATCCATCGTCTACTTCCATAAATTTTCTCTTGAGCCCATTGACAGACCTTAAATTCGTGTCTGCGCTTGCACACAAATATACGTGGTCTGAAGTAATAAGTGGAAGTTTAGTTCCAAGATTTATCATCTTCAGGGAACGGTGGTTTTGATACTTACTTTTATCTTCTTTCAGTAATGTTTAGAATATTGATTTTTTGTTGAGATGGTTCCTAAATTAACAATACAATTTACTTTATAGTAAGATACGATTTGTTCAAAAAAAAGAGAGTTGGGGTTTCATTGTAGGACTTCTATCTTTGATGTGAAGTGAAGACTTCTGTGGAATAAAAGAGTGGCATTAAACCTCACTCTTTATGTAACAACCCAGATGTTGTTACCAGTCAATTAGTGATCTAATTGACTCTAAATTTCTTTTATTACTCTTATATTAGAGTTAAAAGTCTCCACTTCAAATTTCGTATGATTTGGAGACTGTTTGGTAATTTCCAATATTTCCTGATTTTTAAATAATTCTGAAGATACCTAAATTATTTAGACTTCAAAATCTAAAACGAAGTCTGCCATTGGACTCAGTAACTTTAAATTAGCTAAGAGTGTTATTCTATGAATTTTTAAAAATCGTTAATTTTTCAGGATTTTCTGCTGAATTTCGATCTCTCAAAAATTTTTCGTTAAATTAGGATTTCAATTTAAGTTAAATAAAAATGTAATAAAAATATCCTCTTATAATGCCTATTGAAATGATCATACTACAAAAGTTTGGGCGTGTTTGGGATCCCGGATTGTTCTAAATAAATTCATGAAGTTTAAACTTCAAAGGCTAATAATATGAAAAATATAAATTGGATTTTGGAAATTTTTGTATATCTAAGTTAAGCATCATATGAGGATGCTATATTTCAAGTTTCGTTAAATTCGAGTTTCCGATTTATCGTAATTAATTTTCTAAGTTTTTTGCTTAAAAATTAATATAAAATAAAATACTTGTCCAAATTCAATAATTTTTAAATATGTGCGTTCGTCTCGTCGAGACGGTCGTTTCGATACCAAGTTTGTAATTTTTGGAGCTCAAATGATTTCAGATCTTGCCTCAGAAATTTCAGTCATTTATTTTGATCCAACGGCTAATATAGATCATGGTTTTTACTTATATACCACTTCAAAAACCTAAATCCTAATTACTCTCAGCCGAAAATTCATTCTCTCCTACGCAAGCCAGTCACGCTCGGCCGACACTCCATACGCACGCGACTCCTTCGTCCCGACGCGTGGATCGCGCCGCCCTTCGCTCCAATGGGAAGGCTCGAACCCATGCCGCCTCTACTCCTTATCTTCGTGCATTCAATCTCTCGGCAGCAAGAGGGATTCAGAAGACAGAAAACTCTAGCCGAGAGTCGGGGAAGCCAAGCAAACCCTACTCGAATCTCCACTCGCCGAGCTTCCTCTCGCCGAGTCTTCATCGCGCCAAGCCTCTTCTAGCCGAGCCTCCATCTTGTCGGCTTCAGTTACAAAGTACTTGATCTTCTTCCTTCCTTGCCCTAACACTAAGTCATAAGAACGGCGGCGCATGGTACCTTTGTTTTGATTCATATCTTATGTATATAACTTCCATTACATAATATTTTCAGTATCAATCAATCCTAATGCTAAATATTTGACTAATTGTTTGGATTCGATCTTATCATATGAACCCTAAAAAGCGACGGCGCAAGAAGGGAAGTGCTTCTGACAAGAGTCGATGGAACTCTCTAGGATATTGATCGAAGTCTTCCATTAATGTTTATATATATATATATATATATATATATATATATATATATATATATATATATTTCTTTCTTGTGATTGTGAATGCAGTAGGTTTTAGAAATCTTTACTAATAATTTTGCATTCATATTAAATTGTGCTGAATTTCAAAAATAATTACAATATTTCTAAATGAATCTTCAAATCTTTATAAATATTTTTGTATTCATCCAAAATAAAAGCGGTGCCCAATTCACCCTCTTCTTATGAGATGGTCTAATACAACAATTAATGTCAGAACAGTATCTTATGCTTTGATTTTTATTTCAAATGATACTTTAAGCTAGCAGCTTGAAATTTCTTTTTCTTTCGTAAGAAAAAGAGAATTTACAAAGGACTAATGCTTGGTTTTATTACTGGCATTGTGAGAGAGAAGCCAGCTAGAGGTTGAGAGAAGAGTAAAAACAGGTTGAAAAAGAAAACATTCTCAGCCATCTATGTGAGAAAGAAGGGGGCAGCTCTTCAATCCAACAAATTTGAGTCAAAATAAAGCCATTTAAGAGTACATTTGATTGATTCAACAAAAATTTATTGTTTGGTTGATCTAACACTAATTTAATGCTCAAATCACTTATAAAACAAATATGATCAAATTTAGTTAAGGCTCAATTCTTTTTTTTGAGAAATTATAATTTGAATAATTGTATCTAGTTCTCATTGTAAAGGCATTTGATGAAAATAATTATAATGAGAGCAAGCTTAATCATCATGTGTAAAATCATAAGTTGTCTTTCCATTTAAAGTAAGATTTGATATGATCCAAATACTGTTATATTGCTGTCAAATCTTATAAAGGAAACCATATGCTGCCATCCCTTAATTTATGAAATTAAATACATGTTGCCTTCATTTTAAAAGTAATAATATAAAGATACCGCCATCATATGTTGCTTCCCTTCCCAAATTGAATGGGATAAAATTCTGCCATTTATTTTAAGATTGAATATGAATGCTGCCATAAATTGTATATGAGATAATATATTACAGTTTTCTCTTAATTGTCTCGCATGCTACCATTTTCTTTTAATTATAAATGCTGCTATATCTCAAACTAAATCCAAATGCCGCTATGTAATTTAGGGGAACAAATGCTGCCATATTTTTATAAAATCATATGTTGCCTTTAAACCCATATGAGAATCAAATGAACAAATGCTAATTTCAATATTGTTCATTGCAGGTTGAAATAAAATGCTAAATGCTATTTTCTCCGCAGGTTGAAATGAAATACCAAATTAAATGCTATGTGCAAAAAGTCACATAATACTGCTCTTATAAGTTGTTAATTTTATTTCAGCATCTCTTTTATTAGATGTTTAATATAGGTTGTGTAAATTGTTTGGTTTAGTCTTATATATTTAAAATTATTTTAGAACTGGAAATGAGCAATCCTGTAAAAATGATTGAACTCTATTATAGAGCTGGAAATGAGTAATCCTATGAAAAGGATTAAACTTTAATTTAGAACTGGAGATTGATTGTGAAAATTATTTATTTGAACAAAAACAAAGGAGATTTTGGGGAAATTTCTAAGAATTTTAAGACTTAGAAATTTTTTGGAAAATTTTAATATTCAAATCAAAATAACTCTCAATCAACTTAATAGTTTCTTTTTTTTTTAAACTTTAGATAAGCTTTTCTTTTATTTCAAATTAAATTTAATTTATCTTTTAAATTTCATTAAAATAAACTTACAATTCATTCTACTTCTATTTAGAATTGACTTAAGATCAAATATCTATAAGTCAATTTGGAGTTTAATTAACTCTAATTATGAATAGAATATTAAAAGTTTAGATAAACAAAAAGATATCACATACATTTACAATTTTTGCAATTTATTGAGTGCTTGCCTAGCTTTGAGCCTCTTTTCTTGAACATTCATTCAAGAAGCATTGTGCATAAATAAAGATTTTTCTTAAAATTTTAAAGGGGAATGCCTTATGATAAATTGAGTACAAAAGAAAGCGCTTATATTAGAACTTCACATTTTAGAGAGGGTAAATGTGAATGTTCAACTTCCCCACTGTATTTAGTTAATCAGACGTGCTTAACTCCTCGCCCATTCTGTTGTGTACTCCTACAGAATGAGGTATTTCTAAATGTAAATTTAACTAAAGATATAAGAGATTCTTTTACAAATTATAAGATCTCTTCATAACTGTTTAGTTATGCTTTCATATCATAGTTTTAGACTATGATTATCTTAGATTGAGAATCTAAGATATTTTCTCATTTTCTTTAGCTTTACATTCTTTATTTTCAGTATTGTGTATTACTTACTTCAGTTAATTTGAATACAGTATATGTTGCTTAACTTTAATTAATGCTTTACTATATGTCAATTGCTTACTTAGCATATTTTCTAATTGATCATATATATTGCTTTCATTTTATGCACATATTAGTTTCTAGCCTTTAAAAATGCTTTCCCTTACCAATTTTCAGTATTAGGCTAGAACTTTAATAGAAAGTGAGTATTTTTACTCAATGATTTTCATACTATTTTCCTTACAGTTATGATCATTCCTTTCCCCATACTTTACAGCTTTTATAGCACCGCGGCTTACTTTAAATTATAAATCATAAATTGTGATATCTTGTTAATCTAAGAACATAGCTAATTTTAAAATGTGCTTAGACTGTTTAGTCTAACTATATTTTTTATTTTTCTTGGCTTTGCCCTATCATATTTAAATACCAAAATATGATAGATCAAGAGCCCTTTTATTCAGGTGATGCAGGTCCAAGTACTTGAAGGACTTATAAAAAAATTTGCTTCCACTTGATTTTAACAGATTACTTATTTAGTGAGAGAAAGAGTGATTTACATATCGCATTTTTCTTTTACTTTAAAAAGGTTTGTAATAATTAGATTATAAACTGTTTAAGTTACTTTTACTTATATTTATCTGTGTTGTATCTTCTATAAACTGCTTGGGATGAATGAGTGGATTTATCTAACTTCTAGTATTGTAGATATTTACAATATTGCATTTATATGTATCTTTATTTTCATTTATTTAACTTAACAAATGCTCAAAAAGTGACTTGGCCACTTAGCATCAACACTTGAATAGTTTTCTTCTAATTAAGTATTGGGTGCTAAGGTAACACTCTAATATATGGATTAATCTTCTATCCAATTATTGGGGTTGTTACACTTTACCTACTTACAGGAGTATCTATATTATCCTCCATCTAATGCAAACTCTTGAGTCTTAAGAAAAACTCTTCATTAAATGTGACATCTTTGCTCACCATGATCTTCCTATCAAGTGAGTCAAACAACTTGTAGCCCTTCACTCCGCATCAAAACCCTACAAAAATTGCATTACCATCCACCACATTTTGAATCACATTAGCCTTTGCCTCGAAAGATCCATTTGTCTATTGTTTTTCTTTCAACTTTGGACAATCTTTATTCCAGTGTCCTATCTACTAACAGAACACGCACTGATTATGTCCAATGCTCTGGCCTCTAGATTTTCCTTTCTTTTGGAAAACAACATCCTTCTTTGGTCATTGCCTTTTCTTTTATGGTCTTCCACTCTAGAGTGTAAGAACATCTGTCATACTTGATTTGGTATACTCTTTATCCCTTCCCCTGGACTCATAGTTCACAAGAGTTGCAGTCACCTCCTCATACTTCAATGCATCATTTCCATGAATCAATGTCATGGTAAAGTTCTCAAACTCATTTGGCAATGAGTTCAACAAAAGCAGAGCCTTGTCTTCATCATCCACAGTTTCATCTAGATTTAGCAAATCCGTCAATAACTCCGTGAACTCATTAAAGTGCTAATCTATGGAAATTCTTCTTCTCATCTAGAACCGATAGATGCGTCTTTTCATGCGGGGTTGGTTATCTACACTCTTTGTCAGGTACTTTCTCTTTAGAAATTTCCATAGCTTCCACGCTGATCTCCTATGTTAAATAGTTTCGGATTAAACCACATGCACTACGGTTCATTTTGATCTAATCCCTTTCTAAAATTTCTTTTGGATTTTCTTTTGCCATCGCACATGATGCATCTGTCGCACCGCCACGTACCAAAATTATTATTTCCATCAAACTTGACCACATCAATCTTTGCTGGATATGTTTCAACTTGGTGGAGAGATCTCTCCACCATCGATGATGACGAAGTACCAACCACTTCTTCCACTCCATCTCCCATGTTTTCCTTTTACAAAACTCAATGACAAAAATAAATAGCTTGTAACAAAACCGTAACACTCAAGCACAAATAAAGTAACCTTTCTTTGATACCGTTGGGATGTTTAAGGTTCAAACAATGCAAAATAATTGATGTAAATGATGAGCAAATCAAAAAAAAATAAAGAAAACTCACATGCAAACACAATCACAGCACAAGGTAAGAGATTTATGCAGTTTGGTGCTAACACTTATGTCCACAGAAAGGAAATCAGTGAAATTTCACTATATGGAGAATATTATAATTATTTAGGATTAATAAACCCCTTACTCAAACCCTTATGAGCTATTTTCTTCCTCAATGGAGAAGCCACCCAACACAAAAATCAAATGGTGGTTGTATATTTTCAGTTCTATATGTTCTAACCCTAAAAAGGGCTTATAATATATTCATAGGGGGCTCAGAATTGTGCGAGCTGAGCCGCGGGCGCCACGACGTGTCGTGGCGCCCTCCTCTCGGGCGTCCAGGCACTGCGGCGCGTTGTAACAATCCTAAGTTGTTATCATGCAAAATGAATATTGATTGGTTCAATTTTTAGCATCATTGCTTTTAGAACATCAATTTAAGCCTATCTGAAAAATTTGAAGTCCATTGGGCTTCTCTAAGCCAAAAATTGCAATTTGATCAGTCTAGATGCCCTAGTCTAGACCCAAAATATTTTGATCTCAGAATTAAAATCTAATTATATTTTTGAATTCCTCACCCCCAATTTAGCTAAGGGTGAAGTTTTTGTGCAATTTGGAGTTCATTTGGGCAATAATTCAATTTAATTTAAAATGGTGCAATTGCACTTAAGGGCTTCATACAATTTAAAATTACATTTATACCTTCGGCCATTTTTAAAACAGCGGGCGCGTTCTGAACCGTCCATTCCTCGGGTTAGATCGTGTGGCCCGTGTTTTAGATCGGGATCTATCAATCCAGATCATTCTGCGGTCCGATTGAAGGATCGGACGGTATCCCACCATCTACCGTAAGTAGCACTGCGATCCGTCAGATCCAGAGATCTAAATCTCACGGACGATCCTCACTCCGCATTCGGCCGTTACTTGTCCAAGGATCTGAGCCGTTCCGCATCAATGATCGATCAATTCAACGAATGTCGTGGATCCCGCACTATTCTTCGTCTTCCTCTCTTCCGCGCGAATCCCCGACAGGAAAAATCGCATCTCCGACAGGCAGAGCCTATCCCCCACTCCCCAATCCAGCTCAGCAAGGTCGTTGAGGCATTTCCCGTTATGGTGGCACCTCTGAATCAGGCCCTTGGGCCCGGTGCACCTTAGTAAGGAAGCTTTGAAAACTCCTCCTGGCCTGAGCTCTCGGCCCAAGCCGAGTCAAGCCAAGCCCCAACACTTCATCCCAGTGCCTTCATGAGGCTATAAATAGCCTTGAATCTCACCTTAGCAATTTTTGGCTGTCCAATTGAGTCCATTCAAGGTTTTTTTTTTCTCCGTCGCCATTGCTGCTCGGCCCGGCCTTCTCCAGACGCTCCTAAGCTTGCGTACAGCTGATAGAGGGTAACTCCTGGAGTTCAGGACCCCTAAGAGCCCCTCTGCTGCTTCGTGCCAGGCTCCGCCATCCAAACTAGCTTAGACCAGTAAAACCAGGTACCCCGCCTATTTTGGACTGAGTCGTATATGCTTAGTTCCTGCTCAATTTCAATCGCTAAACTATTCCCTAGCTAAGGCGAACCCGTTGCAACCAAATTGATGAGCTGGGAGGGTCTGTTCCATCGTATAGATCGAACGGGTTATCCATCTCTCAGAGCTCAAGGATCGAGTAAGGTCCCAGGGATCTAGAGCCTCCCAGGACCTGCTCAAATGGGGCTTTGATCTGTCCTTACTCCCTGAAGGTGATTGAATCGAGCCCTAGCCCTGATAAGCCCCATGTGAGGAGAATTTCTCCTCACAGTGAGCGCCTTTTTGATTGAAATAAAGAAATGGGCTCCAGAGGAATTAGTCCACCCCAATTAGCAATTTAGAGTTCTAAGGGTTGGTTATGGTCCCAGGAACGTGTAGCCGTCGTCCTTACGCTCTGGCTTGGCTCGGGGACTAAGAATTTTGGCGATTAGGGTTCGCCCCGATTGTTCTCAGTCGGGGCCAGGCGCAGGGAAGAAGACGACAGCGCGAGTCGAGTCGACCCGTGACCCGCGCTGTCCAACAGTAATGGGCCCTCAGGCCCGAGCGGCCCGCGCATTTGGGATCGGGCCGGTGCCGTTTTAAAATAATTGATAAAGGTTTTATTAATTATTTTCCTTAAGGAAATTAGGAAAAACTTAATAGAAAAATACAAAATGTATTTTCTTAATAACTTCTAATCCACTTGTCAAAATTCTATGATATCATACATGAAAATGTTCAGAAAAATCTTAAAAACTTAAATATAAAATAAAATTGTACATCTGATGGTTAGATCTGTAATTATTACCTAATTACAGTGAATTTTAATTAGGGTAGATTAGTAAATTTACTTATCCAAATTGTATGTTTAGGGTGCCATTAGTTCACTGATGTTAATTAGATTACATGTGTCAAGTATAACATTTTTTTGAGTTTTGTAATTGTAGTTATGCCCTAATCTTATCAAATCATAATTAATAAATTTTAGGGTCTATACACATTGGATCTTAACAAACTTAGTCTCTGATTTCTTGTAAGATTAATTAGGACTTGCATGCCAAATTTCATATAATTTGAATGGTTGGATTTTTACTTATGTGCTAATCCTTTTTGCTTGGAATTAGGATTTGGTTAGCACTAAGTAACCACTATTTATTAAACTTTAATCCCTATTTTGGCTTATAATAGTAAACTAAATAAAATGAAATCACCTTTTAAAAACTTATTAAGTATACTTAAATAAATCTAAAACCATAGAATCTTAAATATCTTAATTAACCTAAGAAATCTTAAGATTTGGATCAAGCTTTTAAGACTTGATCTGGATCTAGGATTGTCACCAATAATGCATAATTAATCCACTGATTTGATATTGATCTTTAAATACACACTTAATTTGACTTGAGATTTGAGAAGGAGTCAAACCCTAATCTATTTAAGGAAAATCTAAAACCATAAAGACCCTAACTTATCTATATTGGTTACAAGACTTTGAATTAAACACTTTCCAATAATGCATTTGATTTACTATTGATTCTAAACATTTGAATTAGACAAAGTAAGGTTAATAATAACCCTTTGTGATTTCATAATCTGAATCAAACCTTAAGATCCCCGATTTTCTCTTAAGTAATAAACCTGCATAACAAGATTATTAATACTAGGTTGATTTAACAAGTGATCAAATCCTTAATAATATGCTTGATTTACACCCCATAATCTTAGTCTAAGTATGATCAGATGATTCCATCATCTGATCTAATCACCCTAAGATCTAATTATGAACCAGAACTTAATAATCTAATATCAACACCTAAGGAGAGATCTTGATATTCTCTTCATAAGATCGTCTTGAATTATTTAAAAGACCTAAATTCATATATCATGAGGTAGGAGGCCTTGTATAACCCCTTGAGGTAGAAGTATAGAAGATCCTATCCCCTTAGAGATTGATCTATTCTCCTTGTGGTAGTAATCACTTAAGACACTAGAAGAGATACATCTCCTTGTGGTAGAATCCATATTAAGTGATCCTTGATCACATTAGATTTGTGAAACCTTGTATAGGACTTACATATTAGTTTAAGACTTGTAGTCTTGATAAATCCTTGCTCTATTAAATAGATCTGATTGAACCATGATTATTAGGTAAGTGTAGTATATTATACCCATATTACTGGTCCCCAATAATATTCTGGATTGGTTGAGTCACTCTAAGTAAGATTTATCTTTGTTGCTATCCTGCGGGCTTAGGCGGATATAACCTCTCTTAGAGTAAATCAATCGATCCTAAGAGTGTATTAAATGGATGTCCATTCCTTAGTTTTATTGAAGGACAGTTGCCATCGGGCAATGCCTCCTAGCGAAGATCGCTTCAATAGGTATGGCTTAAATAAAACTAAGTAAAGGGGAATCACCTTCCTTAAGACGCTAAGTATGATTATGAGTTTAGTGACTAAAATGCTTAGTTTGAGATACAAAATTATCATCGGATAGTGCCTCCTAATGAAGATCGCTTTATTAGGGTGGTGTAATCAAACTAAATGTTGTGTCCTATCTTTGCAGCATATTTAATATGTGTATACAATCACCCTGCCCAGTGATCTTTGAGTAAATAAGCAACTTTAATTAAATATTGACCTAGAGATTTGGAGTCAGAATCATTTTAGCAGGATTCTACACAGTGGAGACTTAGGATTCATTTATGTTTCTTACTATATTCTTCATGAATTTCGGGATTTTTCATTCATATCATATAATGGCATAAGCATAAGCATAAACACGAGTTGAACTCATTCATTCTGTTGTGACACATGGTTATCAGTGATACAGTATGAGATACGGAATATTATATATACATAGACTAGAGAATTTCAGGGTGCATCTACGTCACCATACTGACTTTCTAACTGTTGTGCTTACATTGGACCGTATGACTCATAAACCTTCAGTGATAGTCCTGTGATATACCGTGATATAGCATATATGTGAGCATTGCTTCAGTAGCATATATTGCAGCTTATAGCATCCTTCTCAGTATCTGATATTCCTTTCACATTGGTTTATGAGCATCTGACATTTTCATGTACTTTCAATATTTAGTTTAGATGCAGTTTTTCTTTGCTTAGTTCCTACAGTTTAGTTATTTGATGCTTTACAGTTTTTCCTGCACTTTTACTTTACATTCTTGCATATTTGTTATGTTTAGATTAGTTTGTATAGCTAGTTTCGATGTGTTAGACATCTTGTCTAACACGGGGTACTTTTGGGATCCGGCAATTTGCTAGATCCCGAGCAGTTGTTGGAGGCAGGTCAGGAGGACGTCCCAGAGACTCAGGAGGAGCACTTGGAGCTGCAGAGGATTGAGCACCTACTTTTACTTTATAGTTCTTTCCAGTATTCTAGATAGACTCTTTATATTTCTACAATATTATTGTTTGTAATAAAACTTTGGATGTACTTTTACTTTTTTTTTTCTGAGATAGATATTTACTGCTGCTTGAGATGAATGTATTTCTGGATGTTTTGCTTTTAGCTTCCGCACTCTGTTATACTATTATACATAATATTATGATGTGATCGATGTACTTGAGACACTGATATATATTTTATAACGTACATGGGTTCTTCTCCACTCCCTTGCACATTATGTACACGTACTAAGTTTAATACTTAAGATAAGTATTCAATTCTTATCTTAGATATTGGCTATCGAGCCCACTCTTAGGGCTGAGTCAGCGGCCTTCATTATGGCTTTGTCTCCTTAGCCTTTTCGGGACGATGAGTTTTACTTGTATAGCCCACCTCATCCCGAGTAACGCACCGTTCCGTCGCCAATCTATGAATTATACTCGTATTTTGCGCGCGACGACGGGACGGGGCGCTACACGCGTTATGACACCAGCCTCTTAGGCGACCAAACAGGCGCCAGGCGCTACACGCGTTATGACACCAGCCTCTTAGGCGACCAAACAGGCGCCAGACGCTATAGCACGCCCTGCCCCCTTCTAACGCGCGCTGTGGTGCGCTTCCAAAATAGCTCTTAATCGACGTGCCATTGCTTAGGCCAATGCCATTAATTTCTTAAAGATTATTACAATGGAAATTGTAAAGTTAATTGATGATATTAGATAATATAATTTATTGTTCTTTTCACTTCAATAGGTGGAAATTTTGATATAATGTAATAAATGATTGATGAACTTTTTTTTTATAATGATGTGCAATTTATCACAAGATTTGATCTCAATTACTATAAATTGTACTTAAAGATTGCGCTTAAAATTTAAACATATTAAATGTAGATTGTGAGTATAGAGATAAAGTAAATATATTCAATTTTGAACAAGTTAAGGAAATGCTTTAATTTTACAAATCCTTATGCTAAGATTTTCACTATGATAGTGAAAAATTATAGAACAACAATAATGTTGATTTGTGTATAAAATTATTATTTTCATCCCTGAAAATAATATGGAAATCCAACATATGACAATATTGTTGTTTTGATAGTTGGTGATTGTTTAGAAGTTGAGAGCCATTGAGACATAATAAGTCCGATCCATTCCAACACATCAATGAAATACACCCATCATTTGTGGCATTATATTATTCTTTATTATTTTCTTATGATAAAGATAGATGGACACTATTAAAAAACAATACATTGTTAATGCATATGCTCTTATTGAAGAAGATATGTTAATAGTGTAAAATCAACAAAAACTTCATAAAAAGATTTATAAAAGTCTTCAAAATGCCATCTCATCTTAAGAGAACAATGTTAACATTGTTTTATGTTGATTCATGTCATATAGTTTTAAATAATAAAGATGTGTTTGGTATCTATTGTTCGATAGAGCTTTCTAATAATCTTAATACTTTCATATGCAATCTAATATTAAAGAAATAAAATATTATTTAAGATAAATTATTGGGCTAATCATTTAAAAGATATATAAGACTAATTATTTAAGAGATTACACATAAATAAAATAAGAAATTTATTATTTAAATCTCTCTTATCAATTTTAAATAATGGAAGATTATTTAAATGTATATTAATTTTCTTAATTTTTATTTCAATAGCATGATGATTCTTTCATTAAACATATCTTTATTTGCAAGAACAAATAAAAATTTATGTTACTAGCACATAGAAGAATCGATGATTTGTCATCATTGCTAATAATGAAAATACAAAAAGTTGATCCATTCCGCAAATATTTATATTTTTTACTCACACAGATGAGAACAATTTATGACAATAAATAGATTGTGTATTGTTATATAACTTTTAGACAAAAATATAAATGAAGGCAACGATGATCAAAGAAGTATAATATCAAATGACGAGAGACCTAAAGCAACAGGATCGTCATACAAAATTGAAATGATGAAGCTATAAAATATCATAAACTCTATACATTGCTCAATTTCACAAGTGCAAGTACCTCAAGCATAGAGTTTTTTGATGTTGTGGAATGCAGTAGATACGAAAATATGAAATAATTTAAGCATTTATAACTTGAATATTATTGATGTGATATATTAAAAAATTCAATATTAATATTAATTTGTTTTAAAAATATTTCATATAACATAAATTCTAATATTTTCATATTGCAATCATATCATTATATAGTTTGAGCCCGTAACCTAAGCTTCATGCGACGCCATTAACGACACTTAGAGCGCCCTCTCCTATGCAGTTGTTTGAGGCAACAAGATATATATAGATCTCTCTCTGTATCTATATATATATATATATATATATCTAATAATTAGAATATTGTACGAAAGGAACCCGCTGTCGTGAACCAAAAAGGCTAGAACTGGTTGCAGAGGTCTTGTGGATGGGCTGACGGAGAAAGGGAGATGGCTGTGAGAGTAGGAAGAGTGTTCTCCCGTGAATGGGTGAGGAGGAAACCTTGCCAGTTCCTCTCAGCCTTTCCTCACGTCGCCACCTCAGCCTCTTTCTGTTCCAACACGGATGGTGTTCTGAGCTCTCATATCAAGATCTTTGATCGTGATCTCAAGCGCAAACAGGTCTGCTCTTCTTTTATGAATCCCTCTTCTCAACTATCTTTGATTTTGATATTTGATTTGCAGAGGGATAGAGCTGCATGGCTGATGGGAGGAAAAAACGATTTTGTTGACGCTGTAGCGGAAAACCTTCTCGACCGATTGGAGGTAATCTTATTGTTTCCGTCGAACTATAAATGTTTCTTTCTTAGCATTGGTTAGATTACTGAGATTTTCTTGTAATTGTGCCTAATCCACTGGAATATGCCACTTGCTAGCTGTAGTCAAAATAGGTGCTACATGTTCTATTTAAGCGAGATAAGGAGTATGCGAATGTAGAAAAGGAACCGCTGGTATTTGCTGCTTGAATAAACTATAATGTTTATGGAATTAGGGAATTAAAAATACAACTTTATTTAGCTATAAGCTGTGGGTTGTTTACTTCATGTTGGTGTCCGTGCATATACATAGTCTCAAGTTCTTAAAGAAAAAACATTATTTTACTGGACTTTTTGGGGTGATATATTGATGTTATCTTTTTCTCTTTTATTGCATATTCTTCATTATATTGAATAAACTTTGGTAAGGTGTATCAAAGATGTATAATTTTGCTAAATGTATATTAACTAGGTAAAGGGATAGATTGGGTTGTGGTTCACAGATATTGTAGTTACGTGTATTGGAATCAATGTAATTTTGAGGAAGGCTTGGGAGTTGGCCGAGTAGTTCCTGAATTTGTGATAAAGGTACCCCATGTCCACGAGATTAAATGCCTTTTTATTGGCAGGTGATGGTTTGGATCAGTTAAGTATCGGCGGAGTCCTGGCATGCTTCTAACGTGGTGTATTAATGGCGAACGAGGCACAATGATGACAGACGCAGAACGTTAATTGCAAATGCAGCCAACACAGCGCTTGAGTATGTGAATAGAGATTTGGTGGCCATGTGGCAGGCAGTGATTGGGTGGGTTGATGCACGTGGAGATGTAAGTAATGCTTAGATAACAGTTACTAATAGTGAAACTGACATATTCTCTGAGATGTCCCATTGAAGAATGATGATGATTTTTCAGTTGGCTGCATGCTAGTGTGGGGAATTTGAGCTCGGGGTTATGATAGATTGCTCTTCTCGATCTCTCTAGGTGGGATGATATCACTAGATGTTGATTTGGATGACTCAATGTGCGGGGGATCATTGAATCACTGTTGTGACCTAGTGACTTGTGGTATGGATGTTTCAGTAGCACCTTGATGATATGATTTTGAGGGCTTGTACATGTGGATGGACATAATACACTGCAAATTCTGAGTGTAATAGTTTGAAACGGTGTTATAGGATCTTTTGAGCACTTTTGATCTTGGGTTTTGTTAGTTATTGAGGAGAACTGAAGTGAAGTGTATGGCCATTGATTTTGCTGGAGCATCAATGAAGGCTAGGCCCTTTGATTGCTTAGGCAGTCTTAGAAGAATGGCGGCGTGACTCGAGATGGGTGTCTATTCATTTAGATGTTAAATCCAAGGGGTTTCTTGCTGTGTTAGATGTTTCTTTTCAGGGAGTTAGGCTGGGGTCTTGGCTTTAGATGCAAGTTTGACACTAGTGGAAGGAGGTAGCACCAGAGCATGAGAGGTAGAGCCACCGTCCAAGTGAGCTTGTTACTCGATCGGTAGTGGTGACTCAAATGTTGGCACTTCTTAAAAAAAAATGATGATACTCTCAGAAGACTTCATAGAAAGAGCGAAAGTTAGAGTACTTGTTTGGCAAGAGGTGTCGGCGGGTTGGGACATGCCTAACCATCCCGAGTCAGTGAATGTGAAGTTATTTGAAGATCGTTTTGATAATTTGGAGGTCGAAGGCATGCTCATTGCTTGGGGAGAAGGAGGAGACCTCGTATGCAAGTTTACTGGAAAGGTGTTTGTCCCATTTGTCAAGCTAAATCTCGTTTGGGGCAATCGTAAGAGGGTAATGAAGTTAGGTTTCCCTTTTAAGATTAGACATAGGGATGTCTAACCTAATTTGTCAGCTTACTTAGAAAGCCAGGAGGTGATACGAGGTGCATTTTATGTGAGTTAAATGTTTTGTGCAAATCAGCCTTCTTACTTCTAGGTTTATTTATTTTTGCAGAAGGACCTTTGTTGTATTTTCCCATGTTGGGGAAACTATCAAGAGGATTAGGCCATCTTTGGTAAGTTGGGAAAAGGTGCCAACTCTGAAATAAACCAAAAGAATAGTGGTTCGGGTCTCGAGGGACCCCAGAGCGAACCCTAAAGGCGGCGAGGGATTCAAAAGAAGGTAAGAGTTTTTATTTAAAATTGTTGAGATATTCATCTGTGGCTTTTAAAGAAGTTGCATGCTGGTTGTCTACAGGTGACAACATTAGGAACAACAAGTATGCTAGGGTGTCTCCAAGTAAGAGAGGAGAGGAGACAAGCGGCTACACCTTGCCATTTGTAGAGAAGATTGATCCATCAAGTAGCTCGAGTACATCTTTTAATCGGGGGAGAAGGAGCCTTTGGTTGAGGTTGCCTCAGCAGCGGGCCATCAATGGCGTGCAGACCTACAAGGGTTGCAGAGTCAGATCAAAATGTAGGTTTAAGGGAGGAGGCAAAGAGAGGAGTTGGTTAATGTTGTCTTTGAGGTCCTCTTTGGCATCATTAATAGAAAATATGGTGATTTGGATCGATGGAGAACTCTTCAGGAGTGTTAAGGGACTCTCTCGAATGACACATATTACCTTACAAAAAATGATGAATCGATTGAAAGGAGATCAAACCCTTTCATTGTCTTTCTTATTCATGTAAGCTAGAAAGGTAAGCTAAGTGTTCACAAAGTGCTGAGTGGAAAAGGTTATAGAATGAATTAATACAAAATACTCTTTCCAAGGGCAATTTTGAGATTCAAAGGAGAAAGTGCTCATTCTCATGAGGTTGCTTTACTTTGGGAGAAGTTGTTGAAGTCGGAGCAAGAACGGGAAAAGGTGGAAGTGATGGTAGCTACTATGTCGTTCTCATTGAGTGTGAGTGGTATTTGTATCACCAACCTAAAGTCTTGCAGATTAAGGAGTAGACTATTGAGAAATAATGTGAGAGGTTGCACCTTTGCTCGATAAGACTTCCTCCGGTGACTCAGGAAGTTGATCTTACATAGAAGGAGATTGGGCTGTCTTGGGTGAAGTCTGAATTCGTGCTTGTGACAAAGGAGTGGGATCGTCCAATAGCTTAGCAGTTGGTTTCCCCTTCTAGAGTTTCTTTTTCTTCTAATGAGGCAAAGGCTCTTGAGGTGAAATAATTTCAAAAGTTGGAGCTCGTACAAAGGGCACTTTGCCACTTTGTACAAGATGGGTTCACCCATCTATGACACGAGTGACTTTATGCTAGGAAGATGGATTACCAAGAGTTGTTTGCTGTGAGCTTCGGCTTGTGCGTTAGGTGGAGGGCTGCTAGAAAAGATTCAGCCCAACATAACATGATTGGAGGGTTCCTCCACTTACAAAGAGGTATTGCGAGTTTAAGAGGGGCAAGTAATGATTGTTTTTCTGTATAATCTTGTATTGTTAGATGGCTATAGTGGTGATTGATTTTATTCTTTTTATTTCCTCTTATCCTTTTTTTCTATTTTTGTTTGGGATTAAAGGATGGAATGTTTATCATTGTTGGTATGCTTTGTTTGTGTTGGTCCAGTTGGAGCATTGAGATTAGCTCTTCGATGGTTTCTTTGCTTCCCAAGCCTTTAGTTTATCTTATCCTTCTGGGTTGTTCACGGGCTGGTGCATAGTGATCACCCATACTTTGGGAGGTGAATCAATTCATGCGATTGAGTCTTCATTTTTGGGCTAATTTTCTTTTATTTTCTCTTAAGGTTTTGCTGAATGCATCAATAGATCATTTTTGTTTCCCTTTTTTAGGGACCCTATGATGGTCTTGTCAGGGATTGGGGCTAGTTTTTCAAATGTTCTTTACTTAGCTTGTAAGTTATCTTTCTTTGCCAAGTTGTTCTTAGGGTGGTGCGGAGTGATCACTCCATTTGGGTGGCGAGTCAACTTAGGTGATCGAGGCTTCCTTTTTGGGCTAGCTTGCTCGGATGCGTCATCCTAAGATTCATAGTTGAATGTCACGGGCAATCATCACACCCAAAATAGATTATTGTACATAATAATAATAATGGAAACATATTTTTTTGTATCATTTTTAAGTCGTGGCTCTTATAACCGATAAAGGCAATATTGAAAATAAAAAAATGATACAATATCAGTCAAGGATAGAAAAATTAAGAACATGTTTTTTACATATGTATGTGCGGGCGATGATTGAGGTAAGCTTCCCTTAAAAGCTGCGGTGAGGGAAATTCTTTTAGATTATTGTCGAAACTTGCTTTGGTGTTGATTTGGGGTATACTTTGCCCATTTGACTTCTTTATCATTTTTTTGTTCGGGCTACATGTGGATGTGGAGGAGCCAAAGGACTATAGTATATTAAGGGGATATAACATTTCCATAAGGTTGGAAGAGTGGAATAGAAGGACGATAAATTTGTTGATGCTAAGGACGCTAACGACTAAATTCGTTGAGGTGGAAGAGATCCATTAGGTCCAGGTGTGCCTACCGAGGCAATCTTGCCTCGACAAAATGGCAGTGGGTGACTTAGTGATGCGTTGGTGCTCTCTCAGGTCCTTTGCTCTAGCTAAGCGGAATTTACGCCATCGCAATCCTGACATTTGGCAAGTGGACGTGGTTTGTCTTGCTTATTTGGATGGGAAACTTGGTACCATACTAGTGTAGCTCATGGTTTCTACAACATGAAGCTTATTCTCGAACATAGTGGTGATCTTGCCTTTATTTGTTTGTCTCTTCCGCTGCAAAAGGAGTTTATTTAATCATAAAATGGTTTGATTATTGCATCATTACTCAGTGTAATTATTATTTTTGACGATGTTAGGCTTTAACATTGTCCTGTCGTCTTGTCTTGTCAATTTGTCAAAATAGAATTCAAGGTGTTATATAAGATTTATATATATATATATATATATAAACACATTTAAAATTATTGTGCATATTATTATAAGGTGCTTAGTCTGCACATTTGGGTCACTATTGAGTGCGGTTCTTCCTTTCTTCTTGGTTCACCCGTGTGAGTTAATCTTGGTCCATTGGGGACATTCAAATTTTCCAAGTGATCAATTAGTGGAGTTGGACGACTTAGAGCATAAAATTTGATGCAGTCCACACCTCTTCATTTCTTTTGATCCCTCTCACCTAAGAGGTCGAGGCCTTGACAGGGCTTATGGACACGCTAAGTTGGGCGGGGTAAAGCGTGATGTTTGCCCCCTCATTCATTGTTCATGTCTCGTTATTGTTTATGGACACGCTAAGTTATTTTCAGCATAAATGATGTCATCATGTGCTATCTTTCCTTTTTGTGTTCCTTATTTCCGTGCATTGCTTTAACATCCTCTGCATGGTTAGGGGTAAAATATTATTAAACCAGAGCCGTTAATTGCTTAGGGGAGTAAGTATTTGTTCGAGGTTCATAGCTTGTATGTGTACTTGCTTATCGATTCTTTGACTATGAAGGGGCTATCTCAATTGTGTGAATTTATTCTAGGTTGGATTTTCTGAAACTTCAACATTCTGGAGAACTAGGTCACTTGATTTAAAGGTGTGGCATTTTTGGTGCGCTTGTTGAAGTACCGTGTGATTTTGTCTTTTTGCTTACTTATTTTGTTGAAGCCACACAACCTGAGTTCTTTCAAGCAGTCTAATTATTCTTGCTGAATGACACTACTTTACAGTTTACTCGACAAGGTTTAAGTTTGGGTTCTTGAATTTGGGTTTGGTTTTTGGTGACGGGGCAATGGGTTCTCTAGGCATCCCCGCGTCTCTCCCATAGGCAAGCTTGAGTTGGATCTTCCATGAATTCTCGAAATATTTTTGAAGAAACTATGGTCCATTATCTATTATTATGGTTATGGAGACGCTAAACCGAAGGAACAATTGTTCTTTCATGAATTATATAATTGTTTTTTGTGGTCTTAGTCAGTGCAATCATCTCGATTGACTTAGTGAAGTAATCCATTATAACCAACATGAATCTTCATTGCCCTGAGGCAGGTGGAAATGGACTGATGGAGTTAATTTCTAAAAGAACGAAAGAGCAGGAAGATAGAATTGGCTGGGCTAGGTATGTCAGCTATCTAGCCACACTGGCCACCTTCCGAGCATCCTTCTTGAGGGAGGGCTTCAAATATCTTTGCCGGATTGCTTTTTGAGCTAGATTTCTCCTTCTCTTTCACATTCATCAGAGTGTAGTTTGTATATAATGCGCCTGGCTTCCTCCTGGGTGACACACTTTAGGCCAATATCTTAGTAGGACTACTTGTACAGGCTACCGTCCTGGAGGAAGTAGCGCTTGGAGCGACTAATAAGTGTTTGTGCTTTGCCTTTGTTATTCAGCAAGGTACCACTCTTTAGGAGTTTAAATATTGATATTTATTTTATGTTTCTTCTCCCGGCTTACCGTCAATCGAGACAACCTCTTGATCAAGTACAGTGGAAAAAGGAACTTCATGAGCGTGATTGGCATATGGGTTCTCGTACTTAGTTACCAGGTTGGTTATTTTGTTGTATTCTTGTGGTACATTTTCGAATGATAATTCAATGAATAGAATGATCTTAAGAGAATCACATTGGGGTACAACGTCAGTATTTTATCAATAATATCATAGATACCAAGGACCTGGCTGATGACCAGTTGTAAGTTCATGAACGTTTCTACGTTATTTATGTTTATTCTAGCAACTACTATGAGCCTATAGAGTAGGGATTTGTAGTTGGCTTAATTGTTGGCAGCTGAGAAACTAATTTTAAGCAATATGATGGTTATACTCTCAAGATTAGCTAGAAATATCCCAACTCCTATGTTATTTGTCCTAGAAGCTTTGCCCTCAAACATGAGCTAGGGGTTATTTAGTTTAGCTGACCTCATGGCCACATACATGTTCTTGTTTGTAGTTGTTAGTGAATTCAATGATGAAGTCGGCTAATACTTAGGCCTTTATGGCATTGCAGGATGCGAACTCGAGCTTAAATTCCAAAAGTTTTAAGCTTCACTTAGTGAGTCGTACTACCCTGCCAGGTTTGATAAAAGTAGTTGAGTGGATGATTACGATCATTATTTATGGGCTTGAAAGAATCTGGATAGCCTTTTGGAGGTCTTGATGAGTGCGAAAGCAAGTTTCTTGATGGGTGAGTAGTTGACTTAACCCCATTTAGAACTAAACTAAAGAAGTGTACGGGTCATTTATAGTTTTTTTGTTCTTTGACTAGTACCGAACTTATGACTTCACCTCCAACTCCCATGTATAGGTATAAGATTTTGTCAGGTAAAAGGGTTGTGAGAGTCAGTAGGTTAGCTAGACTTTATTTAAGTCAATTGAAGGCCTTATTACATTGCTTGGTACAATTGAAGACACCACTTTTTTGAGTGCTTTGAAGAGCGATGTACATGTCTCACTTGATTTTGTGATGAACTAATTAAGATTAGCCAACTAACCAGCTAATTTCTCATGTTAATTTTTATGGGTGGTTGAACAAATGGCATTCAAGAAACTTGCGAGAGGTTGCCCTGATTATGAACTTCTTGGGATTTAACCTCATTTTGTATGTTTGCAATGCTTTAAAAGTCTCCTTTAGATTGGCGAGGTGTTCCTCCTCCATCGATTTTTTTTACTAGTGCATCGTCTACATAGATGTTTCGGCTTGGTTGGTCTCGAAATATTTTGTCCGTGAGCCATTAAGTTGACTCGATACTTCAATTCGAACAACATTATTTTATGTAGTATGTACTATAGGGAATGATGGGCGTCATCTTTTTTTCTTCATTTAGGTCTCATTTTATTTTGTGGTACACGAGTAAGCATTGAGGAAAATGAATATCGCAACATTACTGTTGAAATAACCAAGTCATCAAGATTTGGGAGGGGGTACAAAAGTCCTTTGGCTGGCCTCATTTATTGTTTTGAAGTTGATGCAGATTAGTCATTTGTCGTTGCCTTTTTTGAACATGACATTTGACAACCATGAAGGGTAATGAATATCAAGAATGAAATCTGTTGGAGGAGTTTTAAAATCTCCTCTTTGATGGACAAGGATTGTTCTTGAGAAATAGTCTCAGGTTTTGTGGCATGTGTGTTTTGCAGCTGATGTGAGGTTACAGGCAAATTAATGGCTGGTATATCTTGAGGATGGCACACAAAACACAAGTATTGCTTCTTTGTAATGTAGTGAGTTGGGTTAGAAATGTACATGTGGCGAAGAAACCATGGGCACTTCAGTCATTGTACTCTTGGGGAGTGACTTAGTATCATGAGGGTTTGGCCAATGGGAGTCTATGGGCTCCTCCTCGAGTCTCCTTGGCGACTCAAGTACGGTATTTTGCGTCTTCATCATCGAGCCATGTTTCTTTGGAGGTGATCTTATCTTCTTTGATGGTTATGATGACCTGCTGAAAATTTTATTGCCATATGTCTCAGGTGCTAGCGATGGTTTAGAACTTGTTTAGTATTGGTTGATTGATAACATTGATGCAACTTGTGGCGGACACTTGGATCATCATGAAATCTTGATCCCATACTTTGTAATCCTTGTTCATGTTCTAGGTGACCCGGCAATGGATCTTGTTAACTGGGGCACAAATTCCACTACTAAATTTGGTTCATCAACTGAAGTATGTCCTGTATGAGGATTTTGAGCTGCTTAGTGACATGGAGGCTTATTATGTTCATCCTGCCCCGGGTGTCAACAAGTTCTTAAGATATCCTTGTTGTTTCTAGAAAAAGTTGAGCCATGATTGCATCAGGAATGGGTTTTGATGAAGACAAACAAATCAGCTTCAATGATGGATATTCTTGGTCATGGTTCGATGACTGTGGACCAGATAACTTCGTATTGCACCCTTTTTAGGTTTTGGAATGCCTGAATTCAGGATTTGAGTTGTTGAAAACTGTAAGAGCTTGGATTTCATTAGAATAACCTACCAAGGGTGAGCTTGGATTTCATTAGAATAACCTACCAAGGGTGAGCTTGAGTCATCGAAGGCATATCCAATTAACATGTTTATATCTGCAACAGTGGTGGGTTCTGAGAGCGCACGATGGTGTCATGATGATTCCATTACTCTTCATTCTGTCTAGTTCGGCTGTTACAATGTTTCTTGAGCAGGTTCTCATTGTTTAAGGACAAATTTCCATAATTGGTCATCCTTGATGAGTGTCCATGAAGGCTTGTAGCGCAAAATAATCGTTCGTACTGTGACCCAGGGCTTCGTGGTATAGGTAGAACTTAACGCCTTTTTTTCTGAGTCACCATACTTGGTTGTGCGGAGGTTGGTAAAATGGTTTATATTTTGTTTCACCTACCTATTCGATGAGATTACAGATAAGCTGGGATAGCTTTACAATACTATTCCTTTTCTAATAGTATCATCAGCGGAAGTGTTTCCCCTTGTGATGGCCCCGAGTTTGTTGGCTTTCCTACAGGTAAGGGTGAGATGTATTATTCACAGTGTAGGTGTTTTTCCTACCCGAGTGGGGGCTATAGACATTTCTCTGTTATAGGGGTTCTGTTGAGATCCCTTAGCTGGTTACCTCTTCCGCATTTATATATTTAGTGGTGTGGCCAAGCCATTTGGCCATGGTGGTCGGAGGTTTCTTAATGCAATTAACTGAAACATTGACTCGCACAAGGTCGATCTTCGTTGAGTATGTGATGAGAGGCCTAGGCAAACTTGGTGTAGTGACTAACTTTTTTCTTGCCGCATTAACACTAAATGCTGTGAAGACATAAACGGTCTTTTTGCTACCGCGGAGCGGGTAATGAAAAATTCAGCTAACTGGTGAAAACTTGTTATGCTTTCGTGAGTTAGCGAGTAAAACCACTAGCTAGCAGTTTCCATAAATGTCATGGCGATTTTAGCGTGTCACTCACTTTGTATAACGAGATTGTCATCTCGAAGTGGTCCCTTGGGTCCGAAGTCTTATGTTAAGTTTCCAAGTTTTGGATTATGAAGTCCTAGAGAATCATGATAGAGTGAATCTCAGGGGCACCAAGGGGTATGCAGGGAGGTTCTTAGGTCGGTCTTTCTAGGTGTGTGGCGATAATTAGTCAAAATTTAGGTTGTTCCCCTAAATCATATATTATCTCATCCTCATAAGGATGAGAGGTTATCTTTGTTTTATCTGCCGATGCACAACTAGATTGAACTTCCTGGGATCTCCAGTGGGTTTGGTGGATATACTTCAGAGCAGATGAAATGGCTAGAGTATTTGGGAGAAAACATACATAAGGAGGTAAGGTGATGAACTATACCTTCTTCCCAGCTCTCGGGGGACTTGTTATTCCTAGTTGAGGGGCCAGTCTCATGGCCTGAGTATGGGTTAAATCTTCATCATAGCGGGTTGTCACTTGTTCAAGTTGGCATTATTCGTAGTTGTTGAGCTTCTAGTTATCTCTTTTGCAGATTAGGGATCATGATTAGCGTGCTACTATAATTTTCCCTTGCATTAGTTTATTCATAAAGATATTTTTAATAATACCTGTAAGTACTATAAATATTTATTTAAAGTTTATATATATATATGAATTGTTAAATTATATTACTTTTCATAAATAAACCTTATATTATTTATTTATTGTACTTTTGTTCTTTACTCAAATATAATATATAATTTATTTACATCATATATATATATATTACTTTTTCAAAAAAAAAGTTATTCAATATTTATTGATCTTTTATTCTTAATATGAGGTTCATTTAATATCTTTGAAGTATTATTTATTGCGAGGAACCGAGTTTGTTACCCGGATAATGAATAGATAAGGACATTAATGTAGAGGTTCAATAAATTTTGAAAAAAGATGAACGCTCTCACAGCTGCAGTGATAAGTGTTATATCTGTTCAATCAAGGTTAATTATAGCACTCATGCGTTTTTAAGGCAATAAGAAATGACATATTAAGCTTGAGTATCCAAAGTTAAAAGAAAAGAATAATAATAAAAGTACAAATTGTGAATGATTGCAATACATGAATTCCTCTCTTGGTCCATTTTTGTGTGATGAATTTAGCGATGTGTGTTTATCGGTATGCTCCCCAAATATATTTATGTGGGAATAAACATATCTTTGAGGAATCGTTTGATTTGGGAGTTGGTCTTCCCGCAATTGCGATAGAGTTGTAGCACACGGCTCCAAGCGAATTCACACACTCACGATATAGTCCTAAAACAAACACAAAAGCCAGGGATAGATTATAGTGCTTCGGCTTGTACAAAAGCCTATGCCTACTTTGGGGAGATGTAACCTCATAAGTTACCACTAATTTCTCTTTTCTTACAAATTGCAATTTATGCATCACAACATATGTTCATTTCTAGATGTTTCTTAGGTTAGAAGTGGAGGGAGAGTCTAAAGCAGAAGCTTGTGGGTCAGAGAGTTTGAAAAGCTAGAGTGTGGAGTACTAGAGAATCAGTTTCCAGCTGAAGTGGGGTCTGAATGAAGGACCTTTCTGTTCAGGAGGCCACGTGTCTTTTTGTTGGTAGGTGCTAGTCTGGATTAGCCAAACATTGGTGAAGTTCTGATGTGATTCCGACTCTGAACATAAATGGTGAACATGGCACAATGATGATGATCATGGTTTACTAATGGAGAATGTGGCAGGCTCGACACTTGAGGTGGTGCGTGAAGATTTGGTGGTTATGTGGCTGTCTGTGAGTGGCTAGATTGATGCACGTGGAGATGCAAGTAATACTTAGTAATGGCTATTGACAACAAAAATGACATTTCTTGGAGACGTCTCATTGAAGTTGATTTCCTAGATGGTAATATAGAGGATTTGAGCTCGGGGTTAAGGTAGATCATTCATCTTGTCTCTAAGCGAGCTAGTATTAATCGACGTTGATCTAGATGACTTGGTGTGCGAGGAATCATTAGATCTCTGTTGTGATCAAGTGACTTGTAGTATGGATGTTTCAAAAGCACCTTGGTGATGCTTTCGAGGGCTTTTACTTGTAGCTAGCCAAGATGCTGTTTAAATTTTGAATGTTACGGTAATGCTATGTGATGTTTTTTGAGGATGTTAGATGGTTTAATCACCAACATTTTGCAAAAGCCAAGTAAAAATGGCATTCATGTCTTCATTGCCGAAGTCTAAATATCGCATGAAATCTAGCAGCATCTAGATGCTGCGATGGCATTTACAAATAGCAACATTTACATAGATCTGCTTCAAACCACTTATTGTTGTATACCCTTGCGCTCTCAAATAGTTAGATTTTCTTGCCATCAGCATGGACCCTTTTGCAATTTCCTGTTGACTATTCTTCATCGGCCTCTTAATACAGATTATTTACAGCATTTGCTTGGCAATGATCCCTTCTTACAGATTATTTGCGTCATTTGCTTGGCAATGATCCCTTCATACAGATTATTTGCATCATTTGCTTGACAATGGTTGACAAGTGCCTAATCTCATCAAATGTATATCCAACTCTTAAATACCTTTGAACCATGTAGATTGAATATGAAATTATTATCATCTTTAAATATAATGACAATGACTTAAATTGAGTACTTATAAATAATATTGCTATCTTATATTACTGACACGTGATAACCTTGAAATGGCTAACCTAAAAACTCCCCTCCTCTTTTGACCAATCTCATTTTTATATAGAAAGTGTTTTGACAACATTTAAGTTCACAGGATTGCAAAAAGACATTTCCTACTGCACTGTGTTTGGGAGGTTCCTCAGAGGTCATCAGGAGCCTCATTCGGGGTCGTGGTGAGTGATTTCTTTTCATGCTTCAGATTTGGACACTTTAATCTGAATTTACAATTTCTTTTTTGTTCAAATCATACTTATTTCAAGTGTAAAAACGTTCTTGAACTATGCTTCTGTACTGTTATGCAAAAATTGCTTGTTCGGCCTCTATTTATATTTTAATATGAATGGCTGTAATAATGTCTCTTGTTTTTTCTTATTTTTTATTGCGTCAATGTAGAGCTTTTTTTTATTGATATACCAATGTACCAATTGGTTGTTTCTCAGTAACAATTTGAGAAGCATGTGGAAAGTTCAATACCTATCTTTCTTGTTTTTATTTTCAGGTGGCATTGAAAAGTTGATCATGATGGACATGTCCCTTGACATGGTTAAGCATTTGAAGAATGCAGAACAAAAATATGTTGAAAATAATCTAGAGACAGTTTACATGGTTGGAGATGAAGAGTTCCTTCCCGTTAAAGAGAAGTGTGACTAATTATGACTTTGCTTGCCACAAATGGTATAGTGGCTTAATCTTGGGAGCCTTATTTTCCTATGTTTTTTTTGTAGTTCCTTAGATTTGGTAATCAGTTGTCTAGGACTACATTGGACTAATGATCTTCCAGGAGCCATGATACAGGTTGTTTTTCAAGTTTTCCTTAAGATTTCTTTTTTTTTAATATTAATTACTAATCTACTAAAGCTGAATTTTTCTTTCATTTTGGCAGTGTCGGCTAGCATTGAAACCGGACGGTCTATTCCTTGCAGCAATCCTTGGAGGAGAAACCTTAAAGTTGGTAAAGTTTATAAATTGTGGTCTGTTTGGGTTTTGCACAAGTTCATGTTTTGTTTTATTTCCTTTCATTGATTTGCTTTTGGGACCTTTTGACTAGACAGCTTAGAATAGCGTGCACTATTGCTCAGTTGGAGCGCGAGGGAGGCATCAGCCCTCGATTGTCGCCTTTGGCACAGGTATGCCTTTGTAAACAATACTCAATTTTGTTTAGTCATCTTGTAGTCATTAGGGAGTTTACTCCACAGCTTTTATCTTTTCCAGTGCTTCTTAACAATTAAAGTGTAGTGTATTTTGAAATTAAAGAAACATTTTCTTATTTGACTACATGTATGAAAACTATCTTTATTGCCATTTCATGACCCATTGCTTGGTTGAATTGTATGTTTCTTTGAATTTTGATTTGTTAAATCTAGGATCGTGTATACTAATTGGTGAGTGTCAAATGGTTCAAACATAGTATGTGTGATTGTTGGATGCTTTAGTTATGAATGTTGAGTTATTTAATTTTGTCCATATTAAATGAGGAAAATGAAGATTATTAAAATACTTGGGAAAGAACTAATAAGATGATTTCACATTACTAGTAGCCAATGGATGTAATGGTAGTTGATTGAGTGCAATGAGGACAAAGGATTTATGTTAATAGTCCTATTTACTAGGGCTAAGGTTTTATGAGTGCAATGGGGACATAAGATTTATGACAGAGAGGGACTAGATCAAGATTAATCGCACCGCTTGTGGCTTGATCCGAAATTGTGATAATTTCTTGAAAGCAAGTTTCTGGTGAAGAGCGTGAGGAATGATCTCCACATCAAGAGACGTTTGTATCGGTTTCAGATGTGACGGAGTTATTTCAATTGATGAAACTATGGAGAATGAGGATAACACTTTGCTTTTGTTAAAGTCACTACTGGACAAGTTCAATAACTTCACCATGACACTTATTCATGGGAAGGATGTTCTGAAGTACGAGGAGGTGACTGCAGCCCTATTGAATTATGAATTCCGGTGTAGGGACAAGGAGTCAACAAAGTTCGAGTTGGTAGGAGCATTGACACTCCATAGGGGAAGATTAGAGAGGAAGAAGCCATGGCCAAAGGAGATTGATGGAGATTCTCAGAAAAGAGGAAAATCTAGGGGTCGGTGCATTTGGCGCAATCAATGCCCATTTTGTCTTGAGATCGGACATTGGAAGAAGGATTGCCCTAAGTTGAAAGAAAAAAAGAAAAGGGCTAGTGGATATTCGGAAGCAAAGACAACATGATTCAGAATGTGATGAAGGGGTCAGACTTAGAGGTTTCGCTTATTATAGTTTTTATAGGATTGCTGACAAATAGTTCCAGTTGGATCATGGAAACAGGTGTGATGTACCACATTTACCCGCAAAGGGACTGATTTTGTCGTACAATGAATAGACAATTGAGCAGTCACGATGGGGAATGACTTCACATGCCGTATTATTGGCATTGAAAGCGTGTTGATCAGGACACAATTGAACTGTGTAAAAATTGAAGGAAGTCAAACATGTGCCCGAATCAAGAAGAGCCTATTGTCTATTGGGGCATTGGAGGCTAAAGGCTACATGGTGGTAATTGAGGCAAGAGTTTTGAAGATCGTTAAGGGTGCTATGACTTATTTGTGTGGAGTCAGACAACATAACCTCCACTATCTTCAGGGGAATCATCTTTGAGAGTTTTGGAAAATAAAGGACTCATTAAAGGCTTAAGCTCTAGCAAATTATCATTTTGCGAGTATTGAAATTTTGGTAAAAAGACATGCGTATCATTTTGTATTGGCCTCCACAATACCAAAGGCATACTTGATTATGCGTACACGAATGTATGGGGACCAACGAAGACATCATCATTTGTTGGGCGGCGATACTTGTTCTCTTTCATAGTTGATTTTTCTAGATATATGCGGGTGCACACCATGAAAAGCAAAGACAGTGTATTGGAGATTCTCAAAAATTGGAAGTGGGTTGAAAACCATATTGGCAGGCGAATCTAGAAGATCCGATTAGATAATTATAGATAATACACTTCAGGTTCTTTCTTACTAGAGTGTCCGAGTTCAGGGATAGAGCACCACTTTACTGCTAGAGAGACACCACAACAAAAATGGGGTAATAGAGTGGATTAATTGAACTTAGTGTAAGAGTTCGATGTATGTTGTCCAATTCTGGGTTGGAGAGAGTTTATTGGGCAAAGGACTTAGACTATACTAGCTACTTGGTGAACCGTTTGCCCTTTACTGCAATCAACGAGAAGACTCCGATAGAATTGTGGTATGGACGTCTTGCTACATATTATAGCCAATTGAAGATTTTTTGGTGCTCCACTTATTATCACATGAAGAAGATAAGTTGGAACAATGATCACGAAAAGTAATCTTCATTGGGCTTCAAAATGGTGTAAAGGGCTACATGTTGGATTATCCTGTTGATAGTAAAACTGTGATTAGCAGGTATGTTACCTTTGATGAGTCCTTTTTGAGACACAGGAGTTCGCATTAGGTGGAGGATACTACGACAACTCCTTCAAGCAAATAGAGAATGAGGTTTAATGCCACCCTATTTGTTGTACATGATTTTTCTTCTCAAGTTGATACTCCTACTATTGAAGACCACATTGATGATGAGGAAGAAGAGGATAACATTGGTGGTGAGGCTTCTATTTAGGAGTCAATTGCAATGAAAAGAACCCGACGAAAGATAACCCAAAGGCCGACTTGGCTTAAGGACTATATTACATCTGCCTTATCATCATCAGAGGATGATGTACCCCCTCAGTAAAAGGAAGCAATGGTGAGTCCAAAAAGAGATTTGGGAAGCAAGCTATGGATGAAGGGATGGAATACCTTTATAAAAATTCAGTATGGAGGTTAGAAAGACTCCCTTCAAGAAGAGATGTCATTGGGTGCAAGTGTGTTTTTGCAAAGAAAGGATCTCTAGGAGCTGTTGTGCGATACAAAATTAGATTGGTGGTGAAATGCTTTGCTCAAAAGGAAGGAATAGATTATGGGGAGGTATTTTCTTCAGTTGTGAAGCACTCATTAATCCGTGTACTTCTGGATTTAGTAGCACAGTTTGATTTGTTGTTGGAGCTGCTTGATGTAAAAAAAATGTTCAAAGAATTGGAAGAGGAGATCAATTGGTGCAGCCCCCCCGGGTATATAGAAGCAAGTCAAAAAGATTTGGTTTGCAAATTGGACAAGTTCTTATATGTCTTGAAGCAATTATTGAGATAGTGGTACAAGAAATTTGATTAGTTTATGCACAGAGAAGAGTATACACATAGTCAATTTGATCATTGTGTGTATTTCAAGAAGTTATCCCAAAGTAACGATATTTACCTACTTTTTTACATTGATGACATGCTAGTAGCTATGTTAGATCAGCCTTCGATGGACCACGTGAAAGATCAATTGTCAAAGAATTTTGAAATGAAAAATTTAGGGAGGCTAAGAAGATACTTGGGATGTAGATCTATAGGGACAGAGATGCATGTAAGATTTGGTTTACTCCGAAATGGTATTTGGAGAAGGTGCTGAAATGGGTTAGAGTATACGACTTCACAAAGTCGGTGAGTGTACCTTTAGCACCTCACTTTTGCTTGTCTGTTGATTTGTGTTCGAAGAAAAATCTAGAAAGGGATGAGATGCACCCAATGTCGTATACTAGTGCAGTGGAAAGCCTTATGTATGTCATGGTTTGTACGAGATCAGATTTGAAATAAAAGTTGGAGTTGTGAGCAGGTGTATGCATAATTCGGGGAAGGTTTATTGGCAAGTTGTAATGAGTATATTCTGATATTTGAAGAGCATAGCTGGTGTTGGATTGTTGTTCCAAAAGCAATCATCCATAGCAAATTTAAGCGTTGGATATGTGGATTTTGACCATGTTGGTGATTTGGATCAAAGACCATCAATGACAAGTTATGTGTTCACTCTGTTAGGAGCTTCGATTAGGTGGAGATCTGCACTATAATTTATAGTTGCCATGTCTACAACAGAAGCTGAATGCATAACGGTCATGAAAGCATTCAAGAAATACTTAGATGTTGTAACGACCCAAAAGTCGTTACTTTGCGAATTAGGACAAATTTCGACGCTGACATTAGAACCCCGAGAAATTTTATTTCAGGGCAAACAAAATTACCAATAGATAGAAACAATTTTAAAAATCAAAGTGCCATAATTCAGGAAAAATCCGATTAACGAAAGCTCTCGTTCTGTCTTCTGAAAGTTATAAATTCTAAAAATCAAAACATTGAAATGCGTGTCCGAATTCATTGTTTTCAGTGTCGACATGTTAAGTATATTATTTAAAGGCTGCTCGAGAAGTTTCATTAAATTCTGAGCGTCGGATTTATCGTGGCTAATTTTTGAAGTTTTTAAATCTCAAAAATTAATATAAAATAAAATATTTGTCAGAATCGAAAGTTTTCGGCGCGAGGGTGTTCGTCATGTCGTAACACACCTCGGTGTCAAGTTTCGTTATTTTTGGACGTCAAACGGTGGAAAAAATACAAATAATTTATGTTTAAGTAAATATTTTTTTTCTTTTTTTTATTCCTCTATTTCCTTTCCCCCCTGTTCGCCCCCCTGTTTCCCGCGTTGCTCGCCCGACAGGGCTTCTGGCGCGGAAGGTTCCGCGCCAGGGAGGACTGCTTGCACCGTTTTTGGCGCAGGCTGGTCGGCCCACCTGGCCGACCCCCCCTCTCCCCTCCTCTCCCCTACTTAAACGTCCCCCCTTCCTTCCATATTCCCCCCCACAGCCCCCTCCTCCTCCAAGCCCATTCTCCCCTCCCTGCCAGCCAACCCAGCCACCCTCACAGCAGCTTCCAGCCCCTCCTTCTCAGCCCTATCAGCAGCCCTGCCAGCCAGCCGTTCCTTGCCGGCAGCCCAGCCAGCCAGCCAGCTCTTCCTTGTCGGCTGACCAGCAGCAGCCCGGCAGCCCCGCCAGCCAGCTGGAGCCCTTGCCAGCCTCCGGCCCCCCGTTCTGGCTTCCCTCCGTTTTTCGGCAGTCCTAATCCTAAAGGTTTGAAGAGAAGCTTAAGAGAAAGAGAAATGGGGAAGAAAAGAGAAGTTATTTTGCTATTTTCTCTATACTTAATAATCTTTTTGAAGATAAGATTACGTCATTCACATTAATTTGGTTCTCATTAATTAATAATGAAAATTATACAAATGTTATAAAATGACTATTGTTTCAATTTAAGCATTTTCATTTTGACCATCACTCTTACTATGTTCTTTTTTCATTCTTATATTATTATTATCATTGAAACAATGATAATAATAATATTGTATCATTGTAATCGCTATCTTCTATAATCTTAAACGCTATAATGATTATAACTGCTTTAATAGCAGCTTAAATAAATCGAACTTCAAATCTTTAAATAGAAAAACGGGAGCAGAACATAATGAAAGTAAAGATGAAAAATGACTCAGAATATTGGATTAAAAAGCTAACTTAATATATCCAAACTTAAATGCATGAGCGAACTGTCACTTATTCGAGCTATTGAACTGCTGAACTTAAAGACTAAAGGTACCCAGTACATAACATGTATTATATTTTGCACTTTTACTGCTGCTTAGCTTCGCATATTTTGCTTTGAGCCAGATTCATTTGAACTTGGTTGGTTGTTAGATTTCAACATCATTTTCCTTCGGGGGTTACTGGAAAATGATATCAGTAACATTAATGTTTGGTTGGTTGTTAGAAACCAACATCCTTTTTATTCGGGGTTGTTGTTGGAAAAATGACATCAGCAACATTCGGGGTTGTTATTGGAAAATGACATCAATAACATTCGGGGTTGTTACTGGAAAATAACATCGATAATATTCGGGGTTGATTATTGGAAAATTACATCAGTAATCTTTATTTGATAAATAATATTTGTTGTAGGAAATTATTTATTTCGTGCTATTACCTTATTTTCTCCTGCATTTTATTTCCATCTTACTTCTGCTAATCGCATCATTTAAAATGTAAATGTTATTGTGTACTGCAGTACTTAGAGTATTTTCTAATTACTGGGAATTCAAATCCCGGTATTGTTTTCTATACAATACCAGGTCAGGTGCTCCTAGGGGATTACGCGCAAAAACCATAAAAAGTTCAACTGCCGATAAGATCCACGACGCTATTTTATTTTTGTTTATCTTTTATCTTTTTTTTTTATTTTTACTTTTGTACGAGGAGTGTTGAAAAGACCTTGAAAAGTGAACATTGAAAGAAATGAATAATATCCTTTGGCTTTTGTATGTGTATGCTCTTTTTCTCTCAAGTTACTCAATATGATCTTGCGGTAAGTGAATACCCGATGCCGGAACGGTTTCCGCTGAATAGGCGTTGGGGACGTCACAAATGTGAAGTAAGAAAATGTGGTAATCTATTATGATAGCCAAAGTGCTATATTGTTTCTTACTATTCCTGTGTGACATGCTCACACAAAGCACATAGATGTGCGACACCATTTTGTTCGGGATATCATAAAGGTGTAGAGATCTTGCTGAGAAAGATAAACACCAAGGATAACTCAATGAACATGCTTATCAAAGTAATCACAGTTCAGAAGTTTGCCCATTGCAAGAGCATAGTGAATATGGAGAAGCTTTGATCAAGCTTAGGATGAACTACACGTTGCTTGATTCCTTTAGGAGAGCAATTATTGTGGGTGCAGTCGTTACGCTTGAGAGTGTGTTGATGTCAGCTTTCATTTGGCACATAAATATTGTGGGTGCAGTTGCTACGCTTAAGAGTGTGTTGATGTTAGCTTTCAGTTGGCGCATATGATAGCTGAGGCGGAGAATTGTGGAATTGGAAGAAGAAATGCTCACATGATGGTTTGGATCACAAAAGGAAGTGCCAACGGTGTTCCGGGGCAAGGCATCACTGCTCGACAGTTAGTCAGGTGCCCAAGCGTGCCCCAGCACCATGCAGCAGAGGCTTGGGCGCCCGAGTGCCTTAAGATAAAAGCTTGGGTGCCCAGGAGCCCCCATACCAGTGAGTCGGGCGCCCAGGCGCCTGCGACAGTGTTGCTCGAAAGGAAGCGTCCCTAGGGAATGTTTGGGATGGTTTAAAAGCCTTTGAAGTATTTTTAGGGTTAATCCCTGTATTGTTTGAGTGTGGAAAGGCTTGGCGGTTGTAAGAATCATCATTTTTGGTTGATGGTGAAGAGTTTGTGAAACCCTAATTGTATTTTCTCCTCATAGTGAATATCTTCTTCTTTTCCTCCCCGTGGACATAGGTGTTTACACAGAACTATATAAATTTCTTGTATTTGTGATTGTGCTGTGATGTTTGTTTGTTTTCTTATGTTTGTGCTTGTTGCGACTAACAATTTAATAGAACTAAGGCTTGGTATTGTTGTTGTTGATGATCTTTTAATTTTTTTAGCTAGTTACTGGCCCCATTTTCTTAAATTATAGTGTCCTAATACAATGTTGCTTAATATCGTAGGATGTGTACACCAATTTTTCTTGTTAATTAAGAACTTATGCAAATGATAGATTAGTAGCTGAGAGCTTCAATCATACTAATTGGCAGAGGTTCAAAGCTCACTAGTTGTTTAATATGCATATTTATATTGTACAAAACTAGTGTTGTTATTTTCTCATCTTTTGTTGATATACTTTGTAGTGTTACTTTGCTAGCTTACAATTAGTTATAGTGATCTATGTTATATTCTCAGGTTCGGGATGCTGGAAATCTTCTTACAAGGGCAGGATTCACTCTTCCTGGGGTTGATGTTGATGACTATACTGTCAGATATGAAAGTGGTCTGCCTTCTCAAATTATAGTCTAATTGGAATGGGGTTTCTGGTTACATTATGGAGGGAAAACTACCTAGATATTTCAAATTCTCACTTTATTAGGAATAATAGAGGCAGTTTCAAAATGATTAAATCAAGCAGGATATAAGGATAATATCCAGATGCATGTATTAGCATTTAATCAAGTTGACTTTGTCGATCACATTTTTTGAAATCATCTTATTTTTATTTGTGCTTTGATAGCTATAAGTTTATATTATTTTTATTCTCTAATCTTAAGTCAAAAAGGATTGGATGGCTGATACAGGCTAGCTTCTGTATCGTTATTATTTTAATGCTCTGCTATGCAACATATATTTCACACGTGTTTACTGATTTAACATCTCTGAACTATATCTCTTTTACTAGCTTCATCAGTTATTTCTTAAACAACTTTGTCGTACATTACTCTTTCTTCAAGCTCCTACATTGCACTCTTTACTTGCCCAACCAAACTTTTTTCACAACTTTATCCTACACTTTTGAGCGCTAAATACCTTCATCTTGTCTCTTACTAGAATATTTCAGGCTTTTCAAGTAGTTTCATTGTTACAAGATGATTGGTTAATTCTGTATATTTATTATGATGGAAACACCATTGTAAGGATTTTCATCAGCCATGCAAAGTTGATAGCTTTTTTGTCTGCCTGGCTCTTTTTCATAGAAATCAATTCATCACAAGCAAAATGAAATTAGAGTGTCTTTATTCATACAAACTTTATTTTTCTCTCTCTCTCTTTCTATTGATATAGTTTGTTTGGGTTTGTTTTAGCTTTGGAGCTAATTGAGCATTTGCGGACAATGGCTGAGACTAATGCACTCTTGCAGAGAAGTAATGTGAGTTTTTTTCTTGTTTACGAATTTGGCTTTCTTATTTAACGTATAATGCCATTAGTTTGTGTTAGAGCCTATATGCGGGTTAGTTTGTATCAAAACATGTTTTAGTTAGCTGTAATAATTTCTTTTTCATTTAGTATTAATTATATAAAATGGGTTATTGGTCTGTGGAACTAATAACCCTCATTTGTAAGGCTATCAATGAAATAAATTAAGCCTCCAACCCCTTAGCCTTCTCTTCTTCCTCCGTTCATTTTCTTGAAGATTTGGGCAGTCTTCTAATTTCCTATTATTTTTAACTTTTGTTCATTCAAGAAACGCTCATAACAAATGTTTCTCTCGTTGCTTGATCTTTTGTTTCGATTTCACCCACAGTTGATGATTGCAGCTGTCTTCATTTGCATCCATTGCCAAATGTTGTCATGTTGCTTTTTGGTTTTCTTCTAGAGCCTTTGATCTCGTCTTTTTTTGACTTACCTTCACGATTTGATGTCATGGTGAAGCCACATCTCTACCAAATTCGGTAAGCACTGTGATTTGACTTTGCCTCTCATGTTAATACTTGTCTTTTTTTCAAAATGATATTTTATTTATAATAAGCTCAAAGATGAAAACCCCCTTCGGCAAATTGCTGCCTTCATCAATTATTCTAGATTTGACCAACAGGTGAACCCATTACTCTGTTCCTCAAACTTCTCACTTTCTTCACTATCACAAACTAAGATGCTCCTCCCAATCTTTCATTGCCAAGCAAGCTCCTCTGACCTTTACCTTCTTTCGCATTTGGCCTATACATGTTGATTAAGGAATTAGAATTGGATTTACAATCGCTGTGCTTTGTGATTAAGCAGTCAAGGTGATTAGCATTTGAGTTTAACAAGACAATCCACTAAGTTGAACGAGTCGACTTATGGAGCTAAGCTAAGCCTAGTTTCCTGAGCACTAAATTGAGTGCCAATATGGAAAAGAAAGTCTTGCTCGAGGCACTAGAGCTCGACCAAGCTCAAGATCAACATAGGACCACTTTACCCCAGTGTAGACTCTAATTTTGTGTTAGCTGGAAAGTAAATTACTAGTTTTGAGCATCTTAATAAGCTTTTACTCTTACTGTAAGAGTAAAATACTCTCATATATTGTAACCTTATCTTTGTGACTAAGCAGGAAAAGAATTGTTTTGTATGTTCTTCAATTTATCTCAAATAATTTCTAGCAAGTAACCTTGGGCTCGAAATTAATTCAAATTTACAATACAAACTTAAACTAGCTTTTGAATTGACTTAAAATTTGAGTAAATTTTAATTTCTAAGCAAAATTGCTATCTTGTACTACATTTACTTGTTAAAAGTTTGTGCTACTCTTTTTTGAGAATTTGTGCTGCTTAGACAATTACAATAACTGACTTAGGAATATAAATAGCTATTCAGAGAGTGGAGGGAATTAACCCTTAATAAACAACTAAACGGGAAATCTAGTTATATACAATCTCGTGCTTTGAACAAGCTTGAAATATATTGTAATTTGATACTATGAAATAAAGATATTAACAATCATGCTGCTGAGCATCTAGAGTAAGGAGTCAACAAGTTTAGCACGTCATCACATATCCTCTTCTATAATGATTCAAAAGAAAGAGGGTGATTGGAGAATATGCAGATTCTGGGCGTTGGTTAAGATTACGCTAAAGAATCAACTTCTTGGGATCGATGATTTTCTAGGTTGGTTGAAGCAGGCCACCATTTTCAACAATCTTGACTTACATCTGAGATACCATCTATCTGCTTGAATGTTGAATACACATGGACGATATTTTTGTAATTTGGTAAGGATTGCACAAGCGGCTGGTTTTTTCATTTGGGTTATGTAATGTGCTGGAGGATTTCACAAGTTTCATGAATGACTTCCAAAGCTAATATCTTGACAACTCCATCCTTATTTATTTTAATGACATGCTCATTTGCATCTCGTTCAATGAGGCGAATGCTAAGCACCTTGAGAAGGTGCTCAAGTTGGTAAGGAAGTGCAGGCACCACTCAATCCAAAGAAATGTAAATTCTAGAAAACTTTGCATTTATGCCTTGGAGTTGAGATTGACAACGAATAAATTATAATTGATCGTGCTAGTAATAGCCATCCATGACTAGTCGAGGACTAGGGTTATCGATGCATAGAGTCTTATCAGATTATTCTATTATGTCAGGAAGTTTTTCAAAAGGTTTATCAATAAGCTTTTTGTTATTGCTAACCTTTTGCATCAGTTGACTAGCACTAGTCAACAATTCCAATAGTAACTAAGTGTGGAGAAAGCTTTATAAACGCTGAAGAAGATTAACAAAGTTTTAGCTTTGGCATTGCCAAACCTTTATATTCCTTTTGAAGTTTTGGCTGACTGGTCATAGTAAAATCAACTAGTATGTGACAAGGAATTGCTCATCATAATGCTATTATCTGCTAAGCAAAGAGATTTTTGTTCATTTTGATCACAAACTTTTGCATTGTCTCTAGATCCAGTTGAAGCTTCAATAAGTTTGACACATGAAATGAATATTCTATCTATAGCAATTCAACTTGATGATTAAATTTAAGATGAGTACATAATAAGACCGATGACTATCTTGTAATTTGGCATCTCCCAATCTGAAGAACATCTGAGACATATGTTGAGGGTGATAACTTTTGGGAGATTTGAAAGAAATGCTGATAAGAGATAAATTGTGGAGCTAATAACTCAGGTCTAATATTTAGCTACTATGGCATTATGATATACCAGGTAAAAAAGTATGTATTCCAAGTGGATTTGGCAAATTAGATGGATTAGAGAAGGCCACCCCTTGAAGATCGCTACACTTTTAGGTCAAGAAGACATCTTGATCTGTATCATTTTTTTTATTGGATTGTGAATTCAAGATGCTCGATTCATCTGAAGATACATTATATGCTATACTTTCAAGCTGCTAACAAAAATCTAGGTCTATACTCAGCCTTACTTGTGTTGACAAGGCCGTGGAATACTATTTTATAAACTTTCTAAGTGGGTTAGCTACGATATGGAGAGGTCATAGATGTTTTAGTGGTATTGATCAATTTCTTAAAGATGATTTTTATATTTCTATTTTATAATACTATTATTAAAAAGAAGCAACTAGAATATTTCTCGAAGCTATCTGGGCAATTTTGAACTGATCGAATGCTGAATTCATTAAAAGGACTCTGGAATAGCTTTTGAGTGATGATGAATGTCATTAAAGTATTATCTTCCATTCAGACCATGAGCAAAGTGATGTGGCTAAATTGCTCATGACACTACAGTGCTAACTTTATTTGAAGCTTCTCTTGGCTGTATGTCACAAAGCCTGTTCGTTATGCACTGGTCGCAAAAGTATTAACTGAAGGTCGGCAATAAGAAGAATATGGTTAAAAAGCCTAAAAGTGAAGTAACGATTTCAACTCTCTGTAGTAATACAAGCAAAAATGACTGAAACTGTATGAAGATGTTTTTGAAGTTGATAACAGTTTAGCCTCACATATTAAGCAACAACTTAAATATAAATGGAAGAAGCTCTAGCCGATCAAATATGTATCACTTTGAGGGTAAAAAGGATTAATAACAATTGACAATGCTCACTAGTTAAAGCTTTTGGCCTCGTTGTATTTGGTCAGTAACGTAGATAATTGTGATAGCCCAATGTTAGGTTTGGTAACAATCAAACTACCATTGGGTATATCTTCGTAGGATCACATTGGCGATTAAGAAAAAATAACATTCAAACAATATTCAAAATTTTTCAGTCATACAACATATAAAGAATGTCATTTATTCAATTTAAAGAATACATCATCCAAATTATTACAAGTTAAAAGCATACAAATTTAAAAGTTTGTTTCTTATAAGAGTAAAAGTTAAAGCTTAATGTGTCAATTATGCACCACGATTCCTTAGATGTCTTTAGGCTATGTCAACCTCTTCCAACTGTATTTAATCTGACATTATAAGAATAATGCCTTAGTGCATATCCTAAGTACAAGAGATACTAAATATTGAGTCTTTGGAAGTGATATTTGCATTATAAAACATCTCTATTGTTCTCTAAGCCTAAATATATTATTATTTATTGATCTAACTTCTAATACCTACATTATTCACAAATGATAAGAGGAAAGGCTTCACTTATACTATCGAATCCTACCACTGTAGTTCTATTAGAATCAATGATCATCTTTTGTATTTGATCAATTAGGTTGTTCCTATCTCTAGCAAGGTTACATCCTAAATCAACCCTCAATAACTCTCTCGTGAATATATCTTAATACATATGTTAAAAGATTTAAAGACAACTCCAATAACAATCTCAAAGTCTGTTCCTATTTCAGCAAATGATTAACCCCGTTTCACTCTAAAATAGAGAGGTTTATATCTAGAAATGTTTCATAAATCTGCTAATCTAGATGGCATTCCAGCACAACTTCAACCACCAACTTGGAATTAATATAACTTATGGTTGCTCAGCTCAACCTTATATACAACTCCCCCAAAGTGTGCTTTGGACAGCCCCCCGTTCAATGGTTAATAGCACTAAACAGCAGCCGTTGCATCCACTCTTATAGGTACTCAGATTAGCCTTTGAATAATTTACCAAATTGGGATAACTACTACCCCCAACTACATGAAACAGTCCCATTTTATGTTTAACAGTCATTGAGTCTTCCATACCATTTCCTATAACCTTGGATAACAACCACAAAACATTTTTTATTTTTTTTTGCGTACCTCCTAGCTAGCCTATAAGGTGGTAACATAACAACAATAAAAGAGAAACCCAAGTCCCTCTAAACATTTTTTATTAGTAGCAGCTTTGAGGAAATGGCAATGCTAATCTTTTTACAGCTTAAAGCATACGCTGCTTTTAGCTTCCCATTAGTGTTTGATTGCTGTCAGTTTTTTTCAAATAAAAAAAAGTACTGCCCAAGACATTGTTTGTTGACTAATAGAGGAAAATGTGAACGATTATTAGCTAAATGCATGAATGTCCCATCTAGTTTAGGAAACTATACCATCATTAGTAGAGTGACACGGTTTAATGTTACACAACTTGTGTGAGTTTATTGGATCTTTCTAATGCAAGTAGGTTGAAGATTGCAGCAATGTTAGAGTTGCATAATAATTTAAGTGAAGTGCAGAGAGTGCAGGTGGGGCCAGATGTAGAAGGTTTGAAATTGGTTAGCTACTTTTGTCAGAAAATATAATTAAATGCAGTTATTTATAATGCAATTCCCACTCATCTGTTATGGCCTCTTTGACTCAAGTAACTTATCATTAGATTTCATTCATCACCGACATCTTACTAATCAATGCATTCCTTAACTTCTCATTTCTGCATAGAACTTTCATTAAAACCCCAATTGGGAACTCCTAATTATATGGAAAAAAAAAGGAATTTTAAGGGAAACTAATATACTTTGTAATGATGAAACGAATTTCATGTTATGAGCCTAGACAAAGCTTCATGCTGGTAATCCTAAGTACTCAGAGCCAAGAACAACATCTACTTCATTTTTACTCAATTAGAAATTTGAAGTAAAGAGTGGGCATCGTACCTCTTTGATTGGTCGGTCCCTAGTAATAGGCAATTGAAGGGGAAGATGGCTTAGAAGCACAGACAGGGATTGAACGAAAGGAATCGAGCGGCGCTTCTCACCGAGGAAATGGGGATCACACAGGAAAAGGATCTAAAGGTGCTGAAGATTTCTTCCGATAACCGATTTGTCTCTGGAAAGCAGGAATGGGCTTTGGAAGAGGCTCTTGAATGTCACTGAGAGCGGAGGATAAGTTGAAGGAATGGGAGGGACTCGTCTTCACTTTCGCTGCCAAATCCCGAGGATTAAGCTGGTTTCATCGGGTATGGCGAGAGCTTACGGGACCGGTAGAGGCTCTTTTGGATACGGGATGCTGCGATGGTTGCAGTTCAGGTGTCGTAGAGTTCGAAGGCCTAAATACGCTCCATCAGTCTTTGCTGAAGCACCGCACCTCTTTTGCAGGAGGCATCGCACCCAATGGAGACATCCCTCCCTTCGATACGGCGGCAGAAAATGAATCGCTTTCTCTCGACTTTTCTTTTCTTTATTTAAACTTAAATGTTACCGTTTTAAAATTTTCATACAATTTCCATTATATACATATATATATATATATATATATATATTTAAACTGAGGTTAATGAACAAATTTGATTGTAGTGTGAAGCAAGATTGAGGGGAATGTTAACATAAAACAAAATTCGGCAGGAAATCAACAGAAAAAATAGAAACTTGCGGGTAATAAACGTAAAACAAACTATTACGGGTATTTAACGAACAATAGGATTGGGCAAGGATGTTAACGTCCTTCCTAGTAACGACCAAGAGTCGTTACAATAACTTCTCTCTTTGAACCATCTTATTGCTTAATTCAGAGATTGAAGAAGTTCTACCTTCAATGGTTGAATTATTTTGGGATTTTTGGAACAATTATAGGAAGACAAGCTGTTGGAAGTTAGGTAGCTAATTTCCTAACAAAGAACTAAGATTTTCTATTGAATCATGAAGTAGGGAGAACCGCTAGAGAAGAATATCAAGGAGTTCCTTGAGTTAAAATCAAACTCACTTAAGATAATCAATATTGAGGGGCCCATGATCAGGAACTCAAAATTGAAAACTTAGCCGAGTGAGCTTTGTGACCAAGCACTTATATTCTAGCCAATATACCAAGTAGCCAAGCTCAACAAGTCGGCCTGTCAAGCCTGCCAACATGCTAAACTGAGCCCAATCTGTTGAGCACTTGATTGATCCAGTATACCAGTTGCCGGCCTTGAGAAAAAAGGGCTTGCCCATGATGCTAGAGTTTAGGCCAAACCGGGTATCAAACCAGGACTATATTAACGCCAATGTAAGTATAAGTGTAATGCTAATTATTAATTTATTGCATCTTCTTAAGCATTCATATTTATTATATACAGGTATAAATGCTTTTTTCTTGAAGAATCTTCATATTCTTACTGTGCAAAACGTAAAAGCGGTGAAAATTCATAGATATTTTTTTTCTCAGTTATTTTCTCTCCCCAAATCATTAATACTTATCTATGTTGACAAAAAGATCAATAACGTTGACCAACCATTCAGTTCTTTGGATCAGCACACTTATCGCTTGTCTTATGTGATCCATCACAATTTCTAGAAACAAAACCATTACACAGTTTTATCTATACTATACCTGTTTAATGCCTGAAGAGTCTGTGTTGAATTTTGTTTTTGTTAATTGAACTCTACCTCAACACCGCCTTTGATGATCACATGTTATATGTGACGCCTTATAAATTTCTAGAAATAAAATTATTTTCATTGAAGTTTACTCATTATATCTGTCTAATGCCTCAAGTGTCAAAGCATAGAACTTTGTTTTTCCTCGACTGAACTCTACCTCAACTGCACTCTAATGAGCTACCTTGGCCTACTCGGTCAAATAAATTAGTCATTAAACTTAATAACAGCATTTAACGAGACATTTCTGTAATAAATTTTATCTACTATAAGATGCTTTAAATCATAAATCTTCTTTTGTTATTTATTGTTCAAAACATCTTAAATAAATTTATGATTTTTTTAAATTTATAAAGAATGATGCTAACACATTTTGAGCACTCAAAATTAAACCATGATTTATAATATTTCATTCTACTAGCATTGAATAGGCTTGACGAGCCAAACGGGTTTAGTTCAGTTTATTTTGCTCAATTAGCTATGGCCGATATAGCCACAAGCAAGAAAATTTAGCCAGCCAACTGCTTTACTGTTCAATCGGTTGAACCCACCTTTCCAGGTCGGTTAGCACATGTCTTGATCCGCCATATTCTCTCAGATGAGCATATCCCAATCTCCACTTAAGGCACAATAGAAGAGCACATCGGTTCTTAAAATTATGCACAATTCGTCCTCAACTTACCTTTTTCACCCCCTTTCTTTGGGCAACAATTATTCACTAGATGTTTTTGGAAAATATCTATGAGATAACCACAACTATAGTAAACTAAATTGAATTACCAGTTTTTTATATATTGGAACTCTGATAAAAATATCTTAGCAAATGCTGTTTGTATTGTTTTGAAGTATCTTTGTTGTTAAAGATCATGCGACCATAGATAAAAATTCACATTTTTTACAAATTAGCATTTCATATCATTGACTCTTTGTCATTTGGCTGTTAATCCAATCCCATTAAAATCTAAAAAATTGGTTTATTTTGATATTGAATACTTCAAAAAGCTTTAAATTGTGCTGGGGCAGAATCACCACCATCGTTTACCATGTTGATGCTGGAAGTGCTTTGCTACTTGCCAACCACAGATCTTAAGAACTTTAAAGGCCAGATCATTGTTATAATTTCATTAAGTTTGGTAATTGTAGACATGAATCACCTTTCTATTTATTGGTTATGAGTGATGAGTTCATCTCTTTGCTCCATTATCTTCTTGTTCTTCTTCTCCCATTATAGTTGAGACAATTGCAATCTTGCAGAGTAGCAATCTGAGTTCTTTCTTTATTTTCTCAATTATTAAACTTTCCCTCATAGAAGACTATTGATTGAAGATTTAGCTTTTGCTCTTGTTTCTTTACTACACTATTTTAAAATTCTATGGTATGTTTTGCCTCTTTAGGTTTTGAAAAGGGACACAGCATTAGCATCTGCTGCAGTTTATGAGTCCATGTTTGCAGCAGATGATGGAAAAATTCCAGCGACTTTTCAGGTAGAGATTTGTAAGCACAATAATTAATATTCATTTACTCAGAAAAAGTAATAAAGCTACTTTGTTGAATCTTCAGCAGACAATTTAAAATTGTATGCTTTTGCTCATATATGGATATTTTTTTCATGAAGGTTATATACATGACAGGGTGGAAAGAGCACCCTTCTCAGCAGAAAGCAAAATGCAGGGGCTCTGCAACAATCTCTTTTGAAGATATTCGGAATCAATTTGGTAGCGATGAAAAAATTTGATAAGAGCAATGTTGCTCTTTTGAGATTAGTGTAGTGATGTTTGGTGTAGTTTCACCAATATCAAAGCTAATCAATTTGATGTGTAAATTTTTACTGTGTTTGCTTGCTATCGACAACATTCTTAGAAGTTACTAAAAAAAAGTGTAAAATAAGAAGGCTGTGCCATCTCCTTTTGAAAATACATCCATCTTGATGGCCATTCTCCAGCTGCACAAAGCAGAGGGTTCTTCATACCTATTTCAAGATCTACACTTTTTCTTGTTTGTATTTGGATTGCATCAAGACTCTGCTCTCAATTCATACATTTTTTTAATCATAGATGTTCTTTTTTAACACACTCAAGATGTTCCTGCGTACATATCATTTGTAGATGGCATTTTGTTAATTGAAAAGCTTATAGATGTGGTTAAAGCAATACGTAAGTTGTGGATGATACTATTTTAGATTTTAAAGATTTTTATTTTAGATGATATAAATTATGATAGATGGTTTGTTTAAACGTAACATAAGCCTTAAATTATCTTGAAAATGTAAGTACTGATGTTCATGTGATCAAGAAAAGAAAATTAAATACATTGGTTTTATTAAAAAAATAATGGTAAAATAGAGAGATGTGATTAATATGGTCTATAAGATAGTTTGATTAAATGTCACTTGTAAGGAATGGAAAATTTTATAGAGCATCTATATAATTGGCTATGTTATATGGGATTGATTGTTGGCCAACAAAGAAGTTTATTGATAAAATAAATATTATAGAGATGAGGATGCATAGGTGAATGAGTGGATATGATGAGAAATAAGGTCATTTGTAGCAAGGTTTGAGCTGTTCCAATAGTGGGCATAAGATTAGAAAATATCATTTTAGACCATTTGATTCTGTTGTTTGAAAAATGGAGTATTTGAATTTTGCTTATGTCAAAAAAGGAAGAAGACAAAATTAAGTGGGAAGAAATCATTATGAAGGATTTTTATTAAGAACTTAGGAATGAGCTTTTATTTGATCATGAATAATGGAATTAAAGGATTCATGCTGTCGACCATATTTAGTGGGACTAAAGTTTAGTGTTATTTTTTTTGCATTTTTGTAACTAATTACTATAATTTTTTTCATATGAAAGGGTGTGTTTTGATTTTTTACTTTAGCACTCAAGCTATGTTGACTAAAAATTTTCTTAGGATATTTTGAGAAAACTCTAGGTTATCCTGATTCATTTGTTTAGGATATGTTGAGATCATTCTAGGCTATCCTATTTTGGGCTATCCTAATTCAACATTGGGTGTGAGTAGGGCTGGCTTCGATTCGAGTTCGAGCGAGTTAGGCTTAACTCGAACTCGAAAATTTCGAGAAACTCGACTCGAACTCGAATTGAGTTTGAGTCGAGTCAAATTCGACTCATTCAAATTCGAGTTCGAGCTAACTCGGAATTTGATTTGAGTCAGCTCGAAATACTAATTTGATTCAAAATTTTCTAGTTTGAGTTGACTCGAACTGAGTTCGAGTCAAGTCGAAAAACTTAAAATATTATTTCTTAAAACATTTATGAATTTCAGAAATAAAAAATATTGTAAACAATACAAATTATCAAAATTCAGCAAATTAAATTGGGGCAAAATGCTAAAATATTAATTCATAGTTCCATACACTGATACACATTTATCACAATTCACAAACATTTGCCAATTACTACAAATCACAAACAAAATGTAATAAAATTATACATTAATTTAATATAAACAAGAAGCAAGTAAGCAACAATGATCTAAGCAGCAGCAACTCAAGCCTGTCAAAATTGTAACAACTGCATCTAATCCAAAGTATCAACTTACAAGTCAAATAGCCAACCAACCTATAAAATTTGCACAAAATATAATATAAGTGAAAAATACAATGTTACATCATTTCTTAAAGATAATATAATAAAATTACAAATAATACTTATCTGAATTAGCACCAAAAGATCCGAATCATCTGATTGAGTCATTGATTGACTCTGACTATGATTCTGTTGTTCTTTTTCAAGGACTCAAATTAAAATCATTTCTTAAAGCTAGCCTAAGAGGCTTAGCATAGCACTAGTAGTCTATAATCAATAATAATCATTTATTATAGACCCAATCTAGCCATCTCAATTGATTGCTCAAATTCAAATCAAACAAATAAAAAAAAAAGTTCAAATATTTTATAAAATACAAAATCTATTACAATTTAGAGCTTATCAAATGCTGCAGCATTGCAACAACAAATCAATGAAATTATAACAACAATGTAGAATAATATAGTATACTTTATGCATTTTAGAGTTCTAAGAAATGCAATGAGTTGTAACTTGTGACTTATGAGTCTTTTTAAAGTATGTCTATTTTATTATTCTGTCTAAGCTTTTTAGGAATGTATTAGAGGCAAGGCCACCCAAGCAGCAACAAAAATGAGTATAACAATTTTATGTTTTTTCAAGATTTTTAATCTTGTAGTAAGTTGTTTGCATATTTTAGGATTCAAGCTGCAAGTGCAAGCTGATGCTGTGATTCTGTTTATATTATGTACATCTGTTTAATTTTAGGGTCTTTAGACATGCAGTAAACCAAAGCAGCAACAGCAATCCAGGCAGCAGCAACAGAGGCAACACCAGCCCAGGCAACTGGAAGCAGCAGCTTAGGCAGCATCAACCCAAGCAGCAGCAGCAGCCAAACCAACATTACTACAACAACAAAACTACAATAACCATAACAATATAGCAGTAAAAGAAATGCACAATAGTAAAAAACCATCTATGATTTTATAATTACAGTTATAGATTTATAGTCTAGCAGTTTATGCTTTTTCAAGATTTTCAATCTTGCAGTAAGTTATTTGTATGTTTTATGGTTCAAGCTGTAAGTGCAAGATGGTGCTGTGATTCTATTTATATTTTGTACTTCTATTTAATTTTAGAGATATTAGAAATGTAGTAAACTAAAGCAGCAACAGCAGAGGCAGCTGGCAGCAGCAACACAGGCAGCAGCAGCAGAGGCAACACCAGCCCAGGCAACTGGTAGCAGCAGCCTAGGCAGCATCAACCCAAGCAGCAGCAGCCAAAGCAGCAGCAACCCAAGAAGTAGCAGCCAAAGCTACAATAACCATAATAATATAGTAATAAAAGAAATGCACAATAGTAAAAAATAATATATGAATTTTATAGTTTTTTGACAAACTGTAAATCAAAGCAGCAGCAACACAGGCAGCAACAGCAGAGACAACTCCAGCCCAGGCAGCTGGTAGCAGCAACCCACGGCAGTAGTAGCAGCAGCCCAAGAAGCAGCAACAGCCTAGGTAGCAGTATGTTTTAGGATTTAACCTGCATGTGTAAACTGATACTGTGGATCTATTTGTATTCTATAATTCTATTTAATTTTAAAATTTTTAGACATGCTCACATAGTCACATGCACTATTTTATGAGCTTATAATTCTATTTTTAAGGGTTAAGCTATGAGTTAGAATTATGATCTTACAATTACAATTATAGATTTATAATCTAGCAGTTTATGTTTTTTCAAGGTTTTCAATCTTGCAGCAAGTTATTACATATTTTATGGTTCAAGCTATAAGTGCAAGCTGGTGCTGTGATTCTATTTACATTTTGTACTTCTATTTAATTTTAGAGATTTTAGAAATGCAGTAAACTAAAGCATCAACAGCAGAGGCAGCTGGCAGCAGCAACCCAAGCAGCAACAGCAGAGGCAGCAGCAGCAGAGGCAACATTAGCTCAGGCAACTAGCAGCAGCAGCCTAGGCAGCATCAACCCAAGTAGCAGCAGCCAAAGCAGTAGCAGCTCAAGAAGTAGCAGCCAAAGCAACATCAGCCAAAGCTATAATAACCATAGCAATATAGCAATAAAAGAAATGCATAATAGTAAAAAATAATCTATAAATTTTAGAGTTTTTAGATAACTTGTAAACCAAAGTAGGAGCAAGTAGCAACACAGGCAATAGTAGTAGAGGCAACTCCAACCCAATAAGCAGCACTGTAGCAGTTTAGTAAAAAAAAATATAAATTTGAAGCAATCACAAGTTTCTATGAAAGGGTCTAAATATCACATTATATTTAATATGAAATGATTGTTTATCATCATAGTCCATTTTCCACCACAAACCTGCTTAAATAAAAATCCAAATAAAAAGAGTTAGTATTCAGCAATGAGGATTTAAACTAAATAGATAATATTATAACTTGGTGATTAAATATACAAATTAAAATTCTGCTTAAATAAAAATTCAAATAAAAAGAGTTAGTATTCAGCAATGCGAATTTGAACTAAATTGATAATATTATAACTTGATAATTAAATATATAAATTAAAAAAGCTTTGCAGTTCTGTAAAAATAATCAGGAGCAGTGGAGCACATTAAAAAATATATCATATATGCCTTTAAAAGTTTTGCAAAAATAATTAAGTACAGCACACTCAAAGGTACTCATAATTTAATAACTACTTGAATCACTTTGTTCAATTAAGTATATCCTACACCACGTCATCTGGTATATCACATGTTAGCTGTTCTTCCTGTACAAAAAAAAAAAAATTAATTAAACATGAACAATACTCTTATCTCTCTTGTAAGTTAGAATTTAGAATAAATCAAATTCAAAATTTTACATCTTCATCTAAGTGTGTAAGATTGGATTGAGACCCAGTAAGCCAATTTGTCATGCAAATAAGAGCATTAACCATACTTGGTGATAATAAACTTCTATAATCATCAAGTACACGACCACCTGCGCTAAATGCAGATTTGGAAGCAACAGTTGTAATAGGAATAGTAAGAATATCCTTAGTCATCTTTGCTAATGTAGGTCATTTTAAAGAAATAATTTTTCACCATTCTTAAATATCAAATGAAGATCTTTGTTCTTGAGACAACTTAATGCAATCCTCACCCAAATAAAGCTCAATCTCTGATTTAATTGGCTGGCTGGCACAAGCAGACTCTAAAAAAAAATCAAAATCTCTTAAAACTGAATTTCCTAGTTCATAATAGCTTGAACTAGAGCTGCCTTGAAGCATTAGCAAATTGTTTGAAGAATCAAAAACTGTTCTAGATGTGTCTACATAATAATAGCTGAACAGTTCATGCAAATTTTGTAAAACCCACTTAATTTTCTCATCAAGGGCTAAGCCAGAATATATTGATTTAAATGCAAATTTAATAAATGTTATTTTTCTCCTTGGATTAAGCACAATGTCAATGCACATTAGCAAGTTAGTATCAGCCCAGTACTTATCAAAATTTTCTTTCATTGAAATGTACATTAAACTAAGAAAATCATCATTTTCATTTGTCCCTCTCTCAAGAATATATTTAATCTGAATCATTTCAGAAAGGACGAGATTAGCAGTTGGGTATGTTGGACCTGAAAATATCTTTGAAACATTCTCAAAAACTTTAAGAATACATTTAATTCTATCAAATCTATCCCAATCATCATCAGTCAAACCCCAAACTAATCCCTTATCTTTTCTAAAAAATTCATGCAACACAGTTTTATAATGAAAGATATATTCTAGCATATAGAATGTGGAGTTCCACCTTATTTTTACATCACCTGAAAGACCTCTACGAGTTGAAACACCAACTAATCTTGCAATCTCACCAAATATTTTTAAGCGGCTTGAATATTTTTTAATATAACAATAGCCTCTCTAACAACTTCAATGACATAATTACAGTTTTTAAGTCCATCTTGAACAATCAAATTTAAAATATGTGCACAACAATGAATATGAAATATTTTTCCTTTAAAAAAGTCTGTTAGTATTCTCAAAATTTTTTGACAAAATCTTTGTTGCATTATTGTTGGCACTAGCATTATCAAATATAATTGTCATAATTTTTTTGTGGATGCCCCATTGCATTATGCACTCACTAATGGCATCAGCAATGACATGTGCTGTATACGGAGGTTCAAGATCAATAAAATTTATAATCAAATGTTGAAACACCCAATCTGAATTAATGTAGTGTGCTGTAAAACCTATATACCTTATTGATTGATTTGAAGTCCAATAATCAGCTGTTAATAAAATATGATTCATAAGCTTTAGCAATTTCTTCATCTTATCCTTTTCAGTTTCATAAACTTTTAAGCATTCTACAAGTATAATTTTTCTTGAAGTTTTTGTATAGTTAGTATTCAAAATATGTGCAAATAAATTGAAATATGACTACTCTATAAACTTAAAAGATAACTCAGTTGTAATAATCATCTTTGCCAATATATTTCTTACTTTGTTACTATCAAATACAGATGTAACACAAAAATTACTTGTTTCAACATCTACTAATTTTCCCTTTTCCAAAATTTCTGGGTTAAAAATTTTCTATTTTTTGTTTGCTTGACTCAATACTGGACAAAGTTTGATATACTTAAAGCAATTTGAGGTAGATCCAGATTTCTGGGATATATAAGTCTTACGACAATGCCTACATGATAGTTTATCAACTGCATTACCCTTATTATCTTTAGACTTTAACATTTCAAAATGATCCCAAATTGCACTTTTTTTTTTAATATCTTAACATTTGAAATAGTGTGGCTTGTTTCACCTATTTGGGATATACTAGCAATAGGATCCGTACCTGCTTCCCCACTTTTTGACTCAAATGTAACATTTTGTTCTCCACCTGATTTATCAATTTCTATCTCAAAAGAATTACTTGTAGTTGTATCTTCCATTTAGCTAAAATATCAAAAAAAATATAGATTACAGAATTATAAACAGAACCACATCATCAGCTTACATTTGCAATTAGAACCCAAAAATATGCAAACAACTTACTGCATGACTGAAACTCTTAAAAAACCATTAATAAAATGTGATAAAATATTAAACAAATTATTAAACTATAAATCTATAAGACTATAAGTCTGTAACTGTAAAACACAATTCCAACTCATAACACTTGTAGCTTAAAGCCTTAAACCCAAAAAATATGCAAACAACTTACTGTGAGGGTGCAACTAAAAATTCTAAAACACTATAAAAATAGTATGATAAAATATTAAATAAATTGTTAGACTATAAGTGTGCAAGATTATAACACAATTCTATCTTACAGCTTAACCCAAAAAATAGAGTTACACTTACAATGTTACATGATTATAAAATATTACATGTCTACAAAATAAAAAACCTAAAATTAAATAGAAGTACAGAATATAAATAGAATCACAGCACCAACTTGTACTTACAGCTTGAACCATAAAACATGCAAATAACTTACTGCAAGATTGAAAACTTTAAAAAAACATAAACTGCTAGATTGTAAATCTATAACTGTAATTATAAAATCACAATTCCAACTCATAGCTTAACCCTTAAAATAGAATTATAGGCTCACAAAATATTGCATGTGACTATATGAACATGTCTAAAAACTCTAAAATTAAATAAAAGTACAGAGCACAAACAGATCTATAGTATCAGCTTACACATGCATATTGAACCCTAAAACATGCTGCTACCTAGGCTGTTGCTGCTTTGATTTACTGCATTTCTAAAATCCCTAAAATTAAATAGAAGTACAGAATATAAATAGAATCACAGCACCAGCTTGCACTTACAGCTTGAACCATAAAACATGGAAAAAACTTACTACAAGATTGAAAACCTTGAAAAAATATAAACTGCTAGACTATAAATCTATAACTGTAATTATAAAATTACAATTCCAACTCATAGCTTAACCCTTAAAAATAGAATTATAGGCTCATAAAATATTGCATGTAACAATATGAGCATGTCTAAAAACTCTAAAATTAAATAGAAGTACAGAATACAAATAGATCCACAGTATCAGCTTACACATGCAGATTGAACCCTAAAATATGCTGCTACCTAGGCTGTTGCTGTTTTAATTTACTGCATTTCTAAAATCCTTAAAATTAAATAGATGTACAGAATGTAAATAGAATCACAATACGAGCTTGCACTTACAGCTTAAAGTCTTGAACCATAAAACATGCAAATAACTTACTGCAAGATTGAAAACCTTGAAAAAATATAAACTGCTAGACTGTAAATCTATAACTGTAATTGTAAAAGTCACAGCACCAGCTTGCACTTACAATTTGAACTTTGAATCATAAAACATGCAAATAGCAGAATAACAACATCAGCTTGCACTTGGAGATTGAACCATAAAACATGCAAAATATTAAACCCTAAGGTGTAAACTTAAAAAATTAAAAATCCTAAATCTAAGAACATCAACTTGCTCTTGCAACTTGAACCCTAAAACTTACAAACAACTTACTGCAAAATTGATAATATAAGAAAATTTAAACGACTTACAAAACCTCCACATATTTTTTATTTCCGGAAGATGACGTGAAGAAGCAAAGAACATACAGCTAGCAAGATCAGACTCAGAACTCAGGACAAAAGGATCCGACAGCCAACAGAAGGCGAGAGCCGAGAAGCGAGAAGAGACTCGAGAGTCTAGAGATCGAAAAAGAGAAGCCAACCCTAAGAATAACCCTCTATGCGAAGATAAGGATTAAAAGGATAGCCGCAGAGATTATCGTTGAGCTTTTAAGTCCGCTTTGAAATCTGCCAATTCGCAGCGGAAAAAAAAAATATTCGGCATTTCGGGGATTTGAACCGCAGCCAGTCGGGTGTCGAGCGAGCGTTGCACCCGACTGTGCTGTGGTATATTTCAATAAATATATGTCTCTTTATATACTTATGCATTCACCGGAAGTATATTTTGAGTTGACTCAAACCCAATTCAAGTCGAGTCAATCCTAACTCAAACTCGACTCGAATTGGGTTCAAGTCCAAATATTCAACTCTATAATCGACTCGAAAATTTCGAGTCGAGTTCGATTCGACTCAAAATTCGAGCGATTTTCGAACGAGTTTCGAGTTTCGAGTAAAATTGCCACCCCTAGGTGTGAGTATGAACATTCTAGGCTATTTTAATTCAACATTGTATGTGTGTGTGAGATAACATTGCATGTAAGCTTTCCATAGTGTTTGGAGGTTCTTTGGTTTGGTATAATGGATTGCTAGCAATTTCGACTCAAAATAATTTGAGTTTGAGCTAACTTGAATTTGATTCGAGTTAAACTTGGAATATATAAAATAAAACATTTAATGTATATTGACTCAGAGACTTGACAGAGGCGATGGAAAGTTTTACCACCTGCATTGCTAATAATCTTAGCTTTTATATTAATAATATATATGATGCATTTAGAGTGATTTGAACCCAATTCAAGTTGAGTCAAGGCTAACTCAAACTCGACTTGAGTTCAAGTTAGCTTGTTCAACTCAAAAATTTCGAGCCGAGTTTGATTCATCTCAAAATTCGAGCGAGTTTCGAATGCTTTTCAAGTTTCGGTTAAATTGTCATCCCTAATATTCAGCCATTGAGAAATTCTATTAGTTGCTTAGACTAAAGGATAACTTGTGTTTTTGTAGCTATATCTCTAATTAAGTTAGCTTGAGATAGGATTGATTAAACCTTAATATAATATTAGAAGCTTTTACTTCATGCTTACTGAGACCAATATTTATATTAAAAGTTTTGATTTGGATAAAATTTGAGATTTAAAATTATTAATCAATAATTCTTAATCAATCAAATCATCAAGGGAACAATGCTATACTCACACTTTACTATTTAAGGCGACACTTATGCTTGCGTGAATTACCAAGCCAACAAGTTGAGAGTATAATTAATAAATGAAAAATTACAAATGTTGTCCATTGGGGGGTGGTGCTGAACCCAATATCAAGATGTTGAGGAAGAGGGAAAAAAAGATGAGATGATGTGATGGTGAGGAGAATGACAAAATGTTTAGTGCTTAAATATGGCAAGATGACAACGAAAAGTTGTAAAACGATGAAGAGGATGAAGAGAAATGATCATCCATCTTTAAAGATCTGCAGTGACGATTTCCATCCCAAAGGAGGTGAAGCAGCCAAGAAGCCCAATTCATTTGCATGTAACTATTTGGCTTGAGTGCACAATTTTGTGACTTAGTTAATGATAATATAACAATAATTTTTATAACGACTATATATATAGACACACACACACCCTTTCTTACATCTTCAGCTCCCGTAGTGTATCCAAGCACAAACATGGCGCTCCCGTAGGGTTTTCGTGTGTCGCCTCTCTAGGAGGAAATTGTTTGGCTGGTGAAGGCTTTCATTGTCACACTCTTCGTCTCGCAGAGTTGTTCGCGTGCCACCTCTTTGGTGCGGCTCCCATCGTCTCGCTCTTTGTCTCGCCGAATCTGCGGATCTACTCTGTTGTTTGACGGAATTATCTATATCTTGGTTTGGTTAGCGATACATGGATTGGTGAAGAGCCTCAGGGGCTTATCCAGAAGATGAATGGAGGCGGTGGAGCAAATCCGAATGGAGGTTCTCCCTGTGGTGCCCCGCCCTTACCGTAGTCCTGTTAACATATATGTTAATATGATTACGATGGAGTGGTTATGGTGGCAGATCCCCCATTTATAGTCAGATTAGATTTTCAACTTAATCTACTGATAATTGAAGGATATGCCACATAACTGAACTGGAGTTTCACTAAATGCACATACAAGAAATGTTGAGTACGAAAGTAAGTAAAAATTAACATCTATTATCATAATACATAGATAAACATATAGTCTAATTTAGAATAAAAATGCAGTAAATAAAATACATCAAAATCTTATATTATTAAAATATTTGAATACTATAGTTTAATTGAATGAAAGACACTCATCCTTAAAATATAAAAGTAAAGGACTATCTAAATAATGACAACAACGGGAAGGTCTTTATCCTGCCCTAGCTCCTCACCTGTTTCCACCACCTCAAACATCTTAGAATCTGACATGTTAGTTCTTACATGCTAGGGCCCCAGCAAAAAAAAAAGAAAAATCTTGTGTTAAATAATTATCTAAGTACATTTTAGGCTAAATTTAGTGAATTATACATTTTAAGATATCTCATTAAACTTGACATTATCAATAAGCATAATGAACAACAAGCTACAAGGAAATAAGAAGCTATAAATAATGCATTTATAGCTTATCAAAGGAAGTATATAAGAAATATACCTCAAACCAGAAGCTACAACAATGTTAGGCAATATATAAATATATGATTGTAAAGTAACTACAACTACTGAAAAGAAGTACATCTTAACATGCTTATGATTATTTGAAAGTATGCTAATTAAATAGGGAATAAAACTGAGCTGTGATACATGTAAGTAAGTCAAATCTAAATATTAAATCAAGACTAGTTATAACAACCCAGGTTATTACTTAGATTAATTAAGACTAATCTTAGTCTTAATTAAGATTCTAATTCACTAATTAAGTAATTTAGAACTCTTCTCTAAAACCTAGGTCAAACTAGGAGTCAACTAGATCAAAAATCAGAAATTCTGGAAAATCCCAAACCTAGAAATTGACTTTTTATTTAAACCTCAGAATGAAAATCTGACTTCACCATTACATTCAGAACCCCCAAATTAGCTAGGAGTGAAGTTTTGGAGGCATTTGAAAGTCATTGGATTCTCATCGAATATTTTAATATTATTTAAATACCTAGAAAAATCAAATAATTAAATACTCATCGAAACAAAAATCCGAGTGCGCTGTTGCGTTCCTCACCCCTCAATTAGCTTGGGGTGATTTATTGGGAATTTTTGGGATACATTTAAGCAATTAATTTTAATTAATAAAATGAATATAATTTAATTAAATAATAATATAATAAGTGATTAACGGCTGCCGTCAATCTATTAATGGCGCCATTCCATTTCTGTCAGTGCCGTTTGGAGTGACGTGGAATCATTTAGACCGTCCGATTTGGATCTAATCGGACGGCTGGCGAGTCGTCGTCTCCGCGCGTCTTACGCGTGTCGCAGGAGGCGACACGTCGCACCCAGAGGCCTCCACGTGTCGATCTCCCGTCCTCTTCAACCGCTTAAGCTCCATTTAAATCCTCCAATTGACCTGTCTTCCCGGTTTACGCAAATCAAATCCCTAAGAGGTCGAGCAAATTTGGAGATCGAACCCTAGATCCATCTGCGTCCATTCAGAGAAGGTGCGAACCCTCCATTCTTCCTGAACATTTATTTGTGCATTCTTATGATTCGTTTATGCTATCACGTTCTTAAGATTGTGATGCGATCGATCGAATCGATCGATCGCATCGCCGAAAACCCTAACCCTAATATGCGTGGGATGCTCGGGGAGAAGGCGAAACGGCGCCTTTTGGACCGGACTCTCCGGTTCGTCCTGCTCGCAGACCGGCCACATGGCACACCCATGTCAAGTGGCAGGCCCCCATCGCTGTGTATTGACCAATCAAGGGAGCCCACGTGGTTTGCGCTGCGTGTGTGTGGCAGCGGGACCCACCGGTCCCGTTGCTCTAAGCTGCGAGACCCGCCTGGCTGGCTCCGTCGAATCCCATTTTGACACGTGGAGCCAGAGGCAGAGCTATTCCATCCTTCTAGTTGCGTGGGTCCCACCTGCTGAAAAAAAAAAGAAGATAAAAATATATATATTAGTTATATATATATATATATATATATATATATATATATATAATTATAGTACTTATAGTATAATTATTATACTATAAGATAATTGAGTAAATATATGGGTATATTTATATATAATCTATTATATATAAATATACAATTATTGAGAAACAGAAATAAAGAATTTGAGGATTAATTATAAATTCATTTTAATTAACTATTAACAGTAATATTAATATCCAAATAATGAATTTAATTGAATTAGAAATATCTAAACTTTAAACCCTAATATCTTGATAAATATAAGTCCAAATAATACAAATAAATATACCAAATTGACCAGAAAAATATAAGGAATATTATAATGCCAACCAAATTTTAGTAGGAGCAACATTTCATATAGTGACATTTTAAGGCATTTGAATATTCACAAAATATCACAAAACTTCCAATAGTCATAACTTTGCACATACTAATCCAAACCTATTGAATATGGGTCTTAAATGCTCACAAGACCCTAAGGATTAATCTGAGAATAATTACTTTGCTGTTTGGATTAAAATTTGACTAATCACATTTAGGACCTAACCCTAATTAGGTCAACTAACCCTAGAACTTCAATTGACCATAAGTTAGTCAATTTAGCTCTAAATTAAGTAATCCAAATACCAATCTAGATTAGCAAACATAATTTACAATAATCTACGAAAATATTTAGGATCCAATAATTAGATTTGCAAATCACCCTTAATTACCCTAAAAATTGATTAGGGAATATTAGCAAATCTAATAATCCAAATTTCACAATTTAAGTTTCAGAGGACCCCTAGAACCTATTAAAACATAACTGTAGGGTTGGATTAGTAAATTGACAATTAGTTTTACTAATCATTCATTGATCACCCTAAAACTTTAATTAGGCCATAACTTAGCCAATTGGAGTCCAAATTGAGCCTACCACTAGTCATTAGAATCAGTGGATCAATTGTGACAACTAGCTACTGAAATTATTCAATTTGGACACCAAATAACAAAGTTAGGATTTTTGACCCTTAATTAAGAATCCTTAATTACCCTTTAAACCCTAGAACTTGTATTAGCTATAACTTAGCCAATACACATCAGAATTCAATGATTTTAGATTCTATGGAAAGCTTAGGACTTAACCTTTAATAAAATGATAGAAAAATAATATATCATTAAGGTAAATTTACCAATATACCCTTATAGGTCAAATACCTTAAATTGTCCTTATAAGGCTTAATACTTAACCAAAATTAATGAACTTACTATCTAAACTCATATTAGACCATAAGTAATCATTCCACTTTATTAAAATCCAGATTATAATCCTAATTCACAAAGATGAGATTTAGACCCTTAAGTAAGGGGCAAAATGGTCTTTTTGCCCAAAATTATAGTTTAATGAATTTAAGACATGATTTCACTTTTAAATCATAATATATAATAATTAAAATGATTTAGGCCTTGATTTAGATAATTCTAAGTCTCAAATTAGAAATTTGAGGAAAACCCTAAGTTAAGTCGTAAGCAAAACTTAAGTGAATTATGAGAAACCTTTCTTTCCTTTGAACTTCTTAGATCAATCTTTAGGTCTTATAACCTTAGTTAGGATGTGTGTCTGAGTGATACTCTTAGCACTTAAGAGCTTTAATTCTTAAGATTAGGATTAGATTTTAGGTTAGAATTCATCTAATGGGTAAATTGGGTTACTCATTAAGGTGAAACCTTGATTTTACTAGTTTATTAGATTTTTCATAGTTTATTAATTAACTATTTGATCTTTTAACATTAGAGTTAGGATTAGAAATTTATTCTATTGAATTTGACTTAATTCAATGGGATTTTCCTTAATACTTAATCAGTGAGATGGGATTAAAACCTAGTCCTTTAGGATAGCCTTGTGATTAAGAATTAAAATTCATTCTTTGAGTTTGATTCTTAATCCTTTAAATCTTGATTTAGCTAATCAAGGTTTATTTGGGATTTATAAAATAATAACTTAGGATGATTAATTTAATTACTTTAAACTTTTAGGCGACTTTGATTCAGTTATAATTAGGATGTGGCTAATCCTAATTATGTTTAACTTATATGTTCGTGATTCTAAGTTACAAACAGTGTAGGAATTGAGGATTCTGAATCTTATATAACTTAGAGTAGTTAGAATGTTTAAATTAGAAAATAGGTGATATCACAAAGTTTGTGTAGTGCTATTTGTTATCTTGAATTTAAATTGTCATGCTTTCCTATCATTTGAGCCTTTTATACTTTTGGACATATTTAACATTAATACTTGATACATACTTTATAATATACTTTGAATTTCATTCACATATCATATGCATAATCTTAAAAGAAACATTAATAAACAACATTATACTTATGGTTTATGTTTTACTTAGCCTACCACTTAGTATGACTTTACTTTAGGACAGATTTTGCCTAGGGAATTTCTCCTATGGTATGTTACTTTGGCATTGGGATGTTTCTCCTATATGCTCTTTAAATACTTTGTGGATTTTACTTTAGGATCTGGGCTGTTTCTCCTAGATGCCTCTTTGGTGGATATTATTTTAATCTGGGATATTTCTCCTAGATTATCAGATGGACTTTACTTTTTGGCAAACTAAGTAAATGTATCTCACACGTACAGTACTTTAATTTAGACTACTTACATTTACTTTTCAGTCTCTTTACAGTTACTTTACATATTTTCTTTACACTTCAGACTTACTATACTTTACCGTTTCAGCATATTTTTCTTTCATATATTTTTTCATTTTCTGCAGTTCTTTTACATATCAGAACTTCTGTATGTCAGCCATTTTACTTATTTGAGAGCATATTAGGATGCTAGTCTTTATATTTTCAGTACAATACTTTTACTTATACTATAACTGGCATGTTAGTTTGATCATATTCCTTAGGACTTTTCTTTGTACTTAGTAGCTTTGCACTTGTACTTTACTTACCTTGTATTGCAGCCTGCGTTGAGGTATGTTTCTACCTCATAATTTGTTCTTCCTTTCTTGCTGCTTTACTGCTATGTTATGCTTAATTCCAGTTGTTATATCATTAAAATATGTTAAAATTCATTACCTTAAAATGTACTTAGACATTTTGTCTAACAAGAATTTTCTCTTGTTGGCTGGGGCCCTACTATTATGAAGCTGATAATGGTAGATTTTGAGCTTTTTGAGGAGATTGAGCCTATAGAGGAGCAAATCCAGGAGGAGGTCCAGACTACTGAGGGACCTTAGTCTACTTACTAGATTACCTTACATTTACTCTGTGAGGATGAGAGCATCTTGCATTATAGTTCTTTAAACTTTAAATGTTTTTAATAATACAAGATTAAATTGTGCTTTATTTTCCTGCATTGTATATTTTCTGAGCTGGATGTCTTTATTTTATAGTATGGATGATTACTTCAGTTGATACTTTTCTTTCGCACTTTGATACTCATTAAGTGATTGTTAATCTTTACCTTATTATGAAAAGTACATCTTTTCCTTAAGATTGTATTGGAGTCTTAAATCCCAACCTAATGTTAAGTATTAGGTGTGCTTAGTGATGACCACTCCTTAAGCCTTATCATTAGAAGGGGCGGCCACCACACTAACATCCTAACATGTATATAAGTACAAGAAATGGCTATAAAAGCAAAGACTGAAGTAAAGTGCACAGAAAATAGAAAGTAAACGCATAAAATTGTCATATTGAACGATTGGCTAAAAAATCCACTGCAACTGTATAAAATTGTAACTGTATCTAGCAAGTCAATTTAGCTTCTCAAAGCTAAAGCAGAAACTAAAACTAAATTGAAGAGGCAGAAATACATATTTAGTTATTTTACTTTACTTCTGTGGATGCATCCAGAAGTAGCTGAGGAGTCAAGCACATCTGCAAGACTAAGGTTGGTTCTCGAACTAGACATAACTCTCCCTAATGGTTACATGTCAAGTGTTCTCATTTATCCTTATTGTCTATCCATTGACTGTAATGTGTATACACAATCACACATCCTGATAATGAACTTGATGTAAATATTATCCTAATTTTCTATGTTTTCATTTAATGCATCAAATTTATCTTATATGTTATGCTCAAGGCAAAAATACTAAAAGACAAAGAATGCAAAACAACAAAGTTCAATAATAAGCAAAAATTTACTAAAACACAAGCGATATTTATTATTATCTAATTTATCTATTCTAACTATTTTAAGTTTATACAACCTCAGTATCTCAAATATCCTATTATCTAGTATAAACTTAGATTCATGACCTTATAATGTTAAACATTAGAACTTAATAAGTTCTAATTCAAAATCAAAATTATTGTTTACAAAAGTTAAAAGAAATAATTAATGAATTTAATAACCCAAAACTAATCTTGATTAAGGTAAATCAAGATTAAGGTAAATCAAGATTAAGGGATTTATAGTTAAACTCCAAAGTTGGGGTTCAAGCTCTAAACCCAAGGTGCTATTATATAAATATCTTGGGTTTCTCACAATTTTTATCCTAAGGCTTAAGAATCTTTAAGGAATCAAATCTAATTTATTAAGATGAAAGAATTACTAACTTTTAGAATATGCTGCAGGAACTAAAGTTAAGAGATAAAATAATCGGACTTATAATTTCTAATTGGGAACTTAGTCTAAAATAAGATTGAATCTATTGAGTAATCATATTACTTAATAGAACTAAATTAACTAATAATTAAGTGAAAATTCTAAGGTTCAAGGTACTATGGATATGAACTTTACTTAGGGGTTTGATTAAGGATTCACTTAGGAGTGATATTAGGAAAATATTAACAAAGGTCTAAGTTGATTTTAATTGAATAATTAAACATTGAATAGCACTTAAATAGGTTATAATGTGGATTCTAAATCTATATTAAGGATCATAACTTCCACTTAATTTAACTTAAAGAAATTTAGAGTCTAACCTTCTCATATAATTATATAAGTTTAAATGATCTTAAATTGATTATAATCATTCATTTTACTAATTTTTAGTGAAATATACAGATTTTAAATTTTAAAGGCATTTAAAACCACACTTGGTCAATTGGGATTTTGAGTTCTAAGGTTCCAAAAATGATATCTTTTAAGGCTAAATGGTTCCTTACTTTCTTATATGAAGATTGGTATTAATAACACTCAATTTGGCTAAAGATTAAATCTAATGAGCTCAAATTAAGATTTAAGCTCATTAAGGGGTGATTAATTATAACAACTTAGATGTTGTTACTCATCAATTAGTAATCTAATTGACTCCAAAGTTCTTTCATTACTCTTATAATAGAGTTAAAAGTCTTCACCTCAAATTTCGTGCGATTTGGAGACCGTTTAGAAATTTCTAATATTTCTTGATTTTTAGATAATTCTGAAGATACCTAATTTATTTAGACTTCAGAATTGAAAATGGACTTCGCCATTGCGTTCCTCACACTCAAATTAGGATGGGGTGAAATATTGGTGAGTTTTGGAGAAAGTCAAAATTCTTGATTATTTTATTATATTTTCTTAATATGATAAATCAAATAATTAAGATGACTTCTAATTAAAATTTTAATTTCGTTTTTGAGTCCGTGACCCTCAATTTAGCTAAAAAGCAATTTTTCAAAAATTGGTTTGGAAATATATCATCATTTAATTTTAATTAAATAAAAACTTATAAATTAATCAAATAAATTAATATATATGTATATATATATATATATATATATACTTATAAAGACAAATCGAACCTAATCCTTCGGCCGGCCCTATCCCCTTTGCACGCGATCTCCTTCTCCCGATCCTTATCCCTTGAACGACGCTTGGCTCACGGGAGATATGCTGCTCGATCGAGGCAAGGATCGGCGGCATGTGGCTTCCACCGCATGTATACCTAGATACCTGGGTCATCAATACGATCTCATCCACTCGCGAGTTGCGAAGCACACAGCCAAAAATTCCAATCTAGGTAAGTGACAAAACCATACTTATTCAATCTTTAATTAGACTCTCGATGCTTAGTATTCAAAAAGAAAAAAAAAATCGGAAGCAATAAGCGTGTAAAGGGCGATCTTCTCAAACCTAAGGTTGCACGCAAGGTACTTTCGTTTTGATTCTTACCCTATGAATATCAATGTTTTTACATAATACTTTCGATATCAATCAATCCTAATGTTAAATCTTAGACTAATTGATTTGATTCAAATTTTTGGAGCATAATAAGGAGTAATATACTTTTGGTCAGATTTGATCTGAATTTGGAAAATTTATAAGGAAGATCAAATGATTCTTTATTTTGTTCTTCTTAACCCTCATCCATCTTACGATTCCTTGGAGAGGAAATTATATAAGTAAATTATAAAAATGAATTATTTTGAAGGATTGGGTATTGAATATATGATTAAAGGTTTTTCTATATGTAATACTGAATAACAATGCAATATGAAGTTTAAGTGTTTAGGGATGGATGTAATTTAACATTTGCATGCAATCTTTTTATATTTTGCTGCATATTGATATCAAATCAAAAGCTGTAGATATTGGTGGTATATTATCAAAATAGTCTAATAAGATTTTTGAAAGGATACAAGATATTGATTATATCAATTAGAGTTATATATATACTGAAGTCTTTTGTTCTCAACCCTTACTTATTTTGGGCTGTTATCAAACCACACGTGCTAAATATTTTATAATAATAATGTTAACTGCTACTAGGCTGTTCCCCTTGTCTTAGTTAGATATACTTTGAATTAAATTATGATCCTTATCAATTGTTCTGTAGTAATCCTTAGTAATTTCATTTAAATTTATAATTGGATAATGCAAAGTTATCATTTAGTGCAATGAATGTGAAGTAATGGTTACCTTATTATGGAATTTTTGTCATACTACACATAATTGCAAAAGTAGTCAGTTATAATAATACTTTGTTAGCAAGCCATGTTGACATTGAGATATTTCCTTACATTATATTGTGTCTTTCCTAAGTACTAGCAAATGCTTATTTGGCTTAGAACTTTACTTATAATGCTGAAGGAAATGTAGTCCATCAATTTTGTCATCTTGGTTCATATTCTTTCATTGGTGGAATCTGTGATATATTAATCATTTTCATCTTATGTGTGCAAGTTTATATATACATATGTTTATAACATACCAAACAGCTCCTAAGAAATTGATGAACTAAGTTAAACTTAAAATTATTCAAAAACATGCTGCTTAACAGCTTAGCTGATAAACTAAATATGTTTCAGTGGATAAGCTACAGATGCACTTATCTAAACATAGTTATATTGATCTTAATTATATTATCATGTGAAATCATGGTACTAATTATTTTTTTTTATCGCATCCGTGATTTCCATTCACATATTTTTTTAAGTGAGGATTTGAGATCTAAACTTTTACGCAAATACATGAACAGTTGATAAAAATGACATCACGATGCCTTATTTTAGCAGTAAAATTGCTTAATCTTAAAGAGACGTGGAAGTTGTACTAGGATATTTTTCTTATATATATGTTACTCAATTAATAAAACTTAGTATTCTTTAATTATTACAGAAGTTGAACTGTATCATGCTATATGTATTTGGGATCTTATTGACTGCCATGGCATTCTCTTTTTGAATATATAGAATCATTCTTACTTATTATTAAGTATAGGTTGCTTTAATCTTTCTTAAATATGAGTATATTTGTAGAAATATAAGAATATTCAGTTTGGGGAATATTAAATAATGAGTTTTCGTAAACATTTGTTTCAGTAGCCAAGGTCTTGCTGAAACACCTTCTGCTCTTATTATGTAGTCTTTTAGGGTTTGAATTGGGTTACTCTCTGACTAATGTAATTTTACTTTTAAGTTTCATAAATTTTAAATGAATTTAAAATGTGTGTTAAAAGGATGTTTTCTGACTTATCGTACAATTGTTAATGTTTCCAAATGTAAAAATTGAATGATTGGCATTTTACAGGTTTGGTTTCTGCCCACTAGCAAATTATTTAATCCAATGCTTAAGTAAAGAAATTTTGAGGCAATTGTGCTAGTAAATTTGGTCTAATAAATAATTCAGTTAGAATTACTGCTAAACCAAGCAGATAGTACTCATTCTTATGTTGATTAAATACACTGGCCACTTCAAATGCCATTAAGTTGAAAGCAAACTTAATAAAAATAAAGCCAAAGTTTATCATTTTCTATAATCATCTATATTAGCATAAGTGAAATTATGTTCCAACATTGAGTATACTGTTATACCCAAACTTTGATTTCTCTTATACTATGTTATTACCCATAGTTCCATTTATTTTATATGTATATGTGCTAATACTCTCAGCATTTAAGATTTAAGGTAGCATAATGTAACAAAGTATATCAAATATTTTTACTGTCATCACATTATGCAATTTTTATAAAGCTGAGATAATATAGTAGCTCTCATTTGATTAAAGAATGGATGGGGTGGACTAATATTTTTTTTTTTAGATATACTTTTGAGTAGTCAAAATAGGTTCTACACTTTAACTATAAATTGTTCTTTTATGTTCCATTTAACTATCTGTTGTAGAGATTAAAAAACTTTCGTATGTAAGAAAGATTGAAGGCAGTTTAATAGACTTCCTATTTGTACCTGAACATTATCATCATCATCTCTATCCTCAATATTTTGAAGCTATGTATTCTTTTTTTTTATTCTTTGCTGCTGGATGTTACATGCGGTTAACTATATTTTGATCATTATTTCACAAAATTTCCAACATTGTATTTTTTCTTTTGCATGTATACTTTCATTCTACATTCTATCTATGATCATTTTTTTTTCTTGCAATTCTTCAACAATAAGTCTTACTACCATCCTGTAATGTTAACTTTTATCCTGCATACTCATACCTTTATAAAGTAGGGGTTTGTGCCATAATTTCTGTATTTTGCAAATTTATGCATATGCTTTGATAGATAAAGTCAAATACGATACACATATGCAAATATTTGTATCCATACTTAATATAAAACATAGAAAACCAAACTTGATTTTGTTTATGTTGCAATTGTTATCAACTTCTCAGTTTTTGCTCCATAAATATGCTTGATGTTACCAAAACATTACTGAATCAAATGTTGTCATACAGATGCTGCCACGTATTTATATTGAAATTAAATACTGTCATTTGCTTTATACAAAGGTTGCCATTTATTTTGGAAAAGTCCAAGTGCTACCATTTATTTCAATGACTTCAAATACTGATATTAAATATGTATGGGATCACTTTCTATTATGTATAGGATCGATTGCTTTTATTAGTTGTGAAAAAGGGCAATTGCTGCTATCAACTATGAATAAAGTCAATTACTACCATTTGTATCAAAATATTGCCAATACTACCATAAGAATCAAATGTTGCTTTTGAAATCAAATAAATATGGTTTTTTTTATATTTAAATGCTAATTTTAATGATGTTATTCCTTGTAGGTTAAGTTGTAAAATCAATACAGGAATGCTAAATTAAATGCTATGTGTGAAATACCACATAAAGCTGTTCTAATAAATGCTAATTTTACTTCTGCATTTCCTTTTTATTAAATGCTTTATATAGGATGAGTAAACTGCTTAGTTCAGTTTTATATAATTGTAGAACTAGAAATGAGCAATCCTGTAAAAAGGGTTGAACTCTATTTTCGAACTGGAATTGAACACTATTTTAGAATTGGAAACGAGCAATCCTATAAAAAGGATTGAAACTCTATTTTAGAACTGGAATTGAAAGCTATTTTAGAATTAGAAATGAGCAATCCTATAAAAAGGATTGAACTCTATTTAGAACTGGAAATAGTCAATGGATTGACTTATATATTGATTGTGAAAATTGTTTATTGAGCAAAAACAAAGGAGACTCCGTCGAAATTTCTAAGAATTTTAAGATTTAGAAAATTTTCAGAAAATTTTAGTATGTAATTCAAAATATCCATTTCAATGGTTCATTTTTAAACCTTAATTCTCAATCAATCTAATTGAGAATAATAGTTCCTTTCCTTTTTAAGCTTTAGATAAGTTTTTCTTTTAGTTTAAATTGAGTTTAATTTATCTTTTTCCTAAATTCAAGTTTCATGAAAATAAACTTACATTCATTCTAGAATTGACTTAAGATCAAATATCTATAAGTCAATTTGGAGTTTAATTAACTCCAATTATGAGTAAATTATTAAAAGTTTAGATAAACAAGAAGATATCACATACATTAACAATTTTTGCAATCTATTGAGTGCTTGCCTAGCTTTGAGCCTCTTTCCTTGAACATTCATTCAAGAGCATTGTGCATAAATAAAGATTTTTCTTAAAATTTTAAAGGGGAATGCCTTATGGCAAATTGAGTACAAAAAAAAATGCTTATATTAGAACTTCACATTTTAGAGAGGGTAAATGTGAATGTTCATCTTCCCCACTGTATCTGGTTAAGCAGACGTGCTTTACTCCTCGCCCATTCTGTTGTTTACTCCTACAGAATGAGGTAGTTTCTAAATGTAACTTTAACTAAAGATATAAGAGATTCTTTTACAAATTGTAAGATCTCTTCATAACTGTTTAGTTATGCTTTCATATCATAGTTTTAGATTATGATTATCTTAGATTGAGAATCTAAGGTATTTCCTCATTTCCTTTAGCTTTACACTCTCTATTTTCAATATTATGTATTGCTTATTTCAGTTTAATTTGAATACAGTGTATGCTACTTAACTTCAATTAATGCTTCACTGTATGTAAATTGCTTACTTAGCATAAATTCCATTTGATCATATATTGCTTTCATTTTATGCACATAGCAGTTTCTAGCCTTTAAAATGCTTTCCTTACCAATTTTCAGCAATAGGCTAGAATTTTATTAAGAGTGAGTATTTTTACTTAACTTATTTCATACTGTTTTCCTTACAGTTATGCTTACTTCACTTTCCCATACTTTACAGCTTTTATAGCATCGCTGCTTACTTTAAATTGTAAATCATAAATTGTGATATCTTGTTAATCTAAAAACATAGCCAATTTTAAAATGTGCTTAAATTGCTTAGTCTAACTACGCTTTTCTTTTTCTTGGCTTTGCCCTATCATATTTAAATATCAAAATATGATAGATCAAGAGCCCTTTTATTCAGGTGATGCAGGTACAAGTGCATGAAGGACTTATAAAGAAATCTGCTTCCGCTTGATTTTAACAGATTACTTGTTTAAGTAAGAGAGAGAGTGATTTACATATTGGATTTTTCTCTTACTTTAAAAAGGTTTGTAATAATTAGATTATAAACTGTTCATGCTACTTTTGCTTACATTTATCTGTGTTGTATCTTATATAAATTACTTGGGATGAATAAGTGGATTTATCTAATTTCTAGCATTGTAAATATTTGCAATATTGCATTTATATGTATCTTCATTTTCATTTATTTAACTTAACAAATACTCAAAAAGTGACTTGGCCACTTAGCATCAACACTTGAATAGTTATCTTCTAATTAAGTGTTGGGTGCTAAGGTAACACCCCAATATTTGGAGTAATCTTCTATCCAATTATTGGGGCCGTTACATTAATAAAATCAATTATGAAAACCTAAATTTTATAATATACTTATATTTTATTTAGTCTAAGGAGTTCATAGAAGTATGTTTGCAGAATTTTGAGGTCAAATAGTTTAGTTATAAGCTAATCAAGAAAAAGCTTTAAAATGGATAATTATGAGATGGTTCAAAAACTCATTTTCACTAATTGATGTCTAAATCAAGCAAAATTAGTGGATATGGGTTCCTTATAGCACACTGAGTATAATAACAGTAAGTATGCTAAATTTGAACTTCAATTAATGTGACGACCGGGGATTCGAGTTTGAGAATTTCAAGGAATAATTCAAACATTGAAAATATTCATTCATGAAAGTAAATTATATATAATGTCCATAAATACATTCAAAGCCATCCATATGAAATGCATAGTTTATAATTATTGCAAAATAAGTTTGACATTTAAAAATATCTTTATTCTGCTCATTTCTTAAAAGCTTTATCTTTAACTTTAATAGCAAAAAGATCTCCTTAAGACATAATTATCTGTGATGGCCCGCCCCTATGGGGGGGCGGTTGTCACTTGGCAAACCCATCACTTATCACTAAAATAGGGTATGACCCCCAATCCACTAACAAGGGAGGGATAAGCCCTTTTGAAAACTAGTAGAACCATTCACTAAATACATACATTTCAATTAGAATGCAGAAGCAAGTAGAGAGCAAATTTACATCCATTATACCATAATGTAGAAAATAAAAAGATATGCATCTCAGAATAAAGTAATGCAGGGAAAAAGAAAATAACAGGGTACTTGTATTATTACAGAATTTTAATAAGTTTAAACTAAAAATAAAATAAACTCTCATCCTCACAAGCAAATAAGAAACTAAAGATCTTCAGCAGCAGGGCGCTCTTCCTCTTGATCTAGCTCCACTCTTGGCTCAACCACTTCAAACAACTCAGAATCTGCCATTATCGGTTTCACAATGACAGGGCCCCAGCAAAAAAAAAAGAAAGTTTGATTAGACATATTGTATAAGTATATTATAGACTAATTAATTTTATGTACTAATTGATATCACCATTTACTTAAAATAACTAAAGCAAATAAATAGATGCATTAAGCTAAGAAAGAATAAAGAAGCTATAAATAATGCATTTATAAATTAACAAATAGTGAGGTAAAAGGTCATACCTCAACCCAAAGATGCTTCAAGGTTATAGGCAATATATATATATATATATATGTAAAAATAAACTTTAAGTACTAAAAAGAAAGACTCATTCTAACATGATGATGATCATTTGGAATTATAACAGAAAGTAAACTAAAGTGTAATACATATAAGTAAACTGAATTAACAACTAGCATCCTAGCATATATGTAAGCAAGTAAATACTATACTAAAGCTGAACTGCAGTAAAAGTAATAAAAAATAGAATAAATCATCTAAGAGCTTCCATATCAAAAAATTGGCTAAATAAATCACTGAACTGAACTGTATCATATCATATCAATTAGCTTATCAAAGCTTAGGTAGAAAAACAGTACTGTACCGAAGAGGCAAAAAATATGTATGCAATAATTTTAATTATTTTATTTTACTCTCGTGGACAGGTCCAGAAGTAGCTGAGGAGTCAAGCATGTCTACAAGATGGAGGTGGGTTATTAAACTAGATACAACTCTCCCCAATGAGTACGTGTCAGGTATCCTTATTTTTCCTTACCAATTGTCCATTAGCAGTAATGTGTATACATATTATCCAGTCCAGAACATGAACCCAATATAAGTGTTATTCTAATTTTCTATGTTTTCATTTCATGTGTTAAATAATCTTATATGACATGTTCAATGTAAAAAGGCTCAAAATATAAAGAATGCAAAGCACAAAGTTCAATAATAAGTAAGAGACTCTACTAAACATAGATGATATATGTTATTATCTAATTATCCTTTCTAACTATTCTAAGTTCATACAAGCTCAGAATCTCCAACACCCTACTATCAAGTATAAACTCAGATTCACGACCTTATAGGTTTAAAATAATTAGAGTTGATCAGGTCCTAATAGAATTCAATCAATGATGCTTATAGGTTAAATAATTAATCAACATGTCATAATTAATGAATTTAGATAATCCAACATAATCTTGATTAAGATAAACCAAGATTGAGGGATTAAGAATTAAACTCCAAAATTAGAGTTTAATCACTTAATCTAAAGGTTATTTTAAGGGATAATTTCAAATCCCAAATCTTCCCAATACTACAAGTTAGGCTATTTTACTAACCAAAGCCAAGCTTAATAAGATGTATCTCTAAACTTATAGTTTAATACAAAATCATCATAATAAAGGATGAAATTAATAAACTATTAAAAACCAAGGTTTCATTTATTGAGTAACCCATTTACTCAATGAATGAATTCTAACCTAATTTATATCTCTAATTTTCTAAGGAAGAGATACTATGGGTTAAAGGAAAATTTTAAGAAAATTTTTAAAGAAAGACTTAGGATTAAAATGAGTAATTTAAATGCTGATTATTAATTAATGTTAAATATCTTTATTTTTTAATCTAGATACTTAAGGAGACATAATGAGGACTTAAATCAATATTATGAGGCTTATTAATTTACTTAAGGATTTTTGAGCTAAATATTAGGGTTTTTCTTAAATATCAATTTAATGAGTCTAAACCTTCTAAATTGTTCCCAAATTAGTTATATTACTTATTTTAGTGATTTAATTAAGATTATAAGGTTGAAGTACACTTAAACCCAAATTTGGGCAAAATGACCATTTTGCCCCTACTTAAGGGTCTAAAATTCTACTTTTTGATCTAGGGTTTCAAACTAGAATTTATTGATGTCAAATGATTATTTACTATCTAATATGAAGATAGATAGTAAGTACACTCAATTTGGATAAGGATTAAGCCTTGTGAGCTCAATTTAAAGATTTTTAGCTCATAAATATAATTTAGTAATTTTACCTAGTGAAGTCTGAAAATTTAGTTAGTTTATTATTGTTTACTATCTAAAAATTCCATATAATTTAAGAACACTAAATTTTGAGGTGTATTGGCCAAGTTATAGCCAAAATAAATTTGGGATTCAAAAATATAATTAATGGATTTTAAGAAATATCCAAAAACCTAACTGTTCAAATAATATCTGAATTTAGCAAACTCAAAGGCTATAATTTCTCTATAATATACTGAGTGCAATGATTGAGAGTAGACCTAATTTATAATTTATTTAGTTAAGTTATGAACTAATCAAGTTCTAAGGTAATTAGGTAATTATTAAACATAAATTTTAATGCAGTTTACTGTTAATTAGATTCTCTTGATCAAAATGATTTATTAGATGACCTAATTTGGAACTAAATTGACTAAATTATAGCTAATTGAATTTTTAGGTCAAATAGGGTAATTAGTGAGGGTACCCAAATTCATTAGTCAAATTTCAAATTCAATAACAAAATTAATACTTTCACTACATTACTGACATTCTTCTGATTAAATTGAGACTCATATTGACTATGTTTGGATTAATGGGTACAAAGTTATGAATGTTTGAAGTTTTCTAGGGTTTTGAACTAATTGGGAGGTCCTATAATATCACTATATTAAATATACATCATACTGGAAATTTGATACTACCACAATATTCCTCTCAGATTTTTGAGTAAAATGAGGTATATATTTAATATATTTGGACTTATGGTTTGCAATTTATGAGGGTTTAAAGATTTTGTAATTAATTAATTAAATTAGGTAATATTTAATACTTTGATTTAATTAAATCTGAATTTGTTCAATTAAATCAGTGGTGGGCCCCACCTAACAGCAGACAGCACTGCCACCACGGGACACACAACACACATGGCACTACGGAAACGAGCCATGGAACTGGCGAAACCCACCTGATATCTGCTGAGCAGACAGTGGGGCCCACAAGCGTAGTTGCGGATGAGACCGCGTGCACAACCCTGAGTTACACGGGTCAGGCTCGGGTCGACCCGGCCCGACCCAGGGTTTTTCTTTCCTGAAACACTCACCGTGACAACCTCGCTAGAGCATGCGAATCGGAGGCCGGTCCGGTCCACACGGCCTTAGGTAGGGTGAGGTGAGAGCTACCCAACGGTGGTGAGATCATCGACGGAGACGGCCTGAGATGTCAATGGAGTCCAACCCTAGCCGAGTGGGTGCAAAACTGGGTGCATGATACTGTGCACAACTGTAGGGAGTTTGTGAAATTGGCCTGATCGGGCTCGATCCTACCTCAATCCTTGATGTGAAATAGCATATTGAACTGAGAATCAATGCAATAATTGAGAGATAAGAGAGATTATAGTGTACCTCAATCGAAGGTTGAAGACGAAGGAGACCTCTCGCTGGCCAAAAGGTGATTGATCGCGCAAAAGCACAGCCTAGAATCATAGGAGGGGAGTTATTGAGAGTCTTGGCAGAGCCTGCGAGGCCCGGGGTTACGACGAGCGGCCAGCAGGGGCGAGAGCTCCCGTGTTCGTGATTGACAAGCGCGACGACTTTCGCGAGGGAGACGAAGGCTCAGCCGTCGGATCGCGTGATCCGATGGCTCAGATTAACTGTCAGATGCAACGACATAAGGTAACAATAAGGCTTCGAGCAGACGATGCCATTTAAGGGAATTCAAAATATATAATTAATTTATTAATTATATCAAAATTTATTAATTAAAATTGATTTATTAAATGAATTAAGTAAATTTTCAATAATTCACCCCTTGCTAATTGAGGGGTGAGGAACACAACGGCGAAGTTGGATTTTGATTTTGACGAGTATTTAATTTTCGTATTTTCTGGGGTGTTTAAATATATTAAAATATTCAACAAAAATCCAATGACTTTCAAATGCCTCCAAAATCTTACCCCTAGTTAATTTGGGGGCAATGAGTACATTAGCAAAGTTAGATTTTTGATTTGAGGTCAAATTAATTTAGGTCATTTTTCAGGTTCCTGAAATTCCCAAAATCAGGGTTTGATCCATTTGACCTCTTGATTTGAACTAAAACTTCAGGGTGTGATCCCAATGACTATTTAGAAGTGTTAGAATTGAATTTAAGACTTAATTTAGTCCTAATTAGCTTGGGTAACAACCTTGGGTCGTTACAAAGTCCCCCACTTAAGAATGATATCGTCCTCGACATCACTTAAGTAGAAAGAACAAAGCAAAAATGAAATTAATAAAACAAAAATAAGAAAGATGAGGAAGTACCAGGATTCTCAAATAGCCTTGGGTACTTTGATCGCATATCTGACTCTTTCTCTCAAGTAGATTTTTCCCGCAATCAATTCTTCCATTGAATCTTAACCATTGGAATAGAGCGATTTCTCAGTTGCCTTTGATTGCAAGCTAAGATTTGGATTAGCTCCTCCATATAGGAAAGATCGAGCTGGAGAGAGACCGCTGGAAGTTGAACTAGATGTGATGGATTACAGAGACACTTTCATAGAGATGAGACATGAAATACATTATGAACTACATAGAAGTCTTCATGAAGCTTTAATCTATAGGCAGCAAAACCTATTATTTCTAAGACTTCAAAAGGTTAGGCATAGTGAGGACTGAGTTTCCTAACTACACCGAAATGGAAAACTCCTTTCATAGGACTGACCTTGAGATAAGAGAAATCTTCGACATCAAAATTCTGAGGATGATGATGAGCATTGTGATATTTACTCTATCAGTTTTGGGCTATCTGAATTTCTTGCTGAATGAGCTTCACTTTCCAGTTAGGTTGTTCTACTAAGTCAGACCCATATAACTGAATATCTCAAGTTTTAGACATTGATAATGGAGTAGAGCATTTTCTCCCATATAAGGCTTTATATGGAGCCATCTTGCTGCTTAACTGGAAATTATTATTATATACAAATTCTACTAGGGGAATATGTAACAACCTAAGATTATTACCATGACTAATTAGGGCTAAACTATGTCTTAATTTTGATTCTAATATTCTTAAATAATTATTAGGACCTGTATAACAACCATAGCTATTGCCCTAGCTCAACCAAATTAATTTAAGCTTAAACAAGCTTTTATTTTCATTCTATTAGACTCGATTAGTCATTTAAACTTAACCATAAGAGTTTGAAATAATCGGAGCTCATTTGAGCATTTTGGCTATTTTGCCTATTTTTGAATCCAGAAAATTAGCTAAATTAATTTGATTTCCAAATTAAAATTTGATTTCGTTTTTGAATTCTTCATGTCATAATTAGCTAAGGGTGAATTTTTGGGAATTTTTAGAGCTCATTATGTCCTAAATTGGATTTAAAATTTATTTGGATTATTATTTAATTAATTAAATAAATTATATTATTTAAATTAAATATATATTAAATTATATATATATGAGATTTGCTGTTGGGACCACGGCAAATCTGTCATGGGGTCCTAACAGTAGCGCATCGTTCCTTCCATTAGATGCGCTCGCACGCATCTTGGCGCGGTCCATCCAACGGTGTATGCTACCCGGGTCTAGATCTAATCTTAATCGACGGATTAACCCAGCGTACCCTTTACTAGCTGCCTTCTCCGCAGTTAGTGACCTAATTGACTCTAAACCTCATATATTACTCTTATAATAATGTTAGGAATCTCCACCTCAAATTTTGTGCAATTTGGACTGTTTGATAATTTCCAATATTTCCTGATTTTTTGTAATTCTGAAAACACATAATTTATTTATACCTCAGAATTGAAAACAGAGCTCGCCATTGGACTCACCACACCCAAATTAGCTATAGGTGGTGTTTTGAAAGTGTTTGGAAGTCGTCAAAAATTTGGTGAATATTTTAATATATTTTCATGCCTAAAAAATTAGGAAAATTAAATATACATCCTATCAAAAATTTGATCACATTTTTGAGTTCTACACCCCTCAATTAGGTAAGGGTAAAAATTTGGGATTTTTCGGAGTACGTTTGAGTACTTAAAATTGATTAAATAAATTGATACAATTAATTAATTAATTAATAATCTTAATATATTTTAATATATAATTTCCAACGGCCCATTAATTAAATCCAACGATAAGTACTTATACCGCGGAGATCCGCCATATGTTCTGTAAGATGGAACAACCAATTTAATCGAGACAATTCCACATTAATAGGCAGATCCAACGGTCTATATTCAATCTGATCCTTAACACGCAATCTAGCAATTCAATAGTTGAAAGAAATGAACGATCCTGAATAATCATTGTACGTCTTCACCAGTTGCGCCACGTTCCTTGATCGCTCGATAGGCTGAGGACGTCCTTGCTTCCAGCGGCTCCCGTTGTCGTCCTTCCATTAGGGATAAGCCTCCAAGGCAATTTCCTAAGGCATGGGGGAAGAGATATCTTTGAATTCCCCATTCTACTGTAAGCTGGGAGTGTGTGGAGGAGCGGCTGTAGCTGATCAAAATTTTGACCTGCACGAATCCTAAAACTAAGTCGCAATTTCTTAAGTGCCAGGCACAAAACCTCCTTACACCACTGTAAATTTCTTTAGTTAGGTAAATTGGTGAATTCAAAGTCGACAATATACTTTCCTCCACTTCGGATGAAAAACTCTTTTGATAAATTTCATAGATAAATTGAAATGCAATGAATTATATCTTATATCCTTGTTCTCTATTTCAATATTCAATTTCCATATTCCTTTCAATCAATTCTTATTTTCAGTAATGAATCAAGTAGATCATATTTTCAGTTAAAATCTATGGACATAGAACTTTCATTTTTCTTTACTGTTAAATTACTAAATATTTGAATTCAATGATATTTAAGCAAATTCTTTTTTGTCTTTCTTTCAGAAACCTACATGTTAATAATCATTTTAGGATAAATAGTTATATTGTAAATGATAGAACCTGAATGAGTTCTGATCCATATTGCTCTATTCTATAAGTTAGGAAAAATATAGGGCATCATCTCAGCATACCCTAAGATTAATTCTAAACAAGCTATTAGAGTTCATATTGCAGTCCACAAGATGCTCTTTTATAAGAAGAGCTTAAGTGCGCTGTTAGGAGTGCTTCCATGATGCCAAGATGATGCCCTAGGTTTTGAAAGTTACAAGATTTCCGTCGGGGAAGATGAAGGCTCGCAAGTCTTGCCATCGAGCCGGCCGGTTCAATGTGTTGAACCGCGCCGTTCCTTTTGTACATGTGGCACATTCTAATATGTTCCGCTATCTGTATAATTAACTATTAACAGTTAGGTAGATTCATTAACGGAAAATAAAATGATTAAATGAAATAAAATTTATATCGATTTATATAAATTTATTCCATTTATAAATTGTAAAATACACATCCGATATATATGATATGATATATCAAATTGATCACAAAAATGCATAGTTAATAATATGTTACTCAATTTCAGTTTGGATGATTATTTTATTTAGTCATTTTATTAGATTCAATTAAATAATTATAATTTAATTCCAAACTTGTAAGTAATATTACTCAAGCATTTTATGTTCAAATTGGATATTTAAATAGTCCATTTCACTCACAAAATATGAGAAATATTAATATGAGATCAAACATAGGTTTTGAACCATAGATCTCATAATGACATTTTAAGTTTAATTAAGACCCCCTCCAAACCCAAGAAAATCAATGTTGTACAAATGCAATCTAGTTAACGTATAAGGATCACTTTGACATGTACAATATCTCATTTGGACAATATTTGTACATTTTAGGTATTTAGCTCTTAAAATTAAGTTAAATATTAATTTCTTTATTTTTCATAAATACTTATTTTAGGATGTGTGAACCCTAGGATAGCAAATTTGTTTCATTTATTATCTCACATATAGTTTTAAATTATATGTTTAAATCTTATTTTTTATTGATGTGATGATTAGAATTATTTAATGCTCATTTGAGTTAAATTTCTTATATTATAGAATTACTTAGGAATAATTTGAATTGAATAAAATGTATTATCTCTACTTTTATAGATAGTTTTCATTAGTTATATAATGTGAATATTGTGATTCTAACATGAATAATTGCATAGCATATGCTGAGTTTAATTCTTCTATTTCATGTATGTTTCATATGGAATTAAGATTTCTTGACTTGAATGTATTGTCATATTTCATATAATTAGAAAGTAAAGTTATATGTAATTTATTTATGTTAGAACATAATTAGAACTAATATTATGTGCTTAAATTAAGTTATTGATAGGTCTTTAAATGATTTGTTCTTCCTTTCATCTCATAGTAAATTGATGAACTATAAGCTTATCTTATGCTTTATTTTAATTGGTGGATGTTATATTCATAATTATGGAATATAGTTTCAATTACTTATCTCATGCTAAGATTAAATTGGAATAAGCAATCCTATGTAATGGATTGACTTAAGTTAGCTTTATATTATTGATCATTCCAATTAATCTTCCAAATGAATAGAATACTTGTATGTTAATATTCTATGTGTTTCTTTTGAGCAAATACAATAGAGTTCATGCCAAAAATTATTAGAATTGGAATTTCATTCTTATTTCTCTACGTGTTGTACTTCTCCTTTAGTTGCATATTAGATTTAATTAATCATTTACTAATCTCTTTTGTATTCTAATTAGCTTAACAATTCAATTGCTAAGTTAAAGTTCTTTAAAAGGACTCATGATTTGACTAGTGCCCAAACAATCACTTAAATGATTAGAACATATTTTCATAGTCTTTAACCTTTCAAATTAGTTCTCAATTGATTAAACTAAAGAACAATTTTCATGCTTTAAATAAGCTATTAGATTTCTAATTTCCTACAACTATAAATGAATTATTACTTATATGATATAAGCTATTTCTTTCCTTACATTCAAATGCTTAACATCAATTAATCTTAGATAATTTCATGATTGAATTAATTAGATACTTTCTAGTTTGTAAGCTAACTAAATGAAGCTAATAGAATTTTCTTTAGCTTATACTTTCATTAGCTTAGCAAACTATAAATGTTACTCTTCCTTACTAGTTTCCTTAAACTTTAATCATTAATCTAATTAATTTTATTAGTTTGGAACTAGTATATGATGTATTTCATTTACATGAAAATACTATTTTCTGAACTTCTCTTTCTTCTACTATTAACTATAATTGACTTAAAGATCAAAATCTATAAGTCAATTGGGAGCTCAAATAGCTCCAACCATTAAGTAGATCATTAAAGTTTAGATAACAAAAAGATATCACATAGTTTACAATTATTAAAATCTATTGAATATTTGCTTAGCTTTGAGTCTTTTCCTTGAACATTCATAACAGATCATTGTGCAAAAATAAAACTTTCATAAACCTATATGGGGAATGTCTTATGGCAATTTGAACAAGAAAGATAACACTTATAATAGAACTTTACATTTTAGAGAGGGTAAATGTCAATGTTCAACCCCCATTGTATCTAGTTAGGCAGACGTGCTTAACTCCTCATCCAATTCTGTTGAACACTGCGTAGGATGAGATAGCTTCTAAATATAACTTCAACCAATAATATAAGAGTTCTTTTATAATCTTATTAATTATAAGATCTCTTCATAATTATTTAGTTATGCTTACTTCTCATAGTCCTAGGCTATGTTTATCTTAGACCAAGAGTCTAAGATATATCTTTACTTTCTATCCTTTACACCCTCTATTTTCAGTATTGTGTTTTGCTTACTTACAGTTCAATTAAAATACAGTGTATGTTGCTTAATTTTATTTAATACTTCACTGTATTTCATTGCTTACTTAGCATAAATTTCATTGAACATGTATTACTTTCATTTAATTTACTTTAAATGCACATAGTAATTTCTAACATTTTAGGATGTTTTTTCCTTATTATTTTTTGGATGCAAGCTAGGACTTATATACAAGTGAGTATTCTTACTCAGCTTATTTCATACTATTTTCTTAACAGTTATGTTTACTTCTTTTTTCCATACTTAATAGCTTTTATTGTTCCATTGCTTAGTTTAAATTGTAAATTATACTTGTGATATCCTATTAACTTAAAATGTAGTCAATCTTAAAATGTTCTTAGACTATTTAGTCTAACTATACTTTTTCTCTTATTGATTTTGCCCTATCATATTTAAATACCAAAATATGATAGATCAAGAGCTCTTTGATTCAGGTAATGCAGATCCTAGTTCTTGAAGAGCTTCTGAAATGAAAGGCTTCTGCTTATTATTTAAATTTTCTTGCACTTTTGGTTTAATGAAGAGAATGGTTGCATTCTCTTTCCTTTTCATTTAAATTGATTTGTAATAGTTAAATTAAACTCTAAACTGCTTAAGTTATTTTTACCTATCCTTATCTATCTATGTTGTGATTTCTTATTTTATAATTATTTGGGTTGAATGAGCAGATTATATGAATTGCTTGTATTATTTATACTTGCAATGTTGTGTTTTTATATATCTCTTTAACACATATCTTTCATTGCATTCATTTGCATAATTTTATTAACTTAATATCTGCTCATAAAGAAACTTGGCCACTTAGCATATAATGTTAGATTAGCTTTCTTTTAATATAATAAGGTAACATCCCAATGTTGGGTAACTCTTCTATACAATATTGGGGTCATTACACATAGGCTCCAGAGTGGATTATGTGATTCACTCAAGGATCACGTTGTTCCATTTTGCCTTACTGATTTCATCGAACTCGTCAAAATAGCAAGAGTGGTGGAGCACCACCAAACTGAACGAGATCTTAAGTGCAAGATCCAAGGCACAGGCCTTAATCTACCAAAGTGTATCAGCTTAAAGCTGCACCTCCAGCTGAACAAATTCATGGCTGCAATTGACCTCATCCGTATCGCAAGTGTTACCACTTTGGCCATAAGTGCTACACCTGCGGTCATCCAGGACATCTGTTATACCATTGCACACATACAAAAATAGTGGACGGTGTCCAAATAAACTGTTCGCAAAAGAACCAAGTTTTCATGGCAACACCTTTGAACAAGAGAAATGGGCTTGGCCATAATGCCAGCTCCTTCTTCTGAACTAGCTTGCCGCTTGACAGACTGTAAATACACGTCTGCGCTCACACGCAAGTGTACGTGGTCTGAAGTAATAAGTGGAAAGTGTTAATTTCTGGGATTTATCAAACCACAGAGAATTGGTTATTTTGACACTAAGGTCTATCTATTCTCACTAATATTTAAGCTACAATTGATTGGTTGAGTTGGCTCTAGATTTAGCACATAATCACTATGTGAAGATAAGCTAGATAAAAGAGAGAGGAGAGTTGGGTTCATCCCGCATGCGATGACAAGTTTATTAATGCAAGTTGAATTCTCAAGCTTTTCTTTTATTCTTTTTGATTTAATCAAGTGCACATTGTGCTTTCTTGAGTTTTACCTCAAGGTTTCACAAGTTCAAATCTTGTGCTCAAAATGAACACACATTCGGTTTTATTTTGGCACAAAGATTCCTATAAGATTTTAGGTTTAGTGTTTTTATCTTATCTCTTAATCAAGGAGACATTTGATTTTTTAAGTCTTTTAAATCTTATAAGTATTGATTCCATCACGAGCATCACTCGCATCACACATAGTTGAGATGGGGGATTAATATGTTGGGCTCAATGACTACGTCACTTAGTTCATGAGCACTCAACTATTTCTTCTTCTAGCTTAATTATGTTGAGCTAAGGAGCTCATTTTGTGGGTCTTAGCATCACGTGCATCAACACTTTAGTTGAGCTTAGATTAAGGTGCATTAAGCTCAAGAACTTTGTCACATAGTTCTAAGCTTTCATGAACTCATAACATCCAACCTAAGGTGAGCTATGGAGCACAAGACAAGTTAGTTCTTGAGATTATTAGTTTATTTTCCTTTCATCCACATTCAAGACTAAATAATAAAAGACATTTCTTAACAAGGTATAGAGTTCTCACATTTTATTTGTGCTTGAGAAAAGAAACTTCATACATTAAAATTTACTCATACACATGCGGGTTTTCCCAACCCTCCCCAAGGGAGAATTAGCTACTCATTACAAAGGAAATGAAGAAAAACACATACATGGATAAAGACCCTTTCACGATCAACTAAGAAAAGAAACTACAAAAGCAAAGTTTAGAAGATACTAAGAACGTTCCTTGGAAGTTCTCCAGATTTCTTTTTCTCCTTCTTCAAGCTCCTCTTAGGTCGCCAGTACTGCCTTCTTTCTTCTCTTCCTTATCAAGAGCTTGCTTTGCCACCCTTGGGGAGTTCCTCACTTCCACTTATGCACCCCTCCTCCTTACTTAGTGAATTGGGCAAAATTGTGAACCCTCCTCTAGTCAAGAGGAGGTGTATTTATAGGAGAGGGGCTGCATTGTAGCGCCCCGTAGCATCGCCGTGCACAAAATACGAGTATAATCCATAGTTTGGGGGCGGAACAGTGCTCTACTCGGGAATTGTGGGCCATACAAGTAAAACCCATCGTCTCGAATAGGCTAAGGAGACAGAGCCATACTGAAGGCCGCTGACTCGAGCCATAAGATGTGAAGACCCACTTAAGTAGTAATAAGTAAAACTCTTAAACATTGAGGCGCCTTTTCAGATAATGGTGGAGTTCCTAATAAGAACTCCAAAGTTAAGCGTGCTCAGGTGGGAGCACTCCCATGATAGGTGACCTGTTGGGATGTTATCTTCTGAGGGCAAAACCATGAGGCCTTTTAGGCCAAAGCGAACAATATCTTGGTGTTAAGAGTTTGGGCTATTACAAATGGTATCAGAGCAAACCATAGGGTGTCAGATAGGAGCTAAGTGTCATACAGGGCAAAGTACTACTTCATGTGAGCAGCCTCTTGAACCCATGATGGTTAAGGTGCCACATGGTTGTGGGTACCTCTTGAGCCTGTAGTGGTCACCTGTAGTTATATCTACCCAATGGATGGTTCTTAGATCTGTGTGTGGATACTGACGAGGACGTCAGTTACTTAAGTTGGGGAGATTGTGAAGACCCACTTAAGTAGTAATAAGTAAAACTCTTAAACATCGAGGTGCCTTTTCAGATAATGGTGGAGTTCCTGATAAGAACTCCAAAATTAAGCGTGCTCAGGTGGGAGCACTCCCAGGATGGGTGACCTGCTGAAAAGTTATCTTCTGAGAGAAAACTGTGAGGCCTTCTAGGCCAAAGCGGACAATACCTTGATGTTAAGAGTTTGGGCTGTAACATAAGAGTAGGCTCGAGAGCCAATATCTAAGATAAGAATGGAATACTTATCTTAGGTATTAGACTTAGTACGTACATAAGGTGGAAGGGAGTGAAGAAGAACCCATGTACATTATAAAATATATCAGCGTTTCCAGTACGCTGATCGCATCACAATACTATGTATAGCATAATAACAGAGTGCGGAAGCTAAAAGCTAAACATCCAGAATACATTCGTCTCAAGCAGTAGTAAATATCCATCTCAGAAAAGAAAGTAAAAATACATCCAGAGTTTTATTACAAATCATAAAAAATGCAGAAATAAAAAAAAGAGTCTAGCCAGAATATCAGGAAGAACTAGAAAGTAAAAGTAGGTGCTCAATCCCCTATAGTTCCAAGTGCTCCTCCTGAGTCCCTGGGATGTCCTCCTGACCTGCCTCCAACAACTGCTCGGGATCTAGCAAATTGCCGGATCCCAAAAGTACCCCGTATTAGACAATAAGTCTAACACATCGAAGCTAGCTATACAAGCTAAACTAAACATAACGAATATGCAAGAACATAAAGTAAAAGTGCAGGAAAAAGTGTAAAGATATCAAATAACTGAGCTGTAAGAACTAAACAAAGTAAAACTGCATCAAAGCTAAATATTGAAAGAAAATAAAAATGACAGATGCTCATATACCAAGGTGAAAGGAATGTCATATGTTGAGAAGGATGCTATAGGCTGCACTATATATGCCACTGAAATAATGCTCACAAATATGTCATACCACGGTATATCATAGAACTATCACTGAAAGTTTAAGAGTCGTACGGTCCAATGTAAGCACAACAGTTAGGAAGTCAGTATGGTGACGCGGATGCACCCTAAAATTCCCCAGTCTGTGTATATAACATTCTGTATCTCATATTGTATCATTGATAACCATGTATCACACAGAAGGAATAAGGTCAACTCATATTTATGCTTATGCTTATGCTTATGCCATTATATGGTATGAATGGAAAATCCCAAAATCCATGAAAAATATAGTAAGAAACAAAAATGAATCCTAAGTCTCATTTGTGCAGAATCCTACTAAAAGGATTCTGACTCCAAATCTCTAGATCGATATTTAGTTAAAGTTGCTTATTTACTCAAAAATCACTGGGCAGGGTGATTGTATACACCTATTAAATATGCTCCAAAGATAGGACACAACATTTAGTTTGATTACACCACCCTAATAAAGCAATCTTCATTAGGAGGCACCATTCGATGATAATTTGTATCTCAAACTAAGCATTTAGTCACTAAACTCACAATCATACTTAGCATCTTAAGGAAGGTAATTTCCCCTTTACTTAGTTTTATTTAAGCCATACCTATTGAAGCGATCTTCACCAGGAGGCATTGCCCGATGACAACAGTCCTTCAATAAAACTAAGGAATGGGTACCCATTTAATACACTCTTAGGATTGATTGATTTATTCTAAGCGAGGTTATGTCCGCCTAAGCCTGCAGGATAGTAACAAAGACAAATCTTACTTAGAGTGACTCAACCAATCCAGATTATTACTGGGGACCAGTAATATGGGTATACTATACTACACTTACCCAACAATCATGGTTCAATCAAATCTATTTAATAGAGCAAGGATTTATCAAGACTACAAGTCTTAGACTAGTAGGTAAGTCCTATACAAGGTTTCACAAATCTAATGTGATCAGGGATCACTTAATATGGATTCTACCACAAGGAGATGTATCCCTTCTAGTGTCTTAAGGGATTACTACCACGAGGAGAATTGATCAAACTCTAAGGTGAAGGGATCTTTTATACTTCTACCTCAAGGATTCATACAAGGCCTCCTACCTCATGATATATAAATTTAGGTCTTTTAGATAATTTAAGACTTTCTTATGAAGAGAGCATCAAGGTCTCTTCTTTAGATGTTGATATTAGACTATCAGGTTCTGGTTCATTATTAGATTTAGAATGACTAGATCAGATGATGGAATCATCTAATCATACTTAGACTAAGATTATGGGGTGTAAGTCAAATATATTGTTAAGGATTTGATCACTTGTTAAATCAACATAATATTAATGATCTTGTCATGCAGGTTTATTACTTAAGAGAAAATCGAAGATCTTAAGGTTCAATTCAGATTGTGAAATCCCAAGGATTATTATTATCCTTACTATGTCTAATTCAAATGTTTAGAATCAATAGTAAATCAGATGTAATATTGGAAAATGTTCAATTCACAGTCTTATAATCAATACAGTTGAGTTAGGGTTCTTATAGTTTTAGATTTGCCTTAAGTAGATTAGGGCTTGACTCCTTCTCAAATCTTAAGTCAAATCAAGTGTATATTTAAAGATCAATGTCAAATTAGTAGATTAATTTTGTATTATTGGTGGCAATCCTAGTTCTAGATCAAGTCTTAAAAGCTTGATCCAAATCTTAGGATTTCTTAAGTTAATTAAGATGTTTAAGATTCTATAGTTTTAAATTGATTCAAGTATACTTAAGGTGATTTTATTTCATTTAGTTTACTGTTATAAGCCAAAATAATGATTAAAGTTTAACAAACAGTGTTTACTTAATGTTAACCAACCCTAATTCCAAGCAAAAAAGATAAATACATAAATAAAAATCCAACTATTCAGATTATATGAAATTTGGCATGCAAGTTCTAATTAATCATACAAGTAATCAGAGACTGAGTTTGCTATGATCCAAGGTATATAAACCCTAAAATTCACTAATTATGATTTTACAAGATTAGAGCATATCTACATTTATAGGACTCAGAAAAATGTTATACTTAGCACATGCAATCTACTTAACATCAGTCAACTAATGGCACCCTAAACATGCACTTTGGATGAGTAATTTTATTAATCTACTCTAATTAAGATTCACTGTAATTAGGTCATAATTAAAGATCTAATCATCAGATGTGTGATTTTATTTTATATTTAAGTTTCTGAGATTTTTCTGAATATTTTTATATATGATATCATAAAATTTTAACCAGTGGATTAAAAGTTATTAAGAAAATACATTCTGTATTTTTCTATTGTATTTTTCCTAGTTATTAAGAAATCTTTATTAATTATTTTAAAATAGCGCCAGCCCGATTTAAATCACACGGGTCAATCGGGCCTGAAGGCCCGTTACTGTTCGACAGCGCGGGTCACGGGTCGACCCGACCCACGCTGTCGTCTTCTTCCCCACGCCTGACCCCGACTGAGAGCGATTGGGGCGAACCCCAATCGCCAAAATTCTCAGTCGTCGAGCCATGCCGGGGCGTAAGGATGATGGCTACACATTCCTGGGACCGAGACCAACCCTTAGAACCCTAAATTGCTAACTGGGATGGTCTAATTCCTTTGGACCCTATTTCTCCATTTCGCATGAAAGGAGCTCACTGTGAGGAGAAATTCTCCTCATAGGGGGCTTGCCAGGGCTAGGGCTTGATCCGTTCACCATCAGGGTGTAAGTACGGATCGAAGCCCTATCTAGACGGGTCCTGGGAGGCTCTGGACCTCTGGGACCTGGCTCAGTCCCGAATGCAAAAGGGACGGATGGCTCGTTCGATCGATACGATCGAACGGCCGTCCTTAACCCCTCAATTGGCTTACAATTAATATGCCAAAGCTAAAGGAGAACTCAGTGATCAAAATTAAAGAGGAGCTGAGCCTAAATGGCTCATTCCAAATTGGGGGTACCTGGTTTTACTGGACGAAGCTCGGCTGGAAAACAGAGGGTGATATGCTGCAGCAGAGAGGCTCTTAGGGGTCCTGAGCTCCAGGAGCAACCCTCTATCAGCTGTACGCAAGGTTGGGAGAGACTGGAGGTAGCCTGGCATAGCAGCAATGGCGACCGGAGGAGGAATTTGAATTTAGCTCAATTAAACAGCAAGGAGCTCCTGAGGTGAGGTCTGAGGCTATTTATAGCCTCAGGGAAGTGTTGAGAGGGAGTGCTGGGGCTGGGCTCAGCTTGGCTTGACTCGAGAGCTCAGGCCAAGAAGAGCTCTCAGAGCTCCCAAAATCAGGGGTACCGGGCTGGAGAGCCCGACCAGAGGCCTCATTGGAATAAGGAACCTCCAACGGCTAATGCTGTGCTGCCGGGGGAGTGGGGGACAGGCTCTGCCTGTCGGGGATTTGTTTTTTTTCCTGTCGGGGATTCTGGCGAAGCGAGGAAGATGATGAACAGCGCTGGGAGCTGCGGCAGCCGTCTGATGGATCGTTTGTTGGGATGGAACGGTCCAGATCCTTGGACATCTAACGGCCGATCGCGGGGCGTAGATCGTCCATTGGATTCAGATCGCTAGATCTGACGGATCACAGCGCTACTTACGGCAGATGGTGGGATACCGTCTGATCCTTCAATCGGACCGCGGAACGGTCTAGATTGATAGATCCCGATCTAAAACGCGGGCCGCACGATCTGGCCCAAGGAATGGACGGTTCAGATCGCGCCCACTATTTTGAAAACGCCAGATGGTATAAATGCAATTTTAAATTATATGGAGCCCTTAAGTACAATTGCACCATTTTAAATTAAATTGAATTATTGCCCAAATGAACTCCAAATTGCACCAAACTTTCACCCTTAGCTAATTTGGGGGTGAGGAATTCAAAAATGTAATTAAATTTTAATTCTGAGATCAAAATATTTTGGGTCTAAGCTAGGGCATCTAAACTGATCAAATTGTAATTTTTGACTTAGAGAAGTCCAATGGACTTCAAATTTTTTAGATAGGCTTATCTTAATGTTCTAAAAAAAATAATGATGCTAGAAAAATTGAATCAATCCATATTCATTTTGCATGGTAACAACCTAGGGTTGTTACAGACTCCCCTTCTTAAGAACGATGTCGTCCTCGACATCATTTTAAGAGAAGACACTTACGAGAGAATATACGAACATGAATAATACTTTTGAATTTAAAAAGTACCTGGAGTTTCAAAGAGATTGGGGTACTTCTTTCTCATATCCATCTATTTCTCCCAAGTAGATTCTTCTAAAGAGCGATTCCTCCATTGAACCTTTACCATTGGGATGGAGCGATTCCTTAGCTGCTTTTGATCATGAGCTAAGATCTTAATCGGCTCTTCTACATAAGAGAGATCTGGTTGTAGTGATACAGCTGAAAGTTGAATTATGTGAGATGGATCATAGAGACATCTTCGCAGAGAGGAGATATGGAAAACATTATGAACTGCAGAGAAGTCTTCAGGAAGCTTTAGTCGATATGCTGCAGAACCAATCTTTTCTAGTATCTCGAAAGGTTCGACGTAGCGAGGACTTAATTTTTCGGCTACACCAAAATGATAAACACCTTTCATTGGGCTGACCTTTAGATACACAAACTTTCCCACATCAAGATCCAGAGCACGATGATGAGCGTCGTGATATTTACTCTGCCGATCCTGAGTAGCTTTGATTCTTTGCTGAATTAGCTGAATTTTATGATTTGTTTCTTCAACCAATTCTGACCCATAAAGCTGAATACTACCAGTCTCAGACCATGCTAATGGCGTACTGCATTTTCTGCTGTACAAAGCTTCATATGGTGCCATACCGATACTTGCTTGAGAACTACTATTGTATGCAAATTCTACAAGAGGAAGGTGATCCTCCCAAAAACCTCCAAAGTCCAGAATACAGAGACGAAGGAGATCTTCCATAACTTGGTTGACTCTTTCAGTTTGTCCATCTGTCTGAGGATGAAAGGTGGTACTCATAGCTAGAGTAGTCCCCAAGTCTTGATGCACTGCTTGCCAAAACTTAGAGGTGAAATGGCTATCTCGATCAGATACGATAGATCTCGGGATTCCGTGGAGCCTGATAATTTCCTTGATATAAATTCTTGCCAATTTTTCCACAGAATCAGTTTGACGCTTAGGGATGAAATGAGCTAACTTGGTCAATCGATCAATAATGACCCAGATTGAATCCGCACCAGATCTTGCTTTAGGTAAACCCATAACAAAATCCATAGAAATGTTGAACTATTTCCATTCAGGAATTGCTAGAGGGTGAAGGAGCCCACCATGCTTTTGATGCTCGGCTTTAACTAGACAGCAAGCGTGACATTTTGCCACAAATTCTGCCACACTCTTTTTCATACCGGGCCACCAGAATGACTTCTTCAGATCTTGGTATATTTTGGTACTACCTGGATGTACTTGGTAGCCAGCGTTATGGCCTTCGACCAGAATCTCTTGATGCATGGATTTGGGAATCCATAGACGATCACCTTGGTAAATTACGTTACCACGAAGCTCTGATGGTTGGTGAAAATGGAACACTGGACTCCATACAGATAATGACGCCAAATCTTTAGAGCAAAGACTACTGAGGCTAGTTCGAGATCATGAACAGGGTAGTTCTTTTCATGTGGTTTTAATTGTCGAGATACGTAGGCTATAACTCTTCCTTCCTGCATCAAAACACATCCCAAACCTATACCGGATGCGTCAGTATAGACCTGGTAATTCAATCATTCCTTGGGTAAGGCGAGAACTAGGGTAGAAGATAGAGCATCTTTCAATGTTTGAAACGCTTTCTCACATTCCGGACTCCAAATGAAAGGTACTGCTTTCTGAGTCAGTTTGGTGAGAGGAGATGTAATTTATGAGAAATCTTTGACGAACTTTCTATAATAGCCTGCCAGTCCTAAGAAGCTTCTGATATCCATCACAGATTTTGGTTGTGACCAGTCTCGGACTGCGCTTACTTTGTTTTGATCCACTCTGATCCCTTGAGAGTCGATGACGTGACCCAAAAAGGCGATAGAATTAAGCCAGAATTCACACTTAGAATACTTAGCATAGAGTTCGTGGTTCCTGAGTTCTTCAAGTACTATACGAAGGTGTTTCTCATGATCGGTCTTATTCTTGGAATAAATCAGTATGTCGTCAATGAAGACGATGAAGAATTTATCCAGATATGCTTTCAACACACGCTGCATTAAGTCCATAAAAATGGATGGTGCATTCGTCAATCCAAAAGACATCACCAAGAATTCGTAATGTCCATAACGAGTTTGAAACGTTGTTTTCTCAATATCAGAATCCTTAACTCATAATTGATGATATCCAGATCGCAAGTCTATATTGGAGAAGACCTTTGCTCCAGATAACTGATCGAACAAATCGTCGATACGCGGCAAAGGGTATTTGTTTTTAATAGTTACTTTGTTTAACTCCCTATAATCGATGCACATTCTCATCGATCCATCTTTCTTCTTAATGAACAGCACCGGCGCTCCCCAAGGGGATGAACTTGGACGGATGAGACCCTTCTCTAATAATTCTTGAAGTTGGTTGTTTAGCTCTTGGAGTTCCTTTGGCGCCATACGGTACGGAACTTTTGACAGTGGTTGAGTTCCGGGAATTACTTCTATGGTGAACTCTACTTCTCTGTTCGGAGGAAGACCAGGCAGGTCTTCAGGGAAAACATCAGGAAATTCACAAACTACAGGGTTCTCAGAAAGAGGTATGACTTCTTTCCTTTCTCCCAACATTGTTACAAGGTACGCATTGCATCCATTCTTTACTAACCTTTCTGCCACCATAGCATTGATTAACGATGATTGGGTGCTAAGTTTTCCCACGAAAGATTTGGAGTTTCTTCCGCTACCCAAAGTTATTTTCTTCTTTTGGCAGTTAATGGACGCACCATGTTGGCTTAACCAATTCATACCTAGGATTATGTCGAAGTTGGTGATTGGCAGTAGAATTAGCTTAGCTTTGAAGTTTTGACCCTCAATAGGAATATCTAGATTGCAGTATTGTTAAGACTGCATATGAGCCCCAGAAGGTAGCCCAATACTTAATGAACTAGCTAGTTGATGTGTCTGTAGTTTAAGTGTTTTCGCCCATTCTTCCTATACGAAAGAATGACTTGCTCCTGTGTCGAATAAAACATTACAAGTTGTGTCGTTTATTGTTAATGTGCCTATAGTTGCGATAATTTTGCGTAAGGAGAGTTTATTCAGAAATTAAAATACTGGAATGATAAGGGACAATTATTAATACCACAAGAAAAAAGAATTTATTTAAGGCGTACCTGATACCACATCATTATTTTCAGGAGTAGAAGCTGGAGTAAACATATACACTCAGGCAGGTGCCGGGGGGTTTCTTTTTCTGGGTTCCTGAATCTTGGCGGTTGTATGTTGACCTTTGCATCGGTACACTTGCCCTTGAGTTCATCGTAGGAGCCGGCATTATGGCAGGAGCGGGCTCCCGCTGGTTCATGGGTTGAGCATAAAATATTTGCTTATGGCGGGAGTGGTCGATAGACACACCGTCGATGGCCTTTTTCTCCCTACACTCATAATAGCGGTGGCCCTTATGGCCACAAGTGAAACACACACCACCGAAGTGGTAGCACTTCCCATACAGATGCTTCTTCTTACATTCAGAGTTCTGAGGTTGAGGTTGTGTAGTTTCCATGTTATAGACTCTGGCCATTTTGCGATGGCCAAAGCGCTCGTCTCGTGAGTGCGTGACTATGGTTTTTCTCTTCCGGTCCAGCTGACTCTGGAATCCTTCTTGCAGACAGGCGGCCTCGATCAATTCTATTAGAGTTTTGAACTGCCGTGAGACTAGGTGTGCTCTAATAGAATCTCTCAGACCTTTTATGAAGCGGTGACACTTGGATGCTTCCGATCTTACTAGATCTGGTACGAACCTTGACAGCCTCCTGAATTCTTGTTCGTAATCAGATACTGACCTACTCTCTTGCGTGAGGTGAAGAAGTTCGTCTTCTAGAATTACTTGTGCTGAGGCTGGAATGAAAGCTTCGCGAAATGCTTCCATGAACATATCCCATGGTATGTCCTCTATCTTAAAGTCTGCAAATTTGTTATTCCGTTCATTTTCCCACTAATATTCCGCTTCTTCTTGGAACAGATAGGTCACCAGACGAATTGCCTCAGAATTAGGGCATTTAATCAAGGTCAGATTCTTCTCCACTAACTTTGTCCATGTTATAGTATCCATGGGGTTCAATGCCCCGTTGAATGTAGGAGTGCGAAAACGAAGGAAATTATGTAGAACTCCGTCGCCTGAGTTGTAAGAAGAAGGTCTGGAGGATTGTTGTTTGACAGAGAGGATGAGAGATCGTGTCTCCTGCGCTTGTTGCGAGTTACTATCAATTAAGGCCTTTATTAAATTGGCCATAAGACTCGATTCTTCAGATCCGCTTGACGATGGGATCGTCTTCTTAATAGGGGTGGGAGCAGAGGGGGAACCAGGATTCGTAGCTGCAGTTATAATGCAAATTTTAGAAAATTTCATTCATTTTCAAGTTCTTTCTCATAAGAGAGGATACATGGATACATCAAAACATGTAAACAAAATAACAATAAATGACATAAGGAAATTCCTAGGATCTAGTTACAATACTCTACCCAGAAGGCAGCACAAAAGTCAACATATGTGACTACGTGACCTTTCCGAGCTAATCTCCTATCGACCCAATACCACCAACGACTCACTGATCCCCTCAGTAGGATCTCTACAATCTCCAGGCAGTACTTCTCTCGACAGGCTGTCTCTCGAAGTGCCGTGGTAACACGATCCAGCCCCTCTTTGGCGAGCGTTGAAAGACTGGTGCCTCTGAACGATGAATGAACCAGGATCTTGTCCAGTACTGTGATTCCTTGGGGTGATACTCCATCCACCGTCCTCCCGTAGATCTGACCATCTCGAAGGTCGTCTATCCAATAATCATCAAACCTCCTAAGGTAGAACAGAAATGCTGACGACGAATATTCCATTCCCTAAAATAGCTTAACCCATAAATATTTCATTCATTATTCTTTCAAAATTCGTTCAAATCCTAAGGTGTCATTTTGTGTTATCTTTTTACGTACGTTTAATTCCTAGGGTGTCAGTATCGTAGACATAATTATCCTTTCTATTTTTGAGGCAGCTTAATGAATCTTTTGTATGTTTGCTTCGCACTTCACTTAGTAATTGTGATCTTGTCCTGTCGTAGAGAACATATTATTAAGTAGATAGAAACAATCTCCTTATCTGACACTTTATAATACTTCTCTGATACCAACTGTAGAGTCCCGTCCCGTCGCCGTGCGCAAAATACGAGTATAATCCATAGTTTGGCGGCGGAACAGTGCGCTACTCGGGAACTGTGGGCCATACAAGTAAAACCCATTGTCCCGAATAGGCTAAGGAGACAGAGCCATACTGAAGGCCGCTGACTCGAGCCCTAAGAGTAGGATCGAGAGCCAATATCTAAGATAAGAATGGAATACTTATCTTAGGTATTAGACTTAGTACGTACATAAGGTGCAAGGGAGTGAAGAAGAACCCATGTACGTTATAAAATATATCAGCATTTCCAGTACGCCAATCGCATCACAATACTATGTATAGCATAATAACAGAGTGCAGAAGCTAAAAGCCAAACATCCAGAATAAATTCGTCTCAAACAGTAGCAAATATCCATCTCAGAAAAGAAAGTAAAAAATATATCCAGAGTTTTATTACAAACCATAAAAAATGCAAAAAAAAAAAAAAAAAGAGTCTAGCCAGAATACTGGGAAGAACTAGAAAGTAAAAGTAAGTGCTCAATCCCCTACAGATCCAAGTGCTCCTCTTGAGTCCCTGGGGCGTCCTCCTGACCTGCCTCCAACAATTGCTCGGGATCTAGCAAATTGTCGGATCCCAAAAGTACCCTGTGTTAGACAATAAGTCTAACACATCGAAGCTAGCTATACAAGCTAAACTAAACATAACGAATATGCAAGAACGTAAAGTAAAAGTGCAGGAAAAACTGTAAAGACATCAAATAACTGAGCTGTAAGAACTAAATAAAGTAAAACTGCATCAAAGCTAAATACTGAAAGAAAATGAAAATGACAGATGCTCATAAACTAAGGTGAGAGGAATGTCAGATGCTGAGAAGGATGCTATAGGCTGCACTATATGCCACTGAAACAATGCTCACAAATATGTCATACCACGGTATATCACAGAACTATCACTGAAAGTTTATGAGTCGTACGGTCCAATATAAGCACAATAGTTAGGAAGTCAGTATGGTGACGCAGATGCACCCTGAAATTCCCCAGTTTGTGTATTTAACATTCTGTATCTCATACTGTATCACTGATAACCATGTATCACACAGAAGGAATAATGTCAACTCATGTTTATGCTTATGCTTATGCTTATGCTTATGCCATTATATGGTATGAATGGAAAATCTTGAAATCCATGAAGAATATAGTAAGAAACAAAAATGAATCCTAAGTCTCCACTGTGCAGAATCCTGCTAAAAGAATTCTGTCTCCAAATCTCTAGATTGATATTTAGTTAAAGTTGCTTATTTACTCAAAAATCACTGGGCATGGTGATTGTATACACATATTAAATATGCTGCAAAGATATGACACAATATTTAGTTTGATTACGCCACCCTAATAAAGCGATCTTCATTAGGAGGCACCATCCGATGATGATTTGTATCTCAAACTAAGCATTTAGTCACTAAACTCACAATCATACTTAGCATCTTAAGGAAGGTAATTCCCCCCTTACTTAATTTTATTTAAGCCATACCTATTGAAGCGATCTTTGCTAGGAGGCATTGCCCGATGGCAACTGTCCTTCAATAAAACTAAGGAATGGGTACCCATTTAATACACTCTTAGGATTGATTGATTTATTCTAAGCGAGGTTATGTCCACCTAAGCCTGCAGGATAGCAACAAAGACAAATCTTACTTAGAGTGACTCAACCAATCCAGATTATTACTGGGGACCAGTAATATGGGTATACTATACTACACTTACCCAACAATCGTGGTTCAATCAAATCTATTTAATAGAGCAAGGATTTATCAAGACTACAAGTCTTAGACTAGTAGGTAAGTCTTATACAAGGTTTCACAAATCTAATGTGATCAGGGATCACTTAATATGGATTCTACCACAAGGAGATGTATCACTTTTAGTGTCTTAATGGATTACTACCATGAGGAGAATTGATCAAACTCTAAGGTGAAGGGATCTTTTATACTTCTACCTCAAGGATTCATACAAGGCCTCCTACCTCATGATATATAAATTTAGGTCTTTTAGATAATTTAAGACGATCTTATGAAGAGAGCATCAAGGTCTCTTCTTTAGATGTTGATATTAGACTATCAGGTTCTGGTTCATTGTTAGATTTAGAATGACTAGATCAGATGATGGAATCATCTGATCATACTTAGACTAAGATTATAGGGTGTAAGTCTGTGGCGGCCCTGCCCCGCCGTGGTCCTGTTAACCCTTAGGTTAACATGATTACGGTGGAGGGGTCACCAAATGACAAGGTCCCCACTTAAGATTTGATTAGTAACACATCCTAATCCAATTTAAATAAGGACCTTGCCATTCAATCCAGAAATATTATCACTAAATGATCATACATAAACTCAGAGTGCGGAAGTATATAACATAACATCCATCCAATACAGTATAAATACAACAATACAGAATAAGTAAAGTACTGAAAAAGAAAATAAAATCCTGTATTATTACAACATTTTAATGAGCTTATAAGAACTGAAAGAAAATTCTCATCCTCACTGAAGATAGAAACCTAAGCTACAGATCCTCAGGAACGGGCTCCTCCTCCAATGGCAAACTCTCCACTGGATCTGCTAAACCAATAAACTCAGAACCTACCATTATCAGTTTCATAATGGTAGGGCCCCAGCCAACAAAAGAAAAACTGATTAGACAATAAGTCTAAGTACATTTTAGGGTAAGAGTTTATTTAAGTTAACTGAATATCACCATAAAAACAGAACTAAGCATAGTAGGTGCAAGAAAGCGAACAAAAGAACTGTAATAAGCTATAAACCATAGTTTATAACTAAACAAAAAGGAAGTAAACATACCTCCTCCAGGCAACTGCAACACAAACAGGTAAGTAAAAGAAGTGTAAAACTGTAAGAAAAATACAACCTAAATATGCATATGATCAAACTGATTATGCCAAGTGACATATAATACTGAGTACACTAACATCCTAAACAAGCTTAAGAACACAGTAAGTAAATCTAGCTTCCTATATAAAAACACGTGCAGGAAAGCTGTAAATAAAACAGTGCTGGAATGCAGAATATACTAGTAAAACAGTAACTGTAAACTGAAACTATAGTAACTATATAAGTCAACTGAACTGAACATGAACTCAGCAATTCTTAGCCTGATGAGCTAAGAAATTCTGAACTGAACGCCACTGAAACTCTTAGCCTGATGAGCTAAGACAGAACTGAATATAAGTGTACTTGAATTAGTATATCCATATCAGAATCCTGACTCTGTAGTCAGTAGGGCAAGAGTCTATCCATCCTATCACTCGGACTAGGCATGGCCAATAGACTGTCGGACATTAAACCCTCGAAAGGTTGCCGACCCCGAATGGGTTGATCGAAGAGGTATACTAATCAAGCTACACCTTACAAACCACTTGTGAAATGAACACAATGCTTTTTATGAATGTTCAAAATTGACATAAGATATTCATCAAATATCTTACGTACATAATATATGTACAAGGTATAAGGCTCAAAAATCAAGGAATGCGAAGAATAAAAATCAAAGTGCAAGAAAACTCTATCTAAAACACAGGTGATATCCTTTGTTGTCTACTTTATTCGTTCTATCTACTCTAAGTTACATAAGTTTCAGAATCAACAACTCTTACACATTCTGTAACTTAGAATCATGAATCCTACTTGTTGAAGATAATTAGGACTGGCCAAGTTCTAATTATAACTTAATCAAAAGATGACTATTTGGTTAAAATGAATAAATCAGCGACCTAATTTTGTAATTTAATTCATCCCAACCTCATCTTGATTAGCCAAATCAAGATGAAAAGATTAAGAATTAGACTCCAGATGATGGGGTCTAATCACTTAATCTAAAGGTATAACTAAGGGTCTAAGGTTTAGAACCCAAATCTCACCGATTAAGTTAAGGCAAGTCCTAATGATAAATCAATTCATTAGGATAGATCTTTATCTTAATTCTAAAGTTTAAAGATTAAATAATCATTTAATAAACTAAGAAAAATCTAGAAACTAGAAAACTCAAGGTTTCATCTAATTGAGTAACCCAATTTACTCAATAGATGAATTCTAACTTAAGATCTATTCCTAATCTTAAGAATTAAGGCTCTTAATTACTAAGAGTATCTCTCAAGACACACATCCTAACTAATGTTATAAGACCTAAGGATGGATCTAAGAATAATTAAGGAAAGAGAACTCTTCTTAAGACTTAGGAATTTTCTTTACTGAGCAATTTCTGAGATTTTAATTAAAACCTAATTTAGACTTAAATTTGATTAATTTCAGCTATGAATCATTCTATTTACTGATTTTAGTGATTGGAAAATGAATTTAGGGTTTTAAAAGACTAAACCCTAAATTTAGGCAAAATGACCATTTTGCCCCTACTTAACGGTTCAAAAGATCAAATTTTGATCTAGGGCTTAAATTCTAAAATTTTCTTTTGGAAAGTGATTCTTACTGTATAATATAAGATTAGATAGTAACTAAGTTAATTTTGGGTGATTATTAAACCATTAGAGATCAAATTAGTGAATTTGGCTCAAAAGGGCAAATTAGTAATTTTACTAAGTGAAAGTTAAATTTTCTTTCAGTTTAATGTTTTTTACTGCCTAGGCTTTTCATAGAACCTAAATTTGCTGAATTCTGATAAGTATTGGCCAAGTTATGGCCAATACAAGATCTAGGGTTTAAGGGTTAATTAAGGGATCCTTAATTATAGGTCAAAAATCCTAACTTTGCCAATTAGTATCCAAATTAAGTAAAAATCAGTGACTATGTATTACAAATAGCTCACTGATCATAATGATATGTGGTAGGCTCAATTTGGACCTATTTTGACTAAGTTAAGACCTAATTAGGGTTTAGGATGATTAGTCAGTGATTAACAAAATTAATCACTCAAAAACTATTCCAACCTTATAGATTGATTCTAAATGGATCTAGGAGTCCTCTAAAATTTAAATCTCTCAATTTGAGATACTAAATTTGCTAAAATTCACTAATCAAGGTTTAGAGCAATTAAGAGTGATTAGCAAATCTAACCGTTAGATCTAAAATATTTTTACATATTATTGAAAATTAAGTTCTTCTAATCTAAATGGACCTATGGATCATCAAATTTGGAGCTCAATTGACCAAGTTATGGTCAATTGAAGTTCTAGGGTTAATTGACCTAATTAGGGTTTGGTCCTAAATAAACACTATCAAAATAATCCTTAGGGTTTTCTGATTACTTTAAGACCCATATTGGGTATGTTTGGATCATTGGGTACAAAGTTATGGTTAAATGAATATTTGAGACATAAATTTGAACTTAATTAAACCCTAAATGATCACTTTATTAAATATTGATCCTTCAGAAAATTGAATGGCATCAATAAATTCCTTATATTTTTCTGATTAATTTGATATATTTATTTGCATATTTTGGATGCATATTTTAGGAGTTATTTAGGTTTAAAGATTTGAATTAATTGATTAATTAAATTCTGTTTAATTGATTTAATTATTCTGATTTGATTTATAAAAACATATATATATATATATATATATAATTCGTTTATATTAATTTAAACGTTTATATATTACTTATTTATATTTCTGCAGGTGGTCATTCCTTGCAACAGCGGTGGGCCAGGTGTCACTCTAGGATTCGCTGTCAAGACTCAGATGGGCCCACACAAACAATTGCTGAGACCTGCTTGCGGGACCCTCGGTCACGTGTCCAGACGACGAGGCGTCCACCTGCCGTGCGGGACCCACGCCTGGCATTCGCCCTTGACCGAGTCCAAAGCCGCTGTGGTTTCGACACGTGGCATTTTAAGAAACGGGCTGGACCGGTGGAACGAACCCGGTCCAGCCAGTTTGCATCTTCTTCCTCATCAGGTCGCCGGGGAAAGAAGAATTAGGGCAGCGTGCAACTCCTTTCGCTCAGGACTTCAGGGCTCGAAACATATGCAGATGGAAGGCTCGCTAGAGGACCTTTCGATTGAGCTAAAACTCCAGCTTTGATTCTTCCTCTATTGTCTTAGAGGTTATGCCCTAAAAATTCTAGAGTTCGGGAATGCATAAGCTAACCGAGCAATAATTTTGCAATTTGATTAACCTGTTTGCTTAATTACCATAATTGCAAACATATAGATACATCACAGAATGAATTTGAAACAATTGCAGATCTTGAAATGAAACTTTTGATCGATATTTAGAAGTAGAGTACGAATAGATATGATGCCTGATACTTTATAATAATTATAACATTTTAAAGAAGAATTGCCGATGTACATAATCGGAGAAGATGGGTACGGAGGTACCTAGTTTGAACGATGTTGAGGACTTGAATGGATTCAGCAACTTCGAGTAGCGGCGAGAACCCTCCGACGCTGCTCCAGATGGATTCCTCCCAAAAGAACCACGGCATCCTCGGCTTAGAAGAAATTTAACTTACCCTTGGAAGCGGCGGGTGCCATCTGGCCGTCAGGAAGGAGGACGCGCGTCCTCCGCTCGACACGCGCAGAGCACTGCTTGCGTTGGAGCCACGCGGTGATCGAACGGGAACGACGGCCTCCAATCGTTCGATCTCGATTCGAGATCGAATCAGACGACGTAGGAATTGCGTCGTTGATTCAAACGGTGCATCTGACGGAATAAACGGCAAACAACTGAGCCGTTAAATGGATTTATAAATAATGTTATTTAATTAATTATAATCAATTTTCTTAATAAAAATTAAATAATTAAACTCTTTCCTAAGAATTTCAATAATTCACCTCTAGTAATTTAAGAGGTGCTGAACACAATGGCGCGATCAGATTTTCAATTCGACGAGTATTTATTTATTTAAATTTTCAGGTATTTAAATAATATTAAAATATTTGACGAAAATCCTAACGACTTCCAAATGCCTCCAAAATTTCACCCCTAGCTAATTTGGGTGTTCTGAATGCAATGGCGAAGTCAGATTTTCAATCTGAGGTCTAGATAAAAAGTCAATTTTCTAGGGTTTTGGGATTTTTCAGAATTCCAGATTTGACTTTGTTGACTTCTGAGTTGACCTAGGTTTCAGAGATGAGTTCTAAATTACTTAATTAGTGGCTTAGAACCTTAATTAAGACTTAGATTAGTCTTAATTGAGCAAAGTAACAACCTGGGTTGTTACAAAGTCAAACATATTGTTAAGGATTTGATCACTTGTTAAATCAACATAGTATTAATAATCTTGTCATGCAGGTTTATTACTTAAGAGAAAATCAAGGATCTTAAGGTTCGATTCAGATTGTGAGATCCCAAGGATTATTATTATCCTTACTATGTCTAATTAAAATGTTTAGAATCAATAGTAAATCAAATGTATTATTTGAAAATGTTTAATTCACAGTCTTGTAATCAATATAGTTGAGTTAGGGTTGTTATGGTTTTAGATTTGCCTTAAGTAGATTAGGGCTTGACTCCTTCTCAAATCTTAAGTCAAATCAAGTGTATATTTAAAGATCAATGTCAAATCAGTAGATTAATTTTGTATTATTAGTGGCAATCCTAGATCTAAATCAAGTCTTAAAAGATTGATCCAAATCTTAGGATTTCTTAAGTTAATTAAGATGTTTAAGATTCTATAGTTTTAAATTGATTTAAGTATACTTAATAAGTTTATAAAAGGTGATTTTATTTCATTTAGTTTACTGTTATAAGCCAAAATAATGATTAAAGTTTAACAAACAGTATTTACTTAATGTTAACCAACCCTAATTCCAAGCAAAAAGGATAAGTACATAAATAAAAATTCAACCATTCAGATTACATGAAATTTGGCATGCAAGTCCTAATTAATCATACAAGTAATCAGAGACTGAGTTTGCTATGATCTAGGGTATATAAACCCTAAAATTCATTAATTATCATTTGATATGATTAGGGCATAGCTACATTTACATGACTTAAAAAAATGTTATACTTAGCACATGCAATCTATTTAATATCAGTGAACTAATGGCACCCTAAACATGCACTTTGGATGAGTAATTTTACTAATCTACCCTAATTAAAATTCACTGTAATTAGGTCATAATTAAAGATCTAACCATCAGATGTGTGATTTTATTTTATATTTAAGTTCCTGAGATTTTTCTAAACATTTTCATATATGATATCATAAAATTTTAACTAGTAGATTAAAAGTTATTAAGAAAATACATTATGTATTTTTCTATTATATTTTTCCTAATTTCCTTAAGGAAAATAATTAATAAAATCTTTATTAATTATTTTAAAATAGCGCCAGCCCGATTTAAATCACGCGGGTCAGTCGGGCCTGAAGGCCCGTTACTGTTCGACAGCGCGGGTTACGGGTCGACCCGACCCGCGCTGTCGTCTTCTTCCCCGCACCTGGCCCCGACTGAGAGCGATTGGGGCGAGCCCTAATCGCTAAAATTCTCAGTCGTCGAGCCATGCCGGGGTGTAAGGACGACGGCTACACATTCCTGGGACCAAGACCAACCCTTAGAACCCTAAATTGCTAACTGGGATGGCCTAATTCCTCTGGACCCTATTTCTCCATTTTGCATGAAAGGAGCTCACTGTGAGGAGAAATTCTCCTCACAGGGGGCTTGCTAGGGCTAGGGCTTAATCCGTTCACCATCAGGGCGTAAGTACGGATTGAAGCCCTATCTAGACGGGTCCTGGGAGGCTCTGGACCTCTAGGACCTGGCTCAGTCCCGAATGCAAAAGGGACAGATGGCTCATTCAATCAATACGATCAAACGACCTTCCTTAACCCCTCAATTGGCTTACAATTAATATGCCAAAGCTAAAGGAGAACTGAGTGATCAAAATTAAAGAGGAGCTGAGCCTAAACGGCTCATTGCAAATTGGGGGTACCTGGTTTTACTGGACGAAGCTCAGATGGAAGACAGAGGGTGATATGCTGCAGCAGAGAGACTTTTAGGGGTCCTGAACTCCAGGAGCAACCCTCTATCAGCTGTACGCAAGGTTGGGAGAGACTGGAGGTAGCCTGGCAGAGCAACAATGGCAATCGGAGGAGGAATTTGAATTTAGTTCAATTCAATAGCAAGGAGCTCCTGAGGTGAGGTCTGAGGTTATTTATAGCCTCAGGGAAGTGTTGAGAGGGAGTTCTGGGGCTGGGCTTGGCATGGCTTGACCCGAGAGCTCGGGCCAAGAAGAGCTCTCAGAGCTCCCAAAATCGGGGGGTACCGGGCTGGTGAGCCTGACTCAGAGGCCTCACTGGAATAAGGAACCTCCAACGGCTAATGCTGAGCTGGTGGGGGAGTGGGGGACAGGCTCTGCCTGTCAGGGATTTGCTTTTTTTCCTGTCGGGGATTCTGGCGAAGCGAGGAAGATGTTGAACAGCGCTGGGAGCTGCGGCAGCCGTCTAATGGATCATTCATTGGGACGGAACGGTCCAGATCCTTGGACATCTAACGGCCGATCGCGGGGTGCAGATCATCCGTTGGATTCAGATCACTAGATCTGACGGATCACAGTGCTATTTACGGCAGATGGTGGGATACCGTCTTATCCTTTAATCGGACCGCGGAACGGTTTGGATTGATAGATCCCGATTTAAAATGCGGGCCGCACGATCTGGCCCAAGGAATGGACGGTTCAGATCGCGCCCGCTGTTTTGAAAATGCCAGAGGGTATAAATGCAATTTTAAATTATATGGGGCCCTTAAGTGCAATTGCACCATTTAAAATTAAATTGAATTATTGCCCAAATGAACTCCAAATTACACCCATTTTCACTCTTAGCTAATTTGGGGGTGAGGAATTCAAAAATACAATCAAATTTTAATTCTAAGATCAAAATATTTTAGGTCTAGGCTAGGGCATCTAGACTGATCAAATTATAATTTTTGACTTAGAGAAGTTCAATGGACTTCAAATTTTCCAGATAGGCTTATCTTAATGTTCTAAAAAAAAGAATGATGCTAAAAAAATTGAATCAATCCATATTCATTTTGCATCCTCCCCATAACTAGCATTTGATAATTAAAAATTCAGAAGTCATGATGGCAAATCCCAAATTAAGGGTGAAGTGACCAATATCTTTCTTTGTTTATCCTTCTTATCACATCAAGAGGCCACTTTCCATTAAAAATTAGAGCTACTGCAGATAATGATGGCTGAGGACAAGATGTAGGTTGGGGGTCTTGTCCCAGCCGCAATAAATGCTCCTTACTGGCAGAAATTGCGGCGGCCGCGGCAGCGCGCTGTAGCACGCAAAGGCACAAGCAAAAAATAGCAAAGTCTTCCGCTACCGTGCGCTACCGCGTACACGCATTGCAAAATTACCTGCTGCAGCGCGCGGTAGCGGTTCCATTTGCAAATTGTACCGCTGCAGCGCACTGTGGTGGGAGCATTTCGCAAATAGGATCCGCTGCAGTGCGCTACCGTGCACGTGGTTTGCAAATGAACCCGCTGAAGCGCGCTACCGCGCCCGCGATTTGTAAATGAACCCGCAGCAGCGCGCTACCGTGCCCGCAGTTCACAAATGAACCCGCTGCAACGCGCTATCGCGCCCGCGTTTCGCAAATGAACCTGCTGCAGCGCGCTACCGCGCCCGCGGTTCGCAAATGAACCCGCTGCAATGCGCTATCGCGCCCGCAGTTCGCAAATGAACCCGCTGTAGCGCGCTATAGCGCCCGCGGTTCGCAAATGAACCCACTGCAGTGCGCTACCGTGCCCACGGTTCGTAAATGAACCCGCTGCAACGCTCTACCACGCCCACGGTTCGCAAATGAACCCGCTGCAGCGCGCGGGTAGCGGTTTCCTTTGAAAAATCTTGGAATTTTGTAAAAATGTCTCAGAACTTTATTGGAGAGACCATTTTCCTAAAAAGATGGACAAAATATGATTTAAGAGCAGTATAAAGATCAGAATTGAATGAAATTTTCCTTTATTTTAGATATATTTTATGGATTCATCACTGCTCCAAAGGTTCATAACCAATTCAAAAAGCAGGCACCATCCTGCTGGTCCTGCTCAAGTTTATGCTCTAACTCATCTTGAATCCGTAGAGGATAATAATGTGGTCTTAGGTACACATTTCTAAACCTCTTCTTTAAATTATATTTCTGTACTATTACAATTAGTTAATACAAATCACATGAATAATTTTAGGCACGCTTCATTTTAATGACTAATCCTGCAATGTGTTATTTGACATTGAGGCTAGTCATTCATTCATCTCTGAATGTTTTGTCAACCTTCTCAATCTGCTTACCTACAAATTAGCTAAGTCGTTAAATGTTGGACCGCCATCTATAGCCCAACTCAGTGCCCATAAATTTTGCGACATCAAAATTCCATTAAATAGTCGAATGTTTAACTCCAAATTAATTGTCCTGCCAATAGCCAACTTCAATGTTATTCTTGAAATGAATTGGCTCAGTAATCATAATGCCGTGATAAATTGCCTTAAGAAGAAGATCACTCTTCATTCCCAAGGCAAGCCTGCATTTTTGTATGAAAGATTAGTACCCATTTATCATTAATAAATGCCATCAAGGTCAAAAAGTTAATCAGCAAAGGAGGCGGTGCTTTTCTTGTCACTATGATGGGTGAAGCAAATGAAAGCATAACTCTTTTTGATTGTAATGTGGTGAAAGATTTTGCCAATGTTTTCTCTAAAGGTCTGCCGGGAGTGCCTCCACCTAGCGAAGCATAATTCCCTATTGAGTTAATTCCAGATACTCGTCCAATATCTAAAGCTCCTTATAGAATGACACCTAAAGAACTGCAAGAGCTTAACGAACAGTTGCAAGAGCTCTTGAGTAAGGGCTTAATTAGGCCTAACATGTCTCCCTGGGGAGCTCCCGTTCTATTCGTTAAATAGAAGGATGGATCTATGCGATGTTCATATATTATCGTGAGTTAGACAAAGTCACCATTAAGAATAAGTATCCTTTGTCAAGAATCGAAGATCTATTTGATCAGCTATCTGGAGCTGTTATATTTTTGAAGATCGATTTAAGATCTGGATACCATCAGTTGCAAGTAAGAGAAACTGATGTCGAGAAAACAACTTTCCGTACTTGTTATAGTCATTTCAAGTTTCTTGTGATGTTATTTGGACTCACAAATATGCCATCAATATTCATGGACTTGATGTAGTGAGTCCTTAAGCCACATTTAGATTAATTTGTCATTATCTTCATCAATGACATTCTCATTTACTTCCAAACTCTATAAGAGCATGATAATCTTTTGAGGATAGTATTAGAATCCTTGTGCGATCACCAATTATATGTCAAGTTTTCCAAATGTGAATTTTGGTTAAAATATGTTGCTTTCTTGGGTCATATAGTTGATGCTCAAGGCATTCATGTGGATCAAATGAAAGTTAGTGCAATTCAAGATTGGGTGCAGCCCAAGTTAGTTGCTGATATTCAAAGCTTTTTGAGTTTAGCCGAATACTACAGAAAATTCATCAAGGGCTACTCTCAAATTGCCTCGCCATTAACCAAGTTAACTCAAAAGCAGTCCCTTTCGTTTGGAGTCTCGAATGCGAGGAAGAATTCCAAACCCTTAACGATGCACTCTCTACTGCTCTTGTTCTCGTTTTACCTAAGGAAGGTTTGAACTATCAGGTGTACATAAATGTATCTGGGATTAGCTTAGGTTGTGTTTTAATGCAAGATGGTAGGGTAATTGCTTACGCATCTCATCAATTGAAACCCCATGAGAATAATTACCCAGTTCATGACCTTGAACTTGCAACGGCAATTTTCACTTTAAAAATCTGGCATCACTATCTCTATGAACTTCAGTATTATATTTTTACTGATCATCAGAACTTAAGTATTTCTTCACTCAGAGTGAACTAAACTACCATCAGAGGAGATGGTTAGAGCTTATCAGCAATTATGACCTGAGTATTTAGTATCACTTAGGTAAAGCAAACATGGTGGTCGATGCTCTTAGTCATCATGTTACTCTATCTTCCATGATTGCTTCGAGTTCGCTAGAGCAAGAATTTCATAAGCTTGAAATTTCTCTAGTCATTGGTGATATGCTGAGTTCGCTTCTGATAAATACCAATGTGGAACCCACATTCCACAGAGATGTCTCCATCTCGCAGGCCAAAGATGAAGACTATCTAAAATTTAAAGTTGACTTTGAAGGATATCATCGTCAAGATCTGCAGATGTGTAATGGCGTAATTTATCAAGAAAAACATTTGTGGATTCATAGATCCATGCATCATGAAGTTTTGGTAGAAAGCCATAATTATGGATATCACGTTCATCCAAGCAGTACTCAATGTATCAGGATTTAAAGTAATATTTTTGGTGGCTCGGTATGAAGAAAAGTATAGCCAATTTTGTGGCTAAGTGTCATGCCTGCAACTTGGTAAAGGTCGAGCACCAAAGGTCTTGTGGTCTTTTGCATGCATTAGAAATTTTTGAATGAAAATGGTTTGACATCTCAATGGATTTCGTCATGGGATTGCCTCGCGCAAAATCTGGCATTGATGCAGTATGAGTTATCGTAGGCCGATTAACTAAATCCGGCACTTCATTCCCATTCATTATATTGACTCTGTCGAGAAACTCGCAAAGCTTTATATCAAAGAGATAGGCTGCACGGTACCCCTTAGTCAATAATATCTGACAGGGATAGCAAGTTTACTTCTAAGTCTTGGCAATAATGCATCAAGATTTGGGGACTACCTTAGCTATGAGTATAGCTTTTCATCATCAAACGGATGGTCAGACTGAAAGATTAAATCAAACTCTTGAAGATTTCCTTAGGCTATGTATTCTTGATTTTACCGGTATAACAACCCGGCGTTGTTACCAGGATGATTAGGCATAAACCTAATCAAATTAAGAGAAAATTCAAGATCTTGATTTAGACCAAATAAAAATCAAATAAAAATATCTTCAAATAAAGCATATTGAGAGGATCCACCTGCAAAAATTTGAATGCAATCGGGGTCCCGGATCTTCCTAAATAAATTCGGGAAGTTTAAACTTCCGGAGTTGATAATAGATAAAATAAAAGACAGATTTTATAAATTTTTGTAGATTTGAGTTAAGCGTTATATGATGGTTTTATGTTTTAAATTTCACAAATTTTCGAGCTCCGGATTGAACGTAGCGAATTTTTAAAGTTTTTCACTTAAAAATTAATATAAAATAAAATACTTGTCCAAATTTAATTATTTTTAAACGCATGAGTTCGTCTCGTCAAGACGCTCGTTTTGACACTAAGTTTGTAATTTTTGGAGTTCAATTGACTATAGATCAAGGCTTGAGAATTTTCAGCCATCGAATTTTGATTCAATGGCTACGATAGAGTTCAGTTTTTTTTTGCCTCATAGTATAAAACACTCTAACCTAAACCTAAAGTAGCTAGATCCGAAAATCCCCTTTTTCTCCAGCCGTTCGCCTCTCCTTCTCCCTCATGAGAGCCGAAACCCTCCTCCCCTCTTTGTTCGATGCTTCCTCGGCTGAAGGCGACATCAGCCAGCCCTTCTCGGCTTGGAGCCGTGATCTCCCCTTGCCGAGCCATCCATCTTCAACCAACTAAGCCTCTTCTTCTCCATCGGCGACCAAGCAGCAGCTGAACCTCCTCCTCTCGACTGAGCTCCAGCTCTTCCGTCCGTTCGACTAAGCGCCAAGCCGAGGGCTCACCTTGCAGGTCGACCAACGGCCGACCAGCCGGTCGACCTTCTTCTTCTCGGTTTGGCTGAGGGTCGCTGCTGCCATCCCTTCAGTCTAGCCAACCTTACGCCAGTGCTGTTAAGGTAACTTTCTAGACCTAACCAAAATCTTAAATCTAAATTATTGAGTATGCTGAAATGATTGTATTAGGGCTCGTCATGTTGGTATGCATAGATATATGTTAGCATAATCTAAATTTTGCATATTAAGTAGATAGAGCTATGCAAACTTTGTCAAATAATCTATACGTATTCACTTGTTATTTAGCAAGAAAAAAAATGAAAAGCAAAGATAGCCAAATTGTTCTATATACCTACACACTAATGATAGCCTTAAGTCAGTAAGAGTAAAAAAAAAAAAGTTTATAACGCAGAACTTAAATAATTTTTTAATTTAAAATAATATTGACCCAACAGTTGCGATAAAATGGAGGCAACCTATATCAGGAAGTGATATTTCCACAGAAAGAAACAGCTATATGCTCGCTCCATCAAGAACTTCATAAAATACAAATGAATAAAACAAAAATACAATATGTATGATATCATGAGCGTATAACTTGAAACAGCATTCCCATACAGCCACAACAATCCTTCTATGGATATCAAAAAAAAAAAAAAAAGAAAACAAAACAAGAATAAGTATTTAATAGTAGACAACGATACATAGAGGAAAAAGTGTTCTGCTACATTTTCCAAAAATTTAGCACTATGCCAATTGACGAGGTGATAGATCCTAAGTGATAAAATGATTGTTTTCATGCATACTTTAAAAATTAAACCACAACTTATATCCATCTACTATCTCTCTACTCTTTTGCACTTTCATACATTCATGTCAAACCTTTTGTGTATATATCTAACAACAAATATTTCACATTTGATATAAATCTAAAATTATTCTGGGTATAGATCTCATAAACTTTTGAGGATGTAAATATTTAGAAATCTGTAAAGTCAATTCCTTATATAAACTGCATGCTTGGAAATATGCACGGTTAATTATCAATATGAATACTCATGGAAGAAAACTAGAAATAAAGTAATAGCAAATAATATTGATGTTAGATGAAATCGTAAACTATATTGAAGTTAATCTATGGAGGATTTATTTCTTCTTAGTGTGTTAGAGATTTAGATATGATTAATTTAAACATAAATATTGCATATTAATGGTGGCGTTAATGGTTCATATTCATGTATCCTCCTTGCATAGAATAATTATCGTCGTATCTAAGCATGCAGCCCTCCTTTTATTTTAGCCAATTAAGTAAGACTTAGTATGTTATTAGCATATGTTTGTTTATCATTTTCAAGAGTTAGTTCATGCCATCTAAGGAGTTGTATATTTTCTTATTTAATATTTGAATAGACCTTGCTTCATCCAGTGGAATGATTTGTTAATCCATCACATAAGTTATTATTTGTAGTTTCTCATCTTAAATTGATTAAATTTTGCATGAAGAAATTAGGTTGGTAATGAGTTTGATTCAATCTATATTAAATGTTACTAAAGCATGTTCAAGCATTTTTAGCAAATTTGAATGTAAAATTATTTGATTATTTCACTCTTTATTGATTATCTATCTTTATTGCATGTAGCTAAGCTCATTAGAACTCATGCGCTTTCTCAAATTAGTTGTATCAATCACTTAAGTCACTCACAAATGAATGGTTTAAAATTTATCCATACGTATCAGCTTATTTAATGCTCTTAAACTAGTGCTCATAGTTCTCTTAGTAAATATTATTCATGATTAGAAATAGTTGAAATAATGATTGAACTTCAAGTTTATATTCGTAAATAATTGCAACTGATCTAATTAGAGTTTTCATTGTTTGCTACGCCCATATTTTTAAGAATGAATAAATCAATTATTCAGTATTTAGGCTTATTTTGTTGCTTTAATTCAGCTAATGCCATGGTTGACCATAATGGGATTATAATAAGGATCATCTGCTATGGGGCTATAATTGTGAGGCTTTTCTATAAAAGTACGTTATGTACTTAGAACTTTATTGAGTTCTGTATTCTTGTAATTATATTATTTTCTTGAGCTCTATGTACAGTGCGTACACCACTTGCATAGATCTTAGCATCATTAGTGATTTGATTGTTATTTGAAAAGTATGACATCAGGGTATAGGAACTTTTGCTAACCAAGTAGTAATTATTACCTTAGTTGAAAATTGTAAATTATGCGGACATAAATTAGAACCTAGAGTCAAAACTAAAATACTTCTTTAGGATTTTCACTTCACCTTAGGATCTTTTCCTTAAGATTAGGAATAGACACTAGGTTAGATTCATTCATTGAATAAGTGATTTATTCAATGAATAGAATCTTAGTTTTATTAGTTTCTAAATTTTCATAATTTTATTTTGATTATTTTTTCTTTCAATTTTAGATTAAGAATAAGAGATTCATTCTATTAAGCTTGATTTTACTTAATAGAATATGCCTTAATTATCAGTTCAATTATAGATTGAACCATAGATCTTAAGCTTACCTTTTGGATTATATGATTAAGCCCAATTTTCATGGTATTTAATCCATAATCTATAGTTTAGAAGATCTTGATCAGATCTTAGATAGAACATCTAAATTCATAAAACTAGGACGTATGATTTATTGATGTAACTCATAGTCGTCATCTAATTGAACTAGATTAAAACATGATCAGTTATAATCCTTTTAAAATTACATGGATGAGTTTCTAATTTACACTCGATAGTAAAAAAATGGTGATCCTGAACTTGTGTAACTTGGAATAGTTAGAATGGATAATTAGAAAATAAATGATATCGCTATATTAGTAGAGTCCCCTACTTACTTTTGATATTTTGTTACTACGCATTCCTTGCTTTTGTGCTTACTTTCTTGGACATATCATATAAGAGAACTTTGTGCATGAAATAAAAACTTAGAATAATTAGGATAATAGTTGCCTTTGGGTTCAGTTTCTGGGTGAATTCTGGTGCACATTTACCATAATGGATAGAGGTAAGGAGTAATAATGAGGCTTAATATTACTCATTGAGGAGTGTGTGTTAAGCTTGGAACCCGTATAGTCTTGTAGATGTGCTTGACTCATCAGCTGTTTCTGGACGTGTCCACAGAAATAAGTAAAATAACTAAAAGATGTTGCATAGTATTGCCTGCTTTTTCAGTCACACAGTATTATTCAGTTATGTCTACCCTAGCCCATAAAGGCTATGGGGATAGATATATTTTCCCTAGCCCAGAAAGGTTATATGGATGGATAGAAATATGTATATGTTTGCCCTAGCCCAGAAAAACTATGGGAATGGATAGATATATATATGTGGGCCAAATTGGCCAATTCTTTTGATATGGCAGTTAGTACACAGAGATTTATATACAGCGTTAATATTTGGCTTATTTTTCAGTATTTTTATTCAGTCAGTTATTCCTTTGTTCAGCTTATATATATTAGGATGTTAGAATTTTGCTGCTATTATATGTATCATTGTTGAGTTAAGTTATTTAATTTGCATATTTTTTTTAATCACCAGCATATTTAAGATGTAGTATTTTTTCTAGCACTTGTGTAGTTATTTATATATGCCTACCCTATTTAACTGATATATGAGGCATGTTTTAGCCTCCTTTTTGCTTAACTTATAAATATTGTTTATAGCTTTTCCCTTTCTTATTGTGTTAATCGCTCTTTTATTTGCTATAGTTATTGCTTAGAAAATGTAAAATGATGATATCCTTAAATTCATGAAATTTTAATAGCTTAAATTGTACTTAAACTTATTAAAGTCTAATCAAATTTTCTTTTTTTGGCTGTGCCCTGTCATATATGTATATATGGCAGATCAAGAGTATATGCCAGATCCAGTGTTTGAGGATTTAGTTGCTAGCATGTTAAAGTAAAGTACAGCTCATTAAAGGAGATATTCTTCCATCTTCTTAGCCTGCATTTAGTAAAAGTGTAATAACTAATTTTTCTTATTCTTACTGTTCTGCATTTAATGTATTATATGTGAATGAATTAAATGTGGACTATGTCTGGATACCTCATCTTTACTTATTTTTGCACTGCTATACTATATGTATGTTTCTGTTGGATATTGCTCAGCTCTTGATTAGTATCACGAATATGTTTTTAGTTTAATGTCCGTGGTACTTATGACGACCACCTCTTAAACTTAGTTGATTAAGGGGCGGCAGCCACAACCAGTTCATGGGAAGATCATATCATATTAGTAGAGTTTGCATATAGTAACAGTTTCCAAGCCATCATTAAAATAGCTCCTTATGAGGCCTTATATGGCAGGAAGTGCAGTACTCCGCTAGCATGGTCAGAATTAGGAAGTGTTCAGCTTTTTGGATCTAAGTTAGTCGAAGAAACTAATAAGAAGATTCATCTAATTTAGCCGAGAATCCATTCTGCTCAGGATTATTAGAGCAAGTATCATGATGCTCATCACCGTCTGTTAGAATTTATTGTTGGAAATTATGCTTATGTGAATGTGAGTCCAATGAAGGGTGTCTATAGATTTTGTGTAGTAGGGAAACTCAGTCCCCGTTATATTAAACCTTTTGAGATACTATCTAAGGTAGCATCATCAGCATATATGTTGAATCTTCCTGATGACTTTGCAGCCGTTTACACTGTGTTCCATGTATCGTCATTAAGAATATGTCTAAGAGACCCTTCTCACATCATTCAGCTTCCATCAGTAGAAATTCAGCCCTAAATTGGATTTAAAATTTATTAAGAATTATTAGTTAATTAATTAATTAAATTTTATTATTTAAATTTTATATTTATTAATTTTAATATTATGGGATTTGTTGTCGGGACCGCGATAGATCCGCTGAAGGGTCCCGACAGTGGCGCAGCAGTCTGCTCCAATGGATGCGTTAGCACGCATCCTAGCGCTACCGCACACCTAGATCTAATCTCAGTTGATGGATCATCGGATGCCAGATCTTCAACCTGCATAAGTAAATATGCATCAGGACCGTCCGGAACCAATGGTCGATCCATCAGACGGCCCAGGGCATCCCAAGTTTTATTCACCTTCGTCTATGTAACAACCCTAGGTTGTTACCTTACTAAAATTATAGGTAACCTAGTCAATTTTAAATACCATTACTTATATAACCTTAAATTGAACCTATCTAGAAAATTTGAAGTCCATTGGACCTCTCTGTGGGGCCCCTCATACTGATAACAAGAAAGTACGGTGCTCCAGCTGTGGCAAATCCCCAATTTAAATAAAGTTAGGTAAACCTAACCTACCTTAAGCCAAGGACTTGTCACCAAGTACTATAACATTCATCAATATATAAGTATCAAAGTGGCAGAAGCAACAAACAGTAAAGTAACATTCACAAGCATACATAGTAGAAAGAGGGAAAAATAGACAGTATAGTAACTCATCACAATGCAGAAATGAAATACATCCAGAATTAATTATTACAAACTAAGTTGTAAAGGAAATGAAAAATGTCTCTCAATCTCACTGAAATAAAATGTAAGATCTATATAAACAGCAGTAGCACGATCCTCCTCCTGAACCTGCTCCTCTCCTGCAACACTGCCCATGAACAAGTCTGAATTTGATAATTGTCGGTATCGCAAATGCCAGAGCCCCAGCCAACAAAATAAAAAGTTATAGTTAGATAATTGTCTAAGTATATTTTAGGCTATTTTAATAAACTGAATATTTTAATGATATCACAATTTAAATTAGCTAAACATGCAAGCGGTAATAGGTGCAACAAGTTATGAAGAAGCGGGTAACTATAAATTATCCATTTATAGCCAGTAACTAGTATGAAAAATAACATACAATGCAAAATAAGTAAGGTGAGGCTAAAAGCTAAAAGAAACAGCAACTATAATACAAATTTTGATCCTAACATGCTTATGATCATATCAATACATGTCGAGTACATAAAGAATACAATACTGAATAAAACACGCAATTCTAGAATCCTAAATATGCCAATATATATATATATATAACTATATGAGTATACATACAACATGCTAATTAATACAAAAAAAAAAGAAAAAGGCCACTGAGACATGTGGCAAAAGCAAGACAAATAATATAATGCAAGGCCACTGAGACATGTGGCAAAACGAGCAAGTACTGAAAGTAAGGCCACTAAAGCATGCGGCAAAGCAAAATAGAAAACAATACTGAATAATCCAGCTAAAGTAGCAATAAGCCTAAGACATAGTACTGCCACACTAGCCAATAGGCCATCCAGGGCCCCCAATACTGAAATATCAATCTATACCCAGCCAATAGGCCATCCCAATCCTCTAGGTCTGGGTCAATTCTGCACAATACTATTACTGAAGAGGCAGACTATGCTAGGACATATTCTACCAACTATAAGCAAGGCAAGAACTGAATGATATGCAATTCAATTACTAACTTAGGATGTACCATCCATATCCTAAGTTCTCATATTATGCTCAAGGAATAAGGCTCAATAACCAAAGTATGTCATGCAAATCAAATCAAAGTAAGCAAGGGACTCAATCTAAACTTATGTGATATCTGTTGTTATCTAATTACTAAATCTAGCTACTCTGAGAATACAAGTTTAGGATCTCCAATATACAACTATCGAGTAGAATCTCAGATTTACATCCTTAAAGTTAATATTAGAACTTAACAAGTTCTAATCCAAAATCATGTGATGAGTATATGGTTTAAGTAAATAAATCAACGACCTAATTTATTAATATTTTATTCTTCTACCCAAATCTTGATTAAGTAAATCAAGATTTAAGGATTCTAGAATTAAACCCCACTTTGGTGTTCAAATCCTAAATCTAAGGTAGTATCCTAACTAGGGTCTAGGGTTCACACTTTAACCCTAAGTAAAAGATGAAGAATCCTATGAGCTGAAAGATCCAGGAACTAAGAACTTAGTGAAAGGTTATTTTACTGATTATAAGATAAAATAATCAATTAAGAACTTGAGAATCTAAGATCTATATTCAATCCTTAAGAAAATTTCATTATCTTATGAATTGAATTATCCTATACCCACATGGAAGGTTTCAAGGGATTAAACAATGAAGCATTTAAGAATTCAATTGGAGATAGTTTGATTCAAGTAGAAGATCTAAAATCTAAGATTATTTGATCACTTTAGACTTAGGCTAGGTTTGAGCTTAAGCTTTACCAATTACATTTCTTTTGAATTTAGCTCATAAGTTAACTTAGTTAAACTTATTAATGTGAGATTTAGCATCTACAATTATTGGGTTCAATTATTAAGTCATGCATAGTGACCCCCTTTAAGATCACTCAAGATCTAAATATTTTAATTAAGACTAAATGAAGAATCTTTAGTTTAATATGAATATTATTAACATTATTAGCTTAAGAGTTCAGGGAACATTAGTAATCTAAATTAGGGTTAATTTACTGAATTTCCTAAGGTTTAAGGGTACTTAAACACATCTTGGCCAAAATGACCAAAATACCCCTCATAAGGCTAAAATTGGGATTTTAGGGTTTATTAATCTAAATTAAATCTATTCTATTTTAATGTGTTTCATATTGATTAATGAAGTGGGAAACACTCTTATCTTAAGTTTTGACAACCTAATTAAGCTAATTGGCACTAATCACTCCCTTAAGCTAATTAGGGTAATTAGTGAATTTAGGCATTCTTAGAGCAATCCAATCTCACCCAGAGGTCCCACCATGCTTAGGATAGCATTAGGAACTATATTTGCTAAATCAGAGGCTTAATTAGGGTTTAATTTATTAATCCCTAATTATGGTGATTAAGGAGTGATTAAGAGAATTTAGTATCCAAAATTGGTTTTAAAGGTCTACAATTATTCTTTAGGGTTTAATGAGCAAATCAGAGCCCTTAATCAATTAATTTGGTAATTAATTGAATTTATTATGATTTAATTAAAAATAAAAAAGGTTTAATCAATTATTTTAAATCCAACCATTAGATTTGTGATTTTATTTTATATTTAGATTCCTTGTATTTTGTATTTTTATTTAAATAAAAACTATAGAATTTGATTTATTTAATTAATAACTATAGAAAATTTAATCCTATAATTCGTTTATTAACCGCGGCCCAAAATCAGAACCACACGGGTCGGGGTCAGCCCGGCCCAAAATGGGTCGTCTTCTTCCTCTCGACGGGTCCGTCCCAGGCGAGATTCAGCGCTGAAATTCTCGGCGCTCAGATGACGGCGACGGCTCAACTCGATCCCTACACGTTCCTGGGGTCGAGACGTATCGATTGGACTAAGAACCCACATCAGGATCCCTCTAGATCGATGGAGTGCTACTCACCCAAGACGCCTTCGATAGGGGCGTTTCATACTTATTATGAGGAGACAATTCTCCTCACAGAGGCCACTAATCGGCAGGGGTTTGATACCTACACCTTCAGGGAGGTGAGGCGAGTCGAACCCCTAAGGTTTCATAACCTGGGGCGTAGCCGATCGCTGGATCCTTACTCGAACTCAGCCATGGCTCGGCCGCTAGCTCAATCGATCGATACGATTGATTCAAGCTAGCCTAGCCCCGGGCGACAATCACGACTGGTTCCCTAGGTGGCTACGGCTAATTAGACGACATCCAAAGGCTCAATGCAGAGACAGGCGAGGAATTGGATCGAAGGAAATCCATAGAAGAAGGTTGTACCTTGGAGACGGAGTTGTAGGTCTGGTCCGAGAGGAATTGAAGGCAACTGGAGCTTCTAGAAGACTACCACGAGCTTACAGGGGGTCTGAACACCAGACTCGCACCCTCTGTCAGTGGTACTTAGCTCCATAAGTTCTAGGAATCACCGAGAGGGAAGGAGGCTTCAGGAGGGATCTGGTTGGAAATTAGGGGTTCACAGTGGGCAAAGGGACTCACTGTGAGCTCCAGGGGGGTATTTATAGGCCTAGGGAAGCTCTGGGGATGGTATCCAAGGCTTGGCAATGGGAGGAGGCTCGGGCCGAAGAGAAGGCTCGGACCAACGGCTATGGGAATTTTGGGGAGATGATGACCGGCAAGACGGACGCATCGAGGGCAGGAGGGGAAAATTCAGGGTATTCCCATACTGCCACGAGGGCTGGAGGTCTCCAGGTTGTCGGGGGGGGGGGGGGGGGGGGGGGGGCAGCTAGCGACGGGCGAGACGAAGGAGATGATCCACAATGCTCGGGGTTCCCTGGGCCGTCTGATTGATCATCCATCGAAGTGGGACGGCCCTGATCTCCCGACACTTAACGAATGATCACGAATAATGGATCGGCCGTTGGATCAACTCGGGTAATCTAATGGTTGATCGAGTGTACTTACGGTGGGTAGCTAGATGCCGTCAGATCGGGATCTCGAAATCGTGGAACGGTCCTGATGGAACGGGTCTTGATTTAAAGCGCGGCCATTGGATCAGCTTCGCTGGATGGACGGCGCGGATGGTGCCCGTGATTTGGGATTAGTTGACCGTTGTAATAGGGTATAAATGCAATTTAGAATTGTTTAAAACCATAAATTGCAATTGAACCAATTTAAATTAAATCCAAAATATGCCTAAATGACCTCCAAAAATTCCCAAAATTTCACCCTTAGCTAATTTGGGGGTGGGAAATTCAAAAATAAAGTCAGATTTTAATTTGGAGATCAAATTAATTTAGATATTTTCTAGGGCTCAAAAGTAGCCAAAAAAACTAAAATTTCTAATTTAGCTCTGATTGATTTCAAACTTTTAGGGTTAGGTTTAAATGATCCATTGAATCTAATGGAATCAAAATTAAGGCTTGGTTTAGCTTAATTAAACTAGATTTAGCTAGAGTAATAACCAGGGTTGTTACATTCTCTAAGTCCAAAATAATAATTTGATTAGTCTAGATACCCTAGATTATACCTGAAATATTTTGATCTCAAAATAAAATTCTGATTGCATTTTTGAATTTCTCACCCCCAAATTAGCTAAAGGTGAAAATTTGGTACAATTTGGAGATCATTTAGGTCATAATTCAATTTAAAATGGTCTGATTGCACAAAAGGGTTCCTAACTTTTCAAATTTGCAATTATACCTTTTTACCCGATTAAACGGCCGGATCCACTGTGCGGATCGAGGGCGATCCGCTGCGGAGCCCGGTCATGCGACAGCGGAGTCCCGCACATCTAGTCGTCGCGCCTTTTTAACCAACGGTCGGGATTTGATCTCGCTAGACCGCGGATCCGTCGTTGGATCCATCCCGTGGATCCTATGGCCAGGATCGCTCCTGCGATAGGCCGTTAGGATTCGAGCGATCCCAACCGTAGTGCCATCTGATCGATAGATCAGACAGCTTCTGAAGGTCCCAGCACTGTGGACCTTCGTCTTCGCAACGCCAGCACCCGACAGGGAAATTTCCGGTACTGCTAGCTGCCCATTCGGTTTGCCACTCGCGCCTCCAGCTCTGCAGAGCCGTTAGGAACTTCCCAAGAATGGTTAGAGACCCCATTCGGGCCTCGTGACCCGACCGAGCTCGAATTGGAAATTCGAGAGCTCGGCCATGGCTTGACTTCTCGGGTCCTCTCCAGCCCGAGCCAGCCCTCCAAAAGCTTCCCTAAGCTCGCCTGAAGCTATAAATAGCCTCAGGAATCCCTCCTCCATCCCTTTGCTGCTCAATTTCCCTCGAATTGTCACTACCTTCCCTCTCGCCATTGCTGAACTCCAGAGCTCAAGAAAGCAATCCGGTAGCTTATGAACCGCTGATAGTAGGCTCTCCTGGTGTTCAGGATCCTTTGCAGTGTCTGGAAGTGCAGCCAAGGCCAGCCGAGCCCTCAGACGGTCACCCCGAGCTCGCCTAAGAATCCAGGTACTCCCAGTTGCTGGTTTCGAGCCACTAAGGCTCGAACCTTCTTCCTTTTGATGCGTATGCGTTCGTATTGTCGTCCCAAACCAAATGGTATCGAGACTAAGATCTAGGTCAGCCCTGATCGATCGAATCGATCGATCGGGTTAAAGCTCCTTAAGGATCGCCTCGGTAGAGTAAGGACCCGGTGATCTAGACCATCCCAGACCCTCAGACTAGAGGGATTCGATCCGCCTCACCTCCCTGATGGTGTAGGGATCGAGCCCGGGGTCTGGCATGGCCTCTGAGGGGAGAATTGTCTCCCCACAGTAGCTCCAATGGAGTAGCCCTCGGGTGAGTAAGGTCTGGCCGATCCGGACCGTCTCATAGAGGGATTCTGGTTTCGTTCGGTGCGTCTGATCATGGTGATCATGTAGCGATCAAATGCTGGTCCTACCGTGGTCAGGAGGCGTCGAAATTTGGAGATTAGGGTTCCCCTAATTGGCCTCTTCGTCGGGATGAAGGCACAAGGATGAAGGTCCTGTGCGGGTCGGGTCAGCCCGTGACCCGCGCGGTGCGACAGTCGCGGGTCTTCGGGCCCCGGTCGATCCACGCGATTTGGTTAATGGGCCGAGCCCATTTAATTAATATTCGATTAATTGGAATTATTTTCCTTAAGGAAAATAATCCAATTAATCAAATCATATGAAAATTTAATTAGAAAAATACAGAATGTATTAATTGAATAACTTTTAATCCACTGGTCCAAAGCCTATGATATTATATATGAAAAGGATCTTTAATTATTGCTTAATTACAGTGAACCTTAATTAGGGTTTTTTAGTAGTTTTACTTAACCAAATTTTATGTTTAGGGTGCCATTAGTTTACTTATGATGAGTAGAATACATGTGCTAGGTGGATTATTTTTCTGAGTTCTAAAATTTTAGTTGTGCCATAATTTTGTTAAAGCATGATTAGTAAAAATTAGGGTTTATGCTCACTGGATTTTAGCAAACTTAGGCTCTGATTAATTAACCTATTAAGTAGAACTTGTGTGCCAAATTGCAACTAGTTTTAATGGCTGGATTTGTAATTAAGTGCTAATCCATTTGAATGGATTTAGTGTTTGATTAGTACTAATTACTTTTCTATTTTTATAAACTTTTCTATTTTTATGCTTCATAACAGTAGGATAAATGTATTGGAAACTTTATATGTTAATCCATAATGTATAATTTGGACAAAACAAAAATTGGAGATCTTAACCTCCTTAATTAACTTAATAAATCTTAAGACTTGGATCAAGCTTTTAAGACTTGATCTAGGTTTGAGGTTGCCACCAATAATACATGAATAATCCACTGATTTGACATTGATCTTTAAACACCCACTTGATTTTACTTAAGGCATGAGAAGGGATCAAACCCTAATATACTTAAGAAATATCCAAATCCTTAAAAACTTGACTTAATTGATTGATTATAAGACAATGAATTTGACATTTTCCAATAATGCATCTGATTTGATATTGACTCTAAACATTCAACTTAGACATGATAAGGTTGAAAATAACTCTATGTGATTTCCTAATCTGAATCAAGACCTTAAGATCCTTAATTTTCTCTTAAGTAAGAGGATTAGCATAAGAGGTTAATAAAATCATCTTGATTAAATAATTGATCTAAAATCTTAATAATACCTTCTGAATTAAATCCCATAATCTTAGATTAAGTTGTGATCAGGTGACTTGATCATCTAATCTGATCATTCTAAACCTAATTATGAAATGGAACCCAATATATTAATATCAGAAGTTAAAATGAGGAGTCTTAAGCATCTCTTCATAAGATCGTCCTGAAATATTTAAAAGACCTAAATTCATATACTTTGAGGTAGGAGACCTTGTATGACTCTTTGGGGTAGAAGCTTAGAAGATCCCATAACCTTAGAGATTGATCTTATCCCCTCATGGTAGAAATCACTTAAGATATTAGACAGATACTTCTCCTTGTGGTAGAATCCATATTAAGTGATTTTTGATCACCATTTTTGTAAAACCTTGTATAGGACTTACCCATTAGTTTAGGCCTTAGTAGTCTTGATAATTCCTTGCTTTATTAAGTAGACTTGATTGAACTTTGATTATTGGGTGGTGTAATATAGTATACCCATACTACTAGTTTCTAGTAGTATTCAGGATTGGTTGATTCACTCTAATAAGTACTTATGAGCAGGTTCTAACCTGAGGGATTAGACAAATACAGTCCCGTTAGAATAAATCATTCAAACTTAAGAGTGTATTAAATGGGTATTCATTCCTTAGTTTGATTGAAATATAATTTGCCAACGGGCAATGCCTCCTAGAGAAGATCGCTTCAATAGGTCTGGCTCAACCAAACTAAGTAACCGAAGTTACCTCCTTTGAAACACTAGGTGTAATTGTGAGTGGGGCATCTTAATAACTTAGCTTGAGATACAAATCGCCAACAGGTGATGCATCTTATCGAAGATCACTTCGTTAAGGTGGCTTAATCAAACTAAGTGATGAGAATTACCTTCCTTACAAAGACACTAAGTATGTGTATACCATCATTCTACCTAATAATCTTTAATGTGAATCTGCAACTCTAACTAATTATTGTTCTAGAAGCTAGGAGTCAAAATTCTTTTAGCAGGATTCTGCATAGTGGAGACTTAGAATTCATTATCTGCATTCCAAGTTTTCATGGCTTTCTGGATTTTTACTCATATAGAATAGGAGCATGGGCATAAGCATGAGCATGAACTTTAAGTATCATTTCAACGGTAACATATGAGCATCAGTAATGAAGTATGGGTTACGGAATATTACATACACATACTGGGGAAGTCCGGGGTGCATCTACGTCGCCATACTGTATTCCTAACCGGGTGTATGTTTACATTGGACCGTACTACTCATAGTCTTTCAGTGATAGTTCAGTGACATATTCGTGACATATGTGGTGTGGCATATTTGGGTGCATCTTTCTAGTGACATACAGTATATCATTTGACATTTCTTTCATCTTGATTTATGAATATTCAATGTTTCATTTACTTTCAGTTCTCTTTTGTGTGACAGTTTTACTTATTTAGCCTTTATTGTCTTACTTACTCAGTTGTTTTAGTTTTTCCTTACTTAGTTTCTTTTCCCCAGTTTTCCTGCAGTTGTACTTTACTTGTTACTTGTTACTTGTATTTAGCTTTATTACTGTATAGTTAGTTGCGATGTGTTAGACTTCTTGTCTAACACGGGGTACTTTTGAGATCCAGCAATTTGCTAGATCCCGAGCAGCTTGTAAAGACAGGGCAGGAGGACACACAGGAGATCCAGGAGGAGTACGTGGAGCCTTAGTGGATCGGACATCTACCTTTACTTTCAATTTTATTTCAGTACTACACTAAACTTTATATATTTCTGCATTTAAAATAGTATGTAATAAATTCTGGATGTATCTTTTACTTTCTTTTTCTGAGACGAATATTTACTACTGCTTGTGATGAATGTATTCTGGATGTATTACTTTTAGCTTTCGCACTCTGTTGTACTACTATACTTAGTATTGTGATGTGACCAACATACTGGAAATGCTGATATATTGATGATGTATATTGGATCCTCACTCATTCTTTAAATCCAATGTACGTGTTAGCCTAATACTTAAGGTAAGTGTTCTACTCTTATCTTAACTATTGGCTCTCGATCCTACTCTTAGGATCGAGTCAGTAGCCTTCAGCATGGCTTAGTCTTAGACTCGCCTATTTGGGAAGATGGGTCTTGCTTGTATACCCATCCTCCCGAGTAGCGCACTGCTCCGCCGCAGGATGTACACATATCTCTTGTCATTTGCGCGCGACGATAGGCGGGGCGCTACAGTTGGTATCAGAGAAATACCATAAAGTGTCAGATAAGGAGTTATTCTTATCTACTTTATGCTATGTTCTCTGTCTCAGATCAAGATCACAGGTTACTAAGTATAGTGCAAACCAATCATCCAAAACAGTTCATTAAACTGTCTTAGAAACAAAAAGGGAGAAATTATGTCTAGAAGAGTGACATTGTAGGAATTTAACGCACATAATAGATTGATTGAAATTGTAACTCATAAAATGGACATCTTAGGACTTGAACGAACTTTTGAAAATAATAATCAACTATGAACAAAATACTTATGGGTTGAAGTATTCTAGGGATGGACTACTCGCAGTCAGCATTTCCATTCTATCTTAGGAGGTTTGACGACTATTGGATAGACGATCTTCGAGACTGTTGGATCTACAAAAGGACCATCGATGGAGTGTCGCCTCGCAGAGTTGAAGTGCTAGACAAGATTTTTACCCATTCATCATTTGGAGGCACCAGTATTTTAGTACTCGCCAGAGAATGGCTGGACCGTGGTACCACTGCACTGCGAGAGACGGCCTGTCCTGAGGAGCATCGTCTAGAGATTGTGGAGATCATACTAAGGGGATCAGCGAGTCATTGGTGGTATTGGGTTTATAGGAGATTAGCTCAGAGGAGCCACATAGTCACCTATGATGACTTCTGTGCTGCCTTTTGGGTAGAATATTGTAACTAGGATATTAGAAATTCTCATCATGTCTTATTTCAGTATATGTTTTTATGCATCTTTTCCTATGAGAAGGACATGAATGAAATCTTAGTAAAACCTCTATGTTCTGAATTCATATTCATATTTATAGCCGTGAATCTTGGTTCTCCGTCTGCTCCTACCCCAATTAAGAACACGGTGGTGTTGTCAAGCGAACTAGAAGACTCCAACATTATGGCTAGCTTGTTAAAGGCCTTAATTGATAGCAATGCGCAACAGGCACAAGAGACCCGTGCTCTTATCCTCTCAGTTAAACAGCAATCTGCTCCTCCAGCGGGATCCTCATCATCACACTATGATGGGGACAGAATCCTACATAGTTTCCTCTACCTTCGAACCCCTACGTTCAACGGGGTACTGAATCCCATGGACACCGTAACATGGGTTAAGTTAGTAGAGAAGAACCTTGCCACTATCAAGTGCCCTAACTCTGAGGCCATCCGCCTAGTAACTTACTTATTTCAAGAAGAGGCGGAGTATTGGTGGGAGAATGAGCGAAATAGCAGATTTGCGGAGTATAAAGTAGAGGACATTCCGTGGGACATGTTCATGGAAGCGTTCTGTGAAGCATTCATCCCAGCATCAGCCCAAGCCATTCTGGAGGATAAACTCCTCCATCTCACACAAGGCAATAATTCTGTGTTCGACTACGAACAAGAATTTAGGAGACTATCACGATTCATTCTAGACTTAGTAAGAACGGAGGCGTCCAAATGTCATCGCTTCCTAAAGGGCCTGAGAGACTCTATCAAAGCGCATCTAGTATCCTGTCAGATCAAGACACTGACTGAATTAATTGAAGCGGCCCGTCTACAGGAAGGATTCCAAGGTCAACTGGACAGGAAGCGAAAAGCGACAGTCATGCAGCCCAGGGAGAACGGTTTGGCCATCGCAAGATGGCAAAGGTATACAACATGGAGCCAGCACAATCCCAGCCTCAGAACTCTGAATGCAAACGACTGCATCTATATGGAAAATGCTACCACTTAGGTGGTGTGTGTTTCCCATGTGGTCGTAAGGGCCACCGCTATCTCGAGTGTAGGGAGAAGAACACAATCGACAGTGTGCTCATCAACCACTCCCGCCACAAACAAGCATTTCGAGTTCAACCAATAAATAGTCGGGTGCCTGCTCCTGCAATCATGCCAGCCACTGCTACCAAATCTAAAGCCATTGTACCAGCACAAAGGCCAAGCTATGATCATCAGGGTCAGAGGCACTAGAATAAATAACCCTCAGCACCTGCTAGGGTATATATGTTAACTCCTACCTCTGCTCCAGAGAACAATAACATGGTGTTAGGTACGCCTTAACATGATTTTTCATTATTTCAGTAATCATTCCATATTATTACAGTACCTTAACTATTAAATAGCCATCCTTATTAAATTGCAGAAATTATAGGCACCTTATTGATAAACGACAAATCTTGTAACATCCTTTTCGATACGGGAGCAAGCCATTCCTTCGTATCGGAAAGTTGGGCTAAGAGTCTCAAACTACCAACCTATCCATTAGCCAGTTCATTGAGTATTAGGTTACCCCGGGGAGCCCATATGCAGTCTCAAAAATTCTGCAAACTAGATATTTCTATTGGGGAACAAAACTACGGAGCCAAGTTAATTATACTGTCAATCACCAACTTTGATATAATCTTAGGCATGAATTGGCTAAGCCAGCATGATGCTTCTATAAATTTCCTAAATAAGAAAATAACATTGGGCAGTGGGAGTAACAAAAAATCATTTGTGGGGAGGTTCAGCACTCAATTGTTGTTGATCAATGCGATGACAGCAGAAAGGCTAGTCAGGAAGGGATGCAGCGCGTACCTTGTGACAATGTTGGGAGAAAAGAGAGAAACCGTACCTATTTCCGAAAACCACATAGTTTGCAAATTTCCTAATGTGTTCCCTGAAGACCTACCCGGTCTTCCCCCAGTGAGAGAAGTAGAATTTGTCATAGCACTAATTCCTGGAACGTAACCACTATCAAAGGTTCCGTATCATATGGCGCCAAAAGAGCTGCAAGAGTTGAACAATCAACTCCAGGAACTATTGGAGAAGGGTCTTATTCATCCAAGTTCATCTCTTGGGGAGCACTAGTGCTGTTCGTAAAGAAGAAAGATGGATCGATGAGAATGTGCATCAATTACAGAGAATTAAATAAAGTAACCATTAAGAACAAGTACCCTCTGCCATGTATCGATGACCTGTTCGATCAATTATCCGGAGATAAAGTCTTCTCCAAGATAGACTTGCAATCAGGATATCATCAATTACGAGTTAAGGACTTAGATATTGAAAAGACAGCGTTTAGAACCCGCTATGGGCATTACGAATTCTTAACTGTAAAACCTAATCATTTGCATTTAAGGCATTTCGGTGGAGTAGTCATTCAGCATTCTAGTCCGCCCTAGTTAGGGCTTTTAGGTTCAATCGACACGCCTTGACTTCCTGAAGGTGTGGCGATCGAATGCTGGCCGTAGCGTGGAGTATCGGCGGTGAAGTTGGCAGTCCAAGGTACCCTCCCGTGGCTGTCTGCGAAGGGGGTTTCGGGGACAAAGTCATTGGCGCATTGGGCTGGGCCAGCCCAGACCTGCGTGGTGCGACAGTGCCGACCCAGCCGGGCCCCAATTCGACCCGTGTTGTTTATAAATCGGGTCGGGCTAATTAAATGGAATTAGGAATTATTTTCCTTCTATTAATTCATTTATAAATCATACTAATTAAAAACCCTATAGTTTAATCAAAGAAAAACATTCAGATTAAATTAATAAATTAACTTAATCAATACTTATCCAAATGGTATGATCCAATATATCAATTTAATCAAAAAAATATAAGGAACAATAATATGCAATAAAATTTATGATCCAATGGTTAAATTTTATAAATTAGCCTAATCTTTCTCTAAACTTAATTAATTCATTTAATATCCAAAAATTATGATTAAAGTCTCTGATTGTTCATAAGATAGAGTAGAACCTATGTATGTTATTAAAAATAATTTAAGGTTTCTAAAATTGCTAAACACCTCTTAATCACCCTAATTATTGATTAGTGAATTAAGCCCAATTTAATCCACTAATTTTGGTGATTTAGGTTTCTATTATCTTCTTAAGTGTAGTAGAACTTATATTTATTCTTGGATACTCTTAGTGAATCTTAATTCACATAATCACCTTAATTAGCCTTAAGGTGTGATTAGTATTATTTGAGCTAATCATGGGCTAAATCTTGAGATTTTGTGTTTAATGCACATCATTAGTCAATATTAAGTTCATTAAAATTGATTTGAATCAATTTGAATGTTTAAATAATAAATTTCCAATTTTTGCCTTAAGAAGGGTATTTTGGTAATTTTTGACCAAAATATTGTTTAAGCACCCTTAAAACTCTATAGTAAATTGTTTATAATCAGTAATGAAATGTATTAGTACTATTTCATTAGCTTTTATCCTAAGTCTTAAGTGATCAGACCTTAGATATTAGATATTATATCTTAGATTCTTAATCATTTGATTCATTTGTGCCATCTCATCTTAAAATTCCTTAATTGATTTAATTATCTTAATTCATTTGGAACCTCCTTATGGGTATAGGATTGATTCAATCTATAGAATAATGTGATTATTTTATAGACTGAATGTAGATCTTAGATTCTTACATTCTTAATTGATTATTTTGTCTTATAATAATAAAATAGCATTTCCTTAAGATCTTAGCTTCTTAATCTTTCATCTTCTAAAACCCTTCGACCCTTAACTTATGGTTGGGCGTGAACCTTATATCTGTAATAGGTTAGTACCTTGGATTCAGGATTTAAACCCCAAATATGGAATTTAAGTCCAAAATCCTTAATCTTAATTAGCATAATCAAGATTTGGGATGAGTGATTAAAACATATTAATTACGTTATTATTTTATTTACTTTCATTCCCTTATAATCATCATCTAATTTTGAATTAGAACTTATTAAGTTTTAATATTAACTTTAAGGTCATGAATTTGGGATTATACTCGATAGTTAGAAATTAGAGATTCTAAACTTGTATTCTTTCAGCATAGTTAGAACGAATTAAATTAGACAATAATAGATATCACATAAGTCTAGTTGAGTCTCTTGCGTACTTGATAATTGTTGCTTCGCACACGTTGTATATTGAGCATTTTCCTTGGATACAATAGATGAACTCAGAATACTGATGAGTATTCTCAGTTAGTTTTTGAATAGAATAAATACTCATATAGTTCATTCAATATATTTAGTTCAATAAAGTGTGTCCTAGCTTAGTCTGCCTCTTCAATACCAGTTTTGTTATAGAATAGACTTGGACCTAGCCTTGCGCTTGGATAGGATATATATATATCTTATTCTATAAGTTTAACTCGGACCTAGCTCTGATGATGTCTAGGATAGATACATATTGAACTTTTTATTCAGAGGCCCTATATAGCCTATTTTTATTATGGTAGTATTATGTTTAGGCATGCTTTTACTTTCAGTTTAGTTCCAGTGCTTTGTCTTATTTTATCATATGCTTCAGTGGCTTTTACTTTATAGTTCCTGCATATTTTGATATTTACTTCAGCACAGTACTTATTCAGTATTTGCATATTTAGGATGCTAGATATGCATACTAAGTTCAGCACATTTTGGTACAGTTTTTCTTTATGTAACTAGCATGTACTCATGTGATCATAATCATGTTAGGATGAGTTTACTTTTAGAATATTGCAGTTATTTATACATTATAGCTTTACCTTATTCAACTTCATTTATGATATATTAATTTGCATACTTTGCTGCCTAGTTATAAATGTTATTTTATAACTATCCTGTTCATTATAGCTTGTTGCACCTTAAATTACTTGAATGCTTAAGTAATAATGTGATATCTTAAATATTCAATTCATTTAATCAGCCTAAAATGTGCGAAGACAATTGTCTAACTATAACTTTTTTCTTTTTGGCTGAGGCCCTAGCATTTGTAATACCGACAAATGTCAGATTCAGAATTGTTCATTGATGGGTCTTTCGAAGAGGAGCTTGGGCGGGAGGAGGATCTTCCTGTTGATGTTTAGTTAGGCGTTATAATTTGTTGTGAGAATGAGAGCTCTTTTCATTTTAATATTCAGTCTGTAATGATTTTTTAATTTGGGTGTATTTACTTTCTGCACTTTGAGCTAAATTCTGCTGCATTTACCTTTCTATACTATGCTATGATATGGATGTTATATTATATTGTTATCTACTTTTGCTACTTTAATATATTGATGTATGTCCTCAGTTTTAGGTGACAAGTCTTCTACTTAAGGCAGGTTATGTTATACCTAACTTTACTTAAGTTAGGGATTTGCCATAGTTGGAGACCATACTCCTTGTGATTATATTAATATAAGTATTAGCTTCTCCACGGAGGATACAGGGCTCCACAATCTTGAACTTGTGCAACTTAGAATAGTTAGAGGGGTTTAAGTAGATAACAATGATATCATCATGCATAGTAGAATCTCTTGCTTACTATTGAACTTTTGTTGCTTTCATATTCTATATATTTTGTGCCTTAATCATTGAACATGCCATACAAGATAATTTGTTGCATAAAATAAAAACATAGAAAATATAGGATAACTTTGCATTAGGTTCAGTTATTGGTTGATTTTTATGCATAGTATATTAATGGGCAGGGGGAAAGTGAAATAAGGATTACTTAACATCACTCATTGAGGAGTGTGTTGTTAAGTTGGAACCCGACTAGTCTTGCAGATGTGCTTGACTCCTCAGCTACTTCTGAAAGTGTCCACAGAAGTAAAGTAAATAACTAAAAATTTAAAATTGCATGTGTGTATACTGCCTCTCAGTTCAGTTTTATAGCCCTAGCCTCCTTGTTGACGCTAGGAAAGTTTGCGCCTTAGCCTCCTTGTTGACGCTAAGATCTTTGTAGCTATAGCCTCCTTATTGACGCTAGGAAATTTTATCACCTTAGTCTCCTTGTTGATGCTAAGAATCATTTTGATAACATCAAGCTAGATTAGCCCTCATTTGTATGTCAAACACTATACACTATTTTACTATTTTACTTTTACTAATTTCTGATTTCATTTAGGCTTTATAGTTTATTTTATTTTAGTCCGCTACTTTACTTGCTTATATATATATATATATATATATATATATATATATGATGCTAGATATTTTATACATATCAATGTTGGATTAGTTATTTTAAATTTGCATAATTCATATGATCATCATCATGTTTAGGGTTAGATTTTCTTTTAGTATTTTTTTTGTAATTACATATGTATTGTCTTGCCTTATTTTAGTTTACTTTTTAGGTAGGTCTTTTATCTTATTGTTGCTTAAGATATAAATGATGTTATTTATAGCTTTCCATATTTCCATTGTATGCTTATTACTTCCATTTTAATTTCTTTTGCTTAAAGTTTAAGAAAATGGTGATATTAATAAATGCATGAAAATTAATCAGCATAAAATGTACTTTGACAATTTGTCTAATAAGATTTTTTTTTTTTGGCTGGGGCCCTGGCATTGTGAAATCGACAATGTCAGAATCTGATCAATTTGGAGACTTGGTGCCTAAGGAGGATCCTTATCTTGAGGAGGAGGAGCAGGGTGGTGCTGAAGATTTTTAGATCATTTATTTTATTTGTGAGGATGAGTGATGTTTTTCTTATTTTACTTAAAACTTTAAGTAATGCTACAATAATTCAGGTACTCGTGACTGTGTTTTCTTTACTATACTATTATTTCTGAGCTATTTCATTTTGTCTCCCATTTGATTTATGGTGGATTGGATGTACTGTTTATTTTATATGTTTCTGCACTCTGTACTTGTACTCCATTTAGTAAATAATTTTATGTTTGCATTCTGAGCTCATCCTTCTCTTATTGTGTGGATTGTGGATTTCACATAATCTAATGATAAGTGAGGGATTTGCCAGAGTGGCATACTGCCCTTGGTCTAATGATTGTGGATCTGGGGGCGGGGGGCACCACAAAGTGTTATCCTAATTTTCTATGTTTTCATTTCATGCACCAAGTTATCATATATGGCATGTTCAATGTAAGAAGTCTCAAAATATAAGGAATGCAAAGCACAAAGTTCATTTATAAGCAAGAGACTCTATTAAACACAGGTGATATATATTGTTGTCTAATTTATCAATTCTAACTATTATAAGTTTATACAAGCTCAGGATCTCCAATACTCTATTATCAAGTATAAACTCAAATTCATGACCTTATAAGTTTAAAATAATTAGAATTGATCAGGTCCTAATTAAATCCTATCCATGATGCTTACAAGTTAAATAATTAATCAACATGTTCTAATTAATGAATTTAAATGACCAAAACCAATCTTGGTTAAGATAAACCAAGATTGAAGGATTAAGCATTAAACTCCAATTTTGAGGTTTAACACCTTAATCCAAAGGTGATCATAATGGCCAAGGTTTAAATCCAAATTATCACATTCTATAGATAAAGCTTATTAAGCAAAATCAAGCTTAACAAGATGGATCTTCTAAACTTAGACTAAAGTTTGAATACAAAATAATCATAATAATGGATAAAAATTAGAAAGCTATAAAATCAAAGTTTCATCAATTGGATAATCTATTTACTTAATGAATGAATTCTAATCTAACTTCTATCTCTAATTTCAAAGAAAGAAGAACCTAAAAGTTAAAGGAAAAATCCTAAGAAAATTCCTAATGAATGACTTAGGATTCAAATGATAATTTAAGAATGTTTGAACTTAAATTTGGGCAAAATGACTATTTTTCCCCTACTTAAGGGTCTAAAATGCTACTTTTATTTTAGGATTATGGCGAGCACCATAATGTTTTAGGATTATGCTTTACATTGTGGTGCTCGCCATAGTCTATCAAATTAAACTTTATTGATGCCAAATGGTTACTTACTATCTAATATAAAGATAGAAAGTAAGTACACCCAAATTAGCCAAGAATTAAGTTTTATGAGCTCAATTTAAAGATTTAGCTCATTAAGGAAATTTAATAATTCTGTTTAGGGAACTATAAAAATTCAGTTATACTTTTGTTGTTTACTATCTATTGATTCTATAGAGTCTAGGATCACTAAATTTTGAGATCATTTGGTAAAGTTATGGCAAAATAATATTATGGTTCAAAAATATAATTTAAAGGTTTTAGAAAATGTCCAAAAACCTAACTTTCTCAAATGATATCCAAATTTAGTAAATACAGTGGTTATAGCTTTCCTATAACATACTAAGTACAATGACTGGGAGTAGACCCAATTTGGACTATATTTGATTAAGTCACGAGCTAAACAAGTTCTACGGTGATTATGGCAAATTAGGAAATCTAATTTTCAAAACTTAAATTTTCTTACATTTTACTATTTATTAGGTCTTCCTGATCATAATGGTATATTGGATGACTTAATTTGGAGCTAAATTGACTAAGTATGGCTAAATAAAATTTTAGGGTTTAAGGGGTAATTAAGGAAAGGTTCAAAAACTCATTAGTCAAAGTATGAGCCTAAACAACAAAATTATTACTAGCACAATATTTCTGATGATCTCCAGAGTAAAATGAGAACCATGTTGGCTATGTTTAAATTTATAGTTGCAAAGATATGATTATTTGAGGTTTTTCTAGGGTTTTGAACTAATTAGGAGGTCCTAAATGTTACTATGCTAAATACTCATTCAAATGAAAATTTTGCATTGCCATAATATTCCTCAAATTTTGATGATTAAAATGACATATATATTTAATATATTTGGATCGGTGGATTGCAAATTATGGATGTTTAAAGTTTGATTAATTATTTAAATAAATTTGCTAACATTTTATTTACTAAATTCAATTAAAAATGCTACAAGTCCCACTCCAACAGTACACAACAAACGGTGCAGGTCATACCAGACCAATCGCAGAAAATTGTGCCAGCATTTTTCAGGTAGGCGGGCCCCAGCAGATGACAATGCTGACGGAAGTGGGACTCGCTGCACTGAAGCACGATACGCAACGTATGCTGCCCGCCGCGTGTCCTATCCTCTTCAAGAGATCTGTCGACTGCCATAGTTGCAAACTACCTGATTGAAATTTATTTTGCATTTCTACTTCAGTCTCCCAAGTGTCTTTCTCAATAATGAAATTTCGCTATTGAGCTTAAACCATAAAAATATTAAGGCTTCACAACTACTTAGAACATTTTCCAAGAATCATAATAGACATTTTCATAAAGGATAGGTCGGGCTAAAATACTACTTTAGGTATCTGAATTGGATGACTAGAATTTAGCAGGTACTCTTTAAGAAATATCATAGGAATGACTAGAATTTAGCAAAACTAGGACTCCTTCAGCCAGATACTCTAGATCTCAACATCCCTTACATTCTTCTAATATGGAGTTCACTCTATACCTACTAAAATTTCAATTGACTATGGCGAGCACCACAATGTTTTACCTGACTATCATGATTTGCCAATCGTCTCCTCCTGATTAAACTAAATTTCTTATTTGCTTCAACAAATGATTCAAATTTATATGGGTTGAACGCTGACTACCCTAATCCATGTTAACAGGGTATTATATCCTTGCTATATAGCACCTCATAAGGAACCTTACCTGCTGTTGGTCAGGTAGCTAATGCTTCAAGCAAGCTCTAATAAGGATATGTGCTCTTATTAGCTTTCTCCAAGGTCTAATACAAATCTTTTAGGTTATGATTTCCTCTTTCAATCTGTCCATTTGCTTGGGGATGGAAGGTTGAACTCATGCCTGAAATTGTTCTCCATTATTGTTGAACAACTTGCCAGAAACGAGAGATGAGTATACTGACTCGACCTAAAACATAGGATTTTTAGATGTACCGAATAGGTGGATGACTTAGCAACCTAACTACTTCAATCTAATTCATCCCATATTAGATCGCAATTCACATTGTTCCCATTTAATAATATTTTAGATGGAAGTGCTTCATTATTGACACAATATAAAGTTTTAATTAGAAGTTTAATAATCGCCTCAAACGTATTTTTTTAGCCTTTCATGATTTTACATGTATAATCTTAAATTATTTTCTCCCTTATAGTATGGATTTAATTTACACTAGCCACTCTTCTCCCTTTAAAAATTTATAAGAATTGTCCCTTGAGCAACACTTTGTCCTGGTCTTCATGACCACTAATCACTCTAGTGATCACTTTGCCATCTTTAGATTTGTCATTACAAACACATCAATTATACCAAATAATATTCAGTAATTCTGTAAGTGTTTCATTTAAAATTCTTATTAGGAAGTCTACTATTATCCAAATAAAAATATTCTTAATATTTTCAAATTTTTACTTAAATATTTTTTAATCCATGTACTTTTAAATTTATCTAAATTAGTCATAAAATTTTTATTATTTCAAACAAATCTTTACAATTAAAAAAAATATTTTATTTAAGTCCCTATAAAAAGTGTAAATAATTAAAAAAACCTTACATTTAAAACCTTTCTCATCTGCGTCAGCACCAGCAGAATCTCCTCTCCGATCAACATCGGGATGTTCACTGCCAAAGCTTTGGATCAACAGCTTTCGGGGCACTCCTCGCTCCTACAGGCCTCTCTGGGCTTATCTTCGCCCCCTGGAAGGATGTCCCTGAGAAGCATGGAGCCCGTGTCCCTGATGAGTTCCCGTCACTCCGCCTTCGTACAGCTTGAGAAGCAGCAGCAGCAGCATAGGCAGCAACAGACTCTGAGGAGCTTAAGCTCCCGAGATCTTGGGGATTGCGGATGATGCCCCTGAGCTCGTCTTGGTCCCAGTGGGGCTCGCCTCCGGGATGCTCGATTGGGGCCTGATGGGCGAAGAGCTGGGCCGGCTCAGGCACTCGTCTTCTTTTGAGCTGTGCTCTAATGGAGAAGAGCCTGATTTTTCGTGGGTTCATTCCCTCGGGAAGAGGTCCCCCTGAGAAGTCGGCGGCCAAATCCTCAGGTATGATCCCAATGGAGAAGCCGATCTCAATGATTATGATCGTGCAGGTGCCATTGGAGCTTAGCTGGAGCAGTAGATTAATCTGGATGGGCCAATTTTACTTATGCTGCCTTTTTTGCTAGTACCAATTAAACAACATCCCAATACTTGGTTAAATTTTCTTGGCTGGAAATGGTTGGACAGCGCCGAGACCGGCCAGCATGTACTCCACGACCTAGTGCCGCAGCGGCGGCTCCGAGTGGCAGAGCCGGTGCTGGACGTCGACTCCCCGCCGCAGCAAGGCCAACTTCTACCTCATCACGTCAAGGCTGGCCGGCCTCGGCAGCCGCATTCCGCTGGTTCGGCGGCGCCTGCAGCTAGCGGAACCTAACCGTCCTCGTCCACACAACCTCTCTACCCTGGAGGTAGAGCTTTTTTTAAGGGTTTTTTTTAATAATTTAAATTTTAAATGAAATGACATTTTTCTTTTTAAAATTTTAAAAATAATATTTTAGGTGCTTTCAATATAAATTTTAAAAATAATATTTATATTATTTTAATATAAATAAATATATACTAATTAATAAAATATATTCAAAATTAATTTTTTTAGATATCAATCAATAGTTCTAGCATTTCCTTTTTAAAATTATAAAACATAAAAAAGTTTTTTCCTGCATCTTTCTATCATCTTATAGCGATATCGATGATGGCGAAAAATCACGATAATAATAATGATAATTATTGTTATTATTAGACTAAGAATTAGGAGAATATTTGGATAATATAATTATTTTGTGTTGCATATATCACTTGTCCACGAGTTAAAGCTTTTAGTGAATGTTTCAATTTGCAAAGCTTTGCCCTGCTTTTTACTAACATGTATATGTAGTAATAGAAGAGAAAATAAAGAAATATGCTTAGTAAATGTTAGGTTGTGAGCCTTATATCGAGAGTTTGTGTTATATGTGCGGAGTGATGAATGTGTTATGCTGCAGTGAGAACGAGCATTGAGTTTTTGGTGAGCCAATCTTTTCTTAAACTTGATGTGTTTTTGTTGTAATGAATTATTGTATGTGTTGCAAAAAAGATAAGCTTCTGCTAACTCGATGTATTTTGAAAATCCAAACTCCCCTAAACTAGATCCAAGGGTGTTCCTGGCATGCAGGATGCATTGTGAATTTGATTTTTCACCTGCTAAACACCTGAATTTCTAGTACGTGCATTTATTACACCTGATTTTGTTCATCTTCATCATCAGACAAAGGAAAGATATGCTACTTTATTGTACCTAGAGAAACTCGCTTCATCAAACTTTCTACCTTTGGAAACATTCAATCAAAGAGCGGCATACACTGCAATCCACAAACGATAATTTTTAATGAAGTAATTGTTATAAGTTGAATGCTAGCCTTAAGCATGGTTAGAAAGTGTATAATAATCTCTCTTTGATCTCTCATTAACAAGAACTAATAGTGTTACAACAAGGAAGCTTAAACTTTCAATGAAGAAAGAAACTTATTTCTATTAACCAATACTATATTTTACAATAAAAATTTCACAAATAAAATGTGTATAATCTCTGAAAAATATCAAGGAAAAAAGAATTTATGGCACAATGGAAAGGCCATATTCTAATAAATTTTATTCAAAAAGAGCATTTACATTGGTTTAGATGAGCTTCTTTAAGTACTGAACTCCATTTCATGCAAAAAAAGCCTTCAGAAGGGGCATATACAGCAAATTTGGTCTTGACCTTATACCCTCCATTTTCTCCCATGCTACAGTTCAAGCCAAGGGAGCAAAGAAAATCTTCAGAAAGGCACCTCATATTACCAATGTTTCTTGGACTTGACCGTATCGAGACGAGCCTTCCGTACAGCTTGCTGAATTTGTCTCTCATGCTCTTTCAGCAACTCTTCCATATTCCCACCTGAAGGCATCAATGGTCCTGAATATTGAATTCTTCTGTTTTTCCCACCATAACCCTGAGTTCAATGAAACATGCATAACTACAAGGAATTGGGAATATATGAGCTTAAAAAAGCACTAGTATGCATAAAAAACTAAGAGATCTATGACGATAATTTAAAAGCAACTGACAATAAAAACTCCAAATAAATATTCTATGTAGAGTATATGATTATAAACAAAAACAAAATGTTTTTGTTGCAACAAGTGTTCTTAAGAATATTAAGCATTTATTTGTATTCAAGAATACAAGTGATACTAGATTATAGATTCATGTAAGAAACTATTTTCATAGAAAGATGCTGAACTATGTGCAGATACATTTTTATAGCATCAAACAGTTGATAACATCAGCAATTCAAGTCAAATAATAAATTTGCTATAAAAGCATGAATAATGATTGTGTTAATTGTTCATATTGATCATTTTTGTTTTAAAATTTTCTTTTTATAAGTTCAGTGTGTTGGGCTTTCATGAAGTAATGCCCACATAATTCAGCAACTAGCATTTTCAATTTTGTATGTTTATTTAATAATAACAAGCAATAATTAAAAAAGGAAAGTTCAGAATATGTAAGTCTTACCATTAAGGTGTTCCGGCCTCCAGTCATTGCATCCCTCTTTTGAGTAGAGGAGGTTCTATTGAGCACACGCAGCTTCTCATTTGGCTCAGCAGTATCAAGTTTACTGTGCCGGGAACTCATACTACTCCTTGTATTGGCAAACTCCATACCACTACTCGGTGGAACATAAGAATTTTGTGATATCAACTGTTCACCATTGGGCACCCTAACAGTGCTGGAAGTGCGTTTAATCGTTCTCATATCATTCTTCTTAACCCAAGAGGAGCCAAATGTGCTTGGGTGCATTGCTGAATTAGAGTTTGATAAGCCATTTTGGGCTACTCTGGGAGGATCAATGGGAAACCCTGAACCAGCTTCTACATGACTATACTTATCGCTTGCACTCTTGGGATTTGGTTGTCCCTGCCATCTCTGCAAATTTATTTAAAACACAGCATGAGAGAGTTATAAAGTAGTTCATTTTAACGAAACAAAGAAAGAAAGCAGTTTGGTATAGAAAGCCTAATTTTGGCACAAAAAAAGTAATTTATTATCACTGTATAAGAGAAAAAAATGTCTTAGTTCTTATAATATTCTAGGAAATGGAAAAGAGATCTTTCTTTATCATAAGATGTATTGCATAAATTGTAACAATTTCAGCTGTCATCATCAGATCATTTTTGGTACCTGAAGGTCCCCATTGGCATCTAGCCCTGGCATAGGTTTGTGGCATGCTGTACCACTCTTTGCAGGCTCTGATGCTTTATCATTACGAGCAGCATCCCTTCGCCTATCAGTATAGCAAATATTGCAAGTGTGATTAATTTAAATCACTATAAAATGGATTTTTCATGATACAAAATTGTCTTTTGCACAATGTTCTGGCATTTCCCAAGCTGTTTTTTTATCAAAGTTTAGCCAAATGCATACCTTCTAGCTTCCTCATCTCGAAGTCTGACATCATACTCCTTGCTTGGTGGATATTTAGGCAAGCTTGAAGGATCACAGGGGAAAGGCTTCGTTGTGAAAAACTGAAAAATATTGCTCAAATATATTATTCGATTGAGTAACAATGCACATAAATATATATAAACAAAAGACAGACATAGTGAATGCAAGAAAATAATAGTTATGAATTCAAATCGCTAAAATGTTACATATAATTAAAGTTATTTACTGAAATAATCCTACAGTTATTAACAAGTGCCCAATTTAACCACGACTATTAAAATGTCTAAAATATTCCCAAAGTATTTAAAAGTTCAAATTAATCATATTTTAAATTTTTTATCTATTTTGGATGAAAAATTAAATTAATGAAAGCATTTTAGCATGAGTGTGATGTCATGTTATCATAATGCCCATATTTAATTTAAAATTTTCATCTAAAATGGATGAAAACATTAATATGGGACTAAATTGGATTTTTAAATGAAGTTGAGGGACTATAATGGGCAGTCCACTAATTGGGTAATTCAATTGTGCATTTTTAATAGTCCTATCTCAAGAAATACCATGAATAATTCCAACAAACAAAACTTCAAAAAATGAGAAAATTAACCATTAAACTTAAGGCGGGGTAATCATCAAAAGCATAAATTGAGTAAACTCTATAAGCAGAGCTTATTAATCATACTGAAGACTGAAGTAGCACAAAACTAGTAAAACAATTTGATAACATAAAAGCCATTTGACACTAAATGAGAGAACTTGCTGGAATTGAGCTCACTTCACTTCGAAGAGCGGAAGTCGCTGTTCCTCGGTCCTCTGGCTGAATCGCAAGAAGAGTATCCAAAAGAAACAAAGTTGAAGAAGGGCAATCCTTGAATGTCTCTCCTATTCGACGAGGGTATGGATGCTGAGGTTTGAAAATCGTTGCATGGGGTAACTTCGGTTTTCTCCAGTACTCCTCTGGAGGAGACCCGCAGAGCTTGAAAATTTTATGCAATTGTTCTACCTGCAATGGGATAGGGAAACTTAACATGTAATGCATGCAAATTAGAACAGATCAGCACAAAGGACAATCATTCTGCAACGTGAAAACAATATACACAGAACCAAAGCAGTTCATTTAGGTGAATAATTTAGGAAAAAATGCAACTCATTTGCACATACGTCCTTCCATTTTAAATAAACAAGCATGCCTCATGGTTTACGTTAAATGCCAAATATATAGTTCACCCCTTGAGACATTGACTAATATTGCAGAAACAGGCCAAATTATTAAACCATATAGTCTTTGAGCAAGTTATCTTTAATGTAAAGAAAATAAAGTGAAAATAGTAAACCATAAGCCAGTGAAGTGCCAACAATCAGCGACCGTTCCTGTTGGTTACTGGTTATAACCAATGATCAAAGAAAAGAAGAATACCTCAGTTCTTCCTGGCATGATAGGCTTTCCAGCAATCAATTCAGCAAGGATGCAGCCACTACTCCATAAATCAACGGCAACACCATATTCAGTGGCACCCAACAAGAGCTCAGGAGGCCGGTACCATAGAGTCACAACACGGCTTGTTAAGGATTGCTTCTGGTCAGGGTTGAAAAATGTTGCCAGGCCAAAGTCTGCTATTCGAAGGATGCCATCATTTCCAATCAGAAGGTTAGATCCCTTAATATCTCTATGCAAGACTCCATGACGATGGCAGTGTTCAAGTCCACAAAGTAGTTGTTGCATGAAGCATTTAATCTAAAAATGCAAATAGGTGAAATAAAACAAGAACAGCTTGTAAAACGAAACAATGAGTGAAAGTTCTGATGTGTCAAAAGAAATGGGATAAAATTGGAAATGAAGTTCAATGCTCAAATATGATCAATATGAATCTCACATGTATTGGATTGGCTCTAATGGCACTTATCTGAGAGCCAGCCCAATTTCTCTAAAACCCATCCTAGCCAAAATTTGATTCAAGATATCATAATATTTTTTCCCAAAACAAATCATGTTTAAGAAGTTTATACCTGCGGCTCAGTGAACTTGATGCTGGGCGTTGCAGCAAGCCCAGCAAGGTCATGATCCATATATTCAAATACAAGATACAGATTACTTGACATTCTTGATGTAACTATTCCTTCTAGCTTTATAACATTAGGGTGGTTAAGTTTACGCAAAATAAGAATTTCTCTTGCCATGAAACGAACACTTTCGGGATCCATATTGACAAAACGAACTTTCTTGAGAGCAACGATTTTTTTGGTTTGAAGATCACGCGCTTTATACACATTGCTGTAAGTTCCTTGTCCAATCTGAAATGAACAATAATAACAACAAAAAAATGCAGAATAAAAACCATGGAATTCAGACCGTATAAACAATAAACTATCTCTCAGCCTACCAGTTACACTACTAGAATATCCAAAAAACCAGTAAGAATCAATATAATGAACAAGAGTAAGTTTGAATTTAAGGATTTACAAAAGTAAGTGATTCATGGCATCTAAAGAAAAAATTTACTAACCCACAAATTTGCAGATAAAGTAAATCTTTCTTTAACAAGGCAAATAAAGAATACTTAAAAAAAGAACAATGGCTAGAGATCGGGTATATGAGTTTATCCTTGTCAAATAGACACAAAAACATTCGTTAAGCATAAAACAAATGGGGATGTTAAAACATCAGTTCAAAACTAGTTATAATAAACTGAGAAATGATCATAACAGTTCAAAACGAGTTATAATAAACTGAGAAATGATCATGTGGAAGGGTCTATGGAAATAGGGCCCATTAAAGATAATAAAAAATATATTTTGATAGTTTAGCATGCAAAACAAAGGTTAGAGGATGCACCATTGAGATGAGCAATAGAATTAAAAAGTTATTTGGTTCCTTATATCACGTGCTATGCTATACTATCAGTTAATGAAGTCGAGATAACATGTGTTTGATTGTCTGTAATGCTATCTAGATTTTAAATGATTACCAAAACTGCCATTGAAATATTTTCGCATCAAAAATTGTTGTTTTCCTACAAGCAATTAAAAGTCTGAGCACAAAAATACAGCACACAAAAAGTATCATGAAAGAAACAAAATAAATGCAAGACGCAGCAGCAAAACCTTATTTAATTTCTCAAATGAATCTGCTCTTCGAGGAAGCCAACCATTCAATGCTTCTGGTGCAACATTTGTGAGCCAAACAGGCCAACCCGCAGCCACACATTCACCTGAAAAACCATTTGGCACATCATAAATCCCAGAGTTTGAACGGCCATTTCCCACCCCACCCAAAATCTTCAATTGGGGATCTTTCCCATTTGCTCTGACATCAACAGTACTGCTTCTCTGGCGCACAAGAGGCATTCCACTTCCATCCAAAGAGAATGCTGACAAACAATTGTTCGCCAATTCATTAGATTGTTTAGATAAAGAAGGAATCAGATTGTCCTGTGGCTTACCTCCAATGCTTCTAGATGAAGCAGCATCTTTCTTCTTCGAAGGAGTAACAAGCCGATTTAAGGGTTTTCTTGTTCCCTTTCCCAATTCCTCAACAGTTTCCTCTGCTTGAATTCCTTTAGAACAAATGCAGCCCATAAAGAAGAACTAGAAAGTTCCCCCTTTTTTCCACAGTTTATACCAGGCTGAAGATGAAGAATAAACGAAATGTTCTAAACCCTAATGGCGAGATGATATTTCTTCAAAAGCTTCAAATTTGGAGACGGACCTAAGGCGGTTTCCCGGCTTAAGATCTACATAAACAAACAAATCGCCTCCTTTTTTATCAAAAAGATATTTTCGTTAAGAAATCTGGCTGGAATCGTCGGTATAAGATTCAAATCCCAAGGGACGGAGATAGGGTTCCGAAGCTCTTCTGATCTATCAGCAGGTTTCCTATGAATCTACAGGCATTCTTTCTTCTTCATCTATTCCTCTCCTCACCTTTACCGCACACCCTCTCCCCAATATCTGTTTCTGGCATTGGAAAGGCAGAAAGGAGGAATGCGTAACTGAAAGCATTTAAGTTAATCCTCTAATTAGAAAATATATTAAAATTAATTATTTAAATTTTTTATTTGCTTCACAAGGTTAATATAAAATGGAATTCTATGTTTAATAAAAGCTGTTATAAATGCAGGAATTCCGGTACAATGTTCGAGGATAAAATAAAAAATAAGCCTACAAAAATATACTTTTTTTTTTTTTTTTTTTTAATGTAAAGAGAAATGCTAATTCAATTTGTTGATGTGATTCAACTAATATGATTTAGATTATTAATATTTATTTATTTATATTAAAATAATATAAATATTATTTTTAAAATTTATATTAAAATAATAATTAAATTTTATTGAATGAATTTTTTTAGATGCCACATCAATATTTCTTGATTAGTATATATATTTTTATCTATTTTTAAGGTAAAAATGATATTCTCAATTATTTATTTATACATAATTACATCATCTATATATTATTATATTTTTTAATGTAATATACATCATCTATATATTATTATTTATTAAAATAGATTTAATCTGATTTTTTTGAGAGAAAAAAAAAATTTTTGAAAGATCCATAAATTATTTGGAGAGGTGAATCTTAAATCTGGTTAGTATTATAATTTCTACCCATCTTTACCTCTTAAATGTCTGATAATTAAATCGTCATAAAAGAGATTCAAACTTCAATATTGAACCAAAGTTGAATCAGGTTAATTTGTTATTAAAGCAAACATTATTTAATTAATTTCTTTCCCCAATCTTGTGTCGTCTCTCGCTGCGACGAAGTGCTGTTGCGCTACTGACAGGGCTTCGTGGGATCAGTATTTGCTCCTTCTAGATCTGATTCGTCTTGCGATGTGATCTTCTTCTGTCAATCTTTCGTCGATCGGAGGATAGAAGCGGTACATTCCACTTCCCTTCTTCGTATAGATTGAAAATATAGCTCCTTTTGTGTTCCGCAGTCGATGGCCATGATCTTTAATTTATCTTGACTCTTTCTAATGAGTGTAATTGTGCATGATTTAGTCAGAAAACCTAGCTATTGAAATGTTTCTTCTTGTTTGATCTGTTTTTGTGTTTCTTTTCTTTTAATTTTTCAATGTCATTCAGAAATTAAAGGATTATCTAGGTTGGGATTAGTGTATATATTACTCTTGTATTTTTTTTTGATATTTTATCGTATTCCATGATACTTGTCTTTTTTTTTTTGAGTGCATAGATGGAGAGTTTTTCATTCAGTTTGGTGTTTCTTTTGGTAGTATGGCTTCTGTTATGCTTGCATCCTACTATTGGGATTAGGCTTGTGATCGACAGGGAAGAGTGCTTTCTCCCTTTATGTTCCATATAAAGGAGATAGTATCGGCTTTTCGTTTGTGTTATCAAGGCTAAGAATTCGTGGCATCATGGCAATGAGAATGTCGATCTCGTGGTATGCATTTATTGTTTCTGAGAGTTTAGAGTGTTTGACTTGGCTTTACCAAGCTTATCTAACGTATTTAACTGAATGGGTCTCCCTGGCCGCAATGATAACCTTTACTCATTGGTGTTGCTCATATAAACCTGACACCTTGAAACATAAATTCAATTTATTTCAATTGCATTGTTTAATGTTGGAAGGATCAAAATCCTTTCTTTGTTTTTACAAAGACATCTAATTATCTTCCATCTCTTTAAGCGATCATGTATAACTTTTAAACAAGTAGTAAAATATATAAATCACATATACTAAAATAAAATGGAGAGATTTTAGATGTTTTAAAGCTATTTTCTTTTGCATTTTGTAATTATTTTTTTTTTCATTTTTTGTGATTTGGTCTTGCTTTCAAGAGAGTAATGTTATGAACTATTACAAAGCACACTTATTATGAAAAAAGGGCATCCCACAATTCCTATGTGCCACACAGCCCAGTGTGTGCTGGATGCAACAACTCTGAGTTACAACAGTGATGAAACCATTAGTTTCTTTAGCATCAAAGAAGAGAAAGCTAAACAGCACATCATCTTAGGAGGGGGGTTATTCTGTATTGTTTCTTAGATGTTTTCTTACTTCCAAGTTCAAACTTTGTTAGCTAGAGTTTTTACTTTGACCTAGGAATATCAACTACTAATATCTTTTTATTAACAGTATATTAAGTTTTTTCATTTTGTTCTCTTTGACCTGCAAAGCTGCTAATGCAACAGAGTTTTGCAATTAGCTTTTTTAATTTAATTGGGATGTAGCTCAAATGGAAAAGCGCTCGTATTCTATGCGAGAGATTCAGGGTTCGATCCCTTGTTTCACCAAATAAATAAATTATAATTTTGTATATATGAATATATTTGCCATGTGATACCTATATGAAATAGTGAAAATTTTTTCATATAATTTATGTTATTTCTTTCAAACTCTATATTTAAGAATTTAAAATATTTCATTGGATTTAAATCACAAGCTACCACAAATTATGTTAATTGAATCGTTTTTTTTATCTTATTGCTTGTGTAAACAAATTCATTATGCATTAAGAGCTCTAGCATGCATCATCAAGTCAATCGTAGGCTCTCCATTGGGAAAATTCTATCATTCCAACTAGATGAAACAATCATCCTTGTGCTTAAATTGAATAATGATAATATTTTGCCTTCTGCCACATCTGATCATGCCCCTTTGTTTATTTAGGCTCCTCCTATTATTAAGAACCCTAATTGATATTGCTTTAAAAACTATTGGATGAATTATGTAGATATTCAAACTATTATTAAATCCACCTGGAACAACTCTTATGGGGGAGACCCTCTCTTTGCTATCTACAAAAAATTGGTTCAAATGAAGAAATTCTGAAATTATTGAACTCTTGTTGGCTTTCTATTCCTTTGAAAATTAGTGATCTCATATTTGCTCAAATTGAAGCTATTGCTAATAGCAATTTTTATTCTCACAACGATATTTGTCTCAATCGAATGTATTAGAGCAATAAAGCTCTTAAAGAGGCAATCTTCAATGAAATTTAATGGGCAAAGCAGCATACTAAAGCTCATTGACTCTTTTTTGGGGAAGATAATATTAAATTTTTCTATATTCAGATAACTATTAGAAAGAATCAGCAAAGCAAAATTTTAATTCATTTGAAGGAAGCAGGAAGAAGCTGTACAGTACTTTGATAATCTTCTTAATCTAAAATCTGGCCATCATAACAATTCCTTTCCCTTTCATGCTAAAATTGAGGATGCTAGCATTCTAATATTTGTAGGCCATTCACTGAATTTAAATTAAACTTGCCTTATTCTCCATTAAGACCCAACGCTAGTCCTGGTTTGGACGGTTTTACTTATTTTGTGACGTCCCCCAATCCTGGCTCCCAACAGGGGTGCAAGGATTGGGGTGGCATCAAATTGTAGTCGAGATTTATAATAATAACATAAACATCACAGATAATTGCTCAATTAATTTGAAAATAAGAAAATTATTTTTATTTCGATATAGTATCAATTACAGTAGTAGACTTTTCTTTTTTATTTAAAATATAAGAAGAAAATAAGAAAGTAAAAATGTAGCTGTTGATTATTCAGTGTTGTTCCAGTTCTTCAGCGTCATCCTGACCTGACATTTACAACGAAAATGCCAGGGTTGAACACCCGTTAGAGAAAATTCTAAGTACTTTTGGATATCATTAATTACATTGTATTTATAAGCGAAAAGCATGGAATTAAATTTATAAATTGCAGGGAAACAAAGTAATAAGGATTGAAGAGATAATATTTTTTTGAGGATTATTGTGGCTTTTCTATAAATCATCATTGAATAATGATTGAAATAGTAGTAAGAGTAACATAAAAAATTAATATCTCTATCTCAAAAATGAATAAATAATAATAACATCGTTTAAGCGGGCAGTTATTGAATCTTGAGGAATTAAGCATGTCTGCTTGATTATCATATTTTGGTTCTAACTAACATATATATATATATATATATATATATATATATATATATATATTCACCTATGCTAGCTCCCTTGTAAGAATAATCATAGTATCATTATATCTTCCAAAGCATGATGATAACGAACTAGCCCTTTCTAAGCATAAAATTACATTCTGTGCTGATTTTAAATAACTTCAATGAAACCCTATTTTTACTCAATCAAGATCCATTATTTACTTTTGGTAGTATCTCAAATAGTGACAATATACTTAAATCATGAAGTTTGCAAGATTAATAAGTATATAATTAAATCAATGAATTTGCAAGTTTCAAAGCAAAGCAAAGAACATGTAATTAAATCAATATATATATATATATACATGATATCTAGGGTACCTATTTTTCTCGCTAAGTTGAATCTCTTTTAAATTTGTGTAAATTTTTTTGATTAACATTATGATGAAAGAATTTTTATAAAAATACAGGTTTTCATTATCTTTTCTCTCTATGTTTCTATGTTAGTAAAAAGAATAAACATAAATATGGGGAAAAATAATGATTAAAATGGCGAAGAAGCAGTGTAACGTAAATAGTAATGATGGTGGAAAATTTGTGATAATACTAATAATATCAATATTATTTATTATTATTATTATTATTTATATTTATAAAATAAGAATAAAATAAGAATGTTGTTATTAGTTAGAGAGAGAATAATATATATATATATATATTTATTTATTTAAAAAGTAGAGATAATAATTAGGGATAATAATGATAAAAATAATATTATATTATTATTATTATTATTATTATTATTATTATTATTATTTATATGAGAATTTACATATAAAGAGTATTATTTTTATTTAATCTAATGAGAGAATATGAATATAGGGAGGAAATAATATTGTTGATATGCCCATATATTTATTTAAAGAAAGAATATTTAGGATAATAACATGATAATAATAAAAATTATTATTATTTTTACTATTATCTTTATTATTTATGCGTTGATGATAATAATATATTTATTATTATTATTATTAATGAAAAATGTAGAGAGACTATTATAATGTTATTATAATAATATTAATATTATGATTATTATTATATGATATTAATAATAATAATAATAAGTAAGATAATATACTTATTATATTATTAATATTAAAGAGAGAATAAGATAATATTAGTAAGAGATAATATTTGATAATAATAATATTATTATTGCTATTATTATTATTATTATTTATATAATAATATAATAATAATTTATATACTTATTATTATGATTTATCATTATTCTTAGTGATAATGATAATAAAATTATTTATTATTATTATTATTATCTAATGATAATAATAATAATAATATTTATTAATATTATTATTATTTCTTTCAATAATAATAACAATAATTATGATAATAATAATAATAACAAGTTAATGTTATTATTATCATTATAACATAATATAGTAAAATAATATAATTATAATTATTTTAATATAGTATATATATATATATACATATATATATAATATTAAATAAATAAAAATGGAAATAAAGAACTTAAAAATTGTATAAAAAAAATTTTAGGAGCAAAAAATAAATGTTAATATTAAAAATAAAAAAATTCAGAGCAGAAAATAAAAGTTAGTATCAAAATTAAAAATTATGAGTAAAAATAAAAATTAGTGGTTAGTAGGTTAATGATGTTTATGAGTCAAATTAATATTTAATTATTTTTATCTCTTATTTAAAATTTTTATATCTAATTTTGCTTATATGCGGTGACTTGTCGAGGAGGTGGGGGATGACTCGGGAGGAGTTTGGCAGGGTGACAGCAATGTGTTGGCATGACGAGGTGGAGGGTCGAGGGGTGGTCATAGGAGGAAAAAGAATAGGAGAAAGGAGGGGGTAGGCCTTGGTGTTACCGATGGGGGAGGGAGTGGGAGGCTAGGGGTTGCCGGTAAGGGAGGTGGAGGAGGAATGTCGGTGGCCTACTGGTGGAGGAGGAGGGACTGTTTGTTTGAGGGAGAAGGAAGGAGAGGGGGCCTTAAATAAGCAAGAGGGGGTTGGGGGAGGTTGTCCAGCCGGGCAGTCGACCTGGCAAGGGGGCATGCAACCTCCAAAAGAAGGCCAGCCCCTTGCGTGCCCTAGCCAGGGCATGTGTGGAAGAAAGGGAGGGTGGGGGTCCAATTGAGTAGGAGGGGAGGGGGAAAATTAAATAGAAAATATTAATTACATTTTTTCATCAAACGATTTTCAAATTTGACGAAACTTGATCGGGAGGTCTGTCTTGACGAGACGGACGTTCTTGATAAAAAAAATTTCAATTTGGAATTATACTATATTTTTAATTAATTTTTGAAGGCAAGAACTTTAAAAATTAATTATGGACAATTTGACGCTCAAAATTTGACAACAAATTTTGTGTAGTCTTATTTTATTATTACGAATTTAACGACATCAAATTTTTTGAATTTGGACTTATATTTTATTTTTCTAATTTTGTATATTAAAAAATTTAAAAATCAATGTAGAAGTATTCGTTAGTCAATTTTTTTTCAAACTGTGGCATTATGATTACAAAAATATACTTTTTCCAATATTTAGTTTGACCTAATTTTGAACTTGTCAGGGATCCTGATTTTATCCTAATTAGGTCAGCAATTTGACAATAATTATTTTAATCAAGATTTGGGTTGTTACATATTTCTTCTTTAAAAAAGCTTAGACACAATCAAAACCTTTATTTGTCAAGGTCTATATCATTTCTATAATGAGGGAAGCATGCCTCAATGGCTCAACCACTCATTGATTACCTTAATTAACAAAAATAAGAGCATCAATACTTGTAACGACCCTTGGTCGTTACTAAGAAAGGCGCTAACATCCCCGCCAATCATAATTGTTCGTTAATACTGTTGTAGTCTATTAATACTCGCAAATTTCTATTTTTCTGTTGATTTTCCTGCCGAATTTCGTTATACGTTAATATTTCGCCAAATCATCACTCAATTTATAAACCATTTTTATTTTGTTTTCTACTTCTCAGTTTAAATGTATATATATACATACTTTCATACTACCATAAGTATATAAATATATATATATATATATATATATATATATATATATAAATATATAGGTTTTTCTGCTCGGGATCCTGTGCTCTGTGGCGATTTAGGGTTTTCGTTGCAGCTCGGCCCATAGGGCTTGGGCTTCGGCCCCGCCTCGCGTGCTTCTCTCTGGTACTCCTTATCTACTTCGCTGGATTTGTAGTATTGAAAGTTTTTTCTTCTTCTGCGCTTTTGTCAATTTTGCCGTTTTATTTTTCTTTTCCGATGCTTTAATGGAAGACCATCCCTCCATTAGATCCTTCAAAGAGATTGTAGAAAGCTCTGCGACTACAATCTCGAAGGAGATAAAAATCTTTCACGATGCCCCTGCCTTATTTTTTTCAGATGATGAAATCGAAAAGTTAGCCGACCCCCATGCCCTAACGCTCATTGGCAAATTTAACAAAAAGAAACCAAGTTTTGGTTTAGTTGACGGGTTTATCAAAGGCTTAAAGCTTCATAGCCCGGTCAATATTCGTGCTTTTGATTCCTTCCGAGTTTTTTTTAGCTTTACCTTAGATTTGGACTATGCTAGAGTATTTTCGAAAGGATCTTTTGATCTTAAAGGCAATACAATGAAATTCTTTAAATGGGACCCTTTTGTTGATGTTACTTTAGACTCTCCAATTGCGCCGGTATGGGTTAACCTGCCGGGATTAAGATTGCATTTTGTTAAAAAGGAAATCTTGTTTAATATTGCTAAAGCGATTGGGAGACCTCTCCAATTGGACAGAAACACTACCTTGGAGAGAAAAATTGTAGCTCCCAGAATCCTCATAGAATTAAATTTATCTGTCACACTTCCGGAAAAAATATGGTTGGGATCAAAGGATCGTGGTTATTTTCAATATTTTTGCTATGAAAACCTTCCTTATATTGTAATTGGTGCCAAACGTTGGGGCATAATGCTCTAACTTGTCTGCATACTCAAAGCAGCAGCCCCATTTGCCCCTCTGAAAAGGCACCTTCTATCATTGAGGGTGCCGAAAGAGTTACAGCTGAGAGATTGGAGCCTGGGAACACAGCAAATAATATATTGAATCAGATTGATTTATCTAATAAAATAACTGATGCTGAGGTCTCCCCTATGTCTGATGCTCTTGTTACTTTAACCACTGATTTAATGGCTAGCATAGATAAAGAATCTCAGCTAGAGGAGATTACCGCTCGAAGTGGGACAGGTGGTTCCAATGAGGTAAACACTTTAAATATTGCTGTTTTTGATAACTTAGACATTTCTGTTACTGAGATGGAAATCAAGGTACCTAGCTCACCACACTCATCTTATATATATGCTGAAAATACTGATTTTCCTGTTCATGATAACACTATTGAGAATGTTATTCCTGCTTTAACTTTTGCTAAAATCATTACTGTGAACAATTGTGTCAATAGTGCTGATAATGTAAATGTAGAAATTGACTGCAGCTCTGCGGCAGTACGTAAGAATAGAGATGCTTCGTTTGTTTTAAATTCTCAAAATCTGGTTAATGCTAATAATAACCTCAAAAACAATGACACTACCTATTTTAGTAATTAAAAAAAAAAAAAGGCAGAGCTCAGTAATACTATAAATTTTTTTGAGATTGATAACAACAAAAATGCCAACCTGGTTACTAAGCAACCGGTTAACATGGAGCAACTAAAGGTTAGCATTGGCGAAAACTCTGACAAATCAATCCCTTTCACTGAAACTTTGTCGCCTTGCAAATCGAAGCTTGTTGTCAAACCTAGTGACATCAATTCTGAATTATATTCTGTGCTAATTATTACAAATTATGATAAGGATAGTATCGTTTTTGGGAAAGAATTTGTTGCTGAAATTGCTATCACTTCCATTGAAAATGTTAATAACTCTGTTAAAGGGTCTAACACAATATTGAAAGAATCTGATATAGTTGCTCAGGAATTGAAAGAAAAATTTGGAAACTTTGCCAAACCAAGAAGCCCAATCAAGAAAAAAATGAAAAAGATGCAATATAAGGCCAAAGAAAATATTAAAGTAACAAATAGATACAAATCGTTAACAGCTCTTCCGGAAAGTGAGGAAGAAGATGCAGAAGCTCAAATAGGTACAATTTTTAGTTTAACAAATAAAGCACAGAGGAGCCCAAGTGGCTCGTCTCCGATTTTTTAATGAACATTCTTATCTGGAACATTAGAGGAGTTGGTAACTCCTCCTATAAACATAGACTAAAACATATTATCAAAGAGCAGAAAATCAACATAGCAGTAATTTTAGAACCAAAGGTTAAAGTTGAAAATCTTAATAAACTCTGTAAGCTGGTAAAATTAGATAAGGCCATTTTGTCAAACAACAATAAAATTTAGATTCTTTATGATAGCAATTGGGACCTTGACATCATCGCCCAAAATGATCAAGCCATTCACAGCAGATTCTTCAACTCCTCCTCTAAATTTGATGCCACTTTTGTGCATGCTAACAATTTGCGAGCTGGCCGTATCTCTCTTTGGAACTTCATTAAAGATTGCAGCCACACTTCACTTCCGTGAGTGATTGGAGGAGACTTTAATGCAGCTCTTTATAATCACGAATATAAAGATTATTCCTCTTCCCATGATTTATTTACTTGTGATTTTAATGAAGCTATAATTGATTGCGGTCTTGATGATTTTAAATACTCGGGGGCTCCTTTTACTTGGTCAGCTGGCAGAAAATTTGCTAGGCTTGACAGATTTCTTGCCAATAACTCTTGGTGCAACTCCTTCACTAAGTTCAAAAACTTTTCCCTAAACTCCACTACCTCAGACCACAAACTGATCATCCTTTCTTCTTGGTCTCATATTCAAAATCTTAAGAAAGCCTTTAGATTCCAACTTTTTTGGCTGAATAGAACTGATTGTGCTGATATCATTAAGAATAGCTAGAATGAAAGTTGCAACTCCTTCGACCTCATTAGACTGGTTGAAAAATTCAAAAAATTAAGAAAAGCTCTAAATGAATGGAGCAAAAGCAAAATTGGGAATATTTTCACTAACCTTGAAAGACAGGAAAATTTGGTGTTCTCCATGGAAAACATTTATGAATACAACTCCACAACTGAAAATAAAATATCTCTTTCTAAATAAAAAACAACCTTATTTCAACACCATAATGATGTTGAGACTTTTGGAAGCAAAAATGTAGTATAAATTGGAAACTAATGGGGAAAAAAACACTACTTTCTATCATAACTGGGTAAATAAAAGAATAGAAATTAATAAAATCACTAAAATTCACTCCCCTGAAAACTTGGTCTTGAACAATGAATCAGAAATTCAAGAGTCTGCCATTAATCATTTTAAAAAGGATTTACTGCCCGCCTCCTAGATACTTATCAATCCCACTTCAATTTTTCGGGGCACCAAATCTCTACAGAAGAAAATAATATGCTTAATATAATGCCTTCTGAAAATGAAATTTGGGAAGTAATTAAAACTTTGAAAGCTAACACTTGCTCTAGCCCTGACAGTTTTCCTTCTGAATTCTACATTAAGTATTGGAATATTATAAAAGAGGATATTTGTAATGGTTTAAAAGAATTCTTCTGTGATGTCTCTTTACCAAAAAATTTCACCCACACTTCAATTGCCCTAATTCCCAAAAGAGAGAAAGCTAGTTGGTGGACTAACTTTCGGCCAATTAGTCTTATTTTCACTTTCAACAAAATTGTTTCAAAATTTTTGGCAAATAGACTAAAAAATCTCATCCTGAATATCATTGATCTCAACCAATCTAGTTTTGTCCTAGGTCGCACCATTCAAGACAATATTTTAACTACCCAAGAACTTTTTCAAAGTTTGAAAAGCAAAAGGAGAGGTCATAATCTCATAATTAAACTCGACCTTGAAAAAGCTTTTGATAAATTAGATTGGTTGTTTTTAGATAAAATGTTAAATGCCTATGGTTTAATGAAAGTTTCATTAAAAAAATTAAACACTTAACTCAACGAAACTGGTTCTCTATCATCATAAATGGTCAAGCCAACGGCTTTTTTAATTCTTCAAGAGGCCTTCGCCAAGGAGACCCAAGATCCCCGATCTTATTTATTATTGCTATGAATTATTGGTCTTACCATATTAACTCCCTATTTACTATAGAACTTAGCCTCCAATTCAATGCAAATGGGAAAATTGTTATCTCTCATTTGGCTTATGTGGATGACTTAATCATATTCTGTGGCGGTCCTGCCCCACCGTGGTCCTGTTAACCCTTAAGTTAACATGATTACGGTGGAGGGGTCACCAAATGATAAAGTCCCCACTTATAATTGAATTAGACACGTGTTCTAATCCAAATTAAATAAGAACTTTGCCATTCAACCCATAAGAATTATCACTAAATGACTATACATGAACTCAGAGTGCGGAAGCATAAAAAGTATAACATCCATCCAATACAGTATAAATACAATAATACAGAATAAGTAAAGTGCTGAAAGAGAAATATAAACCTGTATTATTACAACAATTAATAAGTTTAAAAGAACTGAAAGGAACTCTCAATCTCACTGACAAAAAGAAAACTAAAGCTATAAATCTTTAAGTACGGGCTCTTCCTCTAATAGCATGCACTCCACAGGATCAGCTGCTCTATCAAACTCAGAACCTACCATTATCAGTTTCATAATGGTAGGGCCCCAGCCAATAAAAGAAAAATCTGGTTAGACAATATGTCTAAGTATATTTTAGGGCAAACAATTTTATTAAGTTACTTGAATATCACCATAAACTAGTACTGAAGCAAAAATGTACAGAAAGCGTACAAAAAGAACAGTAATAAGTTATAAACAAATAGTTTATAATTAAGCAAATAGAAAGTAATACATACCTCCTCCAAGCAACTGCAACAAAGATAGGTAAGCAAAAGACTAAACAAAACTGTAAGAAAAGTACAACTTAAATATGCTTATGATCAAACAGAATATGCTAGGTGACATACATAATTTGAACAGTATAAAACTGAAAACAACTAACATCCTAGGTGAGCATATGAAAACAGTAAGTAAAACTAGCATCCTATATATAACATGTGCAGAAAAGCTGTAAGTAAAACAGTGCTATAATGCAGAATATGCAAGTAAAACAGTAACTGAAAATGGAACCTGCAGTGACCATCTAAGTCACTCAAACTGAAAACATACTCAGCAAATCTTAGCCTGATGAGCTAAGAAACTCTGAACTGAACATCACTGAAAACTCTTAGCCTGATGAGCTAAGATAGAACTGAATGTAAGTGTACTTGAATTAGTATAACCATATCAGAATCCCGACTCTATAGTCAGTATGGCAAGAGTCTATCCATCCTATCACTCGGACTAGGCATGGCCATAGACTGTCGGACATTAAACCCTCGAAAGGTTGCCGACCTGAACAGGTTGATCGAAGAGGTATACTAATCAAGCTACACCTTACAAACCACTTGTGAAATGAAAACATAATACTGCTTATGATTGTTCCAAATTAACATAAGATATTTATCAAATATCTTAAGTACATAATACATGTTCAAGGTATAAGGCTCAAAATCAAGGAATGCGAAGCATCAAAATCAAAGTGAGCAAGAAACTCTATCTAAAACACAGGTGATATCCGTTATTATCTACTTTATTCGTTCTATCTACTCTAAGTTACATAAGTTTCAGAATCATCAATTCTTACACATTCTGTAACTTAGAATCACGAATCCTACTAGTTGAAGATAATTAGGACTAGTCAAGTCCTAATTATAACTTAATCAAAAGATGACTATTTAGTTAAAATGAATAAATCATCGACCTAATTTTGTATTTTAATTCATTCCAACCTCATCTTGATTAGCCAAATCAAGATAAAAAGATTAAGAATTAGACTCCAGATGATGGGGTCTAATCACTTAATCTAAATATATAATCTAAGGGTCTAAGTTTAAAACCCAAATCTCACATATTAAGTTAAGGCAAATCTTAATGATAAATCAATTCATTAGGATAGATTCTCTATTCTTAATTCTAGGGTTTAAAGATCAAATAATCATTTAATAAATTAAGAAAATCTATAAACTATAAAACTCAAGGTTTCACCTATTGAGTAACCCAATTTACTTAATAGATGAATTCTAACTTAAGATCTATTCCTAATCTTAAGAATTAAGGCTCTTAATTACTAAGAGTATCTCTCAAGACACACATCCTAACTAATATTATAAGACCTAAGGATGGGTCTAAGAATGATTAAAGAAGGAGAACACTCACTTAGGACTTGGAAATTTTCTTAAGGAGCAAAATTTGAGATTTTAATCAAAATCTAATTTAGACTTGAATTTGATTAATTTCAGTTCTAAATCATTCTATTTACAAATTTTAGTGATTAGAAACTGAATTTAGGGCTTCTAAGGCTAAACCCTAAATTTGGGCAAAATGACCATTTTGCCCCTACTTAAGGGTTCAAAAGATCAAATTTTGATCTAAGGCTTTAATTCTGAAATTTTCTTTTGGAATGTATTTCTTACTGTCTAATGTAAGATTATACAGCAACTAAATTAATTTTGGGTGATTATTAAGCCATATGAGATCAAATTAGTGAATTTGACTCATAAGGGCAAATTAGTAATTTGGCCAAGTGAAAGTTAAATTTTCTTTCAGATTATTGTTCTTTACTAACTAAGCTTTTTATAGAATCTAAATTTGCTAAATTCTGATAAGTATTGGCCAAGTTATGGCCAATACAAGATTTAGGGTTAAGAGATTAATTAAGGAATTCTTAATTATGGGTCAAAATCCTAACTTTATCAATTAGTGTCCAAATTAAGCAAAATCAGTGGCTATGGTTTACAAATAGTCCACTGATCAAAATGACATGTGGTAGGCTCAATTTGAATCTAATTTGACTAAGTTAAGAACTAATTAGGGTTAAGAGTGATTAGTGAGTGATTAGCAAAATTAAATACTCAAACACTAATCCAACCTTACAGATAGATTTTAAATGACTCTAAGAGTCCTCTAAAACTTAAATCACTCAATTTGGATTATTAGATTTGCTAAAATTCACTAATCAAGTTTTGGAGTAATTAAGCGTGATTAGCAAATCTAACTGTTGGATCCTAAATATTTTTATAGATTACTGTTAATTAGGTTTTTCTGATCTAAATTGATATTTAGATCATTCAATTTAGAGCTCAATTGACCAAGTTATGGTTAATTGAAGTTCTAGGTCTAATTAGGGTAATTAGGGTTAGGTTTTAAAAGTGATTAGTCAAATACTAATCCAAATAGCAAAATGAACATTACCAAATTAATCCTTAGGGTTTTCTGATTACTTTAAGACTTATATTAAATATGTTTGGATTAGTATGCACAAAGTTATGGCTTGATGAAAATTTGTAACAATTTTGGAATTATTTAAATACCTGAAATATCATTATGCTAAATACAAGTCCAAATGCAAAATTATTGGCATCAATAAATTTCTCATATTTTCTGATTAATTTGATATATTAATTTGCATATTTTGGACTTATATTTATTAAGATATTAATGTTTAAAGATTAGGATTTAATAAATAAATTAATACTGTTTTAATAATAATAATAAATCTGTTATTTATATAAATATATATATATATATATAATTATAATTACGTTTAATAATTAAATGTTATAATTATATATATAGTTTTTTATTTATATTTTCAGAACACGCGGCGGAGCCTCATTGGCTGAGGAGAGCGCCGCGGGCCCCACGCGCCAAACAGCCAGCAGTGCTGGACACGCGGCGCGTCGCGATAAGCTGGCGCACTGCGAGGTGGGCCCCATTGCACTCGATGCTATCCGCGGAAATGGACAAAACCCATACGGGGATGGGTCGGGCCCGGGCCGACCCGGCCCGATCCAAACTCTGTCTTCTTCGAAGAGACGCTCGGATCCAAGAACTAGGGCTCGAAAGTTCACAGCCTTCCCGGCGGGTTCCTCGCTCGTCCCACACAAAATTAAAAAGGGAATGATCAATGCTTTGAAACGGCATATGGATCATCGATGGAAGTGTCTTAATTTAGGCGCAAAACTAAACCCTAGTTCATGCCATTCGGCGAGACGGAGGTTTTAACGAACTTCACTGTATATAAATTATCAAATTAAGCTGGATGCAATTGCTTAGGCTCAATCCAAACCGGTAATCCCTTAATCTACTCATTGAAATAGGCATTCGAACTTAAGCGATTGAATTTACAATTAAGGAGAATAGGATCAAGAAGTACCTTAGCCGACGGTCTCGAACGCTTCTTCAGCCTGCGACTAGATCCGGATCAGTACTGCTTTAGGAGATGTAAATGATGCCAAAGTGAAGGAGTTTAGGTTCTAAATTGAGGCGTTAAGCGGTGGATAACCTCCGAGGACGCGCGGCGAAGGTTTGGGGTGACGCGCGTCGAGGGTTTGCGACACGTGCCTCTTCGCAGGGACGAAGATGCTTCGACCGTCTGATCGAGCGATCAGACGGTCCCGGGCGCTCCGTTACAATAAACGGCCTCAGCGCTAACGGGGCAACGGTGTTAACTTTAAGTGGACGGCGCTGTTAAGTTTAAATAATTAAATAATTATTTAAATTAAAATATACAGTTTTAATTAATCAATTTTAACCTATTAAATGCATCCCAAAAATTTCCAATAAATCACCCTTAGCTAATTGAAGGGTGAGGAACGCAACGGCGTACTCGGATTTTTATTTTGACGAGTATTTATTTATTTGATTATTTGGGGTATTTAAATATTATTAAAATATTCGACGAAAAATCAACGACTTCTAAATGCCTCCAAAATTTTACCCCTAGCTAATTTGGGTGTTCTAAATGCAATGATGAAGTCGGATTTTCAATTTGAGGTCTAGATAAAAAATCAATTTTCTAGGGTTTGGGATTTTCTAGAATTCCAGATTTTGACTCAGTTGACTTCTGGTTCGACCTAGTTTTCAAAGATGAGTTCTAAATTGCTTAATTAGTGACTTAGATCCTTAATTAAGACTTAGATTAATCTTAATTGAGCCAAGTAACAACCTGGGTTGTTACATATTCTCTAACGCAGAAGCTAATAATGTTAGCAAAATCAAAAAGCTTCTTTCAATGCTTGAAAATGACACTGGTCTTAAAATCAACTCCTCCAAATCTCAGTTTTATATCACCAAGAAAGCACCCCTCCACAAAATCAACAATATAAAACAAAAGCTAAATTTTCATCAAGGTAAACTTCCCTTTTCTTACTTAGGCATCCCAATCTTCCTAGGTCACAACAAAAATTCTACTTATAAAGATCTTTTAGGTTCTATTTTCAAAAAGTTGAGGGGTTGGAAAATAAGTACCTCTCTTAAGGAGGTCATCTTACTTTAATTAAATATGTTAAACACCATTCCTCTCTATTGGCTTGAACTGACCTCTCCAACAAAGTTTACAATGAACAAAATAAAGGTGATTTTCAACAAGCTCCTTTGCCATCACAATAAAGGTTCCAAAACTATCTGGTGTGCCTGGGACAAACTTACTTTTCCTTTGAATGAAGGTGGGCTGGGTTTACGTTCTATAGACTCACTTCATACAGCTTTCTCTCATAAACTGTGGTGGAAGTTCAGAACTACTAACTCTATTTGGGTTCAGCTTATGTTGGCTAAATATTGTGCAACTAAGCACCCAGCTGAAATCAATCACAAAATTACTGACTCCAAAATTTGGAGCAGGATGTTAAATCACCATGACATCATAGAAGAGACTCTTTATTGGGAAGAAATTGATGCTAATATTAGCTTCTGGTTTGACAATTGGAACCAAATGGAGTAGATTGCTAATTTAATGGATATAATCCTTTGTCCTAAATTAAAGTTAGGAGAAATTTATTTGAATGATTTGGGTTGGAATATGAAAAAGATAAACAAACTTATACCAACACACATCATTCCCAGGATTACATCGTTCAATCCTTCTCTTGGCCATGACACTAGAGCAAACTCTGCTCTTTGCATTAATGGCAAACTAGACTTAACTAATGTTTGGAACTACTGCAGGATAATTAAGTTGCCCAATTTTCCTATTTGGATCTGGAATAATTGCATTCCGTCTTTAATCAGCATTTTCCTTTGGAGATTAGTAAAATACTTTATAAGTACTGATGAAATCATGAAGATGAGAGGCTTCTCTTTTGCCTCTAAATGCCAATGTTGCAACAAGCAAGAAAATTTAAATCATATTTTCATTGAAAATTACCATAGTAATTATGTGTGGAATTGGATTGGTAAAGAGCTTGAGTCTACTACTAACATATCTTTTAGCTCCCTGTTCCAAAGAGACTTGACTTCAAGGAAAAAAAAACTTCCAATTTTGAATTTATTTGCTACCTTTGCGCTTTGGCACATATGGGATAGTAGAAACAAATCTAAATACAATAATATTCCCATGAACGCCAAGAATATAATTGCTGCGGTCCACAATGAAATCAATAACATTTTTAAAGTTTACGAAGATAAATTTTTTCGTGGGGCACTCTCAAGAGTCATGATTTTAAAAGAAATTTTGCAAACTCCAATTTCTAGTTTGCCTGCTGCCTGTTTCTCGGGTTGGATCTTTCTGGCTCTTTGAGGTTTTCTTTAATGGTTTTAGCTGGCTTATGGTAGCCTATCATCTGTTAGCTTCCTTTTTTGCTTATATGTGTTTTCTTTTTATTTTGTTGTCTTGGGCTATGTTGCTGCCTGGTTGGTTGGTTTGGTTGGCTGGTCGGTTATTTTCTGCTTCGGCCTGTGTTGTGGCTAGTTGGTGGTGGTGTTGCAGCTTGATCATTTTGTTTTGGCTGGCTGATCGGTTACTTCTGCTTCTGCCTATCGGTTGTGTTCCTGTTTGTTTGGTGGTCTGTTTTGCGGCTGTTTTGTTCCAGTTCTGTCGCTCATTGGTTTGTTTCTGACACCTTTTTTGGTGCTTAATTTGGGTTGGTTTGGCTGGCTGTCTGCTTCAGCCTATCGATGGTTGTTTCTGGACTCTTTTTTGGTGCTGGCTGGGTTGGTTTTAGTTTGCCTGCTGGTTTGGTCTGGTGGTGCTTATTGTGCTGCTTGGTCTGACATTGTCTTTTGTTTGCCGAGTCTGGTTGGTTCTTATCTGCTGGGTTTGGTTTTTATAATTGGTGGTGCTTGGTGCAGGATTCGGGATTTGTAAGTGCTTTATGGTTATCTTATCCTTAGCTGATGAAAAAATTGTGAATGTGATGCACTTATTGTAATGCTCGGGATTTCTGCACTTATTGATATGTAAATGCGCTTTTGGTTTTTATATTGTGAATGTGATGCACTTACAACGTGATTTGTAATGTGTCTGGCTCTTACTCTAATGTAAAAATCCCAAGCATTATTGAAATCCCGAGTAGAGCTTAGCTTTCTAATCACAGGTGTTGGAAGCGTCTTCTGTTGCTTTTATCCGCAATGCAGGGTCGTGTTTGCGGTGGCTTGCTATCTTCCCTTGAGCTTTGGCGAGTGTTGAACTTGCGGTCTGGTTGGTTTGAAGGACTCGTCCCTTTTGCTGCGACTGAAGGTCTGGTCTTTTTTCTCAAGTGTTTTATCTTCCATTAGATAAAGTTTGCTTTGCTAGTTAGGTTTTCTCTTTTCGTGTCCGGACCTTTTAGGTTATACCCTGGGTCTGGATTTTTGGGGCTGGCTTTAGGCTTTTAGTTGGCTAGGAATCTTTGTATCCTCGCAGCCCTATTTCTGTATCTTTTATTTTAGCTAATAAAATTGTGTTGTGATAGCTTTTCCAAAAAAAAATTAAAAAAATAATATATATATATATATATATATATATATATATATATATATATATATATATACATATGCACACACATATATAAGAAAGGTAGTATAATGGAATGAGAGCAAACAAAGCAAACAGATTTTTTTTCCTCTTCACCCTGCGGTTGAACTAAAGGATGCTTCCAAAGAATGCCACACCTCATGCTGGAGAGGCGTGACGCTTCAAACAGGCAAATGGAGCATATATAGACAAAGGTACCTTACGGCACCTGAAATGCAGCCGAACGTAACCTGCGATACTCTGCGCCACTCGTACCATTCCCGTAAGCACTCAACATAGCTGACGGAAGTACCGTAGCCCTCGGAAGCCCACAACGAAGACGCAGCTTACGGGACTCCTCGAAGCAGCAAGGATGCAGCCGCAGCAGCAGCCCCGAAGGTCTTCGACACCTTCGATCCGCTCCGAACCCTGCTGACTCTGTGACTCCTCTCCAAGTTGACAACACCATCCACAGCCTTGGGAAAATACATCGCAATCAAGGACGAAGCCAGTCGTATCTTACTGTACTCTTCACTACAAGCCGAGACGCAGCTGCATCTTACCGAGGTCTTCAACACCAGTGATCCTCCTCTCGCCCGATCCTAGTTTGTCGATAGAGGACGTCTCATCCGTCGGCAAGCATCTCGACTTTATCCGTTGAAGCCCCGCTCGATTTCCTGTGTCCAATCCCTGCTTTCTAAATATGAACCCGATCTTATAAGGTATAGAGAGTTTGATTACAACTGTCAAAATGTATTCTTATAGAAGCTTTAATTCTGTGATAAGAGAGATATAGAGATTGTTATGAGCTTTTCATGTCAACTTTAGGATTTGTAGAGTAGATTGAAAGAGTTAAACTGCTAGTTTATATCTTGAGATTATTAAGCACTGGTAACCTATCTCATTTAATTCTTTTGTAGAAAATGTGGGATTAAATAAGCAAACTAGTAATGCATCAATTTATAATGTAAGTGTTAGTTTTTAAAACTAATTCAAATCCTAAAGTTGTTTCAATCATAATTTGGTTCCTAGGTTCAACTATCATTAATGCTTTGTTATTTAAAAATATGTGTAATCAATAGATTAGCTTAAGTATTCGTTACCTAAGAAGTGACCTATGTTTTGAAATACAAGTCAAACAGCTTATGTTTTGCTATGAAATAAGAATAGTGTTGCTATTTGCCAGTACCTTGAGTGTATTGAAAGACCTGCAAGAACTTGAGGGTTTTATAAGTGTTTAGGTTGCTCTTTTGTAGCTACTTTCTTGTTGCACCTTTTTTTAAAGATAAGTTGATATAACGGCTTTTAGAACTATAATTTAGTTATGCTTATTTTGGTTTCTATGTTCTCAAGCTAACTTATATTTATATTGGAAATTACGCACTTAAGAATTGATCAAATTTCAGCAATACTACAACAAATGTTAGGTGTTCCGTTAATTAACTAAAAATGGAGAAAAAATGCTAAGATAAGGCTAGGATTGGTCGAACAAATGAGTAAGATACTCTTATGTGATACATCAACGATGACACTCTTTTAGTTCCTTAGTAAAATAAGAGTGATATGAAATTCTATTTTCAAGCATGATAAATGTTCATGTAGAGAATCATTGCTTTATAAAGCATTAGAATTTAATGAAATATAGAATAACAATTTTAGGGAATATTTATATAGGTTTAGAAGATTTTAAATAAATCATTAAGGGGGAAATAATTCTAAGGAAATATTAAAGACTTAGGAGTAAGAAATTATATTTCATTATTATATATATAGGTCATTTTCAAAATCTAATAATATTACAAATATAACTTTTGCAGACACCGCAAATTTTTGAGTGCTAAAATCAGGCATTCAAATACCAAGGTACATTAATTTTACTATTTACACTTAAAATCTTTTTATTGTCACTTTAGCACCACTTTGAGCTTTATTCCTGTTGATGAAATGAAATGCTTGTTAAATGTCAGAGTAATATCATAAATGAAATGTATATGTCATATCTTATGAATGTATGCAAGGGTTTCGAAATTGTGGTTTATTAGGTTAGGGACGGGGCTAGTCCATCAGGAGTTATAAGGGTGCCATCTGGAGCTTTTGAGGGGGCCCAAGTGAAAGAGTTGCTCTTATTGAACCCAGCCTCATGGTTTTGGATTTGCTCAACAGAACTGCTAATATTGCTTCGTGAAATCAAGACATACATACAAATATGCATGAAACCTATTATATGTTGATAACATGACAGGTGACAATATTATGACAAGAAAAATGTTTAATTTGCAGGATTACGTATTTTGCTCTAACCTTTAATTTCCTGTAAAATTATCTATTTTTTGCTTCCCTCATTTGCTAAATGTAATATTTAACATCTTTTATACTTAATATGTGTATTAATGTATTATTCTTATAATGCCATGTCAGATGCAGTTGGAGAAAGTTGATATAGCATAAAAAATATATAAAGTACGATGGTGCTGACATTGTCACATATAGTTTTGATTTGTTGCTTAAACTTTAAAGTTAGACAAACATTTATTCATATTGATTTAAAATAGTAATATTCTGGATATTATATTCTTTAAATTGAATGATTGGAAAGTTTATTATATTGTATGGCTCTATTATTTAATTTATGTTTGAATACTATTTTCTCTTAACTACCAATATGATCATACAGAGATGTACTCAAGGGTAGTTGTGTTGATACCTAACCTAACCCAGGGTCATCACAGTTGGTATCAGAGTAGGATTGGAGGTGTTGGAGTAAAATAGTATTTGACATAAAAATCATAATCTATAAATCATTCAACTTAAAGTATAAATAGACAGAAATAAAACATTTTGTAGGAAACTAGTGACATAATAAGGATTTTATTCAACAGTTATAGGTTTGGGTTTTGATCTAAATAGATGGATTCTCCCAATCATTCGATGGAACACTCAGAGGTGGACTATATCCAAGAAGGGTCTTGGCAAGTGAACGTCCATGAACCTAATTACAGCCCCCCACCATTGAAGATCAGCTACGAGAATTGGAAGACAAAGATGAAGCACGTTGTGAGAACCTGACAAGGTTCATGTGCATTTCCTATGAAAAGATTACTAGCCTCCAAAAGGAGGTGCAAGATTTAAAGGAGGCACTACGGACAATACTTCCTAAGTTGGCAGAATTTACCTTGGAGATGGAAGAAGAACATGAAGAGCGTATCACAGGCTTGGAGAAAGGAAGAAGCCAGGCTGCACTTCCCCCTGACCCCACCATGGATATGGCCACTACGTCAGGGATCAAGAAAAAGAGGTTGACTGCCCTCAAGTACTGGAAGCTGTGGGCAGAAAATCTCAAAAATAGCATATAAACTACTCTTAGTCATTTATTTATTCATGTCACGACATAACTATGTTTTATTTATTTAATATTACTACAGTCAAAATTTATTTTCTTATGCAGAACATTAATAGTAATGATACAAGTGTTATTTTACCCATATCTTGATTATTAAATAAATATAAATTAATATATTCTCTTCTTGATAGATGAATCCAAAAGAATATTCTCCAGAATTACCCACAAAAACTCTAGTGAAGGTCTCTTTATCTTTAGGACCATCAGAGAGTAAAATAGAGAGACTATTAGAAATGATGGCACAGATCTTAGCTAATCAAAATAATACCACTACTTATGTGCCTAGGTCTGTGCCAGTACCTCATGCAGAGCATCAACACAAAATCAATGGGGCTCTGAACGCTTTCATGAAGCTAAGACTATCGTCTTATGACAGGTTGGCTCGCCCGATAGAGGCAGAAGATTGAATATATGAGGTAGAGGGCAAGCTGGAAAATATAAGGTGCCCGACCACCAATGCAGCGAGGTTGGCCAAGAGCCTGTTTAAGAGAGAAGCAGAATGATGGTGGATGGTGTAACAGCCCAAACTCTTAAGTACCAAGGTATTGTCCACTTTGGTCAGAAAGGCCTCACGGTTTTGCCATCAGAAGATAACTTCCCAGTAGATCACCCATCCTGGGAGTGCTCCGACCTGAGCATGCTTAACTTGGGAGTTCTTATCAGGAACTCCACCATTATCTGAAAAGGTGTCTCCATGTTTAAGAGTTTCACTTATTACTACTTAAGTGGGTCTTCACAATCTCCCCAACTTAAGTAACTGACGTCCTCGTCAGTATCCACACACAGATCCTAGAACCATCCATTGGGTAGATAGGACTAAAGGTGACCCCTACAGGTACAAGAGGTACCCACAACCATGTAGCTCCTTAACCATCATAGGTTTCAGAGGCTACTCATATGAAGTGGTACTTTGCCCTGTATGGCACTTAACTAGTATCTGACACCCTATGGTATGCTCTAATATAATTTATAACAGCCCAAACTCTTAAGTACCAAGGTATTATCCGCTTTGGCCAGAAGGCCTCATGATTTTGCCCTCAAAAGATAACTTCACAGTAGGTCACCCATCCTGAGAGTACTTCCACCTGAGCACAGTTAACTTTGGAGATCTTATCAAGAATTCCATTGTTATCTAAAAAGGTACCTCGATATTTATGAGTTTCACTTATTACTACTTAAGTGGATCTTTACAGATGGTAACCCATAAGACCAAATTTGTTGGGTTGGATTTGGAAGACATTAGCTAAGAAGAATTTACTGAGGCATTCAGAGCTCGGTATATACTCCCTCTACCCGAAAGATTCTAGAAGATCAATTTATCAGAATAATATAAGGGGAATGGAGTATAGCAGCTTATGAAACCAAGTTCACAAGCTATCTCACTACCCCCACAAGCTTGTGGACTGTAACAACCCAGGTTGTTACTTAGGTCAATCAGTTAGAACCTACCTCTAAGATCTGGATCAAATCAGGGATCAAAAAGAACAGATCCTGATTTCTAAAAAATCCCAAAACCCAAGAAATTGACTTTTTATTTAGACCCCATATTGAAAATCAGACTTTGCCATTGTGCTCATCACCCCCAAATTAGCTAAGGGTGAAGTCTTGGAGGCATTTGGAAGTCGTCAGATTTTTATCGAATATTTTAATAATATTTAAATACCTAAAAATCAAATAAATAAATACTCATCGAAATAAAAATCCGATCACGTCGTTGTGTTTCTCACCCCTCAATTAGCTAGGAGTGATTTATTTGAATTTTTCTGAGTATAATTAATTATCTAAATTACATTAATTAAATAGATGTAAATTATTTAAATAATAATAATATTTAATATATTATAAAACGACGCCGTCAGCAAAGGATCCACGCCATTCCCTTTCCCTAACGTTGTTTAGATCGACGTGATGCAATCCGAATCGTCCGATCCGATCTGATCGGATGGCCACGAAGTCTTCTTCTCCGCCCAGCGAACGCGTGTCGAAGACGAATGACGCGCGGCGCTCGCTGAGTCCAGATGGCGTGCACCGCCTAAGGGACTCATTAAGTATCCATTTATGGACTCGATCGACCTCCTGGATGCTTCTTCACAAAGGAATTCAGCGGAGAACGATCGAATCAAGAGTAAACCCGAACCCTAAAATTTCCTACCGTTAAATTAAGGTACGAGCTATCCTATTTCGAGTTCGTATGCTTCCATTCTTCGTTCATATTCAATTATTGCATGCGTAGTGATCGATCAGGATATGTATTCGAGCAGAATCGCCTCCCATCTTTAACCCTAGATGCGTGCGATCTTGGGAGGCGAAGAGTCTCCCGATCCCTCTTGGACTGGAGCGAGATTGACCGGTCCGAGCCTCGCGTGAACCGGCCTGGTTCGCTTTGCATCCCTCGCAGTGTATGCGGAGATGGAGCCCGCCAATTTGCGCTGGCTGCGCCTAAGCACGCCGCGTGGAAACGTGGGGCCCACGGCGCGTAAAACGCGTCGTTTGGGCTGTGGGCCCCGCAGGTCACCTCAGCTGGCGTTGTGGGACCCGCCCTGGTTCTGTTCGCCACTCTCTCGGTGCCACGTGTCGCCGAGTCAGTCGCGAGTCCCACCTGCAGAATAAAGAAAAATAAAATCATAATTCTTATAATACTAATCTACTTAATATATATGTATACATATACTTATATATATATATATATATATATATATATATACATATGTATATATTCATAAATAAAAAAAATAATAATTAATAACATAAATCAATATATTAATTATATTAGACAACTATAATTAATATAGAATTAGTTTTAAAATAGAAATATTTAACATTAACATATTAATATTAATACAATTAATTCAATTAAATTACTAAACTTTAGAAAATCATAACTTACAAAATACTCATCCAAAATTAACAATTAAATATATTAAATTAATCAGCAAAAAATTAAGGAATATTTTGAGACTGTCAAATTTTTGTTTGGACTTATATTTCATATAGTAACATTTTAGGTATTTAATTGATTACCAAAATTTTCAAATCACTATAACTTTGCACCCACTAATCTAAATATACCCAATATGGGTTTCAAAATACTCAAAAAACCTTAAGGAATATTTTAGTAGTGTTAACTTTGCTATTTTAATTAGATTTAGACTAATCACATTTAGGACCTAACCCTAATTAGGTCAATTAACCCTAGAACTTCAATTGACCATAACTTGGCCAATTGAGCTCCAAATTATGTGATCCAAATATTAATTTAGATCAGAAAAACCTAATTTAAAATAATATACAAAAATATTTAGGATTAAATAGTTAGATTTTTTAATTAACCCTAATTACCCTAAAACTTGATTATTAAAGATTAGCAAATTTAATGATCCAAATTGAGTGATTCAAATTTCAGAAAACTCCTAGAGTTAATTAGAATCTAGTGGTATAGTTGTTTAATGATTTTGTGATTAATTTCACTAATCACTCACTAATCACTCTAAACCATAATTAGGCCATAACTTAGCCAATTAAAGTCCAAATTGAGTCTACTACTAGTCATTGAAATCAATGGATCATTTGTGATTCATAGCCATGATTTTACTCAATTTGGACACCAATTAGAGAAGTTAGGATTTTTGACCCTTAATTAAGAACCCTTAATTACCATTTTAATCCTAGATCTTGTATTGGACATAACTTAGCCAATACATATCAAAATTTAATGATTTTAGATTTTATGAAAATCTTAGAACATAATATACAGTAAACTAACAGAAAATTTAGGTGTAATCAAGGTGAAAATACTAATTTGCCCTTATAGGTCAAATTCCTTAATTTGACCTTATAAGGCTTAATACTTAACCAAAATTAATGAACTTACTGTCTAAACTCATATTAGATAGTAAATAACCACTCCACTTTAATAAATTCAAATTTAAGCCCCTATTCATAAAGATGAAATTTTAGACCCTTAAGTAAGGGGCAAAATGGTCATTTTGCCCAAATTTAGGATTTAATAATTTTAAGACCTGAAATCATCCTTAAAACATTATATTTAGTGATTAAAGTGATTTAGACTTTAATTTAAATAGTTTTAAGTCTTAAATTAGAAATTTAAGAAAAATCCTAAATTTGATCCTAAGTAAAAATCTAAGTAAATATGAGAGATCTTTCCATTTCTTTGAACTTCTTAGAACCTTCTATAGGTCTTATAACCTTAGTTAGGATGTGTGTCTGAGTGCTATTCTTAGTACATAAGAGCCTTAATTCTTAAGATTAGGAGTAGATCTTAGGTTAGACTTCATCTAGTGAGTAAAGTGGGTTGCTCATTAAGGTGAAACTGAGTTTATTAGTTTATTAGATTTTCATAGTTTATTTAAATGATTATTTGATATTTTAACTTTAGAATTAAGATTAGATATCTATCCTATTGAATTTGACTTAATTCAATAAGATTTTCCTTAACATTTAATCAGTGAGATGGGATTAAGCTCTAGTCCTTAGGATAATCTTATAATTAAAAATTGAACTCCATTATTTGGAATTTAGTTCTTAATCCCTTAAATCTTGATTTGGCTAATCAAGATTTGGATGGGGTTACATAAAATAACAAATTAAGATGATTGATTCATTTATTTAATCATATAGTCGACATTGATTCAGTTATACTTAGGATGTGGCCAGTCCTAATAATGTTCAACTTATAGGTTCGTGATTCTAAGTTACAGACAGTGTAAGAATTTATGATTCTGAATCTTATGTAACTTAGACTAGTTAGAATGATTAAATTAAAAAATAATTGATATTACAAAATTTGTGTAGTGCTATTTATTACCTTGAATTTGATACGCTATGCTTTTCCTTATTTTTGAGCCTCATTACACTTTTGGACATATTTTATTAAACATAAGATGTTTGATGAATACTTTATGTTACACTTTGAATTATATTTATATAACATTTACATAACTTAAAAAGAAAATTTAAATAAAACAAACTTTAATACATATTGTGGGTTATGTTCTACTTAGTCTACCATTTAGTATAACTTTACTTAGGATAGCTTTTGCATAGGACACTTTCCTAGTGCTTGTTATTTTTGCCTAGGGAATTTCCCCTAGTGCGTGTTACTGTTGCCTAGGGGATTTCCCCTAGTGCTTGTTACTTTTGCTTAGGACACTTTCCTGGATGATTAGATGGACGTTACCTTATGACTAGGACACTTTCCTAGAACAACATACTTTAATCTAGGATATTTCTCCTAGATGAGCAGATGGACTTTAGTTTTAGGCAGAACTAAGTAGGAGTATCTCCATACTTTACTTTATACTTTACTTTACCTTACTTTTCAGTCATTTTACAGCCACTTTATAGTTTCTTTACAGTTCTGGCTCACTTTTACCTTACAGTTCAATTCATTTCCTATTATATTTTCATTTTCTGCAGTTCTTCAGTATTACAAAATATCCTGTAATATTCTTTTTATTTCAGTCACTTTACTTTATTTAAAAGCATGTTAGGATACTAGACTTTATTTTCAGTACAGTACTTTTACTTCATTCTATATATTGGCATGTTTTGTTTGATCATATTGCTTAGGACTTTCCCTTGTATTTAGTAAATATTTATTAGTACTTTACTTACCTTTTTGGTGCAGCTTGAGTTGAGGTATGTGCTTACCTCCCAGTTTGTTTAAGTTATAATTCATTATTATAACTTATTTTTCTTTCTTTGTTGCTTACCGCTATTTCACGTTTAGGTTAAGTTTGTGATATATTTAAAATACATAAAAATGATTACCTTAAAATGTACTTAGACATTTTGTCTAACTAGATTTTTCTTTTATTAGCTGGGGCCCTACCATTATGGAACTGATAATGGTAGATTCCGAGCTTTTTGAGGAGGTTGAGCCTTTAGAAGAGCAGGTCCAAGAGAAAGTACAGGTTGATGAAGATCACTAGATTATGCTTCCTAGTTTATTTTACTTTTGCATTCGAAAGGATGAGAGACTTCACTTTATATTTCAGTCCTTAAACTTTAAATGGTTGTAATAATATAGGTGTAAATCACTTTTATTTTCCTGCATTGTATATTATGAGTTGGATGATTTACTTTTCATTATGGATGGATGGATGTTACTACAGTTTGTTTCCTTTTCTTCTGCACTCTGATTTCATAGTATACTCATGAAGTGATTGTTATCCTTTGCTTTATTTAAAAGAGCACATCTTTTCCTTAAGATTAGATTGGAGTCTTAAATTTCAACCTAATGTTAAGTAAGAGATGTGCTTAGTGACGACCACACCCTAATCCTTATGATTAAAGGGGGTGGCCGCCACATGGACACCGAAGCCTCTTGATGCAGTTGATTCCTAGATGGGTTAAAGGACTCGATTTGGACTAGTCTAATACCATTCATGCACACAAACTTTGTAGAGCTATTGGATTGTGCAAACATGCTAGAATACAATGAACAATGGATAGCTGAATGCCAGAGGAAAAGGCAACATTCATTCGCTGACTCCCAAGGGACTTTGAAGAGATCTCGATTCAGTGATCAGGCCAGAGTGTACCAGATCAAGACCAAATCCACTGGGGAGAGAACAAACTCTGAATGTTAGTGACCACACCCCATCGGCATATGCTATCACGATGGCAACAGATGTTACCGATGTGGTCGACTAGGTTATGGTTATCGATTTTGCAGAGTTGTCAAAAAAGTGTTGATGGGGATATTCTCCCTACTCGGGTGTCGGCCCCAGGGGACAGGCGTGCCCAAACATCTACCCCCGTAGCTACGCTAGCACGAAATAAGGGATCCACTATGGAACTTTTTGCCACTGCAAGGGTCTATACTCTAACTCCAAATAATGGCTCCAGAGGACCATAATGTTGTGACAGGTATTTCTTAGTTCTTGCTCAATAAATTATTTTTTGAGGGTGATATTATCATATCTTTAAATATTAGGTACCTTACATTTTATCGATCACCCGTGTAACTTTATTTGATACGGGTGCAAGCCACTCACTTATTTTTGAATCATTCGTTGGAAAGTTACAATTGTCATGCCTAGAGTTGGAAGAAAAGCTAAAAGTGGGATTACCATCCGGTGCCATCATGAGAGCGATAAAATTTTGTGGATGTGACATTCCAATTAGTGGCAAAGCATTTGAAGCCACCTTAATAGTCCTCCATATTGCGAATTTCGACATTCTCTTGGGGATGAACTGGCTAACTCACCATTAAGCAGTAATTGACTGCCGACGTAAAAAGGTCACCTCATGAGAGCAGGGAGATCAGTGTCATTTATGAGGAGGCTAAGCACCACTGTGTCGCTCATCAATTCCATACAGGAAACCAAACTGATACAGAAAGGCTGTGAAGCTTATCTAGTGACGATAATGGGAAATGATGAGAAAGTTATTCCTTTAGCAGAGACAAGAATTGTAAGAGAATTCCCAGACATATTCCCTGAAGAATTGCCAGGAATACCTCCTATGCGGGCAATAGATTTCAACGTCGATCTAATTCGTGGAATGCTATCAATATCGAAGGTACTTTTTAGAATGGCTCCCAAGGAGCTACAAGAGCTGGACAATTAATTAAAATAGTTGCTCGGCAAGGGCCTCATTCACCCTAGCATGTCACCATGGGGAGCTCCTGTGTTATTTGTTAAAAAGAAAGATGATACCATGAGAATATGTATTTATTATAGGGAATTGAACAAAGTCACAATCAAGATCCTCTTCTTCGCATCGATGACTTGTTTGATCAACTTGCTGGAGCAGTAGTATTTTCCAAAATAGGCCTTCGATCCAAATACCACCAGGTGAAAATAAAAGATGAGGACATCCCAAAGACAACATTCCGAACGAGGTACGGATATTACAAATTCTTAGTAATGTCCTTTGGGCTGACAAACGCTTCATCGTTATTCATGAACTTGATGCAAAGGGTCTTAAAGCCTCACCTGGATAAATTTGTGATTGTCTTCATCGATGACATCCTAATATATTTCAAGAATGAAGAAGATCACGAAGGTCATTTGTGAGCAGTTCTGGAGACCCTGAGATCAAATGTATTATATGTAAAATTCTCCAAATGTGAGTTCTGGTTGAATTATGTAGCTTTTCTGGGGCATGTGTTAAGTGTTGAAGGAATCCAGGTGGATCATAAGAAAATCATTGCCATTCAAGAATGGACGCAGCCTACATCTATAACAGAATTCAAATGCTTTCAAGGTCTCGCTGGTTACTATCAAAAGTTTGTGCAAGGGTTTTTTCAAATTTTAGCTCCACTTACCAATTAACATAGAAGATGCTACCCTTTATTTGGAGCTCAGAATGCAAAAAATCCTTTTAGAAATTAAAACATGCCCTCACGATTGCTCATGTTCTTACATTACCACAGGAAGGGATGGATTAGCAAGTTTATACCGATGTGTCCAAGGTAGGACTTGGATGTATCTTAATACAAAATGTGAGAGTAATTGCTTGTACCACACATCAGCTAAAGGTGCACAAAAAGAACTATTCGGTGCACGACTTAGATTTGGCAGTAGTAATCTTCTCCCTCAAAATATGGAGACATTACTTGTATGGAATAAAATGCAAAATTTTTACAGATCACCAAAGCATCAAATATATTTTCACCGAGAGAAAATTAAACTGTCGGCATAGGCGATGGCTAGAACTCATTAATGATTTTGACTTGGATATTCAATATCACCCCAATAAGGCAAATGTCATAGCTGATGCATTGAGCAGAAAATCAATCAGTACACTCAGCACACTCAGCACAATCACTATCAACGAGTATCTAGTTAATGAACTGAATAAACTAGAAATGGAATTGGTAAATACGAGCTAGTTGAATGCCCTTCTAACAGCAGGAGTTATAGAAGCTACATGGCCAACATTAGAACAGCGCATAAAACTGTCCCAAGGAAAAGACAGATTATCTAAAGATGAAGCAAATTATTTTGATGGGCAAGAGTAAAGATCTTCAAGAAAAGGATGGTTACATTTATCACAAAACTCGATTATGGGTACCAAAGGACAAGGAATTAAAAATAGAAGTATTACAAGAAACGCACTGTTCTGGTTATACTATTCATCTAGGAAGTTTCAAAATGTACCATGATTTGAAGAAAATATATTGGTGCTCAGGACTAAAGAAGGATGTAGGAGAATTTGTGGCACGTTGCAATGCTTGCAATTTGGTGAAAGCAGAACATCAGAGGTCCGAAGGACTCTTGCAACCCCAACCAGTCCCAGAATGGAAATGGATTGATATTGCCATGGATTTTATAGTAATTTTACCTCAAAGCAAATCAGGAGCATATACTATATGGATTGTCATTCACAGACTCACAAAACATGCATATTTTCTCCTAATAAAGCAGATGGATCCAGTAGAGAAGCTCGTCAGGATATATATTAAGGAAATCGTCTAATTGCACAGGATCCCAAATACGATTACGTCAGATAGAGACAACAGATTCACCTCTTGATTTTGGAAAGCAGTGCACGATGATCTGGGTACTACCCTTGCAATGAGCACAATATTTCACCCCCAAACAGAAAGGGTAAATCAGGTTCTAGAAGACCTCCTAAGATTATGCATACTTAACTTCAGTGGGAGCTAGGAAAAGTATTTACCTTTTATTGAATTTGCTTATAACAATAGCCATCAGGCTAGTATTGGCATGGCTCCCTATGAAGCCTTATACAGAAGAAGATGTCTTACGCCCCTATTATGGACAGAAGTCCGAGATGTTCAAATTTACAGGTTCGAATTGGTGGAAGAAACTACTAAAAAGATTCAACTGATAAAGAGTAGGATAGTGGTGGCTTAGGATCGCCAAAAGAAATACCATGATTCCAGGCACCAAATGTTGGAATTTCAAGTCAGAGACTTTGTATACCTGAAAGTAAGTCTTATGAAAGGAGTGTTTAGATTGAAGTGACTGGTAAATTAAGTCCATGATATGTTGGATCTTTCGAAGTGATAACTAAAATTGGAGCTGCTGCTTACAAAATCAAACTACCTGAGAACCTTACGGCAATTCATAATGTATTTCATATTTCGACTCTTCGTAGATGCCTACATAAACCATCCCAACAGATAATAGTGCCCGGTACTGCATTCCAACCAGATTTGACATATGTTGAACTCCCCGATAAAATCATAGAACAAGATAATCATCGATTAAGAAAAAAAATAATTCCTATGGTCAAAGTGTAATGGAAGAATCATAGTGCTAAGGAAGCAACCTGGGAGCATGAGGATATGTTGAGAGAGTATCCTATGCTATTTCAAAGTTTAGGTAATAGTAACTAAAGTTTTAATATACATGCACATTTATATTTGTCATGATGTCGAGGATTGATATTCCGCCAAATCATCACTCAATTTATAAACCATTTTTATTTTGTTTTCTCCTTCTCAGTTTAAATAAATATATATACATACTTATGTACTGCCATATGTATATATGTAAATATATACATATGTACATATATATATATATATATATATATATATATATATATATATATATATATATATATATATATATATATAAGGGAGGTAGTATAATGGAATGAGAGTAAACAAAGCAAACACATTTTTTTTTCTCTCCACCCTGCGACTGAACTGAAGGATGCCTCCAAAGAATGAGACGCCTCCTGCTAGAGAGGTGTGGCGCTCCAAACAGGAAAATGGAGCATATATAGACAAATGTACCTTATGGCAGATGAAATGCAGCCGAACGTAACCTGCGACACTCAGCACCACTTGTACCAATCTAGTAATCACTCAACATAGCTGACAAAAGTACCGTAGCTCTCGGAAGCTCACGACGAAGCCGCAGCTTATGGGACTCCTCAAAGCAGCAAGGAAGTAGCCGCAGCCCCAAAGGACTTCGACACCTTCGATTCGCTCCGAACCCTATCGACTCCTCTCCAAGTTGACGGCACCAGCCGCAGCCTTGGGAGAGTATGCCAAAATCAAGGATGAAGCTCACTGCAACTCACAGTACTCTTCACCACAATCAGAGACGCGGTCGCATCTTACGGAGGTCTTTGACACCTGCGATCCTCCTCCCGCCCGATCCTAGTTTGTCGACAGAGGACGTCTCATCCGTAGGCAAGCATCTCGACTTTATCCACCGAAACCTCGCTCGATTTCCTGCGTCCGATCCATGCTTTCTGGAGAGGAACCTGATCTTATAAGGTATGGAGAGTTTGATTACAACTATCGAAATGTATTCTTAGAGAAGCTTTAATTTTGTGATAAGAGAGAAATAGATTGTTATGAGCTTTTCATATTAACTTTAGGATTTGTAGAGTAGATTGAAAGAGTTAAGCTGTTAGTTTATATCCTGAGATTATTAAGCACTGGTAACCTATCTCATTTAATTCTTTTGTAGAAAATGTAGGATTAAATAAGCAAACTAGTAATGCATCAATTTATAATGTAAGTGTTAGTTTTTAAAACTAATTCAAATCCTAAAGTTGTTTCAATCATAATTTGGTTCCTAGGTTCAACTATCAATAATGCTTTGTTATTTAGAAATATGTGTAATCAATAGATTAGCTTAAGTATTTTTTACCTAAGAAGCAACCTATGTTTTGAAATACAAGTCAAACAGCTTATGTTTTGCTATGAAATAAGAATAGTGTTGCTATTTGCCAGTACCTTGAGTGTATTGAAAGACTTGCAAGAACTTGAGGGTTTTATAAGTGTTTAGGTTGCTCTTTTGTAGCTACTTTCTTGTTGCACCTTTTTTTAAAGATAAGTTGATATAACGGCTTTTAGAACTATAATTTAGTTATGCTTATTTTGGTTTCTATGTTTTTAAGCTAACTTATGTTTATATTGGAAATTATGCACTTAAGAATTGATCAAATTTCAGCAATACTACAGCAAATGTTGGGTGTTCCATTAATTAACTAAAAATGGAGAAAAAATGCTAAGATAAGGCTAGGATTAGTTGAACAAATGAGTTAGATACTCTTATGTGATACATCAACGATGACACTCTTTTAGTTCCTTAGTAAAATAAGAGTGATATGAAATTCTATTTTTAAGCATGATAAATGTTCATGTAGAGAATCATTGCTTTATAAAGCATTAGAATTTAATGAAATATAGAATAAGAATTTTAGGGAATGCATACATAGGCTTAGAAGATTTTAAATAAATCATTTAGGGGAAAATAATTCTAAGGAAATATTAAAGACTTAGGAGTAAAAAATGATATTTCATTATTATATATAGGTCATTTTAAAAATCTAATAATATTACAAATATAACATTTGCAGACACCACAAATTTTTGAGTGCTAAAATCAGACATTCAAATACCAAGGTACATTAATTTTACTATTTACACTTAAAATGTTTTTATTATCGCTTTAGCACCGCTTTGAGCTTTATTCCTGTTGATGAAATGAAATGCTTGTTAAATGCTAGAGTAATGTCATAAATGAAATGTATATGTCATATCTTGTGATTGTATGCAAGGGTTCCGAAATTGTGGTTTATTAGGTTAGGGACGGGGCTAGTCCATCAGGAGTTATAAGGGTGCCATCTGGAGCCTTTGAGGGGGCCCAGGTGAAAGAGTTGCTCTTATTGAACCCAACCTCATGGTTCTAGATTTGCACAATAGAACTGCTAATGTTGCTTTGTGAAATCAAGACATACATATAAACATGCATGAAACTTATTATATGTTGATAACATGACAGGTGACAATATTATGACAAGAAAAATGTTAAATTTGCAGGATTATGTATTTTGCTCTAACCTTTAATTTTCTGCAAAATTATTTATTTTTTGCTTCCCATATTTGCTAAGTGTAATATTTAATATCTTTTGTACTTAATATGTGTATTGAGGCATTATTCTTGTAATGTCAGGTCAGGTGCAGTTGGAGGAAGTTGAGATATCATTAAAAGATATCTAAAGTACGGTGGTGCTGACATTGGCACATCTAGTTTTGATTTATTGCTTAAACTTTAATGTTAGACAGAAATATTTATTCATATTGATTTAGATTTGTAATATTCTGGATCTTATATTCTTTAAATTGAATTATTGGCAAGTTTATTATATTGTATGGCTCTATTATTTAATTTATGTATGAATACTATTTTCTCTTAACTGCCAATATGATCCTGCGGAGATGTACCCAAAGATATTTGGGTTGATACCTAACCTAACCCAAGGTCATCACAATACTACTGAGGATTATCATTCGATCTCCTTATGCAACACACTTTAAAAACTGATTTTTATACTGGTTGCGGCTTATATTTCTCATTATCTAACTGATATCATTCATTCAGCTCAAGCTACCTTTGTGAAAGGAAGACAATCCTCCCAGCATATCGCTCTTGTCAATAAAATTGTTAGAACATTTTTGTGGCATCCGAAAAATTAGTTTTGTGCCAAAATTGACTTTAGGAAAGTATTTGACACTATTAATCATAGCTTCATCATCAACTCTTTAAGGAGAATGAACTTCCTCTCCAAATTTATTGACTAGATTTGTGCTTGTATTTCAAATGCCCACTTTTCCATCATTATCAAATGTGTTATGGCCAATTTCTTCAATTCAAGCTCTAGGCCACGTCAAGGGTGTTTGATAGACTTAAATTACGTATGTCTGCATTCGCACCCAAGTGTACGTGTGTAGTGCCTCGCCCTGTTGCCATGCGTAAAAGAGATTGTTATAACCAATTTTGGCGGTGGAGCGGTGTGCCACTTAGTGAGAAATATCTCATCTCCCCGAATAGCTGCAAACTGAACCCATCTGAAGGGCTACTGTCTCAATCTCAAGGATGGTTGAGAGCTACTACTTAAGATAAGAGTAGTATCCTTATCCTAAGTAATAGACAAATACATATATTGGATGTAAAACACATGAGAAATCCAATATATGTATAAGATATCAGCATTTCCAGTATACTGATCACATCACAATACTAAGTGTAAGTAGTATATAATAGAGTGCGGAAGCTAAAGCAAACATCCAAAATTATTCATCATATAAACTGTATGAAATATTCATCTCAGAAAAGAAAAGAAAATACATCAAAAATTATTATAAATAGTTTACTTAAATACAAACATCAAAGCTAAGTACTGAATTGAAATAAACTGAGAAGAAAAGTAAAGCTGAAGAAGAGTCCACTAGTGCTCCACAGGCTCCTCCTGAAACTCCTGGGCATCCTCTTGACCTGGCTGAATATATTGCTCAAGATTTGGCAAATTACCGGATCCCAAAAGTACCCCATATTAGACAATAAGTTTAACACATCAAAATTAATCTAAATAGTTCTAATTAATCATTTAACATTTACATAATGTAAGTAAATATGCAATAATACTGTAAAGATAATTGAAAGTATAAAACTATATAAAACTATATAAAACTTTATAAAACTGAAGTAAAGTAAAATAAAACTGAACTGTAAACTGAATATTGAAAGTAAACCAAAAATAGTAATGGATCTAAAATTGAGTAATAATATGTAAAACTATGTTATATGTCACTGAAATCATGCATTTGTATATGCCACAATACAATGTGCTACTGAAATCGTGCATTTGAATATGCCAAAATACTGTATGTACTAATTTGCAACCGAAATATCACTGAACGAGTATGAATCGTATTGTCCAATGTTTACATATACCCGATTGGGTATCCAGTACTAGTCATCCTGCAAATTCCCCAATTAATATATGCAACATTTTGTAATTCATAAATCATCACGGATACTCATACGCAATACTCATGTTCGTACTTATGCTCATGCTCATGTTCATGCTACATACCTTAAAATTCAGAAATCCAAAAAATGCTTTAAAATATGAAAATGAATTCAAGGTCTCCATTGTGCAGAATCCTGCTAAAAGGATTCTGACTACTAGTCCTATTTTCAAGGACTATCTTTACTTAATATTATTAGTTGGAAAGGTTGTATACACATAGTTGTATATTTCCAAGAAAGGTGGATTTAACCCTTAGCTTGTTTAAAACTGCACTTATCGAAGTGCACTACGATAGGAGGCAGAACCCGGTCACAGTTTATATATCAAGCTAAGCCGTTAAATGACTTAATTACAAGCATACTTAGTGTTCTACGCAAAGTGACTTAAGATACTTAGTTTTCTTAAACTGCACTTATCGAAGCACACTACGATAGGAGGCAGAACCTGGTCGCAGTTTATATCTCAAACTAAGGATCTTGTCCACTAATTGTAACACTCTTAATCTTAGAAGATTTACTCTAACGAGACTGTATTCGTCAAATCCCTCGGGATAGCACCTGGTCATAAGTCCACATTGGAGTGAATCAACCAATCTTGAATACTACTGAAATAATCCAGCACTATGGGTATACCCTACTATACCCCACCAATAATTTGGGTTCAGAAGATTCTATTAAATCAATAAGAATTCATCAAAGCTATTAATCCTTACTATAAATGGGTGAGTCCTACATAAGGCTCCAAGGGTGTGATCAAAGAGATCACTCAATAATGATTTCTACCACAAGGGGGAAGTTCCATTCTAGGTGCTTCAGATGGTTCATACCACAAGGTGTCAAGATCAACCTTTAAGGTTATGAAAGATCATCTAAGATTCATACCTCAATAAGTTACAAAAGTTATTCCTACATCAATGCATCAATATTTAAGGTCCTTAAGCATTCAAGAACGATCCTAAAGCAAAACCCTCGAGATCTCATTCTTCTATTTCTTAAGTTAACATTTAAGGTTTACTTTTTTTAGTCTTGGATTAAAGTGATCAGATCAGATGAATAAAATCCATTTGGTCATAGATTTTACAATCATGGGATAAAATCAAAAATATTATTAGAGTTATATTATTTCATAAATCATTACAATTTTATTACTCATCTTATGCTAATAGTATTATATAAGAGAAAATTAAAGATCTAAAATTTAGATTCAGATGGTTCAATCACACAATTTTAATATTAACCTTAGTACTTCTAATTCCATGATTTAAGATCAATGTCAAATCATATGCATTATTGGAATCATGTCGATTGAGTTATCTTTCAATCAAGGATGCTTTAGTTAAGGTGATTAAGGTTTAGATCTTAATCTAGATAAGTTAGGGTTTAGCCCTAGCCTTACCAAATCAAAGATCAATAGTTAATTTAAAGATCAATAATAAATCAATGTATTATTAGTGTATTATTGATGTCAAATTCTAGATTTAGATTAAGTATCATTTACTTAATCAAGTTCTTAAGATTCTTATGTTCAAATATAGTTTAATGTCAATTTAAGCACATTTAGGTGTCCAAATAAATGTTAAAGTTCTCTAGCATACATCATAAATTCATGAAAGCATAGGAATGTAAAGTAACATAAAATAGAAGGTAATTAAGGCTAATCAAATTCTAAATCAAACCAAAGAGGTTAGCACTTGATTACAACCCTAAAAGATTTAAGTTTCATGCAATTTGGTTATTAAGACCTACTTAGCCAATACAAGCATTCAAGGATCCTACTTTTTAATATTTGGCATAAAAGCTTATAAGAGATTTTAAGCGCATGTTATAAAAGATATCTTTCAATTTTAAATTTCACATAAAATTTTATGCAATGCTCAATTTTAACTAAAATATATTCAAATTTGATATAATTCAGTCCCACTACAGTTCTAGGGACCTTCAAATGCAAAAACAGTGAAGTTTTGGAAATTTTAGCCAATTCTGCACACTTCCAGAAAATTCTGGGCGCTACGGCGCGCGCAGCAGGCGCTGCGGCGCGCTACGGCAAAAAATGATGCTGTTACGTGCTGCAGCTCTTTTGATGCTGCAGCGTGCTATGGTAGGACAATTCGAGAGCTGGATGCTACGGCGTACCGCAGCGCTTTCAGGCCCTGTGGTGCGCTGTGGCGGATCAACTTGCAGAAACACTGTTCAATTATTTTTTCTTTTGCTTTCATATACTTTTCTAGAAATGACGCTGCATCCCACTGGGGCACACTGTAGCGGTCCAACTTGTGGGTTACTGTTCAATTAATTTTTCTCTTGATTTCCTATAATTTTCCCTGAAATGACGCTACAGCCCGTTGCGGTGCGCTACATCGGTCTAACTTGCGGGTTACTGTTTAATTAGTTTATTTATCAATTTCATATGATTTTTCCTGAAATGGCGCTGTAGCCCGCTGCGATGCACGGCAGCAAAAACTATTTGAGTTGCGGGCCCTACGGCGCACTGTAGCGCCCAACGGTGATTTCGCCTGTGCGAAAATTGTGAATGGTCACATTTCGAGCTCAAATACTCTCAATCCAGAGCATTCCATGAGCAATGCCATATATCAATGGAAAGGTCTTTCTGATACCTTTCCATCGATACCAAAATTGGCACAAATGGATTGTCTTAATGATATGAATGATAGAGTTAAGGGTTCAGGTATATAAAATGGATGAAAAATAGAGCATGCAATTTTCAAAGTAATATGATGCTTTAATAAACCTCAATGACTTTCAAATATAATCATGGATCTTCTAAAGATATAAAATAGCATGATAGCAATATGAAGTAGACACAGAAGGGGAGCAAATGAGTATCTTAGCCTTTAGGAGAGGAAGAAGAAACCTTTGTTTTCTTCAAGACCTATGAGAAGGGAAGCTTCATCTTCAGCACCAAGCTCAATAATGGGGGAAATAGAGGGGAAGCTTTAGCTTGGCAGCAAGCAAATAAGGAGGGTTGAGGCTTCTCTTTAAAGAAGAAAAAGAAAGGGGGAGGCCATGAGCTAGGGAGTTATGAGGTGAGGGGAGAGGGATGGCCTTAGCCATCAAGCTTTGCAATTAAGAATTGGGAGGAGAGGGGTCAGTCAAAAAAAGAGAAGGGGAAAAGAGGGGTTTGCCGAAAAAGAGGCCAGCTAGGAGAGAGGGGAAGGAAAAAGGAAAAAGGAAAAATGCAATTAGGAATAAAATAAATATTTATTCATTTAATTAATTAAAATTTAGATTTTAGAAATGCGCTCCGAAAAATTCCAAGAATTCATCCCAAGCCAATTTGGGGGTGATGAATTCAATGGTGAAGTCGGAATTCGATTTCGACGTTTATTTAATTATTCCATTTTCCGGGGTATTTAATTATATTAAAATATTTGCAAAAATCTGACGACTTCCAAATACGTCCAAAACATCACCCCTAGCTAATTTGGAGGTGACGATTGCAACGGTGAAATTGGATTTTGATTTTGAGATCAAATTAAAAATCTCAATTTTCAAATTAATTAAATATTAAAATAATTTAAAATATTTGATTAGCTCTGAATTGCTCAAAATCTTTAGGGATTGGTTCTAATGACTAGATGAACTTAACAAAATGATAATTAAGATATGATTTAGCTAAAATTAAGCTAGGTAACAACCTTGGGCTATTACAACGTCGTTCACAGTAATATGGGATGGTAAGGTCCCGAGATTTATCGTCCTTTGGGAACAATGTTTAGATTTGTTATTAGAGTGTATCTAGTTTCAATAATATGTAAGGGATCGATTGGTGATTTTGAGTTCCTAATTTATGAATCCTATATTAATTTGGTTTTGAAAATAATTTTGAAAAATTGGGTAGAGTTAAGATTAAACATGCAATTATTATGGTTCATGTAAGTTACTATTCTTCTCAATTCCATGTCAAGTAAGTGGAGTTTATCTTGATTTCATTATTAAGAGATTTAGTATTCTCAAATGCATATATTAAATGTACTAAATATTATCTAGTGCTCTAAGATGAACTTAATGAGGTTCAATCTTGGCATATAGACAATCATATGATATTTAGGTTTAGGAGATCATCTCTTACATCTAAGTGATAAAATATAAAATTTAAGTTAAGTCTCACATAATCTTGACTCCACCTATGGTTCACATGCATCTACTTTTGGTTTAGCTAAGGAGAGGAGCTGCTAAGCTAAATGAGTTTATGTCTTATCACTCATAGCTTAATGCACTTAAAAGTTTCGCATAAATTAAGAGTGAGCTATGAAGCTCTATATGTGATTATCGGATCACATGTGTTAAGTTCATATCACAAATGGTATGAACTGAGCTATGGAGCTCAGAGAATATTTAGCTGTATTTTCTCATGGCTTAAATGTTCAAGCTTTTGTTCCAAGTTATGCACGGGCTATTTTTGCATAACAAATATTGTTACGGCCATTCGCGGCGTCAGCGCTCAAGCGTGCACAGCTTTTGGACAAAGCGATCATCAAGCTCTATAAGACTTCCATTTAAACTCATACAACAAATAATTTACATAAATATAGATTCCCCTGTAACATCTGTCTCTTAACCATTGTCGAGTAATACTAACTCAGCTACGATTAAGTGATGGTCGTCATTAACACCACAGATAATAAGTGGGATATCCATTAATCCTAAGGTGAGCAAGACCTTAGAAGAAACATAAGTAAGGAAGTGCAGAAAATTAGGAAAAAGGCATTCAGATATTATCCACATATATCCAGTCATATACAATATAGAAAATGCAGAATAATAAGAAAGAAACTCATTTATTACATTTAATCTAAATATGGGCAGCTGAAATTTTAATATCAGCAACTTCTCCCTTTTTGTTGGCCACAAACTTCACTTGACCTTCTATCATAAGCACACCCCCGAGTGCAAGGTCTGATCTATAACCTGATGCTGTCATATGGACATATATGATAGGGCCAAGCCAACAAAGAAAAAATATTATTATACTTATAAAGTCTAAGTACAATTAAGTTGAAAATAATATATTCTTGCATTTAAGAGATATTATTCAATATAATAGTAGAATATAAATAAAACTGTAGAAAATTGAAAGGAAACTGAACTGTAAATCTAGCACTGAAATTAAAAGCAGAAAAACTATAACTAACCGCAATATTAAAAGGAAATCAATTGAAACAAATTGTAACTGAAATAGCTAAAAATAAAGTTGTGCAGAACTGAAGTAAATTAAATAGCAAATATATCTGAAACTGCAACTAACTGCTGAAATATGTGTAAAATAGTATGAAATCTGAACTTGAGTAAATGGCACTGTAAAACTGTGTTGTATGCCACTAAATTCATGATTATACATAGGAATATGCCACAGAACTGTATGTCACTGATATGCTGACTGGGTGTCTCATGGACATACTATTGATTTCCTAGGTGATAGAATGCTCCGCTAACAGTGTCCTTAGGTGAGCCAAATAGCTTTGTTAATGCTGATATGATATGCATTATGATATGCTAAGTTTTTAATGCCGGTGTGCTTTAAATCTTCAACAAATCTCGAAAATGCAAATATAGCAGAAAGTGTACTAAACTATAAGACAAAGTAAGAACTGCAGAAAATGAAAATATAGCAGAAGGCATACTGAACTATAAGACAAAGTAAGAATTGCAGAAAATGAAAATATAGCAGAAGGTGTACTGACTATAAGACAAAGTAAGAACTGCAGAAAATGAAAATATAACAAGCAGTGAACTGAACTGTAAGGTAAAAGCGAGCCAAAACTGTAAAGTAAACAAAAGGCAACTACAAAGTGACTGTAATACAAATGAAGTAACCAAAAAGTAACTACCAGAAATGAGATATTCCTACTTACTCCTGCCACTAGTAAAGTCCATCTGCTCAACTGGAAAAGTAGTCCCAGATTCCATCTGAAAAGTACTGCAAACTATCTAGAAAAGTAGTCCCAGATACACTAGGAAAGTAATCCTAGTCAAAAATAACAAGTATCTAGAAAAGTAGTCCCAAATACACTTGGAAAGTAATCCTAGTCAGAATAACAAGCATCTGGAAAAGTAGTTTCAGATACACTAGGAAAGTAGTCCTAGTCAGAAAAAATAGGCACTAGGAAAGTAGTCCTAACCTAAAAGCTATCCTACAGGCACTAAGAAAGTAGTCCTAGCCCAAAAGCTATCCTGCAGGCACTAGGAGGGTAGTCCTAGCCCAAAACCATTCTAGAGTAAAGTTAAACTACATGGCAGACTAAAAAGACATATCTCCTCAAGTTTGGTAAAACTAATTTCCATCAAATTTCCTTCTAACAATATGAAATGCCATATGAATGTAATTCAAAGTTAACATAGAAATAATCATCTAATATTTCATGTTTAATGCAATGTGTCAAAATGTAAAGAAGTCCAAAGCAAAAAGCAAGGCATAGCATATAATGTTTATTGTATATAAAATATCACTAAACAATATTTGTGATATCACATGGTTTTCTATTTAAGTCGTTCTAAATAATCTAAACTTATACAAGTTTAGGATCTCCAATATCCAGCTATCGAGTATAAATCCAGAATATCGAGCCTACAAGTCAAAAGAATGTTAGAACTAATAAAGTTCTAACACTTATAAATCACATGTCGCTTAATTAAATTAAAAGAATAAATTAAACATCCTAATTAATGATTTTACAAATCCCAAACAAATCTTGATTAGTATGAATCAAAATTGGGGATTAAGATGTTAAAATCCAAGTATTGGATTTTAACTTCTTAATCCAATAGGTTCTAATCATAATGATATAAAGTTAAATCCAAATCTCACAAATTATAATTAAGGTTATCTTATTAAGCAAAATCAAGCCTAATAAGATGGATCTCTAATATTAAATCTAAAGTTTAAATACAAAATAATCATAAATAAAAGATAAAATCTAGAAAATTATAAAACCAAAGTTTTATCTATTAAGTACCCAATTACTTAATAGATGAACTCTAACCAAATTTCTAATCTAAATCTTAAGGAATTAAGGTCCTAAAGTTTCAAAGAAAGTATTAAGAGAATAATTAAGCCTTATATTTGATATTTCTTATCAACTATTATGATTAATTTAACTTAAAGGAGGCATAAGGTGTACTAAATTCACCTTATGAGACCTACTTTAAGACTTAGAGAAATTTAGGTCATTTTTAGAGTTTTTCCTAAAATATCATTTTAAATGAGTTTAAATGTTATTAAATAAGTTCAAATCAGTTATTTTACTATTTTTAGGAGTTTAGGAATGTATTTAAGGTTTTAAGATGTTTAAACTTAAATTTGGGCAAAGTGACTATTTTGCCCTTTACTTAAGGGTCTAAATTTCATGTTTATAAATTAGGGCTCAAATCTAAAATTTATTAAAGTGGAATGATTACTTACTATCTAATATGAGTTTAGACAGTAAGTTCATTAATTTTGGTAAAGGATTAAGCCTTATAAGGTCAAATTAAGAAATTTGATCTATAAGGGAAAATTGGTAATTTTATCCTAATAAAACCTAAATTTTCTGTTAGTTTGTTGTAGGTTATGTTCTAAGGTTTCCATTGAACTTAAAATTATCAAATTCTAATGTGTATTGGCTAAGTTATGGCCAATACAAGTTGTAGGGTTAATAATTAAGGTTTAGTGTAATTCATGAGTGACTAGTGAAACTAATCACAATATCACTAAATTGCTTACACAGTTAAGTTTTAATTTACTCTAGGAGTTCTCTAAAATTTGAATCACTCAATTTGGATCATTACTTTTTTTAATCTTTACTAATCAAGTTTTGGAGTAATTATGATTAATTAAGAAATCTAACTATTGAATCTTAAATATTTTTACAGTTTACTATAAATTAGGTTTTCTTGATATAAATTAATATTTGGATCATCTAATTTGGAGCTAAATTGACCAACTTATGGCCAATTGAACTTTGAGGTTAATTGACCTAATTAGGGTTATGTCCTAAATGTGATTAGTCTAATTTTAATCCAAACAGCAAAGTTAACTCTACTAAAATGTCCTTTAGGGTTTTCTGAGTATTTTGAGACCCATATTAGATATGTTTGAGTTAAAGATTACAAAGTTATGATCAAATAAAATTTTGGGACATTTAAGTTTCAATTTAGGGTCCTAAATGTCACTAAGTTAAATACAATTCTAAATAAAATTTTGACAGTCTTATATTATTCTTTGATTTTTGGTGATCAATTTAATGTATTTATTTGTGTGATTTAAATGTGTATTTTATGAGTTATGAATATTTAAAGTTTGAAATTTAAATTTTAAATAAATATATTCACTTAAATTGTTGTTCTAAATAATATATCTTACTATATTAATAATTCTATAATTATAATATTTTTATTTAACTTGTTTCTTTATCATCTTACTAATCATGAGATTTAAGCTTACATTATTAACTTATGCATATATTACAAGTTATAACTAATATGTATACATATATATAAATGCCTATATATATATATATATATATATATATATATATATTTTTTTTTTTTTTTTTTTTTTTTTTTTTTTTCTTTTTTTTTTTTTAACATTTTTCTTATACAGGTGGCAGGACCGACAGACAACTACTAAATAAAGGACGGCATGGGTCCCACTAATAGCGCCCAGCCTCAGCCCAAGTGGGCCCTACTCTTCGACCCGATGGTGACCTGGGATGGCCCACATATGCAGAATCAGGCCAGGGATTAAATCGCGAGTCGGCCTAAATTCGCTCAGCCCAAACCGATGGGTCATCCCTGATCGTGGAATTAGGGCTTCCTCTAGGTCGACGCACATGGCTTGAGAGGATGCGAACAGCCCAGCAAACCCTCACCTTCAACTAAGGAGACGGGTGGAGCAAAAAAAGAGAAACCCTAAATTCTTAGGATTATAGCAAAATAAACTAACAGGGATAGAGTTTATTATGTTTGATTGATTCCATACAATAATACAATAGATCAAACAAAATAATATCTAAATTTAACAACTTAAATATAGGATTAGAGAGGGCTCGTACTTGACGAGTGCTGGAAGGAAGAGATGGAGATTGGAAACTGATATCTTGCCTACAGGTTTGGTCAACCGCCCCCCCAGATCTTTTAGGAGTGATGGGATTTTATCCATGGCTTGAAGGCGGCGGCAGCAGCCGCGTGTCTTTGCATGGGAGGGGCACGTGCCCTAAATCGGGAGAGGAAGGATCAGAGCCATCCATTTTGGATGGCTCGATCGCTATGATCGGCCCGAAATCAATAGCGGCCCGGCCCGCGACAGAACTGAAAAGTGGGCTTAGCCCAAAAATCCAAATGGCGGAAGGGATTAATGATAGGTTTGTTAATAGCGGGTCCCACTTTATCAATTTTCTTAATAAATTTACTTAATTAGAATCAAATTTCTTAATTAGATTTGGACTATAAATTAGACTTAGAAAAATTATAAAATTTCACCCTTAACTATATGAGGGGTGAGGAACGCAACGGCGCAATCGGATTTTTGATCCGACGAATATTTATTTATTTGATTTTTCGGAGAATTTAAATAATTTAAAATATTCGTCAAAAATCCAACGACTTACAAATGCCTCCAAAACTTCACCCCTAGCTAATTTGGGGGGTGGTGAACACAATGGCGAAGTCAGGTTTTCGATTTGAGGTCAAAATAAAAAGTTAAGTTCTAGGATTTCTGGATTTTCTAGAAATTAAGATTTGATCTATTTGACTTCAGGCTTGACCAAGATTTTTAGAGTGGGTCCTAAATCACATAGTTAACGTACTAGAACTACAATTAAGACTTAAATTAGTCTTAAGTAACTTAAGTAATAACCTAGGTTATTACAGACTCCCCCACTTAAAAATGATGTCATCCTCGACATCACTCAAGTGAGAAGAAATAAGCAGATATAAAGTAATGAATTATAATCGGTTATAGTTGAAAAAAATTACCTTAGTTAAAAAGGCTTGGGTATTTCTGTCACATATCCACTTCTTTCTCCCAAGTGTCTTCATTACATGATCGGTTCTTCCACTGAACTTTTATCATTGAAATAGAACGATTCCTTAATTTCTTTTGATCACGATCTAAAATTTTAACTAGTTCTTCAGTGTATTAAAGGTCCGGTTGAATTTCTATTGTTGAAAGTTGAATTAGATGGGAAGGATCTCGAAAACACTTCCTTAGCGATGATACATAGAATATATTGTGAACAACAGCAAAGCCTTCTGGCAATTCTAGTTTATAAGCTGCTAATCTAATCTTCTGTATGATCTTGAAAGGCCCAACATACCTTGGATTGAGTTTTCTGCAGACTCCAAAACGATAAATTCCCTTCATCGGACTCACTTTTAATATACTAAGTCTTCTTAAAAGAGGACGGTGATGATTATCATGATATTTACTTTGTCTATCTTGAGTTGCTTTGATTCTTTGCTGGATGAGTTTCACTTTCTTGTTTGTTTCTTCTACTAACTCAGAACCATATAATTGAGTACTTCCTGTCTCGGACCAAACTAGTGGAGTTGAGCATTTTCTCCCATATAACGCTTCATATGGTGCCATTTTAACACTAGATTCAAAACTATTATTGTATGCAAATTCTAATAAAGGAATATGATCTTCCTAGGATCCTGAAAAATCTAACATACATAAGCAGAGTAGATCTTCTAAGACTTGGTTCACTCTTTCTATCTGGCCATCAGTATGTGGATGGAATACGGTACTCATTGCCAAAGTAGTTCCTAGGTCCTGATGGACATCTTGCCAAAATTGAGGTAAACCGACTGTCTCTATCAGATACAATCGATTTAGGAATTTCATGTAACCTGATTATTTCCTTGATATACAGTTTGGCCAGTTTCACCACTGAGTATGTCTGTCGTACAGGAATAAAGTGAGCGGATTTAGTTAATCTATCAACAATCACCCAAATTATATCAGATCCAGGTTTTGATCGAGGTAAACCCATTATAAAATCTATTGATATATCGAACCACTTCCATTCAGGTATCTCAAGTGGTTAAAGTAACCCGCCAGGTCTCTAATATTCTGCCTTGACCATACTACAAGCATGGCATTTCTCAACAAACTCTACCACACTTCTTTTCATCCCTAGCCACCAAAAGGACTGTTTCAGATCTTGATACATTTTTGAACTTCCATGATGTATTTAATAGTCAGAATTATGTCCTTCAATCAACACTTCCTGCTGCATGAACTTAGGAATCCATATACGATTATCCTAATAAATCACTGACCCGTGCAATTGTAAATCATGACGATGCCATCCTTCAATTATTCTTCATCTTTGGTTTGAGAGATGAAAACAACTCTATGAAATGTGGGTTCTACATTTATGTTAGTTAATATTGAGCTCACTACATCACTCTGAATAGGAATAATTCCCATCTTTTGAAATTCTTCTATTAATGAACTTGTAGTGATTATTGCTGATAGCATTGCACTACGGCTAAGGGCATCTGCCACCACCTTTGCTTTTCTTGGGTGGTATGGAATATCTAAATCATAATCACTAATCAATTCAAGCCATCTTCTTTGGTGATAATTCAACTCGCGTTGAGTGAAGATGTATTTTAAGCTTTGATGATCAGTGAAAATAGAGCATTGAACACCATACAAATAATGACGCCATATTTTTAATGCACAAATTATTGCAGCAAGTTCTAAATCATGTACTGGATAATTTCTCTCATGTGGCCTCAAATGCCGTGAAGCATATGCAATCACTTTTCCTTCTTGCATTAACACGCAACCTAATCCAGTTCCTGAGGCATCTGTATATACTTGATAGTTCAAACCTTCTTTTAGTAGCACTAATATTGGAGCAGTAGAAAGGGCATCTTTTAAGGTTTAAAATGCTTTTTCACATTTAGGAGCCCAGATAAATGGGACAGCTTTCTGAGTTAGCTTGGTTAATGGAGCAGCTATCTGAGAGAATCCTTTGACAAATTTTCTATAGTAGCCAGTGAGACCTAAGAAACTTCTTATATCTGTTACTATTTTTGGCTGAATCCACTCTTGAATGGCACAGATCTTCTGCTGATCAACCCGGATTCCCTGAGCATCTACAATATGACCCAGGAATGCTACTGACTTCAACCAGAATTCACATTTTAAAAATTTGGCATATAATTTATGTTCTCATAAAATCTCTAATACCATTCTCAAATGGTTTTCATGATCTTCCATAGTCTTTGAATAAATGAGTATATCATCAATGAATACAATTATAAATTTATCTAAGAATGGCTTTAGGACTCGCTGCATTAAGTCCATGAAAATAGAAGGTGCATTTGTGAGTCCAAAGGACATCACAAGAAATTTGTAGTGTCCATACCAGGTTCTAAATGCTGTCTTCTCCATGTCATAATCCTTTACTTGGAGTTGATGATATCCCGATCTTAAATCAATCTTCGAGAATACTATTGCCCCTGATAACTGATCGAATAAATCATCGATTCTGGGAAGTGGGTATTTATTTTTAATAGTGACTTTATTTAATTCTCTGTAGTCTATACACATTCGCATAGACCCATCTTTCTTCTTAACAAATAGTACTGGGGCACCCCATGGTGACATACTTGGCTTAATAAAACCTTTGTCCAATAGTTCTTTTAGTTGCTCGCTAAGCTCATGAAGTTCCTTAGGAGCCATTCTATAGGGAGCCTTTGAAATTGGTTGGGTACCCGGAACTAAGTTGATTGCCATTTCAACTTCTCTTGATTGAGGCAACCCAGGTAACTCATCAGGAAAAACATCAGCAAATTCATTAACCACCTTAATCTTAGAAAGTGGTATGTCTTCTTTACTATCTCCCAGCATGGTAACTAGGTATGATGAACAACCTTTGTTCATTAATTTAATTACCATCATTGCATTGATTAATGAGCTTAAGGTACTAAACCTTTCTACAAAGGTTTCTGAGGTATTCATTGATTAGATGGTTATCTTCTTTTGTTGACAATTTATGATTGCATTATGGGTACTAAGCCAGTTCATTCCCAAAATAATATCAAAGTTTACTATAGGTAAAATTATCAGTTTGGCTTGAAATGCTTGCGTATTCAAAGGTATTTGAAGATTGTAAAACTGAGTGGTACTCAGTTGAGTTCCAGATGGAAGCCCAACATATAAGGTCCTTGCCATTTTGTAGCATGGCAAATTTAAACTCTTGGCAGAAGCCTCAGATATAAATGAATGGCTAGCTCCCGTATCAAATAGTATCTTACACGAGCAATCGTTAATATATATGGTACCTAATATTTAATCAAAATTACTTAAAAGCTTAAAGAATGAAATATGAACTATGCACACTTAACTATGATTATTCAAATTTAGTAATACTTAGAATATAATTAAATATGCTTACCTGTTATGACATTGTTATCTTCAGCAGCCTCCACTGGAGTAAGAGTATAAACTCTAGCAGAACCAGATGATCTTCTAAGGATTTGTTGCTGAGGAGGCTTGGAGGTACTAGGTTGTGTGATATTACTTCCAACCCTCCTTTGAGTGGAGATCAAAGGTTGCTGAGATGACACCATAGTAAGGGGTTGACTGCTTCAACTGAATCGAGTAGTATTAAGGACTTGAGTTTCATTAGGACGGTCAATACGCGCATCGTTGATTGTCACATTGAAATTACACTGTCAGTAGAAATGTCCTTTTCTTCCACATGTATAGCAACATTGTTGATTATGATAACATTTCCCAAAGGGATGAGGCCTGGTACACCCATTATACATTTCTGTGGGTGTAGAATCTGCTTCAATTTGGTAGACTTTCCCTGAAGGAGCTCTAGTCTTTTTGGGATTATTATCCCTGTATGAGGTCGAGCTAAAATTCCTTTTAGATTCTTTTTGAGATTGATGCTGATCGATGACATGAGCTGTTTCAATCAGTTTCGTAAAGTTGGATAGCCTTAGTGGCACTACGTGATCCTTTATTGAATCATGAAGTCCACTTATAAACCTATGGCAGTGTGCTTCTTCTGTTCGTACCATGTCAGGAGCAAAATGAGATAATCACCTGAATTCAAATTTATACTCAGCTAGAGTGCGACTTCCTTGTCTCAACCTAAGGAACATGTCACCCAAATTATTTTGAACTAATGGAGGGATAAATTCTGCTCTGAAGGCTTTTATGAATTCGTCCCATGGAATCTCCTCAATGTAGTAATTTGCAAAAAGTGTCCGGAGGTTATCCCACCAATACTTTGCCTCTTCCTAGAACATGTGGGTGACTAGTCTAACCGATTCAGCATCTGGACAGTTTATACTAGTTAAATTCTTCTCTACTATCTTAAGCCAATTCGCTGTATCCATAGTCGACATATTCCCGTTGAAATTAGGAGTTCTCAATCTAATGAAGCTGTGTAAGAGACCATCTGTAGGTTGTTGCTATTGTTAAGGAGGATAGTAGGGTGAAGGTTCACGGATGCAGGAGACAGGTTTTGTTTCCTTGAAATTAATCTCTCAATTCTTTCAGATTGTTGAGCATTAGTTGATACAAGTGTCTTTACTGCCTCCAACAGTGTATTGATTTCAGCAGAACTACTGCTAGACGTAGCAGGTTATGATGATGACTGACCAGGTTTCATGTTTATACCTATATTAAGGAATCACAGTAATTTTGAGAGTGCTTAAAAGAAGCAAGTTTTACATACTCTATTACTTTGATTGAGCAATTTCATATTTCTTAAATTGCTAATATAATGTGTGTTTCGTGTCTATCTTAAGTATATTTGTATTTTATGCTCACTATTCTGAGTATATGGAAATATGGATGTCATTTTAGTATTCATTTAGTGATTGTAAGACAGAAGAACTATCCATTAGGTAGATAGGAGTACCAATTCCAATCTGACATCTTATGGAGTTCTCTGATACCAACTGTGGCGGCCACCCCCTATTCATCCGGATTAGGAAGTGGTCGTCACTCAGCAAACCCTCACTTAACATTCAGATTAAGGAATGGGCCTTCTTAATCAAATGCTAAGGGAGGATGTGCCTTAATAAGTAAAGAGCAGCAAAGGAAACAATCACACAAATGAGTATACTATAATTTATCAGAGTGTAGAAGAAAGACAAATGTAATATCCATACAATCTAGATAAAAACTGTACAACTCAAAATACATAAGCATGAAAAGTAAAGCAGTTAAATTCTATATTATTACAAAATGATATTAAAGTTTATGCAGTAACGAAAGTAAAGTCTCTCATATCCTCATAATATTTGGTAGTGACTAATGATCTTCTCCTGTATGCTCCTCTTCCTGAACTAGATCTCCAGAAGGTCCTACAACCTCAAATAGCTCAGAATCTACTATTGTCAGTTTTACAATGGTAGGGCCCCAGCCAACAAAGAAAAGTCTAGTTAGACAAAACATCTAAGTACAATTTAGACTGTAAAGTGTTAAGTTTTAATGATATCACAATACTAAGCAACATAAGAGCAGTAAGTATTAAAGAAAGGTAACAAAGTTATAATTAACATAGTTATAACTTAACAAGATGTGAGGTAAGCACATACCACAATTCAAGCTGCAGAAAAGGTTAAGTAATGCATAAAGAAATCTACTAAACACAATTGAAACTTCTAAGTATATGAGCAATATAAAATATGCTACTTTACAACTAATCTGAAAATACATAACTGAAAGTAAAATTCTAACATCCTAATATGCCAAAGATAAAAGTGAATTGCTGAAAGGTAGAATGAACATTCAAAGCTATGAGTACAAAGGAACTGCAAAAAATGCAAATATAGCAGAAAGCGTACTGAACTATAAGACAAAGTAAACACTGCAGAAAATGAAAATATAGCAGAAGGCATACTGAACTATAAGGCAAAGTAAGAACTGCAGAAAATGAAAATATAGTTGAAGGCATACTAACTATAAGACAAAGTAAGAACTGCAGAAAATAAAAATATAACAAGCAGTGAACTGAACTGTAAGGTAAAAGTGAGCCAAGACTGTAAAGTAAACAAAAGGCAACTGCAAAGTGACCGTAATACAAATGAAGTAATCGAAAATTAACTACCAGAAATGAGATATTCCTACTTAGTCCTACCACTAGTAAAGTCCATCTGTTCATCTGGAAAAGTAGTCCCAGATTCCATTTGAAAAGTACTACAAACCATCTGGAAAAGTAATCCCAGATACATTAGGAAAGTAGTCCTAGTCAGAAACAATAGTATCTTGGAAAAGTAGTCCCAAATACACTAGGAAAGTAGTCCTAGTCAGAACAACAAGTATCTAGAAAAGTAGTCCCAGATACACTAGGAAAGTAGTCCTAGTCAAAAACAACAAGCACTAGGAAAGTAGTCATAGCCCAAAAGCTATCCTACAGGCACTAGAAAAGTAGTCCTAGCCAAAAAGCTATCCTATAGGCACTAGGAAAGTAGTCCTAGCCCAAAACCATTCTAGAGTAAAGTTAAATTACATGGCAGACTAAAAAGACATATCTCCTCAAGTTTGGTAAAACTATTTTCCATCAAATTTCCTTCTAACAATATGAAATGCCATATGAATGTAATTCAAAGTCAACATAGAAATAATCATCTAATATTCAGGTTTAATGCAATGTGTCCAAATGTAAATAAGTTCAAAGCAAAAAGGAAGGCATAGCATATAATGTTCATTGTATATAAAATATCACTAAACAACATTTGTGATATCACTTGGTTTTCTATTTAAGACGTTCTAACTAATCTAAACTTATACAAGTTTAGGATCTCTAACATCCAGCTATCGACTATAAATCTAGAATATCAAGCCTACAAGTCAAAAAAATGTTAGAACTAATAAAGTTCTAACACTTATAAATCACATGTCGCTTAATTAAATTAAAAGAATAAATCAAACGTCCTAATTAATGATTTTACGAATCCCAAACAAACATTGATTAGTATGAATCAAAATTAGAGGATTAAGATGTTAAAATCCAAGTATTGTATTTTAACTTCTTAATCTAATAGGTTCTAATCATAATGATATAAAGTTAAATCCAAAATCTCACGAATTATAATTAGGGTTATCTTATTAAGCAAAATCAAGCCTAATAAGATGGATTTCTAATATTAAATCTAAAGTTTAAATACAAAATAATCATAAATAAAAGATAAAATCTAGAAAACTATAAAACCAAGGTTTCATCTATTAAGTACCTAGTTACTTAATAGATGAACTCTAACCTAATTTCTAATCTAAATCTTAAGGAATTAAGGTCCTAAAGTTTGAAAGAAAGTATTAAGAGAATTATTAAGCCTTAGATTTGATATTTCTTATCAACTATTATGATGAATTTAACTTAAAGGAGGCATAAGGTGTACTAAATTCACCTTATGAGACTTATTTTAAGACTTAGAGAAATTTAGGTTATTTTTAGAGTTTTTCTTAAAATATCATTTTAAATGAGTTTAAATGTTATAAAATAAGTTCAAATCAGTTATTTTACTATTTTTAGGAGTTTAGGAATGTATTTAAGGTCTTAAGATGTTTAAACCCAAATTTGGGCAAAATGATCATTTTGCCCTTTACTTAAGGGTCTAAATTTCATCTTTATAAATTAGGGCTCAAATCTAAAATTTCTTAAAGTGGAATGATTACTTACTGTCTAATATGAGTTTGGACAGTAAGTTCATTAATTTTGGTAAAGGATTAAGCCTTATAAAGTCAAATTAAGGAATTTGACCTATAAGGGCAAATTACTAACGTTATCCTAATGAAACCTAAATTTTCTATTAGTTTATTATAGGTTATGTTCTACGGTTTCCATAGAACTTAAAATCATTAAATTCTAATGTGTATTGGCTAAGTTATGGCCAATACAAGTTCTAGGGTTAATAATTAGGGTTTAGTGTAATTAGTGAGTGATTAGTGATATTAATCACAATATCACTAAACCAATTACACAGTTAAGTTTTAATTTACTCTAGGAGTTCTCTGAAATTTGAATCACCCAATTTGGATCATTAATTCTGCTAATCTTTACTAATCAAGTTTTGGAGTAATTATTGTTAATTAAGAAATCTAACTATTGGATCCTAAATCTTTTTACAGTTTACTGTAAATTATGTTTTCTTGATATAAATTGATATTTGGATCATCTAATTTGGAGCTAAATTGACCAACTTATTTTTAACATTTTTCTTATACAGGTGGCGGGACCGACAGACAACTACTGAATAAAGGACAGCATGGGTCCCACTGATAGCCGCCTAGCCTCAGTCCAAGTAAGCCCCACTCTTTGATCCGATGGTGACCTGGGATGGCTCACATATGCAGAATCGGGCCATGGATTAAATTGCGGGTCAGCCTAAATTTGCTCAGCCCAAACTGACGGGTCATCCCTGATCATGGAATTAGGGCTTCCTCTAGGTCGACGCATAGAGCTTGAGAGGATGCGAACAGCCCAGCAAACCCTCACCTTCAACGGAGGAGACGGGTGGAGCGAAAAAAGAGAAACCCTAAATTCTTAGGATTAGAGCAAAATAAACTAACAGGGATAGAGTTTATTGTGTATGATTGATTCCATACAATAATACAATAGATCAAACAAAATAACATCTAAATTTAACAACTTAAATATGGGATTAGAGAGGGCTCGTACTTGATGAGTGCTGGAAGGAAGAGATGGAGATTGGAAACTGATATCTTGCCTACAGGTTTGGTCAACCACCCCCTCAGATCTTTTAGGAGTGACGGGATTTTATCCATGGCTTGAAGGCGGTGGCAGTAGCCACGTGTCTTTGCATGGGAGTGGCGCGTGCCCTAAATCAGGAGAGGAAGTATCAGAGCCGTCCATTTTGGATGGCTCGATCACTATGATCGGCCCGAAATAATTAGCAGCCCCGGCCTGCGATAGAACTGAAAAGTGGGCTTAGCCCGAAAATTCAAATGGCAGAAGGGATTAATGATAGGTTACTTAATAGCGGGTCCCACTTTATCAATTTTCTTAATAAATTTACTTAATTAGAATCAAATTTCTTAATTAGATTTGAACTATAAATTAGACTCAAAAAAATTCCAAAAATTCACCCTTAGCTAATTGAGGGGTGAGAAACGCAACAGCGCAATCAGATTTTTGATCAGACGAATATTTATTTATTTGATTTTTCAGAGAATTTAAATAATATTAAAATATTCATCAAAAATCCAATGACTTCCAAATGCCTCCAAAACTTCACCCCTAGCTAATTTGGGGGTGGTGAACGCAATAGCAAAGTCAGATTTTTGATTTGAGGTCAAAATAAAAGTCAAATTCTAGGATTTCTGGATTTTCTAAAAATCAAGATTTGATCTATTTGACTTCAGATTTGACCTAGATTTTTAAGGTGGGTCCTAAATGACATAGTTAACGTACTAGAACTACAATTAAGACTTAAATTAGTCTTAAGTAACTTCAATAACAACCTGGGTTGTTACACCCTATCATTGTGAAACTGATAATGGTAGACACTAAGCTTTTTGAGATTGGGGAGCCTTCTAAAGATAGTATTTAAGAGGAGGTTCAAGTTGACTGAATACCCTTAATCTTCATTCTGCATTGTGAGGATGGGTGATTTATTTTATTTTTGCTTTAACCTTTAAATCATATTGTAATAATATAGGGTTGATTTTACTTTTTACTGCTTTACTTATTCTGAGTTGGATATTTAGTTCTTCTTATATTGTGATGAATGGATGTTATATTTTTGCTTCCGCACTGTGCTTTTATGTATCTTTCATTTAGTGAAATTTTACTTTGAGAATGGTAAAGTCCTTAATTATTATGGATTAGGATGTGTGCTTAATCTAATTATAAGTAGGGATCTTGCCATTTAGGTGACCTCTCCACCGTAATCATGTTAACGTAAGAGTTAACAGGACCACGACGGAGCAGGGCCAGGACAGTTGGTATCAGAGAATTCCATAAGCTGTCAGTTTGGAATTTGCATTCCTCTCTACCTATTGGATTGTTCTTCTACCACTTCATCACTAAATGAATACTTGAAATAACATCCATATCATTATGAGTATAACTCAGAATAAAGTATGGAATGAGAAACCATAAGAGATATTAAAGTACAATTATCTAAATAATACATATATATGCTCAACAAATTAAAGGGGTTTGATGATAATTATAGGTATAAGAGAATGATGTTCATGATTTACTTAAAAGAATTTGAGACCATCTGGAAATACAAAACCAAATTGGGTTTGAAGCAAAGGAGATCCATAAAATGAGTATCTGATGAAGACACGTATAGAGGGCTTGACTTTCTAATTTTGGCTAAGGAATGGCTCGCAAGAGTATATCACATTTTTAGTATTATAGGATGGTCAAGTAATATTAAGGTAGAGATAGTATTATGTCTTCTATGAGATCTGGCAAGAGAATGGTGGATTGACACATATAAGAGCTTATTCAAGAAACTTCAAAGAGAACATCGTGAACTCTCCTATGAAGACTTTTGTATTACTTTTTCCACTAAGTATATAGGATGACATCCTTTTAATAGTAAGGATTCTACTTATGTTTCTTGAGTAGTAATAACTTCATGATTGAAGCGCAATAAAATGTTAATGTTGTTCTAAATCTTTTTAATAAAATTGAGAATGCTTATCTTTATTTTCAGAAAATGAATCTTGCTACCTCTCCTAACAACACACTAATTAATGATGTCCCATCTGCTAGTAATCCCTCAAATAATGAGATTATGATACCTAATGGCAATAATACAGAGGATTCAGTCTCTATGAGAAGTATAATGAATATGTTGAATCAACAGGCATTATCAACAGGCATTATCCATATATAGGATGACATCCTTTTTATAGTAAGGATTCTACTTATGTTTCTTAAGTAGTAATAACTTCATGATTGAAGTGCAATAAATTGTTAATGATGTTCTAAATCTTTTTAATAAAATTGAGAATGCTTATCTTTATTTTCAAAAAATGAATCCAGCTACCTCTCCTAACAACACACCAATTAATGATGTCCCATCTGCTAGTGATCCCACAAATAATGAGATTATGATACCTAGTGGCAATAATACGGAGGATTCAGTCTCTATGAGAAGTATAATGAATATGTTGAATCAACAGGCATTATCCATACAAAGTTTGGTGTCTGCCCTTCCGTCTATTAATGCCAGCACTTCATCTGCATCTCCAGTTGCACACTCAAATAATTCTAACCGATCGTCTAGCGATGGAATGCTACATAGTTTCCTGAGATTGAGACCACCTACATTCGATAGAACACTATCTCCGATAGACACAATAACATGGCTAAAGACAATAGAAAAAAATTTGGTCAGTCTAAATTGTCCAAACTATCAAACTGTATAATTGGCTACACATCTACTTCAAGGCGAAGCTGAACACTGGTGGGATAATATCAGAGAAACTTGCTTTGAAGATCATGAATTAGAAGATATTGAATGGGATTGGTTCATTGAAGCTTTCAAAGAAACCTTCGTACCTCCATCGTCAAAGAGTATCATTGGTGATTCCTTATTGAAGTTAACTCAAGGAAGCCAATCAATAGCAGATTATGTAGCATAATTTAGAAGACTAGCTCGCTTTACCCCAAATTTAGTATCGACGGAAGAAGACAAGTGCTACCGCTTCCAAAGTGGATTGCGTGGATCCATCAAGGATCATGTCATTCCCTTACAAATAACTAATTTTGAGAAGTTGGTAGAGACTACAAGAGTGGTTGAACACCACCAGTTAGCAAGGGAGTTTAAGAGGAAAGAATTTACTCCTACCCATCATTATGAGAGCTTCAAGCACCACCATCACATTCAAGGAAGAGCCTACCAGATGGAGGCTAAGGAAGCTGTCAACCAAAATCAAGAATGTTAAAGGCCTCATCCTTATGGAAAGTGTAACCATTACGATCATCGAGGTTTTACATGTGGTCATCAGGGCCACCGATATGAGCAATGTAATGCTTTTAAGACAATTGATGGGGTGGAAATTAATTGTATTTGTCAAAATCAGGTATTCAGACCTACTCCTCTGAATAAAAAGGAGGCAAGGATGGCCCTAATGCCACCTCCAGTCAACAAAGATCAAGTTCCTTCAAAGGTTCAGACAACTACCTCTCGACCCCCAATTCATAATCAAGGGAAGGTCCAAGCAACCAGCAGTAGACCTGCTGGGATAGCCAGAGTTTATAATCTTACTCCAATTTAGGCCACTGAAGATAACAACGTAGTTTTAGGTACACATCTTCAATTATTCTTTACTTATAGCATTTTAATATTTATTAAATGGTTCTTCTATTTAAATGTTAAATTAGGCACTATAAATATAGAAGAAAAGCCCAGTAATGTATTATTTGATACTGAGGCTAGTCACTCTTTCATCTCAGAAAGTTTTGTTAACCATATGAAATTCCCATGTTACAAACTTTCCAACATCTTAAATATTGGACTTCCATCTAGAGCTCAACTAAGTGCCACTAAGTTCTGCGACCTACAAGTATCGGTGAATAAAAGAACCTTTCAGGCTAAGTTAATAGTATTACCCATTGCAAATTTTAATATTATACTAGGCATGAATTGGCTTAGTATGCATAACGCCACTATAGATTGTCAATGGAAGAATATTATTCTCCAATCATCAGGTGCCTCAGAAACCTTTGTGGGAAGGTTTAGCACTCAAGATTCTTTAATAAAGACACTTCAAACAAAGAAGCTAGTAAGTAAGGGTTGTATGGCATTTTTAGTAACCATCATGGGAGATAGTAAGAATGAAGTTTCTATTGCTGATATTAAAGTAGTTAAAGAATTCAAAGATGTATTTTCTGAAGAATTGTCTGGACTACCACCAGCAAGAGAAATAGAATTTGTGATTAATTTAGTTTCGGGTACTCAGCCATTATCAAAAGATCCATATAGAATGGCTCCTAAGGAATTGCAAGAATTAAATGAACAGTTGCGGTATTGGTTGAACAAAGGATTTATAAAGCCTAGCATGTCCTCATGGGGAGCTCCAGTCCTATATCTATGAGGATGTGTATAGATTATAGAGAATTAAATAAAGTGACCATTAATAACAAATATCCTCTTCCCCGAATATATGATCTCTTTGATCAATTGGCTGGTGCAATAGTATTTTCAAAAAATTGATCTAAGATCTGGATACCACCAATTGAGGGTAAAAGATTCAGATGTGGAGAAAACTGCATTTTGCACATGATATGGACACTATGAATTTCTCGTAATGTCTTTTGGTCTCACAAACGCACCATCTATGTTTATGGATTTAATGCAGAGAATCCTAAAATCATATCAAGATAAATTTGTTATTATTTTTATCGATGATATCCTTATTTATTCAAAAACCCTAGAAAATCATGAAAATCATTTAAGATTAGTACTAGAAGTTCTTTGAGAACATGAATTATATGCTAAATTTTCTAAATGTAAATTTTGGTTAAGCTCAGTATTCTTTTTGGGGCATGTGGTAAATGCTCAAGGAATTAGGGTTGATTAACAAAATATTAGTGCTATATAAGATTGGGCTCAGTCAAAATTAGTTACAGATATTTGTAGCCTTTTGGGATTTACTAGATATTATAGAATATTTGTTAAAGGTTTTTCCCAAATTGCATCTCCTTTAACAAAGTTGACCCAATAAGCAATTCCATTTATCTGGTCAATAGGATCTAAAATTGCATTCCAGACTTTAAAGGATGTGTTATCTTCTGCTCCAGTGTTAGTTCTTCCTAAAGAATGTGCTAACTATCAATTCTATACAGATGCATCAGGAATCGGCTTAAGATGTGTATTATTGCAAGAAGGCAAAGTTATAGTATTGGCATCTCGTCAACTTAAGACTCATGAAAGAAACTATGTTGTTCATGATCTGGAACTTGCAGCATTAGTTTTTGCCTTAAAAATCTAGCATCATTATTTGTATGGAGTTTAGTGCTCTATCTTTATGGATCATCAAAGTTTGAAATACATCCTTACCTAAAGAGAACTGAATTGTAGATAGAGAAGGTGGCTGGAATTGATCAGTGATTATGATTTGGATATTCAGTATCACCCAGGCAAGGCAAATGTTGTAGCAGATGCCCTCAGTCATTGCGCTACATTATCAACCTTGATTGCTATAAGTTTATTAGTAAAAGAATTTCAGAAAATGGAGATTGTTCTAGTCAGTGGTGACTGGATGAGCTATATACTAACTAATATCAATATAGAGCCCACCTTCCACAGAGATGTTTCAATCTTTCAAACAACGGATGATGATTATTTAAATCTTAAAGTGGCGATAGAAAGTGGTCGTCGCCCAGAATTGAAGTTCAAGAAAAGTGCTATCTATATGGATAATCGCCTCTGGATTCCCAAATCCATGCAAAATGAGATTTTGGTTGAAGGTCACAACTCAGGTTATCAAGTTCATCCAAGAAATTCCAAGATGTATCAGGATTTAAAGCAATCCTTCTGGTGGCCAGAAATGAAGAAGCGTGTGGCAGAATTTGTTGCAAATTGCCACGCATATTGTTTAGTAAAAGCAAAATACCAAAGACCTGGTGGTTTACTGCATCCACTAGAGATCCCAAAATGGAAGTGGATAGATATATCTATGGATTTTGTTATGGGTTTACCTCATGTTAGAACTGGAGTTGATACAATATGGGTTATAATTGATCGTCTTACTAAGTCAGCACATTTTATCCCAGTACATCAAACTGACTCTGTGGAAAAGTTAGCAAAACTGTATATTAAGGAAATAGTCATATTGCACGAAATTCCCAAAATAATCGTGTCTGGTAGAGACAGCGGTTTCACTTCAAAATTTTGGCAGACTGTACATCAAGATTTGGGTACCACTTTAGCTATGAGTACAGCATTTCACCCACAAACTAATGTCTAAATAGAAAGAGTTAATCAGGTTTTAGAAGATCTTCTCTGATTGTGCATGATGGATATTTCAGGATCTTGTGAAGAGCACATTCCTTTAGTGGAATTTGCTTACAATAATAGTTTCCAGTCAAGTATTAAATTGGCACCATATTAAGCCTTATATGGTAGAAAGTGCTCAACTCCACTAGCATGGTCTGAAACAAGAGATACTCAATTATATGGATCAGAATTAGTGGAGGAGACAAATAAGAAAGTGAAACTCATTCAACAGAGAATCATAACAGCTCAAGATAGACAAAGTAAATATCATGATAATCGTCACCATCCTCTTAAGTTCCAAGAAGAAGATTGGGTATATTTAAAAGTCAGCCCGATGAAGGAAATTTATTATTTTGGAGTTTTAGGAAAACTCAGTACAAGATATGTAGGACCAAGAAGATTGGGTCAGCAGCTTATAAACTTGAACTGCTAGAAGATTTTGTTACTGTTCATAACGTGTTCCATGTATCATCATTAAGAAATTGTCTTCGAGATCCTTCCCATATTATTCAACTTCCAGTAATAGAGATTCAACTCAATCTTTCTTATACTAAAGAACCAGTTAGAATTCTAGATCGTGATCAGAAGAAGTTAAAGAATCGTTCTATTTCAATGATCAAGGTTCAAAGGAGGAACTGTTCATGTAACAATGCAACATGGGAAAAGGAATCGGATATGCTCCAAAAGTATCCAAATTTCCTTAATCAAGGTACTTATCCAATTCTAGTATTTTCAAGTATGATATTCTATTCAGTTTTATTTTTCTGCTTGAGTGATGTCATGGATGATATTGTTCTTAAGTGAGGGAGTCTGTAATAACCCAGGTTATTACCTAGGCTAATTAAGACTAATCTAAGTCTTAATTATGGTCCTAGTACACTAAATAAAGTATTTAGAAATCACTTCTAAGACCTAGTCCAAATCAAGAATGAAATGGATCAAATCCTGATTTCTAAAAATCTAAAAACCCTAGAAAATGACCTATTTAAATTGATCTCAAATCAAAAATCTGACTTCATCATTGCGTTCACCACCCCCAAATTAGCTAGGGGTGAAATTTTGGAGGCATTTGGAAGTCGTCAGATTTTTGACAAATATTTTATTATTAATTAAATACCCTGAAAAATCAAATAATTAAATACTCATTGAAACAAAAATTTGATCACGCCATTGCATTCCTCACCCCTCATTTAGCTATGGGTAATTTATTAGAAATTTTAGGAATGCATTGAATTAATTTATCTTAATTAATGAAATATGTGAAAAATAAATTGATTATTAATATTAATTAAAATAATTAACGGCCTCCGTTAATCCACATTAGCTGTCGTCCATTCTTCTCACCTTCACCGTCAAATCAAATGGTAAAGGCCAACCGTTCGATCGAATGATCGAACGGTCCCCCATCTCCGCTTCCTGCGCGTGGCACCCTCGCAGACGCGTGGTGGCATCGAGCGCCAGATGCCATCCTCTGCCGCTTCTCACTGCCACTCTTCACCCGATTAAAGCTTCATTCGAATCTCCATTCTCAAGTTCTTGTGTTGCATCTTCGATAAGATTGGAGATATCATACCGATCAAAGTACCAATTCTGCAAACCGTCAATAGAGGTACATCTCGATCTTACAATTTACTCAATCAATGATTTCAATCTACTTTTGAAAGTCTAATACATTATTTAGATTAAACATTGTCTGGTCCATTTGAGCTAAGTTGTGCTCGATTGAACTTAGATTTCAAGCAAATTTATTTTTCGTTTCAGCTAGTTTAGGGCATCAGTGTTTTCGATGTTAGGGCAGTCCATTTTCTTCAATCCTAATACCTACCGATAGGTCTCAGTAAGATCCTTCGATTGACACCCTAATCTTATTGGTTGAAGCTCTGTGTGGTGAGATCTGGACTACCCTAGGTTGCGGCTTGCGGAGTCTTCTGGAAGAAAAAGAAGGCGTCCGGGTCGGGCCGGGTCGACCCAAGCCCGACCCGTGAGTCCAGCGTGCGTTGCTGGCATGTGGGTTCCGCACTGCATGGATCACCTTGAAGTAATCATCCTGGTGGGCCCTGCATTTGGTAGCAAGCATCCCGTCCTCCTCTTCCGTGGCGACACGTAGCATGTGGGCCCGCGCATCGTTATTAGTCTGCAGAAAACATTGATTTATTTATTTTATATATAAATATAGAATATATTAGAATGAATAAAATTCATTTAACATAAATTAAATAAATCAAATTTTCATCAACTTTAACCCCTAATATCTTAGAAATTATAGGTCCAAATACAACAAATAAATATACCATAGTGATTAGCAAAATTAGAGTAATAATATGAAAGTGTCAAATTTCCATTTGGAGCTATATTTAATATAGTGACATTTAGGACCCCTAATTAAGCTCTAAATATCTCAAAAGTTCATTTAATCATAACTTTGTGTACACTTACCCAAACATACTCAATATGGGTCTCAAAGTAATCATCAAAGCCTAGGGATTAATCTAGTAGTGTTGGTTTTGCTGTTTGAGACCTAATTTGACTAATCACTTTTGGACCCAAACCCTAATCTTCCTAAGCTCGTAACTTCTTAACCCTTAGTCCAAATATAGCCAATATGGGTCTTAAAGTGATCAGTAGAACCTCTAAAATAATCTAATAGTATTTAATTCTTTGTTTGGATCAACATGAGCTTAATCACTTTTAGGACCTATCCTTAATTACCTTAATTAATCCTAGAACTTTAATTGACCATAAGTTAGTCAATTGAACTCTAAATAAGGTCATCCATATATCCATTTTGATCAGGAAAACCTAATTAATAGTAAACTACAAAAATATTTAGCATCTAACGATTAAATTTCTTAATCAACCCTAATTACCTTAAATCTTAATTGTGAAAATTAGTAATTTAGATATCCAAAATGAGTAATTTAAATTTCAAAGAGTTCATAGAGTAGACTAGAACCTAGTGGTGTGGTTAATTTAGTGATTTGTGATTAATTTCATTAATCATTTACTAATCACCCTAAACCCTAATTAGGCCATAACTTAGTCAATTAGAGTCTAAAATGAGTTTACTGCTAGTCATTATGATTAGTTGGTTATTTGTGATCTACAGCCACTGATTTTGCTCAATTTGGACACTAATTGAAAAAGTTAGAATTTTTTAACCTTAATTAAGAAATCCGAAATTACCTTTCTACCCCTTAGCTTATATTAACTATAACTTAGCTAATACTTATCAGAACTCAATGATTTTAGATTCTATGGAAACCTTAGATAATAAGCAATAATAAAATGATAGAAAATTTAGATTCTATTAGGTCAAATTACCAAAATGCCCCCATGAGTCAAATTCATTAATTTGATCTCATGAGGCTCAATAATTACCCAAAATTAATATAATTACTGTATAATCTTATATTAGACAGTAAGAAATACTTTGCCATTAAAAATTTCAGATATGAAACCCTAAAACAAAATTTGATCTTTTAGACCCTTAAGTAGGGCAAAATAGTTATTTTGCCCAAATTTAGGGTTAAGTGCTTTTAGGCCTTAAATTCTTATTATAATAATTAAAACAAATAAGTAAAGTAATTTAGATTGTAATTTTAATTATTTAAGTCATTAATTAAGTTTAGATTTAAAGCCCTAATTTCCCTTCCTTAAGAAAATCATAACCAGTTTATTAGCTGTATAATGTGAGATAAATCTCACATCATACCTCTCCTTTAACCTTCCTAATCCATTCTTAATTCTTCATAATATTATTAGTTAAGATTGGAGCTAGAGTGTTCATTTTAGAGTTTAAGAGCTTAATTCTTAAGAATTAGGATTAGCTCTTAAGTTAGAGTTCAATTATTAAGTAAAATGGGTTACTCAATATGTGAAGTCTTGATTTTATAGTTTATAGATTTTTATAATTTATTATTAATTATTTAATCTTTTAAATCTAAATTTAAGAATAGAGATTCATCCTATTAAGTTTGACTTCACTTAATAGGATTTGCCTTAATCTAAATCTGTGAGTTTGGGTATTAAAACCTAGCCCTTAAAATTACCATTTGGATTAAGTAGTTAAACTCTAATATTTGGTGTTTAATTCTTAATCCTTTCATCTTGATTTGGCTAATCAAGATAGCTTGAGATTTCTTCAATTACTAAAATAGGTCAATTGATTTATCATTTAACTTATATAGTCGACATCAAATTATTTATATTTGGGATCTAGCTAGTCCTAATTATTTTCAATTTATAAGGTCGTGAATCTAAGTAACACTCGATAGTAGGAAATGGAGATTCTAAACTTGTGTAACTTAGAGTAGATAGAATGATTAAATTAGATAACAAATGGATATCACTTGTGTCATAGTAGAGTCTCTTGCTCACTTCAAAAATTGATGCTATGCTTACCTTATTTTGAGTATTATATCTTGTTCACATGTATTAAGCATAAGATATTTGAAAAGTGTTTCATGTCAGACTTATTTTGTATAGTAGCATTTGCATATGTCATTATCATTATTGAGTTGAACCTATGGTTATTAGAATGTAACCTAATTAGTGTGCTTTTTTCCTTACATATGCTTTAGTACAATCCAAACCTAGACCTATGACCGGCTAGGATAGTATTCATTTGTCTAAAGCAAGTCTAACCAAACCTAGACCTAAGACTAGCTAGGATGGTATTTATTAGACTTCATATCCTTTTTCTACCTTTATTGGCAATACTAATTTAGGTGCATTTCTACTTTAAATTGATTATCATGCTTAAGTTATAGTAATTTTAGTTTCATACTTTTTATTTTAGTCTACAATTCAGCACTTTCTTATTTACTGTTCTTCTGCATTTACTAGCCTTACTTCTACTTATAGGATGCTAGTTTTACTTATTGTTTATATTCATAGTATGTTAGTCTCACTTTCTATTACTTAATTGTTTCATATGTGTTTTTACTTTATGTTAATTAGCATAAATTTATATTGATCATAAGCATATTTAGGTTGAGTTTCCTTTCTGTTATATTAGTATTTAGTCTTTATTTTATAATTAACCTCGTTGCAGCTATACTTGGAGGTATGTGCTTACTTCCTATTTTGTTAAGTTATAGTCTTTTTATTTATAACTGCCCTTTATCTTTTCATATGCATTCTGCTCCTACACTTGCTTGTATGTTACGTTTTAATGGTGATATCTAAATAACATAATAAATTTGCAGCTTAAAATGTACTTAAACTTATTGTCTAATTAGATTTTTCTTTTGTTGGCTGGGGCCCTATAATTGTGAAACTGACAATGGTAAACTCTGAACTTTTTGAGGTTGGGGAGCCTTCTGAAGATAGGATTCAGGAGGAGTTCAAGTTGATTGAAGACCCTTTGTCTTCGTTCTGCATTGTGATGATGAGTGATTTATTCTATTTCTGCTTTAACTTTTAAATCATATTGTAATAATATAGGATTAATTTTACTTTTTACTACTTTACTTATTCTGAGTTAGATATTTAGTTCTTTAGTTTGCTTATAACTGCACTTATCGCCACGCACAACGAAAAGAGGCCGAACCCTGTCACAGTCACTTCTTCAAACTAAGCTGTTAAATACCTAAATTACAAGCATACTTAGTATTTTAAAGAGGATAATTTGAAATACTTAGTTTGTTTACAACTGTACTTATCGCCACGCACGACAATAGGAGGCAGAATCCTGTCACAATTATTCCTTCAAACTAAAGATTCCATTTCCCTAAATATAACATACTAATAGTGTCTTAAGAAGAGTAACTTTAGATACTTAGTTTGCTCATAACTGCACTTATTTCCAGGCACAATGATAAGAGGCCGAACCCTGTCACAGTTATTTCTTCAAACTAAGGATCTAGTTCACTAATTATAACACTCTTAGGATTGATTGATTTACTCTAAGTGGACTGTATCTGCCTAAGCCTGCAGGATAGCACAAGATAAGTCTTACTTAGTGATTCACCAATACTGAATAATACTGGAGTGACCCAGCTCTATGGATTTACAACACTAGACTCAGCCAACAATCTGGGTTACATCAATGCTATTTATTCAACATGGATAACCAAAACTATGAATCTAGGATTCAAATGGGATACATCCTACACAAGGTTTCAAGGATGTGACCAAGGGGTCACCCAATATAGGATACTACCACATGAAATAAATCTCATTCTAAGTAGTTTAGGTGATTCTACCATAAGAATTTAAGATCAATTTCTAAGGTCGAGTAGGATCATCTAAGCTTCTACCTCATGATAAAACAATAAGTCTTTCTTACCTCATTGGTTTAAAGATGATTAAGGCTAGTATTATTATCACACTAAACTTAATGTAAGATTATCAAGATCTCACATATCTAAACACTCAATATAATCATATGGGATTATTCATTATGTTTGGTTAACTAGATCAGGTGGGTAGCTCCATCTGATCAAGTCCTAGACTATAATTATGAGATATAATCAAGAATCTTAATATGATTTGATCTTGTGATGAATCGTCATGGATTTTATAATTGATTTCATGCTAATAATCTTATTTAAGAGAAAATCAAAGATCTTAAGTTTCAAGTCCAGATGCTTAATCATACCAAATCTTTTAATTTCTTTATCACTTCTAATTTAATGAATTAAAGTCAAAATCAAATCAAATAGATTATTGGAATCATGTTAATCAAATTATCTTACAATCAGATTGATTGTTTAGATGATTAAGAGTTTGGGTCTAAATCAGATGAATTAGGTGTTAACCCTTAACCTTATCAATTTAAGACCAATAGTTACATTACAGATCAATGACAAATCAAATGAATTATTGATGAATTATTGATGGCGATCTAAGATCCAGATTAAGTGTAATTCACTTGATTAAGCCCTTAAGATCTCTTAAGTTTAATTAGGAATAAAAGAGACTTTATTAAAATTTAACATTCAAGACATAATCAAGACACCTCGATCCTTAAACACATCTTATAAAGTAATTGAAAGTTAACATAAACTTAAGAAAAGTAAAAGTACAAAAATAGTAACAAGAACTATGCAAGTGATGTATGCACTTAGCATAGGACTAAACAAGTAATTTAATATATAGAACTCAATACAAGTTCTAAGTACTTACGTACCTTGCACAAGCCATACTATCTTGTAATTTGTTGATTTGGTGAGGAGGCAGTATTCACAACACCTGAAGCAATTAGGTAAAATGCAACTACTGATAAGTACCATGACGAACTGCCTACTTAACAACATCCCAGACCAAGAGATCTCTATTCAATTTGCTCAACAACCACAATAGAAGATTTATGTACAACATGCTAAGGAGGGATATCTAAGATATCATATGAATCAACTTGGTAAGAGGGAAAGTAGTCATTTCTATGAGAGATTTGTGATAATATAATGAATATGCTCAAATAAACTTTAATAGAGATGAAATCAAAATCATCAATAAGCTACCTTATTCAAACAGAATTTGATGATAACTAAGATTAGAAATAACGAGTGATAAATTATGTGATGAATTAATAAACCATTATACTTGTACGAATATCCATTCTTAACTAAATGAGAGACACAACCCCAACGATTGCATTAACCAATCATTGCAAAAGAGGAATAAGCATTTAACTAATATAACTAATTCTCATATTATTCATAAGATAAAATGAGGGATGCATGCATGAGGTTTGAATAAGGAAATAACTAATATCTTAATAAAAGCAATGAGTATCATTTTCATAAGGAATTAAATGAAGTTAACATGCGTAACTAGACAAGATTCTTACTTGTAACATGAATTGGAATGATTAAGAACTAATAAAAGAGAGGTGCATACAAATTGTCATTTATTAACTACCATTTACATGCGACTATTAGAAATTTGAAGGAACACTATCTCAAATATTGGAATGATATGCTTCAATAGAACATTATTAATATTCAAATGAATTGCTGCATTTAGATTCAAATTATTCAATTAAGTTATACAACATGAAATTAACTAGATATTTAGAGCAAAATGAAATTGACGAAAGTAGCTAGATTCTCTAAATTTGATTTCATAAGGAGAGCTAAAACATGCCAGCATGATTTCAAATAAAATGCTTATATTGTGATGAATGGATGTTATGTTTTTGCTTCCGCACTCTGCTTTCATGTATCTTTCATTTAGTGAAATTTTACTTTGAGAATGGTAAAATCCTTAATTATGATGGATTAGGATGTGTGCTTAATCTAATTATAAGTAGGGATCTTGCCATTTAGGTGACATCTCCACCGTAATCATGTCAACTTAAGAGTTAACAGGACCACGATGAGGCAGGGCCGCCATAGAGATCCATCTTATTAAAGCTTGATTTTTCTTAATAAGATAGCCTTAATTATTGTTCGTGAGATTTGGGCTTAAACTTTATACCATTAGGATTATAACCTATTAGATTAAGAATGTTAAAATCCAATACTTGGATTTTAACATCTTAATCCCCCAAATTTTGATTAATATTAATCAAAATTGGCTTGAGATTCATAAAAATTATCAATTATGACGTTTGATTTATTATTTAACTCAAATAAGCGTCATGTGATTTATATATATTAGAACTTGATTAGTTCTAACTTCTTTTGACTTATAAGAATGATATTCTGAATTTATACTCGATAGCTGGATGTTGGAGATCCTAAACTTGTATAAGTTCATATTATATAGAATGACTTAATTATAAAACAAAGTGATATCACAAAATTTGTTTAGTGCTATTTGATACCTTGATTTGAATGCTTTGCTTCCTTATTTTGAACTTTATATTTTGACACATTATATGGAATATAGTATATTTTCTATGTTAAATTGATTCATTCATAAAGCATATTCATAGTTGAAAGAAAGAGTTTAAGGTAATAAATCATATGAACTTATGATGGAATATGTCTTACTTAGTCTACCTGGACAATGTGATAGTACTTTTGCTCTAGGATGTTTCTCCTAGATGCTCAAATGATACTTTACTTTTGCTCTACGATGTTTCTCCTAAATGCTCAGATGATACTTTACTTTTGCTCTAGGATGTTTCACCTAGATGCTCAACAGATACTTTGTGACATTACTTTAATTTGGGATGTTTCTCTTAGATTCTCATATGGAATCAAGTGGTACTTTATTTAAATGGAATTAAGTGATATTGGATCTGGGATGTTTTTCCTAGATATTTTCAGATGGAATCTTTTAACAGGCATTTACTTTTTGGCATGACTAAGTAAGAATACATCCATATAAGTTAGTCTATTTTACTTTATATTTTTAGCATACTTCTTTAATAACAGCATTTTCAGTATATTTCTTCTTTATACAACACTTTGATTATATTCAGCAATTTCTTTAGCACTTATAGTATTTTATGTTAATTATATTATTTCAGCAGCTTGTTTTCATTTGATAGCATGTTAGGATGTTAAAATTTTACTTTCAGCTTAGTACTTTCTTTTTATATTGAGAACTAGCATGTATTAATTTCATCATATTACTTAGGAATTTCTTGTATTTAGTAGATATCTTATTTGTTGCTTAACTCTTTTTTGCAGCTTGAGTTGAGATATGTGCTTACCTCACATCTTGTTTGAGTTATAATTAAGTTAATTATAACTTTACCACTTTTCTTTGATGCTTTACTGCTCTTACTTTGCTTAAATGATTGTGATATCATTAAAATTATAAAATGCTTAACCTAAAATGTACTTGGACTTATTGTCTAACTAGATTTTTTTCTTTTCTTTGGCTGGGGCTCTATCATTGTGATACTGGCAATGGTAGACTCCGAATTAGTTGAGGAAGGACCTTCTGAAGATCTGGTTCAAGAGGAGGAGAGTGTAGGAGAAGACTCTTAGTTCTTTCTTTTGCTTTGTGAGGATTGAGTGACCTTACTTTACTGCTTAAATTTTTAAGTTATTTTGTAATAATACAGGTTTAAACTACTTTTCTTTTCATACTTATGTATTTTAAGTTTTATAGTTCTTATCGAGATTGTATGGATGTTATTACTTATCTTTCTTTTGCACTCTGATATATTATAGTATGATCATTCAATGATTGGCTCTTTTGCTCTCTCATATTAGGGCATATCTTCCTTGACATTTGATTAAGAAGGTTATTCCTTAATCTAAATGCTAAGTGAATGTTTGCCCGTTGATGACCACCTCTTAATCTTGGATGATTAAGGGGTGGCCGCCACAATCAATACTTTAGATCTTTAAAATGTAATGATAGCTCTAAGTTTAAATTAAATGTTATACCCTTAAGTAAGCTAACTCTTGAGGTAGGAAATACTTTAATTGTCTTATTTTGAGATAGGACCTTAGATGGGCCTTAACAACCTTAGATGATTTATTATAAACCTTGTGGTAGAATAACCTAAGGAGACTAGATTTGAGATTATCCCTTGTGGTAGTATCCTAAGTTGAGCGGCTTTTATGCCGCATCCTTGGAGCCTTTTTGTGTATGGCTCATCACAATGGAGAAATGATTTATTAGCTTGTTACTCATTGCTCATTAAATAGATTGTTAAAATGAGAACATTTGTATTATCTTTGAGGATTATAGTGCATATCCATTAAATTGATTTATTCAGTAAAATATGGAATTAGTTAGTTTATATTAAATATAATTGTAGAGTCTCAATCTTATCTTAGGTAATTAGATAAGTATAGTTCAGTTCAGGATAAACATTATAAGTCCAAAGTGTGATATAGGTTGGGCACTTAATAGCTTAGTTTGGGAGAATAAACTGTAAGAGGATTATATCCCTTATCCTTGTGCGTATCAATAAGTGCAGTTAAACAAACTAAGTGTTAAAGTCACCCTTCATAAGACATATTAATCATGCATATGTACTCTTCACATGTGGTGAATTAGGATGTTAATATGGAATATATGTTGAATTCAATAGAACTAGAATAGAATGATGTAATTCATTTAGTCAATTTTTTATTTATGGAGGTGAATGGATATTTACTTGGTTTTGATTTTTTTCCAGTTTTCAAGTATTTATAAGCATTTAGCTATTAAAACCTTGACATATCATGAATTGCATAAGCATATCACTGCATTAGCGGAGCATTGTGCTCACCTAGGATCTGTTAGCTGAGTGTTATGCTCACCTGGGATCTGTGGGGTGTCATGTGATATCAAGGTTATGTATGTTTGATGCATAATATTATGTGGCATATTCTTATACTTACATATATTAAGTGGCATATAACACCATTTTATTTCAGCATTTTATTTAGTTTTAGTTCTTTTACGGATTATTATTTAACATTTTATTTCAGCAGAATCGCAGACCTGGAGCAAGACCGCTGCAGTGCACCACAGCTTACCACAACATCATTTCTTGTGAATTTATTAAAACCATATAAACAAGTAATTAAACAGTATTTTGCATAATTTATCTGTCGTAGTGCGCTGCAGTGCGCCACCGCGGGTAAATTTTCATTTTGTAGAACTATTTTTGAAGTAATTGAACAATGTCCTACAAAATTTATCCGCTATAGCGTGCCACGGCACGCCACAGCGGGTAAATTTTCATTTAATAAAACTATAGTTAAACTAATTGAACAGTGATCCCGAAACTTGTCCGATGTAGCGTTCCACAGTGTACATTGCCGCAGTCGAACAAAAAAAGAGCTAACTTATATGTAGGAAAAGCATTTGGAGCACTGCTGCTACAGCGCACCACAGTGGAACAAGATTTGAAACGCGGTTGTCGCAGCGTGCTGCAGCGGAACAATATATGAATTGCTGCTACCACAGAGCGCCACAGCGGATGGCCCAAAATTTCCAGAGACGGCAAGTAAGAAGCATGGGGAAGGACACAAAAATATGACCTTTGGCCTCCCCCAGCCTCTTGAAAATTGAGAAATTAATTCCCTGCTGAAGTCCAACAAGTTTAAACAGATGAAAATATTAAAAGGAATTAGAATTAAGTCAAAGAAAAAGAGAGGTCACACATTAAAGGTTTTGAGGTTGGGTGCATCCCTATTTAAGGGCCAATCTTAGACCTTGAAAGGGTTCCAATATTTGCTACTCAAAAGACCAAGAGAAAGGCTGTAGAAAGTGAAAGAAGGAGAACTCTCCAAGGGAAAGAGAGGACCAAGAACATGAAGGAAAAAAAGACAGCAAAGAGCGAAGGGTGGAGCTTCAAGAGGACAGCGCAGAAAAAGTAAAGAGAACCCTAGAAAACCTCAGAGTGATTCCTTGTATTTCTCCTAAACTCCCTTGATTAATTTCTTACCATGAACTGATGATGATGTTCACTTTTCTTTGCTTGTATGCTCCTTCTTGCTTTATAATGGAAAGCTAAAAACCCCTTGGAGAGGGTTGAGATATAGTTGTAGATTATATAAGAGAAATATTGGTGTATAATGATATTGTTTAATTGTAATGAAAAATTCTTTGTTGTATTGTTAATTTTTAATATTGAATGAATGCTTGGATGAATTGAATTCTTATTTATTTTAATTAAAAGAGCTTGTGTTCTAATGCTCATCAATTGGGTAAGAACAAGGAAGGTAGTGCAAGTAGAGCTGAGAATTATGTGACAGAATTCTCAAGCTCACTTGCACCCTCCCTTGGTAGCTCTCTCAAAAGATTGATGCTTAAGAACCAAGTTCTCCATTAACCTTGCTCTACTGCTTAGCAAAGTAGAAGGGATGAGAGGACATTAGGAATTTCAATTAATGATGAGACATAATCTATTGACCCAATGCATCCTCCCATCTAGCTAAACTGCGTGTGAAGTGCATGACGCACAGTAAATGGAAACTTGCTTGTGAGATCTTTTTAATTAAAAGATGTTTTTGGTAACTTAGACGTAGGAAGTCAAAATCAAATTAATAAAACTAGATCTCATAAGAGTTTATGTGTTTAAAAAGAGCCCAAAAGGAGTTCTCTTTGTGCATTAAACTTGAACCCAATGTAATTGAAGGATACTTCAATTCCAATGGTGTTCACTTGATTTAATTAAGCAATTAAATTGAACGTATACATTTAAATAATGAAGTCATATAACCAACCCTTATATATTACAACAAAATCTTAACTCTCTCTTTTTTAATCAAATCGTATCTTTACTCAAGTCTTGTGTATTGCTAATTAGGAACCAACAAAAATCTACCAAAATTGCATCTAGATATTAATGAAAAATAATACAACTTGGTAACAAAACAATCATTCTCTGAGGTTCGATAAATCCTGGAAACTAAACTTTCCACATATTACTTCAGAACGCGTACACTTGCGTGCAAACGTAGACGTGTATTTCCGTCTATCATGAATATTACCTAATCCAATGATAAGTGAGAGATTTGCCAGAGTGGCACACTACCCCTTATGCCTAATTTACACTTTAATATAGGTTTTAAGTTAATAAAATCTATAGGATTTCTAAACATGCTAAAGAATAAGGACTCCTAATTCAAATCCTTAAAGGATTTAAATGAGGGTTAAAGAGCTAAAGGTGAGGTGAGCTAGAATCCAACTTAGTTACTTAAAGTTAGACCTAAATGATTCACAATCTATAATTACACAAGAATTAAGGTTAACTACACTTTATAAATATAATAACTAAATCTAAAGATCACCTACAATTCAAAATAAGAATCAAACCTATAGCTCATCTCCTAAGGTTGAAAGATGAATCAAACAATTTGCTAAGCATTCAAGTATCTAATTTAAGAAGATTAAGTTTAATCTATGAAATTAAGTTTAATCTATGAGAAGTAAAATAATGTGAGATGTTTATCGTCTTAAGGTTTAAATACATTAACATGCAATTTATGAAACTAGAAATTATCAAAATTACCCAAATTTAGGAGACAAAATCCTAGAATCGCCAATTGTAGCCCAATTAAATTAATATATATTAATATGAAATCCTTATAGTATAAGGAGTAAAACGACACTAACTATGTCAAAATTAGACAACATAGAGATTTTAGGGTTTTCGGGACACCTAATTATGGTTAAAAAGTTATTATAAGATCTATAATTCAAAACTTATGTTTGATCTCATATTATTATTCCTCACATTTTTGTGAATAAAACAGACTATTTAAGTGTCCAATTTGGACTTCAATTGAACTAATTATAATGTAAATAAGATTTAGAATTGAATTTATAGTTATTAATTAAATCAAAATAAAAAGAGTAAATAAAATAATCATCAAAATAGAAATTAATTGGCATATTATTATTGTACACATTTTTATAATCAAAATGATATATAATATCACATATATAGGATAATTATTTTGTAATTATTATTGAAATGAATTTAGTATTAATAAAATTATAATGTTAATATTTAGTCATTTAACTTTTCAATAATTAAATTCCTGCGCAATCATTCATACGCTAATCTTCATTCACCACGTCGCCTCTTTTACGGTGCAGTTCAAAGACGATTGAACCGATCAGTTCAATGTCAATGGTTCATGAACCGTTGTTGTGGTGCCCCACCCCTTAATCCTCAAGATTAAGCTAAGGGGTGGTGTGTCACTTTGTCAAACCCCTCACTTAACATTAAATTTGGTGTAAGCCCTATTCCACTAGTAAGGGAGAGATAAGCCAATGCATACATGCTATATAATCAATCACTAAGCAAATATAGAATCAGAGTGCGGAAGTAAGGTAAAGTAAGCATTCATCTAATTTACCACAATAAATAGAAAAAAATAGATCATACAACTCAGAATAAATTGTATAGTTATGAAGACACCATCAGATAGTACCTATATTATTACAACATTATTTAAGTTTAAATAAACTGAAATGAAATCACTCATCCTCATAATAAGCAAAAAAGACTAAATAGCTTCAGCTCCTTCTTGATGCCCCTCCTCAAGATATGGCTCCACTTTTGGATAAGGTTCCTCTTCAGTACCAAGCTTCTCAAATCTATCTGATTCTGACATTATTGGTTTCACAATGCCAGGGCCTCAGCCAATAAAAAAAAAATTTATTAGACAATTGTCTAAGTATATTTTAGGCTGAATACTTTTCATATATTTATTAATGTCACCATTTTACTTAAATAGACAAAAATCCTAACTAGCATAGGAGCAATAAGCATACAAGGAGAATGATAAGTTATAAATATAGTATTTATAACTAAATAAGATTTGAGGTAAAAAGGCACACCTCAAGTAAACTAAACAATGATAGGCATACATGTATAATACATTAAGTAAAAGTACTGAAAGAAAAATATAATTCTAAACATATTGATGATCATATGACATATGCTAATTTAAAAGAAATCAATCCAACAATAGTACATATAAGTAAGCAACAAAGGTCTAGTATCTTATAATATACAAGTAAATAAGTAAATCAAGGTAGACTAAAGTCAAGTACGACGGTAAACAAGAAATAGTAAACAGTAAATGGTAAACTGGTATGTAAGTATTGCCATATCAGAAGAAGGCTAATCTAGCTTGCTGATATTAAAAAGATTCTTAGTGTCAACGCGGAGGCTAAGGCGACAAAATCTTCCTAACGTTATCTGAGGCTAGGCCAGAATAACAGAACTGAAACTGAACTAAAGAGATAGTAATCACAAATACAATAATATTTTAGTTATTCACTTTACTTATATGGATATATCCAGAAGTAATTGAGGAGTCAAGCACGTCTACAAGATTATACAGGTCCCAAACTTAGTACAACACTCCTCAATGAAAAATGCTAAGTACTCCTTATTTTTCCTTATCCCTGTCCAGTAGAGTAAAATACACCAGATCAACAAGTAATTAAACCCAATGCAAATATTATCCTAATATTCTATGTTTTCATTTCATGCAACAACATTATCTTGTATGACATGTTCAAAGAATAAGGCACAAAATATAAGAAGTACGAAAGCACAAGTAAAATAATAGTGAGCAAGGGACTCTAATACTCAAGGTGACCTTAGTTGTTATCTATTAAGCCATTATAACTATTCCAAGTTACACAAGTTCAGGATCTTCAATTCTTACTATTGAGTATAACTTAAAAGCACAACCTTTTAAGTTAAAAGCAATTAGAACTAATTAGGTTCTAATTTAATTCAATCAGAATCGACTACAAGTTAAATAATAAATCATCACATCCTTAATGGATGAATTTAGATGTTATAGGATAAGATATGATCAAAATCTACTAAATTAGGAATTATTAATTAAACATCACAAGATTGGAGTTAATCACATAATACAAGGGTCAAACATAAGATTTAAGGTTTTTAAGTCTAAAAGTGAACTAAAGATTAAGGCAAATCCTATTAAGTGTAATTAAGCGTAATAGGATGATTCTCCTATTCTTAATCTAGAGTTAAGAGATAAAATAATCAAAATCAAAGTATAAAAATCTAAAAACTAATAAAATCAATGATTTAATTATTGAATAACCCACTTTATTCAATGAATGAACTCTAACCTAGGATATATTCCCATTCCTAAGGAAAATGTCCTAAAGTGAAGTGAAGATTCCTAATGAGCTCTTAATAGAATGACTTAGGAAATTTTAAGATTTGATGGAATTTATTATATTTTACCTTCATTTATTGATTTTGTTTATTTAAAAGAATTAAGGATGAGTTTTAACTAAGTTGAGATAATGGATTTTACTTATGAATTTTACAAACCATAAATTAAATTTTCAACCATTCACTTAATTTATGAGTTTAAGAGTCTAATTTGATTCTAAATCAGTTTTATTATTGATGTTAATGATCTAAATGATATTTTATCGATTAAGGGCACTTAACCTAAATTTTAGGCAAAATAATCATTTTGCCCTTACTTAAGGTCTAAAATGCTACTTTTTGATTAAGGGATCTTAATTAGATTTTATTATATCCAAATGATTCCTTGCTATCTAACATGAAGATAGATACTAGGTATATCAAATTTGGATAAGTTTTAAGTCTTATGGGTCTAATTTAAAAAATTTTGACTTAAGGGGTAATTTAGAAATTTTCTCCTAATATAATCTAAAAATTTGTATAGTTTATTATTCTTGTTATTCAAGAATTCTATAAAATCCAAGAACACTAAATTTTGAGGTCTATTAGATTAGTTATGAGTGTTCTAAGTTTAAAGGTAAATATGTCATTTTTTGGGTTAAGAGGAGTCAAAAACCTAACTTTTCTATTTAAGATCCAAATTCCGTAAACTCAGTGGCTATAGCTTCCTTATATTACACAGAGTACTTTAATTGGAGTAGACTCAAATTGGATCTCATTTGACCTAGTTATAACCTAATTAGGGTTATGGGTATTTTGGTCACCCTAGGGTTTATAGTGCTTGAAACCTAAATTTTATTTCAGATTACTGTTGGCACTTTGATATATTTCAGCCCCATTAGGATCCTAGGGTCATTAAAATGCAAAAATATGAAGTTTCGGCCACTCTGTACCATTCTGGGCAGTTCTGGGCGCTACGGCGAGCTGTGGCTTCTGGACGAAAGTCAGGCGCGATAGCGCGGTGCAGCGAATTTTGGAGCTGTGGCGCACTGCAGTAGGTTTCGGCGCTGTGGAGTGCTATTGTGAACCTAATTTTTAAAACTCGGGCGCTGCGGCGCACTGTGATGCGCTATAGTGGACCTGATTTCAAAACTCGCGCGCTGCAGCGCCCGACGGTGAATTCGCTTGTGCAAAAACTGCAATGAGTTATTTTTTGGGCTCAAATACTCTCAATCTATAGCACTTCACGTGTGGTGCCATATACCGATGGAAAGATATTTTTGAGAACTTTCCATTGATACCAAAATCAGCACAAAATAATTATTCTAGTTATGCAAATAATGGAGTTAAAGATTTAAGTGTGCTGAAAGAAGGAAAAACAGAGTTGTTACAACGTAGCACAAGCCTAATGAGCTCTAATGAACTCCATAATCTCAATACAAATTCTTTAAGGATGCAACTTAAGCTTAAGAGTAAAATGAAGTAGCTATTAAATCCATTTAATGAAGGAAAGGAGGTACCTTAGACTCGTTAATAGAAGTTTCTTCTAGGGATCCTTGAAAACATGAGAGCTTGAGAGGCTGGAGAGCTTCTCTTCAACAGTTAGCACAATAAAAATGGAGAATGGGGGGCATAGCTTGAGTTCATTCAGCAGCTTCAGTAGGAAAAATGAGGAATGAAGCTAAAGTGGGGATCTTTTAAGAATAAGGGGAGTATATCATTAAATGGGATGGGCCTGAGTTAGCCCATCCCAGTTGAAAAGATAAGGGATGGTAGGCGATGGAAAAGAGAGGGGAGGTTGAGTATGGTAAGGGGGCTGAAGGGAAAGGAGGCTTAGAAATGCAATAGGGATGGGATGACTGTAGGTCCCAGTCAGGGAAGAAGGAGGAAATAGGAGGGGAAAAAAATAAAAATAAATTTTAAATAAATTAAATTAATTAATCTCTAAAATTATATTTTAAAAATAATCTCCGAAAAATCCCAATAATTTACCCCTAGCTATCTGGGGGTGAGAAATTCAACGGCGAAGTCAAATTTTGATTCTAACGTGTATTTAATTTTCCTATTTTTCAGAGTATTTAATTATATTAAAATATTCGATAAAATTTGACGACTTCCAAACGCATCCAAAATATCACCCCAAGCTAATTTGGGGGTGATAATCACAATGGTGAAGTCTGGTTTTCGATATGAGGTCAAAATAATTAGGTTAATTCCAAGGTTCCCGAAATTCCCAAAATTATGGTTTGATCTATTTGACCCTTGATTTGGACTAGGTATTAGTTGCGAACTCCTGATGACTTAATTAATGTGCTAGAAAGTAAATCATGACTTGAATTAATCGTAATTGACTAAAGTAACAACTTGGGTTATTACAGCTATCTTCCCCGATGAGAATGCGTGCCCTAAAAAATTTAGGGCAATGTGGCGATCTTATACCTAAAGGATGCAGAGCCCGATCGACCAAAAGATGGAAAATAAATACAAAGATCTTTGTTTAAAACTTAAAAGCCCCAATTCAAGTTATTCTTAGAGTCAAAATGTAAAATCCTGATATTAAGCTTTCGACACAATTAATCAATAATATGGTGAAATTAGTTCAAAATAGAAAGATTGATTCATATACAAACATTTTAGAATTCTCTAGATGATTCTACAAATTTCACAAACTTATAATATGTCAGCGGCAACAAGAAATTCTTAAGTTTCATATTTCCATCAAAAATGATTCTAATTGTAACAACTCAAGTTGTTACCTAAGTCAGTTAGGATTAATCTTAGTCTTAAATATAATTATAAGTGCTAATTAGATCAATTGGAGTCAATCTCTAGGACCTACTCTAAATCGGGAGTCAAATGGATCGAATCCTGATTTCTAAAAAATCCAGAAACCCTAAAATTTGACCTATCTAAATTGACCTCAGATTGGAAAACGGACACCGCCATGGCATTTATTGACCCCAAATTAGCTTGGGGTGAAGTTTTCTTGTCAATCAGAAGTCGTCGAAATTTCGACGAATATTTTAATAATAAAAATGCTCCGGAAATCGAGGAATCAAAATACTCGTCAGATAAAAAATCCGACCCCGCCGTTGCATTCCTCACCCCTCAAATAGCTAGGAAAATCATGTTCAAAATTTTGTTTAATATATATATATATATATATATATATATATTAATTTATAATTAATTAAAGTTGATGGCGCCGTCCCGCGCCGTCAACTTAAGTGGACGGCGTCGTCTGATCGGACGGATCCATCAGGACCGTCCGATCCGCTCGAATCGGACGGCCCGTAGGCACGATCCGCGAACCGCGACCCAGGCCGATCCGGGCCATCCACGCGTCGCGGGATCCGACAGTCCAAAGCCTTCGTCCTCTGTAGCTCCATCCTGATCGCCACGCGGTGTGTCCGCCTCCCCTCCGAGCCAACCGGCGCCCTCCCCGGCCTCATCGAGGTCGCCGACGCTTCTATAAGGCCTCGGCCGAGCTCTGGGCTCCGGGTTTGTGAAACCCGAGCCCGGATCGAGCGAACCCGAGCCGAGCCCCGTCTGCGTCCGCGAGCCGTTCGAATCAGGTACCTCGATCTCCCTCAATACTCGTTCAATAATTGCAATCTAAGTTCGAAATGCTATTCCATATGCTTGATTGACGATCCATCGGCTCCAATAGAGGCTAGCCCGACCAGATCGAAGGAATTCGGGGCCGGATCCACAGTGGATTCCGTTAAACCCACGTAACCCGTAACCCTAGACCTAGGTTTAGGTTTTTCTGGCGACTACGGCCACCTACGGCGAAGGTCCACCCACCGACGTGTAGGCCCCGACGAGGGCTACCGTCGACCGTGCGGGCCGAGGTGGTCTGGCGCCGGGAAGGCCGGCAAAAGCCGTGCCCTAGCCCGGCGCCTTCGGGACGCTCCGCGAGGGAGGCGAAGTCCGGGCCGGGCCAGGTCGACCCGAACCCGGCCGAGTCCGCGTAAGCCCAATGGGGCCCACAGCGCCACGTGGTGCCATCCTGGCCTGCCACGTGTCATGTGGGACCCACAGGCAGAGTCCGCGTCTCTTCGGCTTTGGTCGTGGGGCCCACAGTGCCACGTAGCAGCCTCTGGGCATGCCACGTGTCAAGTGGGGGCCCACTGCCCGAGCCTCCGCAGCTCTTCGGCTTCCACTGTGGGGCCACAGTGCCACGTGGCGGCCTCTGGGCACGCCACGTGTCAATTATGACCCACTGTTTGGTTGCCCGAGACTCTTCGGCTTCCCAGTGGGGCCCACAGGGCCACGTGTCAGCCACTGTGCATGCCACGTGTACATTGGGGCCCACACACAGTGCAGCGACCAGTCAAAAGCTGCCATGTGTCATAGGTGGGCCCACTGTCATATAATTAAATAAATAAAGTACTGTTAACTATTAATTAATTACAGTTAGCTATTAATTAATTGTAATTAGTGCTAATGACTTTTGAATAGTAATATTATAATTAATTAACTGTAATTAGTAATTAGAGATTAATTAGGATTATTTTAATATTAATTAAATCTTAATAGTAATTAGAATAATTAATTACTATTAAATAGTAATTATAATTAAGTATTCTTAACTAGATAATTAGTATATAATTAAGATTAAGTAAACAGTAATTAATAGTTAATTACTTTTTTACAGTAAAATAATAATAATATTTATAATTAAATTAATTAATGGTAATTAATAATTAAGCTCTAATTAATGACAGATTAATTAATAATCAATAATTTTAGAAATATATATATATATATATATATAACTTTAGAAATGAACAGTAAATTAATTTAATTTGAATAAATAAATAGTAAATTAATACAATTTGTATTTTTGAATAGTAAAACTTAAAAGTTTAATAACTTTTTATAGGATGATCCAAACACAACAAATATAGGTCTCAAAATACTCAGAAAAATAAATAAAATCAAATGATATAATGTAAAAATTAATTTCAGGGTACGCATAATGAGGTAGCATTTTATGACCTCTTTAGGACCCCATAACTCTTTACCCAGTTATCAGAACATAGTCAATATGGGTCTTAAAATGCCCAGGAGAGCGACCCCATCACTATAGTAGTATTAGTTTTTTCATTTGGATATCAGGACAAAAAGTCAACCCTAGAACTCTTAATAAAAAAATGACCAAAATGCCCTCGAAATTCAAATGACCATAGCTTGGTCAAATCAACTCCAAATTCAAAAATTCAAGATGCTAACTAGTTTAGAATTTCAATGTCATCAATAAACTGAAACAATATTTAGGATCTGAACTCTAGAAATTTAGGTAAAAGACCAAAATACCCCTTGCTCATTTTGGTCATAACTTGACCATTTGAAGTCCAAATCGGACGTACTTCCTGTCTATCTTCAAGTTAGACAGTAAGAAATCAGTTGGGACTAAGAGAAATTAATTTGGACCCATGAGTCAAAAGTTAACTTTTTGACCCTTAAAGTAGGGGCAAAACATTTTGCCCTAAGATTTGACTAAGTACTCTTAACCTTTAGTTTACATTTCAAAACTTGTAAACCAATGTTATAAAGATCTTAGTGATATTTAAGTGAGTGAAATTAACTATTAGGTTAGATTCCAGGATTTCCCTAAGTCTTTAACACTACACCTTAAGGACCTTTTCTAAGACTAGGACTAGATCATATGTTAGAGTTCATTCATTGGGTAAATGGGTTACTCAATGGGTGAAACCTTAGTTTTACTAGTTTCTAGACTTTTCTTTTATTTTACAACTTATTTTGATTATTTTATCTTTTGAATGTAGATCTAGGATAGGAGATTCATTTTATTAAGTTTGATTACTTAATATGATTTGCCTCAACTATTAGATCACTATTATAATAAAACCTAGAACTTAGGTCTTATCCTTTTTGTTATGTGATTAAACCTAAAATCTCATAGTGTTTAATCTATAATCTATAAGTTTAGAAGATCTTGATCAGGTCTTAGATAAAACGTCTAAATTCACAAAAATTAGGACGTATGATTTATTAATTCAACTCATAGTCGTCTATCTGATTGAACTAGATTAGAACCTGATCAATTCTAATCCTTTTTAACTTATAAGGATGAATTTCTAAGTTACACTCAATAGTATAAAAATGGTGATCCTGAACTTGTATAACTTGGAATAGTTAGAATGAATAAATTAGAAAACAAATGATATCATCATATTAGTAGAGTCCCTTGCTTCTATTTAATCTTTGTTGCTTACGCATTCCTTGTACTTTTGTGCCATATTTCCTTGAGCATATCATATAAGATTTTTGATGCATAAATAAAATTTTAGGAAAATATGAAGAATCCTTAGATTCCTTATGAAAATATTAAAGTGATTAGTGAAAAAATAATAGTTATATGTATTCGAGCTGCCTCTCAGATATGTCCTTATTGCCTAGTCTCCTTATGTCACTAGGGGAAGGACTTGTTTTATTGTGTGCCTAGTGCCTAGCCTCCTTATGTCACTAGGGGTACACCGTTGGTGCCTTAGCCATACTGGTGCTAAGATCCTTCGATTACTTTGTGTGCTTAGTTGCCTAACCTCCTTATGTCACTAGGGGTACACAGTTTTGTGACTTAACCGTGATGGTGCTAAGATCCTTTGATATTCGATGAGCTAGATTAGCTCTATTATGTATGGCAGTTGGTACACGAACATATATATATATATGTGCAGTTATGATGTTTTGTTTACTTTTCAGCATTTTTATTCAGTCAGCTATTTCTTTGTATTGCTTATATATTTTAGGATGTTATAACCTTACTGCTATTTATATGTATCATTGCTGAGTTATTTTATTTTAATTGGCATATTTCTTTTCATCACCAGCATGCTTAGGATGTAGTATTTCTCTTACAGTACTTATTTGATTATCTACATTTATGTCTTACCTTGTTTAGCTTGCAATTGAGGTATGTCTTAGCCTCTCTTTTTGCTTAAGTTATAAATGATGTTTTATAGCTTTTCCTTCCTTTTGTATTGCTTATTACTCCCTTATATAATTGTTGCTTAGAAATTGTAAAATGGTGATATTACAAAACACATATAAAACTTATCAGCTTAAAATATACTTAGACAATTGTCTAACACAAGATTTTTACTTTTTTGGCTAGGGCCCTACATTGTAAAACTGACAATGGCAGATCCTCTTCAGTTGGACGATCAGGATCTTTGTGTGGAGCCATATCCGGAGGAGGAGCTTGTAGAAGAAGCAGCTATTTAGTCTTTTTATTATAAGTGAGGATGAGTGCACTTTATTTTCATTATTTGGGACTTAAATTGATATAATAATGCATGTACTTATGACTTTGTATTTGGATTCTATACTAATATTCTGAGATGTATTTCTTTATACTCATGTTGTGATGCTTAGATGTTTTATATTATAAATCGCTTTCGCACCTGTATGTTTACTTAGATAGTGACTGAATGTTTGATTATATGCTCACTCCTTTCCTTATTAGGTGGATTGTGGATTTCATCATAATCCAATTGTAAGTGAAGGGTTAGCTAGAGTGACACACCACCCCTTAACTTAATCTCGTGGATTAAGAGGTGGGTCGCCACACTAATACTTGAAATAAAGGATTAATTAAGGTAAAATATAGAGATATACGAAGGAAGAAGAACTGGAGTAGTACCTTGCAGCCTATGAAATCCAGCACTACGTCGATTAAGATCAGCTTTGGTTCTCAACGACTTCAGCTCTCCCTCGCCTCTAGCAGTTCTTCTTGACTCAGAATTTGGGGAAATAAATCAAAGAGTAGGAAATGAGGGGCTTGGGAAAGGATATGGCAGAGGGAGGCCAGTTGGGATCGAAGGTGTCGTACCCCCACCTTATCTATCGGCAGGGTATGACAATAGAGGGAGTGGAGGAGAAGGTGTACAGTGGAGGTGATCTTGGCCATTGGATGAAGACACAGATCCAACTGCTGGATCTAGCTAAAAAATCCTAGGTCGTTTGATTAGTCTTAAGTGAGGCGCAACAGCTAAGATCCATTCAATCTGCCGTTTGGTGTTTACAAACCCACAGCAGATCCGCATGGGAATTAATAAAGTCATTAATATTATATTTAATATACAGTATATTGATTAATCCATTTTAATGCCTTATTATAATATTATTTTTTAATTCTCTTATTTAAGCAAAATCACATATCTAAATGCACTTCGAAAATTCCCGAATTTTCACCTTTATTTAACTGAGGAGTGAGGAACTCAAAAATAAAATCAAATTTTCGATCGGAGGTTATTTTAATTATTTTAATTGTTTGAGCAATTAAATAATATTAAATATTCATAGGAATTTTGTCTTCCAAATATTTCCAAAATACCACCTGTGGCGCCCCACCCCATAACTAGCAAGGTTCAAACTTAAGGTGTGGTGTGCCACTCTGACAAATCCCTTACTTATCACTGAATTAGGTAAGATCTACAATCCACTAATAAAAGGGAGAATGTGCACAGAATGAATACATACTATCATTCACTAAATCATTACAAGTATAGAGTGCGAAAGCATATAAGTAAATAATACATCCATTTCACCATACATCAAATGAGATACAAAATGAAGCATATCTCAGAAAATAATAGTGCATGAAAGTAAACGTAGTCATAAGGGTACCTGTATTATTACAAAAATTTACTTAAAGTTATAAATGAATTAAAAGCAACTCTCATCATCATAATGAAAATAAAAGGAGCTAAAGGCCTTCTGTTCCAATCTTTTATGCCTCATCTAGGTAAGGCTCCTCCTCAAGCACTGGATCTTCAAGCTGCTCAAAATCTGGCATTATCGGTTTCACAATGCCAGGGCCCCAGCTGTAACGACCCAAGTCGTTACAAAGATAATTAGGACTAAACCCAACTCAAAAAACAGGATCCCGAGTGACTTCAAAATTAGAGAAAACTAAAAATATCATTGGATATAGTATATTTTTGTAATCATAATGTCTAAGCTTGGGAGCAATCTGGATAACAAATACTCTTGAATTAAATTTAGAATTATTTAAATTCAGTAAATTGGGAAATTAAATACAAGTCAAAATTCAGCAATTTTAGTGTCGTTGGATTAAGAATATTATAAAAATACTACATAAAAAGGTTTGTCAAATTTAGAGATCCTGATTGACCAAAACTAATTTTTAAAGTTTTTATTTTCAGAAATTAATAAAAAAGAAAGTATTGCTCCAAATTGAAAAATTTTTGTGTGAGCGTATTTTTCTCATCAAGATACACCTTCATGTTAAGTTTCGTTATTTTCTGGAAAAGAAATGTAAGAGAGAGAAAGTAGAGAGAGAAATGAGAGAGAGAAAGAGGAGATAAGAAGGAGGAAGTAAAGATTAAATTGAACACTCCAACAATCATGACAAATTTTCTCTCATCCATCTCATCCAAATAATGGATGAGAGAGAAAATAAATAATTAATTAATTATTAAAAAAAAGTTTATAAATACACCCCCCCACCCCCTCCATCCCCCATTCCTCATCTCCTCCCGCACTCTCTATTCCTCCACCTCTCTTCTTCTCTCATCTCCCTCTCTTCTTCTCTCATCTCCCCCTCTTTTTCCTCATCCACCACCGATTCTCCCAATCAACCTCCAGTAAAGCCTCATTAACGTTAATATAGTGTAAGAAATATGTAAGAAATGTGTAAGAAATGTGCAAGAAATGTGTAAGAAATGAGTAAAAAATGAAATATTTTCTAGTCTTTTCATTTCTTCTTTTTCTTTAATAATAATATTAATGATATTATTATTATTAATAATGTTAATATTACTACTATTATACTTTCATTTCTATTATTTTCTTTTTTTCTATATATGTATATATTTCCTAATTTCTACAACTTTTATTTATGTCATTTTCTTTTTTTCTATATATGTATATATTTTCTAATTTCTGCAACTTTCATTTTTATCATTTTCTTTTATATATATATATATATATATTTCTTAATTTCTACAACTTTCATTTTTGTCATTTTCATTTTTTTCTATATATATATATATTTCTTAATTTCTGTAACTTTCATTTATGTCATTTTCTTTTTTTTTCTATATATGTATATATTTCCTAATTTTTGCAACTTTCATTTTTGTTATTTTCTTTATATATATATATATATATATATTTAAATATATATATATATATTACTTATAATAATAAAACTTATTATTCTTTTTTTTATTTAATTATTTCATTTGCAATATTTGCATCACTATTAAGCTTTGACCCACATTGATATATTTATATGAGATTTTGTGCTCATAACTTGAAATAAATAATTAGAAATCAGTATCCTGTGTTCATTCAGGTTGATCTCAGGTGTATATAGACAATATGTTAGGTTATGATAGGCTGATATCTAGAGAAATAAGGAAACTGCACATAGCCTTTAAGGGGGAATGTATAGTTAGTCAGGAACCTACATCTCAGATAGTTAGATAGATGTATCTAACTCCTCGATTATTTTGTAACTTTGTCTAATATAATAAATATTATATATTGCTGTATTTTCTTTCAGAATGAGCACATATCTTAAATATATATATTGCATTAATAATGATAAGCATATCATACTTAAATATCACATTTTATTTTCTCATGCAGAATCATGACGCTTAAATGCAAACTTTGATTTCTTACAAACCTTACTTAAACTTTTGTGTCTAATTATATCTTTTCTTTTCTTTTCTTTTCTTTTCTTTCTTTCTTTCTTTTTTTTTTTGTTCGCCCTATCATATATATATATATATATATAGCAGTTCAGGATAAATCTCTGGATCAAGCCTTTGAGGAGGAGCTGATACATGATGGAGGAACTTAGATATTGATTTTCTTGAAGTTTTAAACTTTTTTTTTTGCTTAGTGTGTAATAAATTTTGTAAAACAATTATTATCTTTGTAATGAATATATTTCATTTATTATTCTAGTATTTCTGAATATTATAATGAATGTGGAAGTGTGTGTATTTTATACATCTCTAAATACACTGTTATACTAAACCCTGATATAATCCTAGGAAGTAAGCACCTGATGCTGGATTAGCTATGTTGACCCAGCAGTGGGTTGCCACACTAGTCAATAAAAGAAAATCTTATTAGATAAATTGTCTAAGTATCTTTTAGGCTAAATAGTTTACATAAATTATTAATATTACCATTTTACTTAAATAAATAAAAGTAAATTAACTAGTATAGGAGCAGTAAGCATACAAGGAATATGATAAGTTATAAATACAGTATTTATAAATAAGCAGGAGTTAAGGCAAAAAGGCACACCTCAAATAAATTAAATAATAAATAGATATACATATATAATGCAGTAAGTAAAAATACTGAAAGAAATGTCTAATCCTAAATAAGGTGATGATCTCATGACATATAATGATTAAAATAGAAATCTAAAAGTGGTACATATAATAAGCAATAAAATCTAGTATTCTATAAATATATATAAGTGAGTAAGTAAAAAAATACAACTGACTGAAATAATATGCATCAATAATACAGTAAACAGTAAACTAAAACTGAAACATGTATGTATAACTGCTATATCAGAAAGAATTGGCCAATCAGGCATTGACAGAAATCCTCAAAGCCTTTCTAGGTTAGGGTAGACATAATAGAATAGTAAGACTAAAGAGATAGTAAATACAAATGCAAAATCTTTTAGTTATTTTACTTTTATTTTTGTGAACATATTTAAAAATAACTGAGGAGTCAAGCATGCCTGCAAGACTAAATGGGTTCCAAGCTTAACACACACTCATCAATGAGTAATGTTAAGCATCCTTATTTTTTCTTATCCCTATCTAGAAGGGTAAAATGCACCATATCAACCAGTAACTGAACCTAATGTAAATATTATCTTAATATTATATATTTTCATTTTTATGCAATAATATTTTCTTATATAATATGTCTAAGGAAAGATAAGCACAAATTTCAAGAAATATGTAACATAAAATCAAGTAGCAAGCAAGGGGCTCTACTAAAATATGGTGATATTATTTATTATCTAATTAAACCATTCTAATTATTCTAAGTTACACAAGTTCACGATCTTCAATTCTTACTATTGAGTATAACTTAGAAGTATGTTATTGTGAGTTAAGAGGATTATAACTGATCAAGTTCTAATCTAATTTAATCAGGTACGACTACAGATTTAAGAAATAAATCACAACATCTTAATTTAGTGAATTTATACATTCTAACTAATATCTGATCAAGATCTACTAAGTTATAGATTATGGATTAAACACTATAAGCTTGAGCTTAATCACATAATCTAAAGGGTAAAACTTAAGATCTATATTTTAATCTAAATATGATATAATGATTAAGGCAAGTCCTATTAAGCAAAGTCAAACTTAATAGGATGATTCTCTTATCCTAGATCTAAGGTTAAAAGATAAAATAATCAAAATTAAATTATAAAATCTAGAAACTAATAAAACTGAGGATTCATTCATTGAATAACCATATTATTCAATGAATGAAATCTAATATATAATCTAGTCCTGGTCTTAGGAATAGTCATAATGTGAAGTGTAATATCATAAAAAAAGATTTAAGGAAATTTTCGAGAATTTAACTAATTTGATTTAATAACTATTTTTATTCACTTAAGTAATTATATTATAATTTTAATATTGATTTTAGTAATTTAAAAGATAAATTAGGGCTTAAGAGTGCTAAACCTAAATTTTAGGTAAAATAACTTAATGTCCAAAAAGCTAATTTTTGATTTAAGGTTCTAAATTAGAATTTTTTATTGTCAAATGATTTCTTAATGTCTAACATGAAGATAATCAGCAAGTACACTCAAATTGGATAAGAAACGAGTCCTATAGGTCCAAATTAAGGATTTTGACCTAAGGGTCAATTTAATAATCTACTCCTAATGGAATCTAGATTTTTATGCAGTTTATTATTGGTTTACTGTTCAAGAAATTCATAGAGTCCAAGAACACTAAATTCTGAGGTCTATTGGCCAAGTTATGGAGATTCTAAGATTTAAGAGTAATTCGATAACTTTCTAAGGATCAAAGGGGGCAAAACCAAATTTTTCTATTTGAGGCTCAAATTCAGCAAACTCTGTGTCAATATCTTCCCTATAATACATTGTGTTCTTTAACAGGAAGTAGACCTAATTTGGACTTCAATTGATCAAGTTATGACCTAACTAGGGTTAAGAGTATTTTGGTTATTTCTAATTTCTAGGACTTAGAACCTAAATATTATCTTAGATTACTGTTGACACTAAAATTCTAAGCTATCTAGCATTTTGAATTTCTTGAGTTGGAGTTGAATTGACCAAATTATGGTTAAATAAAAACCAATGATATTTTGGTCATTTTTGAGTGAGGGTCCTAAATATCACATTACAAATTAAGCTCCGAATGGGAAAGTTAATATTACTACAGTGATGGGACTATTCTTTTGAGTATTTTAAGACCCATATTACATATATTTGGATAACTATGTTAAAAGTTATGGGGTATATTTAGGACCTTAAATATCACTAGATTAAATATCCCCCGAATCAAATTTTTGTATTATGTCATTTAATTCATTTTATTTTTCTGAGTAAAATGAGACACATATTTATATTTGGATTAATACTTTTAAAATTATGAGGCTTTAAAGTTTTGCATTAATTAATAAATTAATTTAATGAATATCATTATTTTTAATAAATAAATATATATATATATATATATATATATTAGTTGACTATTTTAATTAATTAAATAATATGAAATTATTTAATTTAGTTACTATTTTAATTAATTAAATAATATGCAATTATTTAATTTAGTTACTATTTTAATTAATTAAATAATATGAAATTATTTAATTTAGTTACTATTTAATTAAATATTAATCACAATTTAACTATCCTAATTAATCTATTGTTATCAATTAATATAATTAATTAATCACTAACTATATTTAAACTAATCTAATCATTTTGTTAATAATATATATATATATATAATTCTGACCATAGGATTTATTATTTAGATTACAGAATATATTATATATATATAAATTATATATATATATATATATATATATATATATATAATATTTTCTATTTTTTATTTTATGCAGGAATTAATGGCGGCAGGACCCACCCATGACACGTGGCACTCTTTGGTTGGCTGAACAAGAGGAGGCGGTCCCACTAGCGGACGACGGAGCGGACACAGGGACCACAGAGGACACGCGGCCTCACGGGATTGGCGCTACCATGCTTGGCAGGTCCACCCGTGGCGGCCGAAAGTCCGGTGGGGCCCACGACCCCGGTCTCTGCGGCACTCGCGGCCATCACGCGAGGACACGGGTCGATGCCGGCTAGACTCGAGGGCCCTCCCCTTCGTCCAGGGTTGAGGAGCTAGGGGTTGCTCCTAGCGGCTCTACTGGCGACCATAGGCAGCAACCCGTACAGCCGAGGGTAGGTCTCAACGAGACCTACCCGACGGGTGTCGATCCGGCCCCGACGATGGTCGAGCGACCCACAACGGCGAACCCTAGCGATTAGGTCACAGACGCAGCACGATAACGGTATGAACTGTGGATTGAATCCTAATTTAGGTCGATCAGACCTGATTGATCTAGATCGGGTTTGCACAATATACAATCCATGACGTGAAAGAAATTTACGAATTGAAAATGCGATGATCGAATGAGAGGATTAGGGGATCGAAGCACCTGATTTTGAACGGCTGGGAAGTCATTGGGTTTAATTACGCTCGCCGAAGTTTTAATCGTCAAAAATGACCTACCCGAGCGTTGAGGAGGGCTTTAGGGACCCCGAGACGGCGGACGAGGCCGAGGCAAGCCAGATTGGGCGAGCTCGGCGGCTGGACGCCACATGGACGCTCGGCGGATCGAACGAGGAAGACGGTCTCTCGACCGTCTGATTCGAGCAAATCCGCCCATCCGCGTATCGGATGCGGATGCGATTTCCCGCATCTGACCCGTTATGCCACAGCGGATCCGACCTGATAAAGCCACGGATCCAAATCCAATCACGGGGCGGATCTAACCCGTTAAGAAGGCGGATCTGACCCATTAAGTCATTAATAAATAAGTATTTAATAAATTAAAATTTCTATTTTATTTAATTAATCATAATTAATAAAATGACTTCAAAAAAAATTACAAACATTCATCTCTAGTTAATTGAGGGGTGAGGAATGCAACGATGATGTTGGATTTTTGATTCGACGAGTATTTCATTTTCCTAATTTTTGAGTATTTAAATATTATTAAAATGTTTGACGAAATTTTGACGACTTACGATTGACACGAAAACGTCACTCATAGCTATTTCGGGGGCAATGAGCGCAATGGCGAAGTTCGATTTTTGATTTGAAGTCAATTTAGATAGGTCAATTTCCAGGGTTTCTGAATTTTCTCAAAATCAGGATTTGATCAATTTGACTCCTGATTTGGGATAGGTCTGGTGGAAGGCTTCTGATGACCTACTTAGAGTACTAAGACTGAGATTATGACTTAGATTAGCCCTAATCAAATTAGGTAATAACTTGGGTTGTTACACCACCCATAGCTAATTTGGGTGCAGTGAGTCCAATGGCGAACTCCGTTTTCGATTATGAGGTCTAAATAAATTACACATCCTCAGAATTATCAGAAAATCAGGAAATACTGGAAATTGCCAAATGATCTCCAAATCGCAGGATTAGCTATGCTGACCCAGTGGTGGATCGCCATAGGGAGCTCATGTCGTATCTGTTCCGTGGCTGAGGACCCAAAGACTCATGCTACATGGTTAGTGCTGCAAGATATATGATTTTTTCTCATTTCAAAGCTTGGTCTTATGCCTTGGAATCAAATTTTATTTTCTTTTTCATCATTTACTGGATCTTGTTTTTGATAAATACGGTTGAAACTTGAGACAATAAAAGGATAGTGATGATTTTTAAGGGCCACAATCGTCAATTTGACAGCTTTCTCTTGATCTTAGTTGATGAATAGATGCTCATTGGATACTATGATTGATGCTCCGACAGATCATGGGCTTTGTGCCAGCTTCAATGAGAGGATCTAAATCCTACTCTAGGATACTTTCATTTTTATTTATTATGTTTAGTTGATAATGCTTTGTTTTTTTTTAATTTAAATTTGTTGTTTGATGTATTTGTTTATTGTAAATTCTTTATTTACTGACTAATCCTAAGAAAAAAAATTACATATTATATTTCCATCACATTAAAAATAATTATGAGACCTGTAGTTTAACTTTCATAGAGTGAAAGTATATCATTTTGTGTAAGCCATAATAATTATTCACAATTTGTTTTCCCGTAGTATAATTAGAGCTCTAATTTTACTTTCACATTTCTTAATATTTTTGAAAAAAGGGACCGAGCCTTCTAAAATCATCGGCATCCACAAGTGCCCATAGTTCAGTCAAAATGGCAGCTTCCGTAGAAACATCGAGCACTCCATCCTGCGCCCAAGAAAAAGCTTCGCCGGCGGCGACGAAGAAGACACCGACGGACCAGCAGCTGATCCAGAACTCCGTGCCAACCTTTCCTCCGCCGGAGTCCGTGGACGAGGAATCGTGGCTATGGACGCAGATCAAGGCCGAAGCCCATCGCGACGCGGAATCCGAGCCGGCCCTTGCGAGCTACCTCTACTCCACCGTTCTCTCCCACCCCTCGCTTCCCCGATCCCTCTCTTTCCATCTCGCCAACAAGCTCTGCTCCTCCACTCTCCTCTCGACCCTCCTCTACGACCTCTTCCTACAATCCTTCTTTTCTTCCCCCACCCTCCGCTCCGCCGTCGTCGCTGATCTTCTCGCCGCACATCACCGCGATCCCGCCTGCATATCTTTCTCCCATTGCCTCCTCAACTTCAAGGGCTTCCTCGCCGTCCAGGCACATCGGGTCTCTCATCTCCTCTGGATCCAAGACCGCCGCCCTCTAGCCCTAGCTCTCCACTCCCGTGTCTCCGACGTTTTCGCCGTTGATATTCACCCTGCTGCCCGCATCGGCAGGGGCATCCTTCTCGACCATGCCACCGGCGTCGTCATAGGCGAGACCGCCGTCGTCGGCAACAACGTCTCCATTCTGCACCACGTCACGCTCGGGGGAACCGGCAAGGTTGGGGGAGACCGTCATCCCAAGATTGGAGATGGAGTTCTTATCGGCGCTGGAGCCACCATTCTGGGAAATATCGTAATCGGTGAAGGGGCTAAGATTGGGGCTGGCTCCGTTGTGCTTATTAACGTGCCTCCCCAGACTACTGCCGCCGGAAACCCTGCAAGGCTTGTAGGCGGGAAGGAGAAGCCGGCCAGGCACGAAGACTTCCCCGGGGAATCCATGGATCACACTTCTTTCATCAATCAATGGTCAGATTACATCATATGAGCATTTTTTTTTGTAGGCTTACACAAAAAAATTGGTGCCCTTTTAACTATTTATAATCATCCTCTCGATATTTTTCTAGTGTTTGATTGATTGTAGGGATGCATATTTGTGTCATTTTTTCGCCCAAATATTAGATTTTTAATCTGTTGGCTGGATTATTATTTGATCACCTCAAAATTGAACTCTTGTGATGGACTTGAATTTGAATTTGTAAATTAACAGTTGGCTCGAATTCGCTTGTGAACTTATGCATAATTAGAGAGCTCAAGCTTGACTCAATTTAGGATCGATATTTAGCTATAGGCTTGAAAAAATTATTAAAAATTTTGTAGCATATGTATAGTTATTTCTAATTTCATTTGTCAAATTTAAAATGATAAATTCTCTTTGTTATTTATTTACATAATATAGAAATTATAAAATATGAAGAAATCATTTCTATTTTTTATCAAGAATCCCAATATCCAAAAACTGCCTAGTTCTTAATTAAAGCAACAAAGAACAAAAAATATGACTAACACGTACAAGATTACAAACATATATTATTATTAGTTCTTATTTCCCATTTGGATTTTGGCACAACAGACAAAAATTGGATAACAAATAGGTGTAACATATAAACATTTAAACTTTAAAAGTAATTCTGATAAAATAAACTTACAGAACAACTGTATCAAAGCTTCAGCTAACAATAGAATGAATGATTTTACTTGCAGAATGTAACATTAAGGTACTTAAATTTAGCTACTTGGTGGTTATTCTTGAAAGATACAACAATTACAGATTTTCATATCAACCTTGACTAGCATTGTGCGTATTGCGTAGGACTATTCAGTAAAACTTCTCTCATTAAATACCAAATAAAAGGCATCTATGGTTGTTTCATCCATGCTCAAATACAGAAAATGACGTAGAAATATTCTTTAAAGGTAAATGTAAAAGTTTCAGCATCTTCTCATCATCTTCTTTTGCAAGGGAATTATAAATTAAGATGCTGATTAGAATAGACATTAGGATACGTATAAGCTGCATTATAAAATATATAATTGCACGATTACATTGATTCTTCCCTTAAATTTGTATTACAAGCGAATTTAGTTGGAACCGCCTTTAAGTGCTCATACTATTTCCATCGCTAACTTTGCTTTAGTCTAAACAACTCTACATTGAAGGAGGGTGCCAAGGAATTGTGCTGACAACAGAGATAGCATATCGACCACCCAACTTTATAGTTTTACCCCAACTGTCCAAAGGCTTTTCTTTTTCATTGCATCGAATGCAGGCTATTGTAGAGCCTTTATATTGAATTTTTGAGTTATTTATTTACCTTTGTGTGTTTGGCCTCTTAGGAGTTAACACATTTTTGATTTATTGTAAACATATCGATTGTCAGAATAGGTATAACCTACTTATGCGAACGAAGTCCTCAGGTTCGAAGGACAGCAGAGCAGTTTTAGATCCCTATGTAATGTTCTTCTATTCTCTTACCTGACATTGATGGTTTTTGATTGGTTGCAAGTTAGCCATTTTATAGCATCAAAAGTCATAGTTGTTGAACAAATCTTCAAACATTTTTCAAAAGAATTCTACAAATCTGATTTATGGGACTATTTTTCAGACTCTTTATAGCAAAATCATGCCAAGGACGATTTTTTTATTTACTTATGTTGCTGTTTCTCTTAGTTCTACAATTTGTCCTTATTTTGCTTAAGTTATGTGATCTGATATTTCTTGATTTGTGATGATCTGAACTCAATTAAAAAAATTCTTTACTTTTGAAGAGCTAAGCACAAATTAAAAAGGACAAAGATCTGAATATTACAAGAGGAGAAGTAGGTTAGCATGTGGAGGATTTAGCCGTCTCATTGTAGGATTGCAGTTTGGCGGCTATCATGAACCTCCCAAGCTCAATTTAGCAGCCCCACAAGTTACAACCCTTGTTCTGTGGCATAACACTGATGTGAGACAGAGGATATGATTCAAGGTTTGATAAAAGGTGTAATTGGGTGTAATATCCGGAGATTTGGGCAGGAAAAATAAATAATATTTAAACAATTTCAGAGATTAAACATTCAATTTCGTTGCATAAAATTAAATAAGATGTCTAGATAAAAAAGAATTCACCACAAGCACACTGAGTCACTAGTCCAGAATTTAATGTCCACTGCCCATAATATTTCAAACCATAAACAAATAAAAAATTTAAAAGATAAAATCTCATAAGATGCTGAAGTTTAAGGTTCATCAAGTTCCAGATACTCATGTGATGTCCCAACATTCGGATGCTCGCATATCGCAGGATCATATTGAGCAATTGGAGAGAAAATAGCATACACATACAAAAGCCAAATATATTTTCCATTCATTTCAAAATTTCATAATACAAAAATTTTCTTCGTATACACGAATATTGTTCAACCTTTTTTTTTTGTTTAGAAATAAAGGGAAAATAAAAAAATAAATAAACGTTAAAGTAGCGCTATCGTAGATCCATCGGCAGTTTAATAATTTAAGATTTTAAAGTTCTTGTTCAGGCTCTCCCAGAAGTACCTGATCTGGTATTGTACAGAAAATAATATCGGAATTGAAATTTCCAGTAATTAGAGAATCTTTAAGTACCACAGTAAACACAATAATATTACATTTTTATAAAGGAAAATATGCGATTAGCAGATATAAGGATAAAATAAAATGCATGAAGAATAAGAAAATTTCGCAAACTGAATAAAGTTTTCCTACAACGAGTATTATCACAAAGATGTTGGTTACTTGATGTTTTTTTTTTAATAACCAACCACGAATGTTACTGATGTTATTTTTCCAGTAACAACCACGAATAAAATGATGTTGGTTACTTGTTGTATTTTTTACAATAACCAACCACGAATGTCACTGATGTTATTTTTTCCAGTGACAATCACGAATAAAATGATGTTGGTTACTTGATGTCTTTTTTCCAATAATCAATTACGAATGTCACTGATATCATTTTTCAGTAACCCACAAATGTTATCACGTTAGTTCCGAACAACCAACCAAACTTCACATGAATTTGGCTCAAAGCAAATAAGTGAAGCTAAGCAGTAATTAATTATAAAAAGTAATACATATCATATACTAGGTACCTTTGTTCTTAAAGATCCAAAATTTGACAGTTTCACTTTTGGATCTGCATTTAAATTTGGATATTAGCTTTTATCCAATGTTCTTAGGAGTAATTTTTATTATCTTCTTTTCGATTTGTTCTTCTTTCATATTCTTATTATGATTGAAGTTCGATTTTTAAGTTGTGTGATAGCAATAATATTCATTATAATGTTATTATTATTATTATTTAATAATAATGATAATAATAATGTATGAAAGAAAATACAGAATGAAACTGACTGATTTGAAATTGACAAAAATAGAGATAATAGTCATTTTATAACATTCGTATTGTTATCATTATTGATTAACGATAACAATAATAATGTGAATGACTAACTTTATCATATTTATTTTCATACTAATAAAATATTAAGTATAATATATATATATATATATAATAGTAAAACCTCCTCATTTCTACCTCTTTTTACGTTGGTTAGAGTCGCCTCCACAAAAAGGAGGGAAACCAAACATGGTTGAGGGAAGCCGAAGGGGTTGCCGAAGTGGGGAGGCCGGACAGGGGGCTGGCTGGTTTGGAGGGTCTGAAAGGGTGGCCAGGGTGGCTGCCGAGGTTGGAGGTTGCCTGGGGGAGGGGCTGGCAGTAGGGAGAGGGGGCTGGCAACAAGGGAGAGGGGGTTGTGAGGGGAAGGGAGGAGGGGGCACTTAATAGGGAAAAGGGGGCAGAGGAAGCATCTGATAGGTGGGGTCCTCCTGGCGGTAACTTACGCCTCCTAGGCGAATATGAATGGGGGGAGAGAAATTCCTTAAGGAAATTTGAAAATTTACTTAAAGCTAAATTTTTCGTATTTTTCCACCGTTTAACATCCAAATACAACGAAACTTGACAAAAATTTTCGATTCGGACAAATATTTTATTTTATATTAATTTCAGAAGTTTTAAACTTCGAAAATTAATTGAGATCAAACCGACACTTCGAAATTTATGAAATTTCTCGAACAGCTCTTAAATAATGTACTCAATATAGTAACACAAAAATCGATAAATTCGAACTTGTATTTCAATGTTCTTGATTTATTGAATTTAAAAAGTTCAAAAAAAAATAAAGCAGGAGTTTTCGTTATTCGAATTTTTTCTAAACTATGGCACTTTGATCTAAAATTTATTCTCATCTAAAGGTATTTTTGTTTGCTCTAATTTGAAATTCCCTGGGATCCTGATTTTTGAGGCGGGATTTGACCTAATTTATAAAATAATGACATTGGGTCGTTACAACTCATCACAAGTACAATACTTACTCAGCAGCTAGGTCTCACCTAAATGATTTCAGCGCCTGAATAGCAATGTTTATCGAACTTGAGTATTATCATTTTAGGGTTATGACGATGTTTCAGGCGCTTCGAGAGGTTGGGATGACTTTGTGCTTTGGGTCATTTCAGGTTGGGTTGATAGCAGGGCCAGTTCATCGTGGGTTTAGTTCGAGCCGCGTTGGATTTAAATAATTATGCGAGATTAAGTAATTGTCGTTCGATTGATCCCGCAATTTATTAAATATCCCATAACGCTTAATTAATTACGACCGTTCGATTGATTGTTGTTTTGCTGAACGATCTATGTTGTCAAATGGCGATTACTAATGATTAGTTATTATTCATTTATCTAAATTCGTTTAAATATATTTAAGAAAAGCGCAACTGTTAGATTTGAGATCATTAATACTGGTCGTTGGATCATTTCATGCTTTTAAGGTTATTGTTATTGGCTGATCGGGCACACTTGTATCATCTTACACTTGTATGATCGTTGGATTTTCCACGATCGTTGGATACATCATTCATATACGGCGAGCAAGAAACTTATGGTGGAATTGCTGTTTGATATGATCGTGAGCAGTTGGTGATTGCCTGCGGTGCTCGTTTCTGTAACAGCCCAAACTTTCAAGCACCAAGGTATTGTCCGCTTTGGCCTGAAAGGTCTCACGGTTTTGCTCTCAGAAGATAACTTCTCAACAGGTCACCCATCCTAGGAGTGCTCCCACCTGAGCATGCTTAATTTTGGAGTTATTATCAGGAATTTCACCATTATCTGAAAAGGAGCCTTGATGTTTAAGAGTTTCACTTATTACTATTTAAGTGGATCTTTACAATCTCCCCAATTAAGTATCTAATGACCTCGTCAGTATCCAAACACGGATCCAAGAACCATCCATTGGGTAGATAGGACTAGATTTGACCCCTATAGGTTCAAGAGGTACTCACAACTATGTAGTACCTTAACTATCATGGGTTCAAGAGGCTGCTCAGATAAAGTGGTACTTTGTCATATATGGCACTTAGCTCCTATCTGACATTCTATGACCTGCTCTGATACTATTTGTAACAGCCCAAACTCTTAAGTACCAAGGTATTGTTCGCTTTGGTCTGAAAGACCTCACAGTTTTGCCCTCAGAAGATAACTTCCCAGCAGGTCGCCCATCCTGGGAGTGCTCTCACCTGAGCACGCTTAACTTTGGAGTTCCTATCAGGAACTCCACCGTTATCTGAAAAAACGCCTCGATATTTAAGAGTTTCACTTATTACTACTTAAATGGGTCTTTACAGTTTCCAAGCTCATTCCTCACTTGAGGCAGAGATCAGGGCGGTCCTTCTGCTCAAATCGCTCCTCCAGGATAGAACTTTCGAACTAGATGGTCTTATAGTGGAGAGTGACTGCTATAAAGCTCTATGCAAACTACGTCAGATTGGGAGCGGACTCAGTGGACGCGTGACACGGAGAGACATGTTGCTCATTTGGCTTTCCTTCTAGATCTCCCCCGTGTTCTATTTGTACACCGTATACGCAACGCCAATCGCACAACGAATTTTTGTTTCTTTTTTGCATGACAAGGTGATTATTCATTTGTTAAGGGAGATATACTCCTAAGGAGACTTTTAGACCTCCTGATTCGTGACACTAAGAAGTCTGATCCCTGATAATTGTATACTTGTGATTATATATATATATATATATATATATATATATATATGCCTTGGTTGGCTTTCACAAAGACATACTCAGCAGCTCTTTTTTTATATCGTGTTTTTGCTGGAGTTAGAAGATGATAATTTTCTAGAATTCGTCCATTATTCTGAAATATAGTTATGTATTTTCTTCATAGTTGACAGTCTTCCAAGGAAGTCTATAAAGATGTTCTCCTATAGGCATCTGGATACTGGTAGAGGTCAATATAATCCTTGCTTTTTGTTATCTGACTTGGGTGTACAACGGAGCATAGATACTCTGATATACTTTTTGATATCCTTCTGCATTTGTTAATAAGGAAAATGAAGAATCGAGAATTGTTGCCCAACCCCTTGTCCTTCACCACGGTGGCTACCCTTTTTGCCTCAATTTTTATTTCGGGGGTGCTCTATTAGGGTGATTCTTATAGTACTTTGACGCCAAATGCTATACCTTCCTGTAGTTACTACAGATGAGTAATTGGATTATTTACTTCCTTGATCAAGAGGTCCCTTGAAGGCTCTCTGGGATTGTCAGGAAGTAGGTTGAGCATTTTTCTTGGTTGGCCTCCATGCTTTGGCAGGTTATTTAGTGTATCTTTATGTGTAGGCATTGCAATAATGGCCTTATACTTGATCTTCCATTTCATGGCCAATGCAATAGTGCCTTCTAATGTCTCTAACCTTAAATAACACCATCTCATGGGTGATTACTGAGTGGAATTGTGATTGGTATTTTGCCATAATATACTCTTTATCCGAAGGAAGCTCCTTGATAAGAGCTTGTTTTCAGAAGAGCTATGCAATGCTGAATCCACGTGTTCCTTCTTAAAGATTATACAACTTTTGTCATCTCTGTCTTATAATCGATCTGATGCATCAGCCTTTTAAATGTTTGCCAACTGAGTTTGTCTATCGCATTCTTCCTCTTTAAATTCCACTCAGTAGACTATGGTGAATTTCTTAATCTTCGGATTGTAGAATATCTACTTCTCCCAAGTTGAAAACTTATGAAGCTTGAAGGACCTCTTTAGTTGGTCCAACTACTAATTCTGCTGTTGCTCGATATTCTACTAGCTTTCGTTGATTAGCAAATTGAATTTTAGTTTGGCCTTTAGGAAGGTTTACTATCGGTCTCTCCTTAAGGCTTGAGTCTCATGAGGTATTGGAGCGTACTCACAATTTTCTCAAAACAGTGATGTGAAACTGATTTCAGTATAGTTAAGCATAATTCTTAATTATCAAGACTCCTTTTGAGATAATGCTAGAGTTTATTATAAAAACTCCAAAGTTAAGCGTACTTGGGGGAGCACTTTCAAGATAGCTGATCTCTTAGGAAGTTATTTTTTTAGAACAAAATCATGAGGTTATTCAAAGTGGACAATATCTTGATGTTTAAAAGTTTGAGTTAGCACAAGTGGTATAGAGCAGGAAATTAGGCGTCAAATGGTAGCCAAGTTCTATATAGGGCAAAGTACCACGCATTGGAGCAATCTCTTGAATCCAAGATGGGATATGGTGTATATGATGGAAGGAGCCTTGCTAGCATGTAGGGATCACCTCTAGTCCTATTTACTAAATAGATGGTTCATGGGCCTTACTAGCATGTAGGGATCACCTCTAGTCCTATCTACTAAATAGATAGTTCATGAATCTGTGTATGGATATTGATGAAGATATCAGCTATTTAAGCTGCGAGATTGTGAAACCTACTTAAGCATGATTAAGCAGAACTCTTAAACATCAAGACATCTTTTAAGAAATGGTGATTTTTTTGATATGAACTCCTTGGAGCAATCTCTTTGGCCGCCTTTCTTAGAGCAAGCCTTTTTCTCTTCGTCAGATGAAATTGGTGCTTTTTATATTAGAATAAGATGCAGTGTTCGGTTGCTACGCTTTGGTTCTCTTCAAGTGCCTAGCAAAGGCACCATAGCTATCATCTAGCAGATCGAGAAAAGGAGGACTCTGAAGAAGATGATGAACTCCTAGTTAGGACTTCCACTGGTCAAAGAAGATTTACCAGATACATTTGATCGGTTGAAAAACCACTTGATTAGTGTGAGGGGAGAATGATGGATGAAGAGAACTATAAAGAAGGTTACTGAGCATAAAGGACAATTTGACGTGTACATGTGCAAAAAGAGCTTTACCACACAACAACAAAGAGGTGTGGACTAGAACTGGTCTTTAACCCTCTAAGACAACTCATATATATATATACAAATAAAGAATACATATTTTATTTCTCTTTACAGTGAACCACGTCAAGTTTGCCAATGCCGCCTAACAATGCTGCTCATTAAGCTGCCAGTAGTCCCATCATGGATACCCTGCTTGACTCGGAGCAGCAGCTTGGGTAACACCTTTCTCTTGATATGATTGATGACTCAAACTGTACTTGGAAACTGACTACATATGCGTGGCTGATTATTCCACTGATCAACTTTGCTAGCTCTTTATTGTACTGATTCATTTGAAGCTTCTTTGCCAGCAATATTTTACTTATCACTTGAACGGTTCGTCAATTTACTTAAATTTTGGAGCTGCTACATGTTGACACAGCATTTGAGAATGCCCGCATCATTTTTCCTTTTGTTTTAATTCCACAGCTTGTAGATTTCTTTGTGGCCGGAGTATTGTGTACAAGTTGAAACAAGTTTGAACAAATTATGATATAAATTTCAAAAAGCAGAACCATAAAAATTAGTTGCCTGCTATCTGGTTTCACACTCATCTAAAATATCGAAACTTCTCTTTTTTGGCCAGTCTAACCTTGCGCATCCTGATTTCAAAATTTCCATGACTTTCAATTTTTGTAAGGCTAATCTGATTTGCTCTTCAATTGAGTTCTGTCATATACCCTTCATGCCTTCTCAGCAATTTTTTTGTCGATATTTTAGACCACTTTTATTAAAATGATCTGTTAGCCAATTATTTAGCTTAATCCCATCCAATCATAGGCAAAAAATAAATTAACTTCATGATCCCAAGTTGCAAACAAACAACCTTCCTTTATTTTTATCATTTTAATTTGTTGTGACTTAACCATGTTCGATTCTCATTTAACATTTCTGTGTATTAATTAGGGGTGCTGTTATTGAACGCATTAACAAGGAGGTGCCTTGCTGTATATTGTTTGCACATGATGTTCTCTTATTAATAAAAGAAGAGATGGGGTTAAAAAACTCAACTTTTTGATAACTACTTAGAATATATAGGATTTGGTTTTAGTAAATCCAAAGTAGAATATGCTGAGCGTAAGTTTAGTTATAATGAAAACTATAATATTGAGAATATAATAACTGAAAATCATGTTTAAAAAAAAAGTGGTTATTTAAAATATTGGAAAAATAGAAAATGATTTAATTAACAAGATATAGATGGATGGATAGAATGAAGAACTCTAGGTTATTGTACAATTGAAAAAATCCCACTTGAACTTAAAAGGCAAGTTTTACATAACATTTATAGGACGGATAATATTACATGGAGCAGAATGTTTACCAACCCAGCAGAATTATATTAAAATATGTATTGTGGTGATGATGCTAAGGTGGATGAGTATACATGAAAGTGTATGAAGAGAAATGAGTTCATTTGTAACAAGGTTTGAGTGATTTCTGCTTAGGATAATCATAGAGAAAATTATTCATTTGTAACAAGGTTTGAGTGATTTCTGTTTAGGATTAAGCATAGATAAAATTATTTTATAAATGGCTTGGACATTAAGCATAGGCCTTTTGATGCCTTGATAAAATTGAGTTTATGAATTTTGGTCATTTTCAAAAAGGAAGGTGGCTGAATAACAAATGTGGAAAGAAACTATTAATTTCTCTGATGTTTAGGTTGTCATTATGTCGTGCACAAGGGAGGCAAAAGATACATGAACTCAACCCACATAGTAGGGTTACTACTAAGGCTTTTGCGTTGTCATTGTCGTTAATCTTTTTTGACGTTTGGTTATAATATTTTTTCCAGTTTCTTTTGGTCATGCAATTATCGAAAGAAGAGCATTTGCTTTGTGACTCCATTAAATAAGTATGTCTTTAGTTACATATAAAGCATCCTTTTTTATTGTTTGAATCTATTAAATATATTCAAACCTACTATCTCAAACGCCCATACTATCTTGGTGGGTCATATGCTGTATTCTTCCATCTAATGCTGTCTCAATATTTTTGAGGACCATTGATTGAATAAACTGGCACGTTTTGAATATCAGTGTTGCAGTTTGTATCTCATTCTTTTGTATTTGTGTGCAGTTGATGTTCTTTATGAGTTTCTCTTCAATTTTGTACAGCCCCTTTATTATGATGAATCTAGTTCGGGAAGGCATAGCTTCTTTTCTTTGTTGCACTTTATTTGTAGCATAACTTTATTTTTGTTGAACTTTATTAGGTGAATGTATCTTCGTGCTCAATACTTAAATTCGTGACAACTAAAATTTTTTAAATCACATGCAAGGACATTCGTGTATGATTTAGAACTAGCATTCAATTTAATAGGAAAAATCACAATTTTGTTCATACAATTTAAACTTGCAAAACATTCTTTTAGTCTCTGTAATTTACAATAGATTTTTATGTAAATTTTAATTTTTTCCAAAACTAGAAATTGGGTTTTTTAGCTTTCATTTTGCTCCAGTTAATGTCCTACTCACCCAATTCTTTCATTCATGTGTATTAGAAACCTTACTACTTTGGCATGGAGATGCAATGGGTTCATGAGGGGGTCATGTTGTTTGATATATAGTTTTTTACCTGCATTTCAGTAGTTCATGTTTCCAATTGTACTTTGATGGTTGTATTTTGTGTATTTATTATGATAATTTTTATATTTCACTTTATCTTTATTATTAAGAAGAATGAGTAATTCAAATATCTTGGTTTTATCATAGAGATGGTGTGATTAATATGATCTTGACAGGTTGGATAATAAATTCCACTCAATATTGTAGGCCAGTTTAATAGAACAATGGTGAGACCAACTATAATACTCCCCTTGAGAACCGACAACTTACTTTGACAAGGATCTTGAGTGCGTTTCAAGCATAGCATTCTTAGGCACGAAACAAAATCACAAAAATCAAGTCCAAAATAATGCACAATACAATAAAAAAATGAGCATAGAGAGAATAGAAAGGTTTACGTGGAAATCCTTAAGCAGGAAAGATTACTGAGTTCTCACTTTGAGAGTTACTACTATCAATGAAGGATTGCAGAACTTATAATGTTCCCTTTGTAGCAAAATTGAACTTTCTTCCAAGGAAGAATAGCTCGTCCTATAACAATAGCCACCACCTTTGCATGAATTTAATTACTCCCCTTGGCCCCATTAAATACCCACAACCAATTTTGCTCTAAGTTAATTCGTGGGTGTTACCTGCATAGTTCACACTTTGCTTAGTTCTTGGTCATGTCCAAGCGTTGGTGGTTCTGACTCTGGATGGAAATTGGGTTGGGGAATACAGAGTTCTAGGTGCACCAAAGCTTCGAGCTCTCTGTTTAGCGCTTAGGCATGCCTAAGCATCGAGGTATCAACTCACTATTTGCTTTAGGTTTTTTTGCTGACGCCTAAGCGTGCACAAGCGCCCAAAGTTCGGTTCCTTTAACCAATATCGACACTTGGGTGCGCTCAAGTACCAAGCTCTATGCTGTTCCTTAGTGGTGGTTGGCGCTTGGGCTCGCGAGGCCTAATGCCTGGGTGCGGCCAAGTGCCAAAAATCTCCAACTTTCAAATTTAAGCCTTCATCGCGTCTGGTTACCCTTCGATTGATATGTAGCGATTCCACGATAGTCCATCGCACTCGAGGTTCCACCACACAATAATCTTCCACTTGGAGATTGAGTGCGAGTCTTTTCATTCATCTTCACTTAGTGTCTATCCTTCGATAATGGAATGGTGTAGCTCAATCTCGAACTTTTTACGTACAAAGGCCAATTGAAACTAAATATAACTTTAAGTTTATCCAGTGTCACCATCTTCGTTAACATATTTGTTAGATTTTGAGATGTGCAGATCTTCTCAAGCATTGGATGGGTTTCCTTTAGAAGCATTCGAATGAAATGGTACTGAAGCTAAATACGATTTTTCCTGGATAAAATACAACATTCTTAACTAAATGATTTGCGCTTTGATTGTCATTGCGCAACTTGCTATTTTCTTGCCTTTTGCCCGATTCTGTTATAAAAATATATAAACTAATCATCTTCTTGTCAATCTCTATAATGACGACGTCCTCCGCTTTCGTGGTTGAATGTGCTACAATCTTTTGTAACCCTAAAATCTCTCTCAATGGTGTCTCCCATGGTGAAAATGTACCCCATGATATTTCTTTTGCTGTCCACATCTCTTGCTAAGTTCAAGTCTACAAACCCTTGTAGCTCTTCTTATGATCCCTCACAGCATAACTCTTTGCTCGTCGTCCCTCTTAAATATTTGAAAATTCAATTTATAACTTCTAAGTGTACATTCCCTAGATTGCTCATATATATGTTCACAACTACTACTGTATGGGCGATGCCTGGACGTGTTTACATCATGTCATACATTAGACTCTGATGACTGAGACATATGGAGTTTTCAAATTTTTTTGCTCATCATCGGTTCATAATGGTTGTTCCTTTGAAGGATGGAAGTGACCCCAGTAGCGTATTCATTGACTTTGTAGAATTCATGTTGAATCTCCGTAGAATTTTCTTAGCATAGTCTTGCTGGCTTAACTTCCTTCCCCTTCTATTCTTGTGGATCTTCATCCAAAGGTCTATTTGATGCTCCTTCAGATTCTGAATAGCTCTTGAATCAGCCCCTACGATTAACCTATCATCCAAATATGATAAATATATTATTTATTAACTATTAAATTGCTTGATGTAGCAATAATGGTTTGCTTGTCACCCTCCTACATGGCTTGTCGAACTTGTTGTACCTTTCTTGATGTAAGCTTTAATCTGTACAAAATCTTTTTGAGCTTGCATGCCAGATTCTCCTTTTTTTGTACTTCGGACCCTTGCGACTACTTCGTGTAAATATTCTTCTCCAATTCCCTTGGAGGAATTCCATCTTACATCTATCTACTTAAAGTGTAAACCTTCAATTGCCACTAGGCTCATTATGATTTGAATTGTTATCATATTTACTACCAGAGATAATATCGTCGTGTAGTCAACTCTTTTCTTTTATTGGAAGCGCTTCACGACCAATCACGCTTTGTAGTGTTTGCTTTTGTCGTGCTCCTGCTTCAGCCTATACACTTATATTTTGGAGCACTTTCTTTCTCATGGGTGGCTTCATCAAAATCCCAAATCTAATTAGATGCTAGGGACTACTATGTCTAGCTCTATTGCAAGCACTTGCTTGCTTGAGTCTTCCACATGTATGTCCTCCATGTAGTTTTTTGGTTCATCACCATTAGTCAACCAAAAATAAATAATGAAGATGTATACCTTTTTGGTGGCTGTGATATCTTAGTAGATCTTCTCAACTATGTCACTAGACTCGAGGTTCATCTTGAACCTCTTCAATGTGTTTAGCTTTTTCTTTGGGATCAGTTGTGCATTTTCATTAAATGTACTGATCCGACACCACTGAATCTTCTAGCCTTGATCTATTTTGATTTTTGCACGTCTTCTATTCACTGAAGATAACATTTCCACTCCTGGCGCTTTTGCAATTTTGATTGTCCCAATATCTGTACCCAAACTCATTTGAACCATACTCAATAAAGGTAAACTTGATTGATTTTGGATTTAGTTTTATGCAATTCCATGTATCCATGTGTATATAAGCTGATCAACCAAACATTTTTGAGTGTGAGAGATCTACCTCACTCTGCTTATTCTCAGGAAATTCTTCGTTCATTGAACTGACAGTTTGTGGTTGATTTAATAAATGGATGTACGGACAACATTAGCCCAAAACAGTTTGGGCCAGCCTACATGCAATCCCATGCTTTCTGCTCTTTTAGTGATCGTCTGGTTCATCCTTTGTGACGTCGTTCTGTTGTGACGTTCTCAGGAAATAATTACCTCTTAACTTCCTCTTATCACATAACTCATTGAATTCCGTGTCACAATATTTGTCATCATTATCGGACCTCAACATTTTCATTTTATTTTAATTTCATTCTCAACTTTATCTAACCAGTTCTTAAATACATTGAACATGCTCGACTTGTTCATTAGAAAGTAAATCCACATCTTCTAGTGTGGTCGTCAATGAGGGTGACAATAATTTGAGCCTTCCAATGAAGAAATTGAAGATGGATCCCATACATTTGTGTGCATTAGCTCTCTTACATTTTCGCAGATTTGACTTTCTTTTGTTTACCAAATACTCAATTTTTACATAAATCTAAATCAACTGATTTTAAATCTGAAAATTTACTTTGCGAGAGGAGAGACATCAATCCTCTCTCATTGATATGTTAGAGACTTCTGTGCCATAAACTTGAGTCTTTCGTGGCATCCGATGTGTTATTAATCAGCTAAATCGTTCTTCAATGTTCCTATTTGCAGCCACTAGCACTCATTTGGTAACCTTCCAAGAATCTTCGGTGAAGGTGGTGTTGTACCCAGCTTGAGTCAATTGGCCACCAAGACCAGGTTCCTTATCAAATGATGTTACATGCCGAACCTCTTTTAGTTGCTGTATAGAACCATTCAATAATCTAATATCAACATCTCTTTTGCCGATGATATTGAACATCTTGTTGTCTTCAAGCACTCTTTTCTAAAGTCACCGGTGACAAATTTTAAATGCATTTATTTGGTGTGGCGTGAATTACACGTTCGAGTCTACCACCCAAGACTTGGTGTTGTTGAGCGATAAGATCAAAGCATCCTGGAGCTGCTCCGCTATGACATTCGTTGCACCGTTTTGCACAGTTCCTGCACTTTTCTTTGGAGCTATGCAATACTTCTTCAAGTGACTAATCTTTTCATAATTTCAACATTTGATGAGGCATGCAGCCAGTGATTTTTCTCTTCTGACTTGAACCGACCTTATTTTACATTTGATGAGGTTGATGTTTTACCATTCGATTACCTTCGAACTTCTTCGCTGAGAATTAATCCAACAAATATCATGCTGAACATAGTGACGAAATTATCATGAGGATAACAACAATAATGCTCTTACTTTATTCTCGAATTTAATACCCAAAGCTCAATTGGCTTGTACAAAAAGAACGGCGTTCTATCTGAAAGAGACAAGTAAAGGGGAAAGGCTACGAAGTAGATCTGCTTCGCATTCGCAGCCTGGTTTTCCGACCCCACGTAGCTGCCCCCAAACCCCAAACAAAAGCTAACGCCTTAGCAAGACGAATGACGATGTTACAATTGTTTAAATATTTCGCTACTGAGCTACCATCCCCCATCTTCATATTAAAGGGTCGTTTCGTTAGGAGAACCTTGTTGGACTCGTGTTTCTCATACTCCTCGATAGTGCGTTCATGAGATCTACTGTGCTCTTTTCGTCGATTATGCGGTGACTGAAGACACAAGTTAAGGTCGGTTCAAATATAGAGTGGTTCTATTGGTCTATTTTCATTCGCTTTTCCTCATGTCCTCTGGCTTCTTCTCAATTCTACCCAGTGGATCACATAACTTCTTTTGGTATAATAGATCCTCAATATCCATTTTTCACAGCACAAAGGTTGTCCCATTGAACTTAATAATTTTGTACCTTGCTTCATCTTCTACAATGCTCAGCTGCATGCTCTAAAGCTAGTGTAACGATAGTACTCCCAGGAACGAAACAAAAGCAAAGAAAATCAATCCAAAACAATGCACATCACACAATACAAAAAACAAGCACAAAGAGAATAAAATATTTTATGTGTAAAGCCCCAAGTTATAAAAAAACAATATAGCAATTATCACAAGAAATACCACTGTCGATGAAGAAGGATTACATGATTCACAATGTTCCCTCTATAGCAAATCAAGACTTTCTTGGTCTGGCGCTTGGGCTGGTGAATACAGAGCTCTGGGTGTGCCCAAGCATCGGGGTCTTGGTCTGGCGTCAGGGCGCCCAAGCATCGGGGTCTTGGCCCTCTGTTTAATCTAGGTTTTTCTTCTTCCGGCAACTGGGCGAGCGCCCAGGGTTTAGTTCCTTTGAACATCACCGCGATTGGGTGAGCTCAAGCATCGGACTCTATGTTGTACCTTTGTTGTGGCTGGCGCCAAAGTGCCAGGCTCGAAGCTTGGGTGTGCGCCTAAGCATATAGAAGTCTCCAACTTGGTCCTTGCTTCCTTCCATTTCACCTTCAATTGATCCGTGGCAATTCCACCATGATCCCTTCGCGCTCTAGGTTCCACCATATGACCATTATAGAACATAACTTTTGTTTGGCGTAGTAGAAGCATGCTAAATAAAAGAAGTTTAGTCTGCTAAGGTCGATGAGTGGGCATCCATGAATAAATATATTGATAAACAAGTATACCCATGGTTGGAATAGCTCTTAATGAAAATATGCTCAGCGAGTTATCCTAGAGGGCTCAAGCATATTAAGTTTAAGTAATCAGATGCAATGATTTATGCACATTTTAGACTTCAGACTCTATTTTCAATGAGCCTCTTCCAAATGCTGCTACCACCAACCTTAGCAGGTTTTTGTCATTAATGTTTTGGTGGAAATGAATGTTTTGTTGTGTCATGGCTTTGAAGTTTGGCTAGGAATTGAAGTAGATGGTGACATCATAGCAGAACTCTGAGTAGATGTGGGGGCATTGTAGCAGTACAGTTCTGTTATTTTATATGGCATATGATTAGAATCATTAGATTTTAGTTTTTGTCAATTTTAAGGATTAGATGGTAAATATGCACATGATATGATTCCATTTGAACATGATGCAATCTAGTTAGTTTAAATTAGAGGGTGCTGATGTGGCATTGATTTATGTGTAGCTTGTATTTCCCAAATGAAAAAGACAAACCTCCAAAAAATTTGCAAATAAAAGGATCCAAGATCAATAAAAATTTCTTTTTTCTTCTTATTTTTTTTTAATTTGCGCATGGGCCTACATAAGTCAGGTGCTTACACCTGGGGCTGTCGCATCATCCATATTTTAATTTGGTTATTTTTTGGCGATTAGGAAAGAAAAAACGAGTTGAGAGTTTTGGGAAGAAATCACCATGGTTCTCTTGGGTGTTTTGACAGTTGAAATTGAAATTGAGATGATTTAATAAAAAGAGCACATCGATTATTTAAGCGTGCACCAAGCTACGTGCCTGAACAATCCCAAATTTCAATGTGAGAAATGATCCATTAAGCCGTTCGCTTGCTCATGAATAAGGGAAGAAGAGAATGTTGGGTGATTTTGAGCTTTTGATTGTTATGACGATGTGAATGGAGTTGTAGCCCAGGGATTGAGACTCATGATCTATTATTCTATGTTTTGAGTTCAGGTTTTATTATTCATATATTTGCCTGCTCATCTAATTTAAAATAAAAAAAGTGGAATGTGGGTTGATTATTTGTTTATTTCAACAGTTAAAGGCTTAGCCCAGCAGGTGCGACAATTAAAACACAGCTGATCCAAAAAGAACACAGCAAAATAAAAGAATAGAATCGGGCTTCTAAAATTTATGTGTATATTGCAATATTCATGAAAATTTAGTGAACATCCTGCTAAAATATGTCAACATTATGCATAAAACTAAGAAACAACACCACTTCCTTTAATCGTAGTATATCAAAGGGTTTAAATGTTTAATAAAGCATATGAGATCTTACACTAGCAATTATCTTGTAAAGAATTCTAGGAATCGAAGAGCTTATGCACCAAAATATTTTCCACTTAAATGAAATTTTTATAAAAAAACTAAACTATGAAGTATTTATTTCTTGTGAATGCAAAAAAATATACAAATTCAAAATAACGTACCATTGTTGATTTGCAATTGGTCTTTTCTATTCTCTTGAATGAAACAGAAGTTCTAAAAATAAACATGGTCAAATAGTTATAGTAATCAACATTAGTGCTACAATTTTAAATATCTTTTGAGCTTAAAAAATATCCGTATGTATGGAATTTATAAATTGAATGATTAAAATTACAAACATTTGCAAAATTTTTGTCAGCAGCAAGAAAAAAAAAACAAGTATTATTTTCTAGTGTTGTCGTAATTCAGCATCTTAAATTTCTCAATATTAATAGTATCATTTGAAGGAGCTGCACTAAGGAATATTAGCATAAATTATATATAAATATTTTAAGTTCAACATTGGATCTTACCTTCAAATTTTTAAATTCAAAAAATTACCATTTGTATTTCCACCAATTTCATTTACTATATTCTGCATTCGTATCATAATTGTGTTTTCATGCAAAAGTTATTTTGTTTTATTAAAATGTTGGATTCAGTCAATAGTTGCTGTTGCATGAAATATTTTTCTCAATATGTTATCCTATCTCTCATTTATAATCTTCACACAAGAGCAATGCAAACCTTTTTATTTAAACTACTCTTTAATAGCTCTCCATGGCTTATAAGTGCATACTTCTTGTCAAGTTGTTCCACAATGATCAAACACTTGTTCCAAAAAGCATTCTCTTAAATAATGTTTGATAGTTTTAGATATTGCACTTGATTTAGGCCATTGCATGCATTCAAGTGATACTACCAATGATTCTCCAAGCTATCCTTGTGCTCTTACAAACTTCTTAAATCTAAGTAATTGTTGTCCATCCATCCCTCATTAACCAGTTTAATGGTCATTTTTAGTTGTAACTACATAAATTATGAGGCATACCACATATATTTTTCATGACTAAATTTACCAAGTGATTTACATATGGTGAATTAACAATTTGATGAATATCTATTTGAGAGTATTGTCTATTGCCTTGTAAATCATTGTATTATCAGCAACTAAATGCACAATATCTCACTAATCTTTTCCACAATCTCACAAAAAATGTACCAAGAACTTACAATGGAGTTTTTACATTTTTTTGTGTCACAACATTCACTGAACGAAGATTCTGCGAACGAACGGGCGAATCGTCTTCGACCTTCGAACGAACCTGCCTTCGAGTCGCCTTCGACGCATCGAACGAAGACCTTCGGCGCTGCAATAATATCTTTTTTTTTAAAGGCTGATTTATGTGAAATATTTTTTATTGGGTGTTATTACTTCAACACATGATAAAATTACTGATTTAGTTGTGCGTTATTTAGATAAATAATAAGGAAATTAATAATTAAAACATTTAGAATGTATGATTGCATATTAAATCAATATTATAAATAAAATATATTTAAAGGGAATATAATGAGGAGCAAACAAATAAACATCCCTGGTACAAAATTAATATTTTTTAATTAAATTATATTTCATATTTAAATGAGAAATATTATTTAGATTCGTTAATATTACATTCAAAAAAATTTATTTAATAAGATTTGTATATCATTTTAATATAAATTTTTAAAAATAATTATTATATTATTTTAATATAAATAAATAAACACTAATGAAATGATATTTAAATTTTATTGAACAAAACTTTTTGACTGCCGTATAGTTAAATAATATTTCTCTATATAAATAATGAAATTTGAAACAGCTTTACTTTATTTCTGAGTCGGGCTTTGGGAATCAACGGGTCGAGGGCGGCAGGAACACGACACGATCCGCGAGAAACGGCTTTCTATCCGTCGTTAGTTTTAGCCATGTGAAGCATTTAAGATCCCTCCGGCGGGTAAGCTGTATATGTTCGCTCTGCTTTATCACGATGAAGTTTTGAATGTTATCGAGTATTTAATCCAAAAAAGAAGTGCGCCAACAACTGGGTTGACCTGTTATTTATATCCATAAAGTCTTAGTTGAAAGTGAGCGCCATTAATAGTATTTGCTTGCTGTTTACCTCAACAAAGATATTATTAAGGTGCTGTTTGTCCTGAGAAAAACTTGAATTAAAGAAAAATCTTACCCAAGTTTTGAATGTTTTACTGCTGATGTGGCCGAAATTTGAGTTTACGTGGAGTAGATCGTTCGCAGAAGTTTTATTCGACGCATTCAACGCCGAAGGTCTTCGTTCGATGCGTCGAAGGCGTTCACGGTAGACGTCGAAGGCGACTCGAAGGCGGGTTCGTTCGAAGGTCGAAGATGATTCGCCCGTTCGTTCGCAGAATCTTCGTTCAGTGAGTGTTGTGACACAAAAAAGATGTAAGAACTCTATTGTAAGTTCTTGGTACATTTTTTGTGAGATTGTGGAAAAGATTAGTGTGAGATATTGTGCATTTAGTTGCTGATAATACAATGATTTATAAGGCAATAGACAATACTCTCAAATAGATATTCATCAAATTGTTAATTCACCATATGTAAATCACTTGGTAAATTTAGTCATGAAAAATATATGTGGTATGCCTCATAATTTATGTAGTTACAACTAAAAATGACCATTAAACTGGTTAATGAGGGATGGATGGACAACAATTACTTGACTTAAAGACACATGGTTTGTCACAACATTCATTAGATTTAAGAAGTTTGTAAGAGCACAAGGATAGCTTGGCCGGCCCCAAGTCCTTCATGTCAAATTCTCCTGACATCTGCTCTTTTAGCATATTTATCTCCTCCATGTTCGATCCTGTGATCAACATTTCATTTACATACAGCAATAGAATGATATAAGAGGACTTACACTGCTTTATGTAACAGCAGTTATCCGCATGACATCTTTTGTACCCTGATTCTGACATGAACCTGTTAAATATTCTGTACCATTGCCTTGGCGCCTGCTTCAAGCCATAAAGGCTCTTCTTGAGCTTGCACATTAGCTCAGACTTTCCTTTTTCTTGAGCCTTGCACCCTTCAGGCTATTGCATGTAAAGCTATTCTTCCAGTTCTCCGTGAAGGAATGCAGTTTTAACATCTATTTTCAATTGCAACTAAATCCAGTACAACCCTTATGGTTGTCATCTTCACAACTGGGGCGAAGATCTCACTGTAGTCGACCCCATGCCTTTGCTGGAAACCTTTGACTACAAGTCTCGCCTTGTAGCGATTGTTTCCATTCATCTTTTCCTTCATCCGGTAAACCCACTTGTTTTGAAGAGCTTTCTTCCCAGCTGGTAAGGGTGCCAACTCCCATGTCTCATTTGACATGAGTGATGCCATTTCATCATTCATGGCAGCCTCCCACTTACTTGAATCTTCAACTTGAAGTGCCTCTTCTAAGCTTTCTAGTTCACCACTATCAGTTAGTAACAAATAGAACAAAGAAGGAGAATACCTCTGTGACGGTCTAGACACTCTTGTGGATCTTCTTAACATGTGTGTTTGTGGTTCAACATTGACACCCTCTCGAGCTTCTCCAACATCTGGCTCAGCGCTGTCATCAATCTCTATGTGCCGGGGTTCTCTATCTGAAGCATCCTTGGTGTCAGTCTTGACTCTCATATAATCCTTGTACATCTCACTTTTATTGAAAGTGACATCCCTGCTTTTGATGACTTTCTAGTTCTGATTATCCCAGAATTTATATCCGAACTCATCCGCGCCATATCAAACATATGTGCACGATCGCCTTTGCATCAAGTTTGCTCCTGGATTTTGCATCATGTGCACATAGGATGAGCAGCCAAACACCTTGTATGTACCAACTCCAATTTCTTGCTTTTGAGCTCACTTCCAACTTTGGAGAATGAATTTTTCTTCAGCTTGCCTAGCACACAGTCTTCACAGAAATCCAAATCCACTAATTTCAGCCCTTGGAGCTTCCCCTTTGACTGTAGAGATATCAGCCCCCTCTCACTCATTAGCCAAGCCTCCGGTGTCATAGATCTGCATCTATCTCCTCTGTAGTTGCAATAGTATCAAACACTTTATTGATCAAGTAAAGTGTACCTTCCATACTGCCCCGTATAATAATAAGTGCACCCTTGGTGACCTTTCATGAGTCTCCTGTGAAACAAGTGCTGTAGTCTTCTCTGGCTAATTGGCTCATTGAGATCAAGTTTCTTCTTAGACATGGCACATGTCTAACATCCTTAAGCTTCCAAACAGCGCCGCTTGGTAGCTTCACATCCACATCACACCTCTGCCGATGATATCACACGCCTTATCTTCTCTAAGATATACTTTCCCTAAGTCACCCTTGGTGTAGTTCTTGAAAGCACTCCTCTACGGAGTCACATGAAAGAGGCGCCCGAGTCAACAACCCAGGACTCCGTGTTAACAAGTGAGAGGATCAAAGCATCCTGACCCTTCTCAGTTGAAATATTTACAGTGGGGTTCAACATCTTACCACCACAACTTGGCTTCTTTAGAGTAGGGCAGTCCTTCTTGAAGTGACATGTCTTCCCACAATTCTAGCGATCTGGCTTTGCTTTTCCGGGTCTTGATTTACCTCGCCGAGACATAGACCTATTTTTGGTATGTCTCCTTTCAGCATGTCTTCCCCTGCTCTCAGTATTCAGTGCTGAGGTAGATGCTTCTCCATGAGTTTTCTTCTGCACCTCTTCATTCAGCACAGGCCCAATGATGTCATCAAACTTCAATGGCACATTCCCTAATGAATTATTTATGGCTGTAACCAGCCCATCCCAACTGTCTGGCAATAAAGATAGAAACAACAGAGCTCGGACCTCGTCATCAAAATTGATGCCCACCAAACTCAACTGGCTCGTCACGATGTTGAACCCATTGAGGTGTTCAGTCACTGAATGACCATCCACCATCCTCATATTAAACAGTCTTTTTATCAAGAAAACCTTATTCGAAGCAGAAGGCTTCTCATATGTCCTCGTCAGAGCATTCATGAGATCTACAGTAATTTTCTCATTAACGATATTAAAAGCAACAGAAGAAGATAGTGATAAGCGTATCAAACTCAATGCGATTCTATCAAGAACCTCCCATTCTTCATCAGTCATAGTTCCATGTTTCTTGTCGGCTCCTTTCAATGGAAGATACAATTTTTCCTTGTAGAGAAAATCTTCCATCTGCATTTTCCAGAACGCAAAGTTTGTCCCGCTGAACTTCTCAATCTTGTGTCTCATTTCTTGGGCCATGACTCCCACTCAAATAAGCAAACCCTCCTTAGCAACAAGGCAAAGAACCCAACTCTTTGATACCACTTGTTGTGAACACCAACGATACACAATATACCAATGCGGAATGACACTTGTAATGCACACAATCAAATCAAAATCCAAAGCCTTTAAGGATCGGGGTGCGTTGACAGTTACCAAGCTAGCTTAGAAATTCAAAATCACAACGAGAAAGAACGTAACACATACAATCATCCAAACACAAGCATATACGTGGAAAACCCAAGGTTGGGAAAAATCACGAAGTCACACCAACGAGAAAATCCACTATGAAAAAAGAAACTTCAAAGTTTACAGAGTTACAAGAGCTATATCATCTCAGCATACACAACTGTAGCTCTACTCTTAGAATGGAGAAAAGAAAAAGCTGCTACCTCCTGAAGTTTTTTCTTCAAACAGCAAGCCTTCTCTTGCTCAGCAGCTCCCTAGGATTTCTTCTTAGGATTTTCTTTTCCACAGCCTCCAAACTGATTTCAAAAGTTTTAGGTTTTCCTCTACTACTTTACTCAAGTAGCTAGCTCCATTTTAGACCTAAAAAGTTCAAAATACTCATCAAATTTCTTCAGATCGAGACCTGGAACGAAGCAGAACTCCATCGGCCGCTACGGCACGCTGTAACGGTCGACTTTCAAAATTGCATCCGTTGTAGCGCGCCGCGGCGCGCTACAGCACCCGCTTCTCGATTGCTGACCGCTGAGGCGCGCCGTAGCACCTCAGCTTCGGGCTTAGTTCCGTTACGGCGCGCTGTGGCGCGCGGCAACGCCTGTGCTGTTCTTGGACAATGACGTCTCCACAACACAACACTATCAAACAAAATTTGCTCGTTGTGTTGTGCTCTTGTTTGTTTTTTTTTTCTTCTGCATTGGTTTGATTGATCAACAACGTGGACGTCTCACTTGCCAATTCTCATCATGAACATCTGAAGACCTTTGGCGTCAAGCTGATTATTTTGTTTATGGTGTAAATTTTTTTCGTAAAATCCATTCTTAACGTTCAAACGAATCTTCGTATGACGCCGAATCGATTACTTCGTTTAGTCGTTCGTCTTCATTCACAGAATCGATTCATTTGTTCGTTCGCCTCATTTCCTCTTATGTTTTGCAAGTTCGATTTCCATCGATTATTTCGATTTGTTTAAATCTATTATTTTTACAAACTGAAATAAAATTTTTTGGGGTAGTCTTACATCTTAAATTACTCCAAAATACTATATACTTTGAAGATTGCTTTATTCTAAACAAGAAAATTTCAAATTTCTTGAAAATCTAAAACAAACAAAATAATCCGAATAACAAAAGGAAAAAAAAGTCAATGTTGATAAACTAAGTGTCATAGAGGGTTTTTGCCATCCTTGGCCAACCAGGGGAAGTGGTTACTTTTGTTATGTTCAAGATCAAAGCAGCAGCTAAAATTTGAAACTTTTGCCTCATAAAGTTAGTGCTTGGTAAAGGCATTAGTACTCTGCCCTTTTTGTTGCTATGAACTATGAGTACTTCGTTTCTCTTATGGTGAGGATTTTTAATGATTCAAGGAGTTCCATTAACTTTTTTTGTGAGGAGCCATCATTGAGTTTAGCATGAACTAAACCAGCGTCAAGTTCTCGGAGCCGCGGGACCCTATCGAGCATTTAGTAAAAATATAAGAAAGAGTATTGTCATTCAATTTCATATAAAATTTCAGCATCTATCAATTTATATTAATTTAATATTTACAAAATAATGTTTACATCTTAAAATAACATGTTCACTTAAAATTACAAAACTTAAATAAAATAAAGGTTGAAATAAAATACTAGCAGAGGGGTGAACTTCTTAATCATGAAGAAAAAATCTTCGAAGGACACTCACGAGTGACTAGGGGGAGTCTTCTCTCCCGACGGTCCCTTGATGGGATCCCCCCACTCTCCTATCCCTCCACCACCTTCTCCCTTCCCTGTTTCTGGCATTCTTGGAGCCGCTCCGGTTCCCGGTGGGTCTCTTCCGTCGGGGCCGATCTCGTGGAAATATCTCTTCGCCTCAGCCAATCAAGTGAAGAAAGAGTTTAACCTTTCTTATGTTCCTCCTGTGGAAGAGGTAGTCGACATTTCAGAAGATGAAATCTTAAATGGTGAGAAGCAATGGAAACACTGTGTCGTGGGTTTCAGCTTGGGTCGTAAACATTTCTACAAAGCTTTCCTCGACTTAATGACAAAAACCTGGAAACTCAGAGGTTCTTTCTCCTTATATTCATTAAGTGCAAATTGTTATTTGATAAAGCTATGCTGCGAAGAAGATATGCAGACAATCCTTCAAGGAGGACCGTGGTTCTTCTTCAACATCCCCTTATCAAGCCATGGAACCGGAACTTCATCCCTACGGCCCCCTCGTTCTCGTCACTGCCAGTCTGGATCAGGTTTCCGGAACTTCCACTCCATCTTTGGTCGGAAGGTATAATCTCTAAACTCGCAAGCAAAATAGGTATTCCGATCATGGCGGATTCTCTTACAGCAACAAAACAAAGACTTACTTTTGCTCGGGTATGTGTTGAAGTCAGCACATCTGCAATTTTTCCTGAAACAATTCAAATTAGGGTTGGAGGTTCCATTCTCAACCAAAAAGTTGAATATGATTGGATTCCTACAGTCTGCGGAAAATGTAACTCATTCAAAAATGCCGGTTGTTATTGCCCTTCCTCTCCTCCTCCCTTGGCCAGAGGTCGAAGTAGATCTAGGCAAGCCAGATTTCTCAGAACCTGTGCCTCCAGACCTCCCCCCCCTGCCCCCCCCAAATCCAGCTAGAGTTGGTCCCCTCTCCCCCATCTCAATCCCCAGTCCTAGGCTATCTCAGGACCTTAATGCCCTTCCCGACTCGGTTGTTTGCTATGGACCCAATTCCCCAAGCGATCCCCCACGAATTTTACTTGAATCATCCTCCTCCTCTTTAATCATTCATGACCAAAATCCTCCCCCCTCTTCTAGTAAGGGTAAGGACATTGATTTTGGTGGAGACATTGGACATTTTCCAGATCTTAAATCTGCTATTGATCTTCAAAAAATAGAGGGTCGTAGCCGTTCACTCAGAACCCGTCCTAAATAACCATCCCTTCTCTTTATTCTTCTCTTTTCTTCTTACCCTCTAAGCTAAACTGTTTTATGATGACACCAGAAATTCTATCCTAGAATGTTAGAGGTCTTCATTCTAACATTTGTATTGCTGACCTTAAATCCCATATGAGGGATCTTCACCCTGACATTGTTGGTATTTTAGAACCCAAAATAAACAAAACTGACATCTCAACCACCTTTAATTTGAAAAAAATTGCTATGTTCAATTCTGATAACCACTGCAACACTTTCGATATGGTCTCTGCTGGTAGAATTTGGGTAAAATGGAACTGTCAAAATTCCTCTTTTACTCCAATTGTGATCAATCATCAACTTATTCATGGCAGATTTCAGCAGAATAGTATTGACTGCTGGATTATGTTTATTTATGCTTCTAATCATGAGTCAGAAATGATTAAGCTTTGGGATGACCTGATCCATATTCATGAGGGTCTTCGTGGCTCTTGGTTAGTCACAGGTGACTTTAACTGTATTCGTTATTCTCATGAAAAAGTTGGAAGCTCCTTGCCTTCGATATCCAAACTTATTTCCTTCAATGACTGCTTAAATGCTGCTGGTTTCATAGATATTCACTATGCTAAAAGCAAAACTGGATAGATGTGTGGGTAACAATGACTAGCTAAATCTCTTCCCGGAGGTTTATTGCAAGGTCCTCCCTCCTGGCACGTCTGATCACTCTCCCCTTCTCACAACTGGGCCTCAATCTTTCATTTTTTCGTCCAAGTTTAGCTTCAAAAACTACTGGACAAACAGATTTGATTTCAACACGTTGGTTCATGTTACTTGGATTAAAAAATATGGTGGCCACCCTCTTTTTGAGTTACACCAAAAGCTCGTTCAAACGAAGAAGATTTTTAAACTAAAAAATCAGCTTTATTTGACTAATCCATCATAAATTAAAAGACTGCGCATTGCTCAATTGGAGGCCTTCAATATTCCAAAACTTTACGGATGTTCAATACTCTCACTATCTCTCTTTAAAGCAGTCCCTCAAAGACACTATCCAAAATGAACTTTCCTGGGCAAAACAACGTTCCAAGGCCCACTGGCTCTCACTTGGAGAAGATAATCTGAAATTCTTCTATAACCAAATAACTATTAGAAGAAACCAATCAAGTTCCCGCTCTCTCCTGCTAAGAGATCAAGCCATTTCCTACTTTAAAAATCTGCTTAATGATAAGAAGGGTCACGGTAATATCACTTCTTCACCTTATGCAATGGTTGATTCTGCTCTTCACAACGTCATTTGCAGGCCTTTTACCATTGAAGACATCAAACATGCTATTTTCTCTATTAAAGATAATGAGAGCCCTGGGCCCAAAGGGATTCACTTCTTTATTTTTCAAAAAAGCCTGGAGCAATATTAGTATTTTTATCACCCAAGCAATCGGCTACTTTTTTCATAAGAGTATTATGCCTAGATGGCTAAATCACACACTCATCTCCCTAATCCCAAAAGGAAAAGGGAATGCTGCCATTGAAAACTATAGGCCGATCGCTCTCTGTAATACCATTTATAAAGCTATATCAAAGCTTCTTGCTGAACGAGAATCTTCTCTCCTCCCGGATCTAATTCATCCAGCCCAGGCCGCCTTCGTTAAACAAAGGCAGCTATTGCATCATGTCATTCTTGCAAATGAGATTATCAGAACATTTAGTTGGCCCTCTTCAAAACTTTTCTACGCCAAGATTGATTCAAGGAAAGCGTTTGATAGTATCAACCAAAACTTTATTATTAATGCTCTCATCAATGTCAACCTTCCGAGGCAACTTATTGGTTGGATTACTGCTTGTATATCCAACATACATTTTTCAATTAATATTCAAGGTGCTTCTCACGGTTATTTCGGCTCCTCTTTGGGGCTCAGGCAAGGATGTTCTTTATCTCCACTTGTATTCATTATAGCTATGAACTTTCTCTCCACCTCTATAGATGAAGCAGTTCAAAGTAAGTACATACAACCTTTTACTCATGGGAATTTCAGTTGCTCTCACCTCCTCTTTGCAGACAACATTTTAATATTTGGAAAATCCTTCAAAGATAACATGTATGGGTTTAAAAGATGCCTTGATGATTTTTTAGAGGCTTCGAGCCTCAGCATTAACGCGGATAAGTCTCACATTCTCTACTTTAAGTCAGTCCAAAATGTTAATGAGTTATCTGAAATCTGGAACTTTCCAACTGCCCAGTTTCCTATGAAGTATTTGGGACTCCCGGTTCTACCTCACCGTCCAAAAATGACTCTTCTTTCTCCTCTCATATCCAAACTCCATCATTGGATATCAGGATGGGCACAAAAATCCATCTCTTTTGCTGGTTGTTTACAGCTCTTAAAGTCCTCGGTTTGACCGCTCCTTTTACTCTGGTTTAAATCTACCCTTATCCCCATAAGCATTATTAATATCATCGAAAAGTTATGTGCAAAATTTTTGAATCATGGTTCCTTGGAAAACAAACTTCATACTATTACTTGGCTCAAGATTGCTTCCTTCTTGGCAAAAGGAGAGATTGGTATTATATATCTCTCAAAGCTCCTATTAAGTTGCAAAATCTCTCTTTGTTGGTACGTTTTATGTAACACCTCTTTACTAACTAATTGGTGGAAAAGTAATCGGTTAAAGATCATTGAATTTTTGGCTCAAGCAAACAAGGCAACCTCCCCTTTATGGAAGAGTTTAATAAAACTTGCTGGAATTCTTAATCCTCACATCACTTATGACTCAACAAGAAATGCTTATTTATTTCAAAACAAAGCTGCTCTCACTTTTAAAGATGCCCACAACATCCAGTTTTTGTCTTGGCCTGATGTGCCGCGGGCTTCCAACTTATGGATAAAAGGTATCAATCTAAAGCTAAAATGCTCTATTTGGAAAGCTTTAAACTGTGGCCTGAAAACAATGGACATTTTAAATAGCAAAGGCATTCACTGCCTTTCCTTGTGCCAATTTTGCATTGCAAATGATGAAACTCACTCTCACTTATTCTTTCAATGTGACTATGCTTTTTATATCTTAAACAAGATTTTGTCGAGAGATCACAGCTATCTTTTCCCCCATCCAATTACTCAAATTATATGCGATACTTCTAGCCTCAGTGTTTGCAAAAAATGGGGTCTTATTACGGCTCTTGGCTTGATCATTGAAGGAATTTGGAAAGAAAGAAATGCTATAATCTTTAATAATTCACTAGCTAATATAAATTTCATTATTAGCAGTATTAAATCTAGTCTTACAAGTATCATTAGCAAGTGGAAGCATTTTAATAAGTCTGAATTTCTTCAACTTTGGAAGATTGAACTTAACTCCAGACATTAATCATGTTGGATCCTTATTTTCTACTGGGCTTTATATGCAAATCGTATTTTTATTTTCTGTATATGCTGATCTTGCTGCGGACCCTTGTTGCCTCTGCTGGATTTGGGGCACATTCTAATTTGCCTGCTATTTTCTTCAAGTGATGTATATTTTATGAGTGGCCAGTTTTTATGACAGTGCTGATTCTAGATTTTGGAATGTGTTGACTACTCTGCTGGAGCATTGAGGCTTTAATTCTTCTGTTCTCTGCTGTCAATTTGATGGTTTCTAAATAGATTTTGGAGGTTGCAGTCAGGCTGATATATTATCTCATTTTGCTTCTGCTTCTGCTTCTGCTATCTGCTGGAAAGGTCTTTATGTTATCTTTTGGGGCTCTCTCGTTTCTAAGGCATTTTCATGCATAATTTTTGGGCTTTGGGCTTTTGGTGATGTTTTTGTTATGGCATTTATTCTTATGCTGCCTTAATTTTTATGCTGAAGTCGTCGGTCTTTGAGACGGTTGTTGCTTTGGATTCTTGTTTCGAATTTTCATTGGTTTTCATCTGGTTCTTGCTCGATGCATATGGCGTAGTGCTCTATTCAGTCTTGTTGTGCTAATTAATTTTGCTGGTTTTCTCAGGATGCCAATCTGTCTTTTTCGACGCTCTTTTCCTGCTGAATCCTCAAGAGATTGATCTCGAGTTTTCTGCTGATCGATTGGGACTGGTTTTGGACAATGAAGGATTATGATTCAATTCAAGACCTCATTTGCTTGCAGGCGACATCCTCAGGCCTCTTAGATACTACACTGATCTTTGGTTATTGCCCGACAGATCTTTGCACTTACGTTGGCCTCGATGTGGAGGAGCTGAATCCTTTGTCCGTTTTTTTTTTCTTATATTATTATAGTATTGGTTGTGTATTAATTCATCCCTCCCTCCAATTTTTCTTCTGTTACTTGTTTTTTCTTTTTGTTAGTCCTGTATATGGGGGAACAATTTATCTTTGTATTTTTTTTCATAGTAATTCATGGGCCAAGCTCTCAAATTTTCCAAAAAAAAAAAAAAAAAAAAAACTTCTTAATCACTTAGAAAACTTTTCAATGATATCTTTTGAACTCATGATTTGACAATTTTTATATAACAAAAATGTTGGGATTTAAATCTTGAAAATTAGATAATACTCTAAGTATCAAATGATATTAAGTTTTACATTTTTCAAAAAAAACAGTGTGCAGTGATTAAAAATTGAGGGTGAAAGAAAAATGAATAATACGAAATATGCAATAATATTTAAAAGAGATTTATCAATGCAAAATACTTTAATATGCTGAAAGAATTTTTAAATGCCACACAAAATATATATTGAAATTAATTATCAAATATCTCATGAATTAAAAATTTTCTGCTGGGCAAACGCAGACCTTGAGGCATAGGGGTGCTCACTATATATATAAACATCAACTTCCATTTTTACATAGGTTTATCAGTATAGGCTTATTATTTCTCCAGACAATAGATCAGCTCTAGTCATAATAGTTGCTTGTATAGACAACAGGGTAATCCACCAAAAAATGGAACTCATGCATACAGTTATCAAGACATTTTCTTGTATAATTTTGGTTAGGACATTTTAAAATATCATAATGGGAATAAACGTGTGTGTTGCTAAAACATTATAAAGGCAAAGAGTGATATCCTGATTTTAAGTTTCATAAATTGTGTTTATATTGATCTCTCATAAATCTGTATATACATAATTCTTATTAGAAATGTGATAATGAATTTTGTATTTATTATCTATTTAATAATATTATTATTAATACGATAATTAATCTTCTTATCTTCTCTCTCTCATCATTATTCTTTGTGCTATATTAGTAAAAATAATAATAAAAAAGGATCTATTATAATAAAAGAAAAGTTAATAATAGTATAAGAGAATAATAATAATAATAATAATAGTTAAGAGAATTAGATAATAATTAAAATGAATTATTATTATTATTATTATTAAATATAATAATAATTTATAATTATCATTATCAATAATGATAATGATAATTTATTATTATGAGAATGTAATATGACTATTATTATACTAATAAGGATGATAAATAATAATATAATAATAGTGTTATTATTATTATTATTAGAATTGAAATATTATTTTAAAGATGATAATAATAATAATCTTATAATATCTTAATAATTAAAAAGGAAATATTATTACTATTATCATTATCAATAATAATAATGAAATGATAATAATAATAATAGTAATAAATGACTAGAAAGAAAATATAATAATAATAATAATAATAATAAAGATGATCATAATAATAGTGCTATTATGATTATTATGATCATTTTGAATAGAAATATTATTATTATTATTATCATTAGCAATAATTTAATAATAAAGATGATAATGATAATAATAATAATAATAATAATAATAATATTATTATTATTATTATTATTATTAATGAGTAAAAATAGGAGATGATAGGAATATTATTATTATTATTATTGAATAGAGAGAAAATATTATTTTTATTATCATAGTAATAAGGAAGTATTATTATTATTATTATGAGTAAACAAGAAATATTATAATAATAGTAAGAATGATAATAATAATAATGAAGATGATAATAATAATAATAAAATTATTATAATAATTATTAAAATGAGTAGAAGAGAAATATCATAATAATAATAATAATAATAATAATAATAATAATAATAATAATTATTATTATTATTATTATTATTTTATTAAGGAGTAGAGAAGAAATATTATGATAATAATAATAAAGATGATAAGAAAAAAATATTATTATTATTATCATTATCAATAATTATAATAATGATAATAATGAAATAATAAAATTAATAATAAAAATTTTTGAGAAAGACAAAAGATTGGAATTATAATAATAATATATCAATAATAATAATAATAATGATATTAATAATAATAAGATAATGATTATTATTATTATTACTATAATAATTATAGTAGAATAAACAAATAAAATTAAAAGAGCAAAAAAAAAGTAGTTAGCAATCAGTAGGCTAGGAGTTAAAAATTACTAATCAGCATTATAATCATTTATATTATTATTTTTAAGAAATAATGTTCTCCTTACCCTCTCTCATTTTTTCCTCTTTTCTACTTCCTTCCTATTCAAAGAGGGTTCCTTGTGCAGCGGTGGCTGACTGGGGAGGGAAGGATCGACAGTTGGGGTAGCTAGCTAGGGGTTAATGTGGCTGGGAGGAGGAATGTCGTTCCTTATTAGATTAGACGTTCAAACCCAATAGCATATGTTACGATAGTACTTAATATTAGATTAGTACATTCTAATATATTATTAAGTACTACATTTGTATCTGGATTTATGGGTAGAAAGAAAATCAATATCTAATGTATAAGTAACTAACATCTAGAATATAAAGTCATATATAGTATGAAAGAAAGACTAAAGTCATCGTAGAAAATAAAAATAGATATTCAGAGATAAATTCATAATACAAACTAAGTAAATAATCATTCATCCTCACATAATAAAAAGAAGTAGCAACTGCATTCTTCATGGAATCTCTTAATGCTCATGTTTCACTTTAGGCACAAACTATGATCCTCAAGTTCCTGATCTATCGTATTTGATTTTTAATACTGTATGACACAACCAACAAAAGAAAACAAGTAATTAGACTTTTAAAAGTCTAAGTACAATTAAAGGTTTAAAAATGTTATTTTAATTTAACAGATATCACAATAGCCGTTTACAATTGTTATAAAAGTGAAGCACAATGCGAGGAAATGAACATGTAGTATAATATGGAGTCCTAGCCCTTCCGTGGTCATGTTAACACTCATATTAAAATGATTATGGTAGAGTGGTTACCATGACTTAATTATAGTTAAATTACATTTTCTCCTTAATCTGTCGATAACTGCAGAATTTTCAATCTATTTCTGAATTTCCTTAAATGCACATAAGAATCTCAGAGTGCGGAAGCAAGTAAATATAACATCCATTAACCATAATGAAGTAATGTAAGAACATAATTTAACTTAGAATAAAAGTGTATCAATTCCAATATTGAATATGAACTCAATCCAAAATTGGAGCATCACTACAACATTTAATACTGAATTAGAAGGACACTAACCCAATACTAAATGCTGTGTGACCAAGAATTTTTGTGAGGGTGTTAAGTTAAGATGAGAAAAGTAGAAGGAGAAGAAAAGTAAATGAATAGAGGTAATTGCAAATATATGTAAGTAAAAAGTATTTGCATGTAGAAATAAGAGAAAAGAATTACAAGTAAAAATGGAAATTTCCATGTAAGAAAGAGATATATGCATATTCATCCATAAATTTATCCAAACCAAGCATTTATATATGAAAATGAAATCATCACAGAATAAGTAAAAATAAATGGAGAATTAGATTATTACAAACTTGAAATTTAAAGGATAATAATAAAAGTTCACTCTCTTACAAGTAATAAAAGCAAAAAAATATACGGAAGCAGATTTTATAAATTCTTCAAGCATTAGGTCCAGCTCTAATTGTATTATACTGCTCCTGATCTATCATATTTTGGTATTTAAATATGATAGGGTAAAGCCAAGAAAAGAAAAACTATAGTTAGACTAAACAGTCTAAGCACAATTTAAGATTGGCAGATTATTTATAAATTTAATTGGATATCACAAGCTAATTTACAATTAAAATAAGCAGCGGAGCATTTAAAAGCAATCGAGTAAGGAAATGAAGTAAATGTAACTGTAAAGAAGAACAGTGGGAAAGGAAGAGGAGTAAAAAAACTCACAAGTATAATCGTTTTAGCTTGCAACCAAAAAGGTAAGAGAAAAGCATCCAAAGTAAGGCTAGAAATAACTAAAGTACATTTGAAATTAAATAAAATGAAAACATGAATATGTCCAATAGAAATTATGCTAAGTAAAAAAAAAAGTAAAATAGTGAAGCATTTAATTGAAATTAAAACAACATACATTGCATTCTATATAAACTGTAAACAGGTAAAGTATGGTACTGAAATAAAAGTGCAAAGCATAGTAATTGAAAGAAAATCTCAGCCTCTTGGTCTAAGATATACATACCCTAGGATTATGAAAAGTACTATCGCTAAAAGGCTATGATGAGGTCTTACAATCAATAAGATTGTAAAAGAACTCATATTTTATTAATTGAAGTTATTTTATGAAAATACTCATTCTGCGGGTACATACAGAATGAAGCGAGGAGTTAAGCATGTCTGCCTAACAAGCAAAGGAAAGCGAGGGTTCAAAGAAAGTTAACACTCACATTCATCCTCTGAGAATGTGAGGTCACCTTATACTTTTTATTTAGCCTGCCCTTGGCTATCCATCAATATAAAAACCTCTATAGGCTTATGAAAGTTTTATTTATGCACAAATTTTGTATGCATGCTCAAAGGAATAGGCTCAAAGCTAAGCAAGCATTCAAGAAATTTCAAATAATTGTAAACTATGTGATATTCAAAGTTATCTAATTTTAATGATCTACTTAATGATTGGAGCTAATTGAACTCTCAATTGACTTAGAGATATTGATCTCAAGTCAATTATAAGTAGTAATATAAGTAATTAGAGTCTTGGAAAATAATAGCTAAATTTGATTCATGAAATGACAAAATAATTATAAGTAAAATAATACTAAATGAAACAAGTTCTATTCTTATCCTAACCCACTTGATTGAAATAGGTTATTAAAATTGAGGCTTAGGAAACTAGTTAGGAAAATATAAGATTAAGGAATTATTATATTTGAAGAAATTAAAAATCAAAATTCTACATACTAAACTTATATAACTAGGTTGTAATGGGAAGGTCCTACCCAAATTAATCACTAATCTAGTTAAGTTCAAGTAAATAGAAATTTAAGTGTATGGGAAAGAGAGGATTGTAAATTACAAGTTCTATGTTTACTATAGGTTGTAGGTTAAGGGAATCTATGAAATTTCTAAACTATAATAATGAGTTAATGAATCCTATTTCAAATCCTTAAAGAACTTAAATGAGGATTTAAGAACTAAAGGTGAAGTGATCTAGTATCCATTCAAATTGTTAATAACTAAACCCAGTAGATTCATAAATAACAATCACACATGAAATATGGTTAATTACACTAATTGGGTGCATTAACTAGCTCTAAATTTCACTAGAGAAATAAGTTATAAACAAGCCATATAATATTTTTCGTAAGGTTGAAAATCATTTTAAGTATTTTTACTAAATACACAAGCATCTAATTTATAATAACTAAGTTCAAATCATGCAATTTAAAGTTGATATGGGAAGTAAATAATATGATATGTTTGCTGTCCTAGGGTTTAAATACTAAAAATATGCATATTTTAGAAATTAAGAAATTATAAATTTACCTAATTTAAGGAGTTAAAAACCAAAAATTATCAATTATTGTCCAATTGAAATAATATAAATAATTATAGAATCCTTATATCATAAGGAGGACAATGACACTAAGTATGTCAAAATTGGATAACATTGGGATTTTAGGATTTATGGGGCTCCAAATTAAGGTTAAGAAGTTATTAAAAAAATTAGGGTTCAAATCCTAAATTAAATAATATCATTACGTTCATCTCATTTTTTTGATCAAAATGATATATAATATCATATATTTTGGATGAGTATTATTAGAGTTATAATCAAAAATGAAATCTATAATTAAAAATAAATTAAATTGCATTTAATTTAAAAATCATTTTCTCTTTCAGCTGACTATATCGGCACTGAAAATTAGGGCACGAAATTCAGCAGGACTCAAAAAACCGAATGTTGTCTCGCAGGCGTTGAAAATCGCTCTACACTGAAATTAGCGCGACATGGAACTCTGCGCATTGCAGTGTCGTTCCGGAGGGTTCGACACGCATCTTTCGCATGATAGGAGGAACGACGCGGTTTGCGGCGTCGAACCGATCTGGTCTAGTCGAGGATTATGAGCCGCTACTCAAATGTGGTTTGAAACCTTCTTCCCCAAAACAGCACCAAGGCGATAAGAGAAATTAGGGTTCAACATTTGTGATCAAACCTGAAAATTTTGACGTTCAGCCCGCACACCGACACGGGGTCCTTGATGAGCCCGACTCGTCAAGCTCATAACTGATGCTTGACGTCTCGAGGTTCATCGATGAAGAGATGCCCTAGCCCAAAGAGCGGCGGCTAGGGTTAATTTATAGTGAGGAGTCGAGGAAGGTTCGATGGATCGGGGCTCGATCGGCCTTGATCGAACTCGATCCAACCACTATAGGGTTAGAGAAGATTTAAAATTATATGCAATCAATTTAAGAAATGCTTTATGAAATTAAAGAAAATGACATACCTCTTTCTTCAGATCATCGGCTAGGGTTAGGAATTAGGGTTCCTCATCAGGTAGTCGATGACAGCTCCCTGATCACCTGGACGAGAGACAACAAAAAGAAAAGGAAAGAAAGGGAGGATTAAATGAGTCCTAAATGCTAAGGAAGGGTAAGAGGGAGCTCGGTTATGCTTGGCAGTGGCCGAACGTATGCCCGCCTGAGTCTGCAGGCCTACGACTGAAGGCTGGGATAAGGACGTACAATCCACCATCCTCGACCATTGGATCAACTTTTCAATCCAATGGTTGGATCTAACGGCTTGGATCCAAGCGGTTAGATCATCTTAATAGTCTAGTTGACGGTCCAGATGAAGGCGACCAACTGTTCGTTGTTCGGGCCATAACAGCAGATACGCGCGTAAGGAAATAAGTCGTTGGATATATATATATATATATATATATATATATATATATATATATATATATTACTTTAAATTATGTTATTCAATTAATTAATTATACTTAATTTAATACTCAAAATTAAATATTCAAACGGACTCCAACAAATCATAAACTTTCACCCTTACCTAATTGAGGGGTGAGAAACTCAAAAATGCAAATAGATTTTGATCATAAGTCAATTTAATTATTCTAATTTTATGAGTATTTAAATATTATTAAAATACTCGAAAATTTTTGATGACTTCCAAACACTTCCAAAATACCACCCCTAGTTAATTTGGGGGTGATGAGTCCAATGGTGGACTCTAATTTTGATTATGAGGTCTAAATAAAATAGGCATCCTCAGAATTTTTAGAAAATCAGGAAATATTAGAAAGTTTCAAATAATCTCTAAATTGCACAAAATTTGAGGTGGAGACTCATAATATTATTATAAGAGTATTAGAAAAGGAATTAAGTTAATTTAGCAACTAATTAACGGGCAACAGTACTAGGGTTGTTACAAACTCTCTTTCTTAAATAGAGTGTCGCCCTCGACACACAACAATTAAGAATATGAAATTGAAATTGCACAAAGGAAGTCTATTGAAATAATAAAGGAAAATGAAAGAACTAAAACTACCTGATTAAGAAAAAAACTATGGGAATTTCTTCCGCATATCATCTTCTCTTTCCCATGTTGTTTTTTTATCTGAATGACTCTGCCATTAGATTTTGATCATCAGAATGCTGCGGTTTCTTAACTTCTTAAGATCTTTTTTTAGAATTGCAATAGGTTTAACAAAGAAAATTATATTGGGTTGCAGCTCAATTGCTGGAATCTGAACTTGCTGATTAGAATCAAGCAAACACCTTCTTAAGGATAATATATAAAACACATTGTGTACATTTGAAAAGTCTTCAGGCAACTCCAACTTTTATGTAGATGTTCTAACTTTTCCTATCATTTTAAAGGGTCCCAAATATATTGGATTCAACTTTCTAGACACACCGAATCTTTGCACACCTCTCATTGGAGTTACTTTCAAATATGCATAGTCTCCCACTTGAAATTCTACCCTTTGATGATGATCATCATGATATTTCTTCTATCTATCCTGAGCTATCATTACATTTCATTTAATTAGTTAAACTTTCTTAGTGGTTTCTTCAATTAATTCGGAACCATAAATTTGAGAGTCTCCTACTTCAGTCTACGCAATAGGAGTAGTACACCTCCTTCCATAAATAGCTTCATAAGGAGTCATACCAATACTGGACTGGTAACTATTATTATAGGCGAACTCAACTAAGTCTAGGTGATCTTCCCATGATCCACCAAAATCATTAGCACAAAGACACAAGAGATCCTCCAAGATTTGTTTAGCACATTCAGTCTGACTATCTGTCTAGGGATGGAAAGCATTACTCAAAGCTAAATTTGTACCCAAGTCTTGCTGAACAGTGGACCAAAATCTGGAAGTTAACCTACTACCTCTGTCAGAAACTAAATGGTTCAGCGTACCATGTAAACAGATAATCTCCTTAAGGTAAAGTTTAGCTAACCTCTCAACAGGATCGATTTGATGGATTGGAAGAAAATGAGCTGATTTGGTAAGTTTGTCGACAATCACCCAAATCGAGTCAGAACCAAATCTACACTTAGGCAGGCCGACAATGAAGTCCTTGGAAATGTCAGACTATTTCTATTCAGGAATGTCTAAGGGTTTGAGAAGTCCACCCAGCTTTTGATGTTCTGCTCTGACAAAAGAACAAGAATGGCACTTAGAAATGAAAATGGCAATATCTCTCTTCATGCCAGACCATAAGAATGATTTCTTTATATCATGATACATCTTACTGCTTCCGGGATGAATAGTGTAACCAGAATTATGGCTTTTGACAGTATTTGTAACTGCATATTTTTAGGAATTCATGACCTATTTTTATGAAAGATCACACCTTTAGCATCTAGATGTAATTTGGATCTCTTTTCACTAACGATATCAAAAACTAGAACAAAATAACTTGCATCTTCCTTCTGAGCTTCGACAATCTTAGACCTCAGAGAAATATCTGACTGAATAGCAAATAAAATAGTGCACAAATCAGTAGACCTAATCGGCTCAAGATTCAATCTAACAAAATCTTTGATCAAAGATTTGTTGCAACAAAGGGAAGATAAAGTTATTTTATGACTCAGGGCATCAGCTACTACATTAGGTTTACCCAGATGGTATTAGATTTCCAAGTTGTAGTCACAAAAGTAATTTAAGCCACCTACACTGATGATAATTAAGTTCCTTTTGTGTGAAGATGTACTTCAGACTTTGATGATCAGTAAACATCTCACACTTAACTCCGTATAGGTAGTGTCTCCAGATCTTTAGAGCAAAAGCTACCCCTGCAAGTTCAAGATTGTGCACTGGATAATTCTTCTCATTTGGTTTGAGTTGTCTAGAGGCATAGGCTATTTCACAGTGATATTGCATTAGAACTCCACCAAGCCATACTTATAGGCATCAGTATAAATTTGAAAATCTTTACCTTTTCAATGTAGTACTAGAATAGGAGCAGAAGTTAATAACTACTTTAACTTCTGAAAATATTCTTCACAGGTTGTGCTCCAAATGAATGAACTTCCTTTCTAGTTAACTGAGTTGATGACCAAGTGATTTGAGAAAATCCAGGGACAAACCTTTTGTAATAACTAGCGAGTCCTAGGAAACTATGAGTCTCTGTTACATATTTAGGTTGGACCCATTGTTAAGAAACTTGGATTTTTTATTGGTCAACTCTAATTCCTTCAGCATCAATCATGTGACCCAGAAGCCACAAATTTGAACCAAAATTCGCACTTTAAAAACTTAGCGAACAACTTATATTCTCTTAACAATTTTAGAACAACACGCAGATGCTCTTCATACTCAATAGCTGACTTGGAATATATTAAGATATCGTCGATGAAAATGATGACAAACTCATCGAGATATGGTTTAAGGATATGCTACATCAAGTTCATGAAAATGGAAGGAGCATTCGTTAGTTTGAAAGACATGAATAGAAACTCAAAATGCCCATAATGGGTCTTGAATGCAGTTTTAGGAATATCTTCTTCCTTAACTTAAATCTGGTAATAACCTGATCTCAAGTCAATCTTGGAGAAGACTTTCACTTCAGCGAGTTGATTGAACAAATCATTTTCTTCCCAACTTTAAGCAAAACTCTCTTTCTAAAGCAGTCTGTAATGACATTAAACTTACATAACCAATCAATACCTAAAGTTATGTTGAAGTTTGTAATTAACATAACAATAAATTTGGATTGAAAGAATTGGTTGCTGATTAGGATGTATACCAAACATAGTTCATTAGTGGGCATTTCAGCATGTGATGGCATCTGTACTATCAAGGCATTGTCTAGGCTGAAATGTTGGAGATTAAGAGAAGACGCACAACTCTCGGACATAAAGGAGTGGTTAGCACCCGTATTGAAGGTGTGTCACAAAATTGATTATTAATATTTAGAGTTCCTATAGCAGGGAAAATAAACTCTAATTATAACTAATGAAAATTAAAGTTGAAAGTACTGAAAATAAAATGCAAAAGAATTGAAAGATAAAAAATAGAAAATTAAAATTAGAACGTACCGATAACAATGATGTTGTCATCCTGTGCAACAGAAGGAGAAAAAGCGTAGACATGCGGTATAGCAGGAGGTTGAGGAACAGATTTTCCTTTAGCAGTCTACTCGATTGACTTTGCTTATGAGTAGATGGAGGTACACCTTTTGGACATTGAGCACTTCCACTTGCAGAAGGAGGCATTAAGGCAAGTGCTGGAGATTGGGAATTAAGAGGAGTAGGGTTCTGCACAGAAGATTGGCGATTGATCCTTATCTTGTTCACTATCCAGTTTGCCCGACATTCCCAATGATGATGATTGGTTCCGCCATAGATGTAACATTGGCTGCCAGCATGATAACATTTTCCATAAGGATGCAGTTTGTTACGTCTAGCATTTGGTTTTCCTTGCTGATTATGATTCTGACTTGGGGTGAGTTGGAAGTCCTTAGGACCATGAGGATGATTCCTCTTAAACAGTTCATATCTCAAAGATTGGGGATGAGAAGGCTTCTTCAGATCCATTTGCGCTTGATGGTGCTCGATCATACACGCACCTTTCAGAAGTTTTGGAAATGATCATGATGTTGAGACATCAGATGACTTTTAACAGAATCCTTCAATCCATATAAGAATCTACTTGTAATAACCCAAGGTTGTTAATCACCATTTAATAGTCTAATTAACCTCAAATCTCCTCTAATAGTATTTATAAATCATTAATAGTAAGTACAGTTATAGCTCTGTAAGTCTTCGAATACCATCAAATTTTCCTTCCCAAGTATTACCACCTTTTTCTATGAACCAATTTTCAAACATTATTGAAGAGCTTGATTGCCATGGTTTCAGCTTCATAAGCATAAAAAATAATACAATTCTCTCTAATACCAATTTTCAAACATTATTGAAGAGCTTGATTGCCATGGTTTCAGCTTCATAAGCATCAGAAATAATACAATTCTCTCTGATACCAACTGTAACACCTCACTATTATATTAAATACTACTATAATACATGTTGTTAAATTTTTATAGTTAATATAATAGTGACGTGTTACACTACTGCACCTAGCCACATATGTGCAGACTAAGTTAGGAGCGAAGCGAGACAGCTTCTGAAATTTGATTTCATACTCATGGATAGAACGATTTTCTTGGGTAAGCTGCATGAAATTATTCTCGATTATAGTTTGAGAATATGGAGGAATAAATTCTTCACAAAAAACTTGCTCAAACTCATCTCAGAGAAATAAGCCTTCTTCCCATTGTCCCACAAGTATTCCACCTCATCATGAAACAAGTATGTGGTTAGATAAATACACTCACTCTCTAGACATTTTATACTAGCTAAGGTATTTTCTATAGCCTTAAACCAATCAGCTGCTTTAATGTGGGAAGCGGAGCATTAAATGTCGGAGGGTTCAAATGAAGAAAGTAAGGAGAAAGGCATCCACAGCAGAGCCAAGAGTTGGATGTGGAATCACAAGAACTTCAGGAGGAACTGGAAACGGAGTTTGAGGAGGAGTTGGAAATTGTGTGATATGGTAGGGGAAGAATGTGGGGCCCTCGTACTGGTAATAAGGAAGTACGGTGCTCCAACTGTGGCAAATCCCCAACTTAAGTAAAGTTAGGTGAATCCAACCTTCCTTAAGGCAAGGACTTGTCACCAAGTGCTATAACTTTCATCAATATAAATATCAAAGTGGCAGAAGCAATCTAAAATAGAGTAATATCCACAAGCATACATAGTAGGGAAAGAAAGTACAATATAGTAACTCATCACAATGCAGAAGTAAAGTACATCCAGAAAGTTTAATTATTACAAACTGAAATGAATAACTGAAAATGAAAGACTTTCGTCCTCGCTGGAATCAACAAGACAAAACTAGCTAGACAGCAGCTGGATGATCCTCCTCCTGAACTGGCTCCTCCTCTGCGACACTGCCCACGAACACGTCTGAATCTGACATTTGTCGGTATCACAAATGCAAAGGCCCCAGCCAACAAAATAAAAAGGTTACAGTTAGACTATTGTCTAAGTATATTTTAGGCTATTTAAAATGAATTGAATATTAAAGAATATCACATTTAATTTAACTATACATGCAAGCAGTAAAGGGGCAACAAGCTATGAAAGAAATGGATTACTATAAACTATCTATTTATAGTATGCAACATGTATGTGAAGTAACATACAAAACTCAAAATAAGCAAGGTAAGACTAAAAGCAAAATAACTGCAGCTATTGAATAAACATGATCCTAACATGATTATAATCAACGTAAAACATGCTGAGTATAAAAGAACACAAGTACTGAATACGATAAAATTCTAGCATCCTAAACACGCCATTCATACATATATCTAAACCATGAAAGTATACATACAACATGCAGATTAAAATGAAAAGAAAGGCCACTGAGACATGTGGCTAAAGAAAAGCAATGTATAATATATAAAGCCATCGAGACATGTGGCAAAGTGAGCAAATACTGAAAATAATGCCACTGAAGCATGTGGCAAAGAAAATCAGAAAAACAATACAATACGGCTAAAGTAGTAATAAGCCTAAGTTCTAGTACTGCCATACCAGCCAATAGACCATACAGGGCCTCCAATATCAATCAATCAATCAATCCCCAGCCTAGCCATCCAAATATGCTAGGTCTGAGTCTAGTCTATACAATACTACTACTGAAGAGGCAGACTAAACTAGGTCATATTCTACCACTGTGACAAAACAAAACTGAATGATATGTAAATTCAATACTAGCTTAGGATACATTATCCTAAGTTTTTCCTATTATGCTCAAGGGCTAAAGCTCAAAATCTAAAGTATGCAGAGCAATCTAATCAAGGTAAGCAAGAGACTCAATCTAGACTTATGTGATATCTGTTATTGTCTAGTTACCAAATCTAACTATTATGAGAAGGTACAAGCTTAGGATCTCCAATATCCAGCTATCGAGTAAAATCTCAGATTTACGTCCTTAAAGTTAAATATTATAACTTAACAAGTCCTAATCCAAAATCATGTGATGACTATATAGTTTAAGTAAGCAAATCAATGACCTAATTTTATGAATATTTTACTCTCTTACCCAAATCTTGATTAAATAAATCAAGATTTAAGAATTTAGAACTTAAACCCTATGTTGAGTTCAAATTCCAAATCCAATGTGGTATTAAAATAGGATCTAGGTTTCTCACTTAAACCCAATTTTAAAGGTAAAGAATCCTATAAGTTGAAAGATTCAGGAACTAAGATCTTAGTGAAAGGCTATTCTACTAATTATAAGATAAAATAATCAATTAAGAACTTGAGAATCTAAGATCTATATTCAATCTTTAAGATAATTCCATTATCTTATTGATTGAATCATCCTATACCCACATGGAAGGTTTCAAAATATTAAATAATCAATCATTAAAGAATTTCAATTGGAGGTGGTTTGATTCAAATTGAAAATCTAAGTCTAAGATCTTAAGATCTAAAGATCTGAGTTTGATCACTTTAGACTTCTAATTAGAGTTTTGACTTAAGGGTTTCTATTCATGATTTGCTTTTAGATCTGATTTCATAATTAACTATAAGGAGCTTATTAAGGTTAAGAATTGACAATTCCAAGTATTAGATTAACATTAAACCCATTTTGACCTTCTTAGGCTACTTAAGATCTAAGGGTCTGAGTTTTGATCACTTTAGATCTTAAGCTAAGATTCTACTTAGACATTTCTAGTTCCTTTTCTTTTTAACACTTAACTCTAATATTATCTTAACTAAACTTAATAATGAGATAACTGACCATTTCAATTATTAAACTTAATTAAGTTAAGGTCCAGTGATCTTTATAAGGAACGCTTAGATTTAAGTATCTTAATTAAGAAATTAATGAGACCTTATGGATTGGTGATTATTATTGTTCTAGGATTTCAGAGAACATTTCCAATCTATGTTATAGTGGCTTATTGAAATTTTCAATCCTTAAAGAATACTAAATCACATTTTGGCCAAAATGACCAAAATGCTCCTTTTAAGGCTAAAATTGGGATTTTAGGGTTTTATTGTCCAAATTTGTTCTAATCTATTTTAAAGCATTTCATATGACTAAATGAAGTGGGAAACACCTTTACTTTAGGTTTTGATGACCTAAATGGTCTTAATTAGCACTAATCACTTAATTAAACCACTTAGGGTGATTAGTGAGATTAAGGCACTTTAGGGCAATCCAACCCTATACTTAGGTTATACTAGGTCTAATATGATATTAGGAACCATCCCCACCCAAATCAGAAGCTTAATTAGGATTTAATTTACTAACTCTTGATTAGGGTGATTAAGGGGTGATTAAGAAAATTAATTATCCAAAATTAATTTCAAGGGTCTGGAATTGTTCCTTATGGTACAAGAAGCAATCAGAGCCCTTAAACTCATAGATTAGGTGTTTAGATGATTTTATATGATTTATTTAAGAACAGAGAAGTTTTGGCCAATATTTTTAAATCCAACCATTGGATCTGAAATTTTATTTTATATTCAGATTCCTTGAATTTTTTTGATTCAAATGGTATATTGGATCATACCATTTGGATCTATATAGCTAAAGTTATTTAATTAATTTATTCAGAATATTTATTTAAATTAAAACTATAGGGTTTAATTAATTAAAATCGCAACCATTAAAAATGCTATCCAATAATTCGATAATAACCGTGGCTCATAATCAGAACCGCGCGGGTCATGGGTCGGCCCGGCCCAGAACTCGCGACTTCGTCTTCAAACTCTCGACGGGTCCCGAGCCCGTCGAATTTCATAGCTGAAATTCTCGGTGCTCCATCGACGGCAGGGGCTCAAATCGATCCCTACACGTTCACTGAGGCAAGACGCATCGATTGGACCAAGAACCCCCATCTAGATCCCTCTGGATCGATGAGGTCTTACTCACCCGAGACGTCCTCCTGCGAGGCGTCTCAGGTCGCCTGTGAGGGGGAAATTCTCCTCACAGGGACCTCGATTCGCCGGGATTTTGATCCCTACACGCTCATGGGGACTAGACACGTCGAACCCCCCAACCTGTCTTAACCCGAGACGCAGCCAATCACTGGGTCCTTACTCGGACTCAGCCATTGGCTCGCTGGCTAGCTCAGTCGATCGATATGATCGACTCGAGCTAGCTTAGCCCCAGGCGACAATCTCATTGGCTTCCTAGGTGGCTAAGGTTGCTTAGGCGACAATCAAGGCTCATTTGATAGACAGGAATGGAAAGGAGCGTAAGGAAATATTAATGGCAGAAAGCTGTACCTAAGGTCGGGGACACAGGGCTTGTCGAGGGGAATTGACGGGCTCTGAAGCTTCCTGGAGGTTAAGTGAACGTGCACAGGGGGTCTGAACACCAGACGAACCCTCTATCAGTGGTCCTAAGTCCTGCAATTGTTGGGAAAATTGCCGAGGGAAGGGGGAGCTCCAGCAGCCTTCAGCAGGGAAATTGGGGATTCACAGTGAGCAAAGGGACTCACTGTGAAGTCCCAGGGGTACTTATAGGCTCTAGGAGGGCTCAGGTATGGAGGCCGGGGCTCGGGTTTGGAGTTTGGCTTGGCCTAGGCACTTCCCTAATTTTTCCAGAATTGGGGCGATCCAGGCCACCTAGCTCAGCCGGCTAGGCTCGGCCACAAACGGGAAGGTACCAACGGTCGAGCTGACCTGGCGCGGGGAGTGGCAGACAGGAATTACGTGGCGAATTTCCGCTGATTGACGGTCGAGCTGATTCTTCTTGTCGGGACAAAGCCTTCTGGGGACGAAGATGAACAGTAGCGGGGTCACCAGAGCCGTCTGATGGTTCGTTAGTTGGCGCGGGACGGTCCTGATCACCCGACATCTAACGGTCGCGCGTGGGATTGGATCGGCCGTTGGATTTGATCCGCGGATTGAACGGGCGAACGACTTACTTAAGGCGGATGGATTAAGCACCGTTGGATCAGATCTCAGAACTGCGGAACGGTCTAGATCTACTGGATCTGATTGACGGCGCGAGCCGTTGGATCGAAGCGCGCTGAGATGCGTGCTAACGATCCTACGGGCGCAAAGCCGTGCACCGCTGTCGGGACCCCGCAGCGGATCTACCGCGGTCCCGATAGCGAATCCTGGGATTTAATTATTTAATTTAAATTAATTTTAATTTAAATAAATCCCATTAAATAATAATTTAAATATCTTAAATTTCCCAAATCCAATTTAGGATCAAATGAGCTCCAAAAGTTCTCAAAAATTCACCCTTAGCTAATTTGGGTATGAAGAATTCAAAAATGAAATCAGATTTCAATTTAGAGATCAAAATATTTTAGGTATTTTTCAGGGCTTAAAAATAGCCAAATATACCAAATTTTCCAATTTAGCTCTAATTGATTTCAAACTTTTAGGTTTAGATTTAAATTACCCATTGAATTCAATGGAATCAAAATCAAACCTTGGTTTAGCTTAATTAATCTAGTTTTAGCTAGGGTAACAACCTAGGGTTGTTACAAAGAATTAGAAGGAGTACTGGACGTCATTCTCTTAGCTGCACGCATTTGCGCTTCTATCATCACACACATCATTTCCATAAGATTCTTCATCTCATCAGTTTGAGATGTAGTGGTAGAAGTAGGTTCTTTCACCACAGGCAGAATAGAGTTATCCAAATCAAGATTCATTCTAAAGAAAGAAAAGAAGACACAATTTAAGAACTAAAAAAAATGGAAAAGGATTTTCATTAAAACTTAGAAGATTTAAGAGATATAATTTTGTAAGAAAGAAGAGAAAACAAAATAAGATAAAAGAAATTTATAAAAGCTACTATACTATGGAAAACTAGTACAAAAAGGAAGCTAGTACAATCATTTACTGAACCTTACATAAAACATAAATTCAAAGTCCTCATAGGTAGGGGTACTATGGAGGCGTTTACTTCCTCGAACTAGCACTTCGAATGCATGATACCATCAATCCTCGGCATAGTTGGCGAAGTGTTCGTCCAAAATTTGAAGGCGTACGTGATTAGGGCAAGCTATGACTTCAAATGTCATAGTGACTCAGGAAAGCTATTCTCTCACTAACTACGGGATGCAATTGCCTCAAAACACATAATACCTCAAAATTTTGTTCAACACTTTACCTCCAGCTTCAGATACTCCAAAGTATTCTTGGCCATATGTTGAGCCAAACCAATGATCATCCTCCCAATAAAGGAAGAACATCATAGTGAAGTAGTTTAGTTCATTTTCATAGTCTGCCACCTGTGAGTTTGATTAAAGTTTAAGTTTGAAATTTAAATCAATTATTGGAATAGTAATGCGTTTACTATCCTATGGTGCCATTATTAAATATTTTTACTATTCTGTGTTGTTTGCTTTGGATTAGTAGATATTTTTATCTTAACTTAACATTCTCAACTTGGCTCTGATACAAACTGTAATGATTCTAATATTAAATAGGAACTCAATCCAACATTGGAGAGTCACCACAATATTTAATACTGAATTAGAAGGAAACTAACCCAATACTAAATATTATGGGGCCAAGAATCTTTATGAGGGTGATAAGTTAAGATGGGAGAAGTAGAAGGAGAAGAAAAGCATATGAATAGAGGTTTGCAAATATATGTAAGTAAAAGTATTTGCAAGTAGAAATAAAAGAAAATAATCACATGTAAAAATGGAAATTTACATGTAAAAATGGAAATTTACATGTAAGAAAGAGATATGCATATTCATCCATCCATTAATCCAAACCAAGCATTTATATATGGAAATGAAATCATCACAAAATAAGTAAAAATAAATGCAGAAATTAGATTGTTACAAACTTGAAATTTAAAGAGTGATAATAAAATTTCACTCTCTCACAAGTAGTAAAACTAAGAAAATTTACATAAGCAAATTTTATAAATTCTTCAAGCACTAGGTCCAGCTCTACTTGTATTATACTAAGCATAATTTAAGATTAACTGATTATTTATAAGTTTAATTGGATATCACAAGCTAATTTTCAATTAAAATAAGCAACAAAGTATTTAAAAGCATTCAAGTAAGGAAAGGAAGTAAATGTAACTATAAAGAAGAACAGTAGGAAAGGAAGAGGAGTAAAAGAACTCACAAGTATAATTGCTCTAACTTGTAACTAAAAAGGTAAGGAAAAAGTATTCTAAGTAAGGATAGAAATTACCAAAGTACATTTGAAATTAAATGAAATAAAAATATGAATATGTCCAATAGAAATTATGCTGAGTAAAAAAAAGTAAAATAGTGAAGCATTTACTTGAAAGTAAAATAACATACATTACATTTTATATAAACTGTAAACAAGTAAAGTACAGTACTGAAATAAAAATGCAAAGCCTAGTAATTAAAGGAAAATCTTAGACTCTTGGTCTAAGATATACATACCCTAAGACTATGAAAAGTAACATAGCTAAAAAGCTATGATGAGATCTTACAATCAATAAGATTGTTAAAGAACTCATATTTTATTAATTGAAGTTATTTTATGAAAAGACTCATTTTGCAGGCACATACAGAATGAAGCGAGGAGTTAAGCACGTCTACCTAACAAGCATAGGAAAGCAGGGTTTCAAAGAAAATAAACACTCACATTCATCCTCTGAGAATGTGAGGTCACCTTATACCCCCTATTTAGCCTGCCCTTGGCTATCCATCAGTATAAAAACCTCTATAGTCTTATGAAAGTTTTATTTATGCACAAAAATTATATGTATGTTCAAAGGAATAGACTCAAAGCTAAGCAAGCATTCAAGAAATATCAAATAACTGTAAATTATGTGATATCTAAAGTTATATAATTTTAATGATCTACTTAATGATTTGAGCCAATTGAACTCTTAATTGACTTAAATATATTGATCTCAAGTCAATTGTATGTAGTGATATAAGTAATTGGATTTTTGGAAAATAATAGTTTAATTTGATTTATGAAATGACAAAATAATTATAAGTACAATAATTCTAAATTAAACTAGTTCTATTCTTATCTTAAATCACTTAATTGAAATATGTTATTAAAATTAAAGCTTAGGAAACTAGTTAGGAAATGGTAAGGTTAAGGAATTACTATAGTTGAAGAAATTAGAAATCAAAATTCTACATGCTAAACTCATCTAACTAGGTTGTAATGGGAAGGTCCTACCCAAATTAATCACTAATCTAGTTAAGATAAAGTAGATATTTAAGTGTGGGAAAGAGATGATTGTAAACTACAAGCTCTATGTTTACTATAGGTTGTAGGTTAAAGAGATATATGGAATTTCTAAACTATAATAATGAGTTAAATAGTCCTACTTCAATTCCTTAAAGAACTTAAATGATAATTTAAGAACTAAAGGTGAAGTGAGCTAGGATCCATTCCAATTGTTAAGAACTAATCCTAATAGATTCATAAATTACAATCACACATGTAATATGGTTAACTACACTAATTGGGTATATTAACTAGCTCTAAATATATAGTAACCCAAGTTGTTACTCTAATCAATTATGACTAATCTAAGTCCTGATTTTGATTTTAGTACATTAATTAAGTTATTAGGAGTTCGCAACCAAGCCCTAAGTCCAAATGAGAGGTCAAATGGATCAAACTCTGATTTTGGAAATTTTAGGAACCCTGGAAATTGACCTAATTATTTTGATCTCAGATAAAAATTAGACTTTGCCATTGGGCTCATTGCCCCCAAATTAGCTAAGGGTGATGTTTTGGTGGCAATCGAAAGTCATCAAAATTTCGTTAAATATTTTAATAATATTTAATTCATGGAAAATTGAGATATTTAATATGACCTCAAAATCAAAATCCAACTTCCCCACTGTGATCGTTACCCCCAAATTAGCTTGGGATAATATTTTGGATGCGTTTGGAAGTTGTCGGATTTTATCAAATATTTTAATGTATTTAAATATCCTGAAATATATGAAAACTAAATACTTGTCGGAATCAAAATCTGAATTTGTCATTGCGTTCCTCACCCCCAAATTAGTTAAAGGTGAATTTTTAGGATTTTTTCAGAGCCCGTTTGTTAAATTTGAATTTTTATAAATTAAAAATTAGAAAACATTTATTTCTTAAATCCTTATTTCCATTTTCATCCTCCCTCTTTTCTCTCTCCTAGCTCGCAACCGTTTTTCTTCTCCATTCAGCTCTTCCCTCTCCTGCTGCATGCAAAAGTGGTAGAGCCCCTCTCCTTTTTTTTTTCTTGCCATCATCTCCTCCATGCCTTGGATGAGATAACTCATTCCTATCCCATCCCAAGGCCAGCCTCCTCTTCTTCTATAATAATGGAGCTCCAACCTCTCATTCCTCCATTTGGCCAGCTGAGCTCTTCTTCTCTTCCTAAGCTCTCTTCCTCCTCCTCAAGCCTTCAAGCCTCCAAGCTCCTACAGAGATTCAATCCTTCTTCCTCCAAGCTTCTACTGAAAGATGAGATATGCTTCCATCTCTAAAGGTACCTCCCTTCCCCCATTGAATGGATTGAATGGCTACTTCATTTTGCTCTTATGCTTATTTTGCATCCTTAGAAATATGTGATTGAGTATCGAAGCCAGTAAAGTTCATTAAGGTATTAAATTTTCTTGTAAATAAAATATTCTATTTTGCCTCCTTTCTGCATATCTGAACCTTTACTCCATTGTTTGCATAGTTAGAATAATTATTTTGTGCCGATTTTAGTATCAATGGAAGGTCTCGAAAATACATGTCCATCGGTATATAGCACTGCACGTGAAGTGCTCTAGGTTGAGAGTATTTGAGCCTGAAAGATGTCTCGTTACAGTTTTTGCACAGGCAAAATCACCGTCAGGCGCTACAGCGCGCCGTAGCGCCCGAGTCTCGGGCTGAATCCACTGTAGCATGTCGTAGCGCGCCACAGCACACTATAGTAGCATATTAATTTGATGCAACAAAAATCTGATGAAGCATATAATTTTGATGAAATTAAATTAAATGCACCTCAGTGAGAAAATCCACCGCAGCGCCTGAAAATGCTGCCGTGCGCCGCAATACCCATATATTAGAAAGTTCTGGCATCATAGCGTCTGAAAGAGTTGCAGCGCACCACATCGCCAAAATTCACTCTAGTGCACCGCAGCGACAGTGCTCGAAAGCGCTGCGCGCACAGTAGCGGTCGCGCTTCGGAAAAGCAGGTGATTTTTTAATATGGAAAAATTAGGTTTTCACCCCCTTTCATGAAAATAGAACCCTAACATTGAAATGACCATAACTTGATCATTAGATATCAAAATTCAGTATTCTTGGACTCTATAGAATCCTTGGATAGTAAACAATAATAAACTAAGTGAATTTTTAGACTTCATTAAGTAAAATTACCAAAAAGCTCTACTTAAATTGAACCAATAGAACTTAACACTTGTCCAAATTTAAAGTACTTACTATCTATCTTCATGTTAGACAGCAAGGAATTATTTGGCATTAACTAAATCTAATTTAGATCCCTTAATCAAAAAGTAACATCTTAAACTCTTAAGGGCAAAACAATCATTTTGCCCAAATTTTAGGTTAAGTGCCATTAACCTCAAAAATATCATTTAAATCATTAAAATCAGTAATAAACCTGATTTGGAATCAATATAGAACACTTAACCCCATAATTAAATAATTTGGTAAAATTCTCATTTCAAGTCTTGAAAACTCCTAAGTAAAATTACTGCTTCTAACTTAGTCCTAATCACACACCTCTCTGAGTAAATTAGGAAAACACATAAAGATAAATTGTAATAACTATCATCAACTCTTAAAATCCCTTAAATCCTTTAGTAGGAACTTCTTAGGATCTACACTCCACCTTAAGATTTTTTCTTTAAGATTATGAATAGATACTAGGTTAGATTTCATTCATTGAATAAAGTGGGTTATTCAATAAATTGAACATTGGTTTTATTAGTTTCTAGATTTTTATGGTTTAATTTTGATTATTTTATCTTTCAACTATAGATTAAGATAAGAGATTCATTCTATTAAGCTTAATTGTGCTTAATAAAATTTTCCTTGATTATTAGTTCATATTTAGACTTAAACTTTAGTCCTTACGCTTTACCCATTAAATTATGTGATTAAACTCAATTCATCATGGTGTTTAATTCATAATCCTTAGCTTTAGTAGACCTTGATCAATTAGGATGTAATAATTTCTTATTTATCTTATAGTCATTATTGATTGAAATAAATTAGAGTCTGATCAGTTCTAATCACTTTTAACGTATAAGGTCGTACTTCTAAGGTACAGTTAATAGTGGGAATTGGAGATCCTGAACTTGTGTAACTTGGAATAATTATAATGGTTTAATAGATAACCATTAATGTCACATTATGTATTAGAGTTCCTTGTTCACTATTGCAGTACCCCCGCCCTGTTACCGTGCGCAAAAGACAAGTATAATCATAATCAGCGGCGGAGCGGTGCGCTTCTCGGAATGGACGAGCTTACAAAACCCATCTTCCCGAATGGGCTAAAAGACTGAGCCACACTGAAGGATGCTGACTCAAACCTGAGAGGAGGATAGAGAGTCAATACTTAAGATAAAAGTAGATTACTTGCCTCCTTAAGTATTAGACTAATACGTACATTGGATTTAAATATGAATCCAATATACGTTATCAATATATCAACATTTCCAGTATGCTGATCACGTCATAATACTAAGTATAGTAGTATAACAAAGTTCAGAAGCTAAAGCAAAACATCTAGAATACATTCATCATAGAGTAATAGTAAACATTCATCTCACAAAAGAAAAGTAAAATATATCCAGAGTTATTACAAACTGATTTAAAAGATGAAATGTAAAGTTTATCTAAAGTACTAAAATAAGCAGTAAGTAGAAGGTGGAGGGTTGTAACAACCCAAGGTTGTTACCCAGCTTAAATTTAAGCATAATCATATCCTTATTATCATTCCATTAAGTTCATCTAATCATTAGAACTAAACCTTAAAGGTTTGGAGCAATTTGGAGCTCAATCGATTATTTTGGAATATTTTAATATTTAATTAATTAGAAAATTGAAGTATTTATTTTGACCTCGAAATCGAAATCTGACTTCGTCGTTGCGATCGTCACCCCCAAATTAGCTAGGGGTGATCTTTTGGACGTGTTTGGAAGTCGTCGGATTTCGGCAAATATTTTAATGTAATTAAATGCACCAGAAAATAGAATAAATAAATAATCGTCGGAATTAAAATCCGACTTTGCCATTAAATTCCTTACCCCCAAATTAGTTAAGGGTGAATTTTTGGGAATTTTCAGAGCGTATTTCTAAAATTTGAATTTTTAAATAATCAAGGAAAATAAATAGATAATTAATTACCCAGCCCCTAAATTGCAATTTCCCCCTAATTTTCTAATGCATCCTGTCAGCTCCCCTCCATAGCCGGTGCCCCCATGCCCCTTGGCTACCCATTGATGGCCTCCCTCCCTAGGCTCATGATGGCCTAGCCCCTACTCCCCTCCTCCTCTCCTCCTATATTAAGTGAGCTCAGCCCTCCCTCTTCATTTTGCTGTCAAGCTAAGCTCTAAAGCTCTCTCCCCTCCCATCCATTGCTATACCTTGGGCTAAAGAAGAAGAGCGAGAAGCTCATCCTCCAAGCCTTCCAAGTCCCCTTCCTCCTTCCCTCGCAAGACTAAAAGGCCTTGCTCCCCTCCTTATCTTCCTCATGTTGTTGCAATGCTTGAATGTATCCTTAGAATCCCATAAGCATGTATGGAATCCATTAAGGCTCTTAAAAGCATCATAGAAATACTGCTCTGTTTTCCTTGTATTCTGCATACCCTTGTATTCGTCAGCATATTTCGTATAGCTAGGATGCTCCGTTTGTGCCAATTTTGGTGTCGGTGGAAAAGTATTGGAAAGACCTTTCCATTGATATATGACACTGCTCATGGAACGCTTTGGATTGATAGTAATTGAGCTATAAAATAGGCCTTCTAGGATTCGTCCTGGCGAAATCGCCGTCTGGCGCTGCAGCGCCCGGTTTTGCAAAATAGGCTGCTGCAGCGACATTTCGGAAAAATTAAATAAATCTGTTAAATTAATTAATTAAAGTAGCATTTTACAAAATGGACCGCTACACCGCACCGTAGCGAGTTGCAGAGGAAATTTTTTGAAAAAAAAAAACAAACCTTAGGAAATGTCAAAATAAATTAATGGAATATTAATTTTGCAAAATGAACTGCTGCCGCGCGCCATAGCGCACCGCAGCGGGCCGCAGCGGGCCGCAGCGGGCCGCAGCGGGCCGCAGCGGGTCGCAGCGCACCCCAGCATGAAAAGCGCTACAACGCGCTGCCGCGCGAAAAGCGCTCCAGCGCGTAGCCGCGTGAAAAGTGCTACAGCGCTCCAGCGTATGAACTTGCAAAATTCCCAGAATTTTTTGAAAAATTGCCCAATTTTGACTGAAATTGCCAAAACTTCACTATTTTGATATTTTAAGGTCCCTAGGACCCTAGTGGGACAAGATTATATCAAATGTGAACCTATTTTAATTAAAAATAATTGCATAAAATTCTATATGAGAATTAAGTTTGAAACCTTGTCATTTTTAATAAGTGCTCAAAACCCACTTGGTTCCTTAAATGTATTATACAAATTGCTAGATAACTTAGAATCTCATGCCAATAATAACATAAAATAATATTTAGGTTTTGAACCCTAAAAAATTAGAAGAAATAAAAAAAATACCCCTAACCTTAGTTAGGTCATAACTTGACCATTTGAAGTTCAATTTGGGTCTACTCCCACTTAAAGTACTTAGTGTGTTATAGGGAAGCTATAGCCACTAAGTTTGCTGAATTTAGATACTAAATGGAAGAGTTAGCTTTTTGGCCCCTCTTAACTTAGAAAAATTACCTATTTACCCTTAGAAATTCAAATGACTATAACTAACTCATTAGACCTCAGAATTTAGTATTCTTAAACTCTATGGAATCCTTGAATAGTAACCAATAGTAAACTGCATAAAAATTTAAATTTTATTAAGTGTAATTTAACTAAAATACCCTTAAATCAAAAACCTTAGTTTGTACCTATATGACCCATTACTATCCAAATTTGGTGTACTTATTATCTATCTTCATGCTAGAAAGTAAGGAATTATTTGGCAATAAGAAATTCCCCATTTGTAGCCCTTAAATAAAAAGTAGCTTTTTGGACCCTTAGTTAGGGGCAGAATAGTCATTCTGCTCAAAAATCTAGGTTAAACGTCATTAACCTCTAAATTATGTTTTAAATTACTAAAATTAGTACTAGAACTATATTAGAGCTATCTAAGTAAGAAAAATCAATTATTAGATCAACTCATCAAAATTTCCCAAAAATTTTCTAAGTCTTTTCTTAGGATCTTTTCATCTCATATTAGTATCATTCTTGAGACTAGGACTAGCTCATGGGATAAGTGGGTTATCCAATGAATGAATCCTTAGTTTTATTAGTTTTTAGAAATTTTACAACTTATTTTGATTACTTTGTCTTTTAACCCTATATTTAGAATAAGGAGATTCATCCTATTATGTTTGATTTGCTTAATAGGGTCTACCTTAATCAATAGATCACATTTAGACTGAAACCTAGATCTTATGTCTTAAACTTTTTGGATTATGTGATTAAGCCCAATCTCATGGTATTTAATCCATAATCTATAATTTAGTAGATCTTGATAAGATCTTAGATAGAACATCTGAATTCATCAAATTAGGACATTATGATTTATTAATTAAACTTATAGCCATACTTGATTGAATTATATTAGAACCTGATCAGTTCTAATCCTTTAAATATATAAGGCTGTGCTTCTAAGTTACACTCGATAATAGGAATTGGAGATCCTGAACTTGTGTAACTTAGAATAGTTAGAATGATTAAATTAGATAGCAACAGTGCCACCATGTATAGAAGAGTCCCTTGCTTACCCGATTAATTTTTGTTGCTACACATTCCTTGTATTTTGTGCTTAAATTCCTTGTTCATATCATATAAGAGAACTTTGTGCATGAAATGAAAACTAGAATAATTAGGATAACAGTTGCCTTTGGGTTCAGTATATTTAGTAGATTCGGGTGCACATTTACCCTAATGGACAAGGGTAAGAAGTAATAAGGATGCTTAATATTACTCATTGAGGAGTATGTGTTAAGCTTGGAACCCATATAGTCTTGCAGACATGCTTGACTCCTCAGCTGTTTCTGGACGTGTCCATAGAAACAAAGTAAAATAACTAAGAGATTCTACATTTGTATTTACTGCCTCCTCAGTTCTGTTACCAGATTCTGTCTGCCCTAGCCCAGAAAGGCTATGGGGGTTTCTGTCTGCCCAAGCCCAGAAAGGCTTTGGGGATTTCACCAGCCCGATGGCCAACTTTCTAATATGGCAGTCTTTTTATACCTATTTCAGTTTTAGCTTACTGTGTACTGTATTTTGATATATATTTTAGTCGGCTATGTTTCTTTACTTACTTGCTCACTTGTATATATTTATAGGATGCTAGACTTTGCTGCTTACTATATGTACCATGTTCAAATTTTTGTCATTTAATTTACATGTGTCATATGATCATCAGCATATTTAGGGATAGACTTTACTTTCAGTACTTTTACTAACTGTACTATACATGTATATGCCCACTCTTTGCTTAGTTCTTGAGATGTGCTTTTGCCTCATTTGTTATTTAGTTATAAATGTTATATTTACAACTATCCATATTTCTTATTACGCTTACTGCTCCTACTGCTTATTTACTGTTTGTTGTGTCTAAGTATAAAAATGATGATATTAATAACACATGTAAAATATTCAGCCTAAAATATACTTAATCAATTGTCTAACAAGATTTTCTTTTACTGGCTGGGGCCATGGCATTATGAAACTGATAATGTCAGATTCAGATAGGTTTGAGGAGCTAGGTGTTGAAGCAAAGGTGCCCCACTTAGAAGAGAAGCTTCAACCAGGAGAGCCGGATATTACTTAGTACCTTTTAGCCACTTGTGAGGAAGAGTAATTTATCTTTCAGTCTTTTAAACTATTTAAATATTGTAATAATACATGTACTGTGACTGTGATTTACTTTATGCACTTTATTATTTTTTGGGCTATCTTATTACTGTTTCTTATGTGATACATGATGAATGGATGTACTATTTACTTCATTTTACTTTTGCACTCTGTATGTATATTAGACTTAGTGATTGATCCTCTTAAAAGTTCTGAGCATGTCCTCCCCTTATTAGTGAATTGTGGATCTTACCTAATCTAATGATAAGAGAAGGATTTGCATAAGTGACCTCCGCTCCTTAGCCTAATGATTGTGGGCTTAGGGAGCCGGGCGCCACAAAGGTTGATCCACAAAGGCTCAACATACTCCTCCTGGACCTCCTGTAGGTCCTCCTGCCCTGTCTCCATGAGCTGCTCGGGATCTAGCAAATTGCCGGATCCCAAAAGTACCCCGTATTAGACAAGAAGTCCAACACATCACAACTATCTAAGCAGTTCTAAAGTAAATGCAATATACAGTAAAGTAAACACCACTGTAGAAAATAATAGTAAAGGCACTATATAACAGAAACTGTAAGGACTATGCAAAGTAAAACTGCATCAAAATTGAATACTGAAAGTAAATGAAAGTATCAAAAGCTCAAAAATCAATGTAAAAGATGTCCAATGATGTACTATATGTCACTGAAATGATGCACCCAAATATGCCACAACAAGATATGCCACAGTATGTCACAGAATTATCACTAAAAGGCTATGAGTTGTACGATCTAATGTATACATATACTCAGTTGGGAAGATAGTATGGTGATGCCAATGCATCCTGAAATTTCCCAATCTATGTATGCAACATTCCATAACCCATAATTTATCACTGATACTCATACGTCACTGTTGAAATGATTCCTCAAACTCATGCTCATATTTATGCCCATACTTTTATTCTATATGAGTAAAATTTAGAAATCCACAAAACTTTGAATACCAATAATGAATTTTAGGTCTCCACTGTGCAAAATCCTGCTAAGAGGATTCTGACACCTAGCTTCTAGAATGATGATTGGTTAAAGTTAAAGACTTACTTAAAGATTATTAGATGGGATGATTGTATACACATATTTAGCACATTTGTAAGAAAGGTGATTCTTATCACTTAGTTTGATTAAGCTACCCTAACGAAGTGGTCTTCGATAGGAGGCATCACCCGTTGGTGATTTGTCTCTCAAGCTAAGTTATTAGGATGCCTAACTCACAATCACACTCAGTGTCTTAAAGAAGGTGATTCTAATTACTTAATTTGTTTGAGCCACACATAATTGAAACGGTTTTCACTAGAAGGCATCGCCCGTTGGCGATTTGTATTTCAATCAAACTAAGGAATGAGTACCTATTTAATACACTCTTAGTTTTGGATATTTACTCTAATATGATTGTATTCATCTAATTCCTTGAGATAGCACCTGCTCATAAGTCCACATTGGAGTGAATCAACTAATCCTGAATATTACTGAAGAAAATCAGTACTATGGATATGCCATACTACACCAACCAATAAATCTGGGTTCACACAATTCTATTTAATTAACAAGGACTTATCAAGATTATAATTTCTTATGCTAAATAGGTAAGTCCTATACAAGGCTCCAAGAAAATGTGATCAAGTATCACTCAATATAGATTCTACCACCTATAAATTTTTATGCTAAATAGGTAAGTCCTATACAAGGTTCCAAGAAAATGTGATCAAGTATCACTCAATAAAGATTCTACCATAAGGAAAGGTGTCATTCTAAATCTTAAGTGATTCCTACCATGAGGGGTTAAGATCAACTTCTAAAGTTAAGGGATCATCTAAGCTTCTACCTCAATGAGTTATGCAAAGTCCTCCTACCTCATTGAATATTCAAATTTAGGTCCTTAAAATATTTCAGATGATAATCTTATGATGAGATGCTTAAGACCTCACACTCCTAATTTTAAGACCTCACACTCCTAATTCTGATGCTAACACATTAGGTTTTTCTTAACTTTCAGATTTAGAGTGATCAGATTAGATGATTAAGTTATCTGATCATTCCTTATTCTAAGATTATAGGATTTAAATCAAAGATGTTATTAGAGTTAGATCACATATTCAATCAATATGATTCTATAAATCTTATTATGCTAATAGTCTTATTTAAGAGAAAATCAAAAATCCAAAGTTTAGATTCAGATTAAGCAATCACATAGCCTTATTATTAAGCTTAACATTTCTAATTCAAATGTTTAAGATCCATACCAAATCAAATACATTATTGGAATAATGTCAATCTCATTATCTTATAATCAGTTAATTAAATTAAGTGCTTAAGAGCTTGGATCTTAATTAAGCAAGTTAGGGTTTGGCCCCTACTCATATCTTAATTGAGATCAAGTGTTCATTTATAGATCAATGACAAATCAGTGAATTAAGTATGTATTATTGGTGGCAATCTTAGACCTAGATCAAGTCTTAAAAGCTTGATCAAAGTCTTAAGATTTCTTAAGTTAATTAAGGTGATTAAGTTCTCCAATTTCAGATTTATTCAATTTATGCATCATAAATTAGCAACATTATATCCATATATTTACCTTACTATTATGAAGCATATAAATAGAAAAATTTATAAATACAGAAAGTAATTAGTGCTAATCAAACCCTGAATCAATTCAAAAGGATTAGCACATAATTATAAATCTAACTATTAAAATTTTATGCAATTTGGCACATAAGTTCTAATTCACTATACAATTAATCAGAGACTAACTTTACTAAGATCCAATATATATAAACCATAATTTTTACTAATCATGGTTTAACAAGATTAGGGCATAAGTTAAAGTACAGAGATCAAAAAAATAATTCACTTATGACATTCATTCTACTCTTCATAAGGAGACTAATAGCACTTTAAACATGTAATTTGGTTAAGTATAATTGTTAATCAACCCTAATCAAGATTTGTAATAATTAGGCAAAAATGAAAAATTAACCATTAGATGTCCAATATTATTTTACATACAGGTCCCTTAGAATTTTCTAATCAATTTTATATATAATATCATAGGGTTTGGACCAATGGATTAAAAGTTATTCAATTAATGCATTCTATATTTTTATTTAAATGATTTCCTATGATTTGAATAATTGAATTATTTTCCTTAAGGAAAATAATTCCAATTATTTGATTATAATTAAAACGGGTTCGGCCTGTTTCAAAAGGCGCGGGTCGGCCGAGGTCTGAAAACCCGGGACGGTCGTACTGCGCGGGTCACGGGTCGGCCCAACCCGCACAAGGGCTTCATCCTCGAGCCTCCATCCTGATGGAAGGGACCCAATTAGGGGAACCCTAATTGGCAAATTCCGGTGCATTCCGACTATGGCATGACCCACCATTGCTCGCTACTCATTCCCTGAGGTCAGATGCGTCGAAGGGGACCCGAAGCCCTCTATGAGATGGTATAGATCGGCCAAACCCTACTCACCCGAGAGCTCCCATAATGGAGCTACTATTGGGAGACAATTCTCCCCACAGAGGCCATGCCAGACCCAAGGATCGATCCCTACACCTTCAGGGAGGTGAGACGGATTGAAGCCCCTGGTCTGAGGGCCTGAGATGGTCTGGAACACCGGGACCTTACTCACCCGAGGCATTCCTTAGGTGACTTAGCCCAATCTATTGATTCGATCGATTGGGTCTAGCTTAGGGATCAAGTTCGATAGCCTTGGGTTTGTTTCGACAATACACACAATTACGAATCAAAAGGAAGAGGGTCTGAGCCCAATTAGCTCAGGTCGAGCAAATGGGGGTATCTGGTTTGACGGGGGAGCTCAGGACAATCAACTAAGGGCTCGGCTGGCCTTAGCTGAGGTTCAAGATGCTTCAAAGGATGTTGAACACCATGAGAGCCTACTATCAGTAGTTTGAGAGCTCCTAGGATCGCCTACGCAAGCTCGGACATACAATAATGGTGAAAGTTGCAGAGAGCTCAATTGATCAGCAAAGGATCATAGGGTGGAACACTGAGGCTATTTATAGCCTCAGCATGAAATGGGGAACCTTCCAGAGCCATTGGCTCGGGCTGGAGAGACCCAAGAGGTCGGGCAAGGGTAGAGCTCTCAATTTTCCTAATTGAGCTCGGCCGAGTCACGATAACCAATCGGGGGTCCTTGCCAAGACGGGGGAGGTCCTAACGACGTTGCTGAGATGGACGTAGGAGTTGGGGACAAGCGGGGAAGCTGGCAGTACCGGGAGGATCTCCTTGTCGGGCGTGGTGAGAGGAAGACGAAGGTCCACGGTAGCGGGACCTTCGGATGCTGTCTGATCTATTGATCACATGACGCTATGGCTAGGATCGCTCGGATTCTAACAGCCGATTGCGGGGGTGATCCTGGCCATAGGATCGGTCAGGCATATCCGATGGCTGACCTGTGATCCCACGGGATCTAATCTTGGTCGTTGGTTCCTTAAGCGCGACGGCTAGATTTGCGGGACGCCGCTGTCCCGCGACCCGGGCTCCGCAGCGGATCACCCATGGTCCGCACAGCGGATCCCGACTGTTTTATTAGTTTAAAGGGTATAAGTGCAATTTTGAAATGTTAGGAACCCTTTTATGCAATTGACCATTTTAATTAAATATGAATTATGGCCTAAATGATTTCCAAATTGCACCAAACTTTCACCCCTAGCTAATTTGGGGGTGAGGAATTTAAAAATGTAATTAGATTTTAATTTTGAGATCAAAATATTTTAGGTCTAATCTAGGGCATTTAGATTGATCAAAATGCAATTATAGACTTAGGGGAATCCAATTGACTTCAAATTTTCAAGATAGGCTTAATTTGATATCCTAAAAGTATTGGGATCAGAATAAATGCTCAATTATGCTAGAATTTAACAGGTAACAACCTAGGGTTGTTACAGACTCCCCCACTTAAGAATGATGTCGTCATCGACATCATCTCAAGAGAGAAGACAGACATAAAGAAATTTGAAGAATAGAATAAAATTCAGAAAGTTATTGAGTACCTGAATTTTCAAAAAGACTGAGATACTTTATTTTCATATCCACCTCTTTCTCCCAAGTAGATTCTTCTAAAGAGCGATTCCTCCACTGAACCATTACCATTGGAATTGAGTGATTCCTCAGCTGCTTTTGATCATGAGCTAAGATCTTAATTGGTTCTTCCGCATAAGAAAGATCCGGCTGGAGAGATACTGCTGGAAGTTGAATCAAGTGAGATGGGTTGTGAAGATGTCTCCGCAGAGAGGAGATGTGGAATATATTATGGACTGCAGAGAAATCTTCAGGAAGCTACAATTGATAAGCTGTAGAACATTTTTTCTAGGATTTCAAATGGTCTGACGTAGGTGGGACTTGGCTTCCTAGCTACACCAAAATGATACACGCCTATCATCAGACTGACCTTAAGATACACAAAATTTCTGACATCAAATTGAAGAGTACGATGATGAGAATCATGGTACTTACTCTGGCGATCTTGAGCTACTTTGATTCTTTGCTGGATCAACTGAATCTTACGATTTGTTTCTTCAACTAAATCAGAACCATATAGCTACACACTACCTATTTCAGACCATGCTAATGGAGTACTGCATTTCTTGCCATAAAGATTTTCATATGGAGCCATGCCAATACTCGCCTTAAAATTGTTATTGTATGTGAACTCCACGAGAGGAATATGGTCTTCCTAGAAACCTCCAAAATCCAGAATACAGAGATAAAGAAGATCTTCCAACACTCCCAAGTCTTGATGCACTGATTGCCAAAATTTAGAAGTGAAATGGCTATCTCGATCAGATACGATAGATCTGGGAATTCCATGGAGTCTGATAATTTCCTTGATATACAACTTTGCTAATCTCTCCATAGAATCAGTTTGATGCATAAGAACGAAATGTGCTGATTTGGTCAGTCGATCAACAATGAACCAGATTGAATCGGCACCGAATCTTGATTTGGGTAAACCCATAATGAAACCTGACAGACCTAAAATTTGTGTCTGTGCTTTCACGCAAATGTACGTGGTCTAAAGTAATAATTGGAAAGTTTGAGTTTCCAGGATTTATCGAACCACAGAGAATTGGATGTTTTGTTACTAATGTGTATCTATCTAATGTTTAAGCTATCGATGTCTTATTTAAGTTGGTTCCAGAATAAGTATGACAATCACCGTAGTAGAAAATAAGTCAAATAAAAGGAAGAGGAGAGTTGGGTTTCTCCCACATTACATGAGATATACCTTATATATGATGATTCCTCAAGCGTTTATCTTTCATTTTTCTTGATCTTAATCAAGTGCACATTGTCTTTCCTTGAGTTTTATCTTGAAAAATTACAAGTTCAAATCTTGTGCACGAAATGATCATACAGTCGGTTCTATTTTAGTACAAAGATCCTTATAAGATTTCAGGTTTATAGATTTTACCTCATCTCTTGATCATGGAGATGAGGGTTGTTAATTCTTAATATCTTATAAGTATTGATTCCACTAAGAGCGTCACGCGCATCACATATAGTTGAGATGAGGGATTGATTTCACTAGGCTCAATGACTATGTTACCTCGTTCATGAGTACACAATTATTCCATTCTCTCCCTCAATTATGTTGAGCAACGGAGCTCAATTAGTGGGTTTTAGCATCATACGTATCAATTCGTTAGTTGAGCTTAGATTAAGGTGCACTAAGCTCAAGAATTTTCTCACATAGTTCTAAGCTCTCATGCACTCATAAATCTAGCATCAAACTAAGGTGAGCTATGGAGCATAAGACAACTTAGTTCTTGAGTTAAGAAGTCTTTTTCCTTTGGTCCACATTCAAGTTTACAAGAGTATTAGACATTTCTTTTAGCAAGTCATTAAGTTCACAATTTTTATTAACACTTGGAGGAAAACTTCATACATTTCATAGTAACTATCTAAACATGTGGGATTGCCCCAACCCTCCCTAAGGGAGGTTTATCTCTCCATTACAAAAGAGATGAAAAATAACACATACATGGATAAAGACCCTTTCATGATCAACTAAGAAGAGAAATTACAAAACAAGAGTTTAAATATACTAGGAACGTTCTTTGGGAAGTTCTCAGGATTCTTCGTCTCCTTGCTTGAAGTGCCTCTCTTAGGTCTCTAGTGTTGCCTTTCTCCTCCTTCTCCTTAGCAAGTTGAACTCCTCCACCCTTGGGGAGTTCTTCTTCTCTTCTATGCAGCCCCTCTCTTTACTTAGGTGAAGTGAGCAATTTTTAGAACCCTCCTCTAGTCAAGAGGGGAGGTTTTTATAGATGAGGGGTTGCATCCTCATACTCAAGATCAAAACCAGTAATGCCTTTTAAAAATTCTGAGTAATGATGGCAAATTCTAATTGATGGGTGAGGTGACCAATATTTTCTATTATTTTATCCTTCTCATCACATCAAAGAGATTTTTTTCAATTAAAAATGGAGCTGCAGCAGAAGGAATGATGGCTGAAGACAAGAGGCTGGTTGGGGTCTTATTCCAACCGCAATTAATACATTTGTCAGACTGAAAAATTGGCGGTTGCTACAGCGTGCTGCAGCGCGCTGTGATGCACCACAGCGCACTATGGCGGAATCAAATTGCAAAAAAGCCCGCTGCAGTGCGCGATCATGCCAGCATTTCACAAAATGCTCTGCTGCAACGCGCTGTAGTGCCAATATTTGTAAAGAGGCCCGCTGCGACGCGCGATTGCGCCAGCATTTTGCAAAATGCTCCGTTGCAGCGTGCTGTCGCACAAGTATTTGCAAAGAGGCCCGCTGCAGCGCGCGATCGCTCCCGCGTTTCGCAAACTGAATCGCTGTAGCGCACGATCGCGTACGCGGTTCGCAAACTGAATAGCTGCAGCGCACGATCGCGCACGCGGTTCACAAACTGAACCGCTGCAGTGCGCGATCGCGCCCGCGGTTCGCAAACTGAACCGCTGCAGTGTGCGATCGCACCCGCAGTTCGCAAACTAAACCGCTGCATTTGTTTTCCTTTAGAAAATTTGGAAAATTCTCCAAATTGCATGAAATTCGTTGGATAGATATTTTCCTGAAACATTTAGATAAAATTGGATTAAGGAGCAATTTTAATATGAGAAATAAATGAAATTTTTCTTTATTTAGGGTATAAATTATGAATTCATCACACCCCCATACTTAAATTCTTGCTCATCATCGAGTAAGCTCAAAACTGTATTTTTCTGTATGATAGTCAACAAAAGATATCAATTTAGATTTTGATTTGTAATTCAAGGCATGTGCTTACCTGAAATGATCTAAACCATTTGGCATTAGATATTTTAACCTTGGATATGAAGCAAGGCTCATTAGTTAATCTCCAAATATTTGATTTTTATACTTGTTACTCAGTAATGAGGAAGGTTCCATGAAAACCTAGACTAGAGAGGTAGTGAAATACTCAAGAGTTTTGTGCCATATGTGCTCATTCTTATGAATCATAAAGATGAATGGATTAAATTAGAGATATTTTTCATCATCCTTTTTCATTACTTTTATTTGGGAGAAATATTTTTCATCATCCCTTTTTATGTTTTTCTCTTTTCATTCTTATGGAGAGATACTTTTCTTCATCCCCAATTCACATCTTTGTGATCATGAAGTCCTACGGGAGCCTAGCACACTCTTTTAGAGTACTCACCATAATCTCTAGTATTAGTCCAATCCTTTCCCCCACACTTAGTTCATAGCATTGATTTAAATTTTTGGAGATTAGACTTACCTTAATTTATCCCTTAGTTAAAAAATTTTAATGCGATCAATGCATTTGATCATTTTTTGTTAAGCACCCTTTTATTTCATATCATTTTCTTTATCGATATTTTTGTGACTTTCAAAAATTCAAAAAAATTTGTCATTTTCAAATATTAGAAAGATTTGGGAATATGTGAATCCAAAATTTTCATTCCTATAAAACAAAATAAAACACACTAAAGAGAAAGTACAAAAATAATTAATACAAATAAAAAGAAAGATATAACCTATTTATTCATGAGTTTCCTCCTCCTCTTCTTCCTCTCCCACGTACGTAAATTCGTATGGGTAGCACGAGTCCAGAATGGGGGCACCAACAGGCGGTCTTGGCAACACGGAAGGGTCTGATCCACCTTGCAAGCTCCAATCCTCGAACATCAGCCCAAGGGCTTCATGAAATTTGGACTAAAATTGGCGCTGCTGGATGAGTTCTTGTTTAAAGAACTGCATATCAGTGGCCAAGGCCTTGCTAAGATTAGCCTGCTGATTGTGGAGACGTAGCAATAGCTTATTGGTGAGAGTTTGGTCAGACGGAGCAGACATTTCCCTTTGCTCGCCCCTCCGTTTCTTGGGCAGCTTCCATTCACTAGCCTGGACGTTCAGATTTAAAGGTGTAAGGGCGATGCCAGGGGAAACGATGATGTCGGAGGAGAGGATTTTGACCCCTTGGGCCTCACAAATCTTTGATATCAAAGACCCAAAGGCCAATGCAGCGCAGGGTCCCTTGAGAGCCTTTCAAAGCTGCTCAAGTATAATACTCGAGATGCAGATCTCTCCCAGCCTAACCAATGAGCACAAGAGGAGTGCTCTGGCACGGGTCACTTCAGTCAAGTGACTCGTAGGCATGACAAAGCTGGAAATGAAAACCAGCCATGCACTACTCGTATCCATTAATTCAGAATAAGGAATATTGGCTAATCCTTCCTCCCAGTCGGTGTTTTCATGGATGAGTTCTGAAATGAGATCACGGGGGTCTTGACGAGACTCCAAAAGTTCAAGGTACATGGGAGATCTCTTGGTCACCATCTACCTCCATCCTTGAGGGTCAATTTGCTCCATCGGTACGGGCAAGTAGCCGCTAAAGCTCTTCTCCGGAATTAACTTCTGCTGAGAAGTTATGGATAAGAATCAGTGCTCGGCTTCAGCAGAAGAGAACCTTTTTTTATTAAAGGTTCCCCAGGATGAAGAAGCTTCGGCCTCCTTTCTAGGAATCGCCTTCTTGCCGGAAGACATAATGAAAAAATTAGAGGAGAGCAAGAGTTGGTGAGGAAGTGAGGAAACTTAGAAGGTGCAAGGATAACCCCCCCACCCCCCTCCCTTGGCTCCCTTAATTAGCCAAGGAAATTTAAGGCAAGAGAGTGTAGGGTCAATGGGTCTTCCCATGCCATAAATGTGATGATCCATATAAAGGGGGGGGGGGGGGGGGGCAGCTTTTTCAGCCCACCTTTTGACAGCATGGGAAACCCAAATTTTATAACTTTTTGACTGCATCGATTCCAAGGCAGTCAAAATTTCAGCAGCTGGAGAAAACCGCTGCAGCGTGCAGTAGCGCGCTATAGCCGAATTTCCGCTACAGCGCGCTATTGTGAAATTTCTGCTGCGGCGCGGTATTTTCGCTGCAGCGTGCTGTAGCGCTGCTTCAATATATATATATATATATATATATATATATATATATATATTATTTATTCTTGGGTTGCCTCGCAAGAAGCGCTTAATTTAACGTCTTTAGCTAGACTCGCTAATGATCGAATAATCAGATTCGGAGGTTTCTTCTTCCATGTACTAAGGGTGCTAGAGTGAGCATAACCCTTAAGGTGGGTCAAACCCTCGCCCTCTCTTCCTTCCTCATCAGATCCACTCCTTCGAGTTTTAACTTAGGGGGAGTCTTCTTCTTTCTTTTACCCCTTCTTGTTTTCCTTATTCTCACTCCTTCCTTGCTCCCCTTCTCCGAGGAAGGAGTTGAGCTAATATCTGAATTTTTCTTCTAACATAATATTTTCAAAAACATCGTCTACCCAAATTCTTTCTTCTCTCATTTTCTTCCTCACCTCTTCTTCCATCTCTCTTTTTTTAAAGACGGTAGGTTTAAGATCGATTAATTCAGATTTCCCCTTGATTTTTATACTCATCATCCCGTGGCCTATGTCAATAATAGCTTTTGTACTCATAAGAAAAGGTCGCTCAAAAATGATTGTGGAATTTTTATTCCATCTATCCCACTCACACACCACAAAATCAGTAGGAACGATAAAACTCCCCAATTCAACTACAACATTCTTAACGATACCTAGAGGGGTAAGGGATTCTAGATTTGTAAACTCTAGAATCATGGAGGTGCACTCCATTCCTCCTACCTTCAGATATTCATAAATGTGGTAGGGCATAACGTTAACTAAAGCACTAAGATCGCACAAGGGATCTAAAAATACTTCATTTCTAATTATGCACGGAATGCTCAACCTCCTGGGGTCTTCACATTTCGGAGCTATGAGATTCTCACATTTTGTGCCACTTTCTCCTTCCCAAGCATCTAGCTCTTCTTTTATGGTACTCATTTCATCAGTACTAATTCCCCCTACGCCTCTTCCGAATGAATTACACTAACCAGCTCCCTCGGGTTCACTTCAGGGGAACTGGGTAGAGCTCCTTGCTGCCGAATGGTCAGCTGCTTGGAGATCTGCCCCAGTTGAGTTTTTATGTTCCTAAGGGATGCTTCTATCCCTTGGATAGAGGCATCGTGGCGAGTGATAGTGGCTTCGATGCGGCGCATGAATTGGATAGTTTCAGACTTGAAGGAGTTGAAAGCTCCTTTTAAATTTGGGTGGTGTGTTATGATTAATTCCATTATTTACTCTCTGCTGGTTTGATGAACTCCCCCCATATTGATTTCCATTATTGTTATTGTTATTACTCCATGAAAAATTAGGGCGGTTTTTCCACCCTGGATTGTAGGTATTGGAGTAAGGGTTGTTCATTATGTTGTTATTTCTTAAATAATTCACTTGTTCAGTATTCGTCTGTACAAAGGGGTTGTTCAAATTGCAGTTCTCACTATTGTTTTTCCTCCGCACAACTCACATTATATTTCCAGAACAGCGTTAACATTCATCCTATCAATTTTCTCATTCAGGGCATGGATTTCTTGTTGTAATGCCGTTATTTGATTGGATTCATTCACCTTCATAGATTATTTTTTAAGCCTTTCAGAAGGCCATTGGTATGCATTATTAGCTATTTCTTCCAAGAGGTCGTAAGCCTCCTCTTGGGTTTTACTACTAATAGAATCGTCGACGGCTGTATCAATGAGTGTCCTTGTAGGAGCGTTCAAATCATTGTAAAATGTTTGAACTTGCATCCACAAGGGAAACCCATGATGTGGGCAATGCCTTAGGCATTCCTTAAATCAGTCCCATCCATCATAGAATGTCTCATCTTCCAACTGAGTAAAGTTGGTTATCTCAATTCTTAACCGAGCAGTTTTTGTCGTATTTGGCTAAGAATTTCTTAGCTAAATCGTCCCATGTCCGGATCGAATCACTTGGAAGAGAGCTGTGCCAACTCTTGGTTCTATCTCGTAAAGAAAATGGGAAAAGCCTTAATTTAACCGTGTCTTCAGATATGTTGTTAAATCTGAAGGTGCCACATATATCAAGGAAAGTTAAAATATGTGAATTTGGGTCTTCAGCGGCTAATCCCCCAAACTTGTTATTCTTAACCATACTCAGAGTGGAAGGTTTGATCTCAAAATTATTGGCTTCTATATTAGGCCTTACAATTGCATGGGGGATTCTCCTAACAGTGGGAAGTGCATAATCTCTTAGTGCTCTTCCCCTAGTGACTCCAAATGGCTCTCCTAATAGCTCTCCAAGATTTTCATTATTATTCTCCATAAAAGCTTGTTGGCTTAACATAATATTTTATTCTCTCCTAGCCTACAAGTAAGTTCTCTCAATTTTAAGGTCGAAAAGGTAATCCGTGCAAACTCTTCTAATCATACACAATAATAATTAGGCTATTAAGAACAAATATAGCAATAAGTTCAAAGATTCAGTAATAAGAAAAGAAAGCAGAAAAGTATATTGTTAGTACTTATAACAAAAATCAAAAATTAAAAGTATAAGCAGAAAAATGCTTAAATCATTAGTTACTTATAGATTATCCTTAATACGAAACAATTTCCAAGTCCCCGACAATGGCGCCAAGTACTTGACAGACCTAAAATACGCGTCTACGCTTTCACGCAAGTAGGCTCTCGGCTGTTGGGGTTGTGTAAATTTCTTGTTATAGACTTTCGCCACCTTATGATGGCCAAAATGTTCCTTCCTTGGCTGCATTACTATTGCCTTCCTTTTCCGGTCCAGATGAGCTTGGAATCCTTCTTATAGATGTGCAGCCTCGATTAATTCTATTAAAGTCTTGATCTAACAAGATACTAAGTGGGCTTTAATAGAGTCTCTCAGACCCTTTAGAAAATTGTGGCACTAGATACTTCCGTTCTAACTAGATCCGGAATGAAACGTGATAGTCTTCGAAATTCCTGCTCGTAGTCGAACACTGAATTATTGCCTTGTGTGAGATGGAGGAGTTCATCCTCCATAATTGCTTGAGCTGACACCGGTATGAACACTTCACGAAATGCTTCCAAGAACATATCCCAAGGAATTTCCTCTACTTCATAGTCAACAAATCTATTATTCTGCTCATTCTCCCACCAGTACTCCGCTTCTTCTTGAAATAAATGAGTTACTAGGCGAATGGCTTTAAAGTTAGGGCACTTGATATTGGCTAAGTTCTTCTCACCATCTTAAGCCAGTTCACCGTGTCCATAGGATTTAACACTCCATTGAACGTAGGAGTTCGGAGATGAAGGAAACTGTGTAGTATTTCATCGCCCGTATAGTGTGAAGATGATGAGAATCCTGATGGGGGTGCAGGTTACTATCTAATCGAGAGGATAAGAGCACGTGTCTCTTGCGCCTATTGCGCATTGCTATCTATTAAGGCCTTCAATAAACTGGCCATAGGGTTGGACTCCTCAGGTCCGCCTGACGACGCGATCGTATTCTTAATTGGAGTACGAGCATATGGGGAGCCAAGGTTCATGACTGCATTTATGAGTATGAACTTAGAAACATAAAGTTTTACTATGATTTCATTCATTCTTTTCTTTCTCAAAAGAGAAGATACATGGATCCACAAAATATATAACTGAGATGAAAAAAAATGACATAATAAGATATCCAAAAATCCTAGTGGCAATACTCTACCCAAAAGGCAGTATAGAAGTCATCATATGTGACTATGTGTCTCTTTAGAGCTAATCTCCTATAAACCCAATACCACCAATGGCTCGCCGATCCCCTCAGTAGGATCTCTACAATCTCTAGTCGGTACTTCTCAGGACAGGCTGTTTCTCGAAGTGTAGTAATAACATGATTCAGCCATTCCTTGGCAAGTGCTGAAAGGCGGGTGCCTCCAAAGGATGAATGGACAAGTATCTTATTCAGCACCTCAACTCCATGATGCGACACTCCATCAACAACCCTTCCGTAGATCAGGCCATCTCGAAGTCGTCTATCCAGTAGTCATCAAATCTCATAAGGTAGAATAAAAATACTGTCTACGAGTAATCCATCCTTAAAATAACTCAACTTATAATTTTTTCATTCCCAATCTATCATTACTTTCAAATTTGTTCAATTCCTAAGATGTCAGTTTTGATATTAAGAATAGACGTATTTTAAATCAAGTTATTATGTGCATTAACTTCCTAAGATGTCATTATTCTAGACATAGTCAATCCTTTCCCTTCTAAGGTAATTTAAGGAATGTTTGGATGTTTGTTTTTCATTACACTTAGTAACTTGTGATCTTGACATGATGTAAAGAATAGATCATAAGGTAAATAGGAACAAACTCCTTATCTGACACTTTATAATACTTCTCTGATACCAACTGTAGCGCCCCGCCCCATCACTGTGCGCAAAAGACAAGTATAATCATAATCAGTGGCGGAGCGGTGCGCTACTCGGAATGGACGAGCTTACAAAACCCATCTTCCCAAATGGGCTAAAAGACTGAGCCACACTGAAGGCTGCTGACTCGAACCTGAGAGTTGGATCGAGAGTTAATACTTAAGATAACAGTAGATTACTTGTCTTAAGTATTAGACTAATACGTACATTGGATTTAAATATGAATCCAATATACGTTATCAATATATCAGCATTTCCAATATGCTGATCATGTCATAATACTAAGTATAGTAGTATAATAGAGTGTAGAAGCTAAAGCAAAACATCCATAATACATTCATCACAGAGCAGTAGTAAACATTCGCCTCAGAAAAGAAAACTAAAATATATCCAGAGTTATTACAAACTGTTTAAAAGATGAAATGTAAAGTTTATCTAAAGTACTGAAATAAGCAATAAGCAAAAGGTGGAAGGATGATCCACTAAGGCTCCACGTACTCCTCCTAGACCTCCTGTAGGTCCTCCTGCCCTGTCTCCACGAGCTGCTCGGGATCTAGCAAATTACCGGATCCCAAAAGTACCCCATGTTAGACAAGAAGTCTAACACATTGCAACTAATTAAGCAGTTCTAAAGTAAATGCAATATACAGTAAAGTAAACACGACTATAGAAAATACTAGTAAAGGCACTATGTAACTGAAACTGTAAGGACTAAGCAAAGTAAAACTGCATTAAAACTGAAAACTAAAAGTAATCGAAAGTATCAAAAGCTCAATAATCAATGTAAAAGATGTCCAATGTTGTACTATATGTCACTGAAATGATGCACCCAAATATGCGATAACACAGTATACTACGGTATGTCAGAATTATCACTGAAAGGCTATGAGTCGTACGGTCCAATGTATACATATACTCAGTTGGGAAGACAGTATGGTGATGCCGATGCATCTTGAAATTTCCCAATCTAGGTATGCAACATTCCGTAACCCATATTTTATCACTGATACTCATACATCACTGTTAAAATGATTCTTCAAACTCATGCTCATGTTTATGCCCATGCTTCTATTCTATATGAGTAAAATTCAAAAATCTACAAAACTTTGAATACCGATAATGAATTCTAGGTCTTCACTGTGCAGAATCCTGCTAAGAGGATTCTGACACCTAGCTTCTAGAATGATGATTGGTTAATGTTAAAGACTTACTTAAAGATTATTATATGAGATGATTGTATACATATATTTAGCACATTTGCAAGAAAGGTGATTCTTATCACTTAGTTGATTAAGCTACCCTAACGAAGCGGTCTTTGATAGAAGGCATCACCCGTTGGTGATTTGTCTCTCAAGCTAAGTTATTAGGATGCCTAACTCACAATCACATTCAGTGTCTTAAAGAAGGTGATTCTAATTACTTAGTTTGTTTGAGCCACACATATTGAAACGGTTTTCACTAAAATGCATTGCCCGTTGGCGATTTGTATTTCAATCAAACTAAGGAATGAGTACCTATTTAATACACTCTTAGTTTTGGGATATTTACTCTAATAGGACTGTATTCATCTAATTCCTTGAGATAGCACTGCTCATAAGTCCACATTGGAGTGAATCAACTAATCCTGAATATTACTGAAGAAAATCAGTACTATGGATATGCCATTCTACACCAACCAATAAATCTGGGTTCACACAATTCTATTTAATTAACAAGGACTTATCAAGACTATAATTTCTTATGCTAAATAAGTAAGTCCTATATAAGGCTCCAAGAAAATGTGATCAAGTATCACTCAATATAGATTCTACCACAATGAAAGGTGTCATTCTAAATCTTAAGTGATTCTTACCATGAGAGGTTAAGATCAACTTCTAAAGTTAAGGGATCATCTAAGCTACTACCTCGATGAGTTATGCAAAGTCCTCCTACCTCAATGAATATTCAAATTTAGGTCTTTAAATTATTTCAGATGACAATCTTTTGATGAGATGCTTAAGATCTCACACTCCTAATTCTGATGCTAACACATTAGATTTTCCTTATCTCTTAGATTTATAGTGATCAAATCAGATGATTAAGTCATCTGATCATTCCTTATTCTAAGATTATGGGATTTAAATCAAGGATGTTATTAGAGTTAGATCACTTATTCAATCAATATGATTCTATAAATTTTATTATGCTAATAGTCTTATTTAAAAGAAAATCAAGGATCCAAAGTTTAGATTCAGATTAAATAATCGCACAGCTTTATTATTAAGCTTAATATGTCTAATTCAAATATTTAAGATCCATAGCAAATCAAATGTATTATTAGAATAATGTTAATCTCATTATCTTATAATTAATTAATTAAATTAAGTGCTTAAGAGTTTGAATCTTAATTAAGCAGGTTAGGGATTGGCCCCTACTCATATCTTAATTGAGATCAAGTGTTGATTTATAGATCAATGACAAATCAGTAAATTTAGTATGTATTATTGGTGGCGATCTTAGACCTAGATCAAGTCTTAAAAGCATGATCAAAGTCTTAAGACTTCTTAAGTTAATTATGGTGATTAAGTTCTCCAATTTCAGATTTATTCAATTTATGCATTATAAATTAGCATACATTATTTCTATATATTTACCTTACTATTATGAAGCATATTAATAGAAAAGTTTTAAAAAATAGAAAGTAATTAGTGCTAATCAAACCCTAAATCAATTCAAAAGGATTAGCACATAATTACAAATCTAGCCATCAAAATTTCATGCAATTTGGCACAAAAGTTATAATTTACCATACAATTAATTAGAATCTAAGTTTGCTAATATCCAATATATATAAACTCTAATTTTCACTAATCATGGTTTAACAAGATTAGGGCATAAGTTAGAGTACAGAGATCAGAAAAATAATTCACTTAGCACATTTATTCTACTCTTTATAAAGAGACTAATGACACCCTAAACATACAATTTGGTTAAGTATAATTACTAATAAACCCTAATCAAGATTTGCAATAATTAGGCAAAAATGGAAAATCTAACCATTAGATGTCTAATATTATTTTATGTTCAGGTCCCTAAGGATTTTTTGATCAATTTCATAAATAGGGTTTGGACCAGTGGATTATAAGTTATTCAATTAATACATTCTGTATTTTAATTTAAATGTTTCCTATGATTTGAATAATTGAATTATTTTCCTAAGGAAAATAATTCAAATTATTCGATTATAATTAAAATGGGCTCGGCCCGTTATCAAAAGGCGCGGGACGGCCGGAACCTAAAGATCCGGGACTGTCGCACCGCGCAAGTCACAGGTCGGCCTGACCCGCACAGGGGCTTCGTCCCCGAGCCTCTGTCCCGATGAAAGGGACCCAATTAGGGGAACCCAAATCGGCAAATTCTAGCGCATCCGATGACGGCATGACCCACCATTCGTCGCTACTCATTCCCCTTGGTTAGACGCGTAGAAGGTTACCCAAAGCCCTCTGTGAGTTGGTCTGGATCGGGCATACCCTACTCACCCGAGAGCTCCCGTAATGGAGCTACTGTAGGGAGACAATTCTTCCCACGGAGGCTATACCAGACCTAGGGCTCGATTCCTACACCTTCAGGGAGGTGAGACGAATCAAAGCCCCCTAGTCTGAGGACTTGAGATGGTCTAGAATGCCGAGGCATTCCTTAAGTGACTTAGCCTGATCGATCGATTCGTTCGATCGGGTCTAGCTTAGGGTCAATTTTGATAGCCTTGGGTTTGTTTCGATAATACGCACGATTATGAATTGAAAGGAAGAGGGTCTAAGCCAATTGGCTTAGGCCAAGCAAACAGGGGTACCTGGTATGGCGGAGGCGCTCGGACGACCGACTAAGGGTTCAGCTGGCCTTAGCTGAGCTTCAAGATGCTGCAAAGGATCTTGAACACTAGGAGAGCCTACTATCAGCAGTTCGAGAGCTCCTGGGATCGCCTATGCAAGCTCAGATAGACGGCAATGGTGAAAGTTGCAGAGAGCTTAATTGATCAGTAAGAGATCATAGGGTGGAACACTGAGGCTATTTATAGCCTCAGCATGAAATGGGGAAGCTTCCAGAGCCATTGGCTCGGGCTGGAGAGACCCGAGAGGTCGGGCCATGGCCGAGCTCTCAATTTTCCTAATTGGGCTCAGTCGCATCACATGGCCCGATCAAGGGTCCTTGCCAAGACGGGGGAGGTCCTAACGACCTTGCTGAGGTGGACGCAGGAGTGGGGACAAGCGGGGTAGCTGGCAGTACGGGGAGGATCTCCTTGTTAGGCGTGGTGAGAGGAAGACAAAGGTCCACAATAGCGGGACCTTCTGATGCCATCTGATCTATCGATAGATGGCGCTATGGCTAGGATCGCTCGGATCCTAACGGCCGTTCATGGGGGCTATCTGGGCCGTAGGATCGGTCGGGCTGATTCGATGGCTGACCTGCGATCCCATGAAATCTAATCTTGGCCGTTGGTTCCTTAAGCGCGATGGCTAGATTTGCGGGATGCCATTATCGTGTGACCCGGGCTCCGCAGCGGATCACTCGCAGTCCGCACAATGGATCTCGACCGTTTTATTAGTTTAAAGGGTATAAGTGCAAATTTGAAATGTTAGGAACCCTTTTATGCAATTAAACCATTTTAATTAAATACGAATTATGGCCTAAATGATTTCCAAATTACACCAAACTTTTACCCCTAGCTAATTTTAGGGTGAGGAATTCAAAAATATAATCAGATTTTAATTCTGAGATAAAAATATTTTAGGTCTAATCTAGGGCATCTAGATTGATCAAAATGAAATTATAGTCTTAGGGGAATCCAATTGACTTTAAATTTTCATGAGAGGCTTAATTTGATATCCTAAAAGTATTGGGACCAAAATGAATACTTAATTATGCTAGAATTTAACAGGGTAATAACCTAGGGTTGTTACAACAATTGTTTTACTTGTGCTTTTGCATTTCTTGTACTTTATGCCTTTACCTTGAACATGTCATATAAGAACATTATTGCATGAAATTAAAACTTAGAATAATTAGGATAATATTCGTATAAGGTTCAGTTACTTGTTGATCTTGCATATTTTACCCAATTAGACAGGGGTAAGGAGAAATAAGGATTACTTAAAATTGCTCATTGAGGAGTGTTGTGTTAAGTTTGGAACCCAAAAAGTCTTACAGATGTGTTTGACTCCTTAGCTACTTCTGGATATATCCACAGAAGTAAAGTAAATAACTAAAACAATACTCTATTTGTGAGTACTGCCTCTTCAGTTTAGTTTTTGTTCTGTTATTTCGGCCTAGCCTCAGGTGACGCTAGGAATATATACATATACTTGTTGCAGCAGGCTAGATTAGCCCTCTTCTGATATGACAGTCATTACATACATGTTTACTGTTTATTATTTACTATTTACCATTTACTATTGTACTTTGTTCCAGCCCACTTTACCTTACATACTTACTTATAGGATGCTAGATTTCTTACTGTTACTTATACTTAACACAGATTGATTACTTGCTTTTAGACCTGCATATTTCATATGATCATCAGCATATTTAGAATCGGTCTTTTCTTTTAGTACTTTTCTTACTATATTTAAATATGTATGCCTAACTTTATCTTAACTTACTTTTGAGGTATGTTCTTTTGCCTCATATGTTGCTCAGTTATAAATGCTATATTTATAACTTTCCATATCCCTTTGTATGCTTGTTGCACCATTACGCTTTATTTGTTTTATAGTTTAAGTAAAATAGTGATATTATAAAACTCATGAACTTAAACAACTTAAAATGTACTTAGATAATGTGTCTAACCAAATTTTTTTTTCTTTTCTTTGGCTGGGGCCCTATCATTGTGAAACAGACAATGGTAGATTCTGAGTTATTCGAGGTAGTCAAACCCTCTGAAGATCAAATTCAGGAGGAGGAGTGTGTTTCCACAGGAGATCCTTGGCTTAGCTTCTCTTTAACTTTTGTGAGGATGAGAGCTTTATCATTTTCATTAAAACTTATTTAATGTTTGTAATAATTCAGATATTTATGTATGTTCTTTTACTGTACTATTTTATTCTTAGCTACATGTTTACTTCTTACTTATATTATGGTGGATTGGATATAACATATTTTATTATCTTGGCTTCTACATTCTGATGAATATATATACTTAGTAAATGATTCCACTGTATTATCTAGGGCACATCATTCTCTTATTAGTAGATTGAGGAATTACACCTTAATCTAATGATAAGTGAGGGATTTACCAAAGTGGCACACCTCTCCTTAATCTTAATTGTTGGCAGTTAAGGGGCGGGGCACCACAAAATATCACTAGAGAAATAAGTTATAAATAATTCCTATAGTATTTCTCCTAAGGTTGAAAATCAATTCAAGTATTTTTACTAAATACATAAGCATCTAATTTATAATAACTAAGTTCAAATCATGCTATTTAAAATCAACATGGGAAGTAAATAATATGATATGTTTATTGTCATAGGATTTAAATACTTAAAACATGCATATTTAAGAAATTAAGAAATTGCAAATTTACCTAATTTAAGGAGTTAAAAACCTAAAATCACCAATTGCTGTCCAATTGAAATAATATAAATAATTATAGAATCCTTATATCATAACGAGGAGAATAACACTAAGTACATCAAAATTGGACAACATTAGGATTTTAAGGTTTAAGGGCTCCTAATTAGGGTTAAGAAGTCATTAAGAAAATTAGGGTTCAAATTTTAAATTAAATTATATCAGTATATTCATCTCATTTTTTTAAACGAAATGATATATAATATAATATATTTTGGATGAGTATTATTAGACTTATAATCAAAAATGAAATATGTAATTAAAAATAAATTAAATTGCATTTAATTTAAAAATCCTTTTCTCTTTCAACCGACTATATCGGCACTGAAAATTAGGGCACGAAATTTCATGGGACACGGGGATAATTTCTTTTATTTTGATGAATATTCCTATCAAAGAATTTGGGGTTGTCAATGTTGATAGGGTGTAGTCGTTAGATAATATGGGTTGCTTATGCATTGATAGATTGATTCATAATTTTTGATTAGATACACTGTATAGTAATCATTTTGATTTTCGCTGAGCTTTTTTCTTCGAACCCTAGCGATTAGGGTTTTGAATTCTTCCGTCGGGGACTACTACAGTAGTGGGAGGGTCGAAGGATCGACCCGCGTGTCTTCGATCCTAACCCGTAAGCAAATGGATGGTTGCACGCATCTCAGCCGATTGAGGAAGGAATTAGGTCATTAGGATATACTAATTAGTATAGTTTAATTTAAAATAAATGAATCATAAACTTTTTCTTAGTCTCATAAAAATCATGATACATATCCAAACATAATGAAATAAAATATCAAATCAATCAGAAAAAGGAGTACCTAGTTGAGTTTCGAGTGCTTTGATTGAGAAGGTAGATTAGCCGAGATATTTCTTTGAACGTTTTCTTAACGATCTAAACTGAGATAACAGTTCTAATGGAATGGATATATAATGGAAGTTGAGCATTCAGCGGTGAACCAATCTCTATCCGTGGTGGCCAGCCACTGGCGAACCTCTGCAGCGCGAGACACGCACTGATCGCATGAATAAATGAAGAAGGTCAACATTAACCGTCCGATTTGGACGATTGATCTGATCAGACGGTGAAAGAATCGACTCCATCTAATCAAACGGAACCGTTGATGCAAGGCAACAGGAGCAGACGATGACAAATGAATAATAATTCATAATTAATATAATAATTATATCTTTTCTACTTAATAAAAATTAGGTTATCTTAAATATTCAAAAAAAAAATTGAGTATTCGCTCCTAGCTAATTAGAAGGTGAGGAACGCAACGGTAAAGATGGATTTTGATTTCCGAGTATTTATTTTTCTCATTTTCCTGGGTATTTAAAATATTAAAATATTTGCCGAAAATTCAACGACTTCCAAATGCCTCCAAAACTTTGCTTTTAGCTAATTTGGGGGTGATGAGCACAATGTAAAAGTCAGATTTTTGATTTGAGGTCAATTTAAATAGGTCGAATTTTATGGTTTTTTAAAATTCTCAAAGTTAAGAGTTGATTCATTTGACTTTTGATTTAGACTAGGTCCTTATGGTGAACTCCTAATAACTTAATTAGACTACTATATTCAAAATCAGAAGCTGGTCTAGTCCTAATTAACCTATGTAACTGCTTTGGTTATTACACCCTTTAATTAGCTAGAGAGGATTTATTAGAAATATTTTGGAAACTAATTAATTGTTTAAATTAATTAAGAAAATTGGAAATTTTTAAGTTAAATAAATATATTTAAATTAGCTTAAGCAACGCTGTCACCCTTTACTGCTCGCACCGTTAATCCTAACGGCTCCTTCTGAGTCGTCTGATCGTGAGATCGGACGGTCCCCGCTCCATCTTCCTCGACTCATCCCGCGTGTCGCACATGCGGTAGAGAGCAGCCGCATGTGTCCTCCTTCGCCACTCCTAAGGTTTGCGAATGCAATTAAGGAACGCTATCATCCATTCAGTCCAAAAAAAGGTTCAAACCTAGGTCATCAGAGGCTCTTCCAAGTATTTGAAGCTAAATTCCTATGAACCCACTCAGCAAACTCTCGATCAAGGTATTCCCCAATACTGATACTTCTCATTTCCATTTGCTCGCATTTTGATCCCAATGCTAATTCTGAGCATTCTTATTTTGTTTAGCTTTCAATAGGATGTCAATTGGCATCGTATCGAGCTTCGATTTAGCGAACCATCCACAATGGTGAACAGTCTCACCACGTAGTGTTCTCGTAGCTTAGGATATAGGTCAAGCCTTTTCCGATGACTCAGGCAAAATCTGATGATGGTTCGACCATTGTTCGAGATCCCTCATCGTGCTCTTCTTATTTCCGTACAAGCCATCCCCTGGCAAGGCCAAATCAGCCTCCAAACCAGATGCCCTAGCTTTTTGGCTGCGGGTCCGTGTCGGGAAGATGAAGACTTGGGCTGGGCCGAGTTGCCACGGGCCCGACCCACATTCAGATGGAGCCGACTCACGTCTCTCTGCATGTAAGTCTGACTCACGTCAGTCAGGCCAAGTCAGCCCGAGTAGTGGGGCCTGCCCCATCATCCATCAGGCCAGCCAGTGGACCCCTCTTATCTTTAGCCATCTATATGATGGGTCCTGTTGCCTTCTATTTTAATTAGAACGGACTTAATTAAAAATTAGCATTTAAATATTACTTAATTTAATTTTAAAATATTGAGAACTTTAATCTTGCATAACTTTAAATCCACTCATCCAATTGTATCAAATATATAACTCATTTTAATCAAAAAAATGAGATGAATATTATAGTAGTGTCAAATTTTTTGTAGGATGAGTATTTAGTATAATGACATTTTGGACCTCTAATTAATTCTAACATTTAAACTTTCATATCTTTGCAACCCTAGCACCAAATATAGCCAATATGGGTCTCATTTAAATTAAGAGAATATCAAGGATAACTTGAAGGTATTGAGTTTGCTATTTGGAGTGTCCTTTGCCTAATGACTTTTAGGTCCCTCTCTTAATTACCTCTTAAACCCTATAAACTTCAATTAATTATAACTTAGTCAATTTAACTTCAAACTAGGTCATCTAAATGGCAAAATATTTAGGATTTGGTGATTAAATTTCTTAATTATCCCTAATCACTCTAAATCTTGATTAGTAAATATTAGCATAATTAATAATCTAATTTGAGATATTCAAGTTGCTAATAGTTCCTTAAGTAGCATAGAACTCAGTGGTTTGATTGGTTTTGTGATTCTGTGATTAACTTCACTAATCACTCACTAATCACCCTTAACCCTAATTAGCTCATAACTTAATCAAATGAAGTCCAAATTGGGTCTACTAATAGTCATAGTACTTAGTATGTTATATGGAAGCAATAGCCACTGAATTTGCTAAATTTGGCCATCATTTAAGAAAGTTAAGTTTTTGACCCATTTATAAACCTCTTAAATTACATATTTGAACCCTAATATTATTTTGGTCATAACTTGGCCATTTGATATCAAACTTTAGTGATCTTAAACTCTATAGAATCTTTAAGCAGTAAATATTAATAGTCTAACTAAATTTCTTAGATTTCACCAAGTAAAATTACTAAATTGACCCTAATAAGCAAAAACTTTAATTTGAGCTCATTATGCAGAATCCTTATCCAATTTGGGTGTACTTAAATGTCTATCTTTATATTAGATAGTAAGTAACCATTTGCCAACAATAAATTTTAATTTGGAACCTTAACTCATATAGTTGCATTTTAGATCTTTAAGTAGGGGCAAAATGATCATTTTGCCCAAATTTAGCTTTAAGTATTCTTAGGCCTTAGAAACATAATTTAATCATTAAAATCAATATGGTAACTAATTTAAAAACAATTTTGGATAATTTAGACTCTTTAATTTGATGTTTTAAGAAAAACCCTAATTTTCACTTGAAGTTCTCTAAATCTTAAATTAAGCTTCATAAGGTGAATTTAATCTACCTTATACCTTCCATAAGATGATCACATCAGAAATATATATTTAATTAAGAGAAAATACCATTAATGCTTGAATATTCACTTTTATCTTAACTTAATTCCTTAGGAGTTCTTTTAATCTTAAGAATCTATCTTTCTTAGAAATTAGTTTTAGAGATTTCGGTTAGAGTTCATTCATTGAGTAAATGGGTTACTCAATTGATGAAACCTTGGTTTTATAACTTTCTAGAATTTCATCCTTTAATATAATTATTTTGTATTTTAACTTTTGTTTATGTTTAAAAGATCCATCTTATTAAGCTTGACTTTACTTAATAAGATAGCCTTAATTGGCAGTTCATGAGAATTGGGATTTGAACCTTAAACTTTAGTATTACCTATTAGATTAAAAGGTTAAACCTCAATATTTAGAGTTTAAACTATTAATCCCTCAATCTTGATTTATATTAATCAAGATTGGTTGGGGATTATTAAATAATTTAATTAGGACATTTGATTTATTATTCAATTTATATAAGCATCATTGATTGGAAAATGTTAGAACTTGATCAGTTCTAATTGCTTTAAACTTTATATGACCGATATTCAGAGTTTATACTTGATAGCTGAATATTGGAGATCTTAAGCTTGTATCCTCTCAGAGTAGCTTGAATGAATAAAATTAGAAAACAAGTAATATCACAGAGTTTTGTATAGTGTCATTTATAGATTATCATGTATGCTTTGCTTTATTATTTTGGACCTTTATATTTGTGACATAATAGGAGAAACATAGAATATTTGATGAAGGTTTCATGCTAGACTTGAAGATTTCAAAAGGCACATTCATGAATAATTGAATGAAAGAAAATAAAGATGAATCCATAAATTAATATAAACATTTGAAATGGAATTTATTCTACTTAGTCTGCCTCTACAGTATTGTTTATATATATTTGAGATGATAATTTTCTAAGGTGTTTGATCATGGATGATGATATGGTATATTTTCAATGGACTTGTTAATTTATGGTGTTTGATCCTAGATGCTTCAGAGGATTATTTAGTGGCTAGATGAGCCACTACTTTTTATTATGGCAGGACTAAGTAGGCATATGTCCATATGAGATAGTGTATTTTTATTATATCTCCATTATAGTATTTTTTTAGTATTTATGCAGTATTTCTAAAGTTACAATATTTTCAGCATTTATTTATATGCTCAGCAGTTATTGATTTCATATGAAAGCATGCTAGGATGTTAGTCTTTTATTTCAACTTCATGCACATATTCTTTTCATATTATTCATTAAACTGGCATGAGTAGAATTGATTAAAATTACTTAGGATATTTTGTTACACATATTAGCATTTTTTTATTTACATTGCTTAAGCATTTTCTGCAGCTTTGAATTGAGGTATGTACTTATCTTACATTTTTCTTAAGTTATAATTACGTGATTATAACTTTACCACTTTTTTTGTTGCTTTATTGCTCCTAAAATGCTTAGGGTGTTTGTGAAATTATTTAATACATAAAATTTATAGCTTAAAATGTACTTAGACAATTTGTCTAATCAGATTTTCTTTTCTTTTGGCTAGGGCCATATCATTGTAAAACTGACAATGGCAGATTTTGAGTTTTATTTGAGGTAGTTGGGCCTTTTGAGGAACTTTTTCAAAAGGAGGAGCATGCTGATTGAGGATCACTAGTTTTATCTTATTCCTGCTTGTGAGGCTAAGTGTTTATCTTTCTATTCAGTTAAACTTTTAATGCTTTGTAATAATATAGGTACCCATGTATTTTCCTTTACTGCTACTTTATTATGGGGTAATGTCATGTCATTTTATATTATGGATGCATGGATGTTATCATTTGATACATTTTTCTTCCGCACTCTGATATTCTGGTATACTCATTTAGTGAAGGTTTCATTTGCTTCACTTAGGGCAAATCCTTCCCTTTTCAGTGGATTAGGGATGCTTATTTATAATCTAGTCCTAAGTGAGGGATGTCCCGTGATGACAGCCATTTAATTCTAGTTGATTAAGGAGCGGGCGCCACAGTTTGTTTTAGAGAACACCATAAGGTGTCAGATTGAAATTTGTATTCCTATCTACCTAATGAATGGTTCTTCTATGCAGCCACTAAATGAATACTTGAAAATATCCATATTACCATAACCAAATACTCAAAATGAAATGCATTAAATGAAAAATACTTCTCTAAATAGTAAAACTTAAGTGAGAACGAAATTAAGAGTAATAAATAGTTTAATAACTTATATGAACATTTATAAAATCCCTAGGATCAAAGAAGCTAAAATTTCAAACCTTGACTTTTATACTAAGAGATTTGAATCACTACACGAATTCAACTATCAACTAGATCAAAAAATATGGAAGGTTTGTTGAAGGAGTTTCAGAAAAGAGAATTCATGTATTGGACAAACTCTCTTAGCACGCCACCTTCAAAGGACTAGATGTTTCTATTTAAATAAGTAGTGGCTTAAAGCGCGTAGAATATACCTTATATGCAATTGAGTACCCCGATCACATTCTTATTGCACTAGTCTCTTCTCTTCTATAAGATGAAGTAGAAGCTTGGTGAAATACTACTTCTTAGGAAATCTCCAAGAATTGTAAAAGAAAATATTATGGTGTTACCTACACTAACTTCCATCTCGCCTTCTTTGCGAAATGCATAGGATAGATTTTCTGTCTTCTCCAGTAGTCTCATCCATGTTCAAAATTGTATCTTCCTCATCTTGATAAAGTCACATTCTGCCCTTTAGATTAAAATAATTCAATGATTCTAAAAAGTATTATTTTCAAATCTAATGGAAATGAATTATGGACAATCATCTTTCACTCCCATTGCATCCAATAGTTTTTCTAGAGAGATCCATGCTCTGGTTGAACTATTAAAGCCTTAGTAGATATTCATCAAAAAATAGACAAAATAGATGGAAAAACTATTCGTTGCTCATGTAACAACCCAAGGTTGTTACCCAACTTAGTTTCAGTCTAATCATATCATAATTATCATCCCATTAAGTTCATCGAGTCATAAAAACAAAACCCTAATGGTTTAGAGCAATTCGGAGCTCAATCGATTATTTTGGAATATTTTAATATTTAATTAATTAGAAAATTAAGGTATTTATTTTGACCTCAAAATCAAAATCTGACTTCGCTGTTGCGATCGTCACCCCCAAATTAGCTAGGGGTGATGTTTTAGTCGCATTTGGAAGTCATCGGATTTTTGCGAATATTTTAATAGAATAAAATGCACTGAAAAATGAATAATTAAATAATTGTCGGAATCAAATTCTGACTTCGCCGTTGGATTCCTCACCCCGAAATTAGGTAGGGGTGAATTTTTGGGAATTTTCGGAGTGCATTTCAAAAATCTAAATTTTTAAATAATTAAGAAAAATAATTAGGTAATCATTCAGACCCAATTTGTATTTTTCCTTAATTTTCTAGTGCATCCTGTCAACCCCCTCACCTCATCCGGCGCCCCCATGCCCCCTTGGGCTGAATTGATGACCTCTCTCCCTAGGCTCATGATGGCTCCCTACTCTCCTACTCCATCCTCCCCCTTCGCCTTTATTAAGGAGGAGCACAGCCACTCTTCTTCTTGCTGAATCCTCCTCCTCTTTTCCCTCCATTATTGCTCTTGTGCTGAAGAAGGAGTTCTCTTCCTCCAAAGTTCTTAAAGAAAGCAAAGGTTCCTTTTATCTCCACTCCTTGCAAGTCTAAGGTACCTTTTTATTTACTCTCCTTGTCTCCTTCATATTGCTACAATGCTTGAATGTATCTTTAGAAATATATAAGCATGTATGGAAGCCATTAAGGCTCTTAAAAGCTTCACAAACAATTGCTCTATTTTCATCTATTTTGCACACCCCTACATTCATCATCATTTTTCATATAGTTAGGATGCTTCGTTTGTGCTGATTTTGGTGTCAATGGAAAGGTATCGAAAAGGAATTTTCATTGATATATGGCATCACTCATAGAACACTCTGGATTGGGAGTATTTGAGCTTGAAAGTAGGCCTTATGGGTTTCGTCGTGGTGAAAAATATCGTTTGGCGCTCCAGCGCGCTGCAGCACCCAAAGTTGCAAAATGTACCGCTGCAGTACGCCATAGAGCACTGCAACGGGCTGCAGCAGCATTTCGAAAAATCATATGAAATCCGTTAATTACCTAATTGAATAGTAAATCGCAAATGGACTGCTGCAGCGGTATTTTAAGAAAAACTATAGAAAATTAAAAAAATAAATTAATTGAACAGTATTTTTGCGAGTTGGACCACTGCAGCGCGCCATAGCGTGCCACTGCGGGCCGCAGCACCAAAAGCACTGCATCGCACTATAGCGCCAAAAGAGCCACAGTGCGCTACAGCGCCAGAAGCGCCACAGCGCGCTACAGTGCTAGGAGTGCCACAGCGCACTACAGTGCCAGAAGCGTTGCAGCGCGCTATAGCGCGCGCCACAACGCGCTACAGTGCCAGAAATTGCAAAGCTGCCCATAATTTTTAGAATTTTCCCAGAATTGGCTGAAATGTCCAGAACTTCACTATTTTTGTATTTTAAGCTCCCTAGGAACCTAGTGAGACTGAATTATATCATTACATAAAATTTTATTTTACATTTTAGTTAAAATTGAGCATTGCATAAAATTCTATATTGAAATTAAGTTTGAAACTTTGTTATCTTTATCAAGTGCTCAAAACCTATCTTGAATTTTAAATATATTATGTCAATTGCTAGGTAATAGAATTCTTAGAAGCTTGTATTGAATAGGTATAATCTTAACAACTAAATGGCATGAAACCTAAGTCATTTAGATTTGTAATCAAGTGTTAACCCCTTTGGTTGATTTTGTAATTAGTTAGCCTTAATTACTTTCTATTTTATGTTGAATTTACATTTCTACGCTTTTATGATTTTAGAATGTATGTTAGAGAACTTTAACATTATTTGGACACCTAAATGTGCTTAAATTGACATTAAACTATAATTGAATATAACAATCATGATAACTTGATTAAGTAGATAATACTTAATCCAAACCTGAAATTGCCATCAATAATACACTAATAACATATTGATTTGTCATTCACCTTTAAAAGTAACCTTTGGTCTTAATGGTAGAAGGGTTAGGGGTTAAACCCTAACTTATCTTGATTAAGATCTAAACCTTAATCACTTAATCAATTAACTTGAATGAAAGATAATTTAATTGACATTGTTCCAATAATGCATCTAATTTAGTATTGATCTTAAATCATTAAATTAGAAGTGCTAAGGTTAATATCAAATCTATATGATTGAACCATCTTAATCTAAATTTTAGATCTTTGATATTCTCTTATATAAGACTATTAGCATAAAATGGGTAATAAAATTGTAATGATTTACGAAATGATCTAACTTTAATAAGATCTTTGATTTTATCCCATGATTGTAGAATAGAAAAGGATTAGATGAATTTTAATCATCTGATCTGATCACTTTAACCTAAGTCTAACAAGTAAACCTTAAAAAGTAGAAAAGTGAGAACTTAAGGGTCTTGCTTTAGGATCATTCTTAAAATATTTAAGGACCTTAATTATTGATACCCTAAGGTAGGAAGATCTTTTATAACTTATTGAGGTAGAAACTTAGATGATCCTTCATAACTTTAGAAGTTGAACTTGATACCTTATGGTAGAAATCACCTAAAGCAGTTAGAATGGAACTTCTCCGTTGTGGTAGAATTCAATATTGAGTGATCTTTTGATCACATCCTTGGAGCCTTGTGTAGGACACACCTATTTAGAATAAGGATTAATATCTTTGATAAATCCTTATTGATTAAATATAACCTTCTGAACCCAGATTATTGGTTGGGTATAATAGGGTATACCCATAGTACTGGATTATTTTAGTAATATTTAGGATTAGTTGATTCACTCCAATGTGGACTTATGACCAGGTGCTATCTTGAGGGATTAGACGAATACAGTCCTGTTAAATAAAATCTTACAAGACTAAGAGTGTTACAATTAGTGAACAAGATCCTTAGTTTGAGATATAAACTGCAACCGGGTTTAGCCTCCTATTGTAATGCACTTCGATAAGTGCAGTTTAAGCAAACTAAGTATCTCAAGTCACTTTGCATAGGACACTGAGTATGCTTGTAATTAGGACATTTAACAACTTAGCTTGAGATGTAAATTGTGATCAGGTTCTGCCTCCTATTGTAGTGTACTTCGATAAGTGCAGTTTAAACAAGCTAAGGGTTAAATCCATCTTTCTTGTAAACATGTTTATTATGTGTATACAATCATCCCAACTAATGATTTTCAAGTAAATTCTCAACTTTAACTAATTATCAAAGATAGAATTTTAGGAGTCAGAATCTTTTTAGCAGGATTCTGCACAATGGAGACATTGAATTCATTATTAAATTTCAAAGCATTTTCTGGATTTTTGGATTTATCTCATATAGCCTATAAGCATGAGCATGAGCATAAGCATGATATGTGAATATCAGAATGATGTATGAGTATCAGTGATAATTTATGAGTTACAAAATATTGTATACATTGACTGAGAAATTTCAGGATGCATCGGCATCACAGTAAACAGTATTCCTAACTTGATGTATGTAGATATTGGACCATATGACTCATAGCAGTTCAGTAATATTTTGGTTGCATATCAGTAACATACAGTATTGTGGCACATTCAGATGTATATTTTTAGTGGCATACATCATAGTTTTACATGCTATTACTCAGTTTCATATCCATTACTATTTTAGTTTACCTTCAGTATTCTGTTTATAATTTAGTTTTACATTAATTTACTTCAGTTTCATATAGTTTTATTCAATTTTATACCTTCATTTACCTTTATAATTTTTCTGCAGATTTACTTATATTATGCAAATATTAAATAAATAACTAGAATTGTTTAGATTAGTTTCGATGTGTTAGACTTATTTTCTAATAAGAGGTACTTTTGGGATCCGGTAATTTGCTAGATCTTGAACAGTATATTGAGTCAGGTCAGCAGGATACCCAGAAGATTCAAGAGGAGCCAGATATTTTGGATGTATTTTCTTTTCTTTTCTTAGATGAATATTTTCATACAGCTTCTGTGATGAATGTTTCTGGATATTTGCTTTTAGCTTTCACACTCTATTTATATACTACTTATACTTAGTATTATGATGTGATCAGTATACTGGAAATACTGATATCTTATATATATATATATATATATATATATATATATATTGGATTCCTATTATATTCTAAATCTAATGTATATATTTGTCTAATACTTAGGATAAGAATACTACTCTTATCTTAAGTATTAGCTCTCAACCCTCCTTGAGGTTGAGTCAGCATCCCCTTCAGATGAGTTCAGTTTTCAGCTATTTTGGGGAAATAGGTTATTCCTCCCCGAGTGGCGTGCTGCTCTGCCGCCTAACTGATTATACTTATCTTTTGCGCATGGCGATGGGGCAAGGTGCTACAGCTCAAGACAACCAAAACTCTTCATCAATATATATGATTCCTATACTTTATTTTCCCCTAACCACATTATCAGTTCACTGATAAATTACTACACAGCTTTATTCACTTATGAATCTTGATTAAGAGCACTAACTCTTCTTCTAATAATTTGAAGATATTAAATCTTTTATGGATCTGATTGTAGCTTTGCTTGAAAGCTAGGCTTAGCAATCAAGAGGAGCTTATAGAATCTGAAAATATAATAATATTTAGAATTCTATAAATAGTCTTAAATTATGATAAGTACATAAATTTTAGATATGGGACCATGTGAATCAAACATAGTACTATGCCTTGAGAATGACCATTTTACCCTTGAGATTAGATTAAGTTAATCCCAATGGCTTAGACTTTGATTCTTACTATCTAAGCCATTTCTAAGCCATGGTGTTGGGTCAGATTGACTAAACTTAAATATTATATTGTGTGGATAACTCTAACCTAATTTAGTAGAATAAATCTTTAATTATAGTTACCCATTAATCTGAACCTATAACTCATATAGTAAACCTAAGCTTGTGTTCAAGGTGCCCTTTCCTTAAATTAATTAATCACCTCTTCTTTGACTTAAATAGTCAAGCCTTAGATCCTTATATTTATAGTTCTTTCCTTAAGAAGTGTCTTACCCAATTGGGTGAATAACTTCTCTTTTCCTATGATAATTGATTTGTTAAAGTATTGAATCTATTATTGAATATATAACATTTGTGACTTGAAGTGTTAACCTAGCTTATTCCTTAGATTTCAAACACATCATTCATTTGGGATGAGTGTATCCATATCCTTTAGAATGGATAATTATAACCATATAACCCTAGTTAACTGAGTCATAATTATGACTCTTGGTAGTAGACATATGATCTGTTCCCTAATATCCCATCCTAATTGAAGGAATAATCCATCTCCTTGATTTATTTTGTTGATCCTTAGAACCTTTAAGTTATAAGTCACATTTGGAGACTTGATACATCAAACTTCCCTAACCCTTGAAGTTAAGTATCCAGATTAGATAATCACCTTCTTTTAGCCAAGGGTAAATATCTTGTAAGTAATAGAAGCCTTAGAATGAATTAATCTTATAGTTAGTTCACCCTAGCCCTTCCTAGTGTGAGGTTACCTCATGGTTAGATTGGTTTAACCTTTGTATGTAAGCTCATAAGTATATGTTATAGTAAAACATGTCCCATTAGATTTGGTATGATGATGGTGTTTTAACTATATTTTAAATATAGGACCCATTCTAAGTCAAAGAATCTTTGTTCTTTGAAGATTAAATATTCCTTAAAGTTGCAAACATTTGCATTCTAATTTGTAGATTAGAATTTATAGTTATCCTCTGAAAACTCTTTTTAGTTAAGTTACTTGTAGTAATTTAATAAGTTAACCTTGTATTTTCGCTTGTCCATCTTGATTGGAGGGTAATTCCCATTTTTTTAGTATAATCTTCATTAAGTGATAAATATCACTTAAGTGTAATAGCTTGATCATGGAAGATCTTATTCCCTTTGAATAAGAAAATCTCCTTTTCCAAGTAGTTTAAGTTTGGCCCTCAAATGTGTGTCTAGGTCATGATATGACTTAATCAATAATTAATCACCCCCTTGGGATGAGCTCTCCTTCAAGCTAAGTTAAGTGTAATCTTTAGATCTTTAGTAATCTAAGTCACATCTTATGACTTAGATGTTAACTTCTAGTTCTAAAAGCTTTGGCATAAGTCATAGATTATGACTTATAATTGTAGCCTTAGTCCCTACTAAGCTTTCTAGCACTTAACCTTAAGGATAAATGAGTTCCTTGCCTTAACCAAGTCATAGAATATGACTTGTGTCAGTAGCCTTTTTGTAAAAATCATAAATCTTTGATATTAAGTCAATCATGTGTGACTTAATGTCTTAAGTTCTTCCTTAACCTTGTGGCTATGTATCCTAAATGGATATTCATCATTTTTGCCTTAGTAAAGCCCCTTGATAAAAGATGAATGTCTCTTGGTTAGCTCAGACCTAGTGTCGACTAATTTAAATAGTTAGTTCATCATAATCTTATTCTTTAAGTTGAGTTTAACAGCCAATCCCTTGGCTTCATTATTAGGCTTAGTATAATAGTGGTTCTTTACTAATTTTTAATCATATATTCTAATAGAGTAAGTAAATAAAGAATTCTAGTTCTTTAATGCCAAGCATTTTGGATTTTAATTCATTGAATTAAAATTGCTAGTATCCTTTAATCTTAATTAAGTCTTGTAGTGACTTAATATCACTTAAGCATAGAACCTTTAGGATCTTTGATCCTTAGTTTATCCCATGCTTAGTATGTAATGCTATATACTAAGTAATTGTTTACCACCTTATATAATTAACCTTAGCCTAAATTCGTTAAGCGCTAAGCCACATGTTATACTTAGGATTTTAACCTTTAAATTCCTTAATGTTGCATACAACTTAGTTAAATGCAAATTTCATTCCTTTGGATGCCTTCTTTATTAAGTGATGATTAGCACTTAGTTTGGTTAGCTTATTTAAGCTTAAAACCTTGGTTAAAATTCCTAGCCTTATCTTATAAGGTAGAATTTTGAAGGCCCAGCCTTAAACCTTTTAAGTTTGATGATGGATTCTAAATTTAGAATCCTTGAACCTTCAAATAACCTTAAGCCTTAGTTCCTTTGAGTAGTTTGAAATCTCATATTAGCCCTTAAAATCCTGGCAGTTATAGAAAGTGGTCACCAAACTGACCTCCAATTCTAGGGGCAATGTAATATATTAATGAATGCATTGCTGAACTTGTTGCAAAGTGCCATGACTGCAGCTTGGTCATAGTAGGACTTTATGTGCCTGCAATCTCTTCCATCTTCTACCAATTCCCAAATGAGAGTTATTTGAATTTTTTCATGAACCTTATCAAGAGTCAAGATCTAGTGCTAACTCAAATATTGGTTGTAGTCGATCAACTGACCAAGTCAGCACTTCTCATTCCAATTAGTCGTGCTAATTTTCATAACGAAGTTGGTCAAACTATATATTAAGAAAATTGTCAAGATGCTAAGTATATTCAAATTGATCATTTTCAATAGTCATAATATTGTGACTTTCGTCTTTGTCCTCTTGAATTTCAAGAAGATGATCTCGTCTACATAAAAGTGAACCCAATGAGAGGAATCTTTTGTATTATATTAACTAGAAAGCTAAATTAATGAGTTGTTGGACCTTTCTAGATCAAGTCTAAGATTGTGGCACCCCACCCCCTAACCCATAGGATTAGACTTAAGGGATGGTATGTCACTCTGGCAAATCCCTCACTTATCATTGGATTAGGTAAGATCCACAATCCACAAATAAGGGAAGGATGTGCATAGAATAAATACAAGAGATTAGTCACTAAATTAATACAAGTACATAGTGCGGAAGCATAAAAAGTAAATATCACATCCATTTCACCATACACCAAGTGAGAGACAAAAAGTAAAATACTCAAAAATAACAGTAGAGAAAGTAAACACAATCACAAGGATACCTGTATTATTACAAAATTTTACTTAAAGTTATAAATGAAGTAAAGCAATATCACTCATCCTCACAAATAATATAAAAGAACTAGGCAACTTCTGGACCACCCGGCTGATGCTCCTCTTCAATGAAAGGCTCCCCTACAGAAATTGGATCTTCAAACTACTCAAACTCTGACATTGCTGATTTCACAATGCCAGAGCCCCAGCCAATTAAAGAAAAATTTTATTAGACAATTATCTAAGTACATTTAATGCTGAATATTTTACATTAATATTAATATCACCATTTTACTTATCAAACCAAAATAACTATCTAGCATATGGGCAATAAGCATACAAGGAACAGGATAAGCTATAAATACAATATTTATAACTAAGCAGGAATTGAGGCAAAAGCATACCTCAAGCATACTAAGTTAGGAATAGGCATACATACATATAATACAGTAAGTAAAAGTACTGAAAGAAAAGTTTAATCCTAAACATGCTAATGATTATATGACACATACTGATTAAATCAAAAATTTGAAAGTGGTACATATAGTAAGCAATAAAATCTAACATCCTATAAATATGTACAAGTGAGCAAGTAAGTAAAGAAAACAGCTCACTTAAATAACATCCATCAATAATACAGTAAATAATAAGTTGAAACTGAAATAGGTATGTATAACTGCAATATCAAAAAGAATTGGCCAATCCAGATTAGTATAATCCCCAAAGCCTTTCTAGGCTAGGGCAGACAAAAATTCTCATAGCCTTTCTAAGCTTGGGCATACAAAATAGAATAGTAGAACTGAAGAGACAGTAAATACAAATACATAATATTTTAGTTATTTTACTATTATTTCTATGAACATGTCCAAAAATAGCTGATGAGTCAAGCACATCTACAAGACTATACGGGTTTTAAACTTAGCACAACACTCCTTAATGAGTAATGCCAAGTACTCTTTATTTCTCCTTACCCCTGTACAGTAGGGTAAAATATGTCATATCAACCTGTAATTGAACCCAATACAAATGTTATCCTAATATACTATGTTTTCATTTTCATGCAATAATATTTTCTTATATGACATGTCTAAGGAAAAATGAGCACAAAGTTCAAGGAATGAATAGCATAAAATTAAGTAGTAAGTAAAGGACTCTACTAAATATTGTGATATTATTTATTATCTAATTTAAATTATTCTTACTATTCCAAGTTACACAAGTTCAGGATCTCTAATTCCTACTATCGAGTGTAACTTAGAAATATGGCCTTATAAGTTAAAAAGGATTAGAACTGATCAGCTTCTAATCTAATTCAATCAAGTATGATTATAAGTTAAGTAGTAAATCACAACATCCTAATTTGATGATTTTAGATGTTCTATATACTAAGATCTGATCAAGATCTACTAAACTATATATTATGAATTAAACACCATGAGCTTAGGCTTAATCATATAATCTAAAGGGTAAGACTTAAGATCTAGGTTTCAATCTAAATGTGATATATTGATTAAGGAAAATCCTATTAAGCAAAGTCAAACTTAATAAGATGATTCTCCTATCCTGAATCTAAGGTTAAAAGATAAAATAATTATAATTAAGTTGTAAAATCTAGAAACTAATTAAACTAAGGATTCATTTATTGAATAATCTCATTATTCAATCAATGAAATCTAACATATGATCTAGTCCTAGTCTTATAAATAGTCCTAATATGAAGTATAAAATCCTAAGAAAAACTTAGAGAAATATTATGAATTTAACCAATTTTATTTAATAGCTAATTATATTCACATAAATGTTTCTAATACAATTCTAGTATTGATTTTAATGATTTAAGAGGTAAATTAGGAGTTAAAGATGCTTAACCTAAAATTTGGGCAAAATGACCATTTTGTCTCTAGTTTAGGGTCCAAAAAGTTACTTTTTGATTTAAGGTTCTATATTAGAATTTCTTACTGCCAAATGATTCCTTATTGTTTAACATGAAGTTAGATAGTAAGTACACTCAATTTAGATAAGAAACAGGTCCTATATATCCAAACTAAGGATTTTGACATAAGGGGTAATTTAGTAATTTACACTTAATGGAATCTAAATTTTTTTATATAGTTTATTGTTGGCTACTGTTCAAGGATTTTAGACAATCCAAGAATACTAATTTCTATGGTTTATTGGATTAATTATTGACAATTCAATTCTAAGGGCAATTATGGAATTTTTCTAAGGCAAATAGGGGTCAAAAATCTAACATTTCTATTTGATATTCAAATTTAGTAAACTTAGTAGCTATAGCTTTCTTATATCACGCTGAGTACTTTAACAGGGAGTAGACCCAAATTGGACCTCATTTGGCCAAGTTATGGCCTAATTAGGGTTAGGGGTATTTTAGTTAACTTAGAGTTTCTAGTATTCAAAACTGAAATTTTATTGTATATTACTATTGTTACTAAAATTATAAACTATCTAGCACTTTGAATTTTCTGATTTTGTATCCAAATGATTAAGTTATAGTCATTTCAATGCTAGGGTCTATTTTTACTTGTAGGGGGTCAAAACTCAATCTCTTCCATATTTAAAACTCACATACAATTTTATACAATACTCAATTTAACGTAAGCTAGGTTTAAATTTGATATAATTTGGCCCCACTAGGGTCCTATGGTCCTTAAAATTCAAAAACTATGAAGTTTTGACAATTTTAATCGATTATAGGCCAATCCGGACAGTTCTGGGCACTACGGTGTGCGGTAGCACCTTCTGGCTCAAAGCCAGGCGTTGTTAGGCGCTAAAGCGTGTTGCAGTGGATTGCAGCGCTGTGGCGCGCTGCAGCTCTTTTGGTGCTACGGCTTGACCTCCCTGAGAGCTGGGTGCTACAGCGGGCTGCAGCGGTTTCAGGTATTGTGGCGCGCTATAGCGATTTAACCTTCGAAAGTCAATGTTCAATTAATTTATCTCCTGATTTCATATTATTTTCCTGAAATGACGCTATAGCCCGCTGTGGCGTGCTATGGCGCACTGTGGCGCACTGCAGCAGATTTCATTTAATTTTATCAAAAATATTTTTATGCTTCGTTAAACTATTATGGACCCGAATTCAAAACTTCAAACGCTGTGGCGCGCTGCGGCGCCCAACGGTGATTTCGCCTGTGCAAAAATTGTAATTGGTCAACTTTCGGGCTCAGTTACTCTCAACCTAGAGCACTTCATGTGCAGTGCCATATACCGTTGGAAAGGTCTTTCCGAAACCTTTCCATTGATTTTCAAATTGATACCAAACAATTATATTATCAATGCAAATAGTGTTGTTAAAGAACTAGGTATGCAAAAAGGATGAAAAATATAACAGCTTCGTCTTCCTAAAATCACGGACCTAATGAGCTCTAATGAACCCCATACTCTAAATAATGATTTCTAAAAATGTAAACTAAGCATAAGAGTGAAATAAAGTTGCCATTGAATCTATTCAATGGGGGAAAGGAGGTACCTTGGCTTTGACATTGGCAGATTTCCTAAGGGAGGCTTTAGAGCTTGAGAGATTCCTTTATTCAGCAAGCACATCAATGGGATTTGGATGGGCAAAAAAGATAGAAGAAATGGAGAGCTGAGAGCTAAAGGCTCTTTTAATGGAGGGCTGCCTGCCATGGGATGGGATCGGACTAAGCTGTCCCCTCCCACTTGGTGAGATAGGAGGGGGAGCTGGCAGGAGATAGGGGGGCAAGCTAGGCTAAGCACAGCAGGGGGCTAAAGGGAAAGGAGCTCAAAATTGGATTAGAAGGTTATGGGTTCCAGCTAGCCAAAGAAGAAGGAGGGAAAAATTCTATTTTTTTCTTAAATTACTTTATTTAATTAAATTAATCTTAAAAAAAAATCAGGTTTTATAAATGAGCTTTGAAATATCCTAAAATTTAACCCTTAGCTAATTCGAGGGTGAGGATCGCAACAGCGGAGTCGGATTTCCATTTTGACGAGTATTTAATTTTCCTTTTTTTGGGGTATTTAAATATTATTAAAATATTTGGTGAACTCCGACAGCTTCCAAAGGCGTCCAAAACATCACCCCTAGCTAATTTGGGGGTGACGAGCGTAATGGCGAAGTCAAATTTTGATTTCAATGTCAAACTAAATATCTCAATTTTTTTAATTAATTAAATATTATTAAATATTCTAAATATTAAATTTGGCTCTAAAATGCTTCAAATTTTTGGGGATTGGTTCTAATGACTAGATGAACTTAATAAAATAATAATTATGATGCGATTAAGCTAAAATTAAGCTAAGTAACAACCTAAGGTTGTTACAAAGATCTAAATCATCAGCCTCCTAAGCTAGAGTTGCCCAACAAATTCTACACAGTACACAATGTGTTCTGTGTTTCCAAACTCAGGAAGTGCTTGAGAGAAACCCCATCACCTTATCTTCATCTTCCCTAGTGGGAATTTAATCAAATCTATCATTCAGGGAAAAGCCTGTTAAGATCCTGGGTAACGATCATAATCAGTTAAAGAGTCGATCAATTCTTATTGTCAAGTTCATTGGAAGAATCATCCTCCTAAAGAAAACCATTTGAAAGAAAGAGTTTATTATGCGATTGAAGTACGAAAGGTCATTTTAAGGTCCTGGTATTTCCTTAACCTGTCTTGTTCATTCTTTATTCATTTCTATGCTCTCATCATTTTTCTTACTTAAATGACGTCGAGGACAACATCGTTCTTAAGTGGGAGAGTATGTAACAACTCAAAGTTGTTTTCTAAGTCGATTAAGACTAAAATAAGTCCTAATTTTGATTCTAACACTCTTAATAAGTTATTTGGATCTCATCTTAAAGTTTTAGTCCAAATTAAGTGTCGAATGAATCAAACCTTGATTTTAGAAATTTCAAGAACCCTGAAATTTATCCTATTTAAATTGACCTCAAATTAAAAATTGAATTTCACTATTGCGCTCATCACCCCCAAATTATCTAGGGGTGATGCTTTGAATGCATTTGGAAATTGTTGGATTTTCATCAAATATTTTAATATATTAAAGATACCTTGAAAAATAAAAAAATTAAGTACTCGTCGAAATCAAAATTCAACTTTGTTGTTGCGTTCCTCGCCCTTCAATTAGCTAGGAAGGATTTATTAGAAATATTTTGGAAGTGAATTAATTGTTTAAATTAAATAAGAAAATTGGAAATTTTTAAGTTAAATAAACATATTTAAATTAGCTTAAGCAGTGCAGTCACCCTTTATTAGCTCGCGCCGTCTATCCTAATGGCTCATTCTGAGCTGTCCCATCGTGAGATCGGACTGTCCCTGCTCCGTCTTCCTCGACTTGTCCCGTGTGTCGCACACACGGCAGAGACCAGCCGCGTATATAATTAAGGAACGCTATCATCCGTTCAGCCCAATGAAAGGTTCAAACCTAGGTCATCAAAGGCTCTTCCAAGAATCCGAAGCTAAATTTCTATGAACCCACTTAGCAAACTCTCGATCGATGTACTCCCCAATACCGATACTTCTCATACCTATTTGCTCGCATTTTGATACCAATGCTTATTCCAAGCGTTCTTATTTTGTTTAGCTTTCAATAGGAAGTCAATTGGCATCGTATCGAGCTTTGATTTAGCGAACTGTCCACAGTGGTAAACGGTCTCTCCGCGTAGTGTTCTAGTAGCTTAGAATCTAGGTTAAGCCTTTTCCGGTGACTCAGGCAACCTCCGACACTAGTTTGACCATTGTTGGAGAGCACTCATTGTGCTTTTCTTATTTCCGTACAGGCCGGCCCCGGTAAGGCTAAATCTGCCTCCAAATTAGATGCCCTAGCCCTTCAATCGTAGGTCTATGTCGGGAAGATGAAGACCTGGGCCTGGCCAGGTCACCCGGGCCCAACGCACATTCAGAAAGAGCCGTCCTCATGTCCACTGATGACTCACATCTCTATGTGCATGGGCTTGACTCGCATCAATCAAGCTGAGTCAGCCCGAGCAGTGGGGCCCGCCCCATCATCCATCGGGTTAGCCAATGGACACCTCCTGTAGCGGCCTGTACCGTCACCGCGCACAAATAAGTTAATAATTGGAGGCAGAACGGTGCAGTACTCGGGAAGGACTGTTGAACCTCCCCGAATAACTGCTAAATAATAAGTTGCTTGACTAATCTTTAAGATAAGCGTAAAATCTTATCTTAAGTATTATACAATATAGTATATATATTAGATTATGAGTAGAATATGAGTAATCCAATATATATAAGTATAACATCATTTCTAGTATGCTAATCACATCAAAATACTAAGTATAAGTAGTAGTAAACATAGAGTGCGGAAGCAAAAATGTACATCCAAAAACATTAATCACATAATTTAAGTAAGGTATTCATCTCAGAAAAGAAAAGAAAATACATCCAGAGTTATTACAGATAATTTACTTAATAAAAATGCAAAAAATAGTCAAAGTATTAAACTAAAAGTAAACTAATACAAAAAGGTAAATACTATTGTAGAGTTCTCTAATGCTCCACAAACTTTTCCTAGATCTTCTGTGATGCCTCCTAAACTATTGTCAAATCTTGATCTAGTAAATTGTCAGATCCCAAAAGTACCACGTGTTAGACAATGAGTCTAACACATCAAAAACTACTCTAAATAATTATAATTATCAAAGGTTTAATATTTAAGCAATGTAAACAAATAATAGAAAAGCTCTAAAATAGTTGAAAGGTGTGGAACTGTACAAATTTGAAATAAGGTAAAACAGTAGCTAAAAGATTAATTACTGAAAACAAAAAATAGTAAAGAAGGTGAAACTGACTAAAAGCTGAAATAAGAATGTGCTGCTTGTCACCGAATATGCATCAGATCATGCCACTAATTTATGCTGTCATTATGCATTTGGTGCCTCATGCATCCGAAAGAATCCTAATATCCATAATTCATGCTGCATCCCGTAGGTCCTATCAACATTGATGCATGCTACATCCCGTATTTCACAATACTTTCATGCTTATGCTTATACTAGTATGCTAATGATTTTAATTCAACATGATTTGAAAAATCATCAAAAAAAATAGTGTGATGGCCCTACCCTGCCGTGGTCCTGTTAACTCTTAAGTTAACATGATTACGGTGGATGGGTCATCTAAATGACATGGTTTCCACTTAGAATTGGATTAGACACATATTCTAAGCCAACTTAACTGAGGACTTTGCCATTTCTCCAATTGAATTCATCACTAAATGTAAATACAAGTAAACATAGTGCGGAAGCATAAAAATATAACATCCATTCATCACAATATAAAAGGAACTAAGCATCCTACTCAGAGTAAGTAAAGCAGTAAAGTAAAGATAACTTGTATCATTATAAACTTTAAACATTTTAAAAGAGCTGAAAAGTAAAACACTTATCCTCACAAATGCAGAAAGAGAGTTAAGTCTACAAATCTTCTGGTACAGACTCCTCTTCTAATGGCAAGCCCTAAATTGGATCTACTGCTCCAAGAAACTCAGAACCTATCATTATCATTTTCATAATGATAGGGCCCCAACCAACAAAAGAAAAATCTTAGTTAGACTATTGTCTAAGTACATTTTAGGGTAATCAATTAATTATGTTAATTAGATATCACCATAAATAACTAAGTACAAAAGCATAATAGGAGCAGAACATGTAAGAAAAGAACAGGATAAAGTTATAAATAAACAGCTTATAACTTAAACAACTAGGAAGTAAGTACATACCTCCTCCAAGCAACTGCAATAAGGTCAAGTGAGTATAAAACAAGTGACTATAAATAAAATACATCCTAAACATGCCTATAATCAATACAATTATATGCTAATTGACATAAAGTAAGAAAACATGTGAATAAGACTAGCATCCTATATAAATAACAATAAGTAAATCTAAAACCCTATAAATAAACAAGGCTAGAGAATGCAGTAATGACTAGAAGTAAAGTAGTACATACATGCAGGAAAGTAAATTAAAAGTAGTAAACTGAAAATATACTGGCTACTTAAGCTAACCAGCTGAAAGAAAATATCAACTCTCTTAGCCTGATGGGCTAAGGCAGAAGGATAAAGTAGATGTATACCTAAAATTAGTACTGTCATATCAGAACAAATGACTCCTCAAGTCACAACAAATTCAATATATTCTCTTTATTCAACAGCTAGTAAATGAAACGCTAGGTGTCTTCACCTACAAACTAGTTTTCATTCTATTAGGTTGAATCAAAACTGTTATCTCTCTCTGACAAACTAGTAAGTGAAACACTAGGTGGCTTCACCAACAAACTAGTATTTCCACTACAAGGTCGAACCAACTGAAGAGGCAGACTAAATAGGTCACAAAATAATAATGAAATGAAAATGATATTTATGCAGGTTCAAAGTTGACACAAGATACTCATCAAATATCCTATGTACACAATATATGTTCAAGGTATAAAGCTCGATTACAAGGTATGCGAAGCATCAAATCAAAGTGAGCAAAAGACACGACTAGGACACAGGTGATACCCATTATTATCTACTTTATTCGTTCTATCTACTCTAAGTTACATAAGTTTCAGAATCATCAATTCTTACACAGTCTGTAACTTAAAATCACGAACCTATAAGTTGAAGATAATTAGGACTGGCTAAGTCCTAATTATATATAAATCAAAAGACGACTATTTGATTTAAATAAACAAATCATCGACCTAATTTAATAATTTAAACTATCCCAAGCTATCTTGATTAGCCAAATCAAGATGAAAGGATTAAGAATTAGACTCCAAATGATGGGGTCTAACCACTTAATCCAAAGGTATATCTAAAGGCTTAAGGTTTAGAACCCAAATCTCACTAATTAAGGTAAGGCAAATCCTAATGATTAATCAACTCATTAGGATAGATCTTTATTCTTAGTTTTAAAATCTAAAGATTAAATAATCATTAAATAAACTAAGAAAAATCTATAAACTAGTAAACTCAAGGTTTCATCTATTGAGTAACCTAATTTACTCAACAAAAGAATTCTAACTTAAGATCTATTCCTAATCTTAAGAATTAAGGCTCTTAATTTCTAAGAGTATCTCTCAAGATACACATCCTAACTAATGTTATAAAACCTAAGGAAGATCTAAGAATGATTTAAGGAAGAAGAAACACTCACTTATGACTTGGAAATTTCCTTTAAGAGTTAAGATTGAAATTTTAATCAAAAACTAATATAGGCTTGAACTTAATTAATTTCTACTAGAAATCATTCTATTTACTGTTTCTAATGATTATAAAATGATTTTAGAGCTTTAGAAAGCTAAACCCTTATTTTGGGCAAAATTACCATTTTACCCCTACTTAAGGGTTCAAAAGATCAAATTTTGATCAAAGGTTCTCAATCTAAAATTTTCAATTGGAATAAGTTTCTTACTATCTAATGTAAGATTAGACAGTAACTACACTAAATTTGGGTGATTAATAAGCCTTATGAGGTCAAATTAGTATATTTTACTCATAGGGGTAATTTAGTAATTTGGCTAAATGAAATCTAAATTTTCTTTCAGTTTACTGTTACTTATAGCCTAAGCTTTCCATAGAACCTAAATTTGCTAAATTCTGATATGTATTGGCCAAGTTATAGCCAATACAAGATTTAGGGCTTAAAGGGTAATTAAGGGATCCTTAATTAATGGTCAAAATCCTAACTTTGTCAATAAGTGTTCAAATTGAGTAAAATTAGTGGCTATGGTCTAAAATTAGTCCACTAATCATAATGACATGTGGTATGCTCAATTTGGACCTAATTTGGTTAAGTTATAACCTAATTAAGGTTTATGGTGATTAGTGAGTGATTAGCAAAATTAATCACTCAAACATTAATCCAATCTTACAACTAGGTTCTAAATAACTCTATGAGTTCTCTGAAACTTAAATTACTCAATTTAGATTACTAGATTTGCTAATATTCACTAATCAACTTTTGGAGTAATTATGGATGATTAGCAAATCTAACCATTGGATCTAAAATATTCTTATAGATTACTGCTAATTAGATTTTTCTAATCTAAATTGATATTTGATTTATCCAATTTGGAGCTCAATTGACCAAGTTATGGTAAATTGAAGTTCTAGGTCTAATTAGGGTAATTAGGGTTAGGTCCTAAATGTGATTAGTCAAATACTAATCCAAACAGCAAAGTTAATACTACTAGAATGATCTTTAGGATTTTCTGAGTATTTTAAGACCCATATTCAATATGTTTGGATTAGTGAATGCAAAGTTATGATCATTTGAAGTTTTGTAACATTATTTGGATTTAATTAACACACCTAAATGTCACTATGCTAAATATAGGTCCAATTATAAAATTGACAGGACCAAAATGTTCCTCTATTTATGTTGATCAAAATGATATATTTATTTGTTATGATTGGACTTATATTTATATTAGGGTTTAAATATTTGGATTTAATTATTTCAATAATTCTGTTTAATTATTTTAATTCTGATTTTATTTATATATAAATTCATTTATATTAATTAAAACGTTATATAAAAATATATTGATAATTTATATATCTGCAGGTACACGTGTCGAGCCATTACTGGCTGAGCAGAAGACGGCGGGCCCCACCGGTTCAGACAGCAGAAGCGCAGGCCACGTGTCGCGCTGCGATTGGTTGGAGCGCTAAGAGGTGGGCCCCACCGAAGCAGCCGAAGCGCCACGGGCCACGGGTCGGGCCCGGGCCGACCCGGACCAACCCGAAGGGTCCTTCGCCTTCGCGCGATCGCTCCGACAACAGCGTCCTAGGGCATCAAAAACGGCGGCGAAATCGCCGTCACCGGAGGACGAGCCATATACGATCGAAAGGTCTTGAAAAAAGACCTTTCGATTGGTACCCCAAACGCCGCCGGAGAAGGCACACAGCTCTGGCAATATCTAACCCTAGTTCACTACACTCGGCGAAAAAAGGAGATAACGGTTTCTACTGTTGCATCTTAGCCAAATCCGAGTTAACCGGACCTGTCGACTTGATCGGGTCCACTCAAAATTCAATCAAGACTGTGAAATTGACATGCGAACAAGAAATTTAACGTTTGGAAGCATAAATTTAGGGTAAGAGGTACCTCGAATTGGACGGTCCAGAGAATGCGAAAATTGTCCGAGGGTTGATTGACCTTCTAAGCTCAGCTTCTGTGCAAAATGATGAGTTCAAACTGTCTAGGAGTCTAAATGGAGGGACGAGAAGGTCCTTCAGTGGCAATCGATGCGTGGTTCGCGCTCGGCATGCCGCGCGCGGTCTCTCGCGACACGCGGAGGACGATGGCCTTCGACCGTTCGATCGTTTCGATCGAACAGCCGACGCTTACCGTTAGATAAAACGGCGCTTTTATTTAAAGGAGCGACGGTGTCACTCCACGGTGGACGGCGCCGTTAAGTACTTATAATTAATATTATATTTAATTCATAATATACATATTTAATTAATCAAATTTACCCTATTAAATGCATCCCAAAAATTTTCAATAAATCACCCCTTGCTAATTGAAGGGTGAGGAACGTAACGGCGCACTCATATTTTCGTTTCGACGAGTATTTATTTATTTGAATTTTCAGGTATTTAAATATTATTAAAATATTCGATGAAAATCCAACGACTTCCAAATGCCTCCAAATCTTCACCCCTAACTAATTTGGGTGTTATGAATGCAATGGCGAAGTCAGATTTTCAATCTGAGGTATAGATAAAAAGTTAATTTCTAGGGTTTGGAATTTTCTAGAATTTCTGATTTGACTCAGTTGACTTCTGATTTGACCTAAGCTTTAGAGATGAGTTCTAATTTACTTAATTAGTGAATTAAAACCTCAATAAAGACTTAAATTAGTCTTAATTGACCTAAGTAACAACTTGAGTTATTACAAATAGATATATATTTCAAGAAAATAATTATTTGACATAATTCTGAATTCTCATAATCATCCTAATGAGCACTCATGCTTGTATCTGTTGAATTCAAAATTTTCCACAAATCCAACCATATATTCCTAAATTATCACATGTGTAGAGTATATATTGTGGTGCCCCGCCCCTCAATCCACAAGATTAAGCCAATGAGAGGTGTGCCACTCTGGCAAATCCCTCACTTATCATTGAATTAAGTATAATCCACAATCCACTAATAAGGGAGAGACATGCTCAGAATATATACAATATGAATCAATCACTAAGTAAACATAAACTCAGAGTACAAAAGTAAATTAAGTAAATAGTACATCTAATTTATAATAATATATAAGAAAAGTGCAACATACAGCTCAAAATAAATGATATAGTAAAAACACATTAGCTAAGGGTACATATATTATTACATCATTTTAAATATTTTAGTGAAAGGAAATAGAAAATCTCTCATCCTCACAATTAAGCAAAAAAAGAATTAAATAGCTTCTACTTCGCCCAGCTGCTCCTCCTCCAAGAAAGGCTCCTCTTTCAATTCAAGCTCCTCAAAATGATTTGATTCTAATATTATCAGTTTCACAATGCCATGGCCCCGGCCAATAAAGAAAATTCTTATTAGGCTGATAAATTTTCATAAGTTTATTAATATCACCATTTACTTAAAAAACACAAAACCTAACTAGTATAGGAGCAACAGTCATACAATGAAAATGGTAAGTTATAAATAAAGTGTTTATAACTAAACAAGGATGAGGCAAAAGATATACCTCAAAATGAGCTAAAACAAGGCTAGGCATACAAGTATAAATAAAGTAAATGAAAGTACTAAAGGAAAAGACTACACCCTAAGCATGATGATGATCATATGATATATACAAATTTAAAGATAAATAATTTGATTGTGATACATATAGTAAGCATCAACAGAATCTAGCATCCTATAATATATGAGTAAGAAGGTAAAATAAAACTGATTAAAGTAAAGTACAATAGTAAACTAATAAGCAGTCAAACGTAATAGCAATATGTATGTACAAACTACTATATCAGAAATTAGCCAATCAAGCCATAGTAATATTCCCAAAGCTTTTTTGGGCTAGGGCAGAACAGAACTAAACAGGCAAGACTGAGGAGGCAATAATACAAATGCAATAAATTTTTAGTTTTCTTACTTTGCTCCTATGGACACGTCCAAAAACAACTGAGAAGTCAAACATGTCTGCAAGACTATACAGGTTCCAAACTTAACACAACACTTCTCAATGAGTAATGCTAAGTTATCCCTTATTTCTTCTTACCCCTGTCCATTAGGGTATATGGGCACCAGAATCAACCAGAATATTGAACCCAATGTAAATATTATCTTAATTATTCTAAGTTTTTATTTCATGCAACAATATTATCTTATATGACATGTCCAAGGTAAAGGCCCAAAATATAAGGAATGCGTGAGCATAAGTAATCAATAGTGAGTAAGGGATTGTACTACATAATGTGACATCATTTGTTATCTAATTAACCATTCTAACTATTCCAAGTTACACAAGTTCAGGATCTTTAATTCTTACTATCGAGTGTAACTTAGAAGCACGACCTTATAAGTTAAAAAAATTAGAACTGATCATGTTCTAATTTAATTCAATCAGAATTGACTTCAAGTTGAATAATAAATCATCACATTCTAATTGATGAATTTAGATATTCTAAGCTAAGATCTGATCAAGATCTACGAACACTATGGATTATGAATTTAAACACCATAAATTAGAGTTAACCACATAATCTAGAGGTAAAGTCTAAGGATCTAAAGTTTTTAATTCTAAGAGTGAACTAATAATTAAGATAAATCCTATTAAGTATAATCAAGCTTAATAGAATGATTCTCCTCTTATTAATCTAAATTTAAAAGATAAAATAATTAAATTTAAGGTATGAAAATCTAAAAACTAATAAAACTAAGGTTCCATTCATTGAATAACCCACTTTATTCAATAAATGAATTTAAACCTAAGATCTATTCCTTATCTTAGGGAAAGGTCCTAAGGTGAAGTGGTGAAATCTTAATGAAGCTCTTAATGAGATGACCTACATATGATTTAGAAATTGATGAAATTTAATTTAATCTGACTTCCCTTACTATTTTTTTTGTTCATTTAGGGAAGTAAAGGATAAATTTTAGCTAAGGTACATTACCCTTAGGGATTTTAAGCCTTTAAGGGGAGGGGGATTTTAGCCAAATTATTCAAATTATGAAATTTATGACTTAAATTAATTATAAATTAGTTTTATTACTATTTTTAATTATTTATAAGATATTATAAGGGTTAAGAGCATTTAACCTAAATTTTGGGCAAAATGATCATTTTGCCTCTACTTAAGGGTCTTTTTAATTTAGTATTCCAAATTAGATTTTTTTAACACCAAGTGATTCCTTACTATCAAACATGAAGATAGATAGTAATTACACCAAATTTGGATAAGAATTGGGTCATATAGGTTCAAACTAAAGATTTTGACCAAAATGGGCAATTTAGTAATTTCACCTAATGGAGTCTAAAAATTTGTATAATTTATTATAGGTTACTATCCAAGGATTCAATAGAGTTCAAGAACACTGAATTATGAGATCTATTGGATTAGTTATGATGATTTCAAGATTATGGGCATTTATATAATTTCTAAGATTAAGAGGGGCCAAAACCTTACTTTTCTATTTAATGTTCAAATTCAGCAAACTCAGTGGCTATAGCTTTCCTATGTCACACTGAGTACTTTAACTGGGAGTAGACTCAAATTGGAACTCAATTGGTCAAGTTATTACCTAATTATGATTAGGGGTAGTGTGTTCAACTTAGGGTTCCTATGGGTCGAAACTCTAATTTTATTTCAGATTAATGTTAGCAGTGTTTTTCTGATCTATATAGCATCTTGAATGACCTAATTTCGAGTTCAATTAACTAAGTTATAGATATTTAAATTTTTAAGGTTTTAAGGGTAATTAGGGAAGATATCCAAAAGTGATTAGTCACCCTAATTATGTGGCGCTCCACCCCCTAATCCACAAGGTTAGGCCTAAGGGGTGGGGTGCCACTCTAGCAGATCCCTCACTTATCATTATATTAGGTCAGATCCATAATCCACAAATAAGAGAAGGATGTGCATAGATTAAATATAAATTTCAGTCACTAAATCCAACATAAATACATAGTGCAAAAGCATACAAGTAAATATCATATCCAGTTCACCATACAACATATGAGAAGTAGTACTAAAAGGTAGCTCAAAAATAATAGTGCAGAAAAGTATGCATAATCATGAGTACCTATATAATTATAACTTTTAATTTAAAACTTAAAGAATGAAATAAAGCATCACTCGTCCTCATAATGAAATCAAGTCAGCTAAAGATCTTTGTTCCAAGCTACTGCGCCTCCCCTAGATAAAGCTCCTCCTCAGGCACTGGATCCTCAATCTGCTCAAGATCTGACATTGTCAATTTCACAATATCAGGGCCGCAGCCAATAAAAGAAAATTCTTATTAGACAAAATATCTAAGTACATTTTAAATTGAAAATTTATTATGCATTTATTAATATCACTATTTACACTTTAACAAAACACAAGTGACTAATAAGCAAAGAAGCAGTAAGCGTACAAGAAAACATGAAAAGTTATAAATGTAATATTTATAACTAAACAAGAATTGAGGAAAAAGCATACCTCAAGCAACTAAACAAGAAATGGGCATACAAATGTAATACAGTAAGCAAAAGTACTGAAAGAAATATTTAAATATAAATATGATGATGATCATATGACATATGCTAATTTAAAATAAAAATCTAAAAATGGTACATATAATAAACAGTAAAGTTTAGCATCTTATAGATATTTATAAGTAAGCAGGTAAAATAAGAAATTCAGTTGACTGAAATACCATGCATCAACAACATAGTAAATAGTAAGCTAAAACTAAAAAAGAATGTATAACTGCCATATCAGAAAGAATTGGCTAATCTGGCCTAGTATAATTCCCACAGCCTTTTTGGGCTAGGGCAAACAGAAATTCCCATAGCATTTCTGGGCTAGGGCAAATAGAATAGAATAGGACAGTAAGGCAAAGCTAAAGAGATAGATAATACAATGTAAAATCTTTAGTTATTTTACTTTTGTTTCTGTGGACACATCCAGAAATAGCTGAGGAGTCAAGCATGTCTGCAAGACTAAACAGGTTTCAAGCTTAGCACACACTTCTCAATGAGTAATGTTAAGCATTCTTATTTCTCTTTACCCATATCCATTGGGGTAATTGTGCACCATAATCGACCATAGACTGAACCCAAATACAAATGTTTTTCTAGTATTCTAAGTTTTTATTTTTATGCAACAATATTTTTTTATATGACATGTTTAAGCACAAAGTTCAAGGAATGTGTAGCATAAAATCAAGCAGTAAGCAGGAGACTCTACTAAATATGGTGATATTATTTCTTTTTTTTAATTAACCCATTCTAACTATTCTAAGTTACACAAGTTCAGGATCTCCAATTCTTACTATTGAGTGTAACTTAGAAGCATGGCCTTATAAGTTAAGAGGATTAAAACTGATCAGGTTCTAATCTAAATTAATCAAGATTGACTATAAGTTAAGAAATAAATCACAACATTCTAATTTGATGAATTTAGATGTTCTATACTAAGATCTGATCAAGATCTGCTAAGCTATAGATTATGGATTAAACACGATGAGTTTGGGCTTAATCATATAATCCAAATGAGTAAACTTAGTATCTAAGTTTCAATCTAAATGTGATCAATTTATTAAGGCAAATCCTATTCAGCAAATTCAAACTTAATAGAATGATTCTCCTATCCTAAATCTAAAGTTGAAAGACAACATAATCAGAATTAAATTGAAAAATCTAAAAACTAATAAAACTAAGATTTCATCCATTGAGCATTTATCTAATGAATGAAATCTAACTTATGAACTAGTCCTAATCTTAGGACTAGTTCTAATGTGAAGGGTTGAATTCTTAATTAAGGAATTAGAAAAATTTCAGAAATTTAATTGATTTGATTGAAAAGCTGATTTTATTCACCTGAATGATTCCATTATAGATCTAATACTAGTTTTAATGATTTAAAAGGTAATTTAGGGGTTAAGGATGCTTAACTTAAATTTTGGGCAAAATGACCATTTTGCCCTTACTTTAGGATCCAAAAAGCTACTTTCTAAATTATGGTTCTAAATTAGAATTTCTTATTGCCAAATGATTCCTTACTATCTAATATAAAGATAGACAGTAAGTGCACTCAAATTGGATAAGAAATGGGTCCTATAAGTCCAAATTAAGGTTTTTAATTTAAAGGGCATTTTAGTAATTTACACTTAGTGAAATATAAATTTTTATGTAGTTTATTGAAGGTTGTTGTTCAAGGATTTCATAGAGTTCAAGAACACTAAATTTTGAGATTAAATGGCTAAGTTATAGCTATTTCAATTTTTAAGGGCAATTCGGTAATTTTTAAGGGTCAAAAGGAGGTAAGAACTGAACTTTTCTGTTTAAGGTCTAAAATCAGCAAACTCAGTTTCTATAGCTTTCCTATAATATACTAAGTGCTTTGACATGGAGTAGATCCAATTTGGACTTCAATTAGTCAAGTAATGGCCTAATTAGGGTTAGGGGTATTTTGGTCATTTCTAATTTTTTAGGGCTCATATCCTAAATATTATCTTAGATTACTATTGGCACTAAAGTTTTAAGCTAGTTAGCACTTTGAATTTTTTAATTTGGAGTTGAATTGACCAAGTTATGGTCAATTAAAGACTAGGGGTAATTTGGTCATTTTTGGGTGAGGGTCCTAAATGTCACTTTTCAACCTAAACTCCAAACGAGAAAATTAATACTACTACAGTGATGGAGCTGTTCTCCTAAGTATTTTAAAACTCATATTGCATATGTTTGGATAACTAGGTTAAAAATTGTGAGGGTTTGATTAGGACCTAAAATATCACTAAGTTAAATACATCCCGGATCAAATTTTTTATTAGCGTCATTTGATTCCTTTTATTTTTCTGAGTAAAATGAGACTTATATTTGATATGTTTGGATTAATATGTTTAAGGTTATGATGCTTTAAAGTGTTTTTATTATTGATAATATTTAATTTAAATAAGATTTAAATGATTTTACTGATCAAAATATATAATTAATTCCACTATTTTTAATTAAATTAACTAAATAATATTAATTAATTAAATTAAATTATTTACTGTTTAAAGTTAATTTATCATTTAATTAAATTAATTAATGATTATTAATTAACCAATTAAATAACTTACTGTTAATTATTTAAATAAATTAATTAAATGTTAATTAATAATTAATTAACTTACTAAGTTTAATTAGTATAATACTAATACTTACATAATAGTGAGTTTATATATATATATATATATATATATATATATGTATGTATACATATATAATTTTATCTAACATATATATAATTATATTTATATATATTTAAATATATATAAATATAAATTTTCTGCATGTATTAATGGCTGCGGGACCCGTCACGGACACATGGCAGTCCTTGGTTGGCTGCGGCAGAGGAGGCGGGCCCCACGGGACACGCGATAGCATCCTGTTGGATACGGGGCTGCGTGCGGGGCCCACACGCTGACGCAAGCGGGCCCACATGACATGCGCGCGACACGCGACAAGCCCGCTCGACCTTTCGTCTCCCACGCGGCGCACCGAGGGCTCAAGGAGACTAGAGCTCGCAAAATGGGGACCTTCCCATCATCGCCGGTGCACGGTCCACCCACCGTTGGAAAGGCCTTGGTGAGACCTTTCTAACGGTGGCAAGAACTCCACCGGAGGTGAAGTGTACCGCCAGTAGGGTCAAACCCTAGGAGACTAGGTGCGACGACGAAGTAGCTGACAGCTTACACTGTGGGTCCTTGCGTAATTTGATCTGATCGGACCTGATCGAACGTGACTGGGTCCGTTTGATTGCTAATCCATCAAGTGAAATAAGGTTTCGAAACAAGAAATGGAAAAATGCATTGAGAATGGGGAGAGATCAAGTACCTAGAGAATGGATGGTCAAAAGTTAAGGTGAGGGTTCGAGCTCCAGCTGATTTCCCGATCGCATAAAATTCATCCTAGATAGCAGATCAAGGCTTAATGGGGACCTAGGCAGAGCGGGCGAGGCTCGGGACACGCGAGTTGGGCGGCGACTGCGGCAGGGCATCTCGGGCGACCTCAGCGAGGAGGACGAAACGTGAGGGCCGTCTGATCTTCGATCATACTGTCAGGATCGACCGTCTGAACCTGACGAGAAACCAAATGGTGCACGGCGTTTAAGGTAGATGGCGTCAATTTATTAACGGCCACGTTTTTAAAATATTAAAATAATTTAAATTTATTTATTTATTTAAATTCTAATATTAATAATTAATTCTATTTAACTAATTAACTCCCACAAATTCACAAATATTCACTCCTAACTAATTGAGGGGTGAGGAATGCAACGGCGAGGTCAGATTTATAATTCGACGAGTATTTTAATATCCTCATTTTTTCGAGGTATTTTAAATATTATTAAAATATTCATTAAAATTTTGACGACTTCCGATTGACATGAAAACATCACCCCTAGCTAATTTGAAGGTAATGAGCACAATGGCGAACTCCGTTTTTCAATTTGAGGTCAATTTAGATAGGTCAAATTTTAGGGTTTCTGAATTTTTCAAAATCAAGATTTGATCCATTTGACTCTTGATTTAGATTAGATCTTAGGGGATGACTCCTAATGACTTGATTAATACTTAGGATCAAGATTATGATTGAGATTAGTTCTAATTAACTAAGGTAACAATTTGAGTTGTTACAGGCTCCCCCACTTAAGATTGATGTCATCCTCGACATCACTCAAGTGGAAAGAAAAAAACAAGATAAAGAACATGAATTGAATTTGAAAGCTTAGAATGATAGGAAAGAATACCTGGATTCTCGAAGAGTCTAGGATATTTGACGCGCATATTAAATTCCTTCTCTCAAGTGGCTTCATTCTGAGAATGATTCTTCCAATGTATTTTGATCATTTCGATGGCATGATATATAAGCTGCTTGCGATCTCGAGCCAAGATTTGAATTGGTTCCTCGGCATATGACAGATCAGGCTAGACTTGAATTTCTGAGAACTGAACTAGGTGAGATGGATCTCTGAGGCACTTTCTTAGTGACAACACATGGAATACAATATGAACTGCTACAAAGTCATCTAGAAGATTTAGTTTGTAAGCGAAAGAACCTATCCTGGCTGCTACTTCAAACGGACCAACATAATGAGGGCTAAGTTTCCCTGCTATGCTGAATTTGAAGACCCCTTTCATTGGACTGACTTTCAAGTAAGTGAAATCTCCAACTTTAAATTCTAGAGGATGATGGTGCAAGTCGTGGTATTTACCCTGACGGTCTTGGGTTGTACGAATCCATTATTGAATCAACTAAACTTTCTTGTTTGTCTATTCTACTAATTCAGATCCGTACAACTGAACACTGCCTATTTCTGATCATGCCAACGGAGTGCTATATTTCCTACCATACAGGGCTTCATATAGAGCCATTTTTATGCTGGCTTGAAAGCTATTATTATAAGTGAACTCTACTAATGGAAGATGATCTTCCCAAGATCCAGCAAAATCAAGTATACATAGCCTGAGCAGATCTTCAAGAACCTAATTTACTCATTCTATCTGATCATCTGTTTGTGGATGAAAGGGTGTACTCATTTCTAGGATTGTGCCTAGATCTTGATGCACAGCTTGCCAAAATTTAGAAGTGAATTGAATGTCTTTATCAGATATAATGGATTTGGGAATTCTATGCAACCTGATTATCTTCTTGACATAAAGCTTTGTGACTTTCTCAACTAAGTCTGTTTGATGGATAGGGATGAAGTGAACGTCCTTGGTCAATTGGTCAACTATGACCCAAATAGCATCAACTCTAGATTTTGCATGAGGCGATCCCATAACGAAGTCTATTGATATATCTAGCCATTTCCATTCGGGGATCTCAAGCGAATGAAGCAGACCACCAGGTCTTTGATGCACTACCTTGACTAAACTGTAAGTGTGGCACTTTGCAACAAACTCAGCCACACTTTTCTTCATTCCTGGCCACTAGAAAGATTGCTTCAGGTCCTGGTACATCTTTGAGCTCCCTAGATGAATTTGGTATCCGGAGTTATGACTTTCAATAAGAACTTCTTGACGCATGGACTTAGGAATCCATAGATAATCTCCTTGATGTATAGTACCTTTATGAAATTGGAGATCAGTATGGTGGCCACTCTCGAAGGCTTCTTTAAAATTTAGGTACTCATCATCTTTTATCTGAGTGACAGATACGTCTCTTTGGAATGTGGGCTCCTCATTAATCATTGAGAGCATTATACTCACCTGGTCACTATGCACTGATTTGATATCCAATTTATGGAATTCTTCTTCCAGATGACTCTTAGAGATAAGATCATTTATAGTAGCATGATAACTAAGCGCATCAGCTACCACATTCACCTTTCTTGGATAATACTGGATATCAAGATCGTAGTTACTAATCAACTCCAACCATCTCCTTTGTCTGCAATTCAATTCTCTCTGAGTGAATATGTACTTGAGACTTTGATGATCTGTAAATATCGAGCACTGAATTCCATATAAATAGTGATGCTATATCTTTAAAGCAAACACTACCACAGCTAGCTCAAGATCATGAACTGCATAATTCCTCTCATGAATCTTTAGTTGTCTAGATGCATAGGCTATGACCTTACCTTCTTGTATTAACACAGCTCCCAAACATATGCTAGAGGCATCAGTGTATACTTGATAGTTCACACCTTCTTTAGGAAGAACTAGAATTGGAGCAGTGGATAGTGCATTTTTCAATGCTTGGAATGCCTCCTCACATGCTGGATACCATTTGAACGGCACTACTTTCTGGGCTAGCTTAGTCAGCAGAGAGGCTATCTGGGAGAAACCTTTTACAAATTTCCTATAATAACTGGATAAGCCCAAGAAGCTTCTGATATTAATCACTAACTTGGGCTAAACCCATCCCTGGATAGCACTAACCTTGTCCTGATTGACTCTAATACCCTGAGCATCTACAACATGCCCCACAAAAGTTACTGAATCAAGCCAAAATTTGCATTTGGAATATTTAGCATAAAGTTCATGGTCACACAGAACTTATAACACTATTCTTAAGTGCTCTTCATGCTCCTTCTTACTCTTTGAATAGATCAGAATGTCATCGATAAAGATGATAACAAATTTATCAAGGTATGGTTTAAGGATGCACTGCATTAGGTCCATGAATATCGAAGGTGCATTCATCAACCCAAATGATATTACTAAGAACTCGTAGTTTCCATAACGAGTCCTAAAGGCTGTCTTCTCAACATCTGAGTCCTTGACTTGCAGTTGATGGTAGCCAAATCATAGATCAATTTTAGAGAATACCTTGGCTCCTACCAACTGATCAAATAAATCATCTATGCATGGTAATGGATACCTATTCTTAATCGTAACTTTATTCAGTTTACGGTTATAATAACCCAAGTTGTTACCTTAGCCAATTAGGACTAATCTTTATCATAATCTTGATCCTAAGTATATCAAGTCATTATGAGTCATCCACTAAGACCTAGTCTAAATCAGAAGTCAAATCGATCAAGTCCTGATTATTAGAAAATCTAGAAACCCTAAAACTTGACCTATCTAAATTGACCTCAGATCAAAAAACGGACTTCGCCATTACGCTCATTGACCTAAATTAGCTATGGGTGATATTTCGAGTTAATCGGAAGTCATCGAAATTTTGATGAATATTTTAATAATATTTAATACCCCGAAGATTGGGAAAATTAAATACTCGTCAGAATTAAAATCTGACTTAGTCGTTGCGTTCCTCACCCTCAAATTAACTAAGGGTGAAATTTTGGGATTTTTCGGAGCATATTTATAAAATCCGAATTTTTCTTTATTTTAAAGAATTAATTACTTAAATTAATTCAAAGCAAAAAATAAATTCCATTTCCCTCTTAGCTGATCCATATGTTATTCATTCCCTCCTTCCCAGCAGCTTCCTCTCCATGCCATACACTCAAATAAGCTGCTGCCTATCCCTTTTCCCCCCATGTTTGATGGGAAGGCTCATAATGGAGACTTGTCTCCTCCTCCCCCTTAAAGGAAACTTCAGCCCCTTCCTTTGACATTTTGCCTAGCTGAACTCATTCCTCTCTTCTCATCTTCCCTTCATTGTTGTACCTGCTACTAGAAGAAACCTCAGCCCCTTTCTCTTCTTGCTAGTAATTGAAGAAGAAGAAGAAAAGACCTCTCAAGCTCTCAAGCCGCTCCTTAGGAAATCTGTCATTTGTCAAGTCAAGGTACTCTTTTTCCCCCATTGAATGTATTTAATGGCTACTTCATGTCACTCTTATGCTTAGTTTGCATCCTTAGAAATTTGTATTTAATGTATGGAGTTCATTAGAGCTCATTAAGGTTGTGATTTTATGAAGATGAAGATGTCCTATTTTTCTTTCTTTCTGTATACACAGTCCTTTAACCCCACTATTTGCATTGATAACTAAGGCTTTTGGTGCTGATTTGGGTGTCAATGGAAAGATCTCAGAAAGAGCTTTCCAATGGTATATGGCACTGCACGAGAAGTGCTCTATGTTGAGAGTAATTGAGTCTGAAAGTTGGCTCATTGTGATTCTCGCCATGGCAAAATTACCGTCGGGGGCTCCAGTGCGCTACAGCACCCTAGTTTTATATTATGGTCCATTATGGTGCGCCATAGCACTTGAGTTTTGAATTTGGGTCCGTTACAGCACCAAAATCCGCTACAGCGCACTGTAGCACCCAGAAATATTGAAATGACCATAACTTGGTCATTTGGACTCCAAATTAGAAAATTTAAAGTGCTAAATAGCTTAAAATTTTAGTACCAACAATAATCTAAAATAATATTTAGGTTCATAACTCTAAAAAAATCAGAAAATGACCAAAATACCTCTAACCTTAATTAGGTCATAACTTGACCAATTTAAGTCCAATTTGGGTCTACTCCTTGTTAAAGTACTCAGTATAATATAGGAAAGCTATAACCACTAAGTTTTCTAAATTTGGATATCAAATAGAAAAGTTAGCTTTTTGACTCCTCTTAACTTAGAAAATTACCAAATTGCCCTTAGAAATTGAAATAACTATAACTAATTCATTAAACCTCAGAATTTAGTGTTTCTGGACTCTATGGAATCCTTGAACAACAACCAACAATAAACTGCATAAAAATTTAAATTTTATTAAGTACAATTTACTAAAATACCCCTTAGGTCATAAACCTTAGTTTAGACATATATGACTCATTTCTTATCCAAATTTGGTGTACTTACTATCTATCTTCATATTAGATGGTAAGGAATCATTTGGTAGTAAGAAATCCCAATTTAGAGTTCTAAATCAAAAAGTAGATTTTTGGACCATTAAGTAGGGGCAAAATGGTCATTTTGCCCAAAAGTTAGGTTAAGTATCCTTAACCCTTATAAATACCTTTTAAATCATTAAAATCAGCAATAAAACTAATTTAGGATCAATTTAAGTCATAAATCTCTTAAATAGAATAATTTGTAAAATATCTCAATTTTTTTGCTTAAAAATCTCTAAGGAAAATGATCCTTACTTAGTTAAAATCCATCCATAACCTTCCATAATTAAATAAAATCAGTTAGTGTAAAAAAATTCAATCAAATTAGTTAAATTTCTTAAATTTCTCTAAGTCTTTTTCTTAGGAGTTTTCACCTCATATTGGGGTTATTCCTAAGACTATGACTAGATTATAAGTTATATTTCATTCATTAGATAAAAGGGCTTACTCAATGGATGGAGCCTTGGTTTTATTAGTTTCTAGATTTTACAACTTATTTTGATTAATTTATCTTTCAACCTTAGATTCAGGATAAGAGATTTATCCTATTAAGTTTAATTTGTTTAATAGAATTTACCTTAATCATTAGTTCATATTTAGATTAAAACCTAAATCTTAAGTCTTATCCTTTTGGATTATGTGATTAAGCTCAATCTTGTGGGTTTTAATCCATAATCTATAGTTTAGTAGAGCTCGATCAGATCTTAGATAGAACATCTAAATTCATATAATTAGGACATTGTGATTTGTTTCTTAACTTATTGTTGTACTTGATTAAATTAAATTAGAAACTGATCAGTTCTAATCCTTTTTAACTTATAAGGCCGTACTTCTAAGTTACACACAATGGTAGAAGTTGGAGATCCTAAACTTGTGCAACTTAGAATAATTAGAATTGTTTAATTAGATAACAAATAATATCACCAAGTTTAGTAGAGTCCCTTGCTTACTTACTTGAATTTGTGCTATGCATTACTTGAACCTTGTGCTTACTTTCCTTGGACATGGCATATAAGAAAATATTATTGCATGAAAATAAAAACTTAGAATATTAGGAAAACGTTACATTTGAGTTCAGTCTATGGTCGATTATGATGCACATTACCCCAATGGACAGGAGTAAGGAGAAATAAGGATGCTTAATATTACTCATTGAGGAGTGTATATTAAGCTTGGAACCCGCTTAGTCTTGCAGATGTGCTTGACTCCTCAGCTATTTCTGAATGTGCCTCAGAGACAAAAGTAAAATAACTAAAAGACATTGCATAGTATTATCTGTCTCTTCAACTTTGCATTACTTCTGTTCTATTCTTTATGCTCTAGCCCAGAAAGGCTATGGGAATCTCTATCTTCCCTAGCCCAGAAAGGCTATGGGAATATACTGGGCCAGATTGGCCAATTCTTTTTGATATGATAGTCATACGTCCTTTTCAATTTCAGCTTACTATTTATTATGTTGATGATGCATGTTATTTTAGTTAGCTATGTCTCTTATTTTACCTGCTTACTTATATACTTATATAGGATGCTAGACTTTACTTTTTACTATATGTACCACTTTTAGATTCCTATTTTGAATCAGCATATGTCATATAATCATCAGCAGGTTTACGTTTAGACTTTTCTTTCAGCACTTTTACTTATTATATTACATATATATGCCATACTTATTTAGCTTACTTAAGGTGTGCTTTTACCTCAATTTTTGCCTATTTATAAATGACATATTTATAACCTATCCTGTCTTTCTTTTATGCTTACTTGTTCCCATGCTAGATAAATGTCTCAGTCTGTTTAGAGTAAAATGGTGATATTAATAAATGCTTAATAAATGACTTGCCTAAACTATACTTAGACAATTTATCTAATAAGATTTTCTTTTATTAGCTGGGGCCCTGGTATTGTGAAACCGACAATGTCAGATCTTGAGCAATTTGAGAATCATGTGCCTAAGAAGGAGCCTTACTTAGAGGAGGTGCAGCAACTTGGATCAGAGGATATTTAGTTCCCTTCTTATTTTATTATGAGGATAAGAGTATTTTTATTTGATTTCTTAAACTTTAATTAAAATATTGTAATAATACAGGTACTTGTGACTATGTTTACTTTCTACACATTATTATTCACTGAGCTATATTGCTATTTCTTACTTGATGTATGGTGGATTAGATGTAATGTTTACTTCATATTGCTTCTGCACTCTGTATGTATGATAGACTTAATGACTGATCCTTATATTTATTCTGTGCACATCCTTCCCTTATTAGTGGATTGTAGATCTTACCTAATCCAATGATAAGTGAGGGATTTTTCAGAAGTTGCACACCACCCTTGGGTCTGATCCTGCGGATCAGGGGATGGGGCGCCACAACGGTAGTCAATACACATACGCATGGAACCGTCTTTTTTCTATATAAATAGTACTGGTGCTCCCCAATGAGATGAGCTTGGCCTAATGAGACCCTTCTCTAGCAGTTCCTGTAACTATTTATTCAACTACTGCAATTCCTTGGGCGACATACGGTAAGGGCCTTTAGATATGGGTTGGGTTCCATGAATTATGTCTATTGCGAACTCTACTTCTCGGGTGGGTGGAAGACCGGGTAGGTCTTCAGGGAATACATCAGGATATTCACAAATGATAGGATTATCGACTATGGGGGTGTTATCCTTATTTTCTCTTAGTATCGTCATTAGGAAGGCATCGCAACCTTTCTTGACTAGCCTCTTTGCCCTTATATTATTAATTAATTAAGCTCACGTACTAAGGTTACCAACAAAGGACTTGGCCTTATTATTACTACCTAAAGTGATCTTCTTCTTCATGCAGTTGATAGTGGTGTTATGTTGCTTAACTAATTCATCCCCAATGTCACATCAAAATTAGCTATAGGGAGGACTACCAGCTTGGCTTCAAATTCTACATTTTTAATAGAAATTGGTAGTTTACAGAATTGGCGAGCTAACATTTTGGCTCTAGAAGGTAAACCAATGTTTAAAGGATTTGCTAGGCAATACAGAGGTAGGTTGACTAATTTAGCCTAGTTTTATGACACAAAGGAATGACTAGCTCCCGTGTCAAATAATATGTTGCAAGGTTTGTCATTTACATAAATCAAACCTATTTGCAGATGCAATAATTACTAAATACATTAAGCAAGTAATAACTTATAAAAATAGAGGGGTTCAAAATTGTGTACCTGACACAACGTGGTTATCCTCAGCAGCCTCAATCGGTGTGAGGGTGTAGCCACGAGCAGGGTCGGCATGCCTGTTGTTGTAGGTTTGCCGTGGGGGTGGCCGTGATGCCTTTGGGCGAGTGACAATACTTATCTCACGCCTTGGAGCTAAAGCAGGAGGTGGTGCCGGACAAGTAGTTGCAGGATTCTGAAATAAGTCGAAGACTTGCCGGTGCTTAGAGTGATCAATTTAATCACTGTCAATAGTTTCCATAGTCGCACATCGATAATAATCGTGGCCTGGTCGTCCGCAGGTAAAGCAGGCATGACTCTTATGGTAACATCGACCATAAGGATGAGGCTTGGTGCAACCTTTGAACGGATCAACAGAGAGGGCTTCGGCCTCGAGCTGATATACTCTAGCTCGCTTGGGAGGATTCTGCTGGAATGAAGTGGACTCGAGACTCCTTTTGGGTCCCTCTCTAGCTTGATCTTAATCTACCACCTTGGTGGTCTCCAATAGTTTGGAAAAGTCTAATATACAAAGTGGGATTACGTGGCTCCTGATTGAGGGCGGCAAACTGCTCTGGAATCGATGGCAGCGGCCAACTCGGTGGGGACCAAACTCATAGAGAACCTTGCAAGGCATCGAAACTTTACTTCATACGCAGACACAGACTGTTCGCCCTGTTACAGTTTCAGGAACATGTCCCCCAAGTTATGCTTAGCAAACAGGGGAATGTATCGGGCCTGGAATGCTTCGATGAATTTGTCCCATGTGATGTCCTCAAGTTCTAAGTCAGCAAACTGTGCACGGCGGGTGGTGTCCCACCAATACTCGGCTTCCTCTTGGAGGAAGTGAGTGGTAAGACAGATTACCTCTGAGTCTGGGCATTTAATATTTGTAAGATTCTTCTCTACCATCTTGATCCAGCTTGCGGGGTCTATCACGGACAGACTCCCGTTGAAGGTATGGGGTCTCAAGCCGAGGAAACTATGCAACAATCCATTTGCGGACTGCATGTAATGTTGGTAAGAGTAATACGGTCCCGAGGCTATCTCAATTGTAGTGCGGTTTTATTTTATCTGAACTATAAGCAATCACTCCATTCTATCAACCTGCTTGGCCTGAGTGTCTGCGGCCTACTTGGCTTGCACCTGGTTGGATTCTACCATCAATTTGACGGCTTCTAGCAATGCATTCACTTCCAAAGAGGAACTGTAAGATGCGGCCGGGGAAGAACTTTGTTCAGGATTCATGATTCGTAAGAATTCTGAGTTTAAAGACAAAATATTCTCAGAAAATCAGAAAATATGAGGTTATAGCATTTCATATCTTTTATTAATCAGAAGTAAAATGAGAATACATCATCAAAAGTAGTAGATAAAATATAAGGTAATAAACAATAAATGAAAAACATAGAGTCTATCCTATGTATTCTTCGGTGAAGGCCTGGGTAAAATTGGCGTAAGTCATTTCTCAGTGGCGGCGAGCAGATCCATGCTCGAATACCAATACTTTGTGAGCCCACCACTCCTCAGTGTAGTCTTGGAGGAGGATGTACACAATGTCAAGTTGAATACAATCTGGGTATCCCAGATCGTCGAACATCTTGGTCACTCTTCGTAACCACTCCCTGGCTAGAATGGAAAAATCTAATCCCCGGTAGATAGCGTCCTCTAGCATCCTCTCCAACATGCTGGCTCCTGCTGGGGACACTCCACGGACTTCCCTCCCATATCACTTGGCCAGGAAAACATCAAACTCCCATCTCTCCAGGAAGTGCTGAAGGAAATCGTATACAGACATGGTCGAGTAGTATCATTCCTAGGTATCCAGATCAAGCAATGTGTTTTAGTTAGATTGAGAATTTTATTTATAATTGCATTTTCATTTTTATACTATTACTATTCTGAGCTCATAAGTATGGTGTCTTGGATGTAACTCTAGTATTTAGTTAGTGACTGATTAGCAGAAGAACAATCCATTAGGTAGAGTGGAATACAAATTCTAATCTGATACTTTATAGAATTCTCTGATACCAACTGTGATACCCCACCCCCTAATCCACAAGATTAGGCCTAAGGGGTGGTGTGCCACTTTGTAAAATTCCTCACTTATCATTGGATTATGTCAAATTCACAATCCACTAATAAGGGAAGGATGTGCACATATTGAATATGAATTTTATTTAGTTAGTGACTGATTAGCAGAAGAATAATCCATTAGGTAGAGTGGAATGCAAATTCTAATCTGATACCTTATGGAATTCTCTGATACCAACTGTGATACCCCACCCCCTAATCCACAAGATTAGGCCTAAGGGGTGGTGTGTCACTTTATAAAATCCCTCACTTATCATTGGATTATGTCAGATTCACAATCCACTAATAAGGGAAGGATGTGCATAGATTGAATATGAATTTCAGCCACTATATCCAACATAAATACAGAATGAGAAAGCATACAAGTAAATATCACATCTAATTCACCAAACAACATATGAGAAGCAGTATTAAAAGGTAGCTCAAAATAATAGTATAGAAAAGCAAGCACAATCACGAGTACCTATATTATTATAACTTTTAATTTAAAACTTAAAGAATGAAATAAAGCATCACTCATCCTCACAATGAAATGAAGTCAGCTAAAGATCTTCTGTTCTAAGTTGTTGCACCTCCCCTAGATAAGGCTCCTCCTCAGACATTGGATCCTCAAACTGCTCAAGATTTAACATTATCGATTTCACAATACCAGGGCCCCAGCCAATAAAAAAAAAATCTTATTAGACAAAATATTTAAGTACATTTTATGTTGAAAATTTATTATGCATTTATTAATATCACCATTTACACTTTAACAAAATACAAGTAACTAATAAGCATATGAGCAGTAAGAGTACAAGGAAATAGGATAAGTTATAAATGTAATATTTATAACTAAGTAGGAATTGAGGCAAAAGCACACCTCAAGCAACTAAACAAGAAATGGGCATACATATGTAATACAGTAAGTAAAAGTACTAAAGGAAAAGTCTAAACCTAAACATGCTAATGATCATATGACATATGCTGATTTAAAATAGAAAATTGAAAATAGTATATATAATAAGCAGTAAAGTTTAGCACCCTATAGATATATACAAGTAAGCAGGTAAGACTGGAAATACAGCTGATTGAAATAATATGCATCAATAACATAGTAAACAGTAAACTAAAACTGAAAAAGAGCATATAACTGCCATATCAGAAAGAATAGGTCAATCCGGCCTAGTATAATTCTCATAACTTTTTTGAGCTAGGGCAGACAAAAATTCTCATAGATTTTCTAGGCTATGGCAAATAAAATAGAACATAATAGTAAAGCAAAGTTGAAGAGGCAGATAATATAATACAAAATCTTTTAATTATTTTACTTTTGTTTCTATAGACACATCTAGAAACAACTGAGGAGTCAAGCACGTCTGTAAGACTAGACGGGTTACAAGCTTAACACACACTCCTCAATGAGTAATGTTAAGCATCCTTATTTCTCCTTACCCCTATCCATTGGGGTAATTATGCACCATAATCGACCATAGACTGAACTCAAATGCAAATATTTTCCTAATATTCTAAGTTTTCATTTTTATGCAATAATATTTTCTTATATAACATATCCAAGGAAAGTAAGCATAAAGTTCAAGGAATGCGTAGTACAAAATTAATTAGTAAGCAAGGGACTCTACTAAATATGGTGATATCATTTATTTTCTAATTAACACATTCTAACTATTCTAAGTTACACAAGTTCAGGATTTCTAATTTCTACTATCGAGTGTAACTTAGAAGCACAACCTTATGAGTTAAAAGAATTATAACTGATCAAATTCTAATCTAATTTAATCAAGATCGATTATAAGTTAAGAAATAAATCATAACATCCTAATTTGATGAATTTAGATGTTCTATACTATGATCTGATCAAGATCTGTTAAGTTATAGATTATGGATTGAACATCATAAGTTTGGGCTTAATCACCTTATCCAAAAGGGTAAAACTTAAGATCTAGATTTTAATATAAATGTGATCTATTGATTAAGGCAAATCATATTAAGCAAAGTCAAACTTAATAGGATGATTCTCCTATCCTGAATCTAAGGTTGAAAGACAAAATAATTAGAAATAAATTGAAAAATCTAGAAATTATTAAAACTAAGATTTTATCCATTAAGTAACTCATTTATCCTATGAATGAAATTTAACTTATGACCTAGTCCTAGTCTTATGAATAGTTCTAATGTGAAGTGTTGAATTCATAAAGGAATGAATTATATAAATTTTAGGAATTTAACTGACTTGATTGAAAAGTTGATTTTATTCACCTAAATGATTCCATTATAGTTCTAATATTGGTTTTAGTGATTTAAAAGATAATTTAGGGGTTAAGGATGCTTAACTTAAATTTTGGGTAAAATAACTATTTTGCTCCTACTTTAGAATCCAAAAAGCTACTTTTTGAATTAGGACTCCAAATTAGAATTTCTAACTTCCAAATGATTCCTTACTATCCAACATGAAGTTAAATAGTAAGTGCACACTATTTGGATAAGAAATAGGTCCTATAGGTCCAAACTAAGGTTTTTGACCTAAGGGGCATTTTAGTAATTTACACTTAGTTAAATTTAAATTTTTATGCAGTTTATTTAAGGTTCCTGTTCAAGGATTCCATAGAATTCAAGAACACTAAATTATAAGGTTAAATGGCTAAGTTATAGCCATTTCAATTTCGAATGGCAATTCGATAATTTTTTCTAAGGGTCAAAAAGGGGGCACAAATCAAACTTTTTCGTTTGAGATCTAAATTCAGCAAAAATCAGTTTTTATAGCTTTCCTATAATATACTAAGTGCTTTAACAGAGAGTAGACCTAATTTGGACTTCAATTGGTCAAGTTATGACCTAACTAAGGTTAGGAGTATTTTGGTCATTTCTAATTTTCAAGAGTTCAGATCCTAAATAATATTTTAGATTATTATTAGCATTAAAATTCTAAGCTAGTTAGCATTTTGAATTTCTTGATTTGAAATTGAATTGACCAAGTTATAGTCAATTGATGACTTGGGATAATTTAGTCATTTTTGGGTGAGGGTCCTAAATATTACTTTTCAAACAAAGCTCTAAATAGGAAAATTAGTATTACTACAATGATGGGGCTATTCTCTTGAGTATTTTAAAACCCATATTGCATATATTTGGATAATTAGATTAAAAGTTATGAGGGTTTGATTAGGACCTAAAATATCACTAAGTTAAATGCATCCCGGATCAAATTCTTGATTAGCATCATTTAATTCCTTTTATTTTCTGAGTAAAATAAGACCTATATTTGATATATTTGGATTAATATTTTTAAAGTTATGAGATTTTAAAATTTTGTTTTATTAATAATATTTAATTTAAATTTGATTTAAATAATTTTAGTGTTCAAAATATATAATTAATTCCATTATTTTTAATTAAATTAATTAAATATTATTAATTAATTAAATTAAACTAATTACTACTTCATGTTAATTTATCATTTAATTAAATTAACTAATTAAATAACCTACAGTTAATTATTTAAACTAACTAAGTGCTAATTAATAATTAATTAACTTACTAAGTTTAATTAGTCTAATGTTAATACTTACATAACAGTGAGTTTATTTAAATATTTATATATATATATATATGTATATATATATATATATATATGTATGTATATATATATATATATATATATAATTATATTTATGAATATTTAAATATATATAAATATAATTTTTCTGCATGTATTAATGGCGGCGGGACCCGCCATGGACACGTGGTCGTCCCTGGTTGGCTGCGGCAGAGGAGGCAGGCCCCACGGGACACGCGACAGCGTCCCGTTGGATACGGGGCTACACGCTGATGCAGACGAGGCCGCATGATGCACGTGCAACACGCGGCAGGCCTGCTCGACCTCGCGAGGGGCAGGCCCAACCCGGCCCGACTCGCAGCCCTTTCGTCTTCCCCGCGGCGCACCAAAGGCTCGGGCAGACTTGAACTCGCAAAACGGGGACCTCCCGTCGTCGCTGGTGCACGATCCACCCACCATTGGAAAGGCCTCGGCGAGACCTTTCTAATGGTGGTAAGAATTCTACCGGAGGTGATGTGTACCGCCGGCAGGGTCAAACCCTAGGCGACTAGGTGCGGCAACGAAGTGGCTAACAGTTTACACTGTGGATCCTTGCGCAATTTGATCTGATCGGACCCGATCGAACACGATCGGGTCCATTCGATTGCTAATTCATCAAGTGAAATAAAGTTTCAAAATAAGAAATGGAAGAATGCATTGAGAATGGGGAGAGATCAAGTACCTGGAAAATGGATGGTCAAAAATTAGGGTTTGGGTTCGAGCTACAACCAATTTCATGATCGCGTAAAATTCATCCTAGACAGTAGATCAAGGCTTAATGGGGACCTAGGCGGAGCGGGAGAGGCTCGGGACGCGCGGGTTGGGTGGCGACTGCGGAGGGGCGACGCATGTCTCTGGCGACTGCGGAGGGGCGACGCATGTCTCTGGCGACCTCAGCAAGGAGGATGAAACGCGAAGGCCGTCTGATCCTGATGGGAAATCAAATGGTGTGCGGTGTTTAGTATTTTCATTCTAGTATTTTTTTTTAGTATTATGCAGCATTTCTGAAATTATGGCATTTACATTATTTATTTATGTGCTCAATAGTTACTGATTTCATATGAAAGCATGCTAGTATTTTATTTCAATTTCATATACATATTTTTTTCATATTATTTATTAAATTGACATGAGTAGAAGTAATCATATTTATTTATGATATTTTCTTACACTTAGTAGCATTTTTTTTTATATACATTGCTTAATCATTTTCTACAGCTTTGAATTGAAGTATGTGCTTATCTTACAATTTGCTTAAGTTTTAATTATGTGATTATAATTGTTACCACTTTCTTTTGTTATTTTATTGCTCCTAAAATGCTTATGTTGTTTGTGATGTCATTTAATACATAAATTTATGGCCTAAGATGTACTTAGACAATTTGTCTAATCATATTTTCTATTCTTTTGGTTGGGGCTCTATCATTGTGAAACTGACAATGGCAGATTCTGAATTTTGTTTGAGGTAGTTGGGCCTTTTGTGGAGCTTATTCAGGAGGAGAAGCGTGATGATTGAGGATCACTAGTTTTATCTTATTCATGCTTGTGAGGCTAAATATTTATCTTTCTATTCAGTTAAATTTTTAATACTTTGTAATAATACAGGTACTCATATATTTTCCTTTCATGCTTCTTTATTCATAGTTGAATGTCATCTCATTTTATATTATAGATACATGGATGTTAGCATTTAATACCCTTTTTTCTGCACTCTGATATTATGGTATACTAATTTAGTGAAAGTTTTGTTTGCTTTACTTAAGGCATATCCTTCTATGACTGCTGGGGAATCGAGTTTGAGAATTTCTAAAAAATAATTCATAATTTGAAAATATATATTTATGAAAGTATATAATTGTCTATAATTACATCTAGAACTATTCATATGAATTATACAGTTTATAATTATTACAAAATAAATTTGAAATTTAAAATATCTTCATTCTACAAAATAAGTTTTAACTTTAAAATGCAATAATATCTTCTTAATTATCAAAACCTAAAAATTTCAAACGATGCCAATCAGGTAAGAGTACGTAAACCATTCATATAAGAGTTATATTCTAGTATCATATAGTTGGCATAAATCAATATAAGAGTGATATGAAGAATATTTTGCATCACATATAAAAAAGTAAAGCACTTGCCAATGTAATTAATTATTGCCCTGCATGTTAACCTTGCATACAAAACATAAGAAAATATATGAAATAAATTTTATCTTAAGCATTTGTAACATAAAGTCAAGTCCGTAGACCCCTGAGCTCAAATGCGTAACCCCATAGGCATAACTTTTAAGAAGCTTTCTCGTTACCCATCGGTAGCTTATTCATAATTATGAACTAATAGTATGTTTTTCTTCTGAATTTGCTCACTTTCTAAAAATAGCTAAATCCCTCCATATAACTCTCAGGGGCTACTAGTAGACCCAATCTATACAAATTCTCAGTGTTGCTTTCCATCCTCCAAAGACAAATACCATAATAATATAATATATTTCATATTTTTGTTACATGCCTTATGATAATGTTTTTGCAAGTTAATAAACAATAAGCATATTAGAAAATATAAGTAAGATTTAAATGAAAATTGCTTAAAGTAGGTATGCTGAAATAAAACTTATAAGTAGATCTGCATACTTGACTGTTTTGATAAAACATAATAATTTGCTTAGTTTGATCTGTCAAATATCAATTTAACTTATTAATTTGATATTTTATAGTAATAGTTTTATTATTTATTTGATTAAAATTATATGTAATAAGGTTAAATTTAATAAATTTTTGTTTTTACAGCAAAATAATAATCTAAACAGCCTTAGATTAATTTTAAATATTAAGCTTACTGATCTTAAAGATAAAGAACATATTTAATTGATAAGAACTCACTAAATTTAATATTTAGCCAAAATGACTAAAATGCCCTCTTAAAGGTGCCCAAAAAGTGATTTTAAGAGTTATGCTTCTAAATTAAATTTTATTGATGTCAAATATTTTCTTACTGTCTAATATGAAGATAGACACTAAGAATACCATATTTGGCTAAGGATTAAGGCAAATGAGTTTAAATTAAGGGTTGATTAATAATTTTACTTAGGAAATCTAGAATTTTTGCTATACTTATGTTTTTTACAGCCTAAGGATTCTATAGAATCCAAAATCACTAAATTTTAAGGTCTTTGACTAAGTTATGACCAAAATAAGGTTAAGGGTTAAAAGTGTAATTTATGAGATTTATCAATATGACCAAAAACTAATTTCATCATTTAGTGTTCAAATTGAGCAAAGTCAATGGCTACAGTTTTCTTGTAGCACATTGATCACAATGAAACTGAAATTGCTCAAATTGGACTTCATTTGGCTAAATTTTAAGGCTAATGAGCATAAAATTATGATTTAAGCTCATTAATGGGTGATTAATGAGTGATTAGTAAAATTAATTACAAAAATATATTTTAACTATGCCAATTTGTTCTCCTCTAGTTTGTGAGTTATCAAAAACTTAAATTTTGGATTTTGGATAATTAATAAGTTTAATATTTACTAATCAATTTTTAGAGTAATTAAAATAATTAAGAAATCTAATCATAGAAACTAAAATTTTATTATAGATTAGTAATCCTTGCATTCTCTTGATCAAAATAACATATTGGATGACCTAATTTGGATTCCAAATGATAAAATTATAGCTAAATAAAATTCTAGAGTTTAATGGGATATTAATTAGCTTAAAAAGATCATTAGTTAAATTAAGCATCAAACAGAATAACTAATCTTACCAAAATATTCATTGCATTTTTCTGAGCAAAATGAGATTTAATTTTGCTATATTTGAATTTGTTGTTGCAAAGTTATGAGGGTTCAAAGTTTTACAAATTTTAATTTAATTAATTCAATTTTTTATTTTATTTTCTTGGAATTACTGTATAAACAGTAATTTACTGTTCATTGCAGGCCACAAGCGGGCCTGGCGGGCTGCACGCGCCTGGGGGACCGCACGCGAGCCAGATGGGCCACACGCAAGCGGGTCCACAATTCGGGCCCGATTCGACCCAAAATGAGGGACGGACAGACGAACGGGAGGTCACCTAGGGCACGTGATTACTCCCAAAATATTGCACCTCACAAGGCGTACCACAGACCGATGGAAAGCTCTTTTTGAGAAATTTCCAATGATACTAAAATAAATATGATTGGAGCACGATAACACCACAAAATATGATTCCTTAGCAATGGGTATATGAAAAAATATATATTGAATTTACTGTTCATCCTTGCTAATTGACACGAATTCGAGCCTTTGATCAAGCTCAATTGAATCTAATGGTGGCTTAAAAGTGGCATACAGGGTCTTAATACTTAATTGAAAAGTAAAAAAAATAATTGAGAGACAGAGGGGTACCTTCGATCAAGTGACGAGAGGAAAAAGAAAGAAGCTTTGATAATGGAGATCTCCTTAGATTGGAATGAATTTGCCTTAGCTCTTTGAGATTTTCTAACACATGCAAGAAAAAAATTTCTTCCATTTGAGTGTAGATAAAGAAGGAGAAGAGTATGGGCTTGGATGAGGAAATAAGGTTTATTTAATTAGGTGGTAGGCCCCACCATTTATTTTAATACTTAATTAATTTAATAATTATGATTATGTTATTTAAACAAGCTCTGAAAAATCACAAAATTTTATCTATAGCTAATTTGAGGGTTAGGAAAGCAATGATAAAGTTAAATTTTTAATCTGAGATCAAAATAATTAGCACATTTTTCTTAATTAAATAAAATAATAAAATAATCAGGAAACGATTAAATTTTGAAAAATTCTAAATAAATTACCAAATATTTTTTATAAATACTCTCAGCAATTCTATAATTTTATTTTATCAATTTATTGTGAATTTAAAAACTTTAGAAAACTAAATTTGAAAAAATATGATATTTTACACATTCCCTTATCTATAGATTAGAAATATTTATTTCTAATCTAATGCTAAGTGAGGGATTGTCTCGTGACAATGACCACTTAATCCTAGTTGATTGAGGAGTGGGCGCCACACTTATGCTTTGTAGAATGCATGTGATAAGTAGATTGATTTTCTAATTTATATTATGTTAATTATGCACTAATCCTTGAAATGTATGATTAGGGAATATTAGGATTTATAGTTATATAATTTGTAAAATTAATGTCTCTAATTATTTATATGAATAAGTAGAACATAATGGCCAAGTGCTTGAAATTTAGATAATCAAATTTATAATTAAGTGCTAATCTATTTTAGCTTTATTTAGGATTTGATTAGCATTAATTACTTTCTATTTAGATTAATGTGATGTTTATATGCTTCATTAACAGTAGTCTGCATATTACAAAATTTAATTTCTAATTTTGAATACTCAAATACTTTATTTGACATTAATTAATATTTAACTCTTAATTAACTTAAGAAAATACTTAATTAAATTAATAATTGATTTAACACTGATTTGGACATCAATAATGGATTATAAGCGTACTTACTTTTATATTGATCAATATTCATGCAAGCAAACTTATTTTGGTTAAGTTTGGGATTGAATCTTAACTTGACTAGATTAAGTCTCAAACTTAATTAATTTGAACAATATACTTGATTTGAAAATTAAAGAACTTGTATAACTCTAATCAACCCTTATTGATTTGTCATTGATCTTAAACTCATAAATTAAAAATATTAAAATTTATAACAAACTCATGTGATTAATCATTTGAATCTAATCTTGAAATTTTTGAATTTCTTATAAAAAAGATCATTAACATAAATTAATTTATAAAATAAGAGTGATTTATAAAAATAATCAATTCTCAATAATTCATATGATTAAATCTCATAACTATAGTTTAGGCTATAATCAGATGAGTTTACTCATCTACTTTGTATAATCCAAGTGAATACTTTAAAGATTGTCAGTTCAAGTAAATCCTTATAACTTAGATTATAGCTTGACTAATTATAATTTTTAGTACTTAAATCTTTAGAACATAAAGTTAATTAAATTGTCAGACCTTTTAATAGATAAATTATTGAGGTAGGAAGAGCTTATTATTTGATTTTAAGGTAGAAGCTTATATGAACACTTATTATCTTTAGACTCTGATCTTAGATTCTTGTGGTAGGATAACCTAAAGATTATAGGATGAGATCAATCCTTGTAGTAGTATCCTAAGTTGAGTGACTTTCATATCACACCCATAGAACCTTTGTGCAGGATTCACCCCAATGGAGTGTGGATTCATTAATTTGTATTCCTTGATTTATAAATAGAATTATTTGAATGAGAATAAGTAAATTATCAAATGGATATGCTAGTGTATATCCATAGAACTGATTTATTTCAATAGAAAATGAAATTGATTAATTTACCCTGAATAGAACTGTATAGTCTTAATCTTATTTTAGGTAATTAAATAAGTACAGTTTAGTTCATGATAAACATCTCAAGTCCCATTATATTATAATTAGGGGATTGAATAACTTAGTTTGAGAGAATAAATTGTAAAAGGATTTTATCCCTTATCTTTATGTGTATCGATAAGTACAGTTAAATAAATCAAGTATTTCAAGTTACCTTTCTTAAGACACCATAAGTTATGTTTATAATTAGCGTATTTAACAGCTTAGTTTGAGAGAATAAACTGTAAAATAATTATCCCTTATTTGTATGTGTATCGATAAGTGCAGTTAAACAAACTAAGTATTAAAGCCACCCTTCTTGAAAACATACTAACTATGTATATGCACTCTCCCCATGTGGTGATCTAGAAGATAAAGAAAATTAAATAATCTTAACTATCAGTAGAATTAAATCATGAGTCATAATTTATTTAGATGGATTCTATACAATGGAGACAAATGGATTCATTATTTGGTTTTAATTAATTTTTGGATTTTGATGATTTTAAAACATATTGTTATCAATTCCTTAGCATACCATAAATGCATATTAGCACTAGTGGAGCGATGTGCTCACCTAAGATATTAGCGGAGCAATGTGCTCATCTAATGAATCTGTTAGCGGAGCGTTCGCTCACCTAGGATTTGTGGGATGTCATGTGACACCGAGTCCACAATTGTGGCATACAGTTTTGTGTCATATTCTGATGCATATGTATAAATTCAATGGCATACAATGTAGTTTTAATTCTTTATTTACTCAGTTTCAGCTTCTTTACTATTTTATCTACTTATAGTATTCACTTTTTAGTCCCACTTTTACTTTACTTTCATATTTGTACTTGTAACAACCCAGATTGTTACCTTGGTCAATTAGGACTAATCCTAGTCTTAAAAGTAATCATAAGTACTAATTAGGTCAATTTGAATCAACTTCTAAGACCTAGTCCAAATTAGGAGACAAATTGATCGAATCCTGATTTCTGGAAAATTCAGAAAAACCCTAAAATTTGATATATTTAAATTGACCTCCGATCGAAAAATGGACTTCACCATTACGCTCATTGACCCCAAATTAGCTAGGGGTGAAGTTTTCGTATCAATCGGAAGTCGCCAAAAATTCGACGAATATTTTAAATATTTAAATGCCCCGAAAATAGAGAAATCAAAATATTCGTCGGATCAAAATTCTGATCTCGTCATTGCATTCCTCACGCCTCAATTAGCTAGGAAAACATGTTTAAATTTTTTTTTCTTTTTATAACTTATTACTTTATTTAAATAAGGAATTAATTAATTTAAATTAAATAATATATATTATATTTTAAGTGGATTAACGGCACCGTTAGATTGCTTGCGCTGTTACCCCTCCTGCAGTCAAATCTGACGACAAATCTGGGCCGTTCGATCGGCCCGATCAAATGGCATGCGGGTCGTCTTCCCCGATCCCCCTCTGCGCGGACGCCGCGCGGCGGCTCGCCACGAGCCGGCCCAATCGGGGCCTCCTCCTCCCTCGACGCCTCCGCCCAGAGCCTCCTTAAGACCTCACGTGCGCACAGGGCAGCGAATCCGCCAATTTTGAAACCTAAAATCCTGATCAAGCTCTCGTTCGTCCTCCACCGTCAATCAAGGTACATGCCGTATACCCTAATCTTTCGCTTAATCAACGCATACTCCATTCGATACCGTATTGCATAGGCTCGATTAGGATGCTACCGGGTTGGATTGACCCTTCGACGGTCCGATCCGTCGGATTTCGGCGAGGGTCTGCAGTAGAATTCGTTAGGGCCCGAGTTCGCCGAACCCTAACGACTAGGGTTTCGTTTTGCCGCCGCCTCCGGCCACCTCCGGCGAAGGTCCGCCCGCCGTCGTGAATGCCCCGTCGTGGGCTACCGTCGGCCGTGCGGGCCGAGGTGGTTCGGCACCGGGAAGGCCGGCAAAAGCCGTGCCCTAGCCGGCGCCCTCGGGACGCCACGCGAAGCGGGTGGCTTCCGGGTCGGGCCGGGTTGACCCGAGCCCGACCCAACCGCGTCCGGGTCTGTGTAAGCCCAGGTGGGGCCAGTAGCGCCACGTGGCAACCTCCTGCATGCCACGTGTCACGTGGGACCCACCGCTAGAAACCGCACTTCTTCAGCTTCGGCCGTGGGTCCCACTGCGCCACGTGGCAGCCACTGGGCAAGCCACGTGTCAGGTGGGGCCCACCAACCGAGCATCCGCGACCTCTCGGCTTCCACGGTGGGTCCCGCTGCGCAACGTGGCAGTCTCTGGACACGCCATGTGTCAGGTGGGGGCCCACTGTCAGGTCTCCCGAAACCTTTCGGCTTCCTCGTGGGGCCCACAGAGCCATGTGGCAGCCACCGTGCATGCCACGTGTACCGGACCACGCACAGTGCAATGCCCAATCAGGCGCTGCCACGTGTCATAAGTGGGCCCACTGTCATCTCAGACAGATAATTATTTAAATTAATTACTATTTATTAGAAATTAATTATAGGTTAGTGATTAATTAATTATAATTAGTACTAATTACCTTTCAATAGTAACCATATAATTAATTTGCTGTAATTAATAATTAAATGATTAATTGGGATTATTTTAATATTAATTAAATCTTAACAGTAATTAGAATAATTAATTATTATTAAACAGTAAACTATAATTAATTATTCTTAATTAGGCATTAGCAGATAATTAAGATTAATTAAAAAGTAATTAGACTTAATTACTTTTCAACAGTAAAATAATAGTATTATATATTTAAAATAATTAATTATTAGATTAATTAATGCTAATTGATAATTAAGTCCTAATTAATTACAGATTAATTAAGAATTAATAATTTCAGAATTTATATATACAACTTTAGGGATGAACAGTAAAATAATTTAATTTGAATAAATGAATAGTAAAATAATATAAATTGTATTTTTGAATAGCAAAACTTAAAAGTTTAATAACTTTTTGTAGAATGATCCAAATATAGCCAATATAGGTCTCAAAATACTTCGAAAAATAAATAGAATCAAATAACTTAATGTAAAAATTAATTTCAGGGTACGCATAACGATATAATATTTTATGACCTCTTTAGGACCCCGTAACTTTTAACCTAGTTGATCAAACATAGTCAATATGGGTCTTAAAATGCTCAGGAGAGTGGCCCCATCACTGTGGTAGTATTAGTTTTCCCATTTGGATATCAGGATAAAAAGTCAACTCTAGAATTCCTAGTTGACTTTAGGGAAAATTGACCAAAATGCTCTTAGAATTCAAAGGACCATAACTTGGTCAAATCAACTCCAAATTTAAAAATTCAAGATGTTAACTAGTTTAGATTTTTAATACCATCAATAAATTGAAATAATATTTAGAATATAAATCCTAAAATTTTAGAAAATAACCAAATACCCCTGGCCTCATTTTTATCATAATTTGACCGTTTGGGGTCCAGATTGGGCGTACTTACTGTCTATCTTTAAGTTAAACAGTAAGGAATCTTTTGGAATCAAGAAACTTTAATTTGGATCCTTAAAACAAAAGTTGACTTTTAGACCTTTAAAATAGAGGCAAAATAGTCCTTTTGCCCTGAGTTTGGAATAAGCACCCATAACCCCTAATCAACATTCTAAAATACTAAAACCAATGTTATAATTATATTAGTGACACTTAAGCGAGTAAAATCAACTAGGTCAGATCACAAAATTTTCCTAAATCTTTAACACTACACCTTAATGACCTTTCCTGAGATTAGGACTAGATCATACGTTAGAGTTTATTTATTGGGTAAATGGGTTACCTGATGGGTGAAACCTTGGTTTTATTAGTTTTTAGACTTTTATTTTATTTTACAACTTATTTTGATTATTTTATCTTTTAACTTTAGTTTTATGATAGGAGATTCATCCTATTAAGTCTGATTATTTAATAGATTTGCCTTAATTATTAGATCACTATTAGAATAAAACCTAGAACTTCGGTCTCATCCTTTTTGGATTATGTGATTAAGCTTAAATCTCATAGTATTTAATCTATAATCTATAAGTTTAGAAGATCTTAATCAGATCTTAGATAGAATGTCTAAATTCACAAAACTAGGATGTATGATTTATTGATTCAACTCATAGTCATCTATCTGATTGAACTATATTAGATACTGATCAGTTCTAATCCTTTTTAACTTATAAGGACGAGTTTCTAAGTTACACTCGATAGTAGGAAAATGGTGATCCTGAACTTGTGTAACTTGGAATAGTAAGAATGGTTAAGTAGAAAACAAATAATATCATCATGTTTAGTAGAGTCTCTTACTTACTTTAATTATTGTTGCTACGCATTCCTTGATTTTTGTGTCATATTTTCTTGAGCATATCATATAAGATATTTGATGCATAAATAAAATATTATGAAAATATGGAGACTCCTTAGATTCCTTGTGAAAATATTAAAGTAATTGATTAAAGATAATAATTGTATATGTTAGAGCTGCCTCTTAGTTATGTCTTCTTTGCCTAGTCTCCTTGTTGACACTAGGAGAAGATCTTGTTTATGTCTTCTTTGCCTACTCTCCTTGTTGACATTAGGAGAATACCTTGTTTATATCTTCTTTGCTTAGTCTCCTTATTGACACTAAGAGAATATCTGTTGTGTTTTCTTTGCCTAGTCTCCTTGATGACACTAGGAGAAAACCCTATATATCTACTTAGTCTCATTGCATGACACTAGGGTTATATAGTTTTGTGCCTAGTCTCCTTGATGACACTAGGATCCTTTTTATATTCAGTGGGCTAGATTAGCTCTTTTCTGTATGACAGTTAGTACGCAGATGTTTACATATATGTTTAGTTTTGATATGTCATTTACTTTTCAGCATTTTTATTTAGTCAGCTATTTTCTTTGTACTGCTTATATATTTTAAGATGCTAGAATTTTGCTATTATTTATTATTGTTGAGTTATGTTATCTTAATTTGCATGTATCTTTTGATCACCAGCATGTTTAGGATATAGTATTTCTCTTCTAGTACTTGTTTAGTTATTTATATTCATATGTCTTATCTTGTTTAGCTTGCATTTGAGGCATATCTTGGCCTCTCTTTTTGCTTGAGTTATAAATGATTATATATAACTTTTTCCTTCCTTATTGTATTGCTTGTTGCTCCCTTATATAGTTATTGCTTAGAGAATATAAATGGTGATATTATAAAACACATATAAAACTTATCAGCTTAAAATGTACTTAGACAATTGTCTAACATAAGATTTTTTTTTTGGTTGGGGCCCTACATTGTGAAACTGACAATGATAAATCATCTTTAGTTGGACGATCAGGATATTGGTGTTGAGCCATATCCAGAGGAGGAGCCTGTGAAAGAAGCAGCTATTTAGTTTCCCTTTATAAGTGAGAATGAGCGTATTTTTCCTTTATTATTTAAACTTAAATTGATGTAATAATACAGGTACTCGTGACTGTGTATTTGAATTCAATGCTTATATTCTGAGTTGTATTTTATTATATTTATGTTGTGATGCTTGGATGTTTTTTGTTGTAAATCACTTCCGCACTCTGTATGAATTCTTATTAAGTGACTGAATGTTTGATTCTATGCTTACTCCTTCCCTTATTAGGTGGATTTTAGATTTTATCATAATCCAATAATAAGTGAAGGGCTAGCTAGAGTGACACGCCATCCCTTAGCTTAATCTTGTTGATTAAGGGGTGGGGCGCCACAATATTGTTTAAGATTTTTCAGTTGTTTTAATACTTTTTGTAGTTTTATTTGATTATGTAAATGTTAAACATTATATAATTATAATTGTGTAGAATAACTTTCGATATGTTAGACTCACTATCTAGCACATGGTAATTTTGTGATTTGGCAATATTCTAGATCTAGAGTAGCTTGTCGAACAAGATTAGAAGCTTTCACAGGAGATCCAGGAATAGTTTGTGGAGCGGCAGTGGACTCTGCATTAGTATTTACCTTTCCTGCATTAGTTTATTTCAGTTCAGTCGATAGACTATTTCTGTTATTTCATTTAAGTAAATTGTTTGCAATAACTCTTGATATATTTTCTTTTCTTTTTTTGAGATGAATGATTTACTTAACTTCTGTGCTGAATGATCTGGATGTATGCTATAGCTTCCGCACTCTGTATTTGCTACTACTTATACTTAGTATTGTGATGTGATCAGCATAAGCGAAATGTTAATGCTCATGTATATTAGATTTTTATTCCACTCATAATTTATTATACATAAGTACCCTACCTAATACTTAAGATAAGGATTTTACACTTATCTTAAGGATTAATACTCAGCTCTCTTTTCTTTGGGATTGAGTCTCAGTAGCAATTCAGCTCATTTTGCTCAACAAATATTCGGGGAGGTTCAGCAGTCCTTCATGAGTAATTAGTCGTTCAACCGCAACTTCTTAAAATAAATTATCTCAACTACGCGCGGCGACGGGACCGGGCGTTATACTAAATGACCTCCAAAAAATCTCAAATTTCACCCTTAGCTAATTTGAGTGATGAATTAAAAAATGTAATTATAATTTAATTTAGAGATAAATTTAATTTAACTAATTTTCTAAGTCATTAAATTAACTAATTGATCCTTTTTGTATTACTTGTTTATTGTTTGTGTGATAAATTTATATCATATGATTCTCTTATGATAAAATAAAATCCTCACTGCTGACACAAATTTGTGAGGACGTTTGAATCTACAGCTCAATTCCTATTAAGAAGTCTAAGTTAGAGCTTTTGATATTATCATTTCCACATGTTGCTTTCATTGGAATATGAAAATTTTATTTCTTCTCTACGGGACATAGTTTCTATAAAAAGATTTTGGCTTATTCTTTGGATTGAGAAAAAATGTTCTCTATTTTGGCTTATTGTTTGGATTTAGAAAAAAATACTTTCTTTTTTTATATATTAATTATTAATTATAGGGTAGGGTTCTCCTCTTTCTTCATAGATTCAGTTCTATATTAAATAATTAAATATTTTTAATACACTTATTATAACTTAAATATCTAAAGTAATCCAACATCAAAATTTATAGTATATATTAAAATAATTGGAAAAGAGAAATAGTGAACTCATAAATATAATATCGAAAAAAATCTATCAAATAAAATTTGGACATCATTTCATTAGTGTTCACTTTGTTCTTTCTCTAAACTCAAATACTAAGATTCCAAATATTTGGGGGCACATATTAGCTGTATAGTTATGGATTTTGATACAAATTCTAAATATTTTTAAATAACTTTAAGAAAATAATTTTATTTGATAAATAAAATTATATAAATTCATTTTTTATATGTGAAAGATTATAAATATAAATGAAATAGAATTTAATCTATAAATGAAATATTATTAATTCTAGTTTTCTAAGCCAAAAGGTCTCCTCCTAACTTTTCAATAAGTACATTAATTATGCATCATATCAAATAATTTATCTCAATATTTTATAATGAAAGACTTTAGAAGTAGCAATATTCATTTGTCACAACATGACACTAAGATGTTTATATCTTCTTTCTATATTTTCTCACAATGCTATGTGACATAATACCGCATGATGACTAATCATTAGTATAAACCATGCGTCGGTTTAAGCGATTTCATAATTCATAGTATAAACCATGCGTTGACCCTCCCAAGCAGTGGTAGCTATCTCCTTTTCACTAACATAGCCAATGATGACTAATCATTAGTACATCTGATTAACCCCATAAATTCACTCATATAATAACCAATTTGCATGATGGCACAATACTACTCTCGCAAGACTAATCAATTGTAAATATATATTATCAAATGCATTAAAATAATCAACAAATTAAAACTGTATTTAAATTGAACTAAATTCTTAGAGATTGTTTTAAATATTATTTGGAGACTAATGACTAAGTTCTTAACATAGTTTGGACAGCAAAAACTAGGTAACAACATCATTTTTGCTTTTCAAAACTATTAAAGACATATGCGTTGCAATAATAAGCTTTTGAATATGTGATATATTCACAATATTGATAGTGTATTCATGACAAGTAATATATTCTTTTGATAATATCATTTTTTTTCTACAATCCATTCATGCCTAAGCCTTGAAAAAGTGCAACATGTATTATCCAATGGTACTTAGAGTGTTCTCTAACGAGTATTTAACTTGAGCATTTTATGGTAAATATGAGACAAGGAGCTAGAGGAAGTACATAAAGGAGATATTTGAAAAGTTTTTTGAAGATTAAGTAGTCTAACTTAGTATTTTATTAAGGCTTTGATGTATATTTCATGTGGAGTAGATATGAACATTATTTTATAAATATTAAATTATTATGAATGATTAATATTGAATTTTTTGATGAAATCGAATGACAATACTCTTCCGCATCATTTTACTCAAATGATGAATAAGGTCATGTAGCTTCGAGAGCTAGACATTGGTTTAGCTCACGCAGATCCAGACCCGACAACGGGCCCTCACAAATTCATACAAAATTATAAGAACATGAGAGATATTATGCATAATAATGATGGATTGCTTGTGATTATAGCTAAGCCTATTAAATAAGGTAATTAGGTATGATGAAGTGAAAAGATATACTATTGCTTTCTCATTTATGTCACTTTCTTAATCTAGTTTTTAATTAGCGAGTTAAGGATCGAAAACCAAAGTCTCAATAACTTAATCTTAGGTATTTTTTATTTTTGGAAAGAGTTAAATATTAAAAAAAAAAAAATCATAAACACCAAATCTTTTTGATTTCTTGGTATGAGTACAGAGCGCACGAATTTTCTTGTAAAAGTAAACGTTCGAACGAATTCGGGCGACTGAAAAAAATGGCCGGGAAAATAGACGGCTGCGATCCGGTGCTGCGGTAATTGTCGTCCAGGGCATCATTAACGACAATTAAACGGACATGATTTTCTGAACCCATCATAATAATGATCTCCTTCCCACAGCCTGCGAATTATCATACCGCGCTTGCCGGGACCACTACACACCTGATCCCTGAGATTCGATCTGCCCTCCAATCCCCATCGAACGGTTAATATGTCTCATTCATTCAAACCCTTGTTGCAGAAACGACAAAACGCTAGGGGTATTTTAGGCATGCGGGGAATTCAGAGAGCCAGAGGTCTTTATTTTCGGGATGCCGCCGGTGAACTGTCGCACTGGCAATTCGCAAGTCATTTTAACTTGTTATATTGATGGCGGGTAATCCTCCTCTGTGAGGATTAGGGTTAGGGTTTTTTTTTCAGGTTTTCCTCCTCGAGATCTTTATAGCTCGTTGTATCCAATATTGAACGATTGAGTTCGGTGGGCGGTGGTTCTCCATCGCTGCACGTTTGGCAGTGCTGGTTCTTCTTCTTAACTACTGAACTGTGTAGAGATTACTGCAACAGCATGAAGAAAGGAACAAGTATGAGTTGTTGAAGGATTTTTGGGGAAGTTTTCATTAGCTTTCCGTTGACATAGGGAAACAACTAAACTCTTGCGAGCTTGGTGTTTGGAGGCAAACTATTAGGGGATCACGGGATCGGCTTTGTTTGTCCGAGTGCTAAGCGAAGATAGTGATTTATCTGCAAAATGTTGATTAGGCCGCCTGGGATCTACCTTTTTTCTTGTGTCGTTATCTCTTAAAGAATAGTACATTCACGGAAATGGTGATTCCCAACGCCTTTTATAATTTCTGTTGCATTTGATGATTCTCGCTACGTTGGGGACGACGCTTCGGCAACTTTGAGAGCCCTTTTTAAAAGGTCTCAAGAGTATCGACATTAGAGAGACGGAGTAGTTGGACCCTTTCGAAAAAGCCAACAAAGAATAGCTTTTAAGGATTCAGTCTGTGTCTTTCGAGTGTCACTCAGAAATTATTGATATAAAATTATTTCCAGGTGAAGGGGAAAGGTAGACATAAGAGGATAAAGGAAGTGTATTTTTTTTTCTCTACCCCGATTTTAAACGTTCCACGTCAAAAGTGGGTTTTGCCCTCAACTTTTTCTTCTTCGGCGAGATAGGAACTGTTGCTCCTGTATGCGTATATTTGGCATTTGGTGAAATTGGCCATTTATTTTTGGAGGAAAGTTTTGTTTTCAGGTAGCTCTTCTTTTGGCGCATTTCCGCATCTTTCATCCGTAGTTGCTAAATTTCGGGATAAAATTGAATTAGTTCATTTAAGGCCGGAGGTTTGATTTTAGACGGTGGAGGGAATGAGTACCGGAATGCAGCATAGGGGAGGAAGGACCGCCGATAATGGTGTGAATTTAACAGAGAAGGTTGTAGTGGCTGTTAAGGCTTCTAAAGAAATATCGAAGCATGCGCTGGTTTGGGCCTTAACTCATGTTGTTCAGCCTGGCGATTGCTTAACGCTTTTGGTTGTTATGCCGCAGCATAGTTCAGGTAAAATAGCGGAATCTTTACTGCTTTTTTTTTCTTGTTGTTTTAATCTTTGCAGTTATTGATTCCATGGAATTTTGTTTCAGACAACCAAACCGTTTTTCCCACCCAATAAAGCAACTCGTTAAATTTAAAATGCACGCATTTTTTCTTCTCTGCAATTTTAAAATGCAGGGGTTTGAAATCCTCAAACAAAACTGTCCTGGTGACTCCACTGTCCATGAATTTCTTTGTTTTTATTCTCAGGTAGGAAACTTTGGGGTTTTCCTAGACTTGCTGGGGACTGTGCTAGTGGTCACAGGGGGTCCCAAACTGGAACTACTTTAGAGCAGAAATCTGATCTTACTTATCTATGTTCTCAAATGATGCTTCAACTCCATGATGTTTATGACCCAAACAAGGTTAGTTCCTCAGTGCCACGCTATTCTTACGTGCTTGTTTTTTATTTGCTATTACAAATGTCACTTTCCTCCTGCAGATTAATGTCAAAGTAAAGGTTGTATCTGGTTCACCATCTGGTGTTGTAGCGGCTGAATCCAAGAGGGCTAATGCCAGCTGGGTAATTTTGGACAAGTAGGGGTTTTAACTAAAGTTTATGTGACTACAGATCTATCTACTTTAAGCTATCATATATACCTGTTTGTTCACTATATAATTTTTCTTTTTTTGTGGATATTCTTTTGCATATTTGGGCTAATGCATTCGAGCAACTGCACTTGATTCAGGCAGCTAAAACATGAGGAGAAGCACTGCATAGAGGATCTGCAATCAAACATAGTTGTCATGAAGCGTTCTCAGCCTAAAGTTCTTAGATTGAATATTGTAAGATCCCCTGAGGCTCAGAATTCTGAGCTTTGTTCATCTCCTCCTGGGTTGTATTTGTCATCTGAAGAGGTTAAGAAGGATATCAAGGGTCTTCAAACATGCATTCAAGGTCCAACAGTTACTCCCTCAAGCAGCCCTGAAGTGGACACATCGTTTACTGCCACTGAAGCAGGAACCTCCTCAGTATCTAGTTCGGATCCTGGAACTTCTCCCTTCTTTGTATCTGAAACAAATAGGTTCCTTAAGAAGACCGAAAAGACCGAATTGAAGCAAAATCAAAATTTGAATGTAACCAGCTCTGATTCTGATGGTGAAAGTATGAGTCCTTCGACAACACTTGCGTTACAGCCATGGATGGTTGGGATTCTCTCTAGTGGGCAAATATCCTCTCAGAACATTGAAGGCATTTCTCATAAACTTAAAGATTCTCGCATTTCCAAAGCCAAAATTTTGTTGGAGAGGTATTCTATGCCTAATAGGAAAGCTGGGATAAATACTATGAACCTTAGGTCCGAGTGGAGCGCTGGCAGCAATGTGAAAGAAACTATACCTTTAACTAGAAATCCAACACAAATTCCTCCTCCTTTATGTTCAATATGTCAGCACAAAACACCTGTGTTTGGTAAACCTCCGAGGTGGTTCACTTACTCTGAGCTAGAACTTGCTACTGGTAGTTTTTCTCAGGCCAACTTTTTAGCAGAGGGTGGGTTTGGATCTGTTCATAGAGGACTTTTACCTGATGGACAGGCAATTGCTGTAAAGCAACATAAACTTGCTAGTTCGCAGGGTGACCATGAGTTCTGCGCTGAGGTTGAAGTTCTAAGCTGTGCACAGCACCGCAATGTTATTATGCTGATTGGGTTTTGTGTTGAGGATAGAAGAAGGCTACTAGTTTATGAGTATATTTGCAACGGTTCATTAGACTCCCATCTCTATGGTAATTCGTTTGTTTCAATTGAAGAATATAATGGTCTGCTATTTTGTTTTCAATTGAATTTTGATGGATTAATTTTTGTCTATATCATAATTTAAAGTTTTTGAAGGAGTATCAACCTGATAAAAATTTGATGTAGATTAAGAATGGGAATGAGTAATGCCACCTAGAAAATTTTAGGCAGTAAAAATATGTCCCACTGATTCATGTATAGCTCATGTATCAAGCAAAACTTGCATCCCAACTGAGAGCTATATTACTGCTTTTATAGGATTCTAATTTTATTTGTAGGCCGTAACCAGGAACCGCTAGAATGGCCCGCTAGGCAAAAGATCGCAGTTGGCTCAGCACGAGGATTGAGGTACCTTCATGAAGAGTGTAGGGTGGGCTGCATAGTGCACCGTGACATGAGACCAAATAACATCCTCATAACCCATGACTTTGAACCACTGGTATGATTTTCCTTTCCTTTTTGAAGGTTTTTAGTTGCAATTATAATGATCCATTCTACTTGTTAATTACTGTAATGGAATGATACCTTTGAAAATTTTCCTTATTTTCTTCCTCGCATATTTCTCATCAAACATCTGTGTTCTCCTAGGACTAATTTTTAATTACATTTGGAGTGGTCCTGTCCTTCGCCGTCTGAAGTTTGAATATCTGAACGAATGTTTCAGTTTCTGTTTTAGTGTTTGCTGCAGGTTGTTTACCCTTTAACTATTTTTTTCTTAAGCAAAATTTAAATTAAATCCAATATTTAGCTCTGAATCCTGATCTTTAAATAACGTGTGCTCTGCTAAATGGTGTACTTCAAGAGGCCTTATCGTTGAAATCCTGAAACGATTAGATGCCAAATCTTTACGCCAAATTTTTTTTGAATCTAAGAACTCATAATCTGAGTTTCTTAGGTATACCACTCAAAATTTACTTATTCACTTAAATTACACCCAAATTTTGATATTTACAAAACTTCCGCTCAAATTAGCACCAATACAATAAAAATTTCACCCCATTAGTTCTTTCAATCATTGCAAGTAAAGAGATTTCCTATAAGGTTAACTGATAGTTTTTTAAGTATCAAGGTTAGGTGTTAGATGTGTAAATACTCATGACAGGTGTTATGCTGGTTTTTATTCTAATCAAAATATTAGATTTATCTAGATATTTTACAGTTTTTGTTGTGATTGAACATCAGGTATTAGTAATGTCGGAATGAATTCCCAAATGTAAATGTTGCACTATTGCTTGCATATATTATGATTAAATTCACACGATATTATCATATAACATTTGGGTCTTGCTGGTATTTATCCTAGTTGAATAAATATATCTATCTGTTTTTTTTTTCAAAGAACCAGTTCTGACTGTAAATTTGCATTAGATATTGAAAAAACCCCGTCAGTACGAATGTTTAATAATAAGCGCTGCGTACATGTAACATGAATAGTTTCATGCTTAAAGCTATCGATTTTGCAGGTTGGTGATTTTGGCCTTGCTAGATTGCAACCTAATGGTGATCTTGGTGTAGAAACCAGAGTAATTGGCACATTTGGGTAATCATCAAATTGGAATGGATTATATTTCTCCATGTAATCATCAAATTGGAATGGATTATATTTCTCCATTTCTAAAAGATAAAATAATAATAAAAGTAAAAATAAAAATAAAAATAGTGATAATAATAATAAGGATAGTCGCTATTGTAAAATTAACAACTCATTGATAATTTGTAGGTATCTTGCACCGGAGTATGCACAAAGCGGACAAATCACAGAGAAAGCAGATGTATATTCTTTTGGAGTTGTGCTAGTTGAGCTTGTGACGGGACGCAAAGCTGTGGACATCAACAGGCCAAAGGGAGAGCAATGCCTAACTGAATGGGTACATTGACAAATCATCATTTCCAAAAGATCACTGTTATGTTTGCCCTAAAAATGTATAATTTTTTTTTACAGAATGTTGGATGAATGCCATGCAAAACACTTTGCATGGTGTCATCCAATGTTCCCAGAGACGTTTGTTTTCTGATAAATATTTGGTGCAACCGTATATTTTTCTTTCCAAAATAATTAAATAAATATTTAATAAATCCTCGGACCAGTTCTTATTGGAACTGAGGAAAGTAGTGATTTAGTTATGTTCAATTTTTTTCTTCTTCAAAAATCATTTCTCAATTAATAACAGCTCCATATTTGTGGGCACTGGGGTGTATTTTTAGTGAAACTTATATATAATTAACTTGTTCTTTATTTGGTTAGGCTCGTCCACTTTTGGAGGAATATGCAATTCATGAATTGTTGGATCCATGTTTGGCTAATCACTACTCCGAACATGAAGTGTACTGCATGTTGCATGCGGCATCTTTGTGTATTCAACGAGATCCCCAAGCAAGGCCTAAAATGTCTCAGGTAAAGTCTCTACAAAGTTTAAATAATATAAGAAGTTTTATGCATGGAAGGAATCTATAGGTATTCTGCACTCAGTATTGGTTTTGTTTGTTTGAAGCGCTTGGAAATAATTATGGATGCGATGATTTAATATATGGTTTTATTCAAGTTTCAGGATGAGTTACTTTAGATACTATGTAGTAAGACACAAAAATGGAAGCTCTACATAAAATAATATGAGAATATTTTTTGTTTCATTATACTTGGTGTGGCCTCTATTCTCTTGACTCATGCAATAAATTTTATCTTACCTAAAAGTTCAAGTTCTTGTTTGAGGTATCTTTCCTCTTACCTTTTTAAGCTTTAAATCTCAAAAGTGTAAGTATAACATTTCCAAATGGAGTTTCTTTATCTATTCACTTTTCATTTACTCTTTCACACATTCCTTTATTAAATACATAATATGATATATATATATATATATATATATGATTTAAGAGTGTATATGTAAAAGATGATCTCATGCAATAATAAAATCAAGAAAGAATTAAAGTCTTTATGATGAGGTGAAGTTTCAATTATATTTTTTAAAATATTTGAGGGGGATTTTGAAGGGGAAGAAGATGATAGAAATATTAGATTGTTGTCGAAGCACAAAGAAGGAGAATGATGATGGAAGAAGAAGAACAACATAAAATAAATTGTTGGAGGTATCTTTCCTCTTACCTTTTTAAGCCTTAAATCTCAAAAGTGTAAGTATAACATTTCCAAATAGAGTTTCTTTATCCATTCACTTTTCATTTACTCTTTCTCACATTCCTTTATTAAATACATAATATTATATATATACATATATATATATATATATGATTTAGGAGTGTATACGTAAAAGATGATCTCATACAATAATAAAATCAAGAAAGAATTGAAGTCTTTATGACGAGGTGAAGTTTCAATTATTATTTTTTAAATATTTGAGGGGGATTTTGAAGGGGAAGAAGATGATGGAAATAATAGATTGTTGTCGAAACACAGAAGAAGAATGATTGTGGAAGAAGAAGAACAACATAAAATAACTTGATTGAGGTATCCTTCCTCTTATACCTTTTTAAGCCTTAAATCTCAAAAATGTAAGTATAGCATTTCCAAATAGAGTTTCTTTATCCATTCACTTTTCATTTACTCTTTCTCAGTTCCTTTATTAAATACATAATATTATATATCTATATATATATATGTATATATATATAAATATATATGATTTAAGAGTGTATACGTAAAAGATGGCCTCATGCAATAATAAAATCAAGAAAGAATTGAAGTCTTTATGATGAGGTAAAGTTTCAATTATTATTTTTTAAAATATTTGAGGGGATTTTGAAAGGGAAGAAGATGATGGAAATGATAAATCACTGTCGAAACACACAGAAGGCAAATGATGATGGAAGAAGAACAACATAAAATAACTTTACGAAAATTTAATGGTACAATGGGAAGAATTGGAGAAAACAAAGAACGAGAACACAACACAAAGATAAATTTTACTAATATTATACGCCTCAGTGACCTTGTCGTTATGCACGCGCACAGAAATATAAGCAACTATGCACACCTCCTTTCATTCACTCCCACAGGAGCAAACTTCTCTCAAATGGACGAAAAGAGATTATCATCCATTATCTCTCTCAAATGAACATATAAAGATATATATAGAGATAAACATGGGTCACTACCATTTTATATGTAAAAGTAAAAAGTAATAAATAGCAAATACAATATCCTATGAATACCATTACTAACTTTAAGTATAATGTGACAAAATATAAATAGGTACATCATATTATGCTCAAAATAACTCAACAACCTATTGCAAGATTAATCTCTGCTCACCTTCTAGTTAACTTTTATGCAAATGCCTGGATTATGATTCTATCATGTGTTGCTTGTCCTGCATCAAATTCATCCCCACCAGAAGAACTCTACTCCGCAAAGTTAAAGTCATTGTAGTTGTCAAGTAAATAAGGGTTGAATCTTTGAACTCCTTGTCTGACAATCAAGTGTTCTCTAATGGCATCTTGTCCTTCCATCGCACCATGAATCTGTGCTCACGTTGCTCTTATGTAATAATCTCATTATAAATAATAACATCAATCTCAAAAAAGAAGGTTGAAGAGTGTCTGTAAATAGTTTATGATTTCATTCTTCTAGATAAGTAATTGCATTTTCTTGTAAAAGCTCACTAGAATACGGATCTAAATCTTCAATATTAAATACAAGACTTTTAAATATACCATAATGTAAAAGAAACAAGCGCTTGGCCCAATTTTTCATAAGGCATTGAAAGGTTCTTTGCTCTAGCATGAAGCTTTTTGTATTTGGCTCGCTCCAATAAATGTGAATGAGTGCATGGTCACCTTCATTAAAATTCATACTAGGACTAGTTGTATTAGCATTTGCAGCATAATTTTTATTAGTTTTTTCAATTTGATTTCTAATTTTGTGATGCATTTTATAAAAATCTATAGAAAAAGTAAAGACAGCATCCAAATAGGCATGTTTAAGTAAAATAATTAGGTTGATTGATTTTCTAGGTTTAGCCTCATAAATTAATTAGGTTGATTGTTTAGGTAAATTAATAAGTTGTATTAGCATTTGCAGCATAATTTTTATTAGTTTTTTCAATTTGATTTCTAATTTTGTGATGCATTTTATAAAAATCTATAGAAAAAGTAAAGACAACATTCAAATAGGCATGTTTAGGTAAATTAATTAGGTTGATTGATTTTCTAGGTTTAGCCTTATAAATAATTTCAAATGATGTCCTTTTTTGTTCTAGAAAGAGTGCTATTGTAGCAAATTCTGCTATAAGAATAAATCTTAAGTGCTTAAGTTCTCCCCTACTAGACCCTTGACTAGATTCCCATTCCCTATAGACTGATTTACCACTTTGATCTGATCGTCAGTCCGTTAGTGGAATGATGATAAAAACTTAAAGTGTAGTGCTAGTAACTACCATGTGTTCAAACTTTCCCATAAGAAATATTTTTGGAGTAAAGCTTCTACATGCTTTTGAAGCTTATTTTACTATCCAAGATTAAGGTGGTGCTGTGTAAAGTTGGGAAGTCGAGAACTCGATTTTAAAATTAATACCTTATTGAATCTCTCGTAGTGGTGAGAATGCATCTGATGGATTCTCTAACGAAGCCTTTAGATATTCCCTAAGGAGATCTACAATGGGTGAAATAATGACAGATTCCTCTCTATTGGGGTGTGGTATCCTACGAAATTTGACGCAAGGTGCAGTATCCCATTAGATCTACAATAGGTGTAGGGATGAAACTCTCAGGTTCCTTAAGTAGGATAGTTGTAGGTGGAGCATCTGAAATCAAAGATAAGTGGCAATTATAATCAATTAAAGTGCAACCCCCTTATTTAACTTTCATGTGGTGTGTTGCATTAGTAAAACCCTTTGTGATGAATTGATAGAATAGACAGATGCAAAAGTGATCTTAAAGCAGTACTAGTAGGTTTGTGAGGTGTCTTAATTGTTTATCATGATAATATGAGCAATATTTGTTACACAAAATCTTTCGAATTCCCACCCTTGTGATTTTCCTACTATTATTTTTCATTCCCTTTTGGAGGTAGTTATTTCAAAACCTTTTTGCATGATTAATCAATTTCTTGCGAGCAAAGGTGGCTTGCTGATAATAATCAAAATCAGGCCACTTAATTAATTCCTCTAATTGGGTCATCCAATCTAAAAACTTGTTAAGATCACGAGTTTGTCATACGTAGGAGCCTTTACTTTGATATTGCTCAATTGGGTTATCATATCATAATTTTAGTGCCCTTTCCTCATCCTCAAACTCTTCATTTCTAGGAATTCTACATCTCCTATGAGTTTAGGTTATACTTAATCCATAAGGGTAGTCATCCCTAGCATGAGGTGAAAAGTCTCGAGATGCTCTAGATCCAGTTTAGGTGTTGGATGATTAGGTGGTGGTTGGGGATGTTGATTGTTCCTCAAGTACATTACCTTTAGGATTTTCTTAAATTGGGCTTCTTTTCTAGCCATAGAAGTCTCCAAATCATTAACTCACTTATTTAACATATTTTCATTTGATTCTTGGTTAGCCATGTTGCTCTTAAGTTTGTTGAGAATTTAAATAATTTGCACCACAAATTTTAATCAAATATATTTGAAAAATAATGAAAAATACAATAAATTATTTACTCAAGCTAAGTAACTAGCAATCATTTAATATTAGAATTCAATGTGGCTCAAATACACACTAGGAGGGCTTTTTTGGTGGCGAACAGGATCACAAAATTGTCACTCAAAAGTTAGGGTAGGTTTTGGGAGTCAATTGAATGGCTAATGAAAAGTGAAGCTTCACTCAATCAAGCTAAAATGCTAAACTTGTGTGAAACTTGCAATTGATATGTAAACACCTATAACTCAATATTTAAAGCAAATTTTTTATTATAGAAAGCTTCTAATTTAAGAAAATAATATAACTTAACTCGCGTGAGGGCAAACGTATCACCCCTCACGTGTTGAAACATCTTGCTTTTTTCCTTCTTTATAAAGTGCTAAGATCCCTTTAAAATTGTTATTGAAGCATAAGCATCACTTTCAGGAATCCAACGACAAATGATATTGAAATCAAAGCTTTGGATTGATCGCAGTCCTTTACAGAAGTTTGTCGTGCGAAAATGGGCTTTTGTGGACCAAATAAGGCTGTTGGGTCTTGTTAGGTTAATTTAGGCTAGCTCAAAAAAGGACAATGGATTGGGCCTACGCAATGGGTAATACTTGCACTGGTGGGCCATAGAGGGGGCCATGAGTTAGTTGGGGAAAGCTATTAGAAATATTATGGTGGTTACGATGTTCTTAATGGATGAGGAAATGGGCAAAAAGGGGACCCAAAAGAGCTTCATCAGGGAGCTATATGTGGTTGAAAATTGGTACAGAAAGGCGATGTTTCATGGGAAAATGTTAGTATGGAAAAGTAGATTGTGAAGAGAGGATTCCATAAATATCAGTTGCCCCTTGAAAATGAACAGTTGGATGTATGAATTTTGCAAAATAAGGTCCCACAATTGTTCGCAAACTTTATTCAGCCCGGGAAGAATTGTGCCTTAATAAAAGTTTAATTGTGTTCATCTTGTCCTTGCGCTTTCAAATATTGAAACATCAAAATTGATCTTTGGAATAAAAAATTGTGAAAAAATAGAGTATCAGTGTACGAAACCCGTTAACGACAAAGGCAACAATGTCATATAGGCCTAGGCTCGATTCGTTGTGTCGGGCCGATCCAAGCCATCTCTGATCCAACGTCTCCATGTTGATGGCTTAAGTAAAGTTGATCCATCGTCAGATCTAAGCCATTAAATCGAAGTCGTAGATTCGATGTTTGAGAAATAATTATGCAATTTTTTAAATTGAATAAAAAGTAGTTTTTTGTTAGATTAAGTCATTGTCGTTGGATTTGATCCCGATCCAATGGCTCTCATATTACACCCACGATTTGAGTGTTCTGCTGTTGTTGGATTGACGGTGGTTAATTCACCTGTCGATCTTTCATCATATCAGGTTTGCTAATATAACGACGGAGATTCATCCCGCTGTTTGTTGTTAAATCTGATTTGTTGATTCGTTTCGACGACAAATAGTGGGATGAATCTTCCGGTTGATCTGACTGCTCAGATCATGCTTGAAGTTTGATTAAATGAAAAAATTGATTTAAATAAATTTAATCATAGGAAATTTAATTAATTAATGTAGAATATATTTGTGCATTTTCTACATTATTTTAACTCAATTATAATTTTTTACATGTTTGTATTTTGACGTGAGGAATTCAATTGTACCAAAATTTAAGTTTTAACATATATTTATTTTAATTTTTTAATGTTTAAACTTTAAAAATTAATTCAGATAAATCTATGATACCTAAAAATCTCAAAATTGACATGTAGTACTATAAAAGTACATTTAATCTACTATCATGCTCAAATTAATTTTATTTCAATTAATTTGAGAATAACTTTAAAAATTTATCGGTTCTTAATTTATGCTAATTTTACTCAATTATGTTTGTTTAAACGGACTAGTAACATCAAGTTGTTATAGCGGTGATGACGTCATTAACTATAAAAAAATATAGAAATATTTGAAAAAATTGTGATAGGAAGATCTCAAAAATTTGAACAACTTTTTCTAAAGGAAAAGATTATGGAATTAAACTATGATACCAAAAATGATGCGATAAAGATTCAAATTCTTTTTTTTCTTAGGTTTTGCGGGGGAGAAGATAGAAATGGCGAATGGTTGTAGAAACAAGTAGAAGGAGAATAACGTTGGAAGAAGAAGAACAAGCGCAAAATTACTTGATGTTTTACCAAGCATTCTTGTGGGCTTACCATTATGCACAAACTCAAGAATAGATGTGGCTATGCACGTCGCCTCTCAACCGCTATCGCAAGAGAACTTTTCTCAAATGGAGGAAAGAGATTATCAGTAAATAATCACCAGTTCTAGATTAAATAATCTTGTGCAAATTTGCAAAATTAAAACAATACAAATCTGAAGACAATCACAAAGAAATATCATCCAAACATTAAGATTTATGTGAAAACCCAAGATTGGGAAGGGCCATAGAACCACACTTCTCTCTTCTCCATCTCTCAAGATCTCTCCTTGTTGTCCGTAATATCATTGCAACAACACCTGCGATTGCTCACACAATAGCTCCCACTGTAGTCACCACAACAATCACTGCTTCAGCCCTCTATTATAGGTATCGTTGCAGCACTTCGCTACAGCCACCGTAGCAATCCACCGCTGCAGCACTCCACTGCAGCTTTCTGTGCAATTGTTGGTGTAGCCTTCCACTGCGGCTTCCGGTGCAGCACTAATATAGCTTTCCGCTGCATATCTCGGCTGCGTCATCCATTGTGGCCTTTGGCTGCAGTCTCCACTGCAGCAGCCCTTTGGCTGCAGCCCCTTGCACATCTTTGGCACTCTTTTCTGCACACTTTAGAACACAACACTCAAGGCTTTTATATAAGGCTCAAAATGAGCCCTAATTTGCCTTAAACTGCCTTTGGAAGCCCAAGGACACACCCTTATCTATTTAAGTTCGCTGCAGGCGCCTTTGGTACCTAAATTTCGGTTTGGGTCAGCTTCACGGGCACCTGGGCGCACCTGGCCACTTATCCATCTCTAGGTGCCAGATAGTCCCCGACGCACTTGGGCGCTTCCTCCCTCCTCGGGCTAAAGGCCCTATTGGGCGCCTGACTTGCTGCTGGCTGGTGTAGCCTTGCCCCAAAAGTCTCCAAAATCCATCGAAATTTTGTTAGCACCTCCTTTGGTAATCCAATCAGGCTCCACACAACAATCCCCCACTTGGAGATTGATTGCGATTGGTCCATCTTCACCTGGAGCTTCTTCATCTTGTCTTCATTAACAAAAGATCGTGGTGTGGCTCAGCTCGTCTGTATAGCATTTCAAGTTCAATTGAAGCTGCTTAGTCAAGAACTTCTTGTTCTTCATTTGCTCATAGTTGCTGATTTTCTTAGCTATTTTTCCAGTAGCAAAGCAATTTCTTCTGTACTGCAAATTTTCAAAGAAGTTTGCTCCATTGAACCTTTCCTGACTTTGTATCTCATTTTGTTTGTCATTACTTCGACTCGAATTGACAACCTCATGCTTTGATACCACTTGTTATGTACAGGGAAATCATCGCCGAAATCCCTAGGATGGGGGTTGAACCTCTGAGAGTCACTGAAATAAACATGAGATATAAACTAACACAAGCAATAATAATTATAGAACAAACATATCTCACAAGCAAATGTTTGAGTTATGATCCTCATATGTGTTGCTTGCCTTGCATCACTTTATATATCAGTTAGTTGTGTGTGCAAGTGTTGCAGGGTTGGTGGGGCAAGCATTGAAGGTGGGTGGGCGCAAGCTTTGTGCAGAGAGTGGGGCTGGTTGGGAAAAATTTATTCCTGGCGCAGGGTTTTCATCTTTTGTGTTTGTTTCGATATGTAAGCAGTAGACATAAAGATGACTTTTTGAAATATTTAAGGATAATAAATCATAGTAGTTATAGTGATTAATGAATGTTACTTTTTAAATAGTTTTTCAAACTTAAAGGTGATAAATTGATTATTATATATTTTAATAATTTTTATAAATAATTTTAAGGGTAAGAAAAACACCGATTTTGAAGTATATCTTTTAAAAATGTTACACTGTTTCTTGGTCAATTAAATATTAAAATTATTTTTATTTTATATTTAGAAAATTAAAGTACTTTATAATTAATTCTTTTTATTAATTAAAAAAGAATACAGTATATAAAAGCATCACTTAAATAAATTATGTTGGATTTATATAGAATTGGTAGTGTGATTATTTTTTTCTCTTAAGTTTATTTAATTTTTGATTAAAATATAGATTCTAGGCAACTTGATTAACGCTCATTTTGAAATGTAACTCCTTTGTTATTTTGTTTTTTTTTCGGTGAAAGTTTATTTTTCTTAGTAGATTTCTAAATATGGAAGGTTTTTTCTTTATTAAAGTGTGCAAAAATTTGATGAGACTTGTGATACTAACTATCAATTTTGTATCCAACGAAATAATGAATTTTACATACTCCATCAGTTACAAAAGTGATTTATAACTTCAAGCAGCCAAATGAGCTCAAGTGACATGAAAATTGGAAAGGATTTGTCTTGGAAATTAGACTATCTTATTATTATTAATTAGTAGGCGTCGATTAAAACATCTGTAATACAGATTGCTTAAAGTGAAAAACATTTAAAGTATATGTGCAAGCAATGTCAGCTCACTATGTGTTGGACCTGCACATAGAAAACCATTAGTATTTGACCACTGTGCACTGCCTCAAATCTCTTTGGATAATCATCAGTTTGCTCTTTTATGAACCGCACTAAATTGACATGACATGATGAAATTCAACAATTTTTACATCCTCTAAGCGATCAAATATTTCACCAAACCTTAAAAACAGGAGATATCGATAATTTCTTTTCGTACCAAACATTTATAATATAGATGCTGGAGCTTTACTAGAACTGGCAGGAAATCTCGATAACATGCTACAATATGGGGAATGTTTTTAGGGTCGTAAAAACCACCTCTTCAAAATCTTTTCTTCTTGTTAGAAGACATTCTCTGCTTTTTCAAAAAGACTAACGATCTTTGCCTTTGAATGCCCAAGTGAACTTCTCCATGAATGACAATTCTTTGCTTTCTCACATCTTTTCTTCGCATCTTTGTATGGATTTGTCTTCTTTACCGCGTCTCTTTTCATCATACTAGTTGCCAAAGGTTTCTATTTAAGCCAAGTCTCAACTATTTATCAAATTTTGTAAATTTTAAGTTTCTATTTAAGCCAAGCCATGACACCCTTCAAAATTATTAGAAACAAGACTTAACACTTTTTAGAAAGAAGTTAAAGTTTGTGATTCTGGAGGGGGATGGACTTTTTAAAATATGATCACTCTTGCTTTTTGAATCTTGAACAAGAGTTTTTTTTTGTATGATGGAAGGTTTTGCGGATTCTGGAGGGCGATTTGGTGATCGAATCCAATTACATATCAACCCCAGGCAGCGATGTCGGCAGCCAGAGCGGGAGACTGTGGTCAGAGCAGCTGCCAGGTCGCAACAGCCAGAGGTCTCATCACAGTCGTTCCAGCAGCTTCAGTGGGGAGCCCTCTTATGACCTGTCAAGACCTTGTTGGGGGAGGGAGAGAGAAGAGAAGGCAACACGTTTTCTCAAGAGATAATATAGCATTCAAAGATGCACCTTTTTTTTAGCCAATGTTCTGCTCATTGTTTGTGTAAATTTGTTTTTGTATAGTGATAGTGTAAGCATGTGAACTGCATCCAAGGTTCCTCTGTTACACAGGCTGTCAATTAATCATATTTCAATATTCTTGAAAATTCTGCAGATTCTCTGTTAGCTATCCTCCGCACACCCATATACATACACCTACATACAGACACATACATAAAAAATGTTGAACTTTTAACAATTGCATTTCTTCTACCATGTGATATAGCAAAAGATGTTGGGCAATGGTTTGCTTAAATGAGCCCGGCAATATTTGTTTAGTGATGGTTATAAAATTTATTTTAAGAAAACTATTTACCTGTGCTCATTTTGGTGTTTTAATGTTACCTAAGTGATTTGATTTATAATGATGGTTTAATTTATATCAATGAATTCTGTGGGTAAACACTCTTATTCAATAAGAGGTGGGTGGTATTTGGTAGTTATATATATATATATATATATATATATATATATATATATATATATTACTTTCAAAGGTATTGAGCTCTTAAATGTTAGGACTGTTTGATAAGAAATTATTTTCATGATTAAACCAAACAATCCCCTAAAAGAGTATTTTGGTAGCAAGATAAGCTATTTTCTCAAGAGTGGGCCTCACTATATAAAGCAAATATGTTCATGTTTGGTGAGAACGCCTTGTACTCATGGCAAATATGTAGTTATTGAACTAGGCACATACTATAGTGTAAAATAATGATATGAATTTATTAAATCATATTTCTGCTCAAAATTGATTACCTTTTAGATATTTTTGACATAATAAATGTAGGCATACATACTGTTCTAATGCTTTTCATATTATTAAGGTTAAGGAACTCTTCTTGATCACACAACATTTGCCTAGGCTAGCCAAATGTTTGCTCTAATGTCATTTCCATTATTATAGCCTATCAAATGCTATATGCTGATTGTAAGAGCCAAGATTTACTTGTAAATATAGTATTCAAGACAAATATACCAAACTAGAATATCATTTGTCTAAACATCAAAACTGGTTTGGTTCTTTACCAACAAAAATTAGTGCGAATCAATGACAAAAAAAGAAAAGAAAAAGAATAACACTAAATTTATGTACAAAATTTATCTCCGACGGTCACACGGAATCAACCAAACAGGAGCTCTATCAGAATTATATTTAGATAAAGATTAGGGCTCCAACATAAATTTACAAATTATGAAAACACCCCCAAAAAGATTCCAACTCGACTGTTACACTGGTAACTATTCAAATTTCATCAAACAAGCACTAGGCTAGCCAAGTAAGCTGCTTTGCTGATAATATAAATTGTATTATTTTATATATTTTGAATGACTTGATTTTGTGTTCGATTATAGTCATATCCAAATTGAACTCGACTCAAAATGATTCAAGTTAAACCGTTCAGCTCGAACCCAACTCAGAAATTTTGATTTGATTTTGAGTCACTTTTGAGCGAAATAAAATTGCAAGCCCTAATCACATTAATGCTTTATAATGATAAATGAAGTGGGTCAACAATATGTAGAGAACTAGACAAAAGTGGCTGGATATGTAAGCAAAGACCTTTACTATTATTTAAGTTTTTCTCAGCGGGAAAGAAGCAATTTGTATACCACTTTCAAGCTAGATATAATTCTTTTAAGAAAATTATATGATATATATATAAAAATTTATTATGTGCGAATTAAACTCCAATATTTTAATTATTAATATATATATATATAAATTAAAAAAAGTATTCAGAATAATAAAAATTCAAATTGTCTGCAAAGAAAATAAGAAAACAAGGCAAGGCAGAATCTGAAAAATGAACCAGCAACCGGACAGCTACCAGCAAAAGAACTTTGTTATGAAAGCGGTCTTTGCTTCCACTCTTTCCTTCCACCCGTTGATGCAAATCCCTCAACTGCTGCCCTCAATTCTCTACCCGCTACCTACAAAGCCCACTACGTTGAAGATGCTCGCATCCATTTCTAGGTTTAGAGTTTGTAGCGACGGCTTTGAGGTAAGGAATACGGATGATGGAGTTTGGCTTTTCTCAGTGCAGTTCCTGCGGCGAACCCATCAGATTCTCCTCGTCATCGTCGAACGCGGAACCTTTGGTTATTTGCCCCAGCTGCAATTATTCTCTCTGCCGATCCTGCCTCCATGATGAACTCAGAGAAAGCGGGGGAAGTTGCTTGAGGTGTGGCGAGCCTTATGTTCATATCGGAGGTTCGCTTTTCTTTCTTTTTCTAGACTTATGCCCGCTTATTTCTGAGAATTTATTAAAAAATAGGAATCTCACTTTAAATTGCCAAGTAATTGCCAGTGGACTGGGGTCTCTTTCACCTATTAGATTGTTGATTTGGGTTAGACTCTCTTGTTGGGCTTTAAATTTGTGCTGTTGTTAAGATCCATCTCAATGGAAGAGTGACTTGAAATAGGATTAACTTTAGTTCGGTATTGATTTTTTAAATGATAAGGGCTTAGTGTGTGCACTGAATATTGATGGCGAATAAAATCATTCAATCAATAAATCAACATTGGTGGTCCATGTTAGGAATTCAAAAGATTCTCATTAAATTGGCAATTTGAGAGGTTTTCTCACTTCTCCTCTAAGGTTTGAGCTTTAAACAAAACGTTCAAACTTTGAGCATGAATCAATACTTTTTTTCACTGAAAGATAAAAATTCCATTTACATTCTGCCGGAATGATGCCTTCTTGTAGAGTCTTAGTTCATGTTGGGTTCTCGCTGCACTTTATTTTCCTAGATTATTGCATGCTGATTTATGGGAGAATTTATATTTCAACATGGCAATGCCATTTTTTCAGTTTATATAACGGTGGTATGTTAGCTTTCTGTAAATCTTGAACGATCAATTTTTTTTTACTCATGATACTCAATCTCTCCAGGGAAGATGCCTCTGAAAAACCTTGAATCAAGTGAATATGTAACCAATGCATCTAATAACTTCCAAGTTCATTTGGTAGGAAATTTATGAGCTGAAAGGTATTTTGGCTTTGTTACATAATCTTGTTAAAATAATGATATATTCCATGTGTTTCTTGCTTTTTCAGGATTGCGAAGTTCATACTAGGAACTTAAGCAGTCTGTCAGTGACAGAAAGTGGTAAGCATTGTGCGTGCAAAGTTTGTTTTTGCTATCATGATTTTATTAAGCGATATAGTAATTTCATCTATTTGACATATATTTTGAAGAGCTATATGATGTATCTGGAAATCCTGTGTGGAAGAACCGAGTACAAAGTTGGAAAGAGAAAAATGCAACCAAGAACGAATCAAAGAAGGCTCAAGTCCCGTTGGAACAGCACATGGAAGCCAAAGAGTATGTATTAATAGATATCAACTAAAGAAGTTCAGTCTAAAGTTGAATCGTATAAATATTTGATCAATCTTGAAATAAATTTCCATCATATTACACCTTATCAAAGAGCCCTCCATGCCGACATCAATAATCATATTTATTACTTGAATATTAGGAGGTAATTTAACTTTGTGTTGTCATTTTCATTTGAAAGGTAATGAATTATATGATAACTTGCTAAATTTTGGTCTATTTGCATTGAGGTCCCTATTTTCTTGGGGTTGATTCACATTGGTGATTGGTTTATTAGTTTAAATAGAATTCACATAGGTTTTCAACACTTGGTAAGTTTACATATTAGGTCAAGGTTATTTGTTACTAGCTAGTTTGCTATGAACTGAATAGTGTTTTTACTAACATCTCAAGAACTAAAGTGTATTCAACTCAAACATCGCCATCACCACATCCTCTATCATCTTTGGCATTTCTGCTTCTCCAAAACCCTCTTCTTTACCCTCTCAATATTATTTATGCTTACCCTAGTTGGCATATTGAAAAAGATAATAAATGAAGCAGGCTAGTCTTCTATTTTCCTTATGCATTATCTCACATTTCCTTGAATACAATTTCTATAAATCAAACAACAAAGTATAACTTGTCTTCATCGCTCATATTTATATTAAAAAGTTAGATTGCCAGTAAGATAAGTTTGCACCAATACTAAGCAACGACTATAATGATAAAGGTGTAAAAGTGATATTTCACTTGTGAGACTGACATAATAAGAAGGATTATGGTGGAATGTTAACAACCCACTTGTCCTTATTTTTATGGCAATATGTGTTTTTTCTTATCCCTTTTTTGCTGTTTGTGATGGTAGTTGGATGATGATGATAGGTAAAGGTGTGCATTATTGGATATAATTGAATAGCCAAGCTGAATCAAACTTTTTCTGATAGTTTAGTTCTAAAATATATAGTTTTATTATTAAATAAACAAAAAATGAACAATACAATTTTATCCATACTTAATATTTGATAATACAAAATGGTAATACAATTAACGACATTAGCACTATAGTACAATAAAAGTGATTTAAATGTTAGTCTGAGACAAAATTGAAAGAAATGTAAATTAGTTTGTTGTGAATTCAATGTAGCAGTTTGTGTTGCTGAGTGTAGTATTCAAAGATTTAGTTTATAAATTAAAAATTATCAAAGAAGAGGGACACATTTATAAGCAACCAAATTAAGAGATAAAAGAATAAAATACTTGACTTCTGAATATATTAAAGATGATAATTTTTTTTTTAGGGATAAAGATATTCAACATAGATGAATAGATTATTTTACTAAATATTTTAATTGTACAAATGCAATTAATATAAGTGAGTTTAATGATTATAAAAATGATATCCATTATATTGTCGTTCGATATGTTTGTAAAGTTAAGGTTTGGAATGTTTTAAAGAGGATGATCAAGAGCAAAAAAATGGCAGGATCGGATAACATTCTTATTGAAGTATGAAAATGTTTAGATGGGGAATGAATTTATTGGCTTACTAAGTTAATTGATATTATCTTGAAAATTAAAATGATGCCTGATGAGTGAAAGAGTTTTGTTATACTTATTTACAAAAAGAAAAGGTGATTCTCAAGGTTATGCAAATTGTAGAGGTATCAAGTTAATATGTCATACATTGAAATTTTTGTAGAGAGTAATTGATTACATATTACGAAGGGATATTTGTATTTTTCAAAATTAATTTGGTTTTATGATCGTTAGATTTACCATGGAAGCTATACGTATATTAAGAGGTTTGGTAGAGAAATATAGAGAAAGAAAAGCAGATCTTCATTTTATTTTTTGAATTTTAAAAATGCTTATGATAGAGTACCAAGAGAAGTTCCTTAAAGAGTTTTAGAAAGAAAATGAATTTGTGTTGCATATTTTGATGCTATTAGAGATATGTATAATGTGGCTGTTACATGTGTTCAATCTCAAGGTTGCTTGTCTATTGTTTTTTTTCATATTTCGATTGGATTATATCAAAAGGCTCAGCTCTCAGCTCATAACTTTTGCTTTAATTATTGTTGTTCTTACTGAGCACATTGAAGAGGAGATTCCTTGGTACATATTACTTGTAAATGATATTCTATCAATTGATAAGATTATGGATGGAGTTAAAACAAAACTTGAGTTATGGAGGACTATTTTAGAATCCCAAGATTTTTGTGTTAGTAGACATAAAATTAAATATATAAGGTGTAATTTAAATTGTATAAGAGGCCATAATCTTGAGGACATAACTATAGAGGATCATGTGATCAAAAAGAGCGAGAGAGTTCAAGTACATGGGTTCAATTATTCAAAAAAATGGCGAAATAGCGAGCGATATGATTAATACATCCAAGTTAGTTAGTTGAAATGGAGGAGCACTTCTGAAATATTGTGTGATCCAAAATTTCTACTAATAACTAAAACAAAATTGTATAGAGCATCTATACGATCATCTATCTTATAAAATAAGTGTTACAAAGATGCGGATGCTTATGTAGATGAGTGGGTACACTTGTAAGGATATAATGAGAAATGAGTTTATCTATAGTAAGGTTAGATTAGAGAATGACGCCTTAGATGGTTCGGGCATATTAAATATAGGCTGTTCAATGCCCCTGTTATAAAAATTGAGTTTATGAATTTTGCCCATATTAAAAGAGGCGGAAGAAGACAAAAAATATAGAAATAAGCTATTAGAAAGGATCTTCTCTATTTGGAACTAAGAGAGGGACTTCTATTTTATTATGCACAATAGAAGCAAACCACCTAGTGAGATTAAGGCTTGATGTTGTTATGGAAACTCTTACTAATTAATATTTTTGAAAGCTAACATCTCTTAAAATAAGACTAAATGGTTGACATAGGTAATGATAGTTATTGACCAATTTCTATTGATTTGTTGCTGAATGCAGGTCCCTAGACTCCGGGCAGCCATTGTCAGCCATCATTCCTGTATCTCGTAATAAGCTCACACCTTATAGGGTTGTGATTATAATGAGGCTAATAATTCTTGGGCTGTTCTTTCATTATAGAATTACAAATCCTGTTGATAGTGCTTATGGTCTATGGCTGACTTCAGTCATATGTGAGGTTTGGTTTGCCTTCTCTTGGGTGTTGGACCAATTTCCAAAGTGGACTCCTATTAGCAGGGAGACACATATCGGTGCTCTTTCTGCAAGGTATTAATTCAGTTTTGTTAAGATTTTTGCTCAACAACTTTCCAGTGATATATATTAACAGTTTGATGAAATGTGAAGAGCTTGTACTGTAAATCTTTGTTTCCAATTTATAACTTTGTTAGTAATGTTGCATATTATATTCTGTAATAACTGTATGTATGCTTTATTCAAATAAATTTTGTTTTTTTTTATTCCTTAAAATATGTAGTAAAATTGATGAATTTTAAGCATGAAAATTATAATAAGCATCTTTATATACATTATACTTCATATTGATGAAAAAATTTGTACTTCATAAATTTTTTCATGTTAACAATATATTTTAGTCTAATTAAGTTTACTATTTTAACATGATCCGATTGTGGGTGGTCTTGCAAACATAAAAAATAGTAGGCAATTTGCTATTAAGAGAGAAAGGAGTATTAATTTTGAAAGAGTAAGAGATTCAAAAAAGGCCATATTGATTTTTTTGAAATAGGTCTGAAATATGGACATTAAAAAAAACTTTTATATGCAGTCTAGTTTGATTATTCTTCTCTTCTTTCCCTAGGTATGAAGTAAAGGGTGAGCCATGCGAGCTTGCTGCTGTGGACTTCTTTGTTAGCACTGTGGATCCATTAAAAGAACCTCCTCTAATCACTGCCAACACAGTTCTCTCAATTCTTGCTGTAGATTATCCGGTTGAGAAAGTTTCTTGCTATGTTTCTGATGATGGTGCAGCTATGCTTACCTTTGAGGCCATGGCGGAAACATCAGAGTTTGCGAGAAAATGGGTCCCATTTTGCAAGAAATACTCAATAGAGCCTCGTGCTCCCGAGTTCTATTTTTCACAAAAGTTTGACTATCTGAAAGACAAAGTGTTTCCATCTTTTGTCAAGGAGCGTAGGGCAATGAAAGTAAGTATTTTGTTTCTTTAAAGCTATAGGAAAATGCTATCTAGTTGCATATACTTGCAATTTGATTCTTTAAGACCACAACTACAATACCAACAATAACACCACCACCTACATTACACACCAAGTTTTAGTCCCACTAAATAGAGTTGGCTACATGAGTCCTTTGTTTTTTTACTGTACATGATCAAATAGAAACCTTCCCCTAAGTTTCAAATAAATTAGATCATTTCTAATAGATTTTTTTCATATCTTTTCCGGTCTTTCTTTTTCTCTTCCTCTTTTATTATAGGCAAAATTCATATACTCAATTTTTTGATAGAGGCATCAAGTGGTATACTCTTAATGTATCCGAACCATCGAACGATATTCTCTTATATATATTATAAGCAAACGGGCCGATACAAAAGTGCATTGCACTGATACCTTTTTATACAATGAATTGTATATCATCTATATTTTTTTGGCTATATTTGTTGCTCCATTGCTGAACTTCAGATAAAAATTATATATCTTTGCAATATATTTTACTCAGCATTAGAAATTACTTTTGGCTTTGATTGCAGAGAGATTATGAGGAGTACAAAGTTAGGGTAAATGCTATGGTTGCTAAGGCTCAGAAAATGCCGGAGGATGGGTGGGTCATGCAAGATGGTACTCCTTGGCCAGGAAACAACACTCGCGATCATCCAGGAATGATTCAGGCATGATTAATTTCTATTATTAATTATACACATAATCACTGAAATAAAGAAAAACAAACGAGAGAATATTTAATTTATGTGAAAAATTCTAAGATCTTACCCGTGGCGGGAAGAGAAATATAAAATACAGAGAAAAAAAAAAGAAAGAGGTGGTAGCTGAGAATAGCACAACATTTTTCAGAAAAAGCATACTAATAATATACATCAAAAAATATTCACGATCAATAGAATTTTTTTTTTTTTTATATAGGCCTCACAAAAAAATATATTCAACTAATAATCTACTTACACATTAAATTAACATATCATTTATATATTTTGATATATATTAATGTGTAAGTATAGCAATACTCTTGTGTGCTATAGAATATGCACCCTCCTTTTATTGGAGAATTTTTATCAAATATTAACTTTTGTATTAGCATGTATATTCTTTTTACAGGTGTTTCTCGGGCATAGTGGCGGTCATGATATTCAAGGAAATGAACTTCCTCGGCTTGTCTATGTATCAAGAGAAAAGAGACCAGGATATCAACACCATAAGAAAGCTGGTGCAATGAATGCTCTTGTATGAATTCTTTCTTATTCTACTTTGAAAGAGAAAAGAATGCTGTTCTCTATGTTATGAAAAGATGATAAATTGGCATGATATAAATTTAAAAAGTGCTTCCTTTAACCTAAAGTCTTATCTTCTCTGTTGCAATCATACTTGGTAGGTTCGAGTGTCAGCAGTCCTGACCAATGCCCCGTACATTCTTAACCTTGACTGCGACCACTATGTCAACAACAGTCAGGCTGTCCGCGAAGCCATGTGCTTTATGATGGACTCTCAGCTTGGCGGGCATTTATGCTACGTACAATTTCCTCAGAGGTTCGATGGAATCGATCGCAGCGACCGATATGCCAATCGGAACATTGTCTTCTTTGACGTAACCAAAAATCAAATCCTTTGTTCATTTTAATGCATCCTTGTTTGGTGCGCCAGTTTTTGTAAAAAATCAAAGCTTGTGCAGATCAATATGAAAGGTCTCGACGGAATCCAAGGTCCTGTTTATGTGGGAACTGGCTGCGTTTTCAATCGGCAAGCGCTTTATGGATACGGGCCGCCAGCTCTCCCCGCCCTCCCCAAATCTTCTTCATGCTCTTGCTGCTGTTCTTCTAAGAAAGCTCCCAAGGATGAACATGAATGCTACAGAGATTCTAGGCGGGAAGACCTCAACGCCGCCATATTCAATTTGAGAGAAATAAACAGTCAGTATCATTCTGTTCATTATATATATATATATATATATATATATATATATATATATATATATATATATATATATATATTGTTTCAGGGGGGTATTATGCGGTCTTACTTGCTTGCAGACTATGATGAGGAGGAGAGATCAATGCTGATATCACAGATGAGTTTTGAGAAGTCATTTGGGCTGTCCTCTGTCTTCATCGAATCCACGCTGATGGAGAATGGCGGGGTGCCGGACTCTGTGAATTCGTCGACGCTGATCAAAGAAGCCATACACGTCATCAGCTGCGGTTACGAGGAGAAGACAGAATGGGGCAAGGAGGTATAAATTTAAAGAAGTTTTACCAAAAATATTTATATTATACCTATTACACACTTCAAGACTTTCAAACCTGCTCTCTTAATAATATTGAAATCTTATTACATTCAAATCCGTTATGGCCTAGTGGAGTCGCCACCGTACTTTCTCAGCCGATAGTCCTACCTCTGGACCTTGGCACCAACTAAGCTAAAGAGATCACTGTGTTGAAAGTGAGGAAAAATATCAACCGGAGATGAGATAGTCGGTCAGGAAGGCCTGGTGGGAGGTCAAATAATGGATTTGGAAGCTTTGTTGTTTAACAGGTGAATTATAATGATTTTATCATGTTCTTCTTCAGATCGGCTGGATATACGGGTCTGTAACGGAGGACATTCTGACGGGGTTCAAGATGCACTGCCGCGGCTGGAGATCGGTTTACTGCATGCCCTTGCGGCCGGCCTTCAAGGGATCAGCTCCGATCAATCTCTCCGACCGCCTGCACCAGGTTCTTCGATGGGCCCTCGGGTCTGTCGAGATCTTCCTGAGCCGGCATTGCCCCCTCTGGTACGGCTACGGCGGCGGCCGTCTCAAATGGCTGCAGAGATTGGCCTACGCGAACACCATCGTCTACCCCTTCACATCCCTCCCCCTGGTGGCTTACTGCTCCCTGCCTGCCATCTGCCTCCTCACCGGAAAATTTATCATTCCGACGGTAAGCGATCCTCGCCATCATATGGCCTGAGATTGAGTGAGCCCTCTCTTAAAACTCTGGATGAATGGCACAGCTGTCAAATGCTGCGAGCGCACTGTTCATGGGGTTGTTCATCTCCATCATCCTGACCAGCGTCCTGGAGCTGAGATGGAGCGGTGTGGGAATCGAGGACTGGTGGCGAAACGAGCAGTTCTGGGTGATCGGAGGTGTGTCGGCTCATCTCTTCGCCGTCTTCCAGGGCTTTCTGAAGATGCTGGCCGGAGTGGACACGAGCTTCACGGTAACGGCGAAGGCGTCGGATGACGCTGAGTTTGGGGAGTTGTACGTGGTCAAATGGACGACTTTGATGGTTCCGCCGACGACTCTGCTGGTGGTGAACCTGGTGGGCGTGGTGGCCGGGTTCGCGGACGCACTGAACGGCGGGTACCAGGCTTGGGGGCCTCTCTTCGGCAAGGCCTTCTTCTCCCTCTGGGTGATTCTGCATCTGTATCCTTTTCTCAAGGGGCTGATGGGGCGCCAGAACCGGACGCCCACCATCGTTGTGCTCTGGTCTGTGCTCCTCGCCTCCGTTTTCTCGCTTCTGTGGGTCAAAATCGATCCCTTCTTCGGCAATGCAGACGGCAGTCGGGCCATGCCGCATGCCTGCAGCTCAATCGACTGCTGATGGACTCACTGATTCTGAACGCTGCTGTTTGGTTGCTCGCTGCTCATTCCCTTGCAGCTTTTAGATGTCAAACTTTTTGCGGAAAAAAGTCTTCTTATATTATGTGCTATTTGTTATAAGTATGTAATATAGAGATTTCTACTATACTTAGTTTGGAACATGTTAAGGGTTTTCATCCAACTATTTTATTCCAAAATGAAACAATACTTACAAACACCTTTCATTTCCTTACATCAGTATTGATGATGCTAATTGAATAGATTTCAAGTAATACAAATTTCAGAAAATTGCAGATGGAGAATTCTAACAACATCCAGTGCCCACATCAACCACCTCATGATCAACTCCAGCCAAAGCAGCCAAAATCGAAAGCTTCCAAATGTGAGATGAATGCTATCTCTCTCTTTTGTGATTTAAAGAATTTGAGATAATTTTAGTGGCAGTATAGTTTTTATAAGTATGCTATTTTGCCATCATCATCAATGTATAGGGTTTTTGATATTTTTGTTTAAAACTTGTAGTTTGTTAAAAAGTTGTTTGATATTTGATTCAACTTGAAATTGAATTGAATAGTTTTGAATTATGAGCAATCTCAAATATCATCACCTGATTTATCTCTCTCTATGATATGCAGTTTTCTCTTATAGATTTTTTTGTCTAGAATAGTATGCCTTATTCACCAATTGACGAATGAAGCTGAACGTATAAATCAGTATTTTGCGCTTGCGCTTAAAAGAAAATTCCAATTTATTTGTCAATGGAACAGAAAGAAAAAAAAATAGTGGTAAATTCAGCACGTCTGCTTCGAGAATGCCGGCATTTGTTAACAATTTTGTCAAGCATAAATTTATAATTGGTTTCATTCACACATAGATCAAATATTTCTCTCTTCAGTTTTTTTAACTTTATCATTGCTAATTTTTGGGCATTTTGTACTAGTTAGCATTGTTTTCATTAACTTAGACGTTCAACTTCCTGCAAAAAACATTGGGAAATATGTTTGAGATGTTGTCACATAAAGTGGCATTCAAACTTTCAATTTTTTAACTTAGGGGATGTTTGATATGAAAAAATCTTGTTGTAAAGTAATCTGAGCTGCTTGTTAATTTTTCAAGAAATTTAGAATTTTTTGTTTGGAATTTAGTAATCCGCAGAGTTTAATATTTTGATTAATTTGAGGGTAAGATTACCCCTTTTTCTTTTTGCGGGTTTAGGAATCGATATTGCGAGCTATCGAATCTACGAACGACAGTTTGATTCGAAGCTATCTGATTTGAATTCAATATGCCATGAATCGATAAGAATCGAGCGAACAACGAACTTGTCTTCAAAGGAGACCCGTCGAACATAGATGAACATGGCTGCTTTTTTTAGGGTTTACAATCAATTTTTGCGAAGAAAACGTGTCTGCGAAGGTGATGAACACCTTCGCCTTCTGCGAAGCTGAATGAAGCCTTTGGTTTCTGCTTAGCCTTCGACACGTTGAACGAAGACCTTCGCTAATCGTCAAAGGTGTCGAACGCAGTCGTCGGAGGCGTCAAAGGCGAGTTTAACGAGGTATCGTCTCTTCCGCGAACAAAGGCTTTTTGCGTGAAATGCTCTGCATAATGTTAAAGAACGGCTGAGCCGCAAATTATCCCCATAATTTTTTTTTTTTTAATTTTAGGCATTTGTAATATTTAAAGTATGGTAAATTCTATTTATTATTAGTTTGGAACGGATAGAGTGGATCTAATCTCGCTGGTACACAGCTCTTATTTAACTCCCAAAAATGCTTGATGAGTAGCGTTGTGACATGAAGCCACGTGTCAAATTTTAATTTTACAGTGCAACCTCTCAATTCTAAAAACCCTAATCGGACGGCTGAAAGCTTCTACCTCCCGAACATATCTTTACACACAGCCGCCCGAATGCCTTCTTCCTCCCCTCGATCTTCTCATTCTTTCGGGACATGCGACCATTGGTGGCAGAAGGAAAGGTGAACCTGGTATCTCGGCGTTCACCGTCATCCATGTCGTCCTCACCCATTGAAGTCGGTGGGTGCCAAATCATCGAACTATTCTCTTAAATTCCTCTGTCTTTTTTTCATCTTAAATCCCCTCCCTCTCTCTCTCCTCCTTCCAGGGCAAAAAGAGATATGTTCATCTCCAGTGCACCACCAGGATAAGCTGCAGCTCTCTCGGCTTTACTTTAGCCTCTCTTTTCACCTTTCAGTTCTTTCTCTCTTTCAAGTGCTGTTCATAGAGATCAGGGCCTCCTCTAGGTCAAAACATGCCTCGGTTCTCGTATAGGCATCGGGTAACTATTTGATATGAGTTTTTCCGCCAGATTTGCTTCGAAGATGAAAAGGCTCTTCTTTTTTTCCCAGAGAGTCAAGGCGATGAGTTCGGATGAATCCATGATCCCAGCCCTACTCCCAAGCTTGGCGCCACAAATTTTGGTATGTTTCTACTAATTTCTATCTAAGTATGAAGGATATTTTTGGAGTCTTTGATGTTTATTTGCTAGGATTGGGGAATCAGAAAAGGGGAGCAATTAGGGATTTCTTCACAATTCTTTCTTAAATAATTTATAATCATAATTCTTCCTTTTTTCGTTTGCTTTTGTGCAAGTGATTGATTGTTCAAAGGTCTGATTGAAAATGATAGGATGATTAATGGAATACCATATTGTAATTTCCTTTTTTATTTTGTCTATTTTAATTTTCATTCACTGTGTTGATGAATTTTATAGCCATAATGTTATTGCTGGTATATTTTATGCATTTTGAATTTAGGTTGATGATTCATTATTTGATTTGCAATTGAATTGTATATGTTTGTTGTGAAATTGATTTTCATTCACTAGGAGATTGTGTGAGCCATATATGATTTGTGCATTTTTTATTGTTCTCATTATGCTTTAAATTCATTATTCATATTGCTTCATTCATTTGTTCTTACAAATTTCTTTCTCAATTATTGTTTAGTATGGTGTGTCAATGACAAATATGAGCGTGATATGTTATATTCATATACACCAAAATTTCATCATGATAAGCGACCAACTGTCAATTACAAAGCTAAATAGAAGGAAGGGTATTAAATATCAAATTTGCATACAAATATATATATACTTCCGGATTAGCTATCATCAGTAACATAATTTCTTTAGCAAGGCAGATTTTTTTTATTTGCAAGACAGATTTTTTTTATTTGTTCAGTACATGAGTGTAAGAAAATTATACAAAGTAGGATTCCATCAACAAACAAATAAAATCTTGAGCTTTTTATTTACAAAATTGATATGTACTTTCGGACTGTAGTTAGATTAGCTAATTTGATTGTGATATAGCTCAAATGGAAGAGCGCTTGCATTGTATGCGAGAGGTTTAGGGTTCAACTCCCGGTATCACCATATTGAGACTTCAAATCCTTTTTTGTTTGCTCAGTACACGAGTTCTTGATGTTCTGGTTCCAAATTTTTATTTTATTTTATTTACATTATGCAAATCCTTTTTTTGATCTGTAATGGGATTAAATTGCAGACACCCATTTGTTTTCTTATGCAGTTTTGCTATATGGAACACTTGTAACTGCACATGAGATTTATATTTATTATAGATACATTTACAACGGGGGTGGTTACACACAATTATAGTACCTGCAAATAAAGACTGCTTTATAAAATCATTATATAAGCTATCTGATGTGTAACAGTGGAGCTTTTTTACTGGTTAATGTAAATTGCTTTGGTAGCAATTGATATCATATCTGACATTTACCTTTATAAAATGTGATGAAGACAAGTTTATAAATTAGCATCTTGCTTTTCAGCATCAACTACTTGATTTCTTAAGGCACATTACATAAAGGTGCCACTAATGGTATATTTTGTTATGTTTTGTGATGTACTGAAAAATTAAGAGACTATGCTTTTACATATGAGCTACAACACATGTGCAAATGATCTTCCAATTTAAGGAACAGATATAACAGAAATGTGAACAAGTACTTATCTCTCTTTCAAAATATAATTAGATAGTAAGCCAAATATTACATTGCACAAACTCACAAAATAATTTCAACTGATATTAGCGCCTGAGTTACCAAAATAGACCAAGTAAGAAATCAAAATAGTACCAAAATCTCAAATAAATCATTTTTATCTCTCTTTCAAAATATCTCCCTACTCTATGCTTGCTAAAATAATGGGCAAATATGTAAGATTTTTTTTACTATAATTGCAACAATTGTTTGACAACTTTCAGGCAACATCCTTTATGATGCCACTACACACTATTACTGGCTGGTCAAAAGAAAAACTTGGACAAATGTATTAGATAGAATGCCAAATACTACATTGCACAAACTTAAGTGGATTCATCATTATGATACCCGGTGTTTTTTATTTTTACAAAGCACCAAATTCTGTACAGTTTGTCCATCAAACAAAGAATATCAAGCTCATCATCACTGTTGTACACAAAGAATTGTTAAAGTTTTTCGCAATGCTGATCCATAAAAAATGATAATTTCTAGTTAAAGAAATGGAATGGAGGTTTAAGCCTGTACCCTAGGCAATGTTTGTCCGCACTACACACCAATAAAGCATTGGTGCGACCCTTTTTTATATTCCAAATCCAACTAAATACCCAAATGTTTTGTAAAACTTTTGTCCACTCTGGTGTCTGCCGGGTGTTACATGCAATTGGCACATAACTATACTGCCATGAAATGTTGGGATGAAGTTGGGGAGGCTTTGAGGAAAACGAGGGCATTGGGGTTGAAGAAGACGCCATGGTGGAGCTTTGTGGAGGTCAATGGGATGAAGAACACATTATTTGCTGATGACGCTTCCCACCCAAGAATGAATGAAATGTTATGGCTGTTAAAGCACTTGAAAAATGAGATGAGAGAAAATGAAAGCTATGATTTGTTGCAAACATGCTAACTAAAGTTCAAATTTGCTCATTCTGCATCCAGGTAAATTTTGTTATAACTTGTATCTTATATTGCAAATTTGTATCTTGTATTGCAGCTTTCTGTTTAATCCCAATTTACTGCGGCATAAGGTCAGATGCTAGCTAATCTTGAGAAATCATATAGCATAGTATCACAGCTTACTGCGGCATCATGAAAAACATGACAAGAATTGTTCATATAGATCCAATGAAAACACAAAAACAATATCTTTTATTTAATAACACAAAAATAATTGTTCATATAGATCCAATGAAATCTACATTTCAATGTTCAATAAACACAAAAAATTGTTCATAAAGATCTAATGAAAATACAAAAACAATCTCTTTTATTCAATCTACATTACAACATTCATTAAACAGGCAAACAACCCGATAATCCCCTTTGTTTTGATTCAGCAGCTACATCTCTTCCATTACTCTGTAACGACGATCAATAGTTTCTCTTTCAACAGACGACTTTCCCAGCTTTCCTAGTAAAGCTGTCAGTGCTTCCATTTCCTTTCCTTTGCCCCACAAAGAATAAATAACCTGTACAAAAAAAAAGTAAACTGTACCCGATGGAACCAAACATATCACCATAGATTATTTAACAAGTTTCACAAGTTGTGCACACTCCCAATCTATAGTGTCCTCTAAATGCCCCCATTCAATAGCTTGTGATTTTCTAACCGACTATTCAAAAGTTTGTGGTTCTCTTCCCTGAATTTGCTTTCCTTTTCTTTTAAGCTCAAAGGAAGTATAGGCTAGTTTCCACCGTAACGATCAAAGAAAATATGGCAGTGACTTCTTTTTAGATTTTATTTACACTGATGAAAAAAAATCACTCATGATAAAAAAAATCACCTCAATCTTGAATCTAACTACAAAACAAAGTCATTCAGAAAGCTAGCTTTTCAGCCACAAAAGCAACAAGAGGAAAACTATGTAGAGTGAGGCTGCAAATTGAGATAGTTCACTGACGGATAACATCTCGTAACCAAATTTGCAGCAATTATTTATTTAAAAAAATTTATAAAAACAGAAATATATACATCTTAAGATGGACGTTAAAATGCAAACTACCAGCACATAAGAAGCGACCAATCTTTCAATGACCTGGACCAAATGACAGCTGTAACAACCCAGGTTGTTATTTAGGTCAAGTAGGATTAAACTAAGTCATAATTATGGTTCTAATATACTAATTAAGTCATTAGAAACTTATCATTAAGACCTAGTCCAAATGAAGAATCAAATGGATCAAATCCTAATTTTTGGAATTTCTAAAATCTTTAGAAATTGACCTCAAATCAAAAATCCAACTTCGCCATTGCGCTCATCGCCCCCAAATTAGCTAAGGTGATATTTTGGATGCATTTGGAAGTCGTTAGATTTTTGGCGAATATTTTAATATATTTTAAATACCTCGGAAATTAGGAAAATTAAATACTCCTCAAAACAAAAATCTGGCTTCGTCATTGCGTTAATCGCCTCTCAATTAACTAGAAATAAATTATTTAAAATTTTTATAAAATTATCTATTAATTAAATTTAATTAAGTAAATGTTAAATTCCATTTATTTAATTAATTAAATTAATAAATTACGATAACCGTTAGTTCGTCTCCGCACCGTCATCCTCCTGGTTAGATCAAAAGGCAATTCAGGGCCATTTGATCGGTTTGATCGAACGGCTCTAAGCCTTCGTCTCCCGCGTCCTTCGCATGGCAGACGGGCGTCGCACCTTCGACAGGTGGCCATCTTCCATCGCTTATGCCTAATAATGCCTCTTCTAATCTCTTGTTTACTGCTTAACATCGAGAGGATCAATCTGAGGTTCTAGCACCTGCGAATCGCTCAATGTGCCAAACCCCAAGGTACCATTCAAACCCCTTTCTTTCTTCTTTGATTGTTGCTTATACAGTTCGAATGCTATTATATATTAAATTTTCATACATAATACATCATCTATCAAGCCGCTGACATTCGATCGAGTCCTAAAACGTTCGATTGAGCTGTGTTTGACTAACCCTAATTTTGCCTCCATTCGTTGATCAACAGAGGAAGTCGAAGGGACTCTCCTGGTTCGGGTCGAAGAGGGTTAGTTTTGACCCATTTGCCTCGACCCTTGCCCCTGCGCGTGGGTCGTGCAGAGTGTCATGTAGTTAAGTGTGGGGTCTGCCTGGATTACATCGGGCACCTTTCTGTGGATGATGCATGGGGCCCTCCAATAATGGAATTTAAGGAATTTGAATTAATGTAATAATCAGTATGATTTAATAAACTTAGACAAATTAAATTAATTAACATATTTTCAAATGCTCATAATTTGAATTAAGGATCTAAGCACAACTCTAGCAATTAGTACATCCTTTCATCCGCAGACAGATGGTCAAATGGAACAAGTAAATCAGTTTCTCGAAGACCTACTCAGATTGTGTATACTTGACTTTGTTGGATCTTGGGAAGATCACCTCCCACTAGTGGAGTTCGTCTACAAAAATAATTTTCAAGCTAGCATTAGGATGGCTCTATACAAAGCCTTGTATGGCAGAAACTGTAGTACTCCATTGACATGGTCAGAAACAGGCAATATTCAGCTGTATGGGTCCGAATTAGTAGAAGAGACAAATAAGAAAGTCTAGTTGATTCAACAGCGAATTCATGCAGCCCAAGACCGCCAGAGTAAATACCACGACCTTCATCATCGTCCTCTGAAGTTTAATTTTGGAGACTTCACATACTTAAAAGTCAGTCCAATGAAAGGAGTCTCTAGATTTGGCATAGCTGGGAAACTTAGTCCCCGTTATGTTGGTCCTTTCAAAGTAGCAACCAAAATAGGTTATTCTGCCTACAAACTTAACCTTCCAGATGAATTCGCAGCAGTCCACAATGTATTCCATATGTCATCACTAAGAAAGTGCCTTAGAGATCCATCTCGCCACGTTCTGTTTTTAGAATTTCAGATCCAACCTAATCTATCTTACGCCGAGGAGCCAATTTGAATTCTAGCCCGTGATCACAAGCAATTTAGGAGTCGTGCTATCAATGTGATCAAGGTTCAGTGGAGGAATCGTTCTTGCAACGAAGCCACTTGGGAGAAAGAATCCGATATGCGAGCTAAAAATCCTAGGCTCTTTGAAAATTCAGGTATTTCTTCTTGGCATTCCAAGCTTACAAATTCAAGTCATAATTTATTTTTGCCTTTTTATTTCCACTTGAGTGATGTCGAGGATGACATCATTCTTAAGTGGGGGAGCCTGTAAGTTGTTACCTTAATCAGTTAAGGACTAATCTCAATCTTAATCTTGATTATTAAATGTTAATCAAGTCATTAAGAGTCAACCCCTAAGATATAATCCAAATCAGGAGTCAAATGAATCGAATCATGATTTCTGAAAAAATTCCTAAAATTAACATATTTAAATGGACCTCAGATCGAAAAATGGACTTCGCCATTTCGCTCATTGCCCCCAAATTAGCTATGGTTGATGCTTTCGTGTCAATCAGAAGTCGTCAGATCCAAAAATTATGAAATTAAAATACTCGTCGGATCAAAAATCTGACCTTACGGTTGTGTTCCTCACCCTCAATTAACTAGGGATGAATATTTAAAAATTTTTAGAAACCAATTTAATTATTTAAATTAAATAAGGAATTAATTAATTAATTAATTAATTAATTAAAATTTTAAATCCCTTATCTGGTCGGATCCCCACTGCCTATCAAATCCGATCAGATATCTCGTTCGGATCCGAATCCCTCGAATCCGATCTGAGGGAGTCGTTAGATCCAGGCCGATCCGATGGCCCGGGAGTCGTCTCCTTCCTCATCACTCCGCGCCAACCCCGTGCGAGCCACCGCCTCGTACCGCCAACCGCGCACCGTCGAGCCTTCGTGCGCTCCGTCCTGTTCCCTTTAAGCTCCCACTAGCACATAGGGTTCCACCTTTGCGCAAATCAAGAGCTCGGATCGTCATCCAAAGCCCGAAGCCTCGTGACCGTCAATCAAGTACTACCCCGATCCCTCTTGTCTTCCATTCGATCTTTACAATTTCAAGTCGTAGGATTATTGCATGTTTGGATGAATCGATCGATCGGCTTTGATCAAGTTCGATCGAAGCCAATCGCACCAATTTACACCGGAATCCACAGTGGATTTCGTTAAAGCTCGCAGCCTCCGGATCCATAGGGATAGGGTTTGCGATTACCGACGACTCCGACCACCTCTCGCGCTGACCCAACCACCGGCGTGTAGGCTTCACTCCGGCCTTTCGTGTGTCGTGCGGGCCGAGGTGATCCGGCGCCGGGATGGCCAGTAAAAGCCGTGCCCTAGCCCGACATCCTCGGTAATTCACCGCGAGGGTGATGAAGTCCGGGCTGGGCTGGGTCGACTCAGGCCCGACCTGCAAGCTTCGGTCTGTGTCCGCAATAGGTGGGGTTCGCAATGCCGCGTGGCACTCTACTGGTGCGACACATGTCGCGTGGGGCCCACTGCTCGTGTCGCGTCTCTTCGACTGCGGCCATGGGGCCCACACGCTGTGCAGCGCCCATTCGACTGCCACGTGTTCGCGTGGGCCCACACGCTATGCAGCACTCAATCGGGGGCTGCCACGTATCATGGTGGGACCCATGTTCTCTTCATGCGTCAGTCGTGGGACCCGTCGTGGCTCCCGTGGCCAATCACATCGTGCCACGTGGCAGCCGTGAGGCCCACGGCTCAATTCGATAGAAAATTAATATTAATGATTATAATTAATTAGAGTTAATTATGATTAATTAAAAATTAATTAAGCTTAACAGTTAGATTAGTATATTTAATTAATAATAATTAGTAATTAATTAATATTAAATAGAAAAAATTAATTTATTTATTAACTAATTAGTTATTAATTATTAGATTAACTGATTATTTAATTAATATTATATTAATAATTAGTTAATTAAAATTTAATTAAGATTATCTTAATATTAATTAAACAGTAATAGTAAGGATTAATTAAATTAGCTTAATTAACTAACTAATTAATATTAATTATATATTAAATAGTAATTAGTTAATTAAATAGTGATTAATTTAATTAAATAGCTTAGTTTGAAAAGTAACATTTATGATCCTACCTTAAAAATGATCAAAATGCCCATAAACTTCAAATGACCATAACTTGATCAATTCAACTCAAAATTCAGAAATTCAAAATACTAATTTATAACAGCCCAAACTCTTAAGTATCAAAGTATTGTCCGCTTTGTCCTGAAAGGACTCACAGTTTTGCCCTCAGAAGATAACTTCCCAGTAGATCACCCATCCTGGGAGTGCTCCCACCTGAGCACGCTTAAAACTTTGGAGTTCTTATCATGAACTCCACCGTTATCTGTAAAGGCGCCTCGATATTTAAGAGTTTCACTTATTACTACTTAAGTGGGTTTTCACAATCTCCTCAATTTAAGTAACTGACGTCCTCATCAGTATCCACACACAGATCCAAGAACCATCCATTGGGTAGATAGGACTAGAGGTGACCCCTACAGGCTCAAGAGATACTCACAACCATGTAGCACCTTAACTATCAAGGGTTCAAGAGGCTGCTCACATGAAGTGGTACTTTGCCCTGTATAGCACTTAGCTCCTATCTGACACCCTATGGCCTTCTCTGATACTATTAATAACAGCCCAAACTCTTAAGTATCAAGGTATTGTCCGCTTTGTCCTGAAAGGACTCACGATTTTGCCCTCAGAAGATAACTTCCCAGTAGGTCACCCATCCTGGGAGTGCTCCCACTTGAGCACGCTTAACTTTGGAGTTTTTATCAAGAACTCCACAGTTATCTGTAAATGTGCCTCGATATTTAAGAGTTTCACTTATTACTACTTAAGTGGGTCTTCACATAATTAGATTAAAATTTCAATGTTATCAATAAACTGAAATAATATTTAGGATTTGAATTCTAGAAAGTGAAAAAATGTTCAAAATACCATAATCTTAGTTAGGTCATAGCTTGACCATTTGAAGTTCAAATTAGGTTTAGTCTCTATCAACACACTCAGTATATTATGAGTAAGCTATAGAACATTAGTTTGCTGAAATTGGACTTCAAACAGAAAAGTTCAATTTTTGTCACCCATTGACCGACAAAATTATCGAATTGCCCATTAGAAATTGAATTAGTCATAACTTAGTCATTAGTCCTCGGAATGTAGTGTTATTAGACTCTATGGAATCCTTGAACAGTAACCAACAATAAACTGCATAAAAATTTAGATTCTATTAGGTGTAAATTTCAAAATTTTCCCTTAGGTCAAAAACCTTAGTTTAGACCTACATGATCTATTTCTTGTCCAAATTGAGCATACTTACTGTCTATCTTCATGTTAGACAGTAAGTAATCATTTGGCAGTAAGAAATTTCAATTTGGAATACTAATTCAAAAAGTCACTTTGGAATCCTTAAGTAGGGGCAAAATAGTCATTCTGCTTAAAATTTAATTTAAGTGTCTTGAACTCTTAGATTAGCTTCTAAATGAGTTAAACTAAGGTTAGAACTCTAATAGAATCACTTAAGTAATCAAAATCAGTAATTCAAGCAATTTAGTAAAATTCTTTAATCTTATATAAGTCTTTTTCCTTAGGATTTTTTATCTCACATTAGGGCTATTCCTAAGATCAGGATTAGATCATAGGTTAGACTTTATTCATTAAAAATAAGATTTTTTAGTGAATGAATCCTTAATTTTAATAGTTTATAGATCTTACAACTTATTTTGGTTATTTTATCTTTTAACTCTATATTTAGGATAGGAGATTCATCTTATTAAGTTTGATTTGCTTAATAGGATTTATCTTAATCAATAGATCACTTTTAGATTGAAACATAGATCTTAGGTTTTATCTTTGGAATTATGTGATTTAGCCCAATCTTATAGTGTTAAATCCATAATCTATAGGTTGTATATTTTGGTCAATTAATAGTTTAGAACATCTGAAATCATAAACTAGGTCATGTTTATTTTTCATAGTCAACTTTGATTAAGCATATTATGACCTAGCTAGTCCTAATATTTTGTAACCTATAAGGATGTACTTTTAAGTTATACTCGATAGTAGAAATTGGAGATCTTAAACTTGTGTAACTTGGAATAGTTAGAATGTTTAAATTAGACAACAAATAATATCACCATATTTAGTAGAGTCCCTTACTTATTATTTAACCTTGTGCTACGCATTTCTTGAATATTGTGCTTACTTTTCCTTGAAGCATGACATATAAGAAAAATATTATTGTATGAAAATAAAAACTTAAAATATTAGAAAAATATTGCATTTGGGTTCAATTTATGATGGATTATGGTGCACATTTACTCTAATGGACAGTAATAAGGAGAGATCAGGATGCTTAACACCACATATTGAGGAGAGCATGTTAAGTTTGGGACCTATTTAGTCTTACAAATGTGCTTGACTCCTCGGTTGTTTCTAAAATTACCCACAGAAATAAAAGTAAAATAACTAAAAGATTTTGTATAGTATTCTCTGCCTCTTCAGTTATACAATATTGTATTATTGTGATATGTTTGCCCTAGCCCATAAATGCTATGGGGATAGATATATATTGGACCAGATTGGCCAAATATTTTTGATATGACAGTTATACAATTCCTTTAGTTTCAACTTACTGTTTATTATGTTGATGACGTATTTAGTTCAGTTAGCTGTATTTTCTCTATTTTACTTGCTTACTTGAGTAGATGCTTATATATAAGATGCTAGACTTTACTGCTTATTATATGTACCATTACAAATTAATGTTTTAAATTAGCATATGTTACATGATCATCAGCATGTTTAGGTTTAGACTTTTCTTTTCAGTATTTTTACTTATTGTATTACACATATATGCCCTACTTTGTTTAATTTACTTGAGATATACTTTTGCCTCAATTCTTGCTTAGTTATAAATATTATATTTATAACTTATTCTCATTCTCTTATATGCTTACTTGCTCCTATATTAGATAGATGTTTCATTTTGTTTAGAGTAAAATAATGATATTAATAAATACTTAATAAAATTTCTTGCCTAAAATGTGTTTAGATTTTTTGTATAACAAGATTTTTCTTTATTGGCTGGGGCCCTGGCATTGTGAAACCAATAATATCAGAACTTGAGCAGTTTGAGGATCCTGTACATGAGGAGGAGCCTTACATAGAGGAGGTGAAGCAGCTTGGACCAGTGGATGTTTAGCTGTATTTTCTTTACTGTGAGGATGAGTGATATTTATATTTCAGCGTGTCATTAACTTAATTAAGATGATGTAATAATATAGGTTATGTGACTGTGTTTTATTTTCTGCACATTATTATTTCCTGAGCTATCTCATTTTACTTCATGTATGATGTATGATGAATGAATGTAGCATTTACTTTTCATATGCTTCCGCACTCTGTATATATAGATATAGTGACTGATCCTCTTATTTATACTGAGCACATCCTTCCCTCAGCAGTGGATTGTGGATCTTACCTAATCCAATATTGAGTGAGGGATTTGCCAGAGTGACACTCTTCTCTTTAACCTATGATTGTGGGCTTAGGGAGCGGGACGCCATAATATTCTTCCCACTATATTTAACGTGTTATAATATGGACCGTCGGATTAATCCCACGGTTTGAGATTTATGCAGGATTGTTGAACAGATCCGTCGTCGATCTCATGCAGATTGAGTGACCAGGATCTGATCTGCCATCTGTATTAGATGAAATAGATCTAATTTAATTCCGATTGCTAGATTTTGATCTGCTAACTATTTTATGTAGATCAGACGAGCAAATTGCAATTTGACAATTTGGATACGGATTCAATTTAGCTAACGACCTGTTACTGAAGCCGTAGACGTAATTAAGAGGAATTTATTTTGATTATTTCTTTTTTAATTCTCATATGTTTTTCATGATTTTAGTATCTTTGGAATCCTTGTAAATAGATCTACATAATAAATCCATCAATTTGATAATTAATAGCAAAAAAATTTACTTTTCGTGACATTCTAAATTAGCCATTTAGGACTCAAATTAACTCTAAAATGACTCTTGTTCCTTTCTAAGCACCTTTGGCATTTATTTAAGCTCTTATGACAATCAGGGCTATGTCTCTTATAAATAATCACCAATCCTTTTTCTCAACACACTTGAGCCATTGAGCAATGGGAGCAAATCCAAGGCTATGATTTCCAGATTGTGTTGACCTCCAGATTGCTTTGGAATTGTTCCAAGCAAGAAGCTTCAAATCCTATTTTCTTCACCGAACTATTTTGCCTTTGGAGCATCTGAAGTGTCAAAAAATGAACCGAAAGTACCATGACCTTCCTCCAAGTTCTTGAAATACTTTGGAAGTGACTCGAGTCACTTCCATCCTCATATGATTCATAAATTCAATTGTGCACTTCAACACCCACATTTTCTCTATTCTCTCTTTTTTCTCTCTCTTATTCTCTCTTCTAAGATTCTCCTTTCATTTGCTTAAAAGATAATTTATAAATAGCCTTATAACTAACTAATCTAGTGACCTATATGATGATGATAAGCACTATCACAAGTCTGTGGTAGTTTTTTCCATCATATCAAGTTAAATTCATTCAGTCAACCTTCAAATGGATTATGGTTATTAAGTAACATAGTCCTTAATTAGATCCACAAATAATTGAAGGATAAATTCTTGAGTATAAACCATGCTTGCAAGTTATTTATGATACTTACAAATCATAGAATAACGTTTTACTTAGTATCAATCATTGCCAATGCAGGTATGTAATTGTATTAAATTTTTCTTGTGAATATCCATAAAGTTGGTATAATATTTCATTCGCAGTTGATGACCTCTTGCATGATTTTGCACGCATAAAATATACACTTGGTTAACTTGTATTTTTAGAGTACATATGTTGAAGCAAATGGCTTATGCTATGATACATTAGTCATAATAAAATATGTCCTTAGAAACTACATGTGTTTGAAATCATATGTGTGTGTTGCCAATGCCAAGTACATGTCTGATATATACGAGGACGAGCTCTCGTTCCTCTTTCGTCACTCGGGGAGACTCCGGGGCGATTTCTCGTGTCTTGATATGGTTTTCGGCCGATCCCTGACTGATTTTCTCGGATTTTCGGCTATTTTCCACTGTTCTCCTCTGCATTTGTCTTGGTTATAGTTATTTTGTTTTGTTTCGGCTTAAAGCAAGTTTTATGGAGATCCACGAGGAAATTTTTCTAGGGTTTCACCGGAATTGTTTTTTTCTTTTTTGAGATATGTTCTACTGATGGAAAACCAAGAGCAAAGGTACTTTCAATGGTAATCTAACCTCCATGTTCGTAATCCTACTATTACTTTTAGCAGATCCAAGTATTTTGTGGAGGCGCTGAATGGTACCTGTAATGAACCACAAGTAAGCTTAAAGCCTATATTGTCTCATAGAGGTAAGCCAACCCTTTGACTGTCTGATGATGAAATTGTTGTTTTACTAAGCCATATTTTTATGCTTTCATTGGTAAATTTACTATGCGCAAACCTCAAAAGATGAATTTAGAGATTTTCTTAATGATATGGGTCTTGTTGGCCATTTCATCATCGGCTTAATAGGTAATCGGCATGTTCTTATTACTCTATCCCATGAAGATGATTATTCTCATATATTTGCTAGAGGCTTATATTATGTAAGGGTTTTCCTTTGAAAATGTTGAAGTGGACTCCTTTTTTTGATCCATCAGTTGAACCAACTATAGTGCCAGTATGGATAAATTTCTCTCTTATCAGAGCTCAATTTATAAATCACTCGATAATTTAGTTTCTTGATTCTGGAAGGCCATTAAAAATTGATACAACTATGCTAATTTAACAAGGTCGTCGGTTGCTCGTGTTTTAATTAAAATGAACTTAACAAAAACTTATGATACATCCCTTTGGATTGGAAATGATGAAAGGGTCTATATGCAAAATGTAGGATTTGAATTTATGCCTTGTTATTGCTCTCATTGCCACATTATTGGGCACAACACAGAAAATTGATTTAAACTTCATCCAGATTTATGAAACTAAAATATAGGGACTTTAAATGAAAAGGATAAGGGTACTAGAGAGATTGGGAATGCGGATGTGCAGGTAAACAGGAGTGGTATCAGGCAGATCTACAGGAGGAAACTCCTCAATCTGCTTTTGGTGCTGCCTGTGAACCACAAACATTGGGTTTGAATACACAGGAAATGGTGAATGCAAATGCAGTAAATAATTTTCTATCTATCACTAATGATACTCCTATTAACAATAATATTTTATCTTCTTAGCAAGTTTTTTCTGACTATGTTGGTAGTAGTTTGCAAATACCACAGAGAATATTTTTTTGGCTGGTGAAGGTGTAGTAAATACTTGTACCTTCTATTAATTTTGATGCTTCATTGAGTTTAATTCAAACTCCTACTTCTACTGCGAATGTTAATAGAATTTAGCTAATCATGTTGTAAAGATTGTTGCTGGTGATCATGAAATTTCATATTGATGCTTCATTGAGTTTAATTCAAACTCTTACTTCTACTGCAAATGTTAATAGAATTTAGCTAATCATGCTGAAAAGACTGTTGTTGGTGATCTAGAATTCCCAATCAAGACGACACTATTTTTATTTATGAAGAAATTGAATGTGAAAAAGAAGGCTTGAAGGACATTAAACTCATTCATGTAGGCTATTCCGGGTATAAATTTACTTGGACAAATGGCTCAATATGGTTTAGACAGAATTTTGGTATCTTTAATTTGGATGAATTTATTTAATATTTATAAAGCCTCTCATTTGTCAGCTTGTTCTGATCACACCCCCCTCTTTTGTAACATTTCTCAATTATGTATCCTACGAGGTTCGGCATATTGTGTTTGAAAGCTGGGCTGTGGTGGAAACGGGATTCATTCTTATTAAACTAGGGAAAAAGCTAAAAATTTACAAAAACTTTTTTAGCCTACTAGAACAAAGAGGAATTTGGAAATATTCATATAGCCAAAGTTGAAAAAGTCATTAATGCTGAAAATGCTTTATGGTGTCAGGTATGCAGGATGATAGAATAAAGGACGTTGCTACAATACCCTACCAAATACCCCAAAATTTCCAGGATGACGTGGCACCGTACGCCACATCAGATCACGTCATCGTAAACCCTAAAACCTAAAAGAACGCCCGCTACTCTCTATTATGTTCTTTCGCGTGAATATCCCGATCGCTCAGTTCTTTCGCGTGACCTAAATCCCTCACCGCATTCTCTCGCGTGACCTAAAATCCCTCGCAGCCGATCTCCCGCGCTGTTGCTCGTCTGCGAATCGAGATCTCCCGCGTCGTTGCTCGTCTTAACCTAATCTACCAATCGCCGCATTGTCTGCGCCAGTCGGCTTGCGATCTTCAGAAAAGCGCTGCATTCTTTTCGGCGACATCGTTTCACGATAAGGAACTCCACTCTTTTTTTCGACGTCTCTCCTCTGTTGTTCTGGTGATTCTTGTAAGTACTATTATTTTTTTTTGGTTTAGGGTTCGATGATTTGTTCTGTTGTTGCTTCAAGTTCATGCATCTGGCAGCATTATGGTTCTATGTTTGATGTTGGGATATGAGAACTCTTCTGTTTATTATTTTTATTTCTGTGCTTTATTTCCTTCTTATGGCCATCATATTTCAATTAATGTTCGGCTGCCATAGTTCAACAGCATCTCCATGCCTTCATTCTTCACTAGGGTTTAGGGTTTCCTTCGATTTTGGTACTGTGGAATGGTTTAACTTGCTAGATATTAGGGTTTTGGGGCCGCAGCATTCACACGCTAGCATAGAGATGGATTGACTATTCTTATGGGGCTGCAGCGGATGCCGAAGCTGTTTTAATGAGCATGCTGTAAGAATAGAAATTGATGATATTATAAAAAGGTGTTAATATTGCTTTAAAATGTCATTGTTGTGGTTTGGCCTGTGAATCTTTTGATCAAATTTTTATGTGTGAAGATAGTGCCAAGGAGGTTAGACAGTTTTTTCCAAATTTGTTAGTCTCCATTTCATTTTCAATTTAAATTTTAAAGCCATTGCTTCGGCTTGGCAGCTTTCTGCAACTTTGAGACTGCGGGATATATAAGGATGCTTGTTTTTGTTTTTATTACTTGACATACTTTGGATGAACGCAATAACTGTAAGAATAGAAATTGTCATTTTAATTATAATCACATTATTTGAAAGTGTTAATTACATTACTAATGCTATTACTACTTGTTTATTATTGTCCGCTAATTAATGGAGATATGTGCAACAAACAGTTCTTTAAAGTTCTTTATTACTACTTGTTTATTACTGTCCGCTAATTAATGGAGATATGTCCGCAAATGATGCGGTTTTGTCGTACCACCCAAACACAATGAGTAGATGTAACTAAGAAGAACTTGTTAATCAAGATGATGGCTTCAAAGTGGTTACATATAAGAAGAAAGTTTGCAAGGTAAACAAGCTAATTGCATAATTACCAGGTCAAAAGCTCAATTCTCGTGCTCTAACTCTCTCAATGATTAATTTCTTATATTGAATATAAGAGGGATTGCAAATCCCACTTCCTTTTTGTCTTCTTAGCAAGCTTTTTCTGACTATGTTGGTAGTATTGCAAATACCACAGGAGAATATTTTCTTGGCTGGTGAAGTTGTAGTAAATACTTGTTGTACCTTCTATTAATTTTGATTCTTCATTGAGTTTAATTCAAACTCCTACTTCTACTGCAAATGTTAATAGAATTATGCTAATCACGTTGAAAAGATTGTTGCTGGTGATCTTGAAATTTCATTTTGATGCTTCACTGAGTTTAATTCAGACTCTTACTTCTACTGCAAATGTTAATAGAATTTAGCTAATCATGCTGAAAAGACTGTTGTTGGTGATCTTGAAATTCCCAATCAAGACTACACTATTTCTATTTATGAAGAAATTGAATTGGAAAAAGAAGGCTTGAAGGGCATTAAACTCATTCATGTAGGCTATTCAGGGTATAAATTTACTTTGGTATCTTTAATTTGGATGAATTTATTTAATATTTATAAAGCCTCTCACTTGTCAGCTTGTTCTGATCACACCCCCCTCTTTTGTAACATTTCTCAATTATGTATCCTACGAGGTTCGGCATATTGTGTTTGAAAGCTGGGCTGTGGTGGAAACGGGATTCATTATTATTAAACTATGGAAAAAGCTAAAAATTTACAAAAACTTTTTTAGCCTACTAGAGAACAAAGACGAATTTGGAAATATTCATATTGCCAAAGCTGAAAAAGTCGTTAATGCTGAAAATGCTTTATGGTGTCAGGTGTGCAGGATGATAGAATAATATGGAAAAATGACAATTTACTATGTTATTTAATGAGGAATATTATTTCCTTATTGCCTAACTTATTTTTCTCATATTTGGAGAGAAGCGCAGTCCGGAAGAAGGTTTTTTTATTCTCAAGGATTTATCTTAATTCAAGGCAAAAAAATAATTTGTATAATGGATAATACAAACTTTTTTTTATTTTCTACTCTTCCAAGGAAAATATTATGATTATATAAGAATATACATTAAAAAATATTCAGGACTAATTAGAAATTTTTTTTTTATAATTTTTGTATATATGTCTTATCAAAAAGTGTATTCAACCAATAATCTACTTACACATTAGATTGACACATCATCTATATATTTTAGTGTATATTAGTGTATAAGTGTAGCAATACTCTTTCTAAAATGATGCGCAACATTTCTTTAGTTAATGCTTTCTTCTTCCAAGAACGTCACGCCTTTGCTCTGGGTTTTGTCGTTCGTCCGGAAGTTTTGCTACTGCTTTGGGATTATCGTGAAGTAATTTCTTAATGCATTCTGTTTTTTTCAACACTTGAAAACTTTGCTTTTGTATTGCGTTTCAGCTACAATTTCAGCTCTATGGATAAATGAATAGGTGATTGTCCATGAAACTTGGAGCTGTTTTTTATGTCAGAATGCTGACAGGAACAAGCAACAACTGGAGCAGCACACCTCAGTGCCCTCATTAATGCTTCACCCTGAAAAAATTCATAAACTCAGCTTATTGCTCAAGAATTAAGAGAACTTATCAAGTCGTGGACATCAGTTATTTAAGCTGGGGAGATTGTAATTATCTTTTAAGTAGTATTAAGTGAGTTTTAAATATTGAGATACATTTTCAAATAACAATGGAGTTTTTGATAAGAATTGAAAAATTAAGTGTGTTCAAATAGGAGTATTCTAAGATGGGTAATTATCAATGATATTTTAATCTATTCAAAAATTGAAAAAGAGCATGAGTGACATCTTAGAGTAGTATTGGATTTATTTGCTAAATATTCCAAATGTGATGTTGAATTTGGAATTTAATTCAACATTAAGTTTTATTGTAATTCTCTTAATATTGGATTATCACTAATAATCCAATATCAAGTTGTACAAACAGTTTAGCAAATTATACTCTTCCTAGTTGAATAAAATAATAAGCATTCAAATGTGAATCCTTTTCAAGCTTAATATTGGGTAATCTCTTCCTCGAAAAAGCCATTATGGCTCCATCTCTTGGGTAATCTTTTCCTCGATCTGAATTCTTTTCAAGCTTCTGATCTATTGTATCGATTTCATATGGTAGTGCATAACTAATAAGTATAAAACTTAATAGACTTAAAATTTTAAGTAAATTATAAAATACTATAATTGAATTTGATTATAATAAGCTGTAATAGATTGTGAATTATAGTGTTCAAGATTATACAATGTAACTAATCTTGCACAATCTATACGAATTGTGCTCATAATATGAAAATTAATTTTTAATTTAATTTATCTTATTTTAATATATATTGTGGGCATGTATAGAACAAATAAAGAGTTTGGCATGTCTGCCCAACTATATGTAGCAGGGCCTCTTGTATAATTACAATATAGAATATGTAGTCTCTTGATCTCTTCATAGTTTGCCTTAGCTCAAATGTATGTACTAATTGATTCACAGAGTGAAATCCTTTATTCGTATTATTTAAATATTATTTATACACAAATGTCATGTGTGATCAAAAAATTTATGCTCAATGCGTGCAACCCGTAATCTCAATTATCAAATGTCAAATGTGTGATCTTTTTGTTATTTTATTTGTTATCTAATTTTGATGATTGGGTTTAATTAAGCTTTTAATTAATTTAAGATATTAATTTTATGTTTTAATCAATTGATAAATTATATATTTATATATGTATATATATTTCTTTAAAATGTCAGATTAATTTAATATTATTGAAGTGCTAAATGAGGAAATGAGGTAAGTTAAATGTGAATTTTAACGATAGTTTCTAATTAATGTATTGGAGCTCTCTAGGTTCTAAATAATACTTAATGATCATTAAAAGGCTCAATAAAATATTTTATTTCATATTAATGCTTTACACATTTTTCTAATCAATTTAATATATAATATCATTATATTTGCATTTATAAATCT